>CM057458.1:65652500-68052500 GCA_016271365.2 Neoceratodus forsteri
ACTACCAGGGCAAGGGGAAAAGAGGGGCAGAGAGCTCGGGGAAGAATTAGTAAGAGGAGTGGCAAAGGGGGAAGTACTCCTGGGCATGGAATGGAATGCTGTAGTGGCCAGGAGAACCAAAATTCAAGCCTTGCTGGATACATTTCAGGACTGCCTACTGGTACAGCTAGTTAAGGAGCCCACCAGGTAGGAGGTCATTCTCAATGTGGTGCTCACCAGCTCAGAGGTGGTAGGAGTTGTGAGGGAGAGGGAGCCACAAGGGAACAATGACCACAACTCCATTTGGTTAGAACTGGTGCTTGGGACAGGAAAAACCCAATCAAGAGCTGAGGTCCTTGACTGCAAAAAGGCAGACTTCAGCAGGTTGAGTGAGCTGGTCACGGACAATTTAGTTTGGGTACACAGCATAGGAAGTGTGGAAGAGAGAGGGGTGGCAATAAAGGGGATCATTCCTGAGGATTATGGATTATGCATAAGAATGGTAAACAAAAGTAAAAAGTTCAAGAGACCATTATGGTTCTTGAACCGGGTCAGGGAAATGGTGAGGGTCAAGAAAAAGGCCTTCTCCAGATGCAGAGAAAAGCAGGGGGAGGAATGGATGGAATACTTTTTGAGAAATAAGGAGGTAAAGAAGGGGTTTCAGGAGGCAAAAGCTGATGCAGAGCTGCGTATTGAACAGGGAGTCATGGGTGGCGAAAAACAATTCTTCCAGTATATTAGGGAAAAAAGGAAGAAAAGAGGGGCATATATTGAGTTATCTGAGGGAGGTAGGGAGATAGAGGAGGATGTGCAAAAGGCTGTGGTCCTTAATGATTACTTTTGTTCTGTCTTCACTAGGGAGGGCAGCAACCCTTGCCAGAGAGTGGCATCAAAGTGGCCACAAAGGGGGTCCTGGAGATAAGGCAGTCAGTATTTACCAGCTAAAGGGTCCTGAAGGTGCTAGCAGCCCTAAATGTAGATAAGGTCCCAAGACCAGATGGGACACATCTGAGGGTACTCAAGGAACTGGCAGTGGAACCTACTGAACCCCTGTTAGGACTAATTCAATAACTCACTACAGATGTTGGTGGTTGTGAAAGACTGGAGGGTGGGGGACATAGTTCCACCCCATAAGGAGGGTGACAATGAACTACAGGCCTGTCAGTCTAACCTCTGTTCAAGGGAAGCTGATGGAGTCACTTGTCAAAGAGGACCTCCTGGACTAACTGGAAAGCAATGGTCCCCAGGATAATAAACAGCACAGGTTTGTGGCAGGGAGGTCTTGTCAGACTAACATGATAGTTTTCTTTGGCTGGTTGATGAGGTCATTGAATAGAGGCCATGCCATGGATTTACTCTACTTCGACTTCAGCAAGGCTTTCGACCTGGTTTCTCACAAAGATTGTTGAAGAAGATGGAGGATCTGGGTGTGGCTGGGGACATAGTTAGATGAGTAAGTAACTGGCTAAAGGTGAGGCAGCAGAGGGTTATGGTTAACGGTGTCAAATCAGAAGAGAGGGAAGTCACAAATGGGATACCACAGAGACCTGTACTGGGCCTGCTCCTCTTTAACATGTTCATCAGTGACTTTGGAGCAGGAATCCAGGGCAGGCTGTGTCTCTTCACAGATGGCATTAATTTCTGTGGGAGGGTGGATGGCAATGAGGGAATCAGGGACATGCAGAGTGACCTGAAAAGGCTAGAGAGGTGGTCTAAGGTTTGGCAGTTGAAATTCAATGCCAGACATGCAAGGTGATGCACCTAGGGAACATGAACCCCAGGACAGAGTACTGCATTGGTGGGGTAAGACAGCAGTATGGCTGAGGAATGGGACCTAGGAGTTATCATCAGTGACATCCCTCAAGCAATCAAGCTAGTGCAACAAGGGCTATAGTAAGGCAAATAGGATGCTGGGATGTATTGGGAGGGGTACTGACAGCAGGAGAAAAGAGGTAATACTACCCTTTATAGATCTTTGGTGAGGCTACACCTGGAGTACTTTGCCCATTTCTGGAATCCTCACCTCAGGAAAGGTAAGGACAGGCTGGAGACAGTGCCGTGAAGGGTGACAAAGAGGATTCAAGGCCAGCAGGGCAGGTCTTATGAGGAGCACCTCAAGGCACTGAACATGTACTCACTGGAGACCTGATAGGAGTGAGGAGATATAATAGAGACCTTCAAGTTCCTAAAGGGAATGAATGCAGTGAATTGCAGGGAATTATTTAGCATGAATAACTAACTGATCAAGATCAAGAAGGACAAGAGGAAACTGACAAGATGAAGGTTAAAGAGGGATATGAGGAAGTATTAGTTTACAGAAAAGGTGGTGGAACTGTGGAACAGTCTACCAGCTGAGGTGGTGGGTGCTAAATCTGTAGATGGTTCCGAGCCTAGTTAGGACAGAGTGAAGGGTATAGTGGTTACCTGGGGTGACAGTAACAGGGTGGGACTAGTGGTGTGGATAGGGAGGATTAGAACCTGGATGGACTACAGGCACAGGATTAAGTAGGAAACCATGGACAGATTGGATGGACCATCAGTGCTTTTCTACCATCATTGTCTATGTTTCTGTTTTTCTAACCTTGAGTATGTGGAAGCATGTCCTGTGAGAGACTCATGATTGCACAGGGTGACATGCAAAACACATCACAGACTGCTAATCAAGTGTCTGACCATATTCTCTCCATTATCCCCTATTCCTAGTGAATACCACAGTGAATCAAAAGCTGCTTCTGGGACAAACTTCGACTGCTTCTGGCACTTCTGGGACTGATGTTTCCACTGCTCCAGGTGCTCCTGTGATGGATCCCTCCACTGCTCCCAGCACTCCTGTGATGCACCTTGCTGCTTCTCCCAGTACTTCCATGATGGACCTACCGACTGCTTCTGTGCAACCTAATGTGCACTCAGCAGGCCCATCAACTGAAAAAACAAGGTTAAACTCTAACAAGATACAACTGGGTAAATTCTACGCCATTAACAGCTCTAGAACATTTACGTAGAACAAGTGATTTCATTTAAAGTGGAACAGTCAACATCAAGCACCCCACATTTAAGTGTCGGGTTGGTCCCAATGTGCACGTTTTGTGCAAAAACATTTTGGTTTCCTTACTGTTTCCTGTAGTATAGTAGATTGTATCACACTAATTATGTTTACTTCGAGGCTGCCATCTGTTACTATAAATCCATGAATCCCCTGCAGCTGACATCAGAGCAGTAGGCAGCAGTGGGAAGATTCAATAGCCTATGGTTAAGAGTTTATATAAGTTCTGATCTTTTGTTTGCTGGTCCCACTGTCCTCCTTGGGCTATGTACCATCAAAGAGACTGTACTTAGCTCATGGAGAAAAACAGAACCAGAAAACATCTGCTCGGAGATTATAAAAATTTAACATGCACTGCAGGCTATTGAATCTCCCGCTGCTGCCTACTGATCTGATGTCAGCTACAGGGATTTCTGGGATTTGTAGTAACAGAAGTTGTCAGCCTATAAGTAAACAGCATTTGTCTGATACAATATTAGTCTGATATAATCTACTATGCTACAGTAAACAGTAAGTAAACTAAAATGTTTTATAAAAAGCAAAGTGCAGTGGAGTGCACATTGGGACCAACTTTAGTGTGGGGTCCTTTGTGCTGACTGCTCCCCTTTAATTAAAATAAATTTGTTTTTAGTGTCAAATTCCTACACCAACATGCAGATGGGTGCTTCACATGACCACAACACTAGGACACTGATGTGATCAGACAACAAAGACTTTTTCATGGGCCAGTAAATCTGTCTGGACAAGGCATTTTTGAAATCATACCAGCTGTACCGCAAATTATTGCTAGGAGATATGAAAAACTCCAGAAGCACTGGAATTGAACGAAGTTCTTCAAACAGAATTATTTTATCACAAAGAACACTTTAGGCCAGCCTTAGCATTCATGTTCTGCGAAGCCATATGGAACTTTGTGTCCATGTTACACTCACCAAAATCCTTTTACTCTTGGACAGTATCACTATTGACATATAGAGAATACTGGATGGGCAACTATGCACAACCAGTGTGTTCTGCAACAGAGGGGTTCTGATTCCCTTTGAAGGTCCGTGGGAATCAGAACACTTGTAAAGTAAAACACACTGGTTATGCATAAAGTTGCTCAACCTGTGTTTTTCATAGTATATAGCATTATGTGAAATGTCTGCATTGTGTTTTTTTTCTCTTTCTCAATGAAACTGACTTGTGCAGTCTCTAGAAGTTGTATAATTTGCTTATATTTATTACTTCCTCTTAGATTGCCATAGTATTTTACTTCTTGTTTACCTCACAGTATCACAATTAGTAAACTTTTCTGAACTTAATCAGTTGTTTGGTATCTTTTGTTACATTAACAGCTAGTGTGTGGTGTCTGCGGTTACATTAACAACTTGAATTTCTTGTCCACTGTTACATTAGCAACTTTGACTATCCTTTCTCGCAGGCATTTCACAGTGGGTTATCTCATAGCATAGTCCCTTTTTCACAGCTGGGTCACAATATCTTGAAATACTTAAAAAAAACTGATCTGCTGTTAGTCTGAAAATTGAATCTTCATGTCACACTCGGGTACAACCTTTTCATTTACATCACCCTCATCACAGAGTTACTTCTTAGGCCATATGAACATACAGTTCATTGAAAGAATTTCATGATACTTGATGTGGAATTTTTAAGCAGGGTCTTGTAAATCTACAGATAGAGATTTTATTTCCTCCTTGTACTCAGAAAGGATCAGCCTAGGGCAGATCAGAAGTTTCAATGATACAGTCTATGACTTAGGCCAGTTATAAAGTGAAGAGTCTTGTGATGTAATGTACCAAACTTAACAAGATGGTCGGAGGGGAAACCTCTGTATATTGGGTCTCGGTAGTCCAAGAGCGGCAAGAATGTTGTGTGTGCCGGCCATTTTCAGGCATCAGCTTCAAAGCAGCTCTTGTTCCTAAAATAAAAACCTAGGCCTGGATATTCAAAAGAGTTGAGCCAAGCGCAATAGGGTTGCACTCACGCAAGTCCGAAATTGCGCCATTCTGCGATATCCAGCAGGAGGCAGTTGCGCCACCAAAAACATGCTGAGCAACAGCGCAATGATAATGAAGGCATGCGCAACCGAAGGGGGAGGAACCATGCATAAAGGGCGCAGTGTGATGTTCAAAGACTTGCGCAATGTGCAACAGTGGAGCGCGGAAGTTACCATAAGCGAAATGAGCCAAAATAAAAGGAGCAATGGAAGAGGCCAAGAACGCCTACAGTGCTGCAAGCATGAGGCAGAGGGAGAGGCAGGGACAGGGAAAGTGTCAGAAAGAGGGCAGGCCAGGAAAACTAACAGCAGAAGAGAGGCACAGGGAAGGTGTGTGAGCCACACATTCCAGAGGCCAGCACAGACAGGTGTACCCGGTGCAGGGGAGGTAGCAGTCAGGACAGCGAGGGGAAGAAAGCAACAGCTGCTGGGGGGGGGGAACACAAGCCAGGGACATGGCCAGTGCCACCTTCCACATGGAGGCCGTAATGAGGGGGGTAAAAAGGCAGGCAGCAGGGGGACGTGGCCATGGAAGGGCCCGTCGGCGGTATGCCCCCAACAGGCAGTACCGAGCCCGCACCAGCATGAGCTGTACACAGTGAGATTGTGGGCTGGTACCGCCTGAACAGAGCAATACTGAGGCGGCTCTCTGTGTGCAGTGATGTGATGCAAGAAGCACCACACGACGGAGTCATGCCCTGTCAGTGGAGACAAAGGTAACAGCCTGCATGTGCTGCTCTGCACGTGTACCTTCGAGAGACCAACTGGGGACACCACAAGAGCATAACCCAGTCAGCCACGTCACATAACCTCACCCCTAATTCCTCAGCACACTCTGCCACATGCTGAGGTACATCCATTTCCCCAGCACTGTGGCGGAGTGCTGAAAACATTCAGGGGTTCTACAGGGTAGCCATAGTATGCCTGGCATGCTAGGGAGACGTAGACTGCACCCATGTGGCCTATGCACACCACCTGGTGAGGAGGGGCCGTAGCACATGAACACGAGGCTATTCCAGCATCAACTGCCAGGTGGTGTGCGATGCCAGTGGGCGCATCATCAATGTTTGTGCCACGCACCCTAGGGGAGCACACGACTCATACATCTGGCACCAGTCAGCACTGTGCCACCGATTTGAGAGTGGGGACATCCCCACAGGACACCTAGTGGGTGAGTATGCAAACCAAATGGACATATTGCGGGCCTGGGGGGGCATGGCCAGAGGTGCCATGGGTGTGTCCTACAGGGCTTGGGGCAGGCCAAAGCTGAACACTAAACTAACCTCCACCCTCTACATACAGGTGACAGTGGATACCCACTGCGTCCCTGGCTGCTCACACCCTACCGGTGGCCCACGACCCCATTGCAGCAATGCTACAGTGAGGCACATGCCACCACATGTAATGTCATTAAGCGGGTGTTCGGGATGCTGATGGCACGTTTCCATTGCCTGGACACCTCTGGAGGTGCCCTACAGTACAGCCCCTCAAAGGCCTGTGGGATATTCCTGGCCTGTTGCATCCTGCACAACATGGCCAAAGAATGTGGGATAGCCATACAGGTCGAAGAGGGGGACAGTGATGGGGAAGATGGGGATGCCGGTGATGATGGTGATGGGCAGCTCCCCCTTGGCTGATGAGACCCCCAACTAATCCGGCTGGCACAGCTGCACCGGGACACCATCACAGAGGAGCACTTCAGCCAACCCAGGTAAGTCATGGTGCCATGCGCAACCACCAGTGGCTAAGGCACAACCCACAAACATGCATGGAAACACACCAGGGGTGCATGCTGGCAAGGGATGTGGCAGGGCACAGAAGCACACACGCACAACCAGGGATGGGTGAACATCAACACGCCACATGGACGGACACACGCACATGCACACACACAATGCACCAAACGTGCACAGAGGGCAGGAGGAACACCGACCCAGAACACCAACCCTAGCAACACGCATGTCCACAGGGCACCACGTCCACTGTCTGTCCATGTGTGTGTGTCAGATACTGGGCACCATCGCACTTTGGTGTACAGCGCAATGCAGGCATCATCATGCACACGTACCTGCAGACAGAAGCCAGGAGGGTGTGCAGGTGGACCGTGTGTCCGCATGCAGGGCCGGGCACCCACCCGTGCACTGCCCACCAAAACACACAATGCACACAGGGCAGCAGCAGACACTGCCCACGCTGGGAGACAGGTCAGTCTCGCGGCACAGTGCCATGGCCACCTCAGATGCGTGGGCGGCCCCACCGAGACCCCCCAGCACTGGCAGGCTGACCACAGGCCTCATGGGGTGGTGCCGATGGTCCCCCAGGGGTTCCACTGAGCGAACGCGACCGTGCCCGCACAGGGGTCTGCAGCACACCAAACATGCCTGCACCAGGAGTGCTCGGGATGCCCACAGCTGAACCCAGCGTCGACAGGGTGGGTGTCACACGATGCGGGAATGGGGAGTGGATAGCGCACTGCGTGGTGTGAGCAACGCATGGGCACCTGACTGTGTGCCCATTGTGGCCATGACAGCAATGAATGCCTGTGCATGTCTGTCAATGGCAGTGGTCACATCCTCCCGCAAACGGTCCATCCGTGACAGGATCCTATCGGTGTCCCTGCTGCGACGCTCCTTGGCCCACTCCAGAGCCACACACACAGTGCCTTCACGGAAGTTGCAAGCTGCATCTGCTGCTGGACCGATGCCCACAGTAGGCGGGTGTGCTCGTTCAAGAGGTCGTCTGCCTCCTCGGCATCCTGTCCCTCAGGGTGTACACGGGCCTGATGTTCAGCACCCCTTGAGGATGGGTGCTGCACACCAGAACCAGGTATGGGCAAGTCCACAGGTGGTGCACAGATGCTGCCACTGAACCCCCAGTCCCGGTGGGCAACTGCTGCTGCCGGCCCTCCGGCTGCTGTGCCCAAGGGCTCAGTAGTGCCGCCACAGTGGCTGCAACAGTTCCACTGTCCTGACCAGACACCGGTGCTGCCCCACTGGTGCTGACAGGCACAGCCTGGGACTGTGCTGACACGCTGGCCCACACGGCGGCACCAGCCACAGCCATGGGTGCGAGCTGACCTGCTGCGTGTCCATTCTGTGGCACACACGTGTCACTGGCCATGACGGTCGTGTCTTCATCATTGGTGCAGGTCACTGCCCCAGCCACAGCCACAGCATGCTGGCATCCTTGGATGCCAGAATGCTGAGACACAGGAAGGACTTCCTCCACACCTGTCTCAACGACATCAGTGTGGACAGCCAGGTGGCCCCACTGTCGTGCTGATCCACAGAAACCTGTGGAGGTGGATGGTCCAAACTCTGACTCTGGCTGACTGTCCTCAGTGGACAGGCCCACCAACATTGACCCATGCAGACGGTCAGGATCTGTAAGGGAAAGCAAAGTCACGTTACTGCGTGTTACCTACCCGGCCACCCCCAAGGCAGACCATGGCTTACCATACAGAGATGGGCCACCACCCGTCTGGAAGCCACCGCCTGGAACTCCCTCTATGGCACTGCAGCGCATGCTTGCAGCAAGCCTGTCCTCTGCTGGTGTGAGCTGCACCACCTCCGGCTGTCCCCCGCCTGTTGCAGCATGTGTCACTCTCATGGCAGCCACCTTCTCCTTCACCCTCCTCCTGTCAGTACCCATCTTCTTCTTCTTACACTCCTGCACAGAGCGCTGGTGGCTGCCATGCAGGTTCACGGCACGTGTCACATCCTCCAATGCAGCAGCATGGGCCGGTGGGGTGCCCCGCCGTCCACTGAGCAGTGGCTCCTGATCCAGGTAGGCCTCGAAAAGTGCCTCAGTCTCGGCCGTCGTGAAATTGGGCCTCCTCCTCCACCCACCACCGTTGTCCCCCTCACCCAGAACTTGCTTGGTCATTATTCAGCCTGTAAGGATGGCAGTGGTTACCTGTGACTGTGCAGTCCAAAGCATGTTCCTGAATCCACAGTCCACTCTCCCACACAGCATGCAACTCACCAATAAACTGCAGTAACCAACTATGGCCACTGCAGCACTGTGTCGCACTTTTATAGCGCAATGCATGCAAATTAGGTGAGGAGCAACTTTAATTAGATGCAAATCGCGGTGCTGCACCATTGAATGGCTGATCAGATGATTTGCATATGACGGCTGAATATCGTGCTTTTGCGCTTTGCGCAATTGTGTTGAACGTGCTGAGCCAATGGCGCAGTTCCATGGCATGCATAGTACACCTCACTGCGCATGCCCAGGCTGCTGACGCTGGCATCTGCCATGCTGCTGACGTGCTGTGTGCGATAGTCAATGCAGGGCACGGCCACCATTGTGCCAGTGGCGCTATAGCGACGGTCACTACATGGCGCTGTGACAATGGGCCTTCATAGGTGCAATGGCACAACTGCTCGATAGTCCGCTGTGACGCTGGCACACAGGCAACCAATCACACTATACGCATAGTCATCCGATGGTGCTGTGCGTGGCCTTGCGCCAGAGACCCTTGACACTGTGCCCGACCTTTGCCCCCTTGGCGCCATGCGTCAGGCATGGGTGCACCTCTATCATGCTGTTCGGTAACAGCACGATAGGGATTGGCAGCGCTGTACCATGCAGCATTTGCACATGGGGTACCACGCTGCAGAGTGCCATATTGCCTACTATAGCCGTTGTGATGGCATGCAGAAGAGCCCCACAGTGGACTGCCATAGAATTAGCCAACCTTGTGGCTGTTGTCGAGCCACACCATGGGCCTCTGTTTGGGGATGCGCCACTGGACAGGGCCAGGACCCAGGTGTGGCAAGAGGTGGCCACTGCCCTGGAGGAGGCCACCGGATAGAGGAGGACCACGGAGCAGTGCAGGCTCCGCTATGGGGACCTCAGGAGGAGGGAGCCGGACCTACTAGCCCATCTGTGGTCGCGTGCCAGGAGGGGCACGGTGCCACGTCCAGGTAGGGGATCCGTCACCGCACTTGTATTGTCTATATGGGTAACAGTGTTGTATGTGTCCAGCACATAGGGGAGGTATAGTCTAGGGTTGGCTGTGGCGGTGTTTACAGGGTGTGGGGTGGGTGGGTCTGGCTGGGTGGGTGGGCACACACATTGGGGCAGGGGGACTTTGCTTCAGGATTGTAATGATGTTCTTCTCTCCTTGTTTCCCCCACAGGCATGGACGAGCATCGCCGGCTGAGGGAGGAGTGGCGGAGGGAGGAGGACAGAGCGTCCAGGTGGGACGAAGGCCATCACCGCCGACCTGACTGGCCCGATGAGGGTGAGTGCCATAACTCCATGATTACTATTGCATGCTGTGTAACAGGGTGGGCAGCGGGGCATGGCCACCATCCATGGACACCACTGCCATGCACGCGACTTGTGACAGTCAGCACTGTCCAGTGGCACTGCATGTCTGGGAGTGTGTCATTGGTGGTCCATGCGTGCACTGGGCACATGGCTGTGGCACTGCCTTCACACCGCATAGCCACATTACTGTACGGCCATGGTGGTGCTGTGCAGGACATGGGCGGTGGGTGTGTGCAGTGGTCCACATGGCTGTGGCTGCCTGGGCAGACAGGTTTTGTGGACACGGTCACTGTGGGTGGTTGCACACCATCACAGGGGCGTGGCACATGGCTGTATGCCATGCACAATGGGTGGGCTGCAGGAGGATGGACAGTCACACCTATTGACTCTGCTCCCTCATCCTAGGTGACCGGAGACTCCCACTAATTCAGCAGGGCATTACTGAGCTGCTCCAGGTGGCGAGGGAGACTTTGCAGCTCCTTCAGCAGATACACCACCATGGGGTCAGGAGGAGACGGAGGAGCACACATCAGCGCCAGGAGAAGGAGGAGGACCGGGGCGACTGTTGATGTCCCCATGCCCCGACTACCACCTTCCCCCCCTTTGACCCACCATCACACCTTCTTCCCTCTCCCATATGTTCACCCTTGCCCTTACCCACCCCCACCTTGTTTGTGTCCCTCCCCCCCACGTTTGTACATAGTTGTGTGAATAGTTATATTTTATATTTTTTAATACAAACCTTTTGATATGAATACTGTGGTGGTCTCTGATTTGCAGTGGGCTATAGGTGCTCAGCTGCAGTGGTGTGCATGGCGTCAGGGGTGGTGCAGTCATGGGTATGAGTGTATGTCCGTGAGGAAGTGATTATGGTGTGGGAATAGCTATCAGTCGGTGTCTGTGGTGTGTGTTGTTCCCTGTGCAATGGATGACTGTGTGCAGTGGTCCATGGTACATGCTCAGTGTCCATGGTGCCCCTGTCAACCCGTCCATGGACTGTGCAGCTGACACCCTTGCATGTCTGTGACCTGCAAGGTCTGCTGCCATGTCAGTGGTGGCTGTCCATGCAGGGCAGCCACTGTACCCGTCACAATGCTGAGTTGCCTCCTGTCACTGGTGTGGTGCATGTTTGCCTCAGGTGACACTGTGGCCTCCGCAGTTGTCCAACCTCCATGCTGTGCCTTGTGTGTGTTGCAGGGGATGTGCAGCACTGTCTGTGACTTGTGCTCCAGGCATATGATGGTGGCATATGGGTCCACAGTGCCTGCGCAGGATGGCTTAAGGTTCTCTGGTGCACAAGGTTGCAGGGTCACAGTGAGGGTGGTAGTATGCATGGGGTTTCCTGCAGTGGTGGTCACTGCTCATGGGGGGTGTCTGGGGGTCACAGTGCAGGGTGTGCTGTGCACTGGAGGGGGATGGTGTGGCACAGGGTGGTCCTCCCTCCTTGTGTGGCAGTCTCAGCTTGCCGGTGGGTGTGATGGGGCACCATGGCCCGGCTGTGGGTTGTTTGCTTGTATCCATAGGCCGGAAGTTATTCAAGCCCTCTCCCAGTTGTGCTGTGCTTGGGGTGTGGGGGCACAATGTCAGTTCTGCTGTGTGTTCCTATGCCCATCTGTGGCATGGGTGGTGGGCCCCTACCTCCCTGGTTGCACAGTTACATTGCTCTGCAGCTGGGGGGCTCCCTGCTTGCGCTATGGCACCTCTGGACTGCTCAGCTGGACATCCCTTGTTGCGACATAGTGCATCATATCTGCTCAGCTTCCCCTCCCTAGTTGCGCTATGGTGCAGGTTGTGTGATATTCAGACGTTGGCTGTAAGCGCAATTTGGCTTGCTCCTTTTTTGAATATCACGTCTGTTGCGCATGGGCGCAATAGACTTGTGCTTGCTTCTGCTATTGGGCACTTTTTGGGCGCAGTTTGAATATCCAGGCCCTAGTCTCCATGTAATTTTTTTGCAAAGGAAACCAATGTGTTTGGCAAAGGACAGCTTACTCTACCAAGTGAAATAGAGGGAAGCAGGAAAAGTGGTGAGGGGAGCAAAGGCACAGATGGAGGAAATGATAGCCAAAGTGGTTGCTGTAAGCATTAAGCCACGACGAAGGTGGCATCTAATGGGGAATTAATGCATGGTTGGGACCATTGTGACACGAGGCCATGAGTGGCTTAAAGCGCTTGTGACATGGTCTGTGGATTACTGCGAGACATCACTGTGCAGTTCTGTAATACAAGTCACTCAGTGCATCTCAGGAGGAAAGTAAACTTTACTGCATTTCTGACAGTTACACCTGACACTTTGTGACATACAGATGTGTGCATTTACAACTTTGCCATGCAACAACATATATCCCTAACTGAATGAAAAATGTTATTTTTCTGAAATTCTACATGGCTGTTACTCTTGCAGCCTGCTGAGGAGGACCGCGGGGTCCGACTTTTCTTCAGTCGGCTTCAGAGTTTGCATTATTTGCATACCATATCCCCCGCCTTCCTATCTTCCTTCACATGAATTGCTCGTCCTTAGCTGCTGGTTTTTTTTTTTACCTTGCTCTATCGGTGATGCAGCTCTGGCTTGGAACATCTACTTCTTGGTTTGGGTCACACTCCCTGCTCCATAGTATTTAAAGTTCATGGTCCCGTGAATGACTGAAACTGAAATGGATGTCCGGTTCCTTCATCTGGGACTTGCTGACTACCTATGGGATCTGGGGTAGTATTCACTTGAGCTGGTACAGGTTCCGAACGTCTCCAGATCAATACCGCCACATAAACTAAACATGCTCCAAGTGCTTTGCATTTTCCTACTATCTATGTTTCTCCGACTGTATTACTGAGCGGCTGTATCACACTGTGTGTTTACCTGCTTGGGTCTACTGTGGCCATTTGGGTGGGTGGGTGGGAAAGACAACACATTTGTGCTGGTGTGCCTGTCTACTTTGGAAATACTGTTCATTTCTCCTCCGTGGCTGCTTTTTGTACTTCACAAGAAACACAGTATCAGTGCTGGAATAATGCCGTGTTGCTTTCGTACCAGCTGACACACTTGCACCAATAGGTTCTCTTGCCTGCCCTCTTCTTACTTTAGCCATGTTACAAAAAGGGAGCAATACTTTCTTCAGATGCATTCTAGTTTAGGTAGTTAACCCATAATTATTCTATTACCATTGAATAGTCTTTTTTTCCTCCTCTGTTAGATGTTATGCTACTTAGTTTATCATTTATATAACCTTATATAGTATTGTTATAGGATATACTTGTTGTTTGTTTATCTTTTAAATACTTCAATAAAAAGATCAACTGTAGATGCATAAAAGAGAAGAGGAAAGCAAGGTGTTGGACAGTGAGGATTAGAAGGGCAGAAGGGGGAGACTCTGCAGAAGATGGCTAAGAAAAGACTGCTATCCTGAACAGGTACTTCTTCAGTCTTCGCAGTGGAGGGTGGGGTGGACCACTAGATGCAGCAGGAACAGAAGGGGGGAGGTGGACACAAGTCTATTTTCAGAGGAAAGAGTCCTGAAGGAACTTGCAGCTCAGAAGGTGGACAAGGTTATGGGACCAGACCAAACACACCAAAGGGCACTGAAAGAACTTAGGGAGGTGCTAGCTGAACCACTGAGAGTCTTATTCAACAGCTCACTGGAAACAGGCATGTTTCCAGAGAACTGTAGAAGAGCTGATGTGGTCCCAATACATAGTTCTATGCATAAAAAGGGGTTACCATTGCATGTTTAAAGAGCTGGTGACAGGTTCAGAAGAACTTTAACAAAGCATAGTATTTACGAACTGTCCAGCTTGTATTTCCCATTAGTTCTGTATTCCTCCTCCCCATTATTTTGTAGTGAGGTCATTTTCATAAAAACAGGATCTTTGCTCCTGAAGAGTAAACCTATTCCTGCTGCTTTCTCCCTACCTAAAGTCATAGAGCAGTACTTGTGTCCTCGCAGTTACTCCCATTGCAACAAATTGTGATGTCACAACAGAGGATTATGATTTGAAGTAGGGAGTAAGTTATGGAGGCAGATGAACTCAAAATGCACTCTAAGGGACAACAATTACATATTCATATGCACTTCTTTAGTAATAAATTATGGGGAGTAGAAATATATAAAATAATAATTGGAATGCAAGCAGACGTACCTAATTATTATGTTTTTTAAAATTATCTTTGAGGCATCAGTAGCTCTTTAACTTTGCTGCAATCAGGTGTTTCTGTATTTTTTTAAAAATTACTTTAATCATGCAAAATGCCTGAAATTGTGTGCCCTAATTTGTGACATGCCTAACCATGTCTTTAAAATAGTGTCTGAACATCATTCAGTTAGACTGTTCTGCTAGTAAAAATATCTTCCAATAAAGAATTGTGTCCTGTTTTCATTTATGAATGTTGTTTCTGTTGCTACCATGATTGCCCCCCAGGTAGCCTTAAAGATGTGGGCTCGAATGTAACTAATCATGTCCCCTTGTCTTATGTCCACTCTTTGCAGCCAGGTGGAGGTGTATTTGGAACAAATGGAAGCTTGTATTCAAGTAACAGTTGTTACTTGCATACAGGCTTCCATTTGTATGAAATGCCCAATTAAAATACTGAAAATAACTTTTCAAATTATGCTCATAGACTTGCATTGACGCCATTCCTGTGCTGGTCCTATAGTGACATCACAAAACAAGGAAGTGCGGGGATGGTGTCAGAGATTAAGAAATGGAAGGGATCAAGCGGCTAGCTACTTCAGGGGCAAAATATGATCCCTTCTCTTCCATGGAAGGCAAATCCTATCATTTTAAAATTGCTATGGAGGAACTACCATGGAGGTAAGGGAGCCTCCTGTTTGTTTAAAGGAGTACTACTGGGGGAGATGAAGCCCCGACCACTGCACAGATCAGGGCTTCACCTCAAAGGTCCCCCTGTATGCACCTTTGTAAATAAAGGATTTTTGTTTACCTCATCACTCATAAAAGACCCTCGATCCTCCAATGCAGCTGGCGTGATTAAATATGGCGCTCCTCACTCCCGGGATCGTGCCAGAAAGATCGCGATATCATGATGGCGCTTTGCCCCTTCCTGTTGTTTGCCCATATGTACGGAAGTTTTTAAATATTATTTCCCATGCCCAGTGCTCTTTTGACAGAATTTGCCAAAATGCCATGTGTATATGGCATTTAAGTAAATTCTGCTTTATACATATTGAGTAATACTGAATAACTTTGACTGCTGTTTCTTGTCTCTTATTGCATGTGCTGTGGTAATTCAAGTTCCCTTGTTACATTGCAACATTATGTTAAAGTTCCCTATTACATGCACATCCAGAGTTTTATGTCCCCTGTTATGTGCACATCCATAGCTTTATGTCCCCTGTTACATGCACATCCACAGTTTTATGTCCCATGTTGCATGTGCATCTCCAGTATTATGTGCCCCGTTACATGCATCACTTTGTGAATGCTTTTTCTCAGGACCTGTAAGGGAGTTATCCTGCACCTTAATACATTTTTATTAGGTGAGTCACAGCATACAAAAAAACATAAAATATTTGATAAATTTTGTGTTTTAAAAAATAACACCAATGTCACAATTTGGTAGCCCTTTTTCATGCATTCACCCATATAAGAGCAACAGCAGGGAGGAGGCTAGCAACTATGGGCTGGTCTGTCTTACTTCAGTGGTGGGGAAATTAATGGAAACAATACTGAAAGAAATACTGGTATACTGTAGTATCGAATCCAATGGGCTGCAAGATCACAGGCAGCCTGGATTCACGGGGTGGATATCATACCAAATTAATCTGACAAATTTCTTTGATTGAGTGACTAGCGAAATATATCATAGAAACATAGAAACATAGACTTTGATGGCAGATAAGGACAGCATGGCCCACCCAGTCCGCTCATTTCCCTATGTATTGGATAAGCTGCAGATCCTAGTTTACCAACAGCCTACTTCCTTCTACCCCCCCACCAGAATTGCCTTATGTCTGTCCCATGCATTCTTGAATTCCCCCACTGTTTTTGACCCCAGGACCTCCTCAGGAAGGCCGTTCCATGTGTCCACCACCATCTTCATGAAAACATACTTCCTCACATTGCCCCTGAGTGCCCTTCCCATCTTCAAATTGTGCCCCCTTGTTCTTGATCATCTCTTTTTCTGAAATATGCTACCTCTTGGACTTTGTCAATTCCCTTGAGGTACTTGAAAGTTTCTATCATGTCCCCCTCTTCCTCTTTTCCTCAAGGGTATACATATTTAGCTCCTTTAGTCTGTCTGGTGCAGACCCTAAAACAATTTAATTGCCCTCCTCTGGACTGCCCCCATCCTGTCTATGTCCTTGTGAAGATGGGGTCTCCAGAACTGTACAAAGTACTCCAGATGGGGTCTCACCAACTGTCTGTACAGAGGGATAACAACCTTCTGTTTTCTACTGGTGATGCCTCTCCCTATGCATCCCAGTATACCCCCAGCCATCCTTACTGCCATCTCACATTGCTTGCCTACCTTTAGGTCATCTGACATGACTACCACAGGTCCCTTTCCATTTTGTTATTGATAGTACCCCCATTGTGTATTCCTCCCTGGGTTTTTGTTTCCCAGCTGCATTACTTTGCACTTCTTTGCACTGAATCTAAGCTACCATACCTTTGATCATTTCTCCAATCTTGCCAAGTCCCTTCTCATCCTTTCCACCCTCCCCCTTTTGTATCATCCCTGTTGCAGATGTTTGTGTCATCTGCAAAGAGACATACTTTTCCTTCCAGTCCCTCTGCAATGTCACTTATAAAGACATTAAAGAGGACCGGTCCCAGTACTGAACCCTGTGGTACCTCACTAGTAACCCCCCTTTCTTCACTGTGGACTCCATTTACTATTACCCTATGTGTCCTGTTGTCAAGCCCATTTTTTACTCAAGCTATCACCCTGGGACCCACTCCCAGGCTGGCTAACTTGTTTATTAATCTTTTAGTGTGGGACTGTGTCAAATGCCTTGCTAAAGCCTAGGTAGGCCATATCCACTGCCTGTCCCTGGTCTACTACTTTGGTCACCCAGTCAAAGAAATCTATTAGATTCATCTGACATGACCTTCCTGCTGTGAATTCATGTGGCCTTGGTTTTTGTGCCCCGCTGGCCTCTAGGTACCCAACAATTCTTTCTTTTAGAAGTGATTCCATCGTTTTCCCTACCACTGACTAACAGGTCTGTAGTTTCCTGCCTCTGCCTTGCTACCAGTTTTGTGAAGGGGAATCACATCCACCCTCCTCCAGTCCTCAAGTACCACACCATCCTCCCATGATTTGTTAAAAAAGGTAATCAGCTGTGTCACTAGTTCTCCCCTTAGTTCTTTTAGAATTCTGGGCTGAATCCTGTCAGGCCCCATTGCCTTGTCCACTTTCAGTTTTAGGAGTTCTTTCAGGACCCTTTCTTCTGTGAATGGACTGGTATTGACCCCCCTATCCAGAGTGCTTCTATTGATTGGTTTAGGTACCTCCCCCTCCTCTTCTTTTGTGAATACTGAGCAGAAGTTTTCGTTCAGTATACCTGCTTTTTCACTGTCACACTCAGCCCAGATGGAAAGCTGACAAAATGGTTTAGGATGACAATAGGAATTAGACAAAGATGTACATTGTCACCAGATTTGTTCCATTTAGTAGTAGAAGCAGTTATGGCTTTAGCACTAAAAGATGAGATGGGAGGAGTCATGCTATATGGTAGGCCAGTGGATACCCTTACATTTGCAGATGATATTGACCTCATAACAATGTCCGAAGAGGATCTACAGAGAATAACTGACAAGGTAAGTCAGGAAAGCAGAACGTTTGGACTGAACATCAACACAGAGAAGACAAAAATTATGATAGTTCAAAGACAAGAAGAAGACATATTGATCAAAGTAGGAGATGAAAAACTAGAACAAGTGGAACAATGTGTGTACCTTGGAGGCCTCGTATCGAAGATAGGAAAATGTGAGGATGACATAAAAAGAAGAATCAGACTAGCTGCAACTGCTTTTGGAAAACTTCCACAAGATATGGAAGGCTAAAGACATCATGATAAAAAACCAAAATGAGAGTGTATGAGACAACTGTGTTATATGGATCAGAATGCTGGAGCATGAGGAAAACCGATGAACATAAAACACTGTGTTAAAAATGAGATGGCTAAGGGGAATACTGGATGTCTCAAGAATGCAGAAAATTAAAAATGAGATAATAAGGAAGTGGCTTGGACAGGAAACAACTCTACTGCAGAAGATTCAAGAAAGACAACTGAGATGGTTCAGGCATGTATCGGGAATGGACACGGATAGAATATCTCTCATGGCAATGCATACAGAAGTACATGGAAAAAAGCCTAGGCGAAGACTGCGATTAAGTTAGATAGATACCATCAAGAATGACTTGCAGCAGAAAGGATTAAAGATGAATGATGCCATGGAGCTGGTGCAAGACAGAAAGCAGTGGAGAGACTTCATTCGGCCCCATCGTCGCTGACTGAGCTGATGGATGAGAATCTAAGCAAAGCTAAACACTGTAGCTGTGACTTTGATTCTGCCCATTATTTTGAATGGTGTACTGAACTGCTCACTCCAAATGTGGCTCCAAATGAATCCTGTTGTGGCTTCCTGGAGTCATGAGGGCAGAGCTCAGCTTCCTGCTCTCCCCCTCCAAAGGACCTTAAGACACAGCCTCCTGCCTACTTACTTGGCTGTGGCCAAACAACCCACCACTCTGTTGTAGAGGCATCAGTCAGAAAGAATAGGTAAACCAAGAGAAGTTATAAAATTTGCAAGCAGTGTTTTATTATCAATAACAATAAAATAAGAAATAAGGCTGTACATGATTTAGCTTCACAAAGACAGAACACACAGAAAAAAATAGTGCTTCCTTTCCTGGACTTCCAGATCTTGGAACTGGCTCAAACAAATCTGAATCAAAGTCACCAAAAGGAAAAGAGTCCCAAATATCTGAGATTTTCTCTTCCTGTGCTCTTGTTATCACTGCTGCTGACACAACAGGATTTACTCCCTCTGTGGGTAACTTCGCAAATCCTGAAAAGTCATTTCCAATAATCACAGGTACAGGTAGCTTAGATACTACTCTCACTTTCATTTGGTGTGACACCCAATTAATGCTCAGAGTCACCTGGGCAGTGGGATAGTATCAAGTGTCCTTATGGATGCAGATGACACCAGTACCTGGTCCTTTTGCACAGTGTTTGTTCAGAACTTCAGCATGCACCAGGGTCTGTCAGCTTCCCGAATCTATAAGTCCCTTCAGAGTCTTATCCCTCACCTTGACATCTGTTAAATACTTGACCCAATTTGCTAGGGTAAAATCAGCTCCAGTATTAACCTCTTTATTTTTATGGCAGTTTCTTGCAGTATGGCTTGGTGCATTACAGCTACAGCAAATAAAGTCCTTGGGTGCAGATTTGTTGCCCCCCGTCAGAGTTCTTATCTGATGGTGTTAAATTGGGAAACAAGAGGGTCTAACTGGTCCTTGGCTGTTACTTCACTGCTGTGATGTCCGTCATCTGATAGTCCTTGGCCAAAGAAATGGCCTTTTCCCCACTTTCTGGTCGGTGTTTGTTTATCCAAAGCTACACATCTGTGGAAAGGATGTTGATGAATTATTCTATTTCAAACATGTTGATGATCTGTGGGACTGTTTTGCCCTCTGGTTGGTATCATTTAATAAAGAGATGTTAGAGTCAGGTGAAGGCTTCTTGAGGATTGGCTGCTGAGTGGTACTTCAGGGACCGGAATCTCTGCCTGTAGATATCTCTTGAGATATACCTTTTAAGGAGTTCTCTTGAGAAGATATGGGTCTATGGAGGATAGATTTGCATTAAGACTTTATCATGCTGACTATCAACGTGTAATTGACCTGAAAAAGACAAATTGCCACTGTTGATTGCTGAAGCAAAAAATCGCCCAGCTCAGCTCTTTCATACTGTGGACAGATGGTTAAATCTTCCCTGTCTACAGTCTGTGGGAGCTACTTCTACAGAAAGGTAAGAGCAGTTCAGGTGTTTTTTTGCTGATAAGGTGTCAACCATTAGATCTGGTATTTCTTCTAGTGGCCTGGCATGGACCAGGGGTAGCCGAACCTATGGTGATATAGATCTGCCAGCCTGGGATGAGTTTCAACTGGTGTATGAGGCTGAGGTCCTCTGTGTTGTCTTCAGTTTGCAACCCACCAGCTGTGAACTGGACATGAGTCCACCGTGGCTGATTATCAGCTGTGCAGAGTTCCTAGGCCCAGTTTTCATTGAGATTGTGAATGGGTCCTTGAGGGAGGGTGTCTTTCCCTTGGTCTTGAAAAGGACTATGGTTTGAATTGACTCCTTCTAAAAAAGCCATCTTGGGACCCTGACGTTCTAGAGAACTACAGGCCAGTCTCTAACCTTCCCTTTTTAGGGTAGGTTATTGAGAAGGTGGTGGCTGAGCAACTGATAGATCACTTGGACTGTCTTTCAATCTTCGAACCTCTCCAATCTGGTTTTTGGCCTTGGCACAACATTGAGACTGCTCTTGTCAGGGTGAATAATGATCTCCTCCTAGTGAGGGACTGAGGGCAACATACAATCTTTGTGCTCTTGGACCTTTTTTCGGCACTTGACATGGTGCATCACGGGGTGTTGCTGGATCACCTGAGGAACTATGTGAACATCACTAGCACAGTTCTGTGCTGATTTGGTTCCCACCTGACTGGGAGGATGCAGCAGTAGCTCTGGGGGAGTTCACCTTGGAGCCATCTGTGTTGTCCTTTGGCATTCCTCATGGCTTGATCCTCACCCCCATCATATTCTCTGTGTATTTGCTGCCTCTAGGGGAAATCATAAGGCAGTATAATGTGGGTTTTCACATCGAGGCTTTAATCATCAGGTGACAGAGCCCTTGGAGTGGCAGCCTGTGTTATCTGGAATTCAGTTCCTCATTATATTCAATCAGCTAGCATGGCGGAGGCCCTTAAAGCCTCACTGAAATCTTTTTTATTTGACCAAGGTTCTGATCTGACATGATCTCTTCTCAGTGATGGTTAAATTTCTTTTTTTTGTTGTTGATTGGTTTTATCTTTGTAAAACACTCAGAGCCCTTGTTGGATTGAGTGCTATATAAGTAAAATTTGCCTTGCCTCTTTTCACAAGGTCCCAGTTTTTTCTGACTGTGCAGTGTCCATATTGCTGTAGGCAAATTAGACTTTATCTGTCAGATAAGGTACCAGCCTGATTGCCCATTGCTGCTTTGGCCATTGGTAGGCTCCGGCGACCCTTTCAAAAGTTGTCCTAGTGTTATGAGGGAAACTTTTCATGCTGAAATAATGATGTAAGAACATCTTAAATCTCTTCCCTAATGTGTTTCAAAAAACTTCTATCAAGTAACAAGTATGAAAAGATCTAATAAACCCCTTCTGTTTTCCATTTTCAGATGCCTTGAAAAATAATCTAGTGTGGGCTCTGAAGTGCAGGCTACAAAAATCACAGGGTGTGCAGTAAGGATACAGTATATTGCACAAGCTGATAAAAATATTTAATGTATATAGTACCATCTTTATGAAATCCTCAGTGTTTTTGAAAGCAATATATAATAACGGACTGTTGTCATATCATCTGAGGGACACGACTTTGTAAGTTTAATGTCTTTTAAGCTGTTTGTGTTTTGTTGATCTTCTGGACTTGTACCAGATTCTTCAGCTTTGATAGCTTGCAAGGCATTCAGCAATTGCTGCTCCTGTTGCTGTGTCTCTTCTCTTCTCTGTTTTTCTAGATGCTGAATCTCTTTTTCTGTTTCTCATTCTCTCTGTGTTGTATAGCTCACCATTTGAAGAAGTCTGACATGCTTTCTGGTTCTGTCCCTCCCTATTCTTCTTCTTTCATCCATTGTGCTGGCTGTACAGTCTCAGTTTGAATTTTTGCTTCTGCTTGTAGTTTAGCTGCCATTATTCTGGTAATCACTCCTGGGCTATTGCAGGATCCATACCTTTCTTCTCTACTTCCCTGGTAGCAGGTCTAGTAACCACATACAAAACTCCTGCCTTAGAGTATGCACAGCGTAAATCCTACTGTTAACACCATCTGTCATCGAGGCATAGGTCAGAAAGCATAGATAAACCAGGAGAAGTTATAAAAGTAGCATTTTATTATTATCAATAACATTAAAATAAAATAAAAAATAAAGTTGTGCAGGCTAGTGCTTCACAAAGGCAGTACAAACAAACAAAACATCCTTCATCTGAGAGTCTCTTTTCAGTTTAAATCTCAGTCACTCTCTTTAACTTACCAAACAAAACATTGCTCTCTTTTTATAAAATGTTTTTCCCTGGCAATTAAATTCTGCATCCTATTCTTGTTATAGCTCCTGTTTTCATACGATGTAACACAACTTTGTCATTGTCCTTCCTATGATCAACCTAAAGAGTATATCTAGACTTCTTAATAGGTGCCACCAATTAATACATTCCATCCAGAGCTGGCTTCCAGCTGATAACTCTGTCAACAAGCTTGTGAAGGTCAAAAGGTTTCTCCGGGTCAACCCGCTGTGTTCCAAACTGTTAACTTGCCCCGTTTCCCCTAACTCTTCCCACCCCCACTATCTGTCAGTTCCATCATGCACAGTGACAGGAATACTTTTGACAGCTGTTACAGTGATGGCACAATGCCAACAGCTGGAATTGTGCCATCCGGGACTAAAATGTAGTTTTCTGGGGGGGGCTCCAACCCCACACCCCCACACTGTAGATTTCCAGCTCCTAGTCAGAGATGTTTCAGGGGGGGTCGAACACCCTGGAGACAGCAGCATCGGTAACACAGTGGACCAGTACAGTGAACAGCCGATTCTGTCAATGTACTGGTCTTTGCTGTGTTACCGTCGCCCTAACTTACCCACTACTCCTCCACCCCACCTCTTGTCTAGCAACAAGGCTATGGTTGGCTGCTCCAGATTTCTATTATTTTATGTGCAAAGTCTCAATGTACTAATTGCCTATGCTATTTAACCACTTTGTCAGTGTTGTATTAGTTGTTGCTTCTGTTGTGTATATTGTTCATTCTACTGATGTGGAACCTTTGTAAAAGAGCCCCTGGCTCAAAGGAATTGTAATCCAAGAAACAACTAAATAAATAAATAGATAAATAAATTTTCTAACAAACCCAAGCAGCCACCTGCATTAATTTCAACAATATAATTATATACATTTGCAAGCTAGGGGATCCCAGTTTTGCACACAGATTCATATATACCTCTTTTAGCCACATAGAAGCAAGGGGAGAAAGGAAGAAAAGAGACCATAAATAAAATAAAGGAAAAAATAGGGAACTTGTGGGACCATTGGAGTGGCCAATTTCTAGGTGCCACAAGGAAAATTTGACTGTACAATCAGACAGGCAAGTAACAGAATAGGAGAGGACAGAACAGATCCTTGCTTTTATCTCTCTCTGCACAACAAATGAGACAGGGTCTTACACAACCCTGTCACATACTTTAGCCAATCAGGAACATGAACCTGGACTCTGTGGGTGGTGTTTTGATTCTGCCTGATATTTTGAATCCTACATCTGGCTGCGTGCTCCAGTCACAGCTCCAACCTGATCATGTTACAGTTTCAAGAGGGTTGTGAGGGCAGAGCTCAGCTTCCTGCTCTCCCCGTCCAATGGACCCTAAGACAAAGTCTCCTGCCTGCTTACTTGGCCGTTGTCAACTAACCTGATGCTCCAGCCATTCAGTAGTGCATACTTGGACACTGTGGATGGGGCTTTGATTCTGGGCACTATTTTGAATCCTGCATTAAGCCATTTACTCCAGTTATGTCATCAACTCATTCCTCTTGCACCTTCCTGTGGTAGTGAGAGCAGAGCTTGGCTTCCTGCTGTCCCCCCCTCCAATGGACCCTAAGAAACAGCCAGCTGCCTACATACGTGGCCATTACCAAGCAACCCTTTCTTTCAGCCAAATAGGTGTGCGAACCTGGATAATGTTGGGTGGCTTAACATAGAAACATAGAATTTGATGGCAGATAAGGACCGCTTGGCCCACTCAGTCTGCCCATTTCCTTACCTAGTGGATAATCTGCAGATCCTAGTTAACCAGCAGCCTACTTCTTCCTACCCCCACTCTCTAGAATTGCCTTTCGACTGTCCCATGCATGCTTGAATTCCACCACTGTTTTTGACTCCACAACCTCCTCCGGAAGGCCGTTCCATGCATCCACAACCCTCTCTGTGAAAAAATACTTCCTTAAATTACCTCTGAGCCACCCCTATCTTCAAATTGTGCCCCCTTGTTCTTGCACGCCTCTTTTTTTGAAAGATGCTATCCTCTTGGACTTTGTTGATTCCCTTGAGGTACTTGAAAGTTTCTATCATGTCCCCCTCTCCCTCCTTTCCTCGAGGCTATACATATTAAGCTCCTTAAGTCTCTCTTCATATGTCTTCCGGTGCAGACCCTGCACCATTTTAGTTGCCCTCCTCTGGACAGCTCCATCCTGTCTATGTCTTTGCAGAGACTGGGTCTCCAGAACTGCATGCAGTACTCCAGATGGGGTCTCACCAGCTGTCTGTACAGAGGGATAATAACTTCCTGTTTTCTACTGGTGATGCCTCTCCCTATGCATCCCAGTATCCCCACAGCCCTCCTTGCTGCCCTCTCACATTGCTTGCCCACCTTTAGGTCATCTGATATGACTACCCCCAGTTCCTTTCCATTTTTGTTGTTGTTAGTATCTCACCCCCCATTGTGTACTCTTCCTCTGGGTTTTTGTTTCCCAGGTGCATTACCTTGCACTTCTTAGCATTGAATCTAAGCTGCCATACATTTGACCATTCCTCTAACCTTGCCAAGTCCCTTCTCATCCTTTCCACCCCTACCTTGTGCATCAACTCTGTTGCAGATCTTTGTGTCATCTGCAAAGAGACATACTTTTCCCTCCAGTCCCTCTGCAATGTTGCTTATAAAGACATTGAAGAGGACCAGTCCTAATACTGAACCCTGCGGTACCCCACTTGTAACCCCCCTTTCTTCAGAGAGGACTCCATTTACTATTACTCTCTGTGTCCTATTCTCCAGCCAATTCTTCCCACCCCTTCTTTAGTCTTACTTACAAGCTGTCCTCCATGCTGAGGTCCGGAGTGCTAATGGCCACAGCACAGAGGGTGGAGTAATTTGTACTGGGTATCTGCTGTAGGTGTCAGCTGTGAGGATGCTGGCAGAAGGCTACTCTGCCCAGTGTCAGTAAGTGCCTCAGTGACTTGCTTTGCCACCACATTGCTAAATTTGCTAGAGTTTTGATTTGCACTGCTCAGTTCTGCTTAATTATTTGCTTTGGTTATTGGTTTGTACTGCTCTGCTCTAGCTCAGTGTTGAAAATGATCTGCATTTTGTTTATAGTCTTCCTCCCAAGTCCATCTTAGTCAGACTAGATGCCTCCTCCACTCCTTCTGGTTTACCTTTGATTTCCCCCAAGAACCCATAGAAACATAAACTTTGACAGCAGATAAGGACCACTTGGGCCCACCTAGTCTGACAATTTCCCTACCTAGAGGATAAGCTGCAGATCCTATTTAACCAACAGCCTATTTCTTCCTTCCCCCCACAAAAATTGCCTTATGTCTGTCCCATGCATTCTTGAATTCTCTCACAGTTTTAGACCCCACAACCTCCTCAGGAAGGCTGTTCCAAGCATCCACCACCCTCTCTGTGAAAAAATACTTCCTCACATTGCCCCTGAGCCATCCCCTCTATCTTCAAATTGTGTCCCCTTGTTCTTGCACATCTCTTTTTCTGAAAGATGCTACCCTCTTGGACTTTGTTGATTCCACTGAGGTACTTAAATGTTTGTATCATGTCCCCCCTCTCCCTCCTTTCCTCAAGGGTATACATATTAAGCTCCTTTAGTCTCTCCTCGTATGGCTTCTCTTGCAGACCCTGCACCATTTTAGTTGCTCTCCTCTGAACTGCCTCCATCCTGTCTATGTCCTTGTGGAGATGGGGTCTCCAGAACTGGATGCAGTACTCCAGATGGCGTCTCACCAACTGTCTGTACAGGGGGATAACAACTTCCTGCTTTCTGTTGGTGATGCCTCTCCCTATACATCCCAGTATCCCCCAGCCCTCCCTACTGCCTTCTCACATTGCTTGCCAACCTTAAGGTCATCTGATATGATTACCCCCAGGTCCCTTTCCATTTTTGTTGTTGTTACTACCTCCCCCCATTGTGTAATCTTCCCCTGGGTTTTTGTTTCCCAGGTGCATTACTTTGCACTTCTTTGCATTGAATCCAAGCTGCCATACTTCTGACCATTCCTTCAACTTTGCCAAGTCCCTTCTCATCCTTTCCACGTCTCCTTGTGTATCAACCCTGTTGCAGATCATTGTGTCATCTGCAAAGAGGCATACTTTTCCTTCCAGTCCCTCTGTAATGTCACTTATAAAGACATTAAAAAGGACTGGACCCAGGACTGAACCCTGCGGTACCCCCACTATTAACCCCTCTTTCTTCAGAGTGGACTCCATTTACAATTACACTGCTGTTCACTGTATTCCTCCCTCTCCTTGCAGTCCCTTGATACCAGACCCCTTGTTCATTGTGCTACCTTCACTGCTAAATTCTGATTTGGGACCCTTCCTCTCTACCTTTTCTTCCTTCTCAATCCCCTTCCCCCACCTCCTATTCCCTTTGCAACTCTGGCTCTCACTGTCTGCCCCTCCCTTCAGTAAAATCCTCCACAGGCCAAATTGTGTTCTCCTTCTGCTTCCCTAAATTATGGGGCTCTCCTCCCCCCTCCCATTCCTACTGTTTCTTCCTTCTTTCCACTCATTCATGTATCTCCTCCATGAATACACATCTCACTCCTGCAACTGCCCCTGGCACTGGATTGTACTGTTGCTACACCCTCAACTCCATATCCCCATATGCCTCTGCTCCTGCCATACGTTAGTTCCCCATCCTCCATTACCTCTAACTTTTGCCCCTACCAGCTGCACTCAACAGTGCCTTGTTTACCACTCAATTTAGTCCTCCCTCTGCACTTATTGTTGAGCCTGCTAGTGCTTTGTTCACACTACAGTTGTGCTGTCATCTGCACTTTATTGTACAATTTTTTCTTGTTGTTACTGTTTATTGTTAACTTGTACAGCATTGACTATTGTAATCAAGTTGTTGTAACTGATTTTTGTACTCCCACATTCCCCCTCCCCCAGGACACATCTGGAAATTAGGTGTTTCAGTGCAATATGTCTTTTTTTGCAAATCTTTTGAAATAAATGTATAAATGTGCCACAGTGCCAAAGGCCTTGCTGAAGTCTAGATACACTACATTTATACAATACACATTAACGTTTTTTTCACTAAGGTAAAAATGTTATCAAAGGCACAGAATCCTAGCTAACTAGATAATTTTTTTATCTTGCTAGTAGGGTACATCATCTCATTTATCTTGCTAGTGGGGTATGTCGCTCTGCACTAGAGGTGTGCAAAACTTAAATTCCGCGGGCTGAATTCAGCCCTCCTCTCTCCTCCACAGCTGGACCACCAACTGAGCTTAATGAATGAGTGCATTCCTGTACAGGAGCACACTCATTCATTAAGCTAAGTTGGCTGGCCAGACTTGGAGGAGAGAGGAGGGCTGTGCCAGTCCACCCACTCTGGGGGGGTTTATGATGGGAGTGGGAGCAGGGTGGTGAGCACCTGCTGGGGTGGGGGTGTGGGGGGCACTAGACCACCAGGGATAGCTATAAATTATGGGACTGGGGATCGTGAATGGTGAGGGGACAAGGGGTTACTTTATTACTTGTCAATTACCACTAGACCATCAGGGATTAGAATACAATATGGAGATGTGGGGAGTTTACTGTACAATTTCAGCAGTGGCCAGCAGGTGGAGAGGAGGGACCACTAGCCACCAGGGATATTTTTATACACGAGGGATGGGTGGGGAGAGGGACCACTAGCCAGTCCAGGGCGCCAGGGTCTATTAACAGGCAAAATTTTGTCCATAACTTACTAACTTTCACAGACATTTTCCTCTCCAGAAATTTGGACACTTCCACGAAAGTTCCCTGATTTCCGCAGAAGTTCCACGGGGGCAAAACTGCCAAGTTTCATCCACCCCTACTCTGTACCCACAGTTTATTCAGATAAAAAGCAACAGCACCCTCCAAACAGCCAAACATTTTCACCCAAACAAGGAGATTGTGAGCCAAGCTGAAGAAGTTTTCTGTAGTTTGTTTTGCCTTGGGCTCCAGTCCAGTGCCATTTCTTGAAGCCATCTGCTTGCTGTGGTTTGTGGTTGCTACAATCTTTCTTAAAGTGCTTAAGTAGATTGCATAAACTGGACATCTGATAATTGGCTCTCAGATATCATTTTTATCTTCATTTGTGGTCAAGTGAAACTCTTGAACTGCCACGAGTGCCAAAGCCACTCATGAGAGTCAGAAGGTCATTGACCACTCATGAAATTATATATCCGTTGTCTACGTATATGGCCCAGCCCCATGTCCACCTCCCTGGTCACATACTTGAAGATGGTGATCAGGTTGGTTTTGCATGATCTGCCCCTCACAAAGCCATGCTGGGGGGGGGAAGAACCTCGGCCTCAACAAAGCTGTCAGTTTTTCTGACCTTGATGATGGCTTCCCAGATGTAAGCAAGCACTAATGTTAGGCTGACTGGCCTGTAAGATACAAAAAGGTTAGTCGTTCTCAGTGCAGAAACACTGATTACTGCTTTCCTTTCAGAAAATACAGATGTCTTACAACATCCCAATGTCTCATGTAACTGATTTATTTTGTTTCATTGCAGGCACTGCTACACAAAACTTTATACTTCAGGCTGAAGTTGCTGAAGTCTTCAGCAATGACTAAAACCAACAGTGCAATGAAACTGGCAAAAAAATCTGATCCTACTTTTTTATTTTTTTTTTCATTTAAGTTTATGGATGCCCAGCAGATGCATCGCTAATGACTGGCCCCACTCCTGGACACCAGAACACCACAAGACTTCCAGCTCCACAAGTTTACCCCCTCACGGCGGTTTCACTATAAAAGATTCCAGGTACCTTCCAGATTTATTTGATGGTAACATTTTCTAGTTCCACCAAACTGTGTGTATTTTATAAATATTTTAATTTATTTTTTTTTTTCAAGAAAAAAAAGATGGTCACCACATTTGGCTTAGAAGTACCATTGTATTTCTGATAAGGGTTAGGATTGAGAAAGTAAATAAATAAAAACTTATGGTGCCCAGCATAGGAGGTACCTAGAAAGCAGGAATGTTAATATTTTTATTAATTGTAGCTGAAACTATAGTAGCTTTTTGGGTAAAACATTTCTCATTGCACTGCTGCTTTAATGACTCATAACAAATAGCATCATATAGTATATGGTTAGCCCCTATTGTGCACATATTGCCAGACAGATAATTTTCTTGTTGTGGCACAGTTCAAAGGTCTTGAAAAGTTGTTGTGATATCATTCTGGCATCACAACAACTTTTCAGTCTTGACGTCTGCAACATGTCTGGTGATTGGCTGAAGATGCAGACTTTCTTGAAAAAAGTTAAAGGAAAATGGCAGCACCATTTGGCAAGCGGATGTCCAAGGCAGTTTTGATAGGGACAGCTGTGGATGGCTGTGCTGCCCTGAAGTTTATTTATTCATTGTGGTATAACTTTTTTTTTTAAATGGTGTGGCTGTGGATCATGAATATCAAGCAAGGCAGCAAGGTTTGTCAATTTTCGGAGAGTGGGATGCCAAAGTGAGCGGGAGCAATGAAGTAACGTTCAGTAAGCCCCTTATGCATTTTTATGTGCTGTTGAATTAGATCTTGTTTTGCAATAGGGGCTAACCATATACTATATAAAACAGTGTATGGTTGACCATACACAGTTAAGGCTGTGTTTCCATCTCGGGGATGCAATGACATCATACAGGCTTGTTGTGTATGGTCATCCATATATTCTATTTACATTGCACATTCAACAGAAATGATCATTTCATGACTTCCATGGCTTCCAGAGTCTAATAAAGTGCATACTGTGTATTCACTGTGATAGGTGCATATTGTGCAAGATACAACTCATACAGTTCATTTTATAAGGCCATCAAGTGCCAAAAAAGAGTTGTAATACTTGTGGTTCACACTCACATTCAGTTAGTTGCAGTGTAAATTCTACCAGCACAGAGAAGTTGACATCCCCTGAGGATCTGTCTGATGCACTGTTCTTAGACTTAATTGATTCTATGCATATTTTTCCCAAACAACTGTGTTAAATTCGTGACTGCCTGTGCAATGTCATCTGGTTCTACTTGATCCTGTGCAATGCTTAATTGTATCTTGTTGTTCTCTGTACTCTCCTGGGTCGTACCTGAAAATAGGCAACTGTTTTGTCTAGTGTGCTTACCTGGTCAACAAAAGTGAATAAATAAATAAACCTAAACAGGGTGACGTACAGAAGGTTCTTTTCACCATGCTAAGTTGTTTGTGCTGGTGGGATTAACACTTACTTGTCTGCCTTACATTGTTTTGTTTTTTTTGTTTGTTTTTTTACTTATAGTGTTTTCATATTCACAAGTCAATACATCACTGGAAAAAGTTGTTGGAAAAAGAAATGCTGCCTTCACTCCCTTACCACCACCCCCATCTCCCATCAACTCTGACACTGTGGGTGCAGCTTTCTGAAATCCTTTCTGCCATCCCTGATTAGTTCTAGGGCTGGGGGTGTCAGGAAAGTGTTGTACCCACAGAAACAGTAGTTGTCATGATTTGGGAATGACTCTGTGCACCATATGCATGATGACCCCTCCCTCCCACCGCCCACACACATCTGTGGACTCGAATGCAAATGTTTAGCAGGGCTCTAGGACATCCTCTGAGCACAGCATGGGAGTTTTAGACAACATACTGTCCCCAAATCATTCAAGCACCACTTGTGTGACAGTTCCTTGTGATCATGCATCCATAGGTCCATTGTTCTCATTCAAATGTCATCAGTAATAAAAACATAGAATCTGATGACAGATAAGGCTCACTTGGTCCACCCAGTCTGCCCATTTTGCCTGCCATCATTCTCGCCCGCAGACCATACTTGATCTGTAGCTCTTTCTCCTTCCCCCTTTCTTTCCACTACTATTCCCATGTGCCTATCCCATGCATTCTTGAACCCCACCACCTCTGCTGGAAGGCTGTTCTAGGAATCCACCACTAGAGATGGCGAAGTGGCCTCAATTCGCTCTGTGGAGTGATTCGCAGAGTGAAGGCAGATTTGCGGAGTGCTCCGCAGCACGAAGCACAGTACTTTGTGTTATAATAGGTAACGTGAAGTCCATTGAAGACAATGACTTCGCATTACTCTGCCTTCCCAAATCCCTATTACACCAAATCCTAAGGCGAAGTACATTGAGAACAATGTACTTCGCCTTGTTTTAAATCTCCAGAGGTGAATTTTGCAGTGATTCATGGGATTTCATGTCACATGGGCTCTAGATTGTTCTGCACAGCCTCAGTTCGGGGTAGTGTGTGTAGGAAGCTGTAGTAGACAGTCTGCTGTGAGAGCTCTCTGTGATACAAACCTTCTAAAAGCCGTTAAAAAAAGTCTTTTTGTGTCATTTTTTTTGTTGAAACTTTTGTTCATCGATTGTAGGAAACCCTCCTGTGCTCATATCATCGAGCATTTATTGTTTGTGTGTGGATTTTGAATGTTAATGTACAACATTCAGTCTGTGTACTGAGAGACAATGGAAGTGTACTTTGGGGGAAGGGCATATCTGGTGTAGGTAAATTTAAGTTGGAGAAATAGGGAGTTTCTTTGTTTTTTGGTTATATTTTTCTTGTTCAACTGTGTTAATGTACACACAGTAATATTTTCAGTAATTGTCTAAATTTTTTTGCTGATTGTGTGTGTTGTGGTCTGGAGGGACCTGGTGCAGCATTGAGGTTGTTAAAAATATGTTGTATATTACTGAAGTTTTAAATTCAGTATGCACTACTTGTAGACAAATTCTGTGTGTGTGTGTGTGTGTGTGTGTGTGTGTGTGTGTGTGCATGGCGTGACATCAAATAATACACCTTTTATAGTGCCACAGTGTAACTGCAGGCACAGCAGTGTGAACCTGCTATCCACTGCAGCTGCGTGAGTTTGTACTGCCATTGTGGTATCTTTTCTTGGTTTTGCACTGCAGTAATCTGCAGTCAGTGCCCCCCCCACCCCCACCGGCAAAAGGTATTCTTTTCCAGATTGAATTGTTTGTGACTTGAGAACACCACTGGTTAGTTAAGGTGTTGTTGAACTTGTTGTGACTTTGCGTCTGTATCTGTTGTTGAAGCCACAATTGTGTTTTTGGCTTCGTATCCAGTGTCACCCCCCCAGCCCCCACCCAGAGTGAACATTCCAAAATCTGAATTTGTTTAGAATATTCCTACTGATCTCCCAAAATGCTCACAAAGAGATGTGCAAGCAAAGCTGTTTCTCGCCATGACACTGCTGCCAGTGGTAAGATTGTCTGTGGGCTGGTAGTAATACACAGTCGCAGAAGTGCATTGGTGATGTGGGGAAAGGTATTTCTCCTTCAATGTTTTTTACAGTGCAATCAGTAGCTTCACTCATAGTTGGAGGAGATGATGTTGTCCCGCCTGGTGATGTTAGTGTAGTTGCTGGTGGCGATATGAGTATTGCTGCCTCAAGTTCCACTTCTGACCAGTTTACTGTGTCCAAAAATATAGTGGTGTGTGAAGCAGTGGCAGTGAGTGACAGTGTAGATGATGTCATACTTCCCAGTAACATCCCAGTAACTGAACATGAGGATTCTGATCATCATGTCAACGATAGCACACAAAGCGACATTTCTTCCACTGTGGTTCAGGTCATGCATTTGCCATGCAGTGATTCACAGTGTGGTGAAAAAATTTCAGGTGATGGTGGTGCTGATGATGATGATGTTGCTGTGGTTGCAACATGCAGTCCATATGCCAGCATCCAAGCAGAAGATGTGGATGATGTTGATGAATATGATGATGATGTCAGTGACCCCTGTTGGGAACCAGAGAAAAAGAAACTCAAGGTGGCTGTGTCTGGGTCTGTTTGCATTTCACCCCCTCTCATAAAAAGTTTTGATTTACCAGTTTCAGTTGATGATGATGACCCAGTAATAATGATAGGTTGCCGTGGTGGTCAGTTGTAGTCCAAGTGTGTCCTGACTGAAAAATCATGTAGCAAATCCCCCACTTCATGGCTTAAAAAAACGGAGTCCAATAAGCAGCATCAGGGGAGACATGTTAAAACTAGAGCATCAAGATCCCTTGTATGGGATTTTTTTTGTGGAAGATGCAAATGATGAGTCAGTTGCAATCTACCAGGTTTGCCAGGTGTGTGTGAGGCGAGGTAAAAAGGGGAGCACTGTGGACTCAGCACAAGCTGGCAGCTAATACCACAGTGGGGCATTCGCCCTCGTCATCAACCATAACGAGCATGTTATCCCCTTCCATGACTGTAGCATCAAGTAGAAAATTAAATGTGTGCAGCAGTGATGAAATAACAGCAGAGGATTACTACAGGCATGATGAGGTGGAAGAGCAGAATGATTCTGAAGTCTTGTCCAGTGCTGGTGAGAGTAGCAGTTTTGGTGGTGGTGGTGGTCAATGCAGTATGTCTAGTGCAAGTGGTTCATCAACCCCTGTTGGTAAATCTGGGAAAATAACTGCATTTCTGGGCTTGTCATCACCTGCACAACTGTCTTCATCACACATCCACCCTCCACCCCCTTCCATTCACAGAGCACAACCATTTGTCATCACACCCAATGTAAAATGTTTAAGTCGGCACATGTTGCAGAGTGTCATAACACATAAGCTGCAGTACCCACCCAATCGTACAGTGTCATGTGAACTTAATGCTGCTCTAGCTGAAATGCTGGCAATTGATCATTTGCTCTTCTCCTTTGTGGAGAATTCTTGGTTCCTGCGGTTTGCTGCACATGCTTGTACAAAATGGAAAGTCCCATCCAGCATATGCTTTTCGACCCGTGCTGTCCCTGAGTTGTACCGTACTGTGTCCGACTCAGTAAGACATGCCCTTCAACATTCCTCCTCTCCATTCATCCATTCAGGTATGGATATGTGGACAAGTGGCAAGACAGCTGGGAGTTCATATTTGTGTATAGCTGCACACTGGGCGCAGCTGCCGGGGGTTGTTTGTGCTGTTGGTAGTGTGAATAATCAGTGTAGTAAGGTGGAGTGTCGTGGTCGCAATCTTCCAGTAATTCGACAGCATGCAACAATTGCTATGCACAATGTGACCTGTTCACACACTGATGAAAACATGTTGGATGTGGTATTGACTGAAACTGACAAGTGGCTAAACCCCCTGTCGCTGGGAGCTGGGTTCATAGCAAGTGACAATGGGTCAAATGTGGTGAAATGCATCATGAATGGTGGTTTTTTTCAGGTTCCATGCATGACCCACTCTTTAATCTTGTGGTGCAAGAGTTTCTGTAGCACCCTGATATAAGGGAAATGCTGACAGCTGCACGCTGTATCTGTTCTCACTTTTCATGCTCTGCAAAGGCTCATGACCAGCTTTGGCAGTTGCAGATCCAAAACAGCCCCCCACAGTACCGCTTGAATATGAAAGTTGTCACCCAGTGGAACTCCACTTTATACATGGCAGAGAGGAAGTATGAACGGTACAAAACCATCTCAGAATATCTTGTCATGCACACTAGCCGTGACAATTCCGGAACCTTCATGTCTATGATGACTGAACAGTGGCGCCTCATGGACTCTGTAATAAGAATCCTGAGGCCTTTTGAACATGCCACACAGGCAGTGAGTGGCGAGTCGGCTTCCATTAGCCAATCAATTCCACTGCTGCGGGTGCTGAGGCAGACATTGGTGAATGTACGGCATAGCTTTGATGTTGCTGGAGACAGTGCTAACAGTGTGTTGCTAAAACACATGCTGACAGTATTTGACCAGAATCATCACATCTTGAACATTCAGTGTAGTGACAGCTTTGCATAGCAGTAATGCTGGACCCACGATACAAACATGGAATTGCCTCGGTACTGGTGGGCAGGTCTGAACAGGTAAAAAGTGTCAGTGGGCAATTGGTGTGCTTGGTTCATGGGGCACAGAAGTCACTTGCCAAGGTCAGGAAACCTGAGCAGCATAATCAGACTGAAAGTGTACCTGGAGGAGTAGTATCAAGCACATTCTGTAAGGGGAAAGGAACTGCAGTTCCAGGTGGTCTGTCATCAACAGTGGTTGGCCTTAACCCACTTTGGGAGGCTGTGTCCCAAGTGGGGATTTGTGACATAAATCATTCCAGAGAAGCGGATGATGCATCAACCACTGGACTTAGAGCAGCACAGCGAATGGTTGAACCATATGTGTCTAAAATTCTGAAAACAGGCATCTGTCAATCACTAATGATGCCCTTTTATACTGGAGTGGAAAGGTCAGTGAATGGCCAGAGCTGACCACTGTGGCACTGAAGTACCTGACATGCCCACTCTCCAGTGTGAGTGCCGAGAGGGTATTCAGCTCAGCAGGTGCAATAGCTCAGGATCATCATACAAACCTCTCTCCTGCAAATATCAGTTTGTTGACATTCATAAAAATGAATGAGAGGCACATACCAGCTCAGACTGCAACCTCAGTATTTGTACCCCGGCATACTCATGGTTTTGCTGATGTTGAAGAAAGGGACCATTCTGGTGGCAGTGACAGCATGAAATGGCCTACCACTGACATAGATGATGACACAATGGAAAAAAAGAATCTCCCAGTGGTCAGAATTCAGACATAGATGACTGCGAGGACAGCTTTCTTTCTGAGGATGATGAGGTTAATGCTGGCAGGTTGTAACTTAAGCGGTTAAAAGGTTGTCACCTGTCTTGTATGATACATGTTGTCTTTTTCATAAAGTTAAATCACTGTCGCACTCATACTGACTCAAATTCCATATGTCACGTCATCACATTTATAACACAGATCACAGTATATCCTGGCCCCCAAACTACCACCATCATAAGACTGCTGATCTCCACTGTCACCATAGGGAATGTGACTGTGTGTCTCCCCAGACTTCCACCACCATAAGACCACTGTTCTCCACCGCCACCATAGGGAATGTGACCGTGTGTGTCCCTGGACTATCACCACCATAAGACCGCTGTTCTCCACTGCCACCATAGGGAATCTAACCGTGTGTCCCCCCCGGACTACCACCATCATAAGACCACTGTTCGCCACTGCCATCACCACCAGATGCAGGAAGATGTGAGAGGGAATGCCATCATGTGCCACAGCTATGACCACCAGCACCCACCACCAGTGTCATTGTGACAATGTTTTTCCATTACATTGACCATGCCAAGGCACAGGGCATCGAACAGCAGACCACATCCATCAGCCACAGGCACAAGGCTTCTTACTATTAAAACTATAATGTGAGTATGTGTACTAATGTTTTTTATGCTATTCAACTTCCTTTAGCTGTGTGTTTTGTTTTCTGTTGCTTTTCCGAGCTGCAATGGTCAAACACATACGGTCAACTTATTTTGTTTTTTTACAGTTAACAACTAATGATTCTCCTTTGCTGAAGGTCTGTATCAATGGTACAGCAGCAGAACTGTCTACAGGAACCTATGGAATATTCATTTCCAATCCATGCTGGTAAGTATATAAATTTTATTTCATCTGTTCCTTTTTTTCATAAGAGTGCAACAAATCCGACTGAGGATTCATAAGATCGGTGACATGTACGTCACAAAAAATGTTTCTGCAACATATCATGCACTGTATTCTAAATTTGCAGCTGCGCAGCCTTGACAGTGTTGAAAAAGTTGGACCCAGGTTGTGTTACTTGACAAGATGTGGTTTTGAAATGTAACTTAAGTTGAGATGCAGGGACACTGACACAGTATATTTGTTACACAGCCTGGTACTAAATTAAGTTGTGATGTGATTATTGCAGTGGGACAGCTTGCTATCTATGTTAATTCAGATACCCATGGAACAGCCACAGCTTAAACATAATGACTTACTGCTGCAATCAAGTTATAATAAGTCCTTCATTTCTTTTTTAGGAAACTTGCAGATGCTTTGTTGTGTCATAGTTGCCTTATCCAAAGAACTTCTTCAACATTTGACTCCCCCCCCGGGGCTGGGGTAGACATGCAACTTGCAGAAGTCATTTCAATTGATGAGCATGATCATCACTATCAGACTGGAGAAGGATGCAGATGAAATCTGTGAAGAAATAACCAAATAATAAACCATTAATGAGAGCTACTTGCAATTTGCAAATATGTCCCCCCCCCAAAAAAAAAATACTTACCTTCATTGGCTTGAGAGTATTCCATTTTCAATTTCAATGCCAAAATTTCTCATCAAGCACTGTAATGTGCACACCAACAGTATGTGACCTGTGATACAAAACAATACAACAAGTACATGTCTATATATGTCAAGTGCTCGCCTAGAAAATGCATATATATATATATATATATATATATATATATATATATATCAACTCACCAAGGCTATTAGTGTACAAACAAAGGTCACCATTTCATCCAGTTAAGGTGATCACATTGCATTTGTGGGAATTGCAGCACACTTTGGACCAGCAACAGTTCTCTCACGGTCATCATTTCTGACGGAACACTGAATAGATTTATGTCATGGTATCCCTCCTTCACACGGTTTGGCAAGAAACTGTGCATCATGACATCATCATCACCAGTATGTAAACTTTCGGCACACAAGACAGATGCATTTTGGGGATGCAGATGCATTCTGGGGACTCTGTGTGACCATTGCACACATGAGTGACTGCACAATACATTCTGGGGGACTCTGCATGTGGTGTAACACTCCCATTTCACTTCCTCAGCACTTGGAATTTTCTGGACACAAGACAGATGCATTTTGGGGATGCAGAAAAGTTCTGGGGACTCTGTGTAACCACTGTGTGCATGAGTGACTGTGCAATACATTCTGGGGGACTCTGCATGTGGGGTAACACTCCCATTTCACTTCTCCAGCATTTGGGAATTTTCTGGACACAAGACAGATGCATTTTGGGGACGCAGAAAAGTTCTGGGGACTCTGTGTAACCACTGTGTGCATGAGTGACTGCACAATACATTCTGGGGGACTTTGCATGTGGTGTAACACTCCCATTTCACTTCCTCAGCACTTGGGAATTTTCTGGACACAAGACAGATGCATTTTGGGATGCAGAAAAATTATGGGGACTCTGTGTGACCACTGCGCACATGGGTGACTGCGCAATATATTCTGGGGGACTTTGCATGTAGTATAATGCTCCCATTTCATTTCCTTAGCATTTGGGAATTTTCTGGACACAAGACAGTTGCATTTTGTGTGTTGTGATTGTGATCACATAATGTCAACTTAAATTATAAATTAAAGCAGCAGTGCAACAATGTGATGAAAATGTTGACCTATACTTTTTTATGCTATTTTATATTGCCAGCCACTAGTTACTCCTTCCTGACTTGTATGATACCCTTTATTTCACAATTTGTGTCTGCTTTACTACTTTTTCCCATGTCTGAAAAAAAACAAAAGGAGCACACCTTTTAATATGGCTCTGACCAGGTTTTCATCATTATTTGCAGTTGTTTTTGAACAAATATTGTTCTGTGAAGTCATAAAACACTGCCTGCTGCATAATTGTTAATGATGAAACAGAAGTAACAACAGAAGTAATATATAATAACTGATGGAGAAAAACAGTGGAAAATACTGACGAAGACCTGGTCCGCACCGTATTAAAAGGAGTGCTCCTTTTATTATTTCAGACATGAAAATAAATACTAAAGCAGACTCAAATACTGGAAAGAATGGTATCATACAAGTCAGGAGGTAAGTAAAGTGGCAATGTAAAATAGCATAAAAAAGTATAGGTCAAAATTTTCACCAGAATTTTGCACTGCTGCATTAATGTCTATTTCAAAAAGGAAATATTTCTGGAGCATCAGTAATGTTTACTTTGTGTTGGAACTCGTGATTTGAAGTGTTTCGCAAAAAGCATGACTGAGCAGTGCAAGTACATTGTGCTAAACTGCATGTGTGCCATCAGTGTTCTTTCCTGTGTGTGCAGACATTGTCCAGTTTCGTGCAAACACAAATATGGTGTGATTTGTTGCAGTATTGCAAGAATAAAGATAAGAAAGAATATATGATGTATATTTTATTTGTACCATCAGCACCAGAGGAGTAAGTGATATGATATGATATTTTTTCAGAGGTATCAGGTCATTGTGCACCTCAATCACTCACAGTGCACACATGACTTTGTGGAGATCATAGCACAAAAAACACATGCTCTCCTAAAAGTCATGTGTGCAGTATGTGACTAAGGTGCACTCTGGCCAGACACCTCTAAAAAAATATGTCACTTAGTCCGCTGATGATGATGGTAATAAAATATACGTTATTCTCATCGCTATTCTTTATACCATAAACACTGCAGCAAGTCAGCAATATATGTTTGCAAGAAGCTGGACAATGTCTGATGTCACACACACTCGCACAGGAAACAACACTGACTGCACACATGCAATTTAGCACATCATACTTGCACTGCTCACACCAGCTTTTCCACAACCACTCCACAACAGAAAGTAAACATTACTGAGGCACTGGATTATAATAACAGGGCAATAAGGAGCATGTATGTCTGTATGTGTATGTATTTAAAGGGAAGCAGCCAGCAACAGGAGCTCCTGCCCCCTGCAAAACTTACACTCCGGATAAGTCTTTTAAGTAAGTTGTGGCGTTTTTCTCACACCATAACACACTTTATTTTAATAAAGAAAAGTCAGTCACCCTGAAGTATGGCGGACACAATGGGGGCTCCATTATGTGTAAAGGAAAGGCACGGCAGAGACGTGCAATGTGCTTCAATACTTTTATATTGAAGCACATGGTGCTTTGCCATTGCACCTTTACACATAATGGAGCCCCCATAGCGTCTGCCATAGTTCCAGGTCACTGACTTTTGTTTATTAAAATAAAGTATGTTGCAGCACGAGAAAGATGCTGCAACATACTTAAAAGGCTTAACCGGAGGGTAAGCCTTGCAGGGGGCCGGACCTCCTATTGCTGACTGCTTCCCTTTAAACTAATACTGTGGCCTTCTCTCTGTCTCTTATTAAACATAAACAAAAGACAAAACACAACAGCAGTGGGGGGGTGCTGAAAAAAAAGCTAATGGGGGATCCCCTGATGTTTCAGCAGCAGATGGAGCATCGACAATCTGTAACTGGTGTTGCTTGATCTGCTCCACCTGCTGCTGGTCATTATTTTCCCCCACCGCAGCCCACAAGAGTGCTATGTCTGCCTGAGTTGCAGGCATTGTGGGGTCCACTGGTGCGGGGGGGGACCAGGTAGTGGTGGTGGTGAAGGTGGTGCTGGTGGCAGTGGTGGAGCAGCTGCTGCTGTGGCTCTCCTCCTGCTGTGGTGACACACAACAGCAGCACCCTCTGCCACTGCCACAGAAGGGCCAGCAGGTGGAGGCCTGGCCCATTTGGTGGCAGCCTGCCACCCCACCTTGTGGTGGTTCAGCATATATGTGCACTGGCCCCCGGACCCCAGATGTGTCCCCCAGATGCCACGGTGCACCTGCACACCACAAAGCAGACATGCCACAAGCCTGCTGTCTCCCCCAACACAGTTGAAAAACTGCCAAGCTGGGGAGCTGTGGGGGACCAGGCACAGGAGGGGCAGATGCAGTGCCGGCAGCATGGTCATGCACCTGGGGCTCCATCTGCTGCTGTGGAGGTGGTGCTGCAGGAGCTCCTACAGCTGCTACTGGTGGTGGTGGAGGTGGTGGCGGACTTGGTGGATGTGGAGGTGGCACTGGTGGTGCTGCTGCTTCTGGAGGGATGGAGGCAGGACCAAAGAGTCTGGAGCAGTCCAATGCCACCTGGCTACGACCCCCATGCGTGTGGACTTCCCTCCACCCATGGGTCACATACTGTCTGTGGTCCATCGCACAAAAAAACACTCCTTCCCTCTCCGACGTGACGAGCGACTTCACACACGCTCACATACAGGCACACACACAGTCACATACACACAAAAAACAAAACTTATAACACAAAGAAATCAGTCACCAAAAAGAACTGACAGAACAGTACAAAAAAAAACAACTAAAGAATTAGCTTTTAAAAAAGCTTTTGGGTTTTTGGAATTTGCTTAAGAAAGAAACTAATAAGTAACTCTCCTCTACTACACAAAATGCTTCCTCCTTCTACCTCTGCAAAGGAGAAAGTGAAAGTATCTGTTTGTATGACTCACTTCCTTCCTGCCTGGCTAAAGCATGTGACTTACAGTACTGTAAGCCATGTGATATGTGGGGGGGGGCTGCCTAAAGTGCCTATATCGTTGTCATTCTGCCTTACTTCGCATTAAGGTGGAATAACAACGCGAAGTCATAGTAACAAAGCAAAGTGAGCACTTTTCAATGGTCACTTCGTGTAGCATTATGATAACACGAAGTGGCCACTTCGCGTTCACTTCGCCGGCGGAATTTAATTTCACTGTGTCTCTATCCACCACCCTTTCTGTGAAGAAGTATTTTCTTGCATCTCTTCTGAAAACCCCCTTCCAGCTTCATAGCATGTCCCCTTGTTCTTGAGCACCTTTCTTCTGAAAAATGCTTCCCTCCTATACCTTATTTACCCCGCAAGGTATTTAAAAGTTTCATATCCCCCCTCTACCTTTTCTCTTCCAGAGTGTACATGTGGCGGTCCTTTAGTCTCTCCTCATAGGGATTTTGATGCGGACTCTGCACCAGTTTAGTTGCCTTCCTCTGGGCATTCTCCACTCTGTCCCTATCCTTCCGGAGATGTGGTCTCCAGAACAGGACACAGTACTCTAGGTGGGGCCTTACCAGTGATCTGTACAAAGGCAACACAACCTCCCTCTTTCTGGTTGTGATACCCTTTCCTATGCACCCCATAATCCCACTTGCCCTCCCAACTGCCTTGTCGCACTGCCCGCCACCTTTAGGTTATCTGATATGATTACTCCCAGCTCTTTTTCCTACTTTTTTGTCGTCAATTCCATTCCACCCATTTTATACTCTGGACCCTGGTTTCTGTGCCCTAAGTACATTATTTTGCACTTTTCCAGCTTGAAACCCAGCTGCTATACCCTTGACCACTCCTCAAGATTTCTCAGGTCTCTGCTCATCTTTTCCACCCCCCCTTCCCCGGAGAATACTACCCTGTTGCAGATGGTGTAATCCAGTACTACACCATCACGAGTGGACTCACTGACTAGTTGCCTGATGAACACCCCCTGCAGGGATTCTATGTCCCTGCTTCTAGCTGAAGGCGTAGCTGGGAGGCTGCAATCTACATCTGGAAAACAGAAGTCCACCACCAGCAGCACCTCCCTCTTTACTGCTATTTTGCCAATAGCGTCCAACAGTACCTTATCTAACCCCCCCCCCCCACTGGAGGTCTGCAGATCACGGCAGTGTGAATAGAGGTTCTGTTCCCCAATGCCAGGGGATATGAGAGGACAGAAACACAGATAACCAGTGACATAATGTATAAGCTGAATTCTGTCTGAATGTTATATTTGAAAAGGTTTTCTGCATACAAGTAAAACGCTTAAAAAAATTATATAAATACTGAAAACCTTTCTATTCTGCTCCAGGAATGCTGTAGAAAAGTAGCGGTTGGTTCTGCCCATCAACAGTTTAATGGATTGGAGTAAGTGATATTCCATAAGAGGCTAGATTTTTCGGGAATTATGAAGGCCTTGAGAAGACCTTGACACTGAATATAGACGTTTAAAGGTATACATTATCAAAATGTGCAGAATTCACTCATAGAGGAACACGCAGAGTAAAGGAGCGATACACTGCACCTTGTGTTTCTAATTACTTCTGTTTATATTGGCTGGGGTATTTCAAGTAACTGTTAACAAACTGAAGGAATTAAACAGTGGAAGAGCTAAATAAATATGCCATTCAAGGCACATGCAGTACAGTGTGTTGCCCCCCGGCCCCTCCATCGCCTCACGTTTGGAACCACTGACTTCTATCAATCAAAGATGAATGGGATTTTATCTTTAATGCAGTTAAAGATCTTAGCATGTGGTTTCTGCTTTAACATTCAATACTGTATCTTTTCAATGTGAAACAGACCAGCACTGTGTAAGTGAGGGGATGACCCGAATGATTGACTTGTCAGATTTTTTAAAAGATGCAGGTTTATAGAATTCAAGGGTTAGAACAAGGATTTTTTTTATTGTCCTTTTTCCATCCTGGTCCTGCTCCCTATCTGCCCCAGGTAATTACCGAGCTTCATCACCCCCAACTTTTACCCTCACTTTCCAGCCCCGCTGGGCAAGGCCAGAGAGAGGTAGCCCCCCCCCCCCACTCACTGAAGCACCAAAGGCCAGTGAGATGTACATGGGGTGCATAAGGACTAAGTGTACCGAGGATCACACTGCAGGCAATGGCAATTTTATTCCCTGCTATACCTCACCTGGGAACATCTGTACACTAGGGCTCCAATCAGTGAATGCTCACACGGCCGCGTGTCACCATGTGGAACCATCAGGCATCTAGAACTCAGTCTCCTGCCTCACAGATCATGGGGAAAAAAAATCAGGGGCAAATTGCAAAAATCAAGGACACGTGTAACAAATTAGTTATACCAGTTCAAGAAACTGTGCATAATGTCACTTATTATGCTACAGGTAGACCCTATTCTCCAACCAGAAACCGGGGTGCAAACTGATTATTCCTAGCAAGCTCATACCTGTCATTTTATTGGGAGTAAAATGAGTGCTCAGTGCTTAGAACATTTATTTTACTGTTACTAGCAAGACAAGAAATTATATCATCCTCTTTCTTCCATTCTGATTGGTCTAGTCTATTACCACAGCAGCAAACATATGAAGCATAATAGTTATACTGTCTTAGTGGTGTCACTGTATGAGACAATAATATGATTTTCTCGTGAAAATAAAGCACTCAGACTTCGACCTCATACTTTATTCTCCCTACAGTCACAGATTATTGTCGTGTTTAGTGACCCAACTAACACAGTATTACTTAAGTATAAATAGTATTCTCCTAATAAGAACTAACCTGTAACACTAATGACTACAATAATAATCGTGTGATAACATCACTCCTGGGTGGTGGAAGCACTCGGCTTTGCCTTATGCTTCAACCCATCCCAGGAGTGACATTATTACACGATAACACACACCTTGTCATGCCTTATTGCTTAATTATAAACCATGACAACATTCTTAGTCAGCCAAGACTGTATATTTCTAAACATTCCAGGTACTTCTATAAATGTAAGAGATGTCTCATGCAGTCAGTTCCAAAATTCTGAAATTCTAAGTTACGAACATATGAACATGAGCAGATAAAGGCTTTATGGTATAGCTTGTTTTGTCTGCTCAAGTGTGCAGGTCCCTGCCCCCCGTGTCCACAGTGGGACCTGCTCCCCCTCCTCAAATCCCCCTGACCCCGGAACTGAATACTTATTTTAACTCTGTACTTGTGGCAGTGACAGGGCTACGTTCTGGACTTATTTTTTGGACAAGGGGTTGGTGGGAGCTACCCTTTGCTGCATCAAGTTCTAAAGAATTTGACAAATTCTTGGAAACAGTTTCATATAAAAAGATACTGGACAATTAAATTATATTGGACCATGATTAATGATTTAACTTAGTGCTGTAGCTGTCCTAACCATTTTTATATAGTTATTTTTTGTGGGTTGTTAACAGAGGTGGGTTGGGTTTGATTCTGGCATTATTACGTTTTTATTCTATTATTGTATTATTAATCTGATTGTTGTTATTTACATAAGATTTATTGAGTTTTATTGTTTTGGGGAGGGACGCCGGATCTCTGAGTTTTGTGATTTTGCATTTATTGTTTTGTGATTATTTTGTTATATGGTGGGGAGGTTTAGCGATGGTCAGGCATTACTCCCCCACTAGGCTCAGGGAATTATGTCCCTCTGGGTGTCCCCCATTATCATCTGACACCTATTTTAGGTGTCGTGCTTCGGGGATATTTAGGAAGTGCAGAAGAAGGGGGAGAGCTGGGCCTTGTGGGGGAGGGGAAAGGGAAGAGCGGATAGGGGTTGTGGGGTCCAGGAGGCACCCTGGGGCAAAATGGAGTCAGGACAGAGGTTTTTCCTGTCTTGTCCCCATACCCAAGGGCTCCAAAATCAGCAGGCAGGTGCTGAGGTCTTCTTCGACAACTCATTCTACCTGGGTGGTGTTATGCAATGCCAGATCTATTAAGAACAAGACAGCTATTATAGCTGATCTTGGAACAACAGATCTGGCTTGCATCACTGAGACCTGGTTGAATGAAAATGTGGACCCTTTATTGGCTTCTGCAGTTCCAGACGGGTTCTCTGTGATACATTGCCCTTCTGTGATACATTGCCCAAGGTTGGATCGTAGGGGCGGGGGTGTGGCCATTATATTTAAGACAGAGCTGGGCCTTGTGGATGTGCCATTAGGATGTACCAGATCCTTCAAGTATATCCTGGAAGAGGGTGTAGGTTGTGGGATACTCCTCATCTACCATCCACCAGGAGATGGCAGAGAATTCCTGCAGGAGATAGTGGACATCATTGTCGATATGGTGCTGAGGTTCCCCAGATGGGTAATTCTGAGGGACTTCAATGCCTGGGTCAACGATGAACTCTCACATTTTGGTCAAAATCTCCTCTAACTGATGACAACGCTGGGCCTCACACAGGTAGTTACCTCCTCTACCCATATAGGGGGCCACTCGTTGGATCTGGTCTTTCTTCTGGGTATGGAGATAACTGATTTGAGGGTGAAATCAGTCAGTTGGTCTGACCATCACACCGTAAGGTTCAACTTCAGGGTCCCCCCAATAGATCTGCCCCTATGGAGATGGTTCAGTACCGCCCTTTAAGTGGAGTTACCCCTAGTGACCTATCAGTGGTACTAGATCTATTTGGTTTGTTGGGTGAATGCATGATTCCAGGTGATCTCGTATTGGCCTATAACAAGGCTGTGGGAGATGCCCCGGACAAGACTGCTCCTGTTCGTGTTCGACCCCTCACTCTTCCCCCAAGGAATCCTTGGTTTGATGGTTCCTTGAAGGAGCTGAGGCGAGTAGGTCGAAGGATGGAGAGAGCCTGGCGGAAGTCCGGCCTTGATGCTGGCAGGCTTAGGTTGATGGCACATTATGTTGGCTATCAGTCAGAAATCTCCCGTAAGAAGGCAGAATTCCTGTCCAGGGAGATTTCTGTTGTGCAAAATCGACCAACTCAGCTGTTCTGGACCATTGACAGATTGTGCAATTCAATCTATCTGCAGCCCAGAGAAGCTTTTTCTCAGCTGAAATGCGAGGAGTTCACTTGATTCTTCACAGATAGGGTTGCCAGCATCAGGTCTGGCATTGGCCCAGCCTATCCTACGACGGATTGTGGAGATAGGCATGAATTGGCATGCACTCAGTCTGTCTGGTCAGATTTCTGCGGGCTGGAACTCATGAACATTGTGAATATCATCCAGACACTGCGTCCAACCAGCTGTAGTTCGGATCCGGGCCCCTTTTAGTGGGATGTGTAGATGTTATTTGCCCGATCCTTGCTGAAATTGTCTGGAGTTCCTTGGAGAGGGGGTCTTTCCAGATCTCCTCAAGGAGGTGGTCATCCGACCACTCCTTAATAAAGCCTCCTTGGATCCAGACTGCCTAGCTACCTACCGGCCTATCTCTAACCTGCCGTTTGTCGGTAAGGTTGTTGAGAAGGTGGATACACTGCAACTGGATGATTACCTTATAACTCACAATGTCTATGATACTCTCCAGTCTGGATTTAGAAAGAAGCATAGCACCGAGACTGCACTCGTCTGAGTATTGAATAACCTCCTAACGGTGAGAGATCGAAAGGCACGTACCATTCTGGTCTTTCTTGATCTCCCTGCAGCATTTGACACTGTAGACCATGGTGTGCTGTTGGAGTGCCTACGACTTCTTTGTGGGCTGTCTGATACAGTCCTCAAATGATTTCGTTCATTCCTCATGGACTGGTCTCAGAGAGTTGTCACTGGAATTTATTCCTCTGGCACTCACTCCCTGCCCTGCAGGGTGCTAATTTGGTCCCCATGTTGTTTGCAGTGTACATGCTGCCATTAGGGGATATCAGGTGATACAGTTTGAGTTTTCACTGCTGTGTAGATGATACTCAACTGTATATGTCTTTTCTGCCCTGACAGACTGATGCAGTCAGTCTCTGTGCTAAATAACTGGCTTACCGAGATCAGAACCTGGATGAGTACCAGCTGCATGAGACTGAACCCAGATAAGACTGAAGTGTTGGTAGTGGACCCTGGACATCCGGGGTGGGTTTGGGGGCTGGACAGGCATCAAGTTTATTGATTGATGACATACAGCTCACTACCTCAGACTGAGTGCGAAACCTGAGTGTTATTTTTGATGACAGTCTGACACTGAAATCTCAGGTGTCAGCTGTCGTCAAATCCTCTTTTTACCATCTGAGGAATATCACCCGGGTGAAACATTTGGTTCCCCTGGATGATCTTCCAACATTGGTCCATGCCCTTGTCTCTACCCACCTTGATTACTGCAATTCCCTCAACCTAAGGCTTCCAGGGGTTGATATCCACTGCTTGCAGCTGGTGCAGAATGCGACGGCCAGACTTTTGACTGGGACATCTAGGTCCAGTCATATTGTGCCTGTGCTGCGTGAGCTGCACTGGCTGCCTGTTCAGTAGCGGATCCCCTTTAAGGTTGACTTACTAACCTTCAAAGCCCTATGTGATCAGGGACCCGGTTACCTGCAAGACCTCCTGGTATCCTACTGGCCCCTTCATCCTCTCCGATCCGCCAACAAGGGATTGCTAGAGATTCCCAGGGTGCGATTAAAAACATCTGGTGCCTATGCTTTTTCTTTTTCGGCTCCAACCCTGTGGAATTCTCTACCTCATTGGTTAACAGAATGCCTGACCATTGATAGGTTTAAAACTGAGTTAAAAACATATTTATTTAATTTAGCTTTCCCCAATAATGGTTAATTTTGTTATGTATTGTTCCTGTTTTTATCTGATATTTATACTTGTTTTATGTGCAGCGCCTTGATTTCAAAAGGCACTATAAAACAAATAAAAGAAAGATGATTTAAGTTCAGTTGGCACAGTCCAGTTCCTTTAAAGATGATTCTCTAATATACTGATTCTATATTCAAAGTTCAGTTTTTTTAAACAAAGCTCGTTAACATGCTCTAGAATATGTTTATATGTACAGTTCCGGTATCTCTTGTGGTTGTAAGAGTTTCTTCTCATGTCCTCTGTGCGCCAGAACTGGTCAGCTTCATGTCACGGTTCTCTCACCCAAAGAACCAAGAATGCAGTCTTATAACCATAAGAGACACAGTAACTGGGTCCATACTAGGCCCGATTCTCTTCTCCATTTTTCTGAACGATCTTCCATCCGTCTGTACCTCATCTTCTATACATATGTATGCTGATGATACGGTTCTTTTCTCCTCTGGGTCCTCGCCCTTGGATGTCACCTTCAGACTCCAACGTGATATCAATAATGTCCAGAGTTGGTTTCAATCTCACCAACTCTTCCTAAATGCCAAGAAAACTGTGTCCATGACATTCGGCACATGTCAGAAGCTGTCAAAGCTCCCATCTGTCCCCACCTTCACTACCCTCGACGGTGCAACTATAATTGCCACTGAGTCTATCAGGTATCTGGGCGTTTGGCTGGATCAACATCTCACTTTCTCAGCCCATATAGAAGCCATAATAAAAAAGCTTCACCCCAAACTCGGCGCCTTGTATAGAAACCGCTCCTGCCTCCCGCCCCAGGCAAGACGTGAACTGATCCAAAAAATGATCCTCACGATTTTTGACTATTGCGATATAGTCTATTGCTCTGCTCCTGCCACCTCCTTAGCTAACTTGAATACTCTTTTGAACTCCTTCTGTCAGTTTGCTTTGGATGCACCTTCCCTTACCCTCCACTGTCACTTGTACCAAGCTTTAGCCTTCCCATCTCTAACAAATAAGCGACTGCATCACTGCGCAAGTTTCATCTCTAAGTACTGGCTTGGTACACTCCCTCCCTATCTTAATTCCCTGATATCTCGCCCACCCACTCCCTCTTGACTTCTAAGATGCCATGACCACAGAACTCTGACTGTTCCCTGGAGATCCACATCAAGTGGACAGGCCTCCTCCTCCTATCATCTCCCTAAACTGTGGAATGCTCTTCCTACACAAATCCGATCCTCTTCCTCACCTGGCTCTTTAAATCAAGCTCTAAATAATTTCCTCTCTATAAATTGCACTTGCCCCTAGCTCCCCCCCTTTCTTGTCCCACATACTGATTGATGCCCTGTTTGCCTAACCATAACCAAATCAATACTCTTATAGTTTTTGAGTCTATTTCGGCTCTAGTTGTCTATGGTTGTTTCAAATCATCTCTCTTTCTAAATTGGTCTATCTCCTTAGCCTGTCGACCTAACCCTGGTCTCTAGCTCGATTTCTCTAGCACATTGTTATTTCACCTCTCTTGTTGCTCTGTGCTATTTAGTCCAAATAGTGTAGATCATTGGTCACACTTGCTATTACTTTACCCTATATCTGTCTCACTACAAGTGCACTGCTACAGGATTTAACTACTCTACCCTGTAAATATTTGCTTTTCACGATAATGTGCAATTCATTTGTAACCTCTGTTTTTTTATGCTATTGTGTAATTTGTGTGTACTCATTGATACTATGTAACTCCCATCACCCTCTCCCCCAGGTCGTACCGGGAGACGAGCAACTTGTTTGTTCAGCGTACCTGACCTGGTGAAACTTTTCAATAAATAAAAATAAAATAAATAAACTGAAGATATTAACATATAAGATAGCCCAACCTTTGGAGTGCCTCGATGCCATAATTAAACTATAATGCTTTCTTGAAAAAAAAACATCTGGATGGACCATCAGTGGCTTTCTGCAAACAGAGTCTATGTTTTTATGTTAATGCCTTGTGGAACCCCAAACACAGAATCTGTTGGGAGAAAAAGGCCTATGGTTCATTTTGTCTGGCCATATTATACCACCTCGGTCCTGGACCTAGATTCTGGGTTATTGTCCCTCCCCCCCCCACCAAGAACTCCCCTGGATCCCCCAGTGGGATTATGAGCCTTCTTGCTCTGTCCCAGGAGTGTTTGAAACCATTTAGGGTACCAGCCCCAACCATATCCACTGGCAGTTGGTTCCATGACTACACTACCCTCTCAATGATGTTGACTGTCCTCACATCCCTCCTAAAATTGCCCCCAACTAACCTCCAGTGCCTTCTTGTGATTGTGTCCCTATTACTGGCCTCTGAGGCCGGGAGATCAGAGGGCTGTGGGTTCAGTTCCCATATCTGGCACTTGGGTTAATATCCCAGTACTGACACTGTAGTGCAGCATGAGAGCCCGGTGCTGCACTTCTGAGGTGCCGTCTTTCGGATGAGACGTTAAACCGAGGTCCCATCTGCCTGGATTGGTGGTAGTGCAGGTGGATGTTAAAGATCCCATGGCACTTCTCGAAAAGAGTAGGGGAATTTCCCGGTGTCCTGGCCAAATTTCCCTCATTCACTAAAAATACCACCAACAGCTTAATCTGGTTCAAGGTCAGTTGGCATTCATCTGTATCCCCCTCCCCTGGGTCATGCCTGAAAATAGGCAGGATTTGTCTAGTGCACTTACCTGGTCAACAAAAACTAAATAAATAAATAAATAAAATATTTCTAACAAGCATTTGTCAATGCCGAATGTTGGCTTGCTGGCATTGGCATTGGTAGTGCAGGAGTTAGAGAGATGCATAATGGCAGTGAAGTATTGAACTGATGCCAACCCACCCCCACACTGCAGAGACTGACAGGCATTGGGGTGTCCCTTTGGGTGTTGGCCATAGTGCTCATGCCATTTCACCTCTCCTTATCCTGCAGACGCTGACAAGTGTTGCGGCGTGCATTGGGGTCTTCGGGCTTTACGCTCACCCCATTCCATAAGGAAATACACTGAGATGGGTGCAGTATAGGACAGTGGGGTGAACTTTGGAGTCAAAGCATTCAAGGTACATCTTGATGATTGTCACTGGCTGTAGGGAGGGGGTTGGGGTGGAATGGTGTGAGCATTATGTCCGATAGTCCCAAGTCACACCCCTGACACCTGTCAGTCTCTACAGGGTAGGGCATTACGGTTGGAAACCCTAACACCTGAGGCATTTTTACTCCAGTATTTCAACATGGACTTTTTGTGACCCTACCTCATGAACAGTGGCACTATCAGTTCGTTAGCCGAAAGGTGATTTTTGCACAGCGGCTGTGCTATTTGGTGCCACAGGTGCGAAAACACATTTTGCACAGGATGTGAAAAATGACAGCTGTACTTTTCATGAGGAGGTACAAAAAAATGGCAGTGTTGAAAATCTGGAATAAAAATATCACAAATGCACGACGGTACGACTGTGCATGCAATCTGCCAATGCACGCTAGTAACACAGTCATTTTATGTAGTATCATCACCAAATTTTCAACATAGGCACTTTAGGACCTCTGCTCGTGAACTGTATCACTGTCATTTTCATAATCTGGCCCGAACACTGATTTCCCACAGCGACTGCGCTATTGTGCGCCGGAAGTGCAGAAACACATTTCAGGCAGGATGTGGAAAATGACAGCTGTACTGTTCACAAGGAGGTGTACAAAAATGACAATGCTGAAAATCTGGTGTTAAAATATTGTGAATGCGCAAAGTTACGAGCCTACATAGCAACTGTGCAACGCACACTCGTAAAACAGGCATTTGTTGGATTTTTTCCACCAAATTTGGAACATAGGGTTTTTATGGGGCCACCTCATGAACACTGGCACTGTAATTTCATTAATGGGTCCTGAAAGGTGATTTTGCGTAGTGACTGCGAAATCACCTTTAGAGGTCGATTAACGTCATGGCAGTGATAGAATTCATTAGGAGGGGCCCCAAAAACCCCATGTTGAATATTTGGTGCCAAAATTCCAACAAATGCCCGAGATATGCAACAAAGTTGAAAAAACCCTATTCATTCCATTATATAGCTTACCGGCATTTCCTCAGTTCGTGATCGGCTTTGAAAAGTGCAGACGTGTTTCCGGTCCACCGAAGATCGCCATGCCGGACTCCGGAGGTAAGTATGGGGTGAGGGTGTGGGGAGGCAGGATGCGCAGTCGGTGGAGTGCGGGTGGGGGCAGGAGACTACGAGGGACTGTTTTTTGTTACAGGGAAGAAGAAAAACTAACATGGGACAGTTTTTCTTTTCAGGGAGCTTGGCACGCTGGGGTGGGCTCCCAGTGTACCACTAACTGTTTTTGGGGGTTGCTTCAGCCGATGGGGATTGGACACCCTCGTCGGCAGACAATGGGGGCAACTTGCGCCGACGGGATTGGGGCACCCCATTGGCACACAATGACAGCCGGGGGAGGCAAGTTGAGGTATTGGGCGCCTTGGCATATAAGAAATGCAGGGGGGGGCTGATTTATGCTGATGGGGAGTGGGCTCCCCCATCTGCACACAATGAAAGTGGAGGGGAGGCAAGAACCAAGGGGGATTGGGCACCCCCCTTGGCATATAGGAAATGGGGGGCCTGCTGTATGCCGATGGGGAGTGGGCTCCCCCATTGGCAAATTTGTGTGGCCACAGAAAGCCGGCTGTGGGATTGGGTACCCCTGAAGTTGGCCGCCATGTTGCTAATGTGGCGAGCATGCAGGAAGGGTCCACTGCATCTGACGAGCTTTGCTCGGATTGCAGCGGACCTTTCCTTAGATGTGCTCGCCACATTAGCATGCATGGTGTGGCGCCGGCATGCAGGCTGTTTGGGGAATGAGGGATGCACCTACTGATGCGTGCCCTGCATTTGCCCAACAGTGGCCGTGCCTCCAAATCTGCACTGTCCCACGATGTTGACTTGAGCGCAAGTGCGGCAAGCCAACATAAAAAGGAGGTATTCATGTTTCACCTTGTTTATACCCCTTGGAAACATATATGTCTGTATCATGTTCCTCCCCCACGTCTGGCCTCCAATGAATACATGTTCAGAGCCACCAGCCATTCCACATGGGAACTGCCTTGCTGGCCCTGTATTATGTTGGTGACACTCCTCTGCACTAACTCAAGCCTGTGTCATTTTTCTGGTAAGGGCTCCAGAACTGGGCAGAGTATTCCAGGTGAGACCTCACCAGAGATATGTATAGGGGTAGTATCACTTCCCTTATCCTGCTATTAAAACCCCTGCCGGTACACCCCAGTATCCCCAGTGCCTTAAGGAATGCCATATTGCACTGAATGGTTTTTGGAGGGAGTCACTGATGATGACAATCAGGCCCCCCTCTTTTGTTGACGTGGTCAGCCTGTTTGTTCCCATCCAATATTCCAAATGTGGGTTCCTTTTCCTTACGTGCAGCATCTTGCACTTTTTGGCATTCAATCTCAACTGTCAGACCTTAGACCACCTTCCAGTTTCTCAAGGTCCTTCTGAAGTTGTCTCACCCCATCCTCGCTATCTATCCTGCTGCATAGCTTTGTGTCATTGGCAAAGAGCCACACCTTGCCCTGGATACCCTCCTCAATGTCACTAATGAACAAATTGAATAGGACGGGTCTCAGGACTGATCCTTCGGCACACCACTTGTGATCCATCTGCCAGCAGATGTGGCCTGATTTACTAACGCCACCTGTTGCATCTCACCTATTCAGTTCCCCAACCAGCTGACTAAATCCTTCTCTACTTCTAAATCCTCCAGATTTTTCAGCAGCATCATGTGTGGCACTCAGCTGAAGGCTTTACTGAAGTTAAAGTACAGCAAATCAACTGCCTCCCTTTACTGCTCTAGTGATCCAGTCGAAACACACTATCAGGTTGGTCTGGCACAACCTTCCTGACACAAACTGCTTATCATCTTGCAAACTCATTGTCATCTAAGTAGGCTGCCAGACCTTCCTTGGCAATGGTCTCCATTAGCTTACCTACAGTGGTGGTAAGACGGACTGGCCAGTGGTTGCTTGGGTCCCTTCCTGTCCCCCTCTTATAAAGTAGGACTGCCTCTGCAAACCTCCATTCCTGCGGCACTATCCCAGACTCTAGTGAGTCATTATATGGCAGGTTAAAGGGTTCTGCTAGCTCTGAAGCCAGTTCCTTGAGTACCTTGGTATGCGCGGCATGCGGGCCTGGTGCTTAATCCACCCTGTGGGCCTCTAGCCTTTTTTTTCACCTATTCAGCTATGATCACTATCCTCCCCACTTCCTGCACCCCATGTGTCGCTGTTTTTATCCAGCTCTCTGGTACAGTCCTATTACCCTCAAACATAAATACTGAGCAGAAGTAATTGTTAAGAACATTGGCCTTCTGCTTGTCATCTACTACTACCATCTCCTCCTCAACTAGCCTGACAACCTGACAATACCATGCCCCCAGATTTTCTTGTTTTTCTAATATATCTAAAGAATTATTTTTTCCCCTCCTTCTAACCCTCTCAGCTATCCACAGGTCCATGTCTGCCTTCTCCTAACTGTCACACTCAACTTTTTCAGCACAGTCCGGTATGCCTCCTGCCCCCCATTCCCTTGTAATTTATGAAGGCTCTTTTTTTATCCTCACAGCTCTTTCTTCTTTGAGAACCAGATTGGCCTTTGGTGCATGATTCTTTTGATGAACATACTTACACAAGTGTCGTTCGCCTTCAGAACTGCTTTTTTTTATTTATTTATATTTTGGAAGTACCTTTGAGCCAAGAGCTCATTTACAGAGAGGTTCCACGTCAAACAATGTCAAATCACATAGTTACAATAGGTTCAGTTAAAACAGAGCCATAAGAACAGGGAATACAATCATTTGTGGGAGGGCAATCGGATACATTTTACAAGAGGGAGTTAGAACAATGGAATAAATTACAGGCAAGATCCGTAAATTATATGCAGAATCTATTGTCTAAGTGCTAACAGCAAGTAGATAAATTGAGAGGATTTTTTTTTTTGTGGAGACTAGAGAGAGGAAAATTAGAGATGGGTAGGACAGAGTAGGGTAAAGAGTAGAGAGGGAAGATTAAGGGGGAGTAGAAGGGGGTGTGGTCATGGAGTGAGAGCAGAAGAGGGTGGAATGGGGAGTACCTGGAGATGGGAGTGCAGCCTGGCAAAAGGTAGGTTATGGGGAGGAGTGGGAGAAAGAAAGCTTATTTTAAGAAAAGAGGTGGGGGGGTAGGTCCCCTAGAAAGGGGGCAGAGAAGAGAGAATGGGAGCAGGGAGGAGTTCTGGAGAACGATGATTGGTGACTGAGCAGGGGGGCAGCGAAGAGGACTTCTTTGACCTTTCTCCACTTGTCCTCTACTCCCTTGATCTGGTCTATACCTACCAAGGTTTTCCAAAACATTTCCCACATTAAACTAAAATCTTAACCATCGAGGTCCAGGACCACTGCCCTTGATGGGGGTTCAGTGCCCCCCCCCCATTGCCAGTTCAAACCATACAAAATTGTGGTCAATGGACCACAATGGTCCCTGAATGCCATCCCACCCACCACTGCTAAGTTTATTTATTTAAATGTTTCACCAGGAAGGGCACACTGAACAACAAGTTGGTCATCCCACAGTGTGTCCGGGGGGTGGGGGTGGGGGTATCAGGGAAAACATGCATACATACAGCCAAAACAACAGTACAATTTAAACAGTGAATGCACAGCAATGTAGCAAATCATGGTTACAAACAGTAATAAAAATAAGTGCAGCATATGCAGGCAGTATAGCGCAGTGGTTTAAGGCTCTGAGCTGCAAATCTGGTGATATCCAGCAGACCAGACCTGGGTTTGAATCCCACAGCTTCCACTTGCATACTGTGTGACCTTGAGCAAGTCACTTAACTTCCCTGTGCTCTCAGGTTGCACCTGTAAAAAAGCTTTCAGCTTAGTGTGCTACTCCTGGTTAAACAACTAAAAAAAAATTAGACTGCAGAAGTGGAGTTGTAAAGTACCATGTCGGGAATGGGGTCAAGGCACGTAGAATCCCTGGCCGGCTAAACCAGTAAGCAGTCCTACATCATGTCTAGCAGTGCCTGACTCCTGGTGCTCTTAGCGGCAGGGGTATCCCTGTCTATCAGGTTTTTGTTCCCCCCTAGAACTAGATCAAAATTTGTTATCCCCCCAATTTCCTCCACCAATTCTTTGTCTCTAGCTTCCTTTTCCCCTGCAGTCTATAAACCATGTCCAGTCTAATCTCCCCCCCCCCAACAGCTATATTCAGCTGTACCCAAATTGATGCCATACCCCACCTTCCATCTTGATGGCCCATCCTACAAGGCCTCTAGTTCCACCTGATATAGAGGACTACTACCCCTACATACCGTGTGTTGTCTGCCAATCAGAAGGCTCAATTCTCAGCTCTATATTCAGCCACTGGTTTATGATTACTGGAAATTACCATTTTAAAACTCATGATATATGTTTATATGTACAGTTATTGTGTCTCTTGTAGTTATTATAGATTGTGGGAGCATCTTGAGACGCTCCCTGACCAATCACAGCACTTACTCCAGTTGCGCGTGAGGTACTCTTAGTGCCATAAGAGTACTTCACGCACTCACACTGTAATGGGCTTCCTGATAACTGCTCATGCCAGAGAAACAGACCCTCAAAAGGTATTTTTTTTAATGGTGCCATGATCTATACTAAATTTATAGGGATGCTAGGAGGGCCTCTTATGGATATAAGCGTGTCACTTCTTGTGTCCATAGGGCACCAGCACTGCTCACCTTCCATTCACAGTTCTCTTACCCTAAGAACACAAGAGGGAGCATGCTTTTATCCAAAGAGACCCTCCCAGCACCCCGATAAATTTATATAAGAGTGCCTGCTTGATTTCTTTTGGTGTGAGAACTGCGATCCGTAGTAGAGCAGTTCTGGCACACAACATATTTGAAAAGAAACTCTTATAACCTAAGAGATACAGGACCTGTACATATACAGCAAGCATAAGACCCCATGACACACCTGGAAATGAGCTGCTAGCAGCTCAGTAAGTGTTTTCTGGTAAAACTTTTGAAATAAAGAAATAAAATTATAGATCACTGGGACACAGGGGACACAGCCAGCCAATCGGGTAACAGGATTAAGGATTATGTATAGCCTGGAGGTTAGAGTAACAAGTTGTGAATGAGCTTGGTTCAGCAGACCTGGGTTTGATTCCTCCAACCTCCGCTTGCATACTGTGTGACTCTGAGGAAGTCACTTACCCTCCCTAGTGCTCCCAGGTCACCCCCTGAAAATAGGCACTTTTGCCTAGTGTGCCTTGCCCGGTTACCAAGAGACTGAAAAAAAAAAAAGTCACATGCATCCTCCTTGCCAGCTTTCACTTGTACTAAAACATTCGTGCAATGTCCTTTCAAAGGGTGCTGCAATATTGCCTCAGCAATGGGAGTGAAACTGTGCTCCTGATTCAGTTAGTGTGAGCGAGAGAACTTTTACTTACTGCTGCTCACAGTTTCAGAGTGTGTGTTGTGGCAGTGGCAGCAAGAGGGGGACTGTAAGAAACACAAGTCCTCCAATAGCCCCCCCGATGCTCATCATCTCACCAGCAATGGAGCAGTGCACATACTCTCTGAAGCTTACGTTACATGTCATAACTGCATCACTCATGACTGCTCTCTGAAAACAATGAAGTAAGGTAAATCCTTAACAAATAAAATAAATTCGCAACCCGATGAACAAGAAAAAGGCACCGGAGATCTATAATACGTTTGCTGAGTCCATTAGAGGCCCCATTATGGCCATAACAGTGTTGCCTTTTGCATTCTTAGGATGCCAGAGCTGGTCACCTTTGGTTTGCAGTTCTCACGTCCTAAGAACATGCAAGGCAACTGACCCAATAAATTTATATAAAATAAATCATGTTGAAGACCTCCTTTAAAAAATGGAATTTTAAATTAAAATCAAAATGTTTTATTTTGCAGAATATTAGAGAATCCTGTTTGTGTGAAATGGACTGTGCTGACGGAAGTGAGAACTTCAGAATTTTAGAAGTTTGCATGTGACATCCTCTTATGGTGATAAGAATACCTGGGATGTTTAGAAATAAACAATCCTGAATGGCTAAGAATGATGTCATGATTTATAATATAGTTTATGTCTCTTTTTACAAGAGTTCAGTAGTATTATATGGATGCACTGTAACAACAATGTAAGAGCTTAAAAATTGCATAAACTGTATCACTGATGTGCAGGAAGGGGCTCTCACAGGCTTTACAGAGGTAGTGAATAAAATTTTGTCACTCATTAAAATGAATGGGTCAGGAAAGATAGAGAGATTATGTTTTTTTTTTCCATATTGATTTTTCTCCCGGCTGGTAGCCAATCATTACAGGGATATACCCTTTTCTCAAGTATATACCCCGGTCAGGCTGAACCCAGTTGCCAATCAGACAGCTACCAGATTTTCTACTCTTGGTTTTCCTCCATCCTCCCCTGGCAGGAATGAATGCCCATGTTGGCCACGAAGAGCTGCAGTATTCCCTGTGAGGCACAAGCAAGTTCCCTGGCCCTGCTGCTATGGTCGCTGTGGTGGCAGAGTCTGCCACCAAGCCCGAGGCGCACTGGCGAACCACAGCTGTCTCAGCCATGGCCTATCTCCTGATGTGACTTCCTGGGATCGCTGCAGAACCCGGGTCGCCAGCATGGCAGTGCAGCTCAGCCTCTGGGCCACCAGGCTGGCCTTAGAGATTCCAGTTGTTTCATCCTGACAGCCTCTTGTGAAACACTTGGCAGCACAACACTGAACTACAACATACACATCTAGAATGGACCTGATCACCAGGGTGTTGCTGTAAGCCCGAAACTCTGACTGAATTTGCTAAAATACCAGGAAAGATGGAGCAATACCAGAATCAGAACCAGTGTTTTTAAAACAGCCTCTGTAGAAACTACACACATGCAAGTTAACTGCAGTTAGACTTTGAGCTCACTGAATCTCATGCCTTGTCTTTAGTCCATTCAGAACATTTTGTGACTGTACTCAGCTGTCAGTTCTGTCTCAGACACATGCTGACAGCTGCAAAGGTTTTTGCAGAAAACAATAACTTTGCTCTCTCTCTCTCTCTCTCTCTCTCCGGTTCTCTCTTCCCCCAACTCCCCATCTGTCTGCAGATGGTTTAAATCTGACCCATGAGTAAAAATTCCACCAGAGAGGAAATTGCAGTGATTGCTGATTTTGTATAAAGAAAAATGACAGGCTTGTTATTTGCAGAGGAGTGCTTGTGATCGTGTCTTGAGAGCACAGGGGGGAAACGGAAGGTTGTGACACAGCGCTGGGCTGCCATTATCCATGTAAACTATTCAACCTGTCAATCAAGTTGATATGAACTGATCAGTAATGGCCAGCTCTGAATATACACACAGACTAACTGGCACAAGGCAAGTGCACGCTGCAAGGGTCCAGACATGTACGTGAATGGGTTAATGTAAACTCTTCAGTGCTTCTGATCTTTGGAAGATTTGAGGGTGGGTCGTACTAGCAAAAACTGTTATTTGGTTGATAAGAGCTGAACATATATTAGTTCATCTGAAAAGGGGTGCTGTAGGCACCACCGGCTACCCACACTGCAAAATGACTCACTACAACTTGCCCTCCACTGTATAACCTACAAACTCATCAAAACCACCTCCTCTCCCTGTCTGGCTACCTCTGAGCAGGCACCCCACCTCCAGACACTGAAGGTCTTCGTGCTACATACTCAGCTCAGCTCCATGTGTGAAAACAAGCGCAGGGCAGAGATCTTTTGCATGCTTAGCATTAGTTCTGTGGAATCTCCCACCCTGGTTAAATTAAAGGAATTCACTGGCATTGCCAAACCAGCTACTGACGCTAGCTGAATGCAGTTGCTGATTCACTGCTGCCTTCACCAACCTCCATTTACTGAATTATACTTCCTCCCCACGATATTGTGTGTTTGGTAACTAACTTGTTTGGATTTGGAATTCTCGGAGGTGCTGTTACTTGTATTCTGTCTCCGTTTGTACCCATGCAATGCTTTCTATTTGCACTATGTGTCCTAAATGTTTGTACAGTATATTCTAAATGCTTTGATCATGGTATGTAACTCTTTTTTGTAACTAATTTCCTGTAGGATGGAACTTTCAGTTCCAGTGGACCTACCTGGTTACCAGAAAACAAAGAAATAAAGGAATGCCAGCCTGACGGCGCTGCCGTAGCATTACTGCTCCTGACGCCAACGACCTGGGCTCAGACGTGAACTCAAGACATTGGAGGGCTAGCTGGGGGTAGGAGGATTGAGCATGTGGAGGGCTGCTGTCCTCTTCGCGGGAGTGGGGTGGGGGCTTGCAGAGACCCGATGTTTGCCTGGCCCTAATGAAAGCTAGGAGATTGGCCCCCAGGACTGCCTCAAAGGCAAAGGGAGGGGGTGATGGTGCTCGGAAGTGTGTGGTGGCACACTTCATGGTATCACTGCATGCCATGCCACTCAGTGGAACCAAAAAAGTGGATTATAGGTCTAATTAATTATTCATGAGCGAACGTAGCTCAGTGATTGGCTGCCATGCTGGTCTGAAATTTCTTGCCCAGCATGGCAGTGACACTCAGCTCATCTCGTGCTGTACGCTGTCAGCAGTGGTGGCAAAACAGGAACTGTTTTCAGTGCTATTGTCAGTGAAAAAAGTGAACAGTAGTGCATTCAAGTCAATAATTAGTAAAGTAAAGCTAGTAACATGCTTAGTTTAAGCCCCCACATGTCACAATCACTCTGACGCACCACCACATTGGCATCACTCCATACATTACTAGACAAATCAGTGTCAGCACATGGCAGTCTCAGAGTGCACTGCCACAAAAAAAAAACCTGTAAAAAAAAAAAAAAAGTCTTATTATTGTGATTAGACTTATAATCACAATAATGACCTCACAGCTGGTCCTTTCCTGGGGATTAACAACCGGCCAGTAGGGGTTGCCCTCGGCTGCACCTCAGACAAGCCCCCCCCCCGATAGTCATTAATCCCCAGGAAATGACTGGCTGTTTCGTCATTAATACTTAAAAAGCCACCAGTGGTATGATGGTGCCAAGACAGCTGCAGGCCCTGCACCCGATCAGCTTGGGTTGCCAGACCAGAAACTGGACCTGGTTACTGATGGGGGATGGGGGACCTATCATCCCCAGTGAGGGAAGGGAGCCCTGGGAGAAAACTGTCTGGCAGGTAAGACCCAGTGGACATTGGGGTGAGGGGGATGGGGTGTCCTGGCAGATGGGGGCAGTCCAGTGAAGATGGCAGAAATATCAAAAAATAAATGAATAAAAGTAACTGGTGAAGAGGATGAGAATTCCTTGCCCTTCGTGGTGCATTCGTTTGACTCTCAACAAACTACAAGAGTTCGACTTGTTTCACAGAAGCTCAGTGGTTCGTTATCAATAAATGACGTTACTTGGTCTGTTCAGTAGCAAAGAGGTTTAAGGTGCTAAAAGCCACACCCACTGCCATGCCAGCTGCTGGGGTTGGGAGTGGATGTGAGACACTGTTTGTTGGCTGTGGAGGGAGAGGATGGAATATCCAGAGGGCTGCTTTCCTTTCATGAGGAAGGAGGGTTATGGTGCCCTGTGCTAGCCTGGTCCCTGGCATTAGTTGGGGGTATGGCAACCAGGGACCAGTAAAGGGATGGGGAGAAGTGGTGGCCACTGATGTCCTCTACAGGGAAGTGCATGTGGGACCATGTTGGGCAGCAGTGTATGCCCACTCCTTCCTGGGTGGGGGGGAATGCAAGGAAAAAGAGTTTCAGGCAGCTAGATTACTTCCAGCAACCCACAGACTCCACACCTAATGAGCACCCAGACCACGCTACCTTTGTCATGCTAGAAAGTTGGGGTGTGAGGCTGTGGTGGATGGCACGACAGGAGGGCCAACCAGTCAAGGGGGAGAAAAAGCACTAACTACAAAAAGGAAGGACATTAATTACTCAACCTCTTCCCCGGTGAGTGATTTTTTTTTTTTACTTTAGTGGGTCATATTGCCATGCAGGTAGCCTGTGGCGCCTACAGCCACACTTAGCAGACTGCTTGCTTGCCTGGTATGGGCCTGCACACACTCCTCATTTCAGAAGTTTCTTGTGTGCAATCTCTGCATTTTTCTGTTACACAGTAGTCACTTCATCATTGCATTTAGTTATCATTAATCTTCTGGAGAAAACATCTCATGGAATGATGAGTATTTTGTCTTGCCTCTTCTGTGTGATATGATCTCTCCTACCACAGCCTGGGTAAGCCACATTATTCTGATTTTACTCTTGCCGTCATAAAGTGATTTCCCCCCACCCAGAGCCAAATATGGTGAGCATGGCTTAGATTGTACTGATCGGAGACACAGAATCTTTCAGGCCAGTTGAACAGGGGACAGACTTTCTTCAAGAAATGATTGGGTGAAGAATTCAGAGGTTGTGAACCTGAATCTAAAACAAAAATAAATGGCTCTCAACATCCATAGTAAATTGGAAATCACTCACATACATGTTTAAAGTTGCAAAAAAAAGGTAAAAAGTGCAAGTTTATTTAAATATATATGCAAAAGAAACAGCAGCATAACTGTGAGCAAAAGGCCCGTTTTGCACTAAACACATGCTTTCTCAAGAGTCTGTTGACCAAGTGTGTCCCCTGAAAGATGGCCTGATCCTTGTTGTAAGCGCTATATATAATTTTATACATCAGCTCTGTAAAGGCATTGTATGTGTCGACTGTTCTTCTGTGGAATGTTTTCTGCTATTTTATATGTACTCTGTGATAGAGAAATGTTCTAAGCATCCATGCTGTCTCCTCCAGGTCACTTGTTTTTCTGTGGACTTACCCAGATATCAAAAACCAAATAAATAAAAATATATTATCTTGTTCTAGAACTGGAACTGGGTCAAACTGGGAAAAATGAGGGCCGTGGTTCTGCCAGCCTTTTGAGAATTGGGCTGTAGGAGTTATAGCTCAGTGCTGCTAGTGCCTTCGCTCTTGGACCTACCTGGCCAATACCAAATGAATTTTACTTCAGACTTGAATCAGGATCCAACCCAAGGTGTCCACGGCTCGAGCTGCTCCCTCCCCTCCCCCACCCCTTGGAACATCTTTCTTTGATTTAATCTAAAATCCCAAAGTCAGACGGCTGTGCAGGTACACTGCTTGCAACTCTTAACATTGTTAAGCCCATAATTGTTCACAGTGCTGTACTGCTTAGGGGGAATAAAGATGACATTAAGTAACACAAAGTAATTGTTACTTTAAAAGATTGTTACATGTCTAATTTGAACTGCATGTCCAGGCCTTCAAGGATACTCATTTAAGTTTCTGCTTTGTGCATTTGCTGTGCCCATTTTGCGCCAGCTGTTTCTCTTGCCTGTGTCATACTTTTTCAGCACTCTAAGATCTTGGACGGTCACCACATATAAATTAACTACTGCTCTACTATTATTACATTTTTGACAGCACAGGGACTGCAGAAAAGAGCTGATAATTAAAATTAAAAAAATGGGTAGTTAAATTAGTGTATCCTGACTGGCTAGGGCCTGGGCGTTAAGACAGCACAATGCATGGGTAAAACAAATGCTGGCAATCAGGACTCATCACACTAACAATATCAATGCATTTTTTTTAATTCCTGATTGCCGTTAAAAATGTGGCTGCCACCTTTAAGCACACACACACACACACACACACACACACACACACACACAAAAAGGCATCTAGGTCCTCAAAATTAAGCTCTCTCAAAACAAAAAAAACCAACAAACTGAAAGTGCTCTTTTCCTTTATGTTCCCCTCCTTACACACATGCACAAATTACAATGGAGTTCTACTCACAGTTTTATATTTTTGGAACTTGTTTCTTGACCAAAGACCTCTCCCATCCTTACCGGTCTATCAGGAAAATCTTTGCTGCATGTTCTGCCCCAGATACAACTAAATCCCTGGCTTTACTGAGTCCTTCTGCTGTGTTGTTTGTGTGGGGAGAGGTAAGCATTCAGGTCATAGAATTCTGCAGATGTTTAAATTCCTGCATTCCAAGATAAACATTCCAACTATTGAATGTGTCAATAGACCAAGGCTTGGATGCTGGGGAGGGACTATTTCTTACTTTTAACAAAAGAAAATACCTTTTTTATTTCAAAAAGTAGGCTTTTTTTAAACATTTTCTCTGCTTACCTATTTTATAAGTGCATTAAGACACTTTGAGGTGAGCATTGAGCCAGCACAAGGCACTACCCAGGCAGTAGGCACTCTGCCTGGAGTGTCATGTCTCACTACACCCCTGGGCATACGTAGTGCCCACACAACACACACCCCATTGTGTGTTATTGCTTACCTGTAAAATGGGTTAGAGAAACCAAGACCAGTGATTAGTCAGATGTGATCATATGACAGTGTGGTATTTCAGCACATCAGCACAGATCGGAAATACTGGATGTGCTGAACTTCATTAATCAGTTTTTAAAATAAAAATCCATAGCTGGCCCGTCAGTGTAGTGGTTGGATTTCCGCTTGCGATGCCAGCGACCTGGGTTTGGGAATGGACCCGGGTCACTGGAGGGCTGGCCGGGGGGGAGAAGGATACAGCATCCCATGGACTGCTCTCCTGCTCTGGGGGGAGGGTGGGGAAAAGTGCCCGGCACTAGACAGACCCCTGGTGGAGGCAGGGAGTCATGCAGCCACCGGCGCTCGCATGTGCTGGAGGCTGGGTGGATGCTGGACATCATTGCACATCCCCACCTCCCGGAGGAAAACTAAAAAGGGAGAGGTGGGTCCTCCATCTAAATGAAGCCCTCCCCGGGCTTCAGTTAGCCACCATTGCCAATAGTACTCCCAACTAGATACTGGTTCCATGACACTGGAATTAGGGGAACCAGTGCCGCGGCCCCGCCCTCCGGGGGGCAAGTCGGAGATGACCGGGAGACAAGCTGGCAATTGATGGATGGTGTAAGCCCGGGGGCCGTGACCAGGGCAGAACACCGACGGAGGACCTGCCAGGAAAAAGAATAAAATAAATAAATAAATAAAAATCCATGTAACCACTTGATAATCGCAATAAGTCACTCAAGGGTGTGTGTAACTGTGGGATAACGGCACTTTTTGGGTGTATAAGGCACTCGTCATTGCTTCATGCCTTATTTCCCAAAGCATGCTGTTATCCCACAGTAATGCACTCCCCGTCATGCCTTATTGTTTAACTACACCGTACAGGAAACTCAGACACTCTACAGCCAGGTACAGTACATTACTGACCTGTGTCAGTGGCTCAGTGTGGGTAGCATGCTCACTTTCGGGGCCAGAAGATTGGGAGATCATGGGTTCTACTCTCAAGTCAGGAACTTGGGAAAAAAGATGGCGGCCACGCTGGGCTAGCCGTCAGATTGCTGCTGTGCTACATATTTTATTTGTATTAGTTTTGCTTTTATTTTGTTATTTTTGCTTCGTTTTGTTTCATTTTGTTATTATTTTCTTATATTTATTAATTACATTAAGTTTATGCGGCTTGGTTATTTTCCGTTGATTCGAGAAGTTTTTTGCGTTTGGACCTGGCATTTCTTGGGTCCTGGCTTGGGTCCTGGCTCCTGAATTGCTTTTCGTTTGACTGTTTGAGGAAGTCTGGGGGCGGAGGGTCAGTGGAATCTATCGACTGTTGGATCTGTACTTCGGATCTTCTTTTGGAGTACTTGGTGGGTGTGAAAGTTCGATGTTCGAGATCAGGTGAAGCTGTGGAGTGTTGGGGCTTGCTTTTGTGTTTGCCCCTTCTCTGTTCTACCTGCTTTGCCTTTCGTCACTGGAGCTGCTGGTGGATACTGCTTCCTGGTACTGATCCTGATACTGCTAGTCTCTGTGCTTCCGGGTATCTAGCTGCAGTTTGTTGGAGTGGTGGACCTTTCTTCATTTGTTTCTTAATAATGTGATCTACCTGGGTCTACTTGAGGCTCCCTTGGATTTGTAAGAGTGAGACTTATTTTTAACAAGTTGGGATTTACCGATATTCCGGCTTATTGATTTGGGCCCTCTGGCACTACTGGGTTGTTTGTTGGTGATTTACACAGGGGTTGGGACTGGGGCCTTCTGGAGAGTCGACCTTTGTCCCATTCCCCTAGGCTCCGAGTGGGATCAATCGAAGGGCTGATACGACTTGGAGCCGTAGCAGTGGGTCACCACTACGGCTAGGTAGCTGCCTCTGGGTCAGTCGGCTGAACCATGCGGTTGTAATATGCTTATTCTTTGAAACCCGACTGATTTGGAACTTTTATACTGGGAATCTCAGATGGTATTTTGGTTCTGGGTATGTTTAATAGATGCGTGCCCAGTACTGTCTGATCTTGGAAGTATAAAGAAGTGCAAATAAGTAGTGTGAAGAAGACTTTCCAAGATAAGTGACTCTGGTCTTAATTATTGCATTTTGAACTTTTTGAAATTAATTTTTTTGGTGGCCTACTGAGCTTATTTTATTTTTGTGATGTTTAAGTTATTCTGTGGGAAAAATTTTAAGCAGTGAGAGTGCTTGTTATTATCTTATTTTCCACCCGTCCAGTCCGGTGAGAGAGTTCCGGTGGGTGGTTTATATATTTTTCCCTGTACATATTTATTTATTGTATTTTTCTTTTGTTGTTGTAATTATTTTATTTTTTGTCCCCTGGTCGTGAGAGGACTGTGGGACTTAAAGTAATTTTGTGATTGTTTAATTATTTTACCATAATACTGTTTTATTTGTTTTTGGTGGGTGGTAGTGTTTTATTGTTTAATTTGTTATATTTGGTTTTAAATTTTTAGGAGCAGCCTGATGTGCTTGCCTGTTCCACCTGTTGTCCGTTACTCGGCCTCCGCTCTCCGCACCCTCCGCCCCTTCTTCTCCCCCCCTTACCAACCCAGGTTTATCATCGCTGTAGGGATTTGGGGATAGTGCGAAGGGGGGGGGAGGCAAGGGGATGCTGGAGGCTGTGGACAGTGGAGTGAGCGTTGCTCTCCCATTGGGGTGGTTAGGCTTCGAAGACGCCCTGGGACGAAATGGGTTCTGGAGCGTGGTAACCCCATTCTAGTTCCCATACCCAAGGGCACCTCTTCTTTTAGAGGGCAAGTGGTTGGGACAGTGCGTCACCTTGATCCCACTCGGGCGCTGTTGTGCAATACCAGATCTGTCTGCAATAAGACTGCTCTTATAAGCGGACTTTGTTGCTAGGGCAGATCTGAGCACGTTCGAGACCTGGTTGGATGGGAATGTGGCCCCTATTTTAGAGGCCGCTGTTCCCTCCGGGTTCTCGTTGATACATCGCCCGAGATTGGACCGCGGGGGGAGGGTAGCGGTCTGTTTCAAGACTGAATTGGGTCTAACTGAAGTTCCAGTAGAGGAGGCCAGATCATTTGAATGCACTGTGGTAGCTGGGGTGGGGTGCAGGATTGCTCTCATCTACCGTCCACCCGGGGATGAGAAGCTTTTCCTGCAGGAAATAGCAGATTTCGCCGCCGACATGGCCTTGGAATCGCCCAGATTGATGGTGCTGGGCGATTTCAATGCTTAGTCAATATGATCTTCACTTTTTAGTCAACATTTCCTCCAAGCGATGTCATCTCTTGGCTTCACTCAGGTTGTTTCCACAGCTACTCAAAGGAGGTCACTCTCTTGACCTGGTCTTCCTCCTGGGGATTGAGGCATCCGACTTGGTGGTGGAACCGGTCGGTTGGTCTGATCATTACTCAGTTGGATTCAATTTTGTGGCCCCCCTGGGTTGGTCGGCTCCTGTGGAGTTGGTCAAATACCGTCCATTGCGGGATGTTGTCCCTGAAGACCTGATGGCGGTTATTGACCTCTCGTTGTGTGAAGAATTATGCTCTGATCCTGAGCGGCTGGTGGTGGCCTATAATGGGGCCATCTCAGCTGCCCTTGACCAGATTGCTCCATCCCATGTTCACCCCCTTCCACGCCGTCCTGTCGCCCCTTGGTTTGATGGGGCGTTAATAGGGTTACGGAGGTTGGGGCGCAGGTTGGAGCGTCACTGGAGGAAGACTGCATCGGATGCCGACCATCTCATTTTGCTAGAGCATTACAAGCTCTATCAATCAGAAATTTCCCATAAGAAGGCAGAATTCCTGTCCAGGGAAATCTCTGTCACTTGGAATCGACCAGCTCAGCTCTTCAGAACTGTTGACAGACTGTGCAACCCAAGCCTGTCAGCAGGTCATCGAGATTTTATGCAGATTATTTCTGCGAGGAGATCGCCGTTTCTTTGCAAATAAGGTGGAAGACATTCGGAGGCAGTGTCCCCAACCTCACTCCAGGGTTGTTGCAGTTGATCAGTGTGCTGTCCCTGAGCCCGGAGTTTTCTGGAGTTCCTTTGATCCTCCTGACCTTGTGGAGACTATGAGGATTATCTCTGAGATGCGCCCAACCTGTTGTAGTTTGGATCCGGTTCCCACTTCCTTGATTATAGGATGTAGTGAATTTATTGGCCCAGTCCTCGCACAGATTATTCGGTGTTCATTGGAGATGGGAGTTTTCCCTAGCTCTCTGAAAGAAGGGGTGGTGACTCCCCTTTTGAAGAAAGCTTTCTTAGACCCGAATGACCTTGCTAACTACCGTCTGATCTCTAACCTCCCTTTTGTGGGGAAGGTTATTGAAAAGGTTGTGGTGGCTCAACTTGATAACCATTTGACCATCCATAGTCTATACGAGCCTCTCCAGTCAGGTTTTCGTAAGAGGCATAGCACTGAGACTGCTCTGGTTCGGGTGCTCAATGATCTCCTGATGGCGAGAGATCGGAGACATCGTTCTATTCTGGTTCTCCTCGATCTGTCATCAGCTTTTAATACTGTGGATCATGGGGTCTTGCTCGAGCGTCTGAGGTCCATCTGAGGGATTTCTGGTGTTGTCCTCAGATGGTTTTCATCTTACCTCCTGGGGAGAACACAGAGAGTGGTTTCCAGTTTACATTCCTCCGGGGCTTTCTCTCTCCCCTGTGGGGTACCTCAGGGTTCAGTGCTGTCCCCCATGTTATTCGCAGTATATGTGCTACCCCTCGGAGACATTGTAAGACGGTATGAGCTGAGGTTCCATTGCTATGCTGATGATACCCAGCTCTACCTGTCTTTCGCACCTGACCAGGCTAGTGCTATCTCAGTGCTGAATAATTGCCTCGTTGATATCCAAGACTGGATGAATATCAGTGGTTTAAAGTTGAACCCGGGAAAGACTGAGGTTATGATGGTGGACCCCAGTCACAGAGTTGAGGGTTTAGGGATTAGGTCCCCCTCTGGATTAGTTCTTGGGGTAGATCAGATCCCTACCTCTGATCGGGTGCGTAATCTGGGTGTGGAGCTTGACACTGGCTTGACCCTTCGCTATCAGGTGTCTGCAGTAGTCAAGACTTCATTTTTTCATCTGAGAAACATTTCCAGGATTAAGCACCTGGTTCCACCAGGCGATTTGTCGGTTTTGGTCCATGCCTTTGTGACATCTTGTCTTGATTATTGCAACTCCCTTTACCTAGGGCTTGCTGGGATTGATATCCACCGCTTGCAGCTTGTGCAGAATGCTGCAGCACGTCTGTTGACCGGGGTGTCTAGATCTCATATCACCCCTGTGCTGCGCACTCTGCACTGGCTGCCTATACCATGGCGGATCACCTTCAAAGTGGGTCTTTTGACCTACAAAGCCCTACATGGGTTGGGTCCCGACTACCTGAAAGAGCTTCTGGTTCCTTACATCCCTCTGAGACAGCTTCGCTCAGCTGACGAGGGGTTGCTGGAGATTCCGAGTGTAAATTTGAAGTCTTCTGGAGCCCGTGCTTTTAGCTTTGTGGCACCCACCTTTGGAATTCTCTGCCCATGGGCGAGAAAGTTCAACGGTGGATAGTTTTAAGAAGGCCTTAAAGTCTTTTTTATGGAATCAGGCATTCCCTGCAGTATTTTAAATTGTTTTATATTTTGTGGTTTTGTTGTTAATGTTTGTACTGTTATATGGAACGTCATGATGATTTGTACAGAGCCTTGAAATTTTGAAAGGCGCTTAATCAAATAAATTTTATTATTATTATTATTATAACTTGGGCTAATAATCAATACTAACACTGTAGTGCAGCATGGAGTGGGGAGAGGTGTCATCCATTAGATAAGATGATAAACCAAAGTCACAACTGTTAAATCCCTGGTGATTGTCCAGAGGGAAGTTAAAGATCACATGGCACTTGTAAGTGTGTAGAGCAGGGATTGTCCCCAATGCCCTAGCCAACATTGCCCTGCCAATATGACAGGTAAATACACCCCCTCCCGATACCTGGCAAGAGGTTGTCACAGCTCAGTGGACCTTTCTTGGTCAACACATTGCAAATAAACTGTAATACAATGCGCATGTGAGCGCAGCACTAACCTTGGAATGTTGCTATGAATTGAAATGTGGAAAAACCCTGCTTCTTTGTTAGTCCTCCTAGCTGGATGATAGTTACTTATTGAAACATTTTCCCCAATGATTGATTTTTGGTTTTTATGTCTGATTCCTTAATAATTTGAAAGAATTCAGAAAAATATCTGTGTCTCTGGTATTCAGTGGTAAATCTGAAGGAGCTCTTCTATTAGTTTCTGCACCTTCATACAGTAGTAAATTAATGAGCCTACCGGATAAATAGATCCCTAATTCTGGACGTGAAAAGTCTGTTTTTTAACTTATTTGTCTTTGCAGATTGGGAAGGCAGGGGGATATACAATGCAAATCAACTGATACTGAAATAGGTTCAGCTGTTGGGAGTATTTTTAGTGAATGGGGAAATCTGGTCAGAACAGTGGGGAAAATTACCATACTCGTTTCAAGAAGTTCTATGGGATCTTTCTTTTCCATACTGGTTTTTCTCCCCACTCTTGGTGTCACCTGTGGAGATACACTGTTGATCAGTGATGTACTCTGTTCAGGTGTTTTGCCATCATTCAGATGATAGAGGGATCCCCGAGTTTTTCTCCATTGTGCCTTCCTCTTCCCCCTGGGGTGAGCCATTCCTGTCAGCTTTGACATGACAGCATTCCCACGCAGGAGTAAACTCTCTGACACACATGCAGGGCTTGCATGTTGGAACCCACTGCCATCTATAGCCAGCCAAGGTGTTTTGCCCTCCAGCAGCTGTCTGCAGCCTGTTTGCCTCCCAACATGGTGACTGGAGTCTACTCCGGAACTCCAGTCATCCGCATGGCACCGCTATGCACTTCCGCTGGGCTACTGGGCTGGCACAGTGCCACGGGATCTTTAACATCCAGGCTGCAGACAGCCTTACTTTAACAAAGTCATAAGCTGACTAAAGAAAATGAGTGCAAAAAAGTCACTTCATTCAGTGCATCAAACAAGTGCAGGAGGAACAAAACCGCGCTTGCTGTTTGCTGCACCAAATAAAATGACTGTTTGACCTAGTTTTCTTTAGTCAGCATGTGACTTTGTTAAAGTATGGCTGTCTGTAGCCCAGTTTGTTGTTTTCGCTCTAATTCATTTCTGCTGGCACCGGTGGTTCCTGAAATTGTTTGCCAGCTCGTATCACCTGAACCACCAGAACAGGGCTGATGGGACCAGATTTTAATATCTCATCCGAAATAGTCACCTCCAGCAGCACAGCATCCCCCCCAACCCCACCAAATACCGTACTAGGGTATCAGCATGCTTACTTGTAACCCAAAGTATAGTGCCCCCTGCAAAGTCACCAACATCACTTTCCATAGCACCTGCTGTTTTTTTTGGAAGTCTTTCATGTGACTTTTTTTTAATTTAGTCTTTATTAAGTGTTTTTATTTTACAGACAGTTTACAGATAGAAAAAGAAAACACAAGAACAGAGAGCAGCACAGACACCACAGTCCATAACTTGTTAAGTCTGTGTGGGGGGCAATGGTTGACATCCTTCAGAGAGTCCTTCAGATTTGTCCACCACAGTCCATTTCAGCAAAGCCAGAGCAGACCTTGCCACCTTGTGATCCTCATGCCCTGCCCACAGGCACTCCCAGTGGTGTAGAATACATGGAAAAGAGAAACCATTCATGATCCATCTGGGCACTGTTACAGCTTGAACCTGTAATAAAATCAGTTTACACAGTTTTGTCTTGGTGTACATTTATTTTGCTTGCAAATTTTTTATTTTGGTAACTGGGTAAGGCAGACTAGGCATAAGTGTTTTCAGGGGTGACCCAGGAGCACTAAGGAGGTTAAGTGACTTGCTCAGAGTCACAAAGTATGCAAGTAGAGGTTGCTGGAATCAAACCCAGATCTGATGGAAGTACCAAGCTCATTCACAGCTCATTAACCTAACCACTAGGCTATACTGCCCGCCCAATCGGACTATGTTTTGTTGTCCTGGGTCAGCATTAATATGAATTTAAGGAACAAAGTCCAGGTTAACATGTAACTGGTAGATAGCCCAGCAACACCAGAATTCCTGACCTCTAATTTTATATGTTAACCTTTCCGTACAATAAATGACATTTACTGTCTTGGTCCATTTATCCAGCGTAGGCAATTGTTTGGAGAGCCATAGTCTTGTCACCATTTTGTTTAGCACAGAGAGTAAAACTAATAGGAGTTTAAGTGTCATGCCTCGCAATCTACTTGGTGGGATCCCCAACAGAACCAGGGAAGGGGTCACTAAGTCTTGTTCCATAAACATAGACTGCACTGCCCCTTCTATCACTCACTAAAAGTCCTGCAGTTTTGGACATTGCCAAGCAATATGGCTATGCATGGCCTTTGGTTCCCCTCAAGGTCTTCAACATCTACCATGGGAAGTCCCCATGTATTCCATTTGAATGACAAGGATAATAAAATACCACATTATGCTCTTCCAAGCATAGTCCCTCCAGTAAGTGGAGGACACAGTTCTATATTTTGAGGTGACATATTTTTGCCATGCTACTAATATGTGATTGGCATACCTCTCAACTGTCCCTGTTTTTCAGGGATGTCCCTGATTTTGCCTCAGAAATTTCTTCTGTCCCTCCTAAATTTGACATTTCTGTCATTGGCGAGAAGGGATTTGAATCACAAAATAATGCCAGCCATTGGTGTTACAGTCTAGTTCTCATTAAATAAATGCTGTTCACACTAAGAAGCATGTTGTACACAGCTTCTGGAACTAATATTATTATTTTTTCAGATGTGTCCCTGATTTTGGTCATTTGTCCCTGATCATTTTAAGCCTTGTCCCTGATTTGTGATGACGGAGGTTGAGAGGTATGGTGATTGGTCTATAGTTCAGTATTCCATTTACCAAAAGTAGAAGCTGAAGTTTCGTGGGCGAACTCCTGCAGTCCCCGATATGGAACCCCCATTAAGCGGTGCCATTTGTCCTCTTTTTTTGATGCACACACAGTACATTTCACAGTAAATTTGGGCCTTGTGGCAGGGTTTTAAAATCCTTTCCCAGCCCTAAAAAATAGGATCTCAGCAGTAAATAATGAATATTTGGTCTTGTTGGAAGATGGAAATCCTGTTGCAGTGTAATGAACGATTCGAAGACCTGGGAGTCATAGACTTGGTGGACATAGCACAGGCCCAACCTGCTCCAGTTATGGAGGGTGGTGTCTATAGCATTAGGAGGGCAAGAGGTATCATATGCCATGACTCTCGACCAAGTAGTGAGGGCTTGGGGGGGGTGTACTTTTCATATGTTATTCTTTATTTTTGTAACAGCGGTGTATCTGGAGAAATGTCTCGGTGGGGTGTTATTGACAGGATAGGCAACCAGGAACTTAGCTAGGTCATATAAATCATTAATAGTAAACTCTATCTCCTTCCAATATGACTGATGCTATGGGGAGAGCCAGCAACACAGGAGATGGAGCTGGGATGCCATATCATAAACCATCAGACTGAGCAAGTTAAGCCCCCCCCCCAGCAGCTACAGTGTTTAGTATTTTATTCGTGGTCTACTCCCTCCCCATAGAAATGAGAAATCATCTTATTCCAATGGTGGAAGTAATCTCTTTCTGGAATCTGAGGCAATGTTTAGAGAAAATACAAAACCTGGGAAGGACATTTTGTTGGAAGGTTTCTACGCAGTTTAAGAGAGATGGGGGAACAGGGCGCATGTTGCTAGGTCTTCATCGATTTTCTGGGTAAGGGGTTTATAGTTTAATAGTTCCAAGTGGTCTGGATTTTTTGTTAATTGTATCCCCAAGTATTTCATAGCTCTCGTATTCTACCAAATTGGGAAGTACTTTTTTTTTTTTTGTTTGCGGGTATTGTTTCTCCTGGGGCTTTCAGTCGGCCAATCTGACCTCGCTTCCCTTTCTCCGGCCGCCGTCTGACTCGTACCAATCTCCATGGAGGGCGACCACCCAATTGTCCCATGGCTTACCCCCCGTGGCGGGGAGGTAGGGGGCAGCAAATTTCCCCACCTAATATGGATCCACACTTGGTGATCCCCTCCTGGAGCCAGCACAGGTGCTCACAGATGGCCATCAGGCCGCTGTGACTGGAATTCCCTTTTCTGCTTTTCTCCCCTGCGGGCTGACGGCATGCAATGATGCCAGCGATTGGGTGCCCGCACGCTCCCGTGCACGCCCCAATCAAGCATCTGCTGCCTCCCGCCCCCATGGCGTGCGGTTACGTGCCACTGATCCCCAGCCTCTGCTAGGGGTCAGGCGAGCACCGGCTGCAGGAACCCCCCCCCCGGAGATGGAGAGCAGTCCATTGGATGCTCAATCCATCTCCTCCCTGCCGACCCATGGCAGCCCGTGCTCGTTCCCGAACACGGGTCACTAGCATGGTGTGAGGTGTGATGTCCAGCTCCTCAACCCTCAGTGCCACTGGGCCGGCGGGAAGTACTTTTTAAGTATTGGGGAGGGAGTCAAATTGTAAGTCAGAGTTTCTGTTTGTAGTACATTTAATTTAAACCCCAATCATTGTCCAAAGTCTTCTAAAAGTTGCCACGCCCTGAGGATGGAAGTCTCTGGTGAGTTTACTATTAGGATGATGTCATCCACAAAGAGAGCTATGCAGTAATCTCTGCCACCAAGGGAGAAACCCCTGCCGCCTCTGTGGCTGTACGGATTGCCTGGGATAAAGGCTCTACAAAGAGCACAAATAATAGGGGTGAGAGTGAGCATCCTTGCCTGGTACCCCCGGATAGAGCTATCGGATCTGAAAAGCCACCATTAAGATGGATATAGGCCTGAGGAGCTGCGTATAGGGACTGGAACATTTTTATAGTAACCACAGGAAACCTAAAGTTTGACAGCATGTCCCACAAAAAGGGCCAGGACACCCTGTCAAATGCCTTCTGGGCACCCTCTTTCACTCTTTCTGCCATTTTGCACTTGACTGCCTTCCCTCCATACACCACTACACACTCTACCGGACTCTCAACCTTCCCTCGCTCCAGAACCTTAGGCTGCCCCACTGTGCGAGTCTCATGACCAAGTTCTGTTCCCAGTCCTTGCCACCCTATCTCACCTCTGCCCTCACCGTCCAGCTCCCTCCAGCTTACCCCCTCAGAAATGTTGACATCCATCTCCTGTCTGTACCGCTTATGTCCTCCTCTGCTGGCCAGGCTGCCTTCAGACACCACATGCCTAAACTGTTTATTTATTTATTTATTGGAGATTCGGAAATACCTTTGAGTCAGAGACTCCTTTACAAAGGTTCCACGTCACAAGTATTACAAACAGAGAAAGACAGGTTACATAGCAGTACAGCAGTACATAGTCAGGTAGTTACAGTAGCAGTTGTGAGGCTAACAGTGTAAGGAATAATAATTAGGGAAAAGTTAGTCCAAACATACTAAGCAGAGAGCCAACATGTGTAGAACCAGACTAAGGGGGCACAGGTTGAGGCAGGAAGTGAGGGGAGTCTGGCCACATCCTACGCCGGTCAGAATAGTGTAAGGTATTTCAGTGGCAATCACAGTGATTAAACTGTGGAACTCCCTCCCTGCTGCCATCCGGACCACGCCCCCAACTCAGCAACTCAACCCTCTCATTAAAGCACATTTCTCCCCCACCCACACCTGTGGCAAATGACCATACAGTTAGCATGCCAACTCTGCAAAGTCCTGTTATCTTAGTGCACGATTTGACATACGACGTATCTTGCCCATTGTTGTCTCTATATCCCAGTTTTTTTCAGATGTATCAAACCTAATTGTTCTGTTTCTTATATATCATCCTGACTGTGTATTTGCTTATATCTTTTATCCCCACTATCCCCTCCCCCAGGATGCACCTGGAATTGAGAAGTACTCTGCTCAGTGTGCCTTCCTGGTAAAACATTTAAATAAATAAATTCTCATCATCCAAACTAAATACTGCCAAGGGCAGTGATCGCTGCACGGCATAGTCAAATAGGTGTAAAGTGTGTTGAACATTTTCATGATTTTTCTATACTGCGATGACCGTTTCATACGATAAACTGAAGTATACTATGATAAAATGTGCTTGCCCCCAGAAAAACATGGGGAAATGTGCTTTTTATACATTTTTCATGCAGATTGGTGGGGGGGAGGGTAGCCTTGTGGCTGGCAATCAAGCAGTCATCCAATCAACCCTTACAATATGTTCCAGTAAAGTAGCAACATTATCATAACACGGTAATCGCGATAATTTTATCAAGATTATTGCATCACAGACATTTTATTATCATGACATCCCTACCATAGGGGTGGCTACATTTGTGGGCAGTACAAATTCCAGTACCCAGGGAGAGAGAGTGCCGTCATAGGCAGCTCATAGCCCATCCATAGGGATGACTACATTCATGGGCAGCACAGACCCCAGTACCCAGGGAGGGTAAGCACTGCCACAGGCAACTCGTGGTCCATCAACAAGGGTGGCTACAGTCCAGAGCAGTGGAACCTCCAGCACCAAAGAGGAAGAGCACTACCACAGACAACTCATAGTCTATCAACAGGGGTGGCTACAGTCAAAAGCAGTGGCAACTTCAGTCCCCAGGGAGGGACAGCACTGCCACAGGTAGGGTGTGGCATATTTTCACATACTCAGAAAACAATTGAAACTCCTTCCTCCCCCCAGCTGGAACTGCCTCACCTATATCCATTCATGACTCCCTCCACCTCTTACATCTCCCTCCCCCTTACTTTACACCACTCCCTCTTCGCATCTAACTACTACCCCTCTTCTTGCTCTACTCCCTCCTTCCTTTCCCAACCCTAAACACCCCCTAAACCCACCTACACCCTCCTTGTCTTCCTCCACCGCTTATGCTTCCCTAACCCTGTAGCTGTAGCCACAGGAACTGCTCCCTGCCTGAATTCAATCACTCCAGTTGGCGTTTGCCCCCTTGGGCACTTCCTGCACATGGCTGTAACTGCAGGAACTGCTTTCTGCCCGCATTCAATCACTCCAGTTGGCATTTTACCCCTTGGGCACTTCTCACACATGGCTGTAGCTGCAGGAACTGCTCCCTGCCCAAATTCAATCACTTCAGCCGGTGTTTGCCCCCTTGGGCACTTCCAGCACGTGGCTGTAGCCACAGGAGCTGCTCCCTGCCTGCATTCAATCACTTTAGGTATGACAAATAGAAACATAGAAACATAGAATTTGACAGCAGATAAGGACTGCTTGGCCCACCTAGTCTGCCCATTTTCCTACCTAACAGATAAGCTGCAGATCCTGGTTAACCAACAGCTTACGTCCTCCTACCCCCCACTAGGACTGTCTTATGCCTGTCCCATGCATTCTTGAAGTCCCCCACTGTTCTTGACTCCACGACCTCCTCAGGGAGGCTGTTCCATGCATCCACAACCCTCTCAGTGAAAAAATACTTCCTCACATTACCTCTGAGCTGTCCCCCCTCTATCTTCAAATTGTGCCCCCTTGTTCTTGCACATCTCTTTTTCTGGAAGATGCTACCCTCTTGGACTTTGTTAATTCCCTTGAGGTACTTGAACGCTTTATCATGTCCCTCTCTCTTCTTTTCCTCAAGGGTATACATATTAAGCTTCTTTAGTCTTTCTTCATATGTCTTCTGGTGCAGACCCTGCACCATTTTGTGCCCTCCTCTGGACAGCCTCCACTCTGTCTATGTCTTTGCTGAGATGGGGTCTCCAGAACTGCACACAGTACTCAGATGGGGTCTCACCAACTGTCTGTACAGAGGATAACAACTTCCTGTTTTCTACTATTGATGCCTCTTCTATGCATCCCGTATCTCCCAGCCTTCCTTACTGCCTTCTCACATTGCTTGCCCACCTTTAGGTCATCTGATATAATTCCCCAAGTCCCTTTCTATTTTTACTGTTGTCAGTATCTCACTCCCCATTGTGTCACTTCCCTGGGTTTTGTTTCCCATGTGCATTACCTTGCACTTCTTTGCATTGAATCTGAGGTGCCATACATTTGACCATTCCTCCAACCTTGCCAAGTCCCTTTTCATCCTTTCCACTCCATCTTGTGTATCAACCCTGTTGCAGATCTTTGTGTCATCTGCAAAGAGACATACTTTTCCTTCCAGTTCCTCTGCAATGTCACTTATAAAGACATTAAAAAGGACCGGTCCCAGTACTGAACCCTGCGGTATCCCTCTAATAACCCTCCTTTCTTCACTGTGTACTCCATTTACTACTACCCTTTGCGTCCATTTGTCTAGCCAATTTTTCATCCAGGCTACCACCTTGGGACCCACTCCAAGGCTGGCTATCTTGTGTATTAATCTTTTGTGTGGGACTGTATCAAATGCCTTGCTAAAATCTAGGTATGCCATGCCCACAGCCCCTTCCTGGTCTACTACTTTGGTCACCCAGTCAAAGAAATCTATTAGATTCTTCTGACACGACCTTCCCATCGTGAATCCATGCTGCCTTGGGTCTTGTGCCCCACTGGCCTCTAGGTACTCAACAATTCTTTCCTTCAGAAGTGATTCCATCATTTTCCCTACCACTGAGGTCAAACTAACTGGTCTGTAGTTTCCTGCCTCTGTCCTGCTCCCACTTTTGTGAAGAGGAATCACATCTGCCCTCCTCCAGTCATCGGGTACCACCCTATCCTCCCATGATTTGTTAAAGAGAGTAGTCAGTGGTGTCACTAGTTCTACCCTTAGTTCTTTTAGAATTCTTGGGTGAATCCCATCAGGCCCCATTGCTTTGTACACCTTCAATTTTATTAGTTATTTCAGAACTCTCTCTTCTGTAAATGGACTGGTATCGACCCCCGTCTTCAGAGTGTTTCTCTTGTTTGGTTTAGGTAACTCCCCTTCCTCTTCCTTTGTGAATACTGAGCAGAAATATTCATTCAGTATCCCTGCTTTTTCACTGTCACCCTCTACCCACATTCCCTCCCCTTTATTAAGCTTCAGTATCCCTCCTTTGGTCTTTCTTCGCTCCCTAATGTACCTATAAAAGGTCTTATCCCCCTTCTTAACAGAATTGGCTATCCTTTCCTCGGTTTGGGCCTTTCCTATTCTGACTGCCTTCCCAGCCTTTTCTGCTTTAACTGATAAAGTTCTCTGTCCTGCTCCTTCAGTGTTTCCTTATATTTCCTGAATGCTGTCTTTTCTCCTTAACCTTCCCTGCCACCTCTTTTGAGAACCATAGCTTTTTTTCCTTCGTTGTGTTTTATTGATTTGCTTTACACAAAGGCTTGTTGCCTCTGTGATGGCTGTTTTGATCACTCCCATTGTTCCTCCACCCTCCTTCTTGCCTGTTTGCTGAGTGCTTTCTGGGGCACTCTCTCATTTTCCCAAAGTCAGCCCTCCTAAAGTCCAGTACTCTTGCTTTTGTATGGCTTGATTGTATGGCTGTGTTTATCTTGAACCACACTGTTTGGTGGTCGCTTGTTCCCAGATGGCTACCCACTTCTAAATCTGAGATTCTTTTTCCATCCCCATTTGAGAGTACCAGGTCTAAGATTGCTCCCTCCCGAGTGGGTTCCAATACTAGCTGTCTGAGGCATGCCCCTGTAGGGCATCAAGAATGACCCTGCTCTTGGATGTGCCTGCAGCAAAGGTGCTCCAGGTAACATCTGGCATATTCAGGTTCCCCATCAACAATATCTCCCCTTTTTCTGCCATTCTAAGGAAGCCTTCTATCATTTCCTTGTCCATTCCCTCCCCCTGAGATGGAGGTCTGTATACAACCCCCTTGCGGATTGTGGTGCCATTTTCTGTCTCAGGGTGACCCAAAGTGCCTCATCTGCTCCCTGTTTACTCTTTAGTTCTGTTGCTTTGATCCCTTCCTTTATATAGAGAGCTACTCCTCCTCCTCTTTTACCCTCCCTGTCCCTCCTGTAGATTGTGTATCCTGGTATGTTGACATCCCAGTCATGGTTCTTGTGTACCATGTTTCTGTGACTGCCACAATATCCAGGCAACCCTCTTCCATCAAGGCCACTAGTTCAGGGAGCTTGTTACACAGACTATGGGCATTGGTTCTCATCACCCTCCACTTTTGATGGCGTTACCCTTTTGGCCCCATTTCTTGTCCTTACTGTCTTTTGCATTTTACATTTAAATCTGTTCTGCTCCCTAATAACTTTTGTACCTTGGTGTTAACCTCACTAATCACCATGTTTTGTGGGGGGAGGCTCGGATTTCCCTGCTCCTTTTCAGTGCCTCCCCCCTTGGCTAGTTTAAATGCTTGCCAATGAAGTATTTAAACCTCTCACCTAGGATCCTGGTTCCACCCCTGGACAGATGCAGACCATCGCGCCAGTATAGGTCTGCATCCCTCCAGGTGGCTCTCCAGTCCCCAATGAAGCCAAAACCTGAGCTCCACACCAGTTTTTCAACCACTCATTGAATTCCCTGGTGAGAAGTGCCCCTAGCATGTCCCTTGCCATAGGCAGGCAGCACCTCCAGGGAAGGTTACCTTGTCGCTACTTGTCTAAGACCCCTTCCCAACTCTACAAACTCCTCTTGCACTGCTCTGATCCCATTCCTAGCCAGGTCATTTGTCCCTAGGTGGACAATGACATCCAGCTCCCTCTCTCGTGCAGCTCCTCCCGATTCTGAGTATTCGCTTCCTGTCCTCAAGCTTGGTGCCGGAGAGGCTACCCTCCCTCCTTCCTCCCCATTTCTACCCCCTAATGATTGAGTCCCTCACCAGGAATTGTTTTCTTCCTCTGTGGGGTCCCATGCCACCCTTCTGTGGGTCTCCTTTGTGAAGGTTCCCAGCATCCTCCTTGGTCTCCACTGCAGGTACCTCCATAGAGGAACCACTATCCACCAGAAGAGTGAATGAATTGTGGAGAGGTACAGCTGGAGGGATGCAACTCTGTTCCACCACCCTCTCCCTCCTTGAGCCCACCCTGGTCCAGCCTCTCCTCTTTCTTGGCAGCCTCTGGGGTAGTGGCATTGGCCCTGGTGGTCCCTGGAGTGGGGGGAGGTTTCCAGAATCCTAGCCAGGTCAGCCTGGGGAGGGCAGCCGCCCTCTCTCAGACCAGAGAGGTGCCTGCAAGTAGGGCAGAATTGCAGCCTCCAGAATGTCTCCCAGAACACTGCCGCCTACAGCCATTAATTGCACCAATTTATCATGTCTTATTTTGTGTCCACTCTACTGTTTCTCTGGATGCTTATTCTCTCCTCTCCTTACAACTCTCACCCTTCCTGTTCGGGGACAGCAACTTCTTATCTTCTTCAGTAGACTCCTCCTTCCTTGCTCAATATCAGACCACCAGCAGCTGGGGGGGAGTGAGCTACTTTTTTCCTTTAGGGTTGACAAAACCAATGTTTCTCTATGATCCTTTCCTTCCTACTGCCAAACAGGAAGTTCCTGTTGACAGTCAAATCCAGTGGCTATAAAAGTAGAACTGGCTTTGGGTGGGTGGGGTGGAGGGCAATTAATAAAAAAAAAGGCTAGCAACAGGAAGTTGTAATTTGACTCACCTGCTTTTATAGTGTCTAAACCACACCCCCAGGTAAGCTCTCTTTCCTCCTACTGGTTTAGCAAAGTCAGCTGATATAGTACCTTTCCCTGCACAGAACACACACTGACTTTCTTTCTTTTCTTTCTTTTATTTTTTATCCCTTAATAAGACCCCTTCTACTTCTAATAAAGTTATCTGTCTACTTAATCTTAACAGACACTGACTCCTGCTGAGATATACGTTTTAAATTAATAAGAAAATGTAGCTTATTTTAGTTAGCTGCTTTCTGCTCTACAAGCAAGGCTAGCAACAAATAACTCACAATCAGAGACGGCAGCCCACCAAACTGTCTCAGTTTGAATCTGGCGCCTTTTTTTCAGACTGTTCCTTCCTAAGCCCATTGGGCTCGAAGCCAAGCTAACCCTGAACTGTAACTGTGTGATTAGTTTTCTGCTTTTAACCGACCAGGTGCTATCCTGCCTAACAGGATTTCTGAGCCTTAATTTTATTTCTGGTAATGCAAGCTCTATTTAATTGTGTCCACTCCTAAAACTGATACCTAGCAGCTTCTTAATTCGAATTCTGGCTGAGCTTTAATTCAATTAGCCTTTTTAATTCAAATTCTGGCAGAGATTTAATAATTCTGGCAGAGCTTTAATTCAAAGGCCTTTTAATTTGATTTCTGGCAGAGACAATTCAAATTACTCACTTTTAAGAGAATCCATATATATATTTATGCAGCCCCACCGAGGCTTAGCTTGCCTGCAACCAAGCTCGTGTGTCCATGGGTCCCCTGCCTAGGGCAGCCGTACTGCTTTTGCCACCCAGTTAATTCCCCAGGCTTGCTGTGCAATTGAATGATTGAATGACACTTCTCTGAGCCTGGTCTCGGCACACCACAACTACAACCACAGCTGCTCCGAACAGTGAGCGAGCATGACTCTTGTGGTTAGTGTGGGAGGGTCTGCTGGACTTGTGGGTTTCAGCCTACCTATCCTGCCAGAGTCTGCTTATTTGCTGCCAGAGTCTGTTTACTTGCTGCCAGAGTCTGCTTATTTGCAGCTTATTTAAGTTTACTTATGGGTGCATTAAGGGTATTCATTGTTGAGGAAATAGTAATTGTTTGAAACTCTACTGCTCTGTTGCTGAATTTGCTTTGCTCTGTCTATTCCTGTGCACTGTTGTTTGCTACTGATAGTTTACCTGGAATTTTCTCTAGAACTTTACTGCTTAATGTCTAACATTGCCCAGTACTACTACTGCTTAATTTAACTTGTACCACACTGCTCTTCTGTTTGCTCAGCTAATTCACTCAAGCCCTCGCCCTTCTGCCAACAACCCGCCACTCTATATCTGATCTATCCTTCTCTTCCACATCTGTTCTTGCCTTCTCTGCCTACTCCCTCCCTCACCTATTGCCTAATCCCGATCTCCCCTTTATTTTTTCAGCCAACATTTGCCCCTTGGGCACTTCCCGCATGTGGCTGTAACCGCAGGAGCTGCTCCCTGCCCGCATTCAATCACTCCAGGTACGTCAAGTGACTCTGCAATCAGAGACAGCAGCCAGACGGACTGTCTCAGTTTGAATCTGGTGCCTTTTTCTCAGACTGTTCCTCCCTAAGCCCATTGGGCTCAGAGCCAAGCTAACCCTGAACTGTAACTGTGTGATTCATTTTCTGCTTTCAACTGACCAGGTGCTATCCTGCCTAACAGGATTTCTGAGCCTTAATTTTATTTCTGTTAACGCAAGCTCCATTTAATTGTGTCCACTCCTAAAACTGATACCTAGCAGCTTCTTAATTCGAATTCTGTCTGAGCTTTAATTCAATTAGCCTTTTTAATTCTAGCCTTTTTAATTTGAATTCTGGCAGAGATTTAACAATTCTGGCAGAGCTTTAATTCAAAGGCCTTTTAATTTAATTTCTGGCAGAGACTGAATTCAAATTACTCACTTTTAAGAGTGAGAATCCAAATAAATATTTATGCAGCCCCACCGAGACTTAGCTTGCCTGCAGCCAAGCTTGGGTGTCCATGGGTCCCCTGCCTAGGGCATCCACACTGCTTTTGCCACCCAGTTAATCCCCTAGGCTTGCTGTGCAAACGACTCTTCTCTGAGCCTGGTCTCAGCACACCACAACCGCAACTGCAGCTGCCGAACAGTGAGTGAGTGCGACTCCTGTGGTTAGTATGGGAGGGTCTGCTTCCCCACACCTCCCACCCTTTTATGGCTCTACTTATATAGGGGCTAGAGTAGTGGTGCATGCACGGAGTACCGATGCAGATTTTCTTCTATCAGCCCACTCCTCCATCTGCACGTTATACGCAGCTTCTACTAGAGGGCATTGATAACTAACTAGTACAACATCCTCCCTGTAGAGCTTAACAAAGAGTGCCAACATTCCTGCTGCAGGGCTTGCTTAAAGCTATACTAAGCAGCAACAAAAAGCTCTTGTCCCTTGCTGTTAAATGGACCAACTTTCAGCACATCGAGCTTAACCAAAGGATTTCTCGCTCCTCCCGAAAGCTCCTATTTCTGGATTCCCATTCCTAGCTACTGTGCTAACTCAGCTTTCTTTCACTGACAAGGCTGATTGTCCCTGCCAGTCTTTCCCCTGCCCTTTCCAATTTATACCACTGTAATCAAGCAATATGTACCTTTCTCTGACCAAATTCTTACTCTTGCTTTGCTCATTCCTGGCCTGTCGCCAACATAATTTTATCTTACCAGGCCAGGGCATCTGCACTACCACTCACTTTTACAACCTCTCTCTCACTTCCCCATTATGACCTATCCCAAACCTTAAATGAACCCACACAACACCTTAGATTTCTAGTCTTCACCCAGCATACCAAAACAATCATGCTAGTGCATCGGCACTGGAACATACATAAGTCTCCAGTTATACGCCCACCCACTATCTGGTCCCAGCTATGCTTACTCCTGCTATCAGGCGACACTGAATTAAACCCCGGACCTTTCAAGAAGGTTAAGCTGAACCTCCTAACATCCTGTCCAACCTGGTTTGATATAAAAGGGTTCAAGATTGCCCACATGAACATCCAAAGTGTCAGACGCCAAATAGCTGAACTTGAAAGTTGGCCTCAACATTATAAGCCCAAAGTTCTTTGTTTAATGGAGTCCTGGCTAAAACCATCCATACAATCTTATGAAGTCACTCTCCCAGGTTACTCTTCCTACTGCCGGGACTGACCCAGCAGGAGAGAAGGGGGAAGGGGTACTAATATATACTAGGGTAGGGCTGGCAGTCAACGAACTAGCAGACCTAAACATTAACCCTGACATTGATCACCTATTCATCTCAATTACCCTCGGCCAAGTCAAGCAGCTGACCATATGGTGTAGCTATCTACCCCCTAAAACTTGCATCCACCTCCTTTGCCAAACTCTTCACCAGTTTTGACACCCTCCCTCACAGAGATACCATACTCTGTGGTGACTTCAATCTTGACTGGCTTGGTCCCACAAGTGCCCTATACCTGTCAGCTATATCTGATGTCAAGCTAGAACAATTAATTGACCAACCAACTAGACTTAACATGAAGTCAGGCAATCACATCCTGCTTGACTGCATGCTAATGAACACGACCTACATCAGGGTAGCAGGAGTCCTCCCAGATGTGCTAAGCGATTATTCCCTGACGTTCTGTATCTGGAAAAACAACTTTCCTCCCCCTCCCCCAAAAACTATCCAATCCAGAGACCTAACATACTTTAACACCTCTGAATTCCTGCATAGTCTTGCTTCCACTGACTGGACCCCTATCACCAGTCTTCCTGACATAAAACAGGCACTAGAATATTTAATGCCTTCACCTCTATCCTCGGCCTCCATGCCCCCTTCAAGTTGAGAAAGGCCAAAGGAATCCACTTCCCCGGCTCTCCTAGGAGCTATGGTTCCTAGTGCATTCCTGAGACAAGGCATGTTGCTCCTTCAAAAGGTCTGGACTCCAAACAGACTGGCAATCCTGCCAGCAGTTGTGGAATGCCTGCAAAGCTGAAGTAATCAAATCTAAGCAGAAGTACCTACAATCCCTGCAAGTAAGTAACCTCGCCAACCCTAAATGCTTCTGGACACAAATCAATGCTCTCTTTAAGGGCAATGAATGGAAAATCCCCCAGATCATGATCTCAAAAGGCTGAGAACTATCCTCACCCTCAGAAATTGGTGCTGGAATAAATTTATTCTGCACTGATCTTGACGTATACAAGGTAGGTCTAACGGATACCCGCCCTGCACTGCAAGCTTCTTACCCTGAAGCTCACTGCCCTCTCTTTCATATAAAACTTTCCTCGCATAAAGAAGTCCTTAAGCTCTTATTGGGTCTCAATCCCGATAGCGCTCCTGGTTTTCACACCCTGCCGCCTAGATTCCTTAGGATTGGTGCACCTGCGCTGGCTCATCCAATCGCTCAGTTGATTAATAGATCCTTCCTAATACACTCCATCCTGGAAAAATGTAAAACCGCTACTGTTGTCCCCATACACAAAAATGGCCAAACTAACCTCGTTGAGAATTATAGACCTATATCCATCCTGTGTTCTATGACAAAAATTCAGGAAACACTCTGTACAAGCAGCTGTACTCTTTCCTTGAACAGACTAATGCCCTTATTAAGTACCAACATGGCTTCAGGAAATCACATGGGACTGAATCTGCTTTCTTGAGGGTCACCTCTGACATCTTTCAGGCCATGGATAAAGGTAGTGCCACGAGGCAGTCTTCATTGACCTCACAAAGGCCTTCGACCTTGTTAACCATCCTCTCCTCATCTCCAAGCTCCAATTTCTAGGCCTCGACTCCAACTCCCTCTCTTGGATATCTATTTATCTAGCCCAAAATGAAGTTCACTGTTTTATGTACCACCTTTAAGCTCATCCACTTTCCTTCCATACCCATCCTCTCTGACCTGCTTACTCTGAAATCCTTCCCCAGGACCCTCAGACACTTCCACCTCCCATTGCTAAGTCTTCCCAAAATTCGCCTAACCATAGGTATGTGGTCCTTCACATCCTCAGCACCTCAAAAATGGAATACTCTCCCACATGTCTCTTCCCCTGTTCAAAAGCCGCTTCAAGGAAATCTTCTTTCCCACTCCAATTTGCTGCAGTAATTGTAATTGCATTTAATCCCCTCCTCTAACTCCTGTGCCACCTCCTTCCCTTACCCGCTATCTATGGCTTTTCAGTCTTCTCCAAACCCCCCTCCCCCGCCCGTATTCGCCTTTCTCTGCTCATATTTTGTACACATGTAATATTCTGAATTAAGAGTTTGTTTTATGCTGTAATTACTACCGGGCTAGCTCACCTGCTCTAGTACCATGGTCTACGCCTGATTAAAGGGCTACCAATGAAGGACTTCTCTGGACCTGAATGGAATCAATGTTCTGCTATAGAAGAAACAGACTTACTGCTCATAGCATACCTTTGTATTTATATACTGTGTCTTGCCTCAGACTGTACTTGGACTCTGTTTTGTCTCTTGCATCCAATTGTGCGGTGTACCACCTCACTATTTCATGGAATGTCTATTCCCCGGGTTGCCCCTGAAAAAGGGACATGACTGTCTCAGTGGGCCTACCCAGTCATCAAATTTCAAATAAATAAATAAGCCATACCTCTATCTTACTCTCTTCATATCTTACTCCTGCCTCCTTCAATTGTTCTACTCCTTTTTTTTTCCCCTTTCCCTGTTCCCAACCCCCCCAAAAAAAACCTTGTTCCCCTCCCCCTCTACTTTATGGAGCCTATCATATCCGTAATTCTTGCCTTGCAGAACTGGCCTAGCCATGAATTCACACCTATCAAATGTAATTTAAAACTGTCTATTGCACTTTCATATTTAAACTTAGCTTTACTTTTTGTAAACTTTGTAAATTGTGCATCTCTAACTGCATACTATGCACTTTGTGACTTATGATGTTGAATCAGGTTTCTTCCATTATGTACACAACTGTGTTTCAAGTTTGCCAACTGTAACTCCCATTGCCCTCTCCCCCGGGTCACACCTAGAGACGAACCTTGGCTCGGTGTGCCTTTCCCGGTTATCACATTTTAAATAAATATTCAGAGGAGTGGCTACAGTCACGTGCAGTGGAAACCCCAGTCCCCAGGGAAGGAAACACTGCCACTAGCAGCTTGTGATTTATCCACGGGGGGGGGGCTGTATTCATAGGCAGCACAAACCCCAGTACTTGATGTTTTGTTTAAATTAAGCCAATGTTTTTGTCACTTTGTAAAGTTCATGACTACTGATATAATGTTCAGTAGAGAATATTTGCCCCCCCACATCTGTTATGAGACCAGTCTTGTTCCCACTGCATTTTTGTTATTCTACATGTTTGGAAGTTATCTTTGTTATTGAAATGTTAATAAGATTTAAATGTGAAAAAGACACTACTGGTACCATCGCTAAAAGGACAAACAGACCCAGCTGTCAATCTTTCTGACAATGTAGTTGTTGCTTAGAAACCACTACCCCCCCATAGACACCCAAAGGTGAATTCAAATTTATCTAGCTGATCCTGCCCCTCAATCAGACATATTACCCCTTCCTATTAACCTCTGTAGCCTCTACCACCTCGTAATACTCCCCCATAAAAGTCTAATATCAATCAAGTTAATTCTGCCCCCTCCCAAAGTACAATATATCCACCTGATTAATTCTGCCCCCAACCAGAAAATATATTTTAGTAACACCCCAAGTATTGTAGCATCTTACAAACCCCCCCCCCGTAATATAGCTGGAAAACCCCTTTCCCTCTCCAAGCTCGGACTGAAAATAGTAGTCTGCATGTGCAGAGAATTTGTTCTGCACTGGCTGCTGCAGAGTGGGACTTAGTCCCAGGAGGGCTAAAAATCTGGCTCAGGATGTATTAATCATGATGGATCAAGGATTCTATATTCTCCTCTGTGCCTTTTCCAAAACAGCTTTTTTTTGCCAGATAAGCCATCAGGCCCCCTTGTGGTTGTTCCATAGTGCAGAGGGAGATGGTGCACTAAATGAGGTGTCTTGTAGGTTCAGGAGGTTTATGAAATGCAGCAAACGGCCTCTTCCCCTCTATGTCAGTCTTGTAGCACAGCTAGAGCACAGTCAAAAAAAGCAGAACAACTGGGTACCAGCAAAACCACAAACAAGAAGCACTCACAGAGTTACTAGGAGTGTACAAAATGTTTATTGAGTCATACCATGGAGACAAAAGAACCCCTGTGGTCCACCAGCGTTTCACACTGCTCCCTCAAAATCAATGAGGGAGCAGTGTAAAACACTGGTGGATCACTGGGGTTCTTGTGTCTCCATGGTGCATCTCAATAAATAATTTTTACACTCATTATAGATCGTGGGAGCATCCCTGACCAATCACAGTGCTTCCTTCAGTTGCATGTGAGGTAGTCATTGAGTACCTGACATGCTAAGCCACTGTAACAGGCTTCTTGCTGACCTCCTGTGTCATCAACATTTTAAATAAAAGAAAGGATTTTGTTTTTGTTTTAAAAAGTTAGCAATCTATAAAAATGTTATGGGTCAGTTTGCAGGGCTTCTCATGGCTGTAACAGTGTCTCCTCTTGCCTCCTTAGAACCACAGAACTCCTCACCTTCAGTTTGCAGTCATTTGGTCCTAAGAACACGTGAGGAAACAGTCTTACAGCCATAAGAGGCCCTGCAACTGGACTTATAAACTTACATAATAGCTTTTTTTTTCCTCTGGTGCCCGGATTTTCTGCTTTTTACAGTTTATGAAATGCTAGGGCTGCCATGCAGGTCCAGAAGCCATCCTTTGCAGTACAGTGGAAGTCTGCATGGAGCGTAACGTACATAGTCACTGTCCAGGAAGAATATACAATCAAAGTTATGTACAGTATATTGTACATTGTGGTGTATGTATTTTGTAAAGCTACATATGTGTGATGTATGGATTTTGTGTCGCTTGATCCTGCATGCACCCTTTTTCCTCCCCCAGGTAGCAAGTGAAAATGAAACTCATCTGTCTCAGTCTGCTTCTTCTGTGTTTAAATATTGTTAACATTAAACAAACAACTAAATACATAGGTCCACATTAAATTATTTTATTAACAATGGAAAAAGGAAATGTACATTCTTACTGTGCAAAGTCACAGCCCAACACAAGGGAAACAGACGCTGTTGAGCCTCAGCTACACGGAATACAATATATACAGTTTGAATCCAAAACAGTCAGTCAAGTCAAATAAAAACATGAGGCAAACATTTCCAGACAAGGTGCAGAGTACATTTTATAAAAAACAAAACCAAGAACTCACTTTCAAATCAAAAACACTGAGAACAGGAAAGAAATAACAATGCCACACCTAGACATGATTATACAAGATTATACTGAAAATGATCCGTCTCAGCCAATCAGAACACAGAGCTACTGTTCTGTTATTCTGTGATAACCAGGCAGTAGTCTCAGTAATAGGACTGCATGCTAATTCCCATGTTTTGACTGGCTGATGCAAGCACTAGAGTGCATCTGTGAGACATTGCCAAATGGCTACTATTTTCTGACATACACGCTGTAGCACAAGTGAGAAAGAGCGATTTAGGCACTTTCTTTAAAAAAAAAATTGTTCTTTCAGTATCACAGCTATAATGGTATATCGTCCAGGGTTTTACTTGGTAAGAACTGGACTGGGTTGTTATAAACACCTTGTGCTGTAGCCTTGGTGTTTATTCTCCTTGGTCCGGTTATTACCTCATAAACCATGGTCGCTATCCGAAGATCTCTATAATGCCTTAAATGATTCATAACTTCAATTGGGTTGAGCAGACTGTTTAAAGTCCCTGACGTCACAGGTAAAACTTTGACAAAAGACACTTCTGCTACACATATGGTCTGTATTTAACCTTCCTCTTTTATAACTGTGTGCATTAATATAGAGTTCATCTGCTTTGGCTACTTGTCTTCATTTGACATCACAATGATTTCCACAGCAGCAGACTGTGATGTCACCAGCTGAGGACTGTGATGCCAGGTGCAGACAAGCAGGCAGAGCAGATGAGGTTTACGGAGCGGTGATAATATTTCCATGTTAATGGACATAGTTGTACGGAAAAAGGAGAAATGTAAATACTTAAACTGTATCTATCCCCTCAGCTCTGATGCTCCTCCTCTTACCGCCCACTCAAACAACTCCTGACAGCTCACTTTATTCCCTCTTGCTTCTGCTCCTAGTTCCCATCAGGTCAACCAGTACTCTTCACGGAAATGCTGGGTTGTGTACCCCCCTCTCTGGCCACCTCGTAGCACCCTGCCCATTTTGTACCTTGTTCATCATGTGAGTTATCATTATGTTCTATGGTTCCTTTGTTGCTGTTCATCCTCTTGGCCCATACCGCTTTCCACTTGCACTAACCTGCATTTGTTTGCACTATGTTTCGACTATTATTCTGTTTTTGATGACACGGTGTATTCTTATGTACCCATCCCCCAGGCAGCAACTGGAAACCAGCTTTGGCTCAGGGGGCTTTTCCTGGTCACCAGTTTCTAAATAACTAAGTAATATGAAGCACAAAGTGAAATGTGTCTATAATTTATGTTACTTAAAGGTTTCCCAGAGACATCTTGGGCTCCTTAAGGGTTATAATGTCTGTAAAGAGTGCCTTGTATCTTCTGTAGTACACACCATTCAGGTCTTGGTTGCTGTTTGACTCAGAAAATTAGTGGCATTGTTTTTTTAAAGGTGACAGGAAACAGGTTCTTTACACCTCTAAAGGCCTCTGTTCTCCTTTTAGTGTCTATCCAATATGATGATGCATTTTCACCTTGTTTCATTACACTAATAATCTATTTTATTCCCTTTGTAACTACCCAGAATCCCTCTCCCCTCATGAACATTCTATGACTATAACTGGCATGGAAAGGAAAATGGGAGGGCAGTTAACTATGTAAAAATCATTTCCTACCTCCTTTATTGCCAAAGAGTTTCCCTTAGAGTCACACTCTTTACCGATGATAAACTGAGGGGCATTTCTGACCAATAGGAGCGCTCCTTTTCCTGGCGTGTGAGATAATCTTATTCTGTAAAGTGTGTCTCATATGCAGGTGCCCTGGAACAGGTCTGTTTGGGGGAGTTTTTAATACATTACGGACAAACCTCTATCAGTAATGTGTTACTGTTCATGCAGAGACTACTCGTACAGTTGTAAGAGAAGTCTCACTGCTCACTTACATTCTTAGGGTATAAGAATCACTCACCTTCAATTTATGGATCCCCTGATACCTTATGAATGCATGTGAGACTATTCTTATGACTGTAAGAGTGGTCTCTACGTAAGCGGCAAGAACCCATCCAGGGTGTTGTGAAGCCTGACGCCGCAGATGATTTGGAATTTACAGCCCCTGTAAGGGCAGGTATCCCCCAGCATCACACATCCTAAAGGGTTTTATCTCACTTAGAAAAATGATCTGTGTTGGCCTGACACAACTCATTTTCTAAGCACAATAAGATTATGGTGTTTTGGGAGAAATGCCGCACACCACAAGCAGAGCAGTGGGATGGCTGCGTAAGCTGTGAGCAGGTAACTGTGTGCTGCATACCAGCATTTTTTTTTTTTTTTTTTTAACCAGGTGGTGTTGGCTGATAAATGTATGGGTAGAGAATGATGATGACCAATCACAGGACAGTATTTTTGTTACACAGTATCTAAAGCAATGCTAACATATTTTGTATTATAGCTTTCTTTTCCAGTGTTTCCAGGATAGTCTAAGGTGTTTGACACTGATCTCTACTGATTGTGATTGGTTGGCATCCCATGGCACTCCAGACATTACCTCATGGGTTACAGCCCACCTGATAGGCTAATGATGCACATGACCCAGATCAGATTTCCAGTATATCCAGGTCCCAGGAACCCCTGCTCTCCAGTTGTAATTTGTGCATCTGATTAGGCAAGAAGCATCCAGAGAACCCGTCTGCTCCTAAAAATTCTAAGGTAGGAACTGTACTTTGGTTTATATCTTGTAAAAAGCTTTCAAGTTGTTGCTTTAATTATTAATCATACTATCTGGGGCCCTGCTGCCCATATAGTCCTAAATTGGTCAAACGGGTTATTGTACCCAAGTTACTAATCGTCATTATTGTGTTGTTCATGGTTCTACTGCCCTCTGGGCACCCAGGACATTTTCCTCTCTCGAGCCAGCAGGCGCCTGGGCCACAAGTCCCGCTTCTGGCCTCTCAGGCAGCGCCCATTGTGCCACAGTCCACGCGGGCCCGGAGGGCTCATTCTGCAGCCCTCACCCAAAGATTACCACAGGTGGCCTCTACATGGCTCCCCTATGGCTATTTGCTCAGGGATCAGCCTGGCCTTCCCTCCTAGGAATCCCCAGCGCCACTGGAGCTCGCCCCGGGGCAGGAACCCACCGAGGCCACGCCGGGCCTACCAAAACTGCGAGTCGCCTCTCCACCCCATGACTCCGTGGTGAATGCTAGCCTCCCCCTTGCCTGGCCCGCCCACTGCGAGTCGCCTCTACTCCCCGTGACTCCGCGGTTAGGATCACCACCAGAGGCAAGGGCGAGGAGCTCCGAGGAACCAGGTCCGTGAGTCGCCTCTGCACCCCGCGACTCCGGGTTCACTACCCCGCTGGACACACACACCCCACCATCATGAAGTCGCTCTTCTCCCCGCTGACCCTGTGACTCAAACTCCCCTCCTCCCTCTGAGGCCTTCCCTCCCACACGGCCCACAAGCAAGTCATGGCCCCACGGGGAGGGGAGAAGTTGACCGCGGCGCGCTCCTGACGCGCCTCTGAGTCTGGCGACTCACGCGCCCACCCACGTGGTGCGGATCCTCTCCAGGCCACCCTGGGCCTTTCCTTGTGAGTGCGCCCGCCCCTCTCTGCGAGGAGCGCAGCAGATGCGCTCCACCAACCCCTCCTTACTTTCGGGCTGCGGCCCACAGATCTGGAGGCACCCAACTTTGCGCCTTGCCCCTTCCCTGGAACCGCTCAGAGGGGTAGGCGCCGAGGGGTAGGTGCCGAGGAGTGGGCCTGTCAGTTTCCCCCTAGGCCTCCTGGGAGGCCTACCTGGAGTCTGGCGGAGGGGCAACGAGGGGGGCGGCTAAGCACCTCATGACACCACCTAGGCCATTCGCGAAGAGGCAGTACAGTGCAGTGGTCTAAGGCTCTCAGCTACTAATCTGGTGACACCCAGCAGACCAGACCCAGTTGAACCACACTGCATCCACTTGCATACTGGGTGACCCTGGAGCAAGCCACTTAACCTCCTTGGGCTCCCAGGTCGCTCCTGTAGAAAAGAGCTCAACTTAGATGTGCCATACCTGGATAAACAACAAAGGACATCGCAAAGGACTGTGAAAAAAAAAAAAAAAAACCTCAGTCCACTGGGTCCCTCACATAGCGGACTGTGCCAGGCGGACACTGCAGAGTCCATGCTAGGGTACCTCCCATAGCGACCCTGGCAGGCTCTAGCGGAGCTATCCCCTCCCCCGGTGGCCACGGTCCCCTCCCACAGCGGACCCAGGCCTACCCGGGATCACCTGAGAGGGGATAGTCAGGTAAGGATGCCAGAAAAGGGAGGGGGACAGATTTTCCGGAGTCTCGTTCCTCGCTCAGACCTTCTCTTTATCTTTCAGATGGTCAAAGCAAAGAAATGTACCGCGTGCAACACCTCCCTCCTCCCTCAAACCCCAGGCCCTCTCTGCGCGGCCTGCCTATTGGACGACGAACTGTCTTCGATGGAGAGAACCACACCACCTTCCCTCCCAGGCCCCAGCACTTCAACCTGGGTGGATCCGGGCTCTCTGCTGACACAGAACCAACAAGCGGCTGTCGCCATGATGGAGAGTCAGCAGAACTTCATGCTGAAGATCATGGAGAAGCTGGAGGCGATTCCCCAAAACAGACCTCGGCCACCTGGCGCAGAGCTCATCCACCAGAGAGACCTCCCAGAGAATCCACCAGGCACAGAGGACCCTCTTCCCAGCATTCCAATTGATGACAATCCGGAAGATAGGGACAAAGAGGAGGAATTCGACGAGGAGGAGGAGCATGGCGCGGAGTCCGACATGGAGGACATCGACCAACAGACAGCTCCCTCGCTGACTTCAAAACTGTGTGCCTTCGACGCAATCCCCGGCCTCATGAAGGTCATTAAGGCCACCATGGGCCTGTCCACAGAAGAACAGGAAGGGGAGAAGACGAAATCAAAGCTGGACCCAATGATCCAACTAAGGACCATCACCCCGGAGACCTTCCCAGTCTGCCCGGCCATTGAGGAACTGATCCACACGGAATGGCAATCCACAGACCCGGGCAGGATGCCAAACTGAAGGAACTTACACAAGATGTATCCGATTCAAGGTGACAAATCAGACGCCTGGTGCAAGGCGCCCTCCATCGATCCACAGGTGGCGGCCTTGAGTAAAAAGACGGTGCTACCATGCGGCGCCATAGCCCTCAAGGACCACACAGACAAAAGAGTCGAGGACATGTTAAAGAGGACCTTTGAAATTGAGGGCACCATGGCCAAGGTGATGACGGCGGCCATCTATACCTCTCGCGCCCAGATACGCTGGCTGGAGGAACGTCAGGAACAGGCGAGTCCAAAGTCCAGGGAGGCTGAACTTTTAGACTGCACCTCGATGCAGCCAAATACCTGGCAGACATAGCATGGACTTCCTGCGCCTCCAGGCCAGGCGTCCCATAATCATAAATTGGGCCAGAGGCTCTATGGCTCAAGCTCTGGGACGCTGACTCAGAATCCAAGACTCTTCTGCAGAACTTACCCCTTAAGGGGACTCATGTATTCGGGAGGGTCTTCAGAATTACTTAAAGCAGAAAGAAGAGGGTAAAGACCTCCTAAGAAACCGGTCAAGACCCTCACACCTACCTTCCACTAGACGGAGGTTTCCCTGGGGCCAAGACTCAAACTCGTAGGACCCTACCCCCAGAACCACTCCTTCGGGCAGAGCATCACCATCCTACCCACGCACGCACGCCTACAGCAGCTACAAGTCTCCCCTTCCGACCCCGGGGACAAAAGTCCGGAGGTCGAGGAAGGGGATTCAGAGGAAAACAGTGACTCCGTCTCACCGAGCCCTCCCCACCGACCTCAAACGCCTGAACTGATACGTGATCCCACGCCGGTTCAAAATGGAGACTGTCCATTCCACCCTTCAGGGCATCAGGGTAGGCGACTTCCTGACATCCATCGATCTCAAGGACGCCTACCTACACATCCCCATCGTCAAGAGTCACAGAAGGTTCCTCCGTTTTCACATCCTGGGACACCACTTTCAATACCGGGCGCTCCCATTCGGCCTGTCCTCGGCCCCCAGAGTCTTCACCAAGGTATCCATCACCCTGATAGCCAGACTCAGGGAGCGGGGCCTAGACATAGTGCCGTACCTAGACGACTGGCTCATACGTGCTCGATCCGGGGATCAGGCACGTACTCACACCGAGCTTGCAGTGCGAGCACTTTCGAGGACCACGGCTGGGTAGTGAACAGAGAGAAGAGCCATCTCCACCCGACCCAACAGATCGAACACCTCGGAGCCATCGTCAACTCAGCAGAGGGTTGGGCGAGGCCGGCTCCGGCTCGGATCCGCAGCCTCCGCAGTCTGGCCAGACGATTAAGGTCACACCCTCACACCACGGTGGAGAAGGTGGCGAGACTCTTGGGATGCATGGCCTCCTGCATTGACCTCATCCCCTGGGCCAGGTGGCACATGCCCCCACTCCAGAACTACATTCTGGCTCGCGGAGCACCCAATGAGTGGAACCTGCGCTGCGCGGTCCAGTTACCCGCAGAAGTAAGATCATCCCTGGACTGGTGGGTCACCCCAGGAAATCTGACAAAGGGGGTTCCCCTGGAGGCGCCGCACCCAATCCCCATCGAGACGGACGCGAGTCTATCTGGCTGGGGAGCCTGTCTGGGGGACGAATCAGCACAGGGCCCCTGGTCCCCGGCGGAGTCACAGCTCTCAATCAATGTCCTGGAAATGAGAGCGGTGTTCCACGCCCTGAGGGCATTCCGACACATCATCCAAGGGCAGTCGGTCCTGATCAGGTCCGACAACCGCGTGACAGTGGCTTACATCGCAAAGCAGGGAGGTACCAGGAGCAGGGCCATGTCACGAGAAACCGCAAAGGTGATGAACTGGGCACAAACGCACCTATCACGCCTGGGGCAGTACACTGGTGGGAAAACTGAACGTAAGGCGGATTGGCTCAGCCGACAGCAGATCCACCCCGGAGAATGGCGCCTGCACCCGGATCTGTTCCAGGTAATCCAGGAGGCATGGGGTCCAGTGTCCATAGACCTAATGGCATCAAGAGACAATGCCCAGGTGGACCACTGTTTCTCCCGGTTCAGAGACGCGCACTCCCAAGGCACGGATGCCCTCTCCCAGGTATGGTCTCGGGACTATGTGTATGTGTTCCCCCGATTCCCCTCATCCCACAGGTTCTGGAGAAAATCCGAAAATCCCGGACCTCCATCATCCTGGTGGCCCCGTACTGGCCCCGCAGAGCTTGGTTCGCGGCAATCACAGAAATGTCCCGAGCCAGCCTCCGGATCCCATCCCATCCGGACATGCTGGACGCGGGCCGGTGTTGCACCCGTCCCTCGAACCCTAAAGCTCACGGCCTGGCTCCTGAGAGGGAACGACTAACCGCCACCGGGTATCACGAGTCGGTCATAGGCACACGCCTGATCTTGACGAGCCTCCACTACATCCACCTCCACGAGACAATGGGCCATCTTCACACAGTGGTGCTGCCAGAGGCTCAGTACCTGAACAGGCCAACCTCCCCACTATTTTGCTGTTCCTACAGCAGGGAGTGGACAAGGGACTGGCACCTTCTTCCCTAAGGGTGCAACTAGCGGCCATCGGAGCGGCCAGAGGCCTAGTCGAAGGGCACCTACCCGGGGCCCATCCAGATGCCATCCGCTTCTTGAGGGTGGTAGACCTCATGCGACCTAGGACCAGGCCTAACGTTGCACCATGGGACCTACCCCTAGTTTTGGACTCCCTAAGAACGACACCATACGAACCACTCCATTCAGACCTGTTCTGGGCAGGACTGAAGACTGCCTTCCTGGTAGCCATCTGTTCAGCCAGACGGATAGGGGAGCTTGGCGCCCTGTCTTGCGCTCCACCCTACACCATCTTCACCCCCGAAGGGGTAAGGCTCCGGATGGTACCGGCTTTCCAGCCGAAGGTTCCGACGAGGTTCCACAGAGAACAACCCATAGATCTACCCACCCTGCCTCGCGCAGCCACTCCTACTGAATGCGGCGCTCCTGACCCACTAGACATGGGTTCAGCCCTTTCTATCTACCTGGCCAGAACTCAGGTCATCCGTGAAGACGGAGAGACTCTTCATCAAGGCGAAGGCCAAAGACAGGGGCCTCGCAGCATCCAAAACTACCATCGTGAGGGGTGCGGATCAGAAGGGTCGTCCCACCACGCTTACACGGCGAAGGATTGACACCACCCCAGGAATCAGAGCTCATTCCACCAGAGCTGCATCCACCTCCCATGGAGAGAGCATCGGTTTCATCCGAGGACATCTGCAGGGCGGCTACCTGGAGCTCCCTACATACCTTCGCCAGGCACTACAGACTGGAACAACTCCAGGACTTCAGACCAGCCTTCGCATCCCATGTCCTGGCAGCGGCTCCATCTCCCAGACCCTCCGATCCATCCGAATCCCACCCGGAGGTCTTAACTGCTTCTTATCTCCCATGAGGTAATGTCTGGAGTGCCATGGGATGCCAACCAATCACAATGGGTGTTTACTCACCTGGTAAAGGTGATTGTGTTGGTTGGCATCCATGGCACTCCAAGGCCCGCCCTCGGGAATGATCGGAGCGTCCAACCAGTAGGATCAGGAGGTCCTTACACCAGTCCATCAGAATTCAATTCCACTGCTAAAAATCAGTCAAACCACGGTTCGAGATAGTGTGTACATAATAGGGAATAAACTCAGGCCTCCGGCCTCATTATTGTCATCATGTCGTAGCAGACCTCATCCTTCCTAGTCTATATTGTGTGTATTGTTTCTGGTACTAACATCATTCCTTTCAGCTATGGAAAATTCAAACTGGAGAGCAGGGGTTCCTGGGACCTGGATATACTGGAAATCTGATCTGGGTCATGTGCATCATTAGCCTATCAGGTGGGCTGTAACCCATGAGGTAATGTCTGGAGTGCCATGGATGCCAACCAACACAATCACCTTTACCAGGTGAGTAAACACCCATTAACACTGCAGAACAGTGCAACATTGAGGAAAACTAGAAATAGTGTACACACTGACATGGTAAAATGCAAAATGCATTCTGTAGCAGTAAATGACAAGTACAGTAGTAAAAAACTTATTTTTTCAAGGACACAAAACAGATACATCATACAAGAAGACTGAACTTCCAACAGGCCTGAAAGAAAGACTAAAGCAGTCATTTCAGTATGCAAACTTTTAAAGCAGCAGTGCAACAAAAATTGGGCAACAAATTTGACCCCACTTTTTTTCACTATTAAAGATGCCAGGCATCTTGCAGTTTTATTTGGTGGTAATAGTTTCTAGTCCCACTAAAGTCTGAGTATTTGATAAATGTTTTAATTGAGACTTTTCTCAAGAAAAAAATATGGCCGCCACATTTGGCCTAGAAATACACTGTAGACCTGGTAAGGGCTAGGATTGAGAAAATAAAAAAAAAAAAAAAACTCACACTGCACAGCATAGGAGGTACCTAGAAAAATAGATTTACCAGGTAAGGCAGTATTTATATTAATTGTAGCAGAAACTAGTGTTCTGGATAAAACATTTTTCATTGCATTGCTGCTTCAAAATTGTTTCATATCACCTTTAATTGAGGAATTAGTTACTGTCAGGCTATAGTATAAAGTTTGTTTACCTACCCCCATCCCCATCCTATGTTTGAACAATTTCAGTCTGTTTCTTGGCAGTAGCAATGTGTAAAAACCAAAATGAGACAGTAACAAGTTGTACAATGAAGCAGTGAGCTGCTCTCCATAACAAAATCCTATGTGCTCAAGAGACTCTGTCCCACAGGAAGAGTGGTTTATTTTGCTTTAATTTCATCTGGCAATTCTCAGTGCAAATTCATTCTTAGGTTTCACATTATGGAATTCTGCATTAAATAAGTCTAATGAAAACAGGCAAACGGTCTTTCCCTTTCATGTCAGTCTGTCTACAATGCTGCATGTAAAATTGGCATAACTCACATGCTGGCCATCCTTAAAGCAGCAGTAACTGTTAGGCGGCAAAAAAATTTCATCATACAGTTTTTAGCTATGAAATAGTTCTAACATAATTAGATTTATCAGTCTTTTTTTAATTTTCTCAGATGTTTTTAAAACAGCTTTTATCACTAATTTTATAATGAATGGTACAAGTAATTAAAGATGGCCGCCTCCAGCAATATTTAACAGTCTCTTCCCTTGTGGTCTCTTTTTCACTTTACATACTACATTCATACTGAGGATGTATTAGGGGGGTGCTAGAACTACGGCAATATCCCAAAATGTTTAATTTAGTCATAGTTGACTGCCCCTTGACCAGAGAGAGAGAGAGAGATTCTGTGGCAGCATGGCCTCTATTTAGAGTGTATAGTGGAGTGTTGTTCTATATAGAATTCCATCCCTTTCAAAAATGCTGTTCTACCCTACTGTGGTGGAACCACATTCTAGAACCTCTAGAGAATGCATGAGCCAGTTTCATTTTGAAAGCAAAAGAACTCACAAAACACATTTTTCACACACTACTATGTACTATAAAAAATACAGGATGAGCAACTCTATGCACAACCAGTGTGTTTTGCCACCTCGGGATTCTGATTCCCATGGGCAATCAGAATCCCTCTGTAGCAGAACACACTGCATCTGCACAGTTGACCATCCAACATTCTCTCTCTCTCTCTCTCTCTATATATATATATATATATATATACAGTATATGTGTGTGTATAATTTTTTTTCTGTGGCAGCACGGCCAAAAAGCATCTCCCACAGGATGGTTCCAACTTGAAGCCCATGCTCTAAATAGAGCACAATAATGTAGGGTACATGAGTGTGTACATGTGTAAGCCTTGGATGTGGACAGAGAATAGGGCCTTTTGAAAACTTCAAAACTCCATATCTCAGTTCAGGAGTGAAATAAAACAAAAAGGAAAATGTATATATTGATGTCTTGCCACAAATACTTTATTACTAAAAAAACTATATGATGTAATTTTTCCTGCTAAAATGTGCTACTGCTTTAAGAGAGAAGGGAAATACTGAGCATGCTCACTTCATACCAGCTTACCCTCCAGTCTCATAGCATATAGTTACTGTTCATTGCGTATGGAAATCCATGTAGTCAAAAACTACATTTCGCACCACAGTTGTAATGGCAGAACTACGGTGCAACAGCTTTCAGAAGTCAATGTTCCGTGGTTCTGGAGTCACAACTGTGGCTCACAAAAAGGCAGTTTATTCCTTCGTCATGCAGCTCATTCAAGATGTGAAACTGCCATTTCCTCAGTGGCTTTCAATGCAGGAAAGTGGCGGCTGTGGCAGTATTTTCTAACCATGCACTACAATATACAAAATAAAATACGGGCAACCAAACAAAACCTGGGATGTGCTTCCATCTTGGGGTTGAGATGACAGCATGGACCACTCAAGCTTTGCTGTCTAGGTCCATATCCTGTAATCTCAACCTGATAGAAGCATAGCCTATTTGTGTATGGTTGCCCATATACTATTCTATATTTTCTGTAGATGTCTCACTTTTTTTGCTTCCGGACTCCCTAGTGTTTCAAACCAGATCTGTTTGTAGTCCACCTATTGTGACAGAATAGGCACTGAAGCTGGTGATGTCATTCGCTGCAATCAGTCAGTGACTTCTGATGCTACTGCTACTTGCAGAAATTGCTATTTGACTGAATCTCTCCTGCGGCACCATGAACCATTTTAAATTAGCATTGGACAGATACAGTCAAGGACATTGTTATCAGTTCAAAGTATAGACACAGCAGGTCAAAAATGGCCATAAGGCTAAAGTACCTGACAACATCCTATGAATCCTATGAATTGACAGCTAAGCACAGTAAGGAGCTGCTCAATTTTCATCAATACAGCAGCTGATGCAAGTAGTGGTATCAGCGTCGGGAGCCACTGAGTGACTGCAACTGATGTCATGGGTTGGGCCATCTATACAGTGATGGCGCAGTGGAGGGGAGGAGTCTGCATACAGAATGGGTCTTAAAGAGCAGGGAGAGAGAAATCAAGAGGGGAGACATACAGGAAGAGAAACATAGAACATAGAAACATAGACTTTGACGGCAGATAAGGACTGCTTGGCCCACCTAGTCTGTCCATTTCCCTACCTACAGGATAGGCTGCAGATCCTAGTTAACCAACAGTCAAGAGCCAGGGGTATGCAAATATGGCAACAAATAAAAACTGGCAGTGCACACACCTGGCCAACTGATGAAGCCCTATATGTAGGGAGCTATATAGGGATGTGTTTGCATACTGCATCCTTATGTTGGTTTGCACTGCAGTAAAAAGCTTCTAGTTTCAAGCCAGGAGTGTGCAACCTCTTTTTTTTTTTTTTTTTAACTAATGTTGTCTTCTTTACTGGAAACATCTTTGGGCAAGAGGTGTGCTTAACTGTTTTGTGGAGAAGCAAGTATGGACTGGTAATTATGATGCTCGGATGGTGTTTTTGACTATTCTAATTGGATCCAAAGGATAGTTCATATATCTGACTCTGAATTCAAGATCTATTCCGACCCCATTCGGGCTTTAGAGCCAAGGACGGACAGTGGGGTCCAACATCAGATATCTGCCTTAGATCCCTTGAATCCCGAATAATGACATTGGATAGTTGGTATCCAATTGGATGCTAAGCGATAGGATTTGGTAGTCAGATAACAATGGTATCCAATGCCATGTGGTATCTGAGGATACTGGTGGTACCTGATGGTATTCCATTCCCTTGAATACTATCCGAGCAACACAAACTAAGAATGCAGCAATGACTGCCTTCTACAATAAAGCTCTACGCCCTTTAATATGGGTGGAACAGACACCACAAATTATAGCTCCAGTGTAAATCATTCACAGGAAAGAAGGAAGAAGCATTTTTTTTTTCACACAAAGGGTGAGTGGTGTGTGGGATGTCCTGCCACAATACATAGAGGAGGCCAAAACAGTAGAAAGCTTTCCAAATCAGCGGGTTATTTTTATGATGGTGGGTGGTTACTCTGGTGTTATTACTACTGAGAGACACAAAGGGGTTCATGGTGGGCATGACCTACCTAGTTCCATGTCAAGATACCTTAGTATGTCACTTACTGTTTAAAAAAAATTGTAGTTTTAACTTTAGTAAGGGTATAAAAGGGACAAGATTTGTTGCCGGCTAACAAATATGGCTGCTTTAAGATACAAGTTTTGTTTCGTAAATTCTTGAAAGCAGCTACAATTTGAAAGCTGAACATTTGTTTTTTAAAAATACATATCTGTAGGTGGTGATTTTTGTGTTTATTGTACAAAAATAAAAAAAAGTAGATATAGGTTTAAGAACCAATGTTCGGCTGGGTCTGTTGCAAGTAGTAGTGTTGGGGGCTGTGTGGCACTTGGGTAACACAGGGTTCCTGAGATGACCTGAAATGCCAGGTGCCAAGGCCAGCAGAGGAGGTCTAAGGGTCTGCTTCCAAAATGCTCACCCTCAGAGCAGAGGTTTGGATCGTCCCAGTGCTTATCTGTTTCCTAGTAGTAGGCAGAGGCAGCTTTGAGGACATTCGAGCACTTTACGTTGTGGACCTCTGGCGCTAGAAGTGTGCGACATTAGCCTCGTGGAATCCCATGGTGCAGTGCAAAAATAACAAAAACACACAGGTATGGCATGATGGTCACTTGCAACACTGTTACTTGTTTTGGCCTGTATTCAACTTCAATGTTTTATTCATTTTAAATATGGCAATGTGTATTCTCCTGCAATTCTATAAAGTATGTAAGACAGTGAGGGTTTTACATGGCTAATTTCTCAGCTTGGTGTAAAGCAAGGAATGAAATATTGGGCATGTCTTATTTTTCATACCGAGTCTCCAAAACCTTCACTTTTGGTGACTACTGGTTGAGTGATTTTAAAGTCAGAAAGGGAGAAATCTGGGAAGCTGCATATCACAGATTTTTGTCCTACTGATACGCAAAATGTGAAAATGTGTTTGTACTGCTGTCATATGAAATGAAACGGTGAGAAGAGGACAATAACCATTGTTATAACAATGGTTTGCTAGTCTAGTGGGAAACTTATTATGTTGGGAATGGCAAATCCGAAGTGCTTATGAGACTCAGACTTGGATGGTATCTCTCTCTGTCCCAGTTGGGGACTACCACCCTTTCGAGGGACCACTGAGCTCAGTCATGTGACAAAGGAACCAGTCTTGAGGAGATTTCCACCCTAGAGGTGCCTCAGAGACAAGGTTTCCTTTAACAAAATATATATTGGGGAACATGGAAAATCCCTCAAACACAGGGAGCCACTGCCCAAGGAGACAGAGTAGTAACTGGAGCAAGGAATGGGAGTCAGGAGGCACTCTGAGGAGGTGGGATGTTTTGCCTGCTCCCCCATGGAATCTCAGGCGTAGCTTTACAAATTAAATATTATGGTAACCCTTGTGTAAGCTGTTTTCATGTTTCATGTCTTATGCTAACTTTAGCGACGCTATTGTAAATGAGCTATTCTCAATGGTCTTTTCCATTCACTGAATAAACTTCTTGACTGAATGTATTCTGATCTGTTCTCATGAATTATAAAAGTATGTAAATTTTGGTATTAAAATGGGCCATAAAATCCTGTAACTTTATTGGTCAAAACACATCACATGAACGTTGATTATTCTCTTACAACTGCACACCTTACCCAGACTTCATATATAGTATATATTTTTTTTTTTTTGAACAAACAAAAGCCCATTTTATAAGCTGATAACACATTTCAAGGTGTGCATGCGTCAGGGAATAATGATATTCTCAGGTGGTTGTGACACTTGGCTACACCTTGAGCCTAACAGCCACCTGAGACATGCATTATTCACTTATAACTGTGCACACTGGCATGCGTTATCTCTTCTATGCCAATATATACTGTAGCAAGGAGCCTGAAATGTGTTATGTCTCACTTCCGAACTAGGGGCTTTAAACTGTTATTGTCAATCATTGCTGCCACACATCTTGTTTTGCTGGAATGTCACAAGAGTTCATACTTCTGTTTGTCTAAGCACTGGCCATTGCAAATTGCATCATGAATCCACATCGGTGTAGACCTGGTATTAACATAGAGACCAGTATATGGGTGGGTGTAACCAGAATTTTAAGCACATTCGAGGTGCGGGACGCTACATAAGTCCTAACAGAAGCTTGAAAAGGTTTATAAAAGCATCCCACAGAGGGTGTGTATAAAATTCTGAGTTACACCCACCCACGCCTTGTTTTTTTATAATTACTGACAAGCGTTTTTAATAAATGATCAGTTTAGGTGTTTAGCTTGGAATGAACAAAAACAAACAAGAAAAGCCATGCTTAACGCTATTTGATTTTGCTAGCTGAATTCATTAACACTGACAAAAACAGCAAAATGATTCTTTTTTTTAAAAACAGGCAGCAGTTGTGGGACTGTTGCACGTGATGTTACTACAGTGAGTTTGATTAACAGCTTATGGTTTCAACCGCCCGGCTGTAACCCAAATCACAACCTGGTTATGCGGGCATTAAAAAATGCTTGTCAGTAATTATTGACCTTTAATAAAAGGATAAGAATCATCAAAAATCTACACCGTAGGGTTGCTACACAATGTCTCAAACCCAACTGTGATATCTGTGTACAAATACGTACTGGTAAGTGCCTTGGTGATTGTGTGGTTCCGTGTCCCTAAGGATGAAACCACTGCATTAGACAACTGGTGTGACTCTGACTCCTGCGCAGTTCATCGAACCTTTATTAACAAACCAAGGACGTCCTGTTATGTTTTGACAGAGGGCGTTTGAGTTAAGGTTACACCCCTTACTTCATACAATGGTTTAAACCATAGGAATCTTGTGTTGGCTAAAAAACATAATATTGTTTCCCATTTGTGCTACAGAATCTGATTCTTATTCCCATTTATGGGCCATAGAATTTTTTTTTAATTCTTGTTTGGGTAACAGAACCTTATTATGGCTCCCATTTTGAGCTAAGAAACTTGATTTGGCTTCCTGTTTTGGGCTAAAGCACCCAGATGTAATTCCCATTCTGGGATACAGAATTTCATTTTGATTCCCACTCTGGGCCACGGCATCTGATTTTGCTTCCTCTTTAGGCCAGAGAACCTGAGACTGTTTCCCCTTAGGGCCACAGAACCCGATTTAGATTCCCGTTTAAGCCACCAAACCTGAGCTTGCTTCCCATTTATGCCACAGAACCTGATTTGGATCCCTGGCTGGGCCACAGAACCTGACAATGCTTTCCGCTTTGGCTCATAGAAGATATATATATATATATATATATATATATATATATATATATTATTTTTTATAGTAACTCTAGTGTTGCAAACCTTCCCAGCATGGTCTCAAAGGTTCTTATAACAATGTGTGAAAAAAGGTGGGGGGGCCATTCTCCATGAGCAGGCAGACCCTGCACAGTCGGTTGCATCCCTTAGTGCCCCTTCTGCCTGCAGCACTTCTAAAGGCAGGAAGTAAGGGGGGGTTACAGTGCTATGACTGGCTGAGGAGTGCACGAGGGAAACATTGTTCAGGAGAGGATGCCACAGAGCGCTGGATCATGAATAAGACTGTGACTATGGGGGTACACCACTGGATGTCAGAGATGGATGGCATGACGGGGTGGGGGACTCCAGACTCTCTGGAACATGACCTGTACACTATTATGAATTTAAAATCTTCTGACCCAAAGGAGGGACAAAAGGTTGACTGCAGAGACTCCCAACATGGCAACGCACCATATAAATTAAGTCAAATGCATGATGGGGTGTGCATTACTGTGGACTAAAGGAACACTTTGGGAAATGAGGCATGAGGCAAGGCCAAGCACCAAATGCACCCAAGAACTGCCATTATCACACAATAATGAACACCCAGGAGTGCCTTACTGAAATTATAAAGTGGCTCCTCTGATCTGTACTTTTCAAAACTGAGTAATGAGGTTCAGAATGTTTAGTATTTCTGACATGTGCTGCAGTTCTAGAATAACGCATGTCATGTGACAACATTTGACCAATTACATGTCTTGATTTCTGTTGTCCATTACAAAGTGGTGCTTAGACATAATGCAACTCTGTGTGGACTGCAAACCAGTATGCACTAACATCTGGCAAACTGATTTGCCTAGCAACTTAGCCCATGTCCTCCCATCTGTGGCTAATGAGACCATTTGAGAATAGCACAAATGGGTATAGGCACAATGGGGTAATAGTTCCCACTGCAACAGAGAATGGGGCCTTCCTGTTTTGTATATTCAGACCACTGCCTCTAGCTATTCCACAGATGTAACATGTTCTATGTTTTCGACTGGCAAACTATTTTGTAATACAATTTCGGAAAGTTTTATTACATTAACTTCGTCATCTGTGCTCAGTCTAACCAAAAGAGACATTAGCTGCTGTTTAGAAATGCACTGTGTGCCAAACTGATACTTCTGAGGAAACTGGCTTCAAAAGTACGACAATGAACATTCACTAAAAGGAAAACGGTTTTTTAAGTAAGATGAGACTGGAGGATGACAAGCAGTTTCTAGTTTTATCACTTCATCTATTAAGGCTATGTGTCTGGAATATGGTGTGTGTGTGTGTGTGTATATATATATATATATATACACACACACACACACACACATATACATACATATGCTATATATCTGCACATACACACTAACACACATATATGCTATAAAGCCACCCAGCAGGATGTCACACTCTGTGATAAAGATGTCACAGCTGCCTGTGTGACACTTTGAAGAAATTGCCATTGGTCTATATTACGTTCCTGCAGACTCCTGATATCACTGGCATAAACTGTGGTAAAAGTGCTTCATTCTGCTGGGTGGCACTGTATGTATTTACCACAAAACAAGAATCAAACTCATTAATCTGGGTATTAAAAGAAGTCTTCTAGAAACAGTTCAAAACAGCTGTTCTAAAAATCTCTGTGAGGCAGGGATAAAGTGGCTGACATTCTTGTTCAGCATGTGTTTGAATGCATGCCTGCAATAAAATGTTCACATTTATAACCCCCATAATGTTACACGACTGAATGGCACAGCTTTAAAACAAAACAAAATCACAGCTGAGGTAACAAGAAAAACAGAAATAAACAAACACATCATCACAGGCGTCCAGCAATTAGCAAGTATTTTTTCCATAAAAAATTATTTTCTATTACCACGCTCCTCTGAGAGAAACAGTTCTTTAAACAGAACTTCAGGAATCTGCTAATATTAAAAACAAATTCTTCTAGAACTCCTCAATGCGAAGCGGAACATCTTGTACTCCTACAAAAATATATATATATATAATTATATACATTTTAATCCAACCCTGTCATCTTCTTTTAACCACAGCTCGGATCTCAAGCTTCACTTTCCACCACTCCATGAACTTTGACTTTAACAGGAATAAATGGAAATGTTGGGTTGCATGCTCCGAGCTGCTGCTCAGTGAGAACAAAAGAAGCATTTGTTTCTTGTTCATTTCTTGCTATTTTCATGCTCAGTTCATGTCCAGATTCTTGCAGTGTCCTCTGAACAGAGACATGGAGCTGAATTCAGGGGCTGTGTCCATCTTCTCCCTGGCCACTGGGTTGAAAGCTGCTCCAGCGGCAACCCCTTAGATTCCACAGCAAAGGCTTAGAACCAAGCCTCCAGGAGCTTACAATTCCCCTGCCTGTCAGAACCAGGGGGACTCTTTGCTTTTGTCCAAATGCTGTACCCCTAAAAAAAAAAAATAATAATAAAACTTGTTAGCCAACACAGTTCAACAGGTTCAAAAGGGAAAGGGAATATTGTTTAACCAGTAGTAACACACTAAGCCGAAGCTTGGTTCCAGATGCAAACTGGGAGCACAAGGAAGTTAAGTGACTTGCTTAGGATCACACACTATGCACCTAGATGGCTGTGGGGACTCAAACCCAGGTCCCCAGATCTGCAGCTCAGAGCCTTAACCCACTGCGTTATACTGCCTCCAAAGATCTATACCTTCCCAGTCTCCCTGTTTTCAGGGAGTCACCCAGATTTTATCTATTCTAAGGGCATATTGCCTGTGTCTTTCTTATGGCTTATACTACCCAGATCATCAGAATCTACAAGCAAACTGCTCCTCTTGCCTTTTAATGAGTCTAGCATGGCATGTTCACCATCTTAAAGCCCATTGGACATGTATGTACTAAGAGAGGTTCATCAATTAAGGCACTGTGGAAACCACAGAAACATAGACGTTGATGGCAGATAAGGACCACTTGGCCCACCCAGTCTGCCCATTTCCTCATTCATTTTTATTGTTCATTTCAATAATGTCAATCCCATTATAACAGTTGCCTCAGTGGTTACATTTAGAATCCAGAACACATGTGGGAATAAAGCAAAAAAGCTAACTTTTTAAATTACAAAGGTCAAGACACATGACAATCCTAGGACATCACCAGCATGGATGACAGCCATAGTTAAAAAATGCATTAACAGGAAGAATAAAGCATATGCAAGGGCTAAGAATAGTGGACACCAGACCTCTTGGGATCTATATCGCCAAACACTCAAGGCAGCAAAAAGGGCAATTGCTCAGGAAAGGAAAAACCATGAGTTAAGGCTAGCCAGTAAAGTGAAGGATAACCATAAATCCTTCTATTCCTACATAAATAATAAAAAAGAGGTGGGGCAAAATTATTGGACCACTGAAAAATGCGGATGGCAAAACTCTCACTGATAACAGTCAAATGGCCAAGCAATTTAATATGTTCTTTACATCAGTCTTTAATGACAAATCCAGGGGGAACCAAAAAGTACCTACCAGTAATGGGTAAAACCTGTCTAGTCATAGACCACAGTAATGTTAGGGAGAGGTTACTCAAAATAGACCAAAATGAAGTACAAGGGCCTGATGGGCTGCATTCCAGAATCATCAGGGAACTTGCAAATGAAATTTCAGGATCGATCACAGCCATATTTCAGAAATCCCTGGATCTAGGAGAGGTGTTGGAGGTATGGAGACAGGCCGAGGTGGTGCCCATACACAAGAAAGGTTCCAAACAGGAAGTGGGGAATTACAGGCCTATAAGCCTGACAGCTATCCTGGGGAAGGTACTAAAAGGGATCAAGGACCATATGGTACAATTTATGCAGTTAAGGGGGGATATTAAACACACAGCATGGCTTTACCATGGGACGTTCCTGCCAGACAAACCTCCTGGAGTTCTACTGTAGGGTCAGCAGTGCATTGGATGAAGGAATGTCTGTGGATGTTATTTTTCTGGACCTCTCCAAGGTGTTCGACAAAGTCCCACATGGGGAACTTGTTGACGCCCTAATTGACCACAACATTCAGGGTAACATCAGCAAATGGATAGCATCCTGGCTGACCAACAGGAAGCAAAGGGTGTGCATTACAGGGGCATATTTTGATTGGTCTGAGGTCACTAGTGGAGTCCAGCAGGGTTCCATACTGGGGCCCAGCTTAATATCTATATTTCCTCCATGAAACCCAGAGAGGAGGTCTGGGTGTCTAAATTTGCAGTTGACACAGGCTGGGCCTATCACTAAACAATAGCAAGGATGCAGGCACACTACAATCAGCCTTGGGCGAACTGGAAGAATGGGCAAAAACTCACAAACTTACATTCAGTGCTGACAAATGCACTGTAATGTATTTTGGGAACCAAAAATGATAAGTATAGACTAAATGGAATCACCTTGAGGGAAGTTACGGACGAAAGGGATCTCGGTGTAAGAATATTCAGTGATTTAAGCTGTAAACTACACTGCAACCAAGTAGTCAAAAAGGCTAGCTGTATTTTAAACTGTATCAGAAGTCATATCAAGAGCAGAGACAGGGAAGTAATAGTCCCCATTTTATAGTTCCTTGGTGAGACCCCACATGGAGTATTGTATCCAGTTCTGGGTCCCTGGTGGAAAGACTGAAGTTAAAGCACTTGAGAAAGTATGGAGAAGGGCAACTAAACTGATTAGTGATATAAGGGATCAGGTCAGGAATACGAGAATAGGCTAATGGAGTTGGGAATGTACTCTCTGGAGTACCGCAGGTTAAGAGGGGATATGTGCCTAGTTTTTAAAGCACTCTTAGAGCCTGCTTTTTGGGACCAACTGGGCCTCAAAACCAAAAATTGAAATTACAACATGAGACCACATCCTTTGCAAATTACAGGCAAGGGATATCGATCCACCAAAAGGAAACACTGGTTTTCCGTAAGAGTACAAAAGGTATGGAATGGTCTACCCACGGAGGTGGTGGCAAGTAATACCTGTAAAGAATTTAAGCATAGACTAGACAATTACTTAAGTAAAAACATCAAGGGGTACTACTAAATGGCGAGCATTATGGACTTAGGTCTTCTCTGCTCTGGAAAACCTATGAAACCTAAGATAAAAAGAGTGCACTTGACTGAAAGGGAAAAGAATAAGAAACCACTGGTACAAAAGCTCAATCTGTTCTGTATAGGTACTGTATTCAGACTGACAATGAATGTCTTAAGAGTTACCTGCATCAAAACTAATGGTCGGCAGGATGTCCATTGTGCCGTGAAAGGCTCCAGTCCATGCTGAGGTAGTGGTAGTGGTAGCTGAAGTGGGATCTGATTTCAGAACTTCACACTGTGGGGCAGGAAGCCTTGCCGTGCATACTGTAGGCATCAGGAATGATCCATAGCGAGGGTCCAGATGTGAGCTGGGGGGGTGGTGGTGGTGCACACGTGTGTGCGGATGGTGGTGCATGTGTGAGTAGACGTCATGGACATGTGGGTAAGAAGGACTTGTCTGGGATGCCAGGGAATAGGCCCATGATTCCGATACAGAAGGCGGAGGTGGGGACGCAGTCTGGTGCAGGCTGTGTGCTGGCCAGCTGGTGGAATCTGAAGAATGGAAGGGCCCATGTGCTGCTGCAGAGAATTCAGGATGAACTCCACTTAAGCAAGGTGGGGGTGGAGGCTGGTACGTACTGCTCCAAAATGTTGTGGGGAAATTAGTTCTCTGGCTGGACAAAGTTGGGCCTTCTGAAAAACAAACAGAAAAAAAAAACATGAATCACTCAAAATTTCTGTTTGAAGTTAAATAAAATGGTCACCATAGAAGCATAGAATTTGACAGCAGATAAGGACCATTTGACCCACTCAGTCTGACCATTTTTCCCCGAGCTATAGTGTCGCCACAGACCCTACTTGATCTCCAGCTCTTTCTCCCCCCCTTCCACCAAGACTACCTTATGCCTATTCCTACACATTCTTGAACCCCACCACTGTTTTGCCCCATCACCTCCACTGGAAGACTGTTTAAGGCATCCACCACTCTTTGTGTGAAGAAGTACTTCCTCATACTCCTCCTGAATCTACCCCCTCCAGCTACACTGCAGATTCCCTTGTTCTTGAGCACCTTTTTTCTGAAGGATATTCTCCTCCTGTACCTTTATTGACCCCCATGAAGTCCCTACCATATTCCCCCTCTCCCTTCTCTCTTCAAGAGTGTGCATATTGCGGCCCTTAAGACTCTCCCTAGCAGGGCTTCTGATGCACACCCTGCACCATTTTAAATTTCTCACTTCAAATGAATCAAAATGAGAATGGTTTATTGATTACTGAGAGGGGCAAAGGCAATCTGTAGGTACATTACTTTCAGAGAAATGTTACCTTTCTGGTTGTTTGTTTGGACTAATCTCACTGAAGCCCAATGCCCTGCTGCACTCTGTGATGTATTTTTTTTTTTTATTTTGTATTCTTTCATAAGTGGGTAGGGCCCACTGGGCCCAAGGCCTTTTTTCAGGGGTGAAACAGGAGCATTGGGGAGGTTAGGTGGCTGCTCAGGGTCTCACAGTATGCTTGTGAAGTTTGTGGGAATCAAACCCAGGTCTGCTGGATGTTCATTCACAACTTATTACTCTAACCTCTAGGCTACACTGCCAGCTCTTCTTTTGCTTATTTTATAATGTGTGGTCCAGTGGTCAGAGCACCAGCTTGGGAAACAGGGGATCACAGGTTCGAACCCCACTAGAGCCAAATACTCGCTGCATGACCTTGAGCCTGTCACTTACCATCTCTGTGCTGGTGTTCACCCATGTGTGGAAATGGGTAGAAGTAAGACCCCCTTGAAATGAGATTTATTTATTTAATCATATTTTGCCAGGTAAACAAACAGAGCCCAAAAGACTGGTTTCGAGTTGTGACTTGAGGGGAATGGAAAGGGAAGGAAGGTTGTAGTGAGGAAATGCATTCACCCACAGGGTTCATCAAACAGCAGACATACATTATACAAAAAAACAAGAATACATTCACTACAATTGTTCTATAAACAGTGGTAGGGCCATAAAACAGCAGAAGTATGATATACAAAAATACAAGAATATATTCATCACAATTGTTCTATAAAGAGTAGTGGGGTTCTTAAAATAGCAGAACAACATTATTCAAAACCAGAACACATTCGCTACAATGGCTCTGTAAATGACCGTAGTACATAGTAAAACTACACCACCAATTACAAACCAGGTGCAAAGGAACAAGAGATGTTGGATCTCAGCTGGCCTATGTAATAGGGCCAATGATTTGTCATTTTCAACAGAAAACACAGGTTAAAAATGTAATTTGTCAATTTTAAACCAGTACTTTGTAGTCAATTTTTTCAGACAGAACTCTTAGAGATGACCTTTGTCTTACATTGAAAGCTGTACAAGATGTCTCAACTTTAGAGACTATAGGCCTAGTGAGGTGTACAGGAAATATAACAGGAGATCACATAAATTAAAACTAAACGATGAAATAAACGGAACAAAAAGGTGTAATTGGTTTACCCAGAGGGTACCAGCTATCTGGAATTCATTGCCAGATACAGTAATATTGTTGAAAGTGAAGGCACTGAACTGCTTAAAAAACAACTTGATGAATAAATGGCTGATAAAAAAATACTCTTTCCACCGTTAGAGTTCAAATGGTGGTAAATTCCTCATGGGCCTATGGCCTCCTGAACTTGTATCCTTCTATGAATCTACGCACAGTCCCACTTTCCACCAGTTTTTTTAGAAAACCCCTCCATTTTAAGCCAACTTTTTGTATAAAACATGATAATTTGCCCTCAGGTTGGGGGAAAATGGAAAAAAAGTGATTCTGAGATTTTGCCAAATGGAACTGGCCATTTTTTAAATGGAAAAACAATTGGCTCTAATCTAAGGTTAATAAATTGCTTAAAATAAAAAGGGAAACATAGTCTATGACAGCAGTAGGAGACTGAAGTTCCATTGAGTCTGCCCTTATATAAACAATAAGACATGACGGGGTGTGCATTATGGTGCGATAACCGCACTCCTAGGGGTGTAGTTAGCCACGAGGCCGAAAGCAGAGTGCCGGTCGTCCCTAGGAATGCGGTTATCACACCGTAATGCGTAATCCCAGAGTGTCTTATTGCACTTATAAAATGGACCTTTATTTTTAGAAGCAGTTTTCTGATTTTGAAATACATTTTTAAATAAGTAAAATATAAGTGAATCTGTGCTTTTTATATAAAATAGTCCTTCCGCCTATTGGTGCTAGATTAAAGTACTGTTATACAATGTGTGCCTCCCTGCCCACTTAAGCTTCATGTTCTCTTGCCAGCCACGACGATTCACAAATGCTGTTTTCCTCATTCTAAGTATGACACATAGCCCCCTTACTTTATTTCATTCTTCTCACTCTGTAAACAAAACTTAAAGGAAGCCATAACAGAGGCTTCTCAGTTCCCTGGTGCTGCAAGCATGAGCGTGGTTCAAAACTGCCACACTCACTGACAGCATCATGAACTACTCATTCTGTCCTAAAAGATAAACATAAGGGTGAGTCATTTACCATCTTTTCTCTTAGCTTATATAGCATTATTGCTTACTTTCTTCATTCTGTTTTTTTTTTCTCTGTGTTTCCCCACATACAAGAAATGGAATGTTTTATCATAGAATGTTTACCATGGGATACAGGGATTCAAAATTCTGCTCAGTTCTACTAGCAGAATGTTCTTCTACTAACATATGGTACACATAGACAACAAAGGCCTGTTTCAGAACCAGAGACTCAATTATCTCACTGTCAGGGAAAGCAGAAGAGATTTCGCCGATGAGCAGGTAAAGATAGAATAGGGAATTTTCACTGTTAGCAAAGAAACAGTTGTAATGAAAACTATAAACTATACTCAATGTTTCTAATTTGTTTACGTGTGTAAGGAGAGTGTGATGATCCGATAAACAACATTTAATGAACTTGTTTTATTTTATATATAAGGTAGTTTTATTTTTAGGGCCCAGTTGAAGGTTTTTACAGTGTAAAGATAGCAGCCATGTTTGTGGAGGAAGATCAGTTCTGGTTGTAGGGAGCTTGATGGAAGATAGTTCTGGTTGTAAGAGAACTGATTTGCTCATTGTGTGATGTGGTTTAGCTCCAGGATGACTGTGCATATATAGAGACTTAATTCACTGTCAGCTGATCTCTCTTGGCCAATGAGACTTCTAGATTTTTTCTTGCCATTTTATAATATACAATAGTGTATGGTAGAATGTGATTGTGCACGGAAATCAGTTACTGGAATCAGCTTGTTGTACTACAGTAGTAGCCTAGAGGTTAGAGTAATGAGCTGTGAATGAGTTTGGTACCTGCAGACCTGAGTTCAATTCTCATAGCCTTCACTTGCATATTGTGTTACTCTGAGCAGGTCACTTAACCAGCCCAAAGCTCCAGGGTCACCTCTGGAAACAGGCAGTTGTGCCTAGTGGGCCTTACCCAGTTAACATTGTTAGAATCAAGGGAGGATGGGCAGAACAAGGGCAAGATCAGGCAGAGCCACTCCAGTGAGTATTTCTGCTCGGTGTTCACAGAAGAAAAGGATGGCCCAATACCACAGGGGAAAGGGGGCAAGGGAGAAAGGGGGCAGAGATAACAGATGGGGTCATCCAAGACTAAAAGAGTTCTGAAAGGCCTTAAAGCCTTGCGAGTGGACAAGGCACCAGGACCGCCTCATGGTATACACCCAAGTGTCCTGAAGGAACTGGCAGAGGTGTTGGCAGGCCCTCTGATGAACCAGTTCAACACCTCCTTGGAGACGGGGAATGTACCCAGGGACTGGAGGATGGCTCACGTGGTGCCTCTTCACAAGAGTGGACCCAAGGACCAACCAGGTAACTACAGTCTGGTGAGCTTGACTTCCACAGTGGGGAAGTTGATGGAGACCATTCTGAAGGCGAGGTTGATGACCTTTCTCGATAGCAATGGCCTGCAGGATGAGAGACAGCATGGGTTTGTCATGGGAAGATCTTGCCAAACTAACCTGATCAACTTCTTCGACTGGGTCACTAGGGCGGTTGACGAGGGCCATGCGTTGGATGTCCTGTATCTGGACTTCAGCAAGGCTTTCAACTCAGTGCCCCACGAGGGGTTAATAAGCAAGCTGAGGGACATAGAGGAGGGGGGGGAACTGGTGGGGTGGGATGAGAGCCGGCTGCAGGGCAGACAACAGAGGGTAGTTGTAAGGGGGGAGACATCCAAGCCAATGCCAGTAACAAATGGGGTAATGCAGGGTTCAGTGCTGGGCCTCATTTTGTTCAATATCTTCATTGGAGACATTGCAGAAGGGGTCAAGAGTAAGATCAGCCTGTTCACAGATGCCACTAAGATTTGTGCAAAAGTGGACAATGAGGAAGAGAGGCAGGTACTCGGTGACAATCTAGATAAACTCTAACACTGGTCTAGGGAGTGGCAGTTGGGGTTTAACTCTAAGAAATGCAAGGTCATGCACCTTGGAGCCAGAAATCCCAGGAATAGCTACTGGTTGGGGGAGTGCAGGTAACAGCTTCAGAGGAGGAAAGAGACCTAGGGGTAATAGTCACATGGGACATGAAGGTATCAGCACAGTGTATGAGGGTGGCAGCAAGGGCAAATAGGATGCTGGGGTGCACTGCCAGAGGGATCACTTCTCGAAAGGGGGAGGTCATCCTGCCACTGTATAGATCACTGGAGAGGCCACACTTGGAGTATTGTATACAGTACTGGTGCCCAGACCTCAAAAAGGATGTGAGATTACTGGAGGGGGTGCAGCGTAGGGTTACAAAAATGATTATGGGACTAGGGGAGTTGCTGTATGAGGAAAGGTTGAAGGAGCTCAACATGTACTCGCTGGAAGACAGAAGGGAAAGAGGGGACATGATTTTATTTATTTATTGAAATGTTTCAGCAGGGAGGCATACTGAGCAACAGGTTGCTCATCTCCTAGTGTGACCTGCTTAGAAGGGGTACAATAGGGATGAGACATTTTACATTCAAGTTACAAAGATCAACATAGCATACAATTAAGGCAGTTGTTACAAACAGTATTGCATACAGAGACCTTTAAGTACTTGAAAGGCATAAACAATGTCAGGGAGGGAGGACTGCTCCACTTAAGGGGGGGGTCACTAAGTGGCACAGACTGAAGTTGGAAGGGGGAAGGTTTAGGAGGGAGATGAGGAGGCACTACTTCACAGGGATAGTGGTGATGGGTTGGAACACATTGCCAGAGAAGTTACTCACCCAAAGGACAGTGGATAGCTTTAAGCGGGGTTGGGATAGAGTCATGGGCAGGGTTAGTACACACAAGAACACAAAGTGGAGAAGGATCGGGAGGAAGGGAGGGTTGGGTGGGGCTGGGGTAGCTGTAGTGATATGAAACTAAGAGCTGCACAAAACGAGCAGACTTGATAGACCTCTGGGCCTTTTTCTGTTGGCAATTTCTATGTTCGTATGTTCATAACAAAGAATAAAATAAATAATAAAATAATTGTTGTGCTGCACTAGCTACGTCAACTTGTTGGTGTGCTGCACTAGCTATGTCACTACTGCAGCACAACTGATCAAACAATTTCTCAAGTCAAAACTCACTGGAACCATGGTTGCCATTGCTTGCGCTGTCAACCACCAGTTAATGTCAGTCTGTGACAATGCTAACATTAAAAAAAAAACCAAAAAACGAGACCATGGCAGCCGCGGTTTATTCAAACACCACATCAGACGGGGCTAAATTTGCTGAGCAAGAAAATCAAAGTGTTTTTTTTCCTTGTCTTGTAGAACCTCTAAGCTGTGTTGGATACTACCCTGACTTCACAACTGACAGCAGATAAGACTGTTCTAATTTTATTTACAGATGCTGTTAGGGTATGTTAGCCTATTGGTTACTCCTTTTAAATTGATAATTTCTGAATAGGACTGAAAGGTCTTTAAAAGCTCACTTTGCTTGTTGTGGCTTCTTTCTGATGTTATGTAGTTGAAGTTGTTCTCATGATTAACTACACAGTGCAGTGGTGTTATTGTTCAATGCACAATGTGCTTCTATCTGCTACTGTGGGTCAGAAATGGAATTAAACTACTGTTCTGCAACTGGCTGTGTTTTTTTTTCTTGTTTTGATTGTGCTTCTGTAGTATCTGGTTGACTATGGGGAGAACTTAACCCATACACGACCATAAAATAGTATGTATGAAAAGTCAAACACAAACAAGGCTGTGCCTTGAATCTTGAGGTTTCCTTGGTAACAAGAGACCTCTTGAGCTGCACCCTCAAGCTCTTTTGTTACCAAGGAAACCACTCAGTTCAAGAGCAGCCTTGTTATGTATGACTTCTCATACACGATCCTCTATATCTCAGCCCACCGACCTACTGTTCCGGTGGTCTGTATCCTTCCAATCCTAATACACCCCCACTGATGTCCTTGTTGCTCCCTTTGGTGACAGCGAGTCCCCATGCCCTGTTCCAACTGTGTTTAAACCCGTGACGATCAGCCGCCCCTACTACTTCTGCCAGCATTCTCTTCCATGGCACCACCACCCTCTCAATAAAGTAGAACTTTTTCACATTTCTCCTGAACTTAGCCCCCACCAACCTCCTGTCATACCCCTAGTGACTACATCCCTATTTCACTGTTCTTCATACCCCTCAGAAATGTCTATGTTTCAATCATGTCTCCCCACTTCTGTCTGGTCTCTAGTGAATATATGTTTTTTGGGCCTTCAGCCATCTGTCATGGGATCTTTTCTACCGGCCCTGGAGCATCTTGGTGGCCCTTTGTTGTGCGGGCTCTTTTTTGTCAATGTCCTTCCTCAAGTGAGGGCTCCAAAGCTGGGCACAGCACTCCAGTGAGGTTTCACCAGGGATATTTACAGTGGCAGAATCACCTCACCTCTTCCATTGTCAGAACCCTTCCCTATACAATCTCGCATCCTTGATGCCTTGCTGTATGCTTGTGCATGGACTAACAAAATAAATAATCAAAATTTAAGCGCGGTCCCATCACCCCAAAAAGAAATCATGACCTCCAAATGTATTACACTTATGTTCTGACATCAGCATGCTATTATACTATTGACCTAAAGTCACACTGATAACACATCATCATCCTGAGACTCAGATCACCCTTATAGCTCTATATAAGCCACCCTAGGTGCACCTGGAAACAGGCTTTGGCTCAGTGTACTATTCCCGGTCATCTCCACCCTGAGCACAGCTGTAAACGAACTTTGGCTCCATGTTCCTTTCCAGATTATCTCTATCCTGAATGCTCCTGGAAGTGAGCTTTGGCTCAGTGTACCCTTCCAGGTAATCTCCAGCCTCAGCACAACTGTAAATGAGTTTTGGCCCAGTGTACCTCTCCAGGTCATCTCCACGCTGAGTACACCTGGAAATGGGCTTTGGCTCTCAGTGTGCAGTTCCAGGTCACCTCCAACTACAGCATACCTATAAAGGAGCTTTGTCTTAGTGCACCGTTCGAGGCTACCTCCACCCTGAATGCACCTGGAAACGGGCTTTAGCTCAGTGCACCTTTCTGGGTCATCTCAACCTGCGCACATCTGGAAATGAGCTTTACCCAATTCTTCATTTACATTTTTGCACAGGGCAGTGATTTAATCACAGCAGCTAAGGGAAGGATCAAGTGTGACACAGAGGTTTTTTTAAATTGCACACTTGCTCCACTACAGAGCCATTAGGATAAGTCACAGTGAATGCGGTAGGTTGGTTAGAGATTCTAGGTTGGGAGCTAAACAGGAAATTTGGTCTTTCTGACACTGAGCAGTAAGTAGTACGGTATGTTGTTCAGGATCCATTTTTGATATAGGCAAAATCTTCATTCAGTGTTTGAGAGAGGTTGGTCAGGGACTTAGAACTATGATGAATAATTAAATTATTAGCATAAAGTAGAGTATTACTGTATTGGGACATTGTTTTGAATATGGAAAATAGGAGAGGACAGAAACAGAGATTATTGTGACGCCATGTGTTTTATAGGCAAAAGTGAGCGTTTCTTGAAAAAAACAATCTGGGAACTGAGAGGTTGTTTTATTTATTTATTTATTTCATAATTCAGATTTACAACCTTTGAGTCAAAGACTAATTTACAAGGCACCTCGTCGCAGGGAGGGTAGACAACAATTGGTGGTGGAGTACAACAATGGAGAACATTACAGGTGAGATACAATAAAAGAACACACAAAGCAATTCCAGTAATACAAAGGTGTACAAAGGCTTCAATTAGTTACAATTAGTCTAGTATTTAAATAATAAGGTTTCCAACCCAAGAGGAAACTGAAGGGGGGACTCCATAATTAAGCAGTGGTTCTTAGGATATTGTGGTTGACAAGATCAAAAAGCTTCGGTTAGATCAACAAAAACTGCACCAGTTAGGTTAGCATCATCCAAGGCTCTGTGGGTAGGATTTGTAAAAGGGATCCAGGAACTTGCTTTGTGGGGATAAGATAGAGACTAGAGATTGGGCAATAATTCTCTACAAATGAGGGGCTCCTCCCCTTGGCAGAGGTAGAATGCGGGTCTTCTTCCAAGTAGTAGGCAGAGTTATGGAGATAAGTGATAGGGTAAAGATTTTTGAAAGGGTCCGGGACATGGCAGGTGCAGCCAGCTTCAGGAAATCGAGGTCTAGTCAGTGACTGCCAACATCACTGCTAGGTACGCAAAGCAGGAGCTTGTAGGTCTCACATGTTTTCCATATTCTCTTGTTTTCTTATTTTGCATATAAAGGTGATGGGTGCTTATAGTGGAAAAGGGAAAAGCTTCATGAAATACACCTTTAAAAGAATTGGCATAAATTACTAAGGTGAAGTGGCAGACCCCACCCCCTGAGGAAGAACCTTTTTGGGGTTCGAAGTGCCAGGGTGTGTACCTGTTTGAGTTCTTTTCTCACAGTTACTGTGGCAGAATAAACACTACCAGCATTAACTCCTTTACTGCATTTTGTGCAGAGTGGCCTGTCTGCTTTTGGTGCACACATGCCTGGGCTGAAGCACAGACTGCTTTCAGTCTGCCAAGATTGTGTGCTTTTGCTTGTAGGTCTCAGTAGGGGAGACTGCCTTAAAATAGAAATGAGGGTGTCCAAGGTTGTGGGATGGACAATCTGCCAGGCTGGGGGGGTTGGGAGTGTTCTAGTCATAACAAAGAAGTTTAGATATATAGTTGGACAGGTTTGTAAAATTTTCCTTAAATAGGTTTACCATAATGCTGGGCACAAAGATTGGAGTAGCATGTGAGAGGTAATAGTTTTCAGCTTTGAACCAATATTAATTAGGGAATTTATGGCAAACCAAATGTTTTTTTGGGTTACCAAGATTCTGGGTCTGTTGAGAGTTGAGTTAATTGATCTGAAGTCTCATTGTGTCCTGACTGTGTTGGTGATGTTGGCTGAGCAACTAGAGGTCCAAGCAGGCTCACAGCTGATGACCAGTGCCTAATCAGGCAGCCCGGCCTAACAACAGCAAAAAATCTAAATCTTTAGGTACTCTAGAAGACAACTGGTGTTGCTGGTATCAAAACAGATTTATTATACGCTACATAATGAGATGCTTTATACCACAGGTGACATGTCGTAACTAAACTGCAAGAAGAGCAGCAATACAAATACTGCACAAACCGTACCACACAATAATCTCTGGAGCTAAAAAAAAAAAAAATACTCCGACTGGTCACCCAGTTATATAGGCACCTGTAGAATTAGCCAACTTGTAGGGAGAGGGGAGAGTTTATAATCTGATACAAGTTTAACTTTGAGTGTCATTTTGGTAAGAAACTCTATTGTTGGCCCGCACATGTGGGGTGACGTGGAGAAGTATTTATCTTGAGCAGCCATCAGCTTGGTACAGAACGATGCAGTAACAGAGTCAGTATCAGTATTAGTAGCAGGGAGTAGTCCATTCAAAGAGCAGTCAACAGAGGATGAAAAAATATGCCGTTTCATGGTTTTTAGGAGTCAAGCAACAGCTCGCAGTGCCTCATGCTGCCACGTGTATTCTTTCCTTTGTGTGCCAATGGTCAAGACTAGTGTTAGGTTTAGTGTGTGCAAGTCAGTTGTGGTGAGGTCTTAGTAGTGATAGGCGCTGGATTCAGGGTACGCTACCAACTTTGCCTCTAACAGCTTTCCATTATATTATCCACCACTGATATGAAACTGAGCGTCCTATAGTTACTAGGCTCTTCCCTGCTGCTGCTGCTCTTATGCAGAGGGACCACGACTGCTCTCCTTCAGTCCTCTGGAACCAAGCCTGTTTCCAGTGAGTTGTTCAATAAGGCCAACAGTGGGGCAGCTAGCACCTCCCTGAGTTCCTTTAGCACTCCTGGGTGTACCTTGTCTGACCCATAGCCATGTCCACCTTCAGAGCTGCAAATCCCATCATGATTCTTTCCTCTGAAAACAGACTTGTGCTCTCCTCTCCTCCATTCCTGCAGCTCCTGGTGGTACGCCCCCCCCCCATCCCCACTGTAAAGACTGAGCAGAAGTACCTGCTTAATATACCTGCTTTTTCTTGGTCCTCTTCTGTGTAGTTTCCCCCCCAGCCCCACCACTGCTCTACTTATTCTGACTATCCCTCCCATTGTCTTCCTCCTCTCACTTACGTACCTTAAGAAAGTCTTCTCCCCTTTAGCTACCCCTTTGGCTATCCTTTCCTCTGTCTGCACCTTTGCTCCCCCCCCCTCCTTACCTGCTTCCCTCTGTTTTACTTGATACATCTCCACATCTTCTTCCCTCTGTATTTCCTTACTCCTCCTGAATGCCACCCTTTTTTCCTTCACTACATTGGCCTGTTACCTCGAGAACTATAACAGTCTCTTTTTCCTTTTGTTGTTACTCATTTCCTTCATGCACAGGCTGGTTGCCGTAATTATGCTCTCGCTTATTTTTTCCCACTGTACCTCTACCCCTCCCTGGCAAACCCACCATGATGCAGTTTCTGAGGCAGTCTCCTTTGTCTTTAAAATCTGCCCTCCAAACGTCTGGGACCTTCATCCTTGTGTGGTTTGCTTCTTTTATCATATTAATGTTAAACCACACTGTATGGTGATCATTGGTACCCAGGGACTGCCCATTGTGACTTCTGCAATGCTGGCCCTGTTTGCAAGCACCAGGTCCAGGACTGCCCTCTCCCTAGTGGGTTCATTGACTAACTGCCTGAAAAAAGGTCCCTCGTAGGGAGACATGGGTGGCCCTGCTCCTTACCAAAGCTGCCTTTGGAAGGCTCCAATCCACATCAGGCAAAGTGGAATCACCAACTAGTGGCCCCTCCCCCTTCCTTGCCATTCTGACGATGGCTTCTCCAAGTGCCTTATCCAACTCCTCCCCCTGTGCTGGAGGTCTGTGTACCACCTCTGTACAGACAGCAGTCCCAGTGTCTTTCTCAAGGAGGACCCAAATTACCTCCAACCCTTCCTTTTCCTCCAGGTGCCCCTGCAGTTTTCTGGCCCTGATTCTCTCCTTCATTCCTCGTCTCTCCTGAACAGACAGTAGCCCCATATGACCACGTCAGGGACCTCCTTGGAAATGAGCTTTGCACAGTGCAGCTTGTAACATTATCCTTGTTCATAATTTTATGAATAACATTTATTACTACTACTACGTCCCAGTCATGGCTGTCAGTGCTCCATGACTTCGTTATGGGTACCAAATCCAGGCTAGGCCCTATCATGATGGCCTCTTGGTCCTGAATGTTATTTTCCAGACTCCTTGCTTTGGTGCATGGCTCTCCTCACCTTTATTCCTCCCCGCCTGCTTCCCTGCTCTCCCCTCCTGCCTGTGCTGTTCCCTGTCACACCCCATAACCCAACTCTTCCCTTGTTACCGTCTCTGTTACCTGTCTCCTTTACTCCTTCCTTTTTACTTCCAAGATTTATACCCCCCCTTGTCCTCTGCCTTGTTTCCATCCCTGTCTTCTTGAGCCCCCACCTCAGGGGAGTTTACTCCCCTCAAGCCCTCCCTCACTGCTAGTTCATTATCGGGGTGGGGGGGAGACTGTTGTTTCCCTTAGTTCTACAGCCTCCGCCCCCCCGCTAGTTTAAATTCTCATCCAAGTAGCATTTAAACTTCCCATTAAAGACTGTGGTCCCCGTCCTGGAAGGATGCAGGCTGTCTCCACTATAAAGGCCCATACCTTCTCAGTTTGTTCAACCACCTGTTAAAAGCCCTGGTGTCAAGTGTCCTTTCCTCTCTCCAGCAGTCTATAAGTTAACCTCAACAAAAGACACCATGCGTGCCACCTAAGTGAGGTCCCTCTCCAGCTGTCTAAAATTTCCCTGCACTAATCGTAACCAGTCTCTTGACAGGTAATTTGTCCCTAAGTGGTCAATGACATCTAGCTCGCTCCAATCTCCTGCTGCCCTAGTGATCCACTCTCCAGTTTTCCAAGTCGAGGCATCTCTTAGGCACTTCATCTCCTTCTCCCTTACCCCCCCAACTACCAAGTTTATCCTCCAAACACCACCAGCTGCTTCTTCCTCTGCTGGGGCCTCATACTCCCACCTTGGGGCCTCCCCTTCCTCCCTTCCCACTACTATGGGTGCCTCCTCCTGACTGCCTCATCCTGCCAGTATGGCAAAGGAGTTCTGAAGTGGTACAGACTGAGGAGTGGGTACCCTTCCCATCACCCCACCTTCATAGAGCCCATCAAGGTCCAACCAATCTGCCTCTGCCTGGCATCCTCTAGGGGAGCAGTGTCAGATTTGATGGACTCTGGTTGGGGCAGAAGGTTCTCTGCACCCCTGACAGTGCAGTACCCTCTGCCTTATACTCATTAGTTCTCCCACAATGAAATATGGGTTAATATAAATTTATTCTAAATACAACAACATTAAATTACTAAAATATCTCTGCTTGTTCACATACAATACATTAGTAATTCTATTTGAAAATATTTAAAATTGTTTATGATTCGAGCAAATGCTTGGTATTATATAATTGTTAAAGTAATTATGTCTCTATGCACCCATCTTTCATTGTGGGAGAGATAATGTGTAGGCAATTAGAAACATAGAAACATAGAAACATAGAATTTGACGGCAGATAAGGACCGCTTGGCCCACCTAGTCTGCCCATTTTCCTACCTAACAGATAAGCTGCAGATCCTAGTTAACCAACAGCTTAATTCCTCCTACCCCCCCACAAGGACTGCCCTATGCCTGTCCCATGCATTCTTGAAGTCCCCCACTGTTCCTGACCCCACGACCTCTTCAGGGAGGCTGTTCCATGCATCCACAACCCTCTCAGTGAAAAAATACTTCCTCACATTACCTCTGAGCCATCCCCCTTCTATCTTCAAATTGTGCCCCCTTGTTCTTGCACATCTCTTTTTCTGGAAGATGCTACCCTCTTGGACTTTGTTAATTCCTTGAGGTACTTGAAAGTTTCTATCATGTCCCTCTCCTTCTTTCCTCAAGGTATACATATTAAGCTCCTTTAGTCTTTCTTCATATGTCTTCTGGTGCAGACCCTGCACCATTTGGTGCCCTCCCTCTGGACAGCCTCCACTCTGCCTATGTCTTTATGGAGATGGGGTCTCCAGAACTGCACACAGTACTCCAGATGGGGTCTCACCAACTGTCTGTACAGAGGGATAACAACTTCCTGTTTTCTACTATTGATGCCTCTTCCTATACATCCCAGTATCCCCAGCCTTCCTTACTGCCTTCTCACATTGTTTGCCCACCTTTAGGTCATCTGATATAATTACCCCAGGTCCCTTTCTATTTTTACTGTTGTCAGTATCTCACCCCCATTGTGTATAGCCTCTGGTTTTTGTTCCCATGTGCATTACCTTGCACTTTTGCACTGAATCTGAGATGCCATACATTTGACCATTCCTCCAACCTTGCCAAGTCCCTTCTCATCCTTTCCACTCCATCTTGTGTATCAACCCTGTTGCAGATCTTTGTGTCATCTGCAAAGAGACATACTTTTCCTTCCAGTTTCTCTGCAATGTCACTTATAAAGACATTAAAAAGGACCGGTCCCAGTACTGAACCCTCATGTACCCTGCTAGTAACCTCCTTCGTCACTGTGTACTCCATTTACTACTACCCTTTGAGTCCTGTTGTTCAGCCAATTTTTTATCCAGGCTACCACCTTGGGACCCACTCCAAGGCTGGCTATCTTGTATTAATCTTTGTGTGGACTGTATCAAATGCCTTGCTAAAATCTAGGTAGGCCATGTCCACAGCCCCTCCCTGGTCTACTACTTTGGTAACCCAGTCAAAGAAATCTATTAGATCTGCCTGACACGACCTTCCCATCGTAATCCATGCTGCCTTGGGTCCTGTGCCCCACTGGCCTCTAGGTACTCAACAATTCTTTCCTTCAGAAGTGATTCCATCATTTTCCCTACCACTGAGGTCAATCTAACTGGTCTGTAGTTTCCTGCCTCTGTCTTGCTCCCACTTTTGTGAAGAGGAATCACATCTGCCCTCCTCCAGTCCTCGGGTACCACCCCATCCTCCCATGATTTGTTAAACAGAGTAGTCAGCGGTGTCACTAGTTCTACCCTTAGTTCTTTTAGAATTCTTGAGTGAACCCCATCAGGCCCCATTGCTTTGTCCACCTTCAATTTTATTAGTTCTTTCAGAACCCTTTCTTCTGTAAATGGACTGTTATCAAGCCCGCCTTCAGAGTGTTTCTCTTGTTTGGTTTAGGTAACTCCCCTCCTCTTCCTTTGTGAATACTGAGCAGAAATATTCGCTCAGTATCCCTGCTTTTCACTGTCACCTCTACCCACATTCCCTCCCTTTATTAAGCTTCAGTATCCCTCCTTGTCTTTCTTCACTCCCTAATGTACCTATAAAAGGTCTTATCCCCTTCTTAACAGAATTGGCTATCCTTTCCTCGGTTTGGGCCTTTGCTATTCTGACTGCCTTCCCAGCCTCTTTCTGCTTTAACTGATAAAGTTCTCTGTCCTGCTCCTTCTGTGTTTCCTTATATTTTCTGAATGCTGTCCTTTTCTCCTTAACCTTCCCTGCCACCTCTTTTGAGAACCATAACGGTTTTTCCTTCGTTGTGTTTTATTGATTTGTTTTACACAAAGGCTTGTTGTCTGTGATGGCTGTTTTGATCACTCCCCATTGTTCCTCCACCCCTCCTTCTTGCCTGTTTGCCAGTGCTTTTCTGAGGCACTCTCTCATTTTCCCAAAGTCAGCCCTCCTAAAGTCCAGTACTCTTGCCTTTGTATGGCTTGATTGTATGGCTGTGTTTATCGTGGACCACACTGTTTGGTGGTCGCTTGTTCCCAGATGGCTACCCACTTCTAAATCTGAGATTCTTTCTCCATCCCCATTTGAGAGTACCAGGTCTAAGATTGCTCCCTCCCGAGTGGGTTCCAATACTAGCTGTCTGAGGCATGCCCCCTGTAGGGCATCAAGAATGACCCTGCTCTTGGATGTGCCTGCAGCAAAGGTGATCCAGTTAACATCTGGCATATTCAGGTCCCCCATCAACAATATCTCCCCTTTTTCTGCCATTCTAAGAAAGCCTTCTATCATTTCCTTGTCCATTCCCTCCCCCTGAGATGGGGGTCTGTATACAACCCCCATGCGGATTGTGGTGCCATTTCCTGTCTCCAGGGTGACCCAAAGTGCCTCATCTGCTCCCTGTTTACTCTTTAGTTCTGTTGCTTTGATCCCTTCCTTTACATAGAGAGCTACTCCTCCTCCTCTTTACCCTCCCTGTCCCTCCTGTAGATTGTGTATCCTGGTATGTTGACATCCCAGTCATGGTTCTCTGTGTACCATGTTTCTGTAACTGCCACAATATCCACGCAACCTCTTCCATCAAGGCCACTAGTTCAGGGAGCTTGTTACACAGACTATGGGCATTGGTACTCATCACCCTCCACTTTTGATAGCCTTACCCTTTTAGCCCCATTTCTGTCCTTAATGCCTTTGCCTTTTTTACATTTAAATCTGTTCTACTCCTTAATAACTTCTGTACCTTGGTGTTTACCTCACTAATCACCATGTTTTGTGGGGAGGCTCGATTTCCCGCTCCTTTCAGTGCTTCCCTTGGCTAGTTTAAATGCTTGCCAATGAAGCATTTAACCTCTCACCTAGGATCCTGGTTCCCCTGACAGATGCAGACCATCACACCAGTATAGGTCTGCATCCTCCAGGTGGCTCCTCAGTCCCCAATGAAGCTAAAACCCTGAACTCCACACCAGTTTTTCAACCACTCATTGAATTCCCTGGTGAGAAGTGCCCTAGCATCTCCCTTGCCATAAACAGGCAGCACCTCCGAGAAGGTTACCGTATGCGCTACTTGTCTAAGGCCCTTCCCAACTCTACAAACTCCTATTGCACTGCTCTGATCCCATTCCTAGCCAGGTCATTTGTCCCTAGGTGGACAATGACATCCAGCTCCCTCCCTCGTGCAGCTCCTCCCACGATCCTGAGGATTCGCTTCCTGTCCTCCAAGCTGGGGCCAGGAAGGCACCCTACCTCCCTCCCTTCCTCCCCATTTCTACCCCTACTGATTGAGTCCCCACCAGGAGTTGTTTCCTTCCCCTGTGGGGTCCCATGCCACCCTCCTGTGGGTCTCCTTTGTGAAGGTTCCCAGCATCCTCCTTGGTCTCCACTGCAGGTGCCTCCATAGAGGAACCACTATCCACCAGAAGAGCGAATGAATTGTGGATAGGTACAGCTGGAGGGATGCAACTCTGTTCCACCACCCTCTCCCTCCTTGAGCCCACCCTGGTCCAGCCTCTCCTCTTTCTTGGCAACCTCTGAGGTAGTGGCATTGGCCCTGGTGGTCCCTGGGTGGGGGAGGAGGTTTCACGAATCCTAGCCAGGTCAGCCTGGAGACGGGCAACCTCCTCTCAGACCAGAGAGGTGCCTGCAAATAGGGCAGCATCGCAGCCTCCAGAATGTCTCCCGGAACACTGCCGCCCCACAGCCATTGCACTGCACCACTCCTATCATGTCTTATTTTGTGTCCTCTCTACTGTTTCTATGGATGCTTACTCTCTCCTCTCCTTACAACTCTCACCCTTCCTGTTCTGGGACAGCAACTTCCTATCTTCTTCAGTAGCCTCCTTTTTCCTTGCTTAATATTAGACCACCAGCAGCTAGGGGGGGAGAGTGACCTACTTTTTTCCTTTAGGGTTGACAAAACCAATGTCTCTCTATGATCATTTCCTTCCTACTGCCAAACAGGAAGTTCCTGTTGACAGTCAAATCTAGTGGCTATAAAAGTAGAACTGGCTTTGGGTGGGTTGGAGGGCAATTAGTAAGAAAAAAGGCTAGCAACAGGAAGTTGTAATTTGACTCTCCTGCTTTTATAGTGTCTAAACCACACCCCAGGTAGCTCTCTCTTCCTCCTACTGGTTTAGCAAAGTCAGCTGATACAGTACCTTCCCTGCACAGAACACACACTGACTTTTCTTTCTTTCTTCTTTCAACCCTAAATAAGACCCTTCTACTTTAATAAAGTTATCTGTCTACTTAATCTTAACAGACACTGACTCCTGCTGAGGTATAAGGTTTAAATTAAAACTCTGTGACTTCGTTGTGCTGCTTTTAAAATCAAACAGTTCCAAACTCTGTGACTTCCCTTGTGCTGCTTACAAAATCAGACAGTTCCAAACTCTGTGATGATTTCCCATGTGCTGCTTTCAAAATCAAACAGTTCTAAACTCTGTGACTTCCCTTGTGCTGCTTACAAAATCAGACAGTTCCAAACTGTGATGATTTCCCATGTGCTGCTTTCAAAATCAAACAGTTCCAAACTCTGTGACTTCCATTATTATATGGCTTTTAAATATTTCACATTGTGCCTTCATTCATAATATACTCTTTTGGCAATTTAAAATTGAGCCTTCTATGCGGAAAACATAGGATAGCTATTGCCAGCTCAATATTGTAAATTGCTGAGATGGAAATTTCAAATCCTTATCACATAGGGCTGGACTTTCTTTTTTTTCACCAGACTAATGAAGGGCACTATTCTGGGGAAAACCCTTTCCACCCTGAAAATGTCAGACCAAAATTCCAAACTGTCTGGGCTGTATACAAATGCTTTAAACATGGGAATGGATTCATATTTTTTTCACCAAACCAAAGAAAGGCACCATTCTGAAACAAGCCCTTTCTACCATCAAAATTTCAGACCAAAATTCCAAATGGTCTGGGCCGCATATATTTTAGTGCTGCAATAGCACCACTATAGTTAGGGTTCAGTAAGCTGTTTAATGTTAAACCCCTAACTTTGTTCTTTAATAGCTTTGCTCCCATTCAATAGATTTGCACAAAACGTTGCACGTGCATTCTGGGAGGCAAAGTCTCTTGACTTGCTAAGTTTTGTTCTGCTTGGATGCGTGGATTCCAAGATCCGTATAGTGCATTTTTAGGAAAAATTGGGGTTTGTTTTTTTGGTCATTGCCTAGCACCCAGACAGTTTGGAAATTTAGTCTAAATTTTTAAGGGTAGAAAGGGCCTGCCCCCGAATGATGGCTTTCGTTGGTGTTGTGAAAAAATATTAGTCCATTCCCAAGTTATAAGGATTAGAAATTTTGGTACTGAACATGCTCAGTAGGGTCTTTTGGATAGATGGTTGATACCTTACTGTGGATGCTCAGAACCAACATTTCAAATCCTTATAACTTGGGAATGGATTACTATTTCTTTATCAGAGTTAAACCAATGAAAGGCATATTTCTGGGGCAAGCTCTTTCCACCCTGAAAATTTTTAGACCAAAATTCCAAACTGGGCTGTGTATACATCATTGTGACATGGTAGTGCCATTACAGATAGGTCCAGTAGGCTGCTTAATGTTAACCCCCTAATTTTGTACTTTAATAAAAAAAAATTAATAATAATAAAAATAATAACTTTGCCCATTCAAAAGATTTGCACAAAATTTTGCATGCATGGTCATGGGAACAAAGGCAGGGGCATGGTTTTACCAATTCCCCTCCATGCCCCCTGTCCTGGGGTGCTACGCTCCATTGTTCTCCTTGTTAAAGCATGCTGTATCCCTAGTCTTGTGTTGCCCTCTATACTTACAACAAAGCTCAGTCCAAAATCTGGCCTTAAGAGATCTGGCTCATCCGGGTTACTGCATAACCCAGTACATGCTTGCTGATGCTCTAAAAGTAAGCTCCATACATTCGCAAAACATTTTACATGCCTCCTCCTTCTTCTTCACTGTAAAGGCATACAAGCTAACCTGGCCCCAACACCTTTCCATTATCACAGTGGAGGTGTTTAAAGACCGTGGTGTTTCATTTGTCCAGTTTAATACCAGAAGTATAATCCCTACGTTTGACGCTGTGCAGGCCTGCATCACGGCATACTCCCAGACTGTGCTGTCATTATGGAAACATGTCAAAGCAACAAAATAGCTGACTCAGCTGTCTAATTATGAATCCTGACAAGCAGGGCATGGGAGCAGTAGTAATCTGACTAGTCCTCTCTAAAGTACAGTGCCAAAGTGTTTAAACAATCTTTTGGCTTGCCTTGGTGTAAAGTATTACCTTTTGACATTTATAATGCTAGTGCCCAATCAATCCTTTTAGCTGCTTGCTACTGTCCCCCTAAAGCTAACCATGAAAGTTCTTTCATTCCTTTGTTGCTGTTATCCCCCTGAGGGACTTTCATGAGTTTCTCCTAAGGGGAGACCTAAATATAGACTGGGTCTCACCCCCCCCCCAATTTAACTAAGGAATCCGGTGAAAACCACGTCAGAAGAACGGTGTGGTTGAAAACCGCGCTGACATTAGAGCATGCGTGGTTTCAGAGTTGCTTTATTTATATTAGTGTGATTTTTGACCACACACATTTTCTGGTGTTCGCACCATGCGGTTTTTGACAGCACCATTCTTCCAGCACGGTTTGACCTAATCCCTTTAACTGACCTACAGGAAGTAATTCATGACCTAGGTGTCACTCAGCTTATCAGCAGCCCCACAAGGCTGACCCTAAAAATATATAAAACTACTCACTGCTCCACTTTATTTTTACTAACAGGCCTGAGGTGTTTAAAACCTATGGGGTTCTAGCTAGTTCATTTAGCAACCATCAGGTACCAGTGCTTGAATTGACACTAGTAAAGCGGGGGTGAGTTTGACCATTTGCTTCAGTTGTTAGGGGTCAGGCCAGAAACTTTGAGTCAGAAATGTGTGCTGGAATATCTTACTACAGTACGACATTAGGCAACACTTTTCCTGCCAAGTATATAGGTGCAAACCTTTCTATGTATACGGACAGTGCTGAATCACTGCTTTTATTCTTGTACTTCAAAATCCTTAAGAATCCCATTTTGGGGATTTCAGTAGGAGGTTATTGTAAGCCCTGAGGTACTCTGCTGCATTTGCAAAAAAAATAAAACCCTCTGGCATGCTTAGAACAATCCCCTATCACATCTTCCAGTGCTCTGACTGCACAGTTTTTATCTCAGATTTGGAAAATGCAAACTAGGTTTGGCTGGAGCTTATTTTTTTTCCACTGATGAATCATGGGCATATCTTATATCCAAATTCTTGAGCATCTGTAACAGACATTCACCACTTTGCACTGCAGTGCTAGTGATCTAGAAGGCACCCTGGTTCATTTTTTGCAGCTTCATCACGTTACCACTGGAACCTGGAACGCCCCACCATGTACCCTACAGGATTGTTCTTCACTTGGTGAATTTAAGAAAGGGCTCACAGTTGTCCTGCTGGAGTGTAGCCTTTGCTCCTGTAATCAGTGACTCTTACTCGGATTATAATAACTGCTTCTGTTTGCACAGTTTGGATGATACCCATTTCTGACCTGTTTGCTCTCCCTTCTGTAATCAAAATTTGTTACTAATACTTTGTCTTGTACTGGTAGTCCAGGTTTTGCTCTATGTATGTCTTCTCTGATCATGAATCTTGACTGTGTACTGTCTGATTATATGTTATTAATTCTGGGTCACCCCTGAAAAAAAGGACTCCTATGTCTCATTAGGTCCAATTGGTGAACAAAACTAATAAATTAATAAACAAACTCTGGTCAGAGCTAATACGGCTGTGCAGAGCTTTTTTCACAGCTCGGTATTCTAACATGTAGGCTATACTGGCCTGTAGACCTCTCTTCCATTGTCTGTGAACCTACTCTCTCCTTCTTGTACCTCGAGGATGTGTTTTTCTCTCCTCTGTCACAGGGACCCTCTTGCGCTCTCACTGATCGAGGCTGGGAAACACTCTCGCTATCCTGTTCCCTCTCACTCGTACACCTGACAACCGCATGTCGGTTGAGCACTAAGGACCATCATGTAGGGAAATGGACAAGTCTGTCTATGTGGCCTTGCCTTCCATGTTCTGCTACCACCGACTGCTGACCCCCTTCTCTGCTGAGACAGTGCCATTCTGTCTCTACTCAGCGAGCTTGTACCAGCAAACTGCAGCCCACGATGGAGGAAGCACTACCTTTGCCCCAACCTTTCACCTCTCATAAAAATTGTGAATGACAGGAAAAATACAAAATGTTGTCATCTGAGAATAAGTAATGTGAGATCCGGGCCCCAGAACAGTTCCGACAGATTGAGGTTGTGCCATTAGTAGTGCCGCCCGAGTATGTCCTTCGGAGTGGTACCAGTATTTGCCATACACAACATGGCAGCAATTACAGAACTGTGCATGTACAGTACTCACGCATGCGCAGTCTGAGTCAGTGGCCATCTTGTTGACAGCACCCGTCGCTTTCGCAGTTGACGGAAGAAAAAGAAGTGCACTGTGAAGTGGGTGTGTTTATGTGGCCAGTGGAGGGGAAGCACCACATAACCACAACCACTACAAACTATGCAGCAGAACTGTGGAAACACTACCTAGCGGTCTGGTCACGTGCTTCCACAATGCTACTACGACATAATGATTGACCGCATAACATCTGCAAAGCTCCACCCCCACAGCTATAAAAAATGTTCCAGCTTTTCACAGTGGTTCTGGTCAGGATGCAATACAATCCTGCAGCATACTGTAGTAGAGTTACTGCAGTAAACAAGGCAATTATAATGGCTGTAAGTCCCTTTTGTCTTGTAGTAACCTGAGACATCGGGTTGCATTCCAGCCAGCACCATGGTATATCCCAGAAAATCAGAGACAGAGCCTGGAAGAAAGCAAAACTATCAAACTCAAATAATGACTGGCAGAACTACAACTATCTCTGAAAATAGTACTTAAGAGATGTCAGGGCTGCAAAAGCTTCCTTCTTTCGGTATATTTGCAGAATCACAGATTTTCAACTCAGTATATTTCTTAGGATTATTAAGGAGTTTGATAAACCACCATAAGTCTAACCCCCAAATTTCTTAGTTAATTGTCAAGACATGGAATGCTCGGAGCAGTCATCTAAAGCTTTCAGCTCCTACTTCTCTGAGGCTTGTAATGTGTTCCAGCCTTAGAACCCTAGTAATTCCCTTACTTCTGTAGGCGCACAATCCTTTAGGTGCCCCAGCTCGGTTAAATTCTCACTATCTGCCTTTAACCCCTATAACATCCTCAAAGGCCTGCTAGCTTTAAAGCCCAGTGAGGCAGGTATCTGCAACATACACAGCTCCAGCTGTTTTACCCACTGACTTACCTATTTAAACTATTCCTTGACTCCGTTGGTTTCCCTGCTGGCCAGGTGACACCAGTTAGGCGGAGGGGGGACTCCAGATTATTTTCAATTATAGACCTATTATATCTTCCTCACACCAGCTATCTCCAAATTACTGGAGAAACTTGTGTCTAAACAGCTGACCAACAACCTATTAGGCAATAGCCTGCTTAGTCCTAGTCAGTCAAGCTTCTACCCTAAGTATGGCACCCTGTTGGCTATAATATCAGTTACCAGTGGTATTCTAAATGCTATGGATGAGGAATTAATAACCAGGGCTATCTTTCTTGACCTGAATAAATTCTATGACACCATGGATCACAGTATCCTTGTAAGAACACTAGGCAATTATGGTTTTGCCCTCTCAGCTGTGCAGTAGTTTCAAAGCTTCTTATGTGCCCATCAACAATTTGTTACCCGCAAGGGTTCCAAATCCTTTCTCTATCATATCTGTACTGGAGTCCGAAAGGCTCCATTCTAGGTCAGCTGCTCTTTCGATATATATCACTGATCTAATAATCTATACACTCAAAAGCTCATGTATATGGCATCAGTACTATCGTGTACTACATTTCAGCGCTTAAGACATGAGTAATAACACACCAGCCTAAAGAACAGCCTCGTCAGGATTCAGCACTTCCCTGCAGCAAAAGAGAATGGTCCTTAATGCTAAAAAAAAAAAAAAACAGCTCATGGTCCTAAGTTCCCCAGCTACCCTCAGAAAAACGTCTGTTCATCTAATTCTGACAGCTCTGGATGGTACCCAGTTGTCAGTAGCACTGTCCTACAAATACCTAGAAAGGGCCACTGAGTTTTCATTTTCAAAAATGGGAATTGCATTTTAACAAATGTTAAAATCAGTTTCCTCCCCCAATATTTCTCCAAAATGAGTGCAAATCAGCATGTTTTGCACATAAAATATGGCATGGGGGGGAAGGGGTACCCAAATTTGGCATGGAATGTGGTTGTAAATGTGATGCAAACAGTGTTTTGCATGAAAAAATTGACTCTAGGGAGTTTATAAATGGAAAATTCCACTTTTACTCCAATTGCTGCCATTTTCACAGAAAAAGGGTGGTCTTAGTTGTCTGGCTAGACCCCTGCTTAAAGTGGGAGACCCATGTTAACAAAATAATTAGCAAAGTCTGTTCCAGAATAGGTTTTCTTTTTAAAACTAAAGACTGTCTTTCTATGGTCACCAGGTAGAAATTATTTGTCTCCGTTATTACTCTTGTGTTTGCCAATGGTGACGTCCTCAGTGGGCAGGCTGCCGATGTCCTGTGACAATAACTTGACATGTGTATAACACCCTAGCTCTATTTATACTGCCTGCTCAAAGGGGTTCTCATCACTGCAACATACTCAGAGTCAGACACCTACAATTGACCTTGCTTACGGACTGGATATACCCAGACGTACTGCTGCTTGCACACAGGTATGTAAAGGGTGCTGTCCCTCTTTACCTGTCCAGCCTACTTATAACAAAGTCCTCCCTCTCTGGGCCAAGATTTGCTGCTGGCCATGAGCTTGCAATCCGAGCAATTAAAAGCAATTTTGGTTTGGAATCATTATCATTTCCCAGTCCCATCGCCTGAAACTCCCTGCCAATCAGCTGGCACCCCAGCAGTGGCCTTTCCTCTCAACGTCACTACTATCCCACTGGTTCAGGAATCAAGCAAAGGTACCTGTATACCTTGCATCATTACTGCATCTGCTGCTTCTCTTTAACTGTTACTGAAACATGGAAGCAGTATCTGTTCAATACATGCAACACTGTAGCTGCATTTGCTTTGGATGCCTTTGCAAATGAGCCCAGCTCAAGGGCTTTCTGGATCTCTGTGAATGAGTGAATGAATGAATGAATGAATGAATATACCCTGCACTTCCAACAGCATCATACTGCATCTCTATGGACCATGTATGTCACACCATACTATACCCCTGTTCACCATGCACTTCCAACAGCATCCTATCCATATACACAATGTACTTCACACTGTACTGAATCCCTATACACCGTGCACTTCCAACAATACCATAGAAAGATAGAAACTGTTGGCAGAAAAGGGCCTCAGGGCCCACCCAGTGTGCCCCAAGTCCCTGCCTATTGAGCTACTGCAGACCCTAACTGATCTCCTTACCTCCCCCCATTGCTAAGGTCCCCTTGTGCCTATCCCATGCATGTCTGAAACCTGTTACAGTTTCTGTACCTACTGTACCACCTCTGCTGGGAGGCTGCTCCAGCCGTCCACCACTCTTTCCATAAAGAAGTATTTCCTCACATCTCCTCTAAGGCTCCCCCCTTCCAGCTTCATATCATGCCCCCTTGTCTCCGAGTATCTTTTTCTGTGGAATATGCTACCCTCCTGTACCTTACTGATACCGAGATATTTGAATGTTTCTATCATATCTCCCCTTTCTCTCCTTTACTCCAGAGAATACATATTTAATTCCCTGAGTCTTTCCTCGTAGGGCTTCTGATGCAGGCCATGCACCATTTTGGTTGCTCTTCTCTGCACTGCCTCCACCGGATCTATGTCCTTCCTGAGATGGGGCCTCCAGAACTGGATACAGTACTCCAGGTGGGGCATCACCATTGATCTATACTGGGGTAACACTGCCTCCCTCTTTCTGCTGGTGATGCCCCTCCCTATACACCCCCGCATTCTGTTTGTCCTTCCCACTGCCTTATTACACTGCTTTGCTACCTTCAGATTATCAGAGATGATTACCCCCAGATCCCGTACCTGTTTTGTGGTTGATAACACCTTCCCCACTAAGTGATACATTGCCCTTGGATTTCTGTGCCCCATGTGCATAATTTTGCACTTTTTGGCATTGAAGCCCAGTTGCCAGACCCTTGACCAGGCTTCTAGCTTTTTCAGATCTCCCCTCATTTTTTTCTAACTCCCTCCTCCCCATGCCCCCCCCGGTGCATCCACACTGTTGCAGACTGTCCTGTCATCTGCAAACAGGCATACTGTTCCTGCCAGCCCTTCTGTGATGTTGCTAATAAAGACATTGAAGAGGAGTGGTCCCAGTACTGACCCCTAAGGAACCTTGGTGGTCACCTTACCTTCTTCCGAATGAACCCCATTAACAACCACTCTCTGAGTTCTGTTACTCAGCTAACTTTGTACCGAAGTTACTATCCTTGGTCCCACCCCCAGGCTGCTCAGCTTGCTTACCTTCTGTGTGGGAACAGTATCCAAGGCCTTACTGAAATCCAGGTAGGCCACATCCACCTCCCCTTCCTGACTGACCTCTCTAGTAACCCAGTCAAAGAACTCTATCAGGTTTATTTGGCAAGACCTCCCCCCTGTGAATCCATGCTGCCTTGGATCCTGTCCTGTTTCCAGGTATTCTCCCAATCCTTTTTTTTTTTTTTTTAGTAGTGTTTCCATGACCTTGCTCACTGCTGAAGTTAGGCTTACAGGTCAGTAGTTTCCTGCCCCCTTCCTAATCCCACTTTTGTGTATTGGAACCACATCCACCATCCTCCAGTCCCCTGGAATCTCTCCGGTCTCAAGTGACAGATTGATCACAGTGGCGGAGCTAGAGGTGGGGCTGGAGGGGTGACCGCCCCTCCTGGCTGCCCCAGTGTGAGTAGTGGTGCCCCACCACCATCTTTATTCAATGTTTAGTACCCATTGTGGAGCCTATGATTGACTGAATGGCCCCCTCCGGCTCCCAAATGCTCCCAAACCTGGCTCCGCCACTGATTGATCAGGGGTGCTAGAAGTGCAGATAGTTCCTCCTTTTGCTCCTTTAGAATTCTGGGGTGGACTCCATCTGGACCCATTGCCTTGTCTACTTTTAGCTTAGCTAGTTCCTCAAGGACTTCCTCCTCTGTAAAAGGGCTAGTGTCCACCCCTCGCCCCTTAATGCCCTTTTTTCCTATCTGTGGCCCATCCCCTGCCCTTCCTTGGTGAATACTGAACAAAAGTACTTGTTCAATATGTCTGCTTTCTTCTGATCCTCTTCCACACTCCCCCCTTCCCCTTTTAGTATGTCTATCCCTGCCTTGTTTTTCTTCCTTTCACTTATGTATCAAAGAATATTTTGCCCCCTTCTTTGCTAACTTGGCAATGTTTTCTTCCGTTTGTTCTTTTGCCCAGCTAACTGCCTTTCCTGCCTCCCTTTGTTTCTCCTGATATCTCTCCCTATTATCTCCCTTCTGTGTCGACATGTACCTTTTAAATGCACTCTTCTTTTCCTTTCCCTTTTCTGTGACTTCCCTGGAGAACCGTAGCGGTCTCTTTTTTCTCTTGCTGTTACGGGTCTGCCTGACACAGAGGTTAGTTGCCATTTCAATTGCTTTCTTATCCCAGGCCATTTTTCCTCTACTCCACCCATTTCCTCTATTCCTGGTAGGGTTTCCTTGAGGCACTCTCCCATTTTCTTGAAAATCAGCCCTCCTGATGTCCAGGACCCTCATTTTAGTGTGGTTAGAGATTCTGGCCCTGTCCTTATGCTGAACCATACCGTACGATGATCATTGGTCCCCAGGTGGCCTCCCACTGTGACATCTGTGACACTGTCCCTGTTTGACAGTATCAAGTCCAGTATCACCCTCTCCTGACTGGGTTCTTTAACTAGTTGCCGAAGGAATGCTCCTTGGAGGGAGTCCAGGATTTCCCTACTTCTAACAGTTGCTGCCGCAGGGAGTCTCCAATCCACATCTGGAAGATTGACATCCTCCATTAGCAACATCACTCCCTTTTTTGCCATCCTTTGGATATCCTCCATCATAACCTTATCTTCTTCCTCCTCCCCCTGTGCTGGAGGTCTGTAGACCACCCCTATTCAAATAGTAGCCCCTCCCCGCCTCCAGGGTGACCCACAGTACCTCCACTTTTCCCTATCCCACTGTATTTCAGTGGCCTTTATGTTCTCCCTCATGTAAGGAGTCACCCCCTTCCCTTTTTTCATACAGTATCTCTATACATCACATACTTCACACAGCACTATATCCCTATTCACCATGCACTTCCAAAAGCACCATATCCCTGTACACCATGCACTTCCAACTGCACTATATCCCCTATTCATCATGCACTTCCAACAGCACTATAGCCCTGTGCACCATGCACTACCAAAAGCACTATATCCCTATGTAACCCCCCTACAAATGGGGGTTCCTAAAAACCTTCCTTGGTTGTGCCTAAATGCCCATGGCCAGGCTGGTGTTCTGTGTTTTAGTTGTTTAAAAAGAAATTGCATGAGAGTGCCCAATCGCCTCTGCACCTGTCTCTTTAAGAGCTGCCTATTTTGCAGTGTATAATTAGTCTGGGTGGTGGCCGAGTGTGTCTAGGCTCCAGTCCCACCTGGGCTGCAGTGCTTTTGCTTCTTTCTGCCATCGCTAATTGCACAGAGGGAGCTTTATTGGAATCTGTAACTGTTTACTGATTGTCTGCGGTAATAGCAATAGTATTGTAGTTTGTCTAACCTGCCTTCTTTGCAGCATGGACTGTCTGTATTGCACCACCATTTTGGTTTTGGACTGCCAGTCAGCACCATTCAGTACCTTTGGGGACTCTAAAATGAAGCCTGTCCCCAGGGGTCTTGCGGGAGTGAATTTCTGTAGGAACTGTATTTTTTCCACTTTGCCACCTAAATGGACCTGGAGAGGGAGTCCTTGCATTGACAGACAGGTGGATCAACCAACCAAGCCATTTGGATCAGAGGAAAATCCCCAAGCTGCCTGCAGCAGTGAGGCAGAAGTGAGTTGGAGCTGGAAGAGTGAGCAGCTCCAGCTCAATGAGCTGCTGCCCCATGGGGTAGCGTGGGGACTTGGCAGAAAGTCTGAGTCTGGCCTGCCTGCCTTCAGCTCTCCCGCATGGAGAGATAAGAGAAGCTGTATTTCGGACTATGTCTCCGAGCCATTTTGTTGTGCCCTGATTAATGGGCATGACGAGCAGAAGAATCAGTTGGTGTGAGGAGCTGAAAGACTAAACAGCTCGAGACATTCGAGCAACTGCTCCTGCATAATTTGTGTGGGAGATTGGTGGAAAGGCTGAGTTTGGCCCGTCTGCCTGCTGTCCCTGGAGAGGGAATCTGTGAATAATCCAGACTGTATCCGAATTGAGAGAGAGAGAAAAGCCACTGAAGTGTGACCAGGCTTAAACCTGAAGAAGACTGAAGATGTGCTGCATGTGATCAGCCTGTCAGGATGTTCATTCACCACAGAACTCCCGGTTTTGCTCAGAGACACTGATATTGCTGTCAGACTGCTATCCGCTTTGTGGTATGGTGATTGCTTTACTATAAGTGTGCTGTGTGCTGTTAGTGGGTCGCGATTTGGTTCCCCACTATTTAGTTGTGCCACGCTTGCTGTAAGCTGCCTCCAGTCTTCCTGGACTGATATCCAAACTGTTCTACCCAGCCTGGGCCCTGCCACACTGGCCCAGCCAGCTACTTAAGGCACAAAGAACACCATCGATGAGACTCGCCCGGGGATCAGCCCCCTGCTCAACATCTCAAATAGGAATGACTCCTTGGTGATTCGTGTGAGCCCTACTTCTCCTGGCATACCAGCTGTCAACCTGCAGTCTCCATTTTGTCCCTCCTGTGTCTCGTATTGGGTAGCATGAGTAACAATCAGGGTAGCTCCCTGCAACAACAGCTAAATCACAAGTGTTGTCATCTGATTGCATTGTTGTCTTCCTTTTATGAACTGAGCCTCCTGGCTCTGGATTACAAATTGTGTGTGGTTGTGCAAGCCTTTTCTTTTCATCACAGGGCCCCAACCAGCTGCAACGCCAGCCTACCCTGGGCAATGTTCCAGGCTAGCCCACCTTACTTCCAACTGGGTACCCAGATTGTGTGACTGTGCAGGGACTAAAAGTGCATGCATAATTGCCTGACTACATCAGTTTTACAATCAATCAACCTGATTACACCCCTCCCTTGTTCAATTCCCCTTAACAAATTAGATCTAATTCTTTTTGTATTTAACCTGACTGTGGTTCCAGTTTGTACTAAAAGCACTGTACTGTTATTTGCTGTGCCTAACCTTGTTTTACAGGGGGTTTCCAGGGTCGAACTGGTGGAACCAGCTCTGGTGGTAAGTGCAGACAGTGTGAGGATTTGTACACTGAATAGGGGCTACTGTGAAAGTGTCTGTTGTTCATTGTCTAGGCCACTAGAGGGGAAAGAGGGGGGTTACAGTGTCTCAGAGGGCTGTACCCTGGTTAGCTTAGTTATGAACAACCCTGTCCTCCGGGTGGAGGCACCCGTTTCAGTACCCAGGCCCCTTAACCTGCAACTAGCCAAGCAGGCAGGGGTAGTAGCCCTTGGGATAACGCCATCTAGAGGTTACACCAATACACCATGCACTTCCAAAAGCACCATATCCCTGTGCACCATATACGTCCAACAACACTATATCTCTTTACACCACTTGCAACTGCACTATATCTTTATACAACACTTCCAACTGTACTGTATCATTAAACACTATGAATGTCAAACAGCACTATATATCCCTATATACCATGTATTTTCAAGAGCACTATAGCTCTCATAGCACGACATTTGGAGGAAAGACATGTAGCCTTGCAGCATGTTGCCTACAAATATTTGCCTAATACTGGTTAGGCCTAAAAGATGTTTGCTCAAATGCAGCGGCTATGAACGAGGTAGCCTCATTTATCACACGACTGCCTTCTAGCATGCTTACTGTCCCACTGCCAATGGGTGCCAGTGTTGTTTTTGCCAGCTGTTTCTTTAGGCAAAATGTCGTTAGGCTGAATGGCTGCACTGAGGTGTCGAAGAGCTGGGCGTCTTTCTACTACTTGTCGTGGAACTCTATATATCTCTATATACCACTTCCAACCACACTATACCTCTACACAACATTTCCAGCTGCACTATCTCACTACACAACATGGACTTCCAGCTGCACTATATCACTATACACCATGCACTTCCAACAGCACTATATCCCAATACATCATGCACTTCCAAAAGCACTATATCACTATATCCCATGCACTTCTAATCACTATATCTATACACCATGCACTTCCAACAGCACTATATCCCAATACACCATGCACTTCCAAAAGCACTATATCACTATATCCCATGCACTTCTAATCACTATATCTATGCACCATGCACTTCCAAAAGCACTATATCACCATATCCCATGCACTTCTAATATCACTATATCTCTATACACCATGCACTTCCAACAGCACTATATCCCAATACATCATGCATTTCCAAAAGCACTATATCCCAATACATCATGCACTTCCAAAAGCACTATATCCCATGCACTTCTAATATCACTATATCTCTATACACCATGCACGTCAAACAGTACTATATCCCTATACACCATGAACTTTCAACCACACTATATAACAATACACCATGCACCTTCAACAGCACTATATAAAACACTATACACTATGCACTTCCAACCACACTATATCCCAATATATCATCCCCTTTTATACCTCCAACAGCACTATATCCCTATACACCATGCACTTCCAACAGCACTATACCTCTATACAACATACACTTCCAACACAATATCCCTACACACCATGCACTTCCAACAGCACCATATCTCTATACACCATGCACTTCCAGCAGAACTGTATCTCTTTGTAACATGTCAAAATCACAAGAAGTAAAATCAACATGAGTGATTGGAGGAAAGGCATCACATGAGACACTCTGGAGACAACATTAATTTTACAATAATGCCGTCCCCAAAGTGCAGTACTGCAATGTTCCACAGTGCAAATGAAGCAGTGCAGGACTGAATGATAGTTTAATCAGAAGAAGCAGTGAGTGTCAGTGGCAAGTGGTAGTAGCAAGAATGACATGACTGCAACCAGGAAACAAGCACTTCCAGAGCTGAAAACATCAAAGGAACACCGTGCATAAAAACCAAACGGGACACAGTATGCAAATCAGCAAGAATGCCAGGTGACAGAAGAGAGACATTCTCATACTGTGGACCTCCTATGCCGGCTATGAAAATAGCAGCCAAGTGTACTCCTCCCAAAAGCCAAGAAATGTGTTTAATAATACTAGCTGTTTGATTATTTCTGTTGTTTTCACTATCACGATATAACTAAATGTTCCTGTAATGGTCAAACGGGTTCCAAAAGTGCAGTAAACATATTGGAACACTGCAAGATGTCTCTGCAGTCTTTATTTCCCACTATAAAAAAGAAAGCTAAAGTAAACATATCTACACACACCATGTTACAAGCGCATTAAGCCACTCTGAAGGGGGCATCTAATGGAGAATTAATGCATGGATGGGCGGTTGAAGGCACTCGGCCGAACCATGCATTAATTCTCCATTAGATGACACCTTCATCGGGGCTTAATGCTTACATACACCATGCACTTCCAACAGGACTATATCCCAATACATCATACACGTCTAACAGCACTATATCCCTATACACCATGCAATTCCAACAGCACTATATCCCAATACATCATCCACATAGGAGGCAGTATAGCGCAGTGGTTTAAGGCTCTGAGCTGCAGACAAGGAGACATGGGTTTGAATCCCACAGACCCCCACCTGCAATACTGTGTGACCCTGAACAAGTCACTTAACTGCCTTGTGCTGCCAGGTTGCACCTGTAAAACAAGCTTTCAGCTTAGTGTATCTGTCCTGGTTAAAACAACTTTTGTACCTGGCTTTTATACTTCCAACAGCGCTATATCCCTATACACCATGCACTTCCAACCACATTATATCCCAATATATCATCCACATTTATACCGCCATCAGCACTATATCCCTATACAGCATGCACTTCCAACAGCCTTTTATCACAATACATCATGCACTTTTATACTTCCAACAGCACTATATCTCTGTACACCATGCACTTCCAACCACACTATATCCCAAATTATCATCCACATTTATACCGCCATCAGCACTATATCCCTGTACACCATGCACTTCCAACAGCCCTTTATCACAATACATCATGCACTTTTATACTTCCAACAGCACTATATTTCTGTACACCATGCACTTCCAACCACACTATATCCCAACATATCATCCACATTTATACCTCTATCAGCACTATATCCCTATACACCATGCACTTCCAACAGCACTATATCCCAATACATCATCCACTTTTATGTTTCTAACAGCACCATATCATTATATACCATGCAGTTCCAACCACACTATATCCTATACACCATGCAAGTCCAAGATTACTATATCCCATACACCATGCACTTACCACAGCATTATATCTCTATATAGCATGCACTTCCAACAGCACTATATTTTATTTAAATTTTGATGACTGGGTGAGCCATCTGAGACAGACAAGTCCCTTTTTCAGGGGCAACCTGGGGAACTGAACATTCCATGCAGATGAAAAACAGTACATTGCAGATATTATTTGCAGATGTCTTAGATACATACATTCATGGAGTACTATATATCCTAAATAATATACGGAAGATTATTTACAGAAGTCTTTGATAGATGCATACATTCTTGGAAAACTAAATATCACATACATTTGGGAGACATATAGAATAGAGGATGGGAAAGTGTGTGATATGAGAATTTAACGTACACCCAAGGTGTGGGATGCTACATAAATTCCTGGGGCGAAGCCCGAGGGGCTTATCAAAGTATCCCACACCGACGGTGTGCATTAAATTCTCATACTACTTCCTCATCTTTATTTTATATAATTGCTGAAGTATTTTTTCCAGCTGAGTTCTGTGCCCGCCACAGACACACACACACAGTGTCTCTCTCTCTCTCTTCACACACCACACACACCACACCACACGCCACACACACCCTTTATCCGCTTTCAAGAAATCTCCCTGCGGCACCTTCAGTGTAGCTCTTGGGCACCACATGCAGCAGCAGCTTCCAGCTCCCACGGTTCCCATTTCAGATTCCCCAGCTGTACAGCAGTCCTCAGTCACTCTCTTGCCCCACAGCACCCTCCAGCTCCCTCTGCTCCCAGTTTAATTATTTTTTTTTTTTTTTAAAACAGCTGAAATCGTGATCACAATTACAATGGAGCTTACCTTGAGACAATCAGCCACATACCCGTTCCCACTGACAGTGTGTCTCGGCTAAAGCTGGCGAACTGCAGGATCAACCAGATACATTTTTAAAATAAAATTTATGGTGGTATTTAAGGTAGGATCAACAAGATATATAAAATAAAAAGATTATGGGAAAGTGAGAGTCTTACTGTGGCGGCTCCTTGCCTACTAAGATATCGAGCCATTTAGCCTGCCAACACACAAAACAGGAGCCAATGAGGGAGTGCTCTCTTTTAACAGATGGAGCGCGTGAATGCCATAATAACCGACTGGTTATTACAGCAAATATCAACTAGTTCAGCATAATAAAAAAATTGCTCTCCAGTAATTATAGTACATTACAGATGTCAACAGCAACAAAAGTGACCATGTTATTCATGATAGCATCATTAATTCATAAGTGCAGAGCATAGTCGAATCTGCTGTATAAAGAAATAAGATATTAATGTTTTGGTATGCTAACAAGGAGAGCGTCTGCATACATCATCCACTTTTATACTTCCAACAGCACTTTGTCTCTATATACCATGCATGTCCAACAGCAATATATCATTATACACCATGCACTTCCAATAGCACTATATCTATATACACCATGCATTTCTAACAGCACTATATCCATATATACCACACATTTCTAACCATACTATATCTCTATACACCATGTACATCCAACAGCAATATATCATTATACACCATGCACTTCCAACATCACTATATCTTTGTACACCATGCATTTCTAACAGCACTATATCCATATACACCACACATTTCTAACCATACCATCTCTATACACCATGTACGTCCAACAGCAATATATCATTATACACCATGAACTTCCAACAGCACTATATCTTTATACACCACGCACTTCCAACAGCACTATATCCCTATACACCATGAACTTCCAACCACACTATATCTTTATACACCATGCGCTTCCAACAGCACTATATATTCCAATACACCATCCACTTTTTTTCTTCCACCAGTGCTATATCCCTATATACCATGCACGTCCAACAGCACTATAACCCTTACCATACACTTCCAACATCAGTATATCCCTATACACCATACACTTCCAGCCATACTATATCCCATACACCATGCACTTTCACCTATGCTATATCCCTATATACCAAGCACTTCCAACAACACTATATATCCCCACACATCATATACTTCTAGTAGCCCTATATATCCCTAAACATGCACGTCCAACAGCACTATATCCCTATATGCCACGCACTTCTTCCAGTACTATACCCATTTACATTTTGCACTTCCAACAGCACTATATCCCTATACAACATGCACTTCCAAAAGTACTATATCCCTATATACCATGAACTTCCAAATGCTCGATAGATCTCTATATAGCACATACTTACAGTAGTACTATATATCCCTATATGCCATGCACTACCAACAGTATTATTTATCCCTATAGACCACATATTTCCTGTAGCACTATACATCACTATAACCATGCACTTCCAGTAGTACTATATATGTCTATACACCGCATGCTTCCTGTAGCACTATATAACCCTATACACCATGCACTTCCAACAGGACTATATAACATAACCATAAATACATGCACTTCCACCAGCACCATATTCCTTTACACCACACTCTTCCAGAAGTACTAAATCTTTACACACCATGCACTTCCAAATGCACTATATCCCTATACACCATGCACTTCCAGCAGCACTATTTCCCTATACACCATGCACTTCCAACAGTACATTATCCATATATACCATGCACGTCCAACAGCACCATATGTCCATTTATTTATTGCAATTGTTTCACCGGAAAAGGCACACTGAGCAACAAGATGCTCATCCCCCGGTGCGACCTGGTGGGTGGGTACACATGGATATGATAACACGCAGGTTATCAAGTGAACAGTTAACAAAAGCAAATAAAAAGCAGCATAAGGATACACGATTGCATGAATATACAAGCAGCGTACATTGAATGCTTAGGATATTATAGTATCAAGTAACAATTTTTGTGAGAAGAAGCAGCAGACAAGGTAAATTAGCACAGTAGTAACAGCTGTAAACAACAGAGGATGTACAAAATCACACATGCCCACACAATGCAAAGCATCATGGGCTGCATATGCAAATCACCACAGAATGTTATGCTGGTTCAACTTTAAGCAGAATTGCATGGTGCCGAAAGGCCTCTCACACAGTTTGCAAAGGGTGCTAACAGATGGATGTATATCACAATTATACAGTTATACACAGTACATAGGGCAAAATAGGCCCAGAACATAAGTGCAAGGTTGGGGTTATATGCCAGCTTCTGTAGCAAGGCTAAGGCCGCTGGTCAGGCATTGGGGAGGGGATAGTGGGGCATGACAGGTTCAGGGACAGGAGCAATTTGTAGTAAGGAAGTTTGCTAGGTGGTAGTGAGACAGAGCAGGAAGAGGAGGAGTGCCAATTTGGCGGTGGGAGGGCATTCCAGAGCTTGGGTAGCCGGTGAGAAGGCAGCTTGACCGTAGAGGTCTTCCTCCTAGGGACTGAAAGTTGGCAGGAGTCACTGGATCTAAGATGATGGGAGGGGGGTGAGGTATCTGTGAGCATGGTGGCAAGGTAGGAGGGGATGGACCCGAGCCATAGGTTGGAGACAAATTTAGCACAGTGAGAGATGTGGTGGTTTTCGAGGGAAGGTAGTGCCAAGGCTCGGTAGAGTTCGCAGTGGTGGGTGAGGGGAGAGGCATCAAGAGCAAAGCAGCAGAAGGCATTATAAAGTGTGTCCAGTTTAGATAGGGTGAACTTAAGGGCTGCACTGTATACAATGTCGTAGTAGTCGATGGAGGGCAGTATCATCTTCAGGACTGGTTCACATCGGACTCAGGGAGGGAAGCTGCTGCAGTTCCTACATAGTGCACTGAGCATGGGGCGTAGGTTTTTTTGAGAAAGCATCAGTGTGGTCGGAGAAGGAGAGATGGCTGTCGAGCCAAACCCCCAAGTAACGGAACGAGGAGACATCTTCACGTTTTTGGCCATCCAGGGTGGCGAAGTAGGGAGGGGAGTCAGGTCAGGCGTTGTCGAGTGCCGAAGGTCATAGTGACAGTTTCTTTTGCATTTAGGGAGAGCTGGTGTGAGCTAAACCATTGCTGTACCTTGTTGAAGTCAGCTTGCAGGTTTGATTGTACCACATCAGGGGCGGAGCCCGAGTAGTAGAGTACAGTATCATCTGCATACACGTGGATTGATGAAGTAGAGCAGATGAGTGGCAGGTCGTTTAGGAATATAGAGAACAGAATGGGACCAAGAACCGACCTCTGTGGGACACCGGTAGTTAAGTGAAGGGGGTGGAGGTCACATTTGAGACTCTAACGAACTGATTTCTATCAGAGAGGTATGATCTGAACCAGTTTGTGGCTGCGGCAGAGAAGCCTGATTCAGCGAGACTCAAGAGCAATATGGGGTGGGAGACGGTGTCGAAGGCTTTTGCAAGGTCGACAAAAATGGCTGAGGTGATCAGTCCACTGTCCATGCCCGTCAGGATAGTGTCTGTAAGCCTTATCAGGGAGGATGTGGTGAAGTGTCCCTTCCTGAAGCCAGACTGGAATGGCGTGAAGAATTTGGAGTCGGTTAGGAAGGAGGTAAGTTGGGTGAGCACAAGGTGCTCTTGTAGTTTTGCTAGGGCTGGGAGGAGGGAGATAGGGCGGTAGTTGGCAGGGGAGGTAGGGGCACCTCCTTTTGGCAGAGGGATGGCAATGGTGTGCTTCCATGCATGGGGGACAGCAACGGCAGCAAAGGATTGGTTTAGGAGTTTGGCAAGCGGCGTTGCTATAAGGGGGGCGGAGAGGTATGGAAGTTTGGGGTCTACTCCATCTGGGGATTTGCCTTTTGAAGGGTTGAGAGAAAGTAATGCATCTAGGGCCTCAGTTGCAGAGATGTCTTTGAAGAAAAAGGAGCGAGGCCTAGTCTGGGTCTTTATGTCTGTAGGTGGTGCGAGAGGTGTAGCGTTGGGCAGGGGAAGAGAGGAGGTGGCAGCACAAGTGGAGAGTGCACACTGAACTCAGTGGCGACTGCAGCGGGCTCTGATAGGAGAGAGTTATTAACATTTAGCATTGGAGTGGGATTGACAGCCAGTGGGGTGAAAAGGGAGTGAATGACCTTGCAGAATTTTGAGGGTTTATTAAGGTTTGACTGGAGGGAGCTGCTGAAGTACTCTGCTTTTGCAAGACGAGTGGCTCTGGTGCACTTGTTACAGAGCATGCGGTATGTGGAGAGGTGCTGTGGGAAGCGTGAGGATTCATGCATTTTCCAGGCTTTGTACCATGTGATTTCACATGCAATCAGTTCTTGGGTGATCCAAGGTAGGTGGTTTCCTCATACTCTTGTACGACGCAGTGGGGCGTGTGTGTTCCAGATGCTGAGGAATGTGTTTTTAAAGTGTAGGAAGGCATCATCAATGGAGATAGATGGGAGGGCAGGGGCCCAGTTTGCTAGCGCAAGGTCATCTAATACAGGGGCCAGACTGAGGGATTTATAGGAGCGTTGGACTACAAATTTAATGGGGGATTTTGGGCGGTGGATTTTACGCACTAAGAAGGTTACGTGGTGGTCGCTGAGGGAGTCAGGAAGAATACTGGCTTGTTTGACCCGGTTGGGGTGTGTGGTAAGGACCCAGTCGATGAGCGAGTGGTTACCAGATTTTAGGTCAAGCCAGGTGGGCTCAGTAATGATCTGTGAGAGGTTTAGGGTGGAAATGTCAGTCCTGGTTTTGTTGAGGGCAGGAGCTAGCCAATTGTGGTTAAGATCGCCCATAATGTAGAGTTCCCCTGTCATGGTTAGGCAGGAGATTTGCTTGAGGAGGTCGGTGACAGCAGTATATCCCAGCAATGTAGATTGGTAGTGAGAAGGGAAGGACAAGCTGAATTAGTATTACTTCAAGGACTTTTGGTTTGGACTTGTCAGGACCACTGAAAAATGCAAGTCCGAGTTTATGTAGATGGCTATTCCGCCATCTTTAGAGGCTCTATTCTGGCAAGCCATAGCGTAGCCTGGGATAGTAACAGAGGAGTTGTTGATGTTTTTGTTGAGCCAGGTTTCAGACAGGGTGAGGATATCTGGAGCATAGTGGACGACAAGAACCTGAAGTGAGTCAAGCTTGTAGACAAGGCTTCTTATATTTAGGTGCAGGAGGCGCAGGCCACATGGGAGAAGGTCCCCAGAGTGAGGTGAAGAAGAGGCCGATGTTGGAGAGGGGCATGGGGGGTAGTATTGGGGCCAGGGTTAGGGTGGATGTCACCTGCTGCAAGGAGCAGAAGAGCGAGAGTTAGGTAGTGAGCGAATAGCTGTATATGACTGACTGCGAGCGGTCATCTCTTAGATTGATGGTCCATACACCCTACATGTCAAACAGTACCATATCCCTGTACTCCATGCACTTCCAACAGTACCATTTCCTTATACACCATGCACTTCCACCAGCACTATATCCCTTGATTTTTTTTTTCAAATTTAAAAAGTTTTATTGATAACAGGAATACAAAAATCTGTAAAAACTTGTCAGCAAGATACCAGCCTATTAGGTTGTGTGAAAGTAACCAAACAAGGTCGACAATACAATTCCACATACATTTTCTACTAAAAAAAATATGCCCCACCCGGCCACCAGAAAGGTAGGCATAAAGGTAAATACAATTAATGAAAAACCAGCTGGAAATATAACCAGCAGCCTGTTAGGAATCCACCATGGAAAATTAAATAACTCTGAACGAGATAGACTGCCACCAAAGACAGACTAAATCTGGAGAAAGTAGAAAATTAAAGATACTCAAGTAGTTGGAGCATATAGTGGTCCCCAGATGCTCTGAAATCAGTTACGCTATCTGTCATGCTAGCTATGAGCCAGACTGCTTGTACAGTGAATAGTATCTCTCTGTACCGTTCGATAAATTGAGGGATTTGCTGGTCATGCCAGTGTCAGAGAATAACTTTCTTGGCTCTGGCCAAAATGAGAGCCATGTGGGGCCTTTGATTACCAATCAGTGAATTCTCATATTCCCCGAACAGGCATACCTTGGGGAGAAACGCATCAGACAGCCCAAGCATGGGGTCCAGGCATGGCTAGATAGAGTCCCAGAAGGAGGTCACATTTTCACAGGACCAGAGGATGTCAAATAGTGTGCCAGGCTCCTTATAATATATCCCTTTACACCACACACCTCCAAAAGCAAGTTACTGTATCTCTACACACTAGTGTGGTAAAGCAAAGCAATAGCTTGATTTGTAGTTAAACAAAAAGTTTTTATTACTTAAAAGCAGCAACACACTCCTCCCAGTGATGTTTGCCAATGTTTCACTCACTGCTCCGTGGAGCTTTTTCAAGGTGTGGCCATGTAGTGCACAACACACCTTTTAAATTAGTATCTTAAAGTGAGTGAGAAGCACCATAATTTAGTAATATAATGTAAAATAATTTAATAATGTAATATAAATATATAAATAATCCTAAAAATACTGATTTTTGAATTTCCTATATAGCCCTTCCAGCAATGCAAGAACCAAACGGATATGTGCTCCAGACCAGCAAGTCATGGACATAGCATCTGCGAGGGAAATCAAACGTACAAAAACGGTAAGGGAGGGCAGAAAAAAAGGGGATGGTACTGAAAGGGAGAACAGGGGGTTTTGGGATAGGAAGGAAGAGGGAAGTTGAGGGGAATGGAGAGTGGTGACAGGTAAGTGTGGGGGAAGAAGAAAAAATACAAGCTCAAAACGATACCTCTATCACAACATACTAAGCGATAATAATTTCCAATAATGTGTACTGACATGATCCTTTTAACATCCCCTACCTATACAACTCTAATTGACACAGAATACATACATATTACAACCATATTGAAGAACTACAAACCAGGTTATGGGTTTGCTTTACCATACCAGTGCCTTTTAGCCCCAGTTCTATTTGCTCAGAATCGATGTTCTTCTGTGGGCTCCAGGCATGGATTCCCTTACCCACCTTACACATTCAGTTTTATATCTCTAAACAGCACACACTTCCAACTGCACTTCGTAGATGACATTTGTGTTGTGTGGACAGGTATGAAAAAGGAACTGGTGGCATTTATTAAGTGCTTTGGAAACTGGTAACCCCAATTTAATTTTAAAGGTTAATTGCAGCATAATGCATATATAGTTTTGGGATCTTGATAAAAACACAGAGACGCATAATTTGTCAGCAGAAAAGGACCACTTAGCCCACCTAGTCTGCCCAGATGGTCCCTGCCTACTCTGGCTCCACAGACATTAACTGGTCTCTGGCAACCCTCCCTCCTCCCTATTTATTAATATTCCCCAGTGCCTATCCCATGCATGCTTGAAGCTCCCTGTTTTTCTGCTTCCACCACTTTCGCTGGCAGTCTGTTCCAGGCATCTGCAGCACTTTCAATGAAGTAGGACTTCCTAACATACCTTTAAATGTCCCTCCTTCAGCTTCATCACATGCCCTCTGGTCCTGATGTTCTTTCTCATTTGAAAGAGACTCCCTTATGCACCCATTTACCCCGTGAGGTTCTGTAGATCTCTATCATTTGGCCTCTTCTCTCTTCCAGTGTATACATCTTGAGATCCCTCAGTCTCTCCTTGTAGGGCCTTTGGTGCAACCCCTGCCATCTCCACCCTATGTCTTTTCTGAGGTTTGGTCTGCAGAACAGAACAAAATACTCCAGGTGGGGTTTCACCAGTGAGCAATATAGTGGCAACACCACCTCCCTCATCCTGCTGGAGATGCATCTGTCTATGCATCCCAGCATCCCACTGAACCTACAGACTTCTCTGTCACACTGCCCTGCCATGTTGAGGTCATCAGACAGGATGACCCCAAGGTCCCTTCCCATAGCGACTATCAGTACCCTCCATCCTATACTTAGCTTCTGGGTGCCTATGTCCCAAGTGCATGATTTTGTACTTTTTGGCACTGAACCCCAACTGTCATGCTCTTTAATCATTCAGAGTTTCCCCAAGAACCATATGCATTTTCTCCACCCCCTCCTGAGTGTCCACCCTGTTGCAGATTTTGGTGTCAGCTGCAAAAAGGCATACCTCCCCTTCCAGTTCTTCTACAATGTCACTTATGAAGACAATGAAGAAGACCAGTTCCAGTACTGAGCCCTGTGGCACCCCGTTTGTCACTCTCCCATCACTAGAGTGAGTATCATTAACCACCACCCTCTGCCTCATATCTGATAACCAGTTTCTAACCCAGTTCACCACTTTGGATCCCACCCCTAAGCTGTTCGATTTCTTTGTCAGTCTCCTGTGCAGCCCAGTGTCAAAGGCCTTGCTAATGTACAGATAGGCCATGTCCACTGCCCCCCAGGCTCTAATTCCCTAGTCACCCGTCAAATAAATCAATCAGATTTGTCCAGAATGACCTCCACTCCATGTAGGTCTTGCAGCCCATTGGATTCATGACACTCCACCAGCATTTCCTTTAACAGGGTTTCCATTCATTTCTCCACCACTTAGGTGAGGCTGACCGGCCCATAGTTACTAGCCTCCTCCCTGCTCCCACTCATATGTAGAGAGAACACATCTGCTCTCCTGGAGTCCTCTGGAACCAACCCTGTTTCAGACAGCTGTTGAATTAGGCCTTCAGTGGGGCAGCTAGCACCTCCCTGAGTCCCTTTAGTGCCCCTAGGTACACTTCACCAGTTCCCATAGCCTTGTCTAATTTCAGAGCTGCAAGGCTAGGATTCTTTCCTCTGAAAATGGGCATGTGTGCATCCCCTTTGTTCCTGCAGCTCCCTGGTGGTTTGTCCCCCCTTCCTCCACTATAATCACTGAGCAGAAGTACATGCTGTCCCTTATTTTCCCCATGGTACCTCTTCCACTCCCGGGCAACCCCTCCCATGAGGCTGTTTGTGAGGCAGTCTCCCATTTCTTTAAAATCTGCCCCCCTAATGTCCAGGACCCTCATCCTCATGTATTTGCCTCCGTTTCCATTATAATGTTAAACCACACTGTGCAGTGATCACTGGTATCGAACGGACTGCGCACTGTGATGTCTGCAATGCTGTCCCTGTTTGTAAGCCCAGAACCAGCACTGCCACAGCGCTAGTATGTTTGCTGACTAGCTGCCCAAGAAAAAACCCTCGTAGGGAGTCAAACATGGCCCTGCTCCTTGCTGAAGCTGCAGCTGGAAGGTGCCAATCCACATCTGGCAGATTTAAGTCACCAGCTAACAGAACCTCCCCCTTACTTGCCAAGTTTTGCTTGCTTTGTTTGCTTGCTTACTTAGTATGTCTGCATTAACACCCTTCATAGAATTATACTCACTGATCATCACTTTTAATACACACATAACGGCGCGGTAACTATCCATCACAACTGGCCTTGTGTAATAGAGAGCTGTTAATCAAATGCACGACTCTCTAAGCGTATGCAGTAACTTAACTAGGGAGTGTGCGAGCCCATACTCTCTCCTTCACACATTGCCACTTGGCAGGCAGGTGGTGGCTGACCCAACATCCCCTCAGACATAACTGGGCACTGTCCTCATCCCAACCGATGTGAGCTTTTCTGACTAGACAGCCCCCAAGTGATGGGTGAGTAACAGATTTAGTCAGTCAGTGGGACCAGCAGTTTTAAAAAATAAACCATGGGTGCAGAACTGTAATCCAGAATTTTATAGACACCCTTAGTATGTGATACTTTTATAAACCCCTCAAGCCCCCTCTTGGAACGTATGTCATATTGCACATCTCATGTGTGTATAAATGAAGACTTCCTTTCCTATGTAGTATACATTTGTTTTAACGACACTGAGAGAACTTTGAGCTATGTAAGACTTCCGTGCAATTTAATTCATACTTCATATATCTCCTGATATATTTTCTGTAGTTTTCCATTTCTTCAATAAAATGGAGGGCAGTCACGTGAAATCAAGGCAACTGTCCCACTGAAGGTATCTGTTTTGGCTGACCGCCCACACCTGATAGCATACTCTCTTGTTGTGGACATCAGAATTTTCTCCATGAAAATCTATGGTAATGTCGTACACAAAGTTGTGCTATCAGGTGTAGACCAGCAGCTAGAGTAGACAGGCCAGGGATCATGTTTTCATGCAACTGTCCATCGAAAAAAAATAAAAGATATAAGGGTGAACACCACAGAAAATAAGAAATTTAAACTAAATTATGTCTGAGTACTAAATGCTTTCATTTGTTCCAGTGGCATTAGGGGCTCTGTAACTGATGTACTAACTGGCTTAACTGGTCATTAATTTGTTTATTTTGGTTATTGTAATGTTGTTGTACTGGTGTTTTTCTCCCCAGTGGTATATAGCATTAAATGTGGAGGTATACCCCTTTTATTGGTTTAACTGCAGAGGCATACAGCATTAATTAGGGAGGTACACTGGGCAACATGTAATAATGCGTCCTATATAAAGTTACTGCTGGGTAACAGGAGAGGTGGACAAGATGGACCTAGGGTCCCTTCAGTTATCATAATACTATGTAAGCCACTGTCCGAGACAACCATGCGCAGAATAAGACGTCCTGCAATTCTGGATGCTGATTAAGTGAAATCACATAAGGAATAGATGCCGGCACAACAAACCACAACACACTCAAGAGTAATAACTGTTAGCACAGCATGAAGCCAGTAAGCTCTAAGCAATGAGGTGAGTATGTACCCAACACCACATGGATGAATTCTGTGCCCTTTCACCCTTTAGAATTTGAAAACAACTGGGAATTGCGAGTGCAAGAGTTGTTGTTTAGGGTCCTAAGTGGTGTTCTGACTGAAACTTGAAGGCCCTTAAGAGTAATGGTAGAATATTTTAAAGCACTACTTGTTCTGGCTGGAGTGTCTAAAGTGCAGTGTCATAAACTACATATAGAGACTTGCCAATGATTTGGACAATGCATTTCTGAAGGCCTTCCAGCTCATTGCTACAAAGTGATATCATCAGAGAATGGCAAAACACACTGGCATATTCCAGGGCTGTGCTGCTACAAGCAGCAGGGTGGAGAAGGGACTACTTGCAAAGAACCTGCATCTTCTCAAGTCGCACAATGAAAACGATTTCTTGAGAAATCTTAACCACTGGGCTGCACACCATGGCATTTGTTCCATTAAGACAGACTGAGAAATATGAGATTTAGCAAGGCAGGTCAGGTTACTTGCAACAAACAGGCCCTGTGCATTCCTGAGGAATAGAAATGAACCAGCAAAATAGCAAACTTAATGAAAAAAAATTCTGTTTATTGCAGAAAATCAATCAGGCTTAGTGAGCTTGTACCCACTGATGGAGACTCTGTCTGAGTCGAAGTGCTGGAACGAGTGGCAAGAAGCTAGCCTGCGCAAGGATATTTTGCAAACTTACTAAGCCCGATTTATTTTCTTCAATAAATAGCATGTTTGCATTAAGTTTGCTATTTTGCTGGTTCATTTCTATTCTCCACGAGCGCAAAGGACCTGTTGGTTGCATGTTTGACTATAGGGCTGGCCATCCTTCCTACCTTGCGCACCAGCCTAGCACAGTTGGAATTGCAATTCCACCCCCACTCGGACTTTGTCAGGTCAGGTTACTGCACTGTGTCCTTCATAAAACAAGCATTTGTCAATGCCAAATGTTCACTGCTGGTATTGCTGTTGTACTGGGTCTTGCTTGTACACATTTTACTATACACTTACCCAGCACAGAGCAGGTGAGATTTGATGTCTCATTTTCAGTGGTGTCCTGCTTTAGCACATTGCACATTGTTAGACTAATTACCCAGAATAGGGCAGCTGAGAGGCAATATCTACTTTTAAGTGGGCTCCCACATTTTGACCTAAAATGTCAGTCTTTTTATGACCCAACGTTATGATCAAGATAGGTGAAATTTTTAAAATCCTCTGTGAAAAGGTGACTTCACTGTGTGACTGCAACAACATGTAACCCCCCTGCAAATGGGGGTTCCCAAAAGACTTCCAGGAGCTTGCTTGAATGCTCGAAGCCTGAATGGTGTCTGGCGTTTAAGCCATTTATCAGTGAGTGTTTTTAGAGCCTCTGGTACTGTCTCTTTGAGAGCTGTCTGCTTGCAGACATAATTAGTTTGTATGGGGGGACTGTGTGTTTCTCTGCTTGAGTACCACTCGAGCTGCTGCCAATTCACTCCATTTTGCAGTCACTAGAGTGCAAAGGGAACCTATCTGAAAGATGTAACTGTTTGCCAGAAATCATTTAGAGTAATAATGAAATTACAGTTTGTCTAACCTGCTTTCTTTGCAGTCAGAACTGTGTTTGCCTAGTTCCCCATTCTAGCTTTGAACTGCTGAACTGGACCAATCAATGTGGGTTAAGGTAGCTCTAAAATGGTGCCTTGGACGAATCAGAACTTGGACTCATAATCTGAGCCAGCCACAAGAGGATTGTATGGGCAGTGACTCTAGGAGATGTAGTTTAGACTTCGGCGCCTTTTTGGACCAACAGGGGCAGTCTATTGTGAGTGACAGCCAATCCAGCCAAGAACTGGGAGGAACTCAAAGGAAGAGCCCGGTTTTGTCTGCTGGAGTTCAGTTGAGCTCTGGCAGTGAAGAAGGAAGGAGACCTGTGCTTTTTCGGTGTGCAGTTTTAGTCGGGAAATGTGTGTAAGGCCCAGAGTTCCAGCCTGCAGCTTGTGTAACTGCTTGTTAGGACTGAATGCGTCCTGTGAAGAGAATCAAAGGATATCTGAAGAGTAGAAACCAGGCTCACCCTGTAGAAGACTGGAGAAATTGCTGAATTGCACTCGGTCTGTCAGGAACTGAATCTGCTGTGTGTTCTCCCGGGTATTGTGCAGTAATTGCTATCGGGATAGAGAAGCAGCCTGCCTGGTATAGTACTTTCTTTTTACCATATAAATGTGTGAGGAGGCTTGTGTAGCTCAAGTGAATCCTGCTGCCATTAAAGGGCTTTTGCCTGTTGCAGTTTGCCAAATAAATGTGTGAGGAGTCTCGTGGAGCTCAAGAGTAGCCCTGCTGCCATTGAAGGACCCTATCTTGTTTGGAAGTCGTGAGTACTAATTCAGGGTCGCTCCCTGTTGAATTGCCATATTGAATCCAAATGGAATTACTGTACTGCTGACTGTTTAACTATTTTTTCTTTTCTCTGTGTGAAAGGCCCCTACCAGCTGCCACGGTTTGGACTAGCCACTAGGGCTTGGGTACCCAGGGACAGTAACTGGTAGGGATAGGCCCATACACAGAGCCATAATAGATGAGCAACGTGATAAGCTAATTAACCTGATTCCCCCTGTCCTTGTTATATCCCCCAAATAAATCAGAGCTGCTTGTTTCAGCAAAGTTATACTGCCTGAGGTATTTGTCTATGTTAAAGTATTGTACTGTGATTGTTGCACTGTATCTTATTTTACAGGAGGTCCCAGTGCCTGAACCAGTCCTGGGGTAAGTGTATACTGTGAAGGTAATTCTGATATATTGTGTGGGCCACTAGTGGGAAGAAGGGGGTTGCAGTGTCCCAGAGGGCTGTGACCAAGTTAGTTTAACTATTGCAAACCCTGACCTCTGGGTGCAGGCACCGCCATCGGATCCAGGCCCCTCAACCTGTTAGTGGCAAATCAGGCAGGGGTAGTAGCCCCTGGGATAGCGCCATCTAGGGGTTACATCTTGGAGGCTCACGCTGGGATTGTGTGTCTTCTAGTGGCCATGTTTATGAACCACTGTTAGAAAAAAAATTGGTACCCGATAGAAGTGGCTGTGTACGGCTGGTGGAGTGGTGTACTGGGAGGAGATTGACCCCAAAATGCTATGCTTATCCTGGACATCCCCTAGGTATCAATATGGACACTGTACAGGGTACTTTCAAGGTGGAAGGTTTACAAAACCCTGTGGTGGTGGGTCGGCATGCTAATCTGCTCACCCACACTTTCCTGGCCCTAGTGGAGTTTAAGGATCCCATAGATAGCTCCAAAGTGCCACAGACCATTACCCCAGAGGAGCCCTCACTGCCTGGAAGTGATAACTAAGTATAGTAAAGACCGGGGAATGAGCCCCCACCACTGTCTGAAACTTTGAGGAGAAATTTGCTAAATGGTTGCTGGGGAAGGAAAGCTGTGAGGACTTGAAGAAACTATTCTTGCCACCTGAAAGTGTTCCTCCCCAACACCCTCTCCGCTCCAGTACCCGTAATGCTGGCTGAACCAATGCAGACTCCTATTTATGCACCTGCCATTAGTCACGACTCTTACCGAAGGTTGAGGATCTTCTCTGGCACCCTCCCCACCCCCAAGGGAGGATGACTGGGAGACCTGGATAGACTATGTTGCCCCTCAAGTGCTAGAATGGCAATGCTCGGGAAGCAGCGAAAGAGGTTAGTGAAGCCTCCGAGTCCTGCCCTAGCTACCATCCGTGCTAAACAGGCCAGTAACCCTGAAGTGACTGCACAGGGCTATTCTTGAGGCCTTGGAGAATGTGTATGGGAGCCCAGATTCTGATGAGGATCTATGGTGGAAGTAAGAAATGCACAACAGTACCAAGGAGTTGTTGTCTGTGTATGTATCTCGGCTGGAAAAATTGTTGCAAGAATGCCTCAGCAAGGGTAGTTTACCAGCGATTGAACTGGACCGAACCAGGCTGGACAGGATTCTTAAGTCTGCCCCCTTCTCAGAACTGCTGTTGCTTCAGTTCGCCTGGCAAATCGACTGGAATCCCCACCCTCCTATGATGAGTTAATGAGAGAATCGAGGTTGAGAAAGAGCGACCTCGGGAGGGACCTGCACCAATAGCTGCAGCTCGACCAGTGACTGAGGTGGCCCATCAAGTGAAGTTCAGGGGCAGAGGTTGGCAGTCAATGAGTGCTCTGACAAGGAAAAGATATGCCACAATGGGGAACTGTTGAAGATGAGGAATTCAAAAAACAGTCCCTTTATGAAGGCCGCGCCTGCAAGTGCAGACCCCGACCTATATCCGACTGCATCTGCTATGGGGTGGGTACCCACCCATGTATCTCCTGCTGATAACAGCTCCAAACTCAATTCCTTGACCATGGAAGTGGAGAAACTGACGAGATGTCTCCAAATGCTTATCACGCCGCAGACAGAGATGGCACAAGGTTTTCCAGTTAGTATTTCCCCACCCTGGCTCCCGAGTGTGGCGCCTCGACCAGCTCAAACTCCAGAAAGTATGTTTTGCTATAATGCGGGAAGGATGGGCACATGAAGAGAAATGCGGTCCCCAAAGACACTGACAAAGTTGCATATAGGCTACAAGGAGAGCTTGGGAGAACAAATCAGTGGTTAAGAGGTGCACAAAATGATCCCAGTGAGGGCACCAAAAATGCTAACTCACGCCTTTTGTGGCAAGGTCAGTTGCCAGCCCCACTACCGCCTCTCCAGACTGGTCCAGAATAGTGGGTCCCTCCATGGAGACCACTGTAAAGGTGAATGGAGTGTCTACAAGAGCTGTATTAGACAGTGGCTCCCAAGTGACAATTATGTTCCAGGATTGGTATCAAAGCATTTGTCAGGCGTACCCTTACAACCATTAGAAGGACTGCATGTATGGGGTTAAGTGAGAAGGCCTACCTATTCGGGTATATCCAATTTGGCTGTCTTTCCCCACCTCCGTGGCTGGAGTGGCCGAACAAGTGAGACCCTAGCCTTAGTGTGTCCCCCACTGGACTGTATGATGGTGTCCCTTTGTTGATTGGAACAAATGCTCATATGTTGGGAAGCTGGCACAGTTGTGTTATGAAAACAGGGTCAAAGACTAGTAGAGCTTTAAGAGTTCCGGCTTTAATTAAGAAGCCTATGAGGCACAGAGATGCTGAAAAAATAGAATCAGAGGAACGGTCGATGTATGGAAGAAAGGATCCTGAGTCTCTGATCCTGGTGCCAAATGCCCAGTGTACCTTACAGGGAGAGGTCCATATCAGAAAGGATGTTAAGAATAAAATATTAATGTTGGATGCACCAGGCGATGGAAAATTGCCAGAGGGACTGCTGGTCAAGCCTAGTATTTTGCCAGCTAGAGCCCATGCTTATGCCAGAAGGGTAATGGTCCAAGTTCATAATGTGTCTGAAAGAGACATTCGAGTAAATAGAGGTTGCATCCTGGCTAATGTGCATTGTGCAGACACTGCAGTGCTACCCGGCAGCAAGTTCAAGGAAGAATGACAGAGTAACGCCTGACTTGTTTGATTCAGCTGACTCCCGTTGCCAGCTGAATGGAAAGTGAGGATCAGTGAAGCTTGCCCAGAGAGACCAGGTGTTTTCTTTAAAGGAATGGGGCCTTGGATCGTGCAAGGAGCTGAGCACAATATCCGGCTGCATGGCGAAAGACCATTTAGTGAGAGGTCTCGGCGCCTGGCACCTGCTGATATAGATGATGTGAGCGGCATCTGCAAAGAGATGTTAGCTGCTGGTGTAATACAAGAATCCAGAAGCCCTTATGCTTCCCCATTGTGGTAGTGAGAAAAAGAATGGGACAGTAAGGATATGCGTGGATTCTCACCTTAAACCAGCGGACTATCCTGATCAGTACACAATGCCCGCATTCAGGATGCTTTGGACTGCCTAAATGGGAGCAAGTGGTTCTCTGTGCTGGATCTCCGCAGTGGGTACTACCAGATCCCGATGGCCCCAGAGGACCATGAGAAGAGAGCCTTTATCTGTCCGCTTGGCTTCTATGAACAGGGACCCTGGTTTTCCATTTTTACCGGTAACACCGGTAACAATCACGGAATCCTGCTTGGTTTGCTGAATTTGAATTCTTGTACCGGTGCCTCACGGAAATTGCATGTCACTGCAGGAATCGCTAAGATTTCAGTATCTTTTTAATTTTTAATTTTCTCTTTCTATGTCCCCTTCTCAAAGCATCGGTATCCCTAGCTTCACCCCAGGTAATGCTCAGGAGCTTCTCTGGGACTCTTCTATCCTGCCTGGGTTGCTTGTACCCCAGGTGGGAAGGAGGGACCCTAGGTCACCCTCGACACTCCCTTGGTGTGTGTCGGGCAGCCCAGTGGGTCCCTCATGGAGCCTGGTTATGAAGTCTGGGGCACCTGGGTCCCTTCTGCCAGTGGCCGATCGGAGTGATTGTTCTTGGTTTCTGGTCTTTGTCCCTGAGGGCGCAGGCACTAGAGATACAAGGAGGTAGGTCACAAGAGACATGCCACTGCTCCAGATCCTGGCTAGCATCCTCCCTCCTGATCATTCTGCAGCACCATTGCCCACCACCCATGGTCACACTGGTGGTGGTAAAGCTGGGACCTGCAGCCCACCCTCCCTCCCGGAGGAGGAGAGCGAGGCTCCCAGGTGCTCGATCCTACTCCCTGGCCAGACCTCCAGCAACCCGAGTTTGCTTTTGACCCTGGGTCACTGGCATTGCAAGCAATAGTGCTACTGCAGTACTTAGCGGGCGACCAGATTTCAGCATCTTAAAATGAATGCTGCTGTGCTTTGCATTCGGTTCTGCTTGCTCGATTATAGAAACAGTAAGAAATCACCCACACTGCTTTGTTGTAATCAGCCATTCAATTTAACCACCCATGCCCAGTGGTTAGAAGTAACAAACTGTGATTGAATTGGGTACATTCAGCAGACTTGGGTTTGAGTCCCACAACCTCCACTTGCATCCAAGCAAGTCACTTAACCTCCCAAGTGCTTCTAGGTCACTCCTTAAAACAGACAGTTCTGCCTAGTGGGCCTTGCCTGCTTTACAAAGAATATAAAAAAATACCAATGTATGTTTACTACATCATAGAATAGTAGTCAGGGTACCATGTAATTTACTTGAGGTTTTACTTAGGGCTGCAATGATTTTGTATAGGTAAAGATAAATATTCAGATATGTTTTATAAAGCTTGTTTTCAGATTTTAGCCAGGTTTGTATTGTATTCTTTGCATATAAGCATCTAGGTTGTAGATTGCTGAGCATGGGACCACTGTTACCTACTAACTTATTCAAGTTCATAATCTGTAGGGCCATCCAAAATCCTCAGTTGGTTGAATGAAAACTAGTCTGAATGAAGAATGTTCACAAGAAGAAACTGCCACTACTTATGAAAAGACTTCACAGTTAGCACCCCATTTAGGTGAATTGGATCACTTACCTTTTCTCCACCTGCTGATTCTGTCTCTGTGACAACAAAATGTTTTCTGATAGACTACTTCAACAAAAAGCAAATGTTAAGTATTTAAGAGTACTTAACGAGTAAGACCCCAGAGGCTGTATGATGCTGGTGGGCAAGTAGTGCTCAATTCACATCTGAACAAAGACATGAAAACTGGGAGACACCCTTTCATGGACACCAAATGAAAAAAGCATCCACATGTCTGGGAGATGCATGAATCCATTGAAGGTCCTCCACTAATCACTTGTGGATTTTTGAGGTGAAAACACTTTATTTCAAAGCAAATTCAAGCAGTTTTTTTTGCTCCTCCTACCCCTGGCCATCCACTCCTTCAGGCCTGCCAAGGCCCCTACCACCACTGCTGAGTCCGACCACTGTCCACTGACCCTTACTGCTGTGCTGCCAGGTAACCCAAAGTAACCCTTCACTGGTGGGCCCCTACCCTGTGGGAGGCTACCAGGGGAGGAGGTACTAAAAAGCTTCCTGTGTATCCTGGGCATGTCAGGGGTCAGAATGGACACATGTCTGGGGCTTCTGGTGTTTAGCGGAACCAGCAGCCATCCTTCAGTTGGCGCGATTGTTTTCCCATTTTCTTTGGGCGTGATAGGCTACATGATGTAAGGCATAAGCCGACATCCATCACCTCCTCCGCAGTGAATACTGATGTGTTGTGCCTCTGGCCTCCACCATGGGCCAGCAAATGCTGAGCAGTGAACCCACCCTCCCTCTCAGGAGAGGGGGTGGTGGTTGGACACTCAAGCCTTCACCCACCAGCTGGCCCTCCAACACCGCGTCTGTTCCCTAACCCTGGTCAGCGGTGTCACAGGCAGATATCAATTCAGGCAGTTAAATTATAGATAGGAAAAAACAAGAGTAGTCCACCTTTGCTGTGATGTAGTTCAGATTAAATCACATCTGAGTTCTAACAAACAGAGGCGAAGACATTTGTAACTTGTGCATGTGGGGGTGTGAGTGTTGAAAGAGGATCATAGTGCTGTCACTACTGCCATCACCCAGAGGATATGTACTGCATTGTTGCTACTGCCATCACCCGAAGGGGTGGGGGCTGTAGTGCTTCTGCTATCACCACTGGTGAATGGGGAATGTAGGCCTGCTGCCGTCCCACCTGAGGGATGAGGGCCATAGTGCTGATACTGCCATCACACATGAGGAATGATGACCATAGTACTGCTGCCATCACACCTAAGGGATGGGGGCCATAGTGCTGCTGCTTCCATCACACCTTAGAGATGGGGGCTGTAGTGTTGCTGCTGCCATCACATCTTGTACCTAAAATAACTTTAAATTGGTACAAGGATGGAAGGATGTGTAACAGTGGAGGTCAAAATTGCTAAAATGCATGTTAGCAGAGTTAAAAAATGGTTAAATAAAGTACACAAAACCAAACACCGGTAAAACCGGATTTTGGCTTAGCAGACACCGGTGACAATACCATTTTTTACAATGTGCAAAATGGAATATGCCCTTTCTCAATCCCGGTAAACCAGTGTCCCTGTCTATGAATTCATGAGGATGCCTCAAGGGATTTCAGGTGCCCCAGCCACTTTTCAACGATTGATGGAGCGTGCAGTGGGGGGACATGAACTTACTAGAGTGCCTGGTATACCTAGATGATGTTATTGTGTTTGGCAGCTCACTGGAGGAACATAAGAGAAGATTATTTAAGGTATTGGACCGACTGGAGGACTTTGGCCTTAAACTGTCCATTGATAAGTGTCAATTCTTTCAAACATCAGTAAAGTATGTGGGACACATAGTATCCACCGAGGAATAGGGACCGACCAAGTAAAGTTGAGGCCTTGACCACCTGGCCACTGGCAAAAAATCTAAAAGAACTGCAAAAATTCCTGGGATTCTGTGGTTATTATCGGTGTTTCATCAAGGACTATTCAAGAGTGATCCGCCCTTTACTTAACCTTACTCAAGGTATCCCCAACCCACAAAAATACCAAAAGTCAGCGTCCTCAAGACTGAAAGAGTGTATTTTCATCCGAGTGAAGTATTTGGGGCCGCTGGACTCTGATTAATGAGACTGCTTTTCATGAGATCATATATCAACTTACCCATGCTCCAGTGCTGGCCTATGCCGATCCAAGAAAACCTTCGTCCTGCACGCTGATGCTAGCTTGCAAAGGGTTGGGGGCTGTGTTGTACCAAGAGCACGAGAATGGCCTGAGACCAGTGGCCTTTGCCAGTAGAAGCCTGACCCCATCAAAAGAACTATCCTGTACATAAGTTAGAGTTCCTAGCTTTGAAGTGGGCTATTGTTGACCAATTCCATGAGTACTTGTATGGGGCTAAAATACTAGTAAAACTGACAATAATCCTTTGACCTATGTGCAGACCTCAGCTAAGTTGGATGCCACCGGCCATAGGTGGCTTTCTGCATTATCTACATATGACTATGCTCTCGAATACCGAGCAGGTCTGAACCACATAGATGCTGACCTCTCTCCTGGGCCTGTTCCCCAGAATGATTGGGTCCGATTGGCAGAACCTGACATTCGGGCACTCTACCGGAAGTTTGACAGGGAGGAACAAATGTCCCACGGATGCAGTGGACTGCATGGTGGATTGCTTGGGACCTCTGAGAGTGCATACCTGCTTATGCCTCTTTTCTGCAATAGACATTGGTGCACTGCCTCAGCTGGACAATGACAGTATTTGCGGGCTCAATCCCGCGATCCCATGATCAAAGCAGCTTTAGAAGCCCTCTATGCAGGAAAAGATGTGTCCAAATTCGCTCCACTGATTTGAGAACTGCACTGTTATACAAAGAAGGTCCTAAGTTGAAACTGATCAATAAACTGTTATACAGAGAAACAGTAGACAGAGGGGGACAAGTAGACAAACAACAACTAGTGCTGCCCACTGCCTTTCGAGACTCAGTACTGATGTCCTTGCACAACCACATGGGGCACCTCGGTATAGACAGAACACTTGACTTGGTGAGATCCAGATTCTATTGGCCTAAGATGGGGCTGATGTGGAGCAACACATTTGAACTTGTAGTCGCTGCTTACAGAGGAAAGCTTTGCCCCAGAGGGCTACCCCTTGTTAACATCACCACCAGTGCACCCATGGAGCTGGTCTGTATTGATTTTCTGAGTTTGGAGTCAGATCAAAGAATATCAGTAATGTGCTGGTGGTCACTGACCATTTCACGAGATATGCCCAAGCTTTCCCCACCAAAGACCAGAAAGCATCCACTGTGGCCAAAGTACTTGTAGAAAACTTTTTGTTCACTATGGGGCTCCACAAAGAATCCATTCTGATCAAGGGAGAACTTTGAGAGTCGTCTGATCAAAGAGATGCTTTTCTCTCTGTGGGGCAAAGTCCAGAACCACTCCTTACCACCCCAGGGGACCCAGCCTGAACGCCTTCAACCGTGACTTTGCTAGATATGCTAGGCACCCTGCACCCAAAGGACAAGCCTAGATGGAGCCAACAAATTAGCACCCTGGTACATGCTTATAACTGCACCAAAGTGATGCCACTGGGTTCTCCCCTACGCCTGATGTTTGGAAGAAAGCTCGACTACCGGTAGATGTGTGTTTTAGGGTCTCTCCTGATGGGGTTCAAGCTGACAACTATTTACAGTATGTGCAAAAGTTAAAGGCCCAGCTAACTCATGCATACCAACTGGCTCAAACCATGGCTGCCAAAAGAAATCTGGCCAACAAAGAAAGGTATGATAAAAAGGTGAAAGCACAGGAACTCCAGGAGGGAGATCGGGTATTGCTAAGAAATCTGGGACTGCATGGCAAACACAAGATTGCTGACAGATGGCACCATCTCCCTCACATTGTAGTGGGCAAACTAGATGATCTGCCAGTGTACAAAGTAAGGCCTGAGAATAATTCAAAAGATGTAAAAACAATGCATAGAAATCATTTACTGCCCATTGGACAAATCTTGATTGAGTCTGAGCCCCCAGAAGATGCCCCCTCTGGACCAGTGACTAGAGCTGCTGCTAAGAAAGATCAAGAAAGTCTGCACCTACAGAAGCAGAGTTAAGTGTTTCCCTCCACAAGTCCCAGTTAAGCATGACTGTCAGTCCATATCAGAAGAAAGTGAGAGTGACTTTGAATACTATCCTTCTTACGAACTGAGTCAATTGTTTGAGGGCAATCCCCCAGTCAATACTGGAGGCGAGCTGGGCCTTCTGGACTGTCTAAGCCCCCAACCTCGTCCCTGGGCCAATGCTCCCAGAAAGTGAAGTGCAAAGCATCAGATCAGATGAAATGGAATCATTGTGCATGGTTGAACTGTTTGAGCTTTCAGGGAGGAAAATGATGGATTAGGGCAGACTGGTGATACACCAGAACAAGAAGAGTATTTTGAGTGCCCTCACAGTCCATGCCAGTGTCCAAAGCTCTCCATGTGAGCCAAATGTTGTGGACTCAGAAACTGTAACTCCTGGAGCTGAAAGTGCCCCAAGTTCTAGCCTCTCTACCCCCATGGAGACTCCCCTGACAAGTGAGGACAATGCTGAAAATGAGGCTCAGAGTGCAGAGACTGTAACAGGTCCCCCTAGAAAGCCTGATCGAGCTGTAAAGCCTGTGGTGCACCTCAGTTATGATTCCCTTGGGAGGCCTGTGGACTTGCCTCTCAATGTTGTCCATAAAGGAGTGTATGTGTCCCCGAGCTCATTGCCCAAACTGAGCGTCAGTGCTAACTCCAAGTTACTTGTGTTGCCCTCTAAGTATGGTGCCCTTGCCCAGTCAAGCCCCAAGGTAACTGATAGGGAAGGGCCCCCTCTCTTCAGGTTTCATGTACAAGAGGTAATAACTTGAGTTATGGTACAATGTGTGTGTAATACTGTGTAAAGAGTGACGTACTGCAATGTTTCAGAAATGTGTTCTTGGTAAAATGATGTATTGACTGATGATTACATGTGTGAGCCTAATGCAAATGTATATGGTTGCAGTTGAAACTTATGGGGGTACTTGCTTGACGTGGCCGTCAAGCTTTCCCAGGCCAGGAAGAGTGTAACCCCCCTGCAAATGGGGGTTCCCAAAAGACTTCCAGGAGCTTGCTTGAATGCTCGAAGCCTGAATGGTGTTTGGCGTTTAAGCCATTTATCAGTGAGTGTTTTTAGAGCCTCTGGTACTGTCTCTTTAAGAGCTGTCTGCTTGCAGACATAATTAGTTTGTATGGGGGGACTGTGTGCTTCTCTGCTTGAGTACCACTCGAGCTGCTGCCAATTCACTCCATTTTTGCAGTCACTAGGAGAGCAAAGGAACCTATCTGAAAGATGTAACTGTTTGCCAGAAATCATTTAGAGTAATAATGAAATTACAGTTTGTCTAACCTGCTTTCTTTGCAGTCAGAACTGTGTTTGCCTAGTTCCCCATTCTAGTTTTGAACTGCTGAACTGGACCAATCAGTGTGGGTTAAGGTAGCTCTAAAATGGTGCCTTGGACGACTCAGAACTTGGACTCATAATCTGAGCCAGCCACAAGAGGATTGTATGGGCAGTGACTCTGGGAGATGTAGTTTAGACTTCGGCACCTTCTTGGACCAACAGGGGCAGTCTATTGTGAGTGACAGCCAATCCAGCCAAGAACTGGGAGGAACTCAAAGGAAGTGCCCGGTTTTGTCTGCTGGAGTTCAGTTGAGCTCTGGCAGTGAAGAGGGAAGGAGACCTGTGCTTTTTCGGTGTGCAGTTTTAGTCGGGAAACGTGTGTAAGGCACAGAGTTCCGGTCTGCAGCTTGTGTAACTGCTTGTTAGGACTGAATGCATCCTGTGAAAAGAATCAAAGGATATCTGAAGAGTAGAAACCAGGCTCACCCTGTAGAAGACTGGAGAAATTGCTGAATTGCACTCGGTCTGTCAGGACCCGAATCTGCTGTGTGTTCTCCCGGGTATTGTGCAGTAATTGCGATCGGGATAGAGAAGCAGCCTGCCTGGTATAGTACTTTCTTTTTACCATATAAATGTGTGAGGAGGCTTGTGTAGCTCAAGTGAATCCTGCTGCCATTAAAGGACTTTTTGCCTGTTGCAGTTTGCAAATAAATGTGTGAGGAGTCTCGTGGAGCTCAAGAGTAGCCCTGCTGACATTGAAGGACCCTATCTTGTTTGGAGGTCGTGAGTACTAATTCAGGGTCGCCTCCCTGTTGAATTGCCACATTGAATCAAATGGAATTACTGTACTGCTGACTGTTTAACTAATTTTTTTTTTTCTGTGTGAAAGGGCCCATACCAGCTGCCACGGTTTGGACTAGCCACTAGGGCTTGGGTACCCAGGGACAGTAACTGGTAGGGATAGGCCTGTGCACAAAGCCATAGGTAGATGAGTAAAGTGATAAGCTAATTAACCTGATTCCCCCCAGTCCTTGTTATATCCCCACTAAATAAATCAGAGCTGCTTGTTTCAGCAAAGTTATACTGCCTGAGGTATTTGTCTATGTTAAAGTATTGTACTGTGATTGTTGCACTGTATATTATTTTACAGGAGGTCCCAGTGCCTGAACCAGTCCTGGGGATAAGTGTATACTGTGAAGGTAATTCTGATATATTGTGTGGGCCACTAGTGGGAAGAAAGGGGGGTTGCAGTGTCCCAGAGGGCTGTGACCAAGTTAGTTTAACTATTGCAAACCCTGACCTCTGGGTGGAGGCACCCGCCATCGGATCCAGGCCCCTCAACCTGTTAGTGGCAAATCAGGCAGGGGTAGTAGCCCCTGGGATAGCGCCATCTAGGGGTTACAAACATGTTTCAGAGGGGATTTGAAAAATGTCACCTGCCATGTTCAGCAGATGGGGTAACACAAGGGATATGTTGAACATTAGGGGCCAAAATCTGCAAAAAATAAAGTTATGAGTAAATGTTGGAACAATTAGTTTCCTCATAACTTAGTTGGTTTTTCACATTTTTACCCCAAATTTCAACATAATCTATTTTTGACCTCTCCTTCTGAGCATGACAGGTTTCATTAATAAAACAACAGCTGAAACGTCATTCTGTGCCATAAGTGTTAAACACATTTTGGGTAAGGTTTGAGAAATAACAGCTGCCACATTCATGAGGTGGTGTGAAAAAATAGCTGTATTGAAAAGTGGGGGTCAAAATATTGAAAATGACCACAGTTACGAGCGTACATTGAAAAATTGCAACGTAGACACATAACTTTGATGTTTCTTATATTTTTACCCCAAATTTTCAACACAACTTTCTTATGACAAAATGAGAAAGATATTTAGGGAAGAAATGGCAAGAAAGGGGAATATAGGGGATGTGGAGGAGTTATGGGAAACTACCGAGGGGGGGGGGTACTGAAAGCCACTGAAATTTGCATAAAGAAGGTGAGGAAGGACAAAAGAAAGGAGACCACTCTGGTTTACAAGGGAGGTGGCAGGGGTGGTCAGGGAAAGGAAGTGGGCATTCAGAAAATATCAGATGACACAAAGGAAGGAGGACAGAGAGGCTTACAGGGAGACGAGGAGGATAGCAGGGCAGAAGATAAGGAGGGCTAAAGCGGACACTGAGGAGAAAGCAGCTAGACAGGCCAAAAGGGGAGATAAAAGTTTTTTTAGGTATGTGGGAGAAAGAAGGAAGGCAAGGCAGGGGATAGGACGGTTGAGGGGGGAGAGGAATACAACTGGAGGGGGACTTTGAGAAAGCAGGAGTGCTGAGTAGCTGTTCTGCTCGGTCTTCACAGGGGTGGGGTAAGGGGCCCAAGTTGAGGCGTAGGAGTAGGGAAGACAAAAAGGTGGATCCTGCCTGTTCAGCATAGACAGGGTTAGGGAGGAACTGGGCAGGTTAAAGGTGGACAAGGCAATGGGGCCAGACGGCGTGCACCAGAGGGTAATCCGGGAACTGAGGGAGGAGCTGGCAGCCCCACTGACGAGGCTGTTTAACTTGTCCCTGCATACAGGGTGGGTGCCAAGGGACTAAGGAGGGTGGATGTGGTGCCACTGCACAAGGCGGGGGCAGTAAGGTGGTGGCGGAAAATTATTGCCCGGTCAGCCTCACCTCGGTGGTGGGTAAGGTGATGGAGGCACTAATAAAGGAAAGGGTGGTGGACTACCTGGTGGACAGCGGCCTGCAGGATGATAGGCAGCATGGCTTCATGAATGGGAGGTCATGCCAGATGACCCTGATAGAGTTCTTCAATTGGGTGATGCAGGTGGTTGACCAGGGAGGGGCGGTGGACATAGCCTTCAGTAAGGCCTTCGACACCGTCCCTCATAGAAGGATAGTAAATAGGGTTGCAAGCTTAGGGGCAGGGTGGAAAATAACTAGGTGGGTGGAAAACTGGTTGATGAGCAGAAGCCAGAGAGTGGTCGTAAATGGGGTGCACTCCAGGGTAAGGGGGTGATGAGTGGGGCACCCCAGGGGTCAGTACTGGGACCCCTCCTTTTTAATATCTACATCAGTGATACAGCGGATGGGCTGGAGGGAAAAGTGTGCCTATTTGCAGATGATATGAAAATCTATCTACAATAGGGTGGACACCCGGGGGTGGAGGCCATGAGGCAGGACCTGAAGATTCTGGAGAGGTGGTCAGAAACTTGGCAACTGAAATTCAATGTCAAACAATGTGCTGTGATACACTTGGGCGAAAACCGGGAGCAGCTTACACTCGGGATTTAAAAAAAAAAAAAAAAAACAGAGCAGGAGTGGGATCTGGGGATTATAATAGCAAGTAACCTTAAGGTAGGTAGCCAATGCAGCAAAGCTGTGCGGAAGGCAAATGGAATGTTGGCATACATTGGGAGAGGCATAACTGGCAGAAGGAGGGAGGTACTGATGCCTCTTTACAAAGCCATGGTGAGGCTGCACTTGGAGTATGGGGTCCAGTGGTCCAGTTCTGGAGACCGCACCTACGCAAGGACATAGATGGGATACAAAGCGTTCAGAGAAGGGCAGCCAAGATGGTGCAGGGGAAGCTATACGAGCAGAGGTGTAGGGAATTGGATCTGTTCCCATTGGAGACCAGAAGGGAGAGGGGGGACATGACTGAAACTTTTAAGTATGTGAAGGGGATCAATAAGGTGAAGGAGGGGGGCTTATTTAAAAGGAAGGAGGGGGCTAAAACTAGAGGGCATAGCCTAAGATTGGAGGGAGGAAGACAGAGGCAATACGAGGGGGCGATTCTTCGTGGAGAGGGTGGTGTAGGCCTGGAACAACTACCTGAGAAGGTGGTGGGGGCTGAAATGGTAGAGGTAATCAAGAGGGCATGGGACAGACATATGGGGTTGGTAAGTGGGGGGGAAGGGAGGACCCATGGAACAGGAGATGAATAGGGGAGAGGAAGGGGCAGACTCGATGGGCAGTTGGGGTCCTTTTCCGACATTGGATTTCTAGGATTCTAACCCCACATAGCCTACTTATGAGCTCACCTGATGAACAAGGGCAGAGAAAATGTTTAAATCCTACCCAAAAGGTGATTTTGCATCACAAGTATGAAAACAAATTTTGGCCAGGATTTGAAAAATGACAACCGTCACATTCATGAGGTGCTGTGAAGAAACAGCTATGTTGAAAATTTAGGGTCAGAATATTGAAAATTACCAAAGCTATGGATTTTCAACATAGCCTTCTTAGGACCCCACCTCATGAAAAAGGGTGGAGAAAATGTTCACCTCCTGCCCGAAAGGTGATTTTGTGCAGCAATGGCGAAATCATCTTTTGGGACAGATTTGCCAAATTTCACTGCCGTTGTTCATGAAGTGGGGTCCCAAAAAGGCATGTTGAAAATTTCGGGCATAAATATTCAAAAATGCCCAAGTTATGCCAGTAGGTTCAAAACCCTATTGAAATATACTGAACCGCACACCTAATTTCCTCAGTTCGCGTTCCAGCATTGAAGAGTGAAGATGTGCCTACAGTTCAGAGAGGATTACAATGTTGGATCCCTGGTGGGTAACTAAGGGCTTGGAGGCGGGGGGCGGTGGGTGCTGAGTGGGAGGGTCGGGTGTGGGGACAGTAATGGCGGCAGCAACAGACATCAATGAACAGTTTTCTTTTTTACTGGGCGTTTAAAAAAAAAAAACTACAAAGGATGGTTTTCCTTATTTCAGGTACTGAAACTGGGATTGGACACCCCAGTGTCAGTGTTATGTTTGATGGAACCGAGGGTGGGCTCCCTGGTGTTGCATAATGAAAACAATCAGGGTGGGGGGGTAGCAGCCATCATGGGGGATTGGGCACCCTGTGCTGGAATTTTAACATGGAAGGGGTGGGGTCCTTATGTTTGGTGGCACTGGGGGTGGCCTTCCCACTCCACACAATAAAAATAGGTGCGTGGGGGGGGATGCTAGAGAGTGGCATCAGAGACAACATTGTGGGGGTGCCACAGCAGGCTGATCACGACAAGGTCAAAGAGCCGCCCTTTGATTAGACTGTCTCTTTCCTTTGAACTAGATGAAGTTTCCACCCAGCAAGCCAGAACAGTGTCATGATCAGCCTGGCTGATAATTGGTGCGACACTGGCAAACCCCTTGCAGACCACTCTGCATTGGACTGACAGTGTCACATCCCTCAAAAGCCACTTTCATAGTAAAATGTTCACTGCACGTGCGCCCATGGCAAACATAACAAGCAAAAGAGAGTACATGTCAATGATTTTCAGCTTTGGGATATAAATCATTAAAATGTCCTCCATCATAATAAGTACTGTACATTTACAATGGTAGGTCACACTTTAAGTGTCTGTTTCGATGTAACTCTGGGGTAGGCAAATATTAATTGCATGCAACAAGGGTAATTATACTGTATGTTACCCAGTGGTAGCCAGTGACATTATGTGCTATGTAGTTTAGCTAAATATATCAGGAAATCCAATAGAAATTAATGGGGATTTCCTGTGATATATCATGATATATAGGCGATATGTACCAGGCGATCTCAAAATAAGCAATTTATCTTCATGTGTGAGGAGACGGGAACATAACTCATGAGTAGTAGAGCCACAAGTGAGTTATGAAAGTCCTGTCCACTCATAAGTGATGATAAATTGCCTAGTTTTTATTTTATTCGTTGTTTACTGGGTAAGGCCCACTATGCACATCAGCCTGTTTTCAGGGGCGATCCGGGAGCACTGGGGAGGTTAAGTGACTGGTTAAGAGTCACACAGTATGCAAGTGGAGGTTGTGGGAATCACACCCAGGTCTGGCTGATGGATATACCAAGTTCAGTAACAGCTTGTTACTCTAACTGCCAGCCCCAGCTACTATGCATTTGATATATGCAACACTAGTTTACAAGTTATAGCTTTTACATCTACATACAGTTTATTTGAAGATTTTCTGTTTTTCATTGATTTTGACAGCTGGCTTCAGTGCTATACTGCCACACTAGGCATTGTGATGTCCTCAGCATTGACAAAGCTGTTCTCTGACTAGTTCAGTATTTCACTGTGACAAAAGTAACCCCAAAAATATCCACTGTGACAACAGTAACAACATACAGAATAGTGGCTGGGGAAGAGCTGTGATTCTAGCAAGGGATTCTGATGACATCACAAACCACGAGAGCAAGCTGCAAATGGTCCGATGTTATCAGAATCCCAAGATGGAGTCCCAGTCCTGTTGTGATTTCTCCACCAGTCACTTTTTATAGTGCATCAGGGAACAATTTTTAATCAAAATAAATGTTAAACATTTTTCAATTAAAATTAATTTTTTTGTACAGAAGGCAGTGGATAGGAAAAAAACTAAAAGTTTTCAAGTTATCAAGTCATAGAACATTCATCTAAAATGTAAGTTTTCAGAATTTGTGAGATGCTATGAAGTTCTGATGTTCTGCTAATTGTCTCATGTAAGATGGCCATGCACAACAGCAGGCCACTCCCATGCACAACAGCAGGCCACGCCCATACACAACAGATCAGCTAATCACACACATCATTACCCAGGATGATGACAGTATTTAAGCAATAATAACCTCACAGCCGGTCATTTCCTAGGGGATTAACGACTGACCAGGGTGCCATCCCCCCCCCGGCCAGTTGTTAATCTACAGGAAATGACCGGCTGTGGGGTCATTATTGCAATTATAATTCTAACACAACAATGAGAGTTTTTTTGTTTTTTTTAACCACCACTGCTGTCAGTATACAGCACACAATCAGCTGAGTGTCGCTGCTGTGCCAGGCTTTTCTAAGATATTTCAGACCAGCACAGCAGTCAATCTGTTGAGCCACTTTAGCTCATAATTAATTAGACTTATAATTAACAGCATATGCAGAACTACACTAGAATGCAACAGAACAGCAAACCTTTGTCATTTCCAGGTGGTTGAACTCTCCTATAGTAGACAATGGAGAAAGATGACGGAGGTGCTGGAACAGTTTTACAGTTTTTTAAGAGGTGGTGGAACTGAGTTCCTGTGGGCTCCTTCTCTATTTAACTCCTGCGACTGAATGGCACACCACTGCCTATATTGTACAGCAGCCTAGGAGTTCTCACCTCTAAAATAAGAAGCAAGTTCAAATGTGGCTCCATATGCCGGTCTGCATGTGCAGTGGTGGTAGCACTACCATTCGTGACACTACAACCCAAGTTCGGGAATGAGCCTGGAACATCAGCAGTCTGGACAGGAGGAGGTACGATGAGTGTCCACTGGACTGCTCTCCTCCTCCTGGTGGGTGGGTGAGTGGTGGAGCCCAGCATAACTGAGACTCTCAGATGAGGCTGGAAATGGAGCACCAGCTCAGGACCACAGAGGGGGTGGAGATGATGGTGGATGGCTGTAGGGCACATGCGGAAGTGTGCACGCTCTACACTGTCACTGTACAGTTTTGTCTCCGGTGGCAACCACAAGAAGACGTGCTGAGATGCTCCATGAAGCTCCCACTCTCCATCTGAATTATGTCACTAGCATAAGTCTCCAGTGGACGCAAGGTGGATCCTGGTCACTCCTTCAGGAGCACCACCTCAGGAGTTAAACTACAGGGCCTCCATCCTGGGCAGCTGGGGAGGGGGTGCCAGGTGGGGGGTCTGTCAGTGATCTGATATGGTGTAAATCCCTGCATGACACATGGTGATAACACAGTTAATTAAAAAAAAAAATGTCTTCATACAACATAAACATGTTCACCAGTCTTTAACCTTCCTACCCTTATTTTCTCCAAAACTGATGTACAGCTCAGTGTGCCACCTGTGTTCCAAATCAGTATTCATATTTATATCTGTCTCTATCAGTATTAACTTATAAGTATTAAAACTTGACCCTAAAATGCTAAGATTGTAACCGTTAGTTATTTGTATAAACTCTGTGGCTGTTATGGCACCCCAAAAAACCATCTTGAAAAATAGCTGCTTCACCTAAATGAGGCTATCCTGGCATGGAGACATTCTAAATGAAATAGGCTATTTTTGCAGTCAGGGATCCTGTCGTTTCTGGGCCTACATGATCATGGGCAGGGGGACAGGCAGTGTCAGCAGACCTCATTAGTTGCAAAATGTTATTTTCTTTGTTCGGTTATTGTCTTAGTAAAACAGCAACAAAGGGCCCAACTAGGCTATGTAGCGCTTTTTGCTTTATTTGGTGACTTAAAAGTAAGTTACAATATTCAAACTGCAGAAACCAGGACCTTGCCAACCAATATAGCTGGACACCACAACTTTTCAACTTCCACCATCAAAAAAGTTTATTCACATCCCTTTGTGGGTTACACACATTCGCCGAATACGTTTCGGACATTGTTGTGCCCTTTATCAAAGGCTAAAGTGCAACTACTGTGTGTTTTGTTTTGTAAATGCAAAGAAATGGACATCCCCGTTTCAAGAGAGGTACATTCTACTCTTTCAAAAGCAGCAAACAAACCCCTCTTATGGTTTTAAGAGGTCCTCATGTGCGGGCAAATCCTCCATGCTGATTAGTTAAATAAGCATTGATGATTTTTTATGGTTTATTACAGCTCAAAGCCTTTGTTTTCTGTGTTTTGGTTCACGTGTAGGGCTTACTCCCAACAGCTGGATAGATGATTAGCTGCTTCCAGTTTCTCACCGGGCAGACTAGACAGACTGTTAGGCCTTCTTCTACTGTCAGTTTTGTATGTTTTTCCATCTTTTCTGCTTACTGAATCCTTAAAATATTGCTCTGTTCGCTGTCAACAACACTGTCGCGTATGCTTTTCCTTTATTCCTATTCTTCATTACCATATATGACAACTTGTGTTACTAATAATAATGCCTATTTGCCTCTCTGTGCTCTCCTTTTATTAATTGCTCTAATATTTAATAAGTCTTTCAGATGTTGTTTTCCTCTTTCCCCAATATAATAAGTTTTGTGATACTTTTATACGAAAGACACTACATGGTATAAAACTGCGTTGAACTTGCATTGCCAGGATATCCAAATCATGACTGTTTTGCATGCAGATTCAGACTGGCTAGGGCCAGAGTTGCTGAAGTTTTCAGACCATGGCTATCCATTGCAAACGGCCACACATGAAGCCTTACAGCTACTGTATTCACGCCCCTCTCCACCACACCCAATATTGCACATTTCATAAACAATCCACTGGCTTATTCAAAATGTTTGTCACAAACTGGAATCAACTAATCAACTAATCATTGTACGTACCTCTCCATACACCACTGCTCCCAGCCTTGGGTTTGAGACCGACTTCAGGATTATGGCTGCTGGCTTAGCTCAGAGCCCTGGAGAAATGTTCATCTACCACCGCCCCTATCTCTCCTTGGAAATAAGTGAGGAGGACGCACCTAGAGCTGATGTACTCTGTCTCAGTTGGCTCCTCTTTTTCCTCTTCCTCTTCTTTACCCTGAGGTGAGCTCTCTAAGGACTCCTGCATTTTGCTGTAGACTGCTAACTTCTGCAGAGACAAAGCAGATATGAAGAGAGTTAAGTCTCCAGTCTACATGGTGCTGACTGAACTGTTCACAAAATTAGAATAATAAGGAGAATTAGCATTTATATAGCACTTTTCATACACATTGTATCCCAAAGCACTTTACAAACAAGTAGACTAGTAGTTAAGTGACTGTAAACATGTGGCGGTAACCATTTAGCATAACAAAACCCACACACAGCCTTGGACAATTGCATGAGCTGGTTTTTATAGGAATGGGAATGTTGGCCAGGACAACAGGGCAATTGCCCATCTGTGGCAAAATGTGTCTTTGGTTCATTTACTACCACCTGGACACCAAACAAAACTGAAGAGCCGCACCGAGAATGGACTGGTGCTATGACAAAATACATTCACAGGCAATCAAAAAGTGAGCACCCAGTCCAGGACTAGCATCACTCCGGCTTACAAAACCATTGTGGTAACAGGCATGGCCATAAACTCTTACATTTCACCTAGCGTGTGCCAGGCTTATGATGAAGCCTGGTATAAGCTAGGCAAAATGTAAGAGTTTGTAGCCATGCCTGTTACCACAATGGCTTTGTAAGCCAGAGTATTTTGCACTCAGCACTTACACTTTACTTTTGAATAAATTGCTTTGATTCTGGTCCTGGACTGGGTGCTGACTTTCTGATCACCTGAACACCACCAGGATAGCACCAGAGATGGACAAAAGGAACCTTCATACGACTTCTCATCTGAAGGATGGCATACTCAGACAGCACAGCAACCCCCCCCCCCAAGTACTATACTCGGGTGCCAGCATTGATGGTATGAGTGAGATCCTGGTGAGGGATCAGTACAAGGCATTTATTTATCCAGTACAGAAGCTAGGCTATAATGCCTTGTGGCACAGTCTCATTTTCAGCAATGAGGACTAGGAGTTACATCAACAGTCTGTTAATCACCCCCTAGGGGCATAATGTGGCACGAGGTGCAGCTGTGTGCCGTATTGCTGCTAGGGGACGAGCTTCATGCTTCAGTAACAAAAAGGAATGTTGTCCATGTCCATTTCACAACATCACAACTTGGGCCCAATTTTAAAAGGACTTAGAGGGACGCAAGGGACTTGCGTCAAAGGTTTTTGACGCAAGTTGTGATTTGCGTCACAAACTGCAGCAAACACAGTTTTATAATGCGGGCTGTGTTTGTTCCAGACACAGCTGCATCAAAGCCCACTTGTGCCAGGGTTGCATCAAACAACTCAGTGCCACAGATCACAAGTGGGCTTCTGCCATGGCTGGGCTGCCATATCCCCATTTTTTGAATTTTGGAAGCCCCATCACGGATGCAGGAGAGCCGCCAGTTAGACTAGCTAGGAGGTGGTCTAACTGGCTTGTGCCAATGGGGTGAGGTGGGACAGGGAGCTGTAGGGGTGAACCAGGGGCAGTACATGTCATGGTGGGGCTTGGATGGGAGGTGGTAACCCACCCCCAGCATGTGGCACATAGCGTGATGGCACCAACTTGGACTGGCATACTACTCAATGGGCACCCCAGGCGCTGGTTGCAATACTGAACTGTGATTCCATACAGTTTCCCCCACCCTCCATCCCAGAATGTAGCCCCACATATCGCAGTGCCACTCTTTGGTGGTCTAGTGGCCCCCACCCTCCCCACCTTGACAGCCACTGCCGAACCACTCCTCTCCCCCCCATTCCCAGCTTGCACCACCATGACCAGCCACAGAACATGTGCACATAAACCACATAAGCAAACAGTATGCTTACGTTGTCTGTGCGATCTCATTCTGCGGCTTTCCGTGGTGGTGTGAAAAGGGAAGTGCCAGTCACAGAAACAGCTCGGGGGTGGGGTGCTTTACCACTGTCTGTCGGGGTGGGGGCCACCAGACCATGAGGTAATGAGTTCATAGTTCTGTGAGGGCATGGCTGGAGCGTGGGGTGGGATTGGGACATGGACTGGGACCAGGCCTTTTTTTTTTTTAATTTTATTTTTTTTTAACAGTCAGGCACAAGGATTGGGGGGCACTACAGCACCACCCCATGTTCACTATATTGGGGATTACGGGGGTTGGCAATAGCCTGCCACAGCAGTCATTCCACACTAGCAGCACATGAGTTCCCTGGGAGTAGTGAGACAGTGCCCTACCAGAACAAAATGCCCTGTGCCACAGCCTGGTGTCAGCTGCCCCTTCTGTGCCTGGGTTCCAGGCTTGTTGCTTCTTGGGGCATCCAGGCTGGCCTCTGTGCACATGTCCATGGATGCGTCCACAGACTTCTGCCAGGACCCCCCAACGGCACCCATCTTTGGGCTGCAGGCTGAATTTTGTGGCTATTCCAGAAGGTTTGGCACTAGTCACCAACATTCTGGAACAGCAAGTTTTGCCTTTGCTGCAACTGTGTTGGATGCAGCTTCCTTTTCTGCCCCAAGCTGTGTCAGACGCAGCTGGCTTCTAAAATCAGACCCCTTGTCTAAAAACAATCGACCAGTCAAACTTGATGACTTCAAAGGCCAACCAGTCTGAAGGGACTACGAATAAACTGATGCTACTTGGATCAAGGGTTACCTCAGGAACCACAATACTCAGCAGCTGACCAACTGCAGTGAAGGGACTCTACAAAGACTCAGCATCACCCAATCAGATCCATGTTCCCATGGTCCGTACTGGCAACCATGACCATGGATTCTGAATAGCCGTAAAAGAGGGCACATTTTTACTGCATTTGTATTCCATAGTGAACGCAGACTTTAGCTGGCCAGTGTACACTCCACTATCCCATGGCATATACAGCACATCCCATCAGATGTCCCTGAATAAGCTTTTTGTTCTGTCTGGTATGATGACAGTAATGCTGCCACCTCACTTGTGAAAATACATTGTGTATTTTGAGTGTGGACATCGTACTGCGTGTCCCATGCAGTGTGTGTATGTATGTGTGTGCGTGCACAAGTATGTATGTATGTATGTATGTATGTTACCTTTCAAGAGCACGGACACTCACTACAAAGATGTTTTAACCATATTTACTTATTACAAAAGCATGCATGCTATGAGGTACAAAACACGAGTTGAAGTACTGTATGCAAACCAGCACCGAACAAACTGCTGTTTTGAGAACGCATTCTCATGCGAAATCATGCCCTGTTAATGTCTCATAAAATGGGTTCTCATGACTTGTTGTGGTAAAGCGTGATCAAAAATAAGACCCCTGTCCTCAGATGCAGTTCTTATAAAAACAATGATTTTATTCCTTTAATCATTAGTGTGTACAGCTTGGGTTTGAATAGAAAACACTGAGGGGGCAGGGACACTGAATGCTGAAGGACTGAGGGGGCAGGGAGACGGACGGTAGAAGCTGCTGGTTGATGATTCAGATCACTTGCAGCACCTGTTGAAATGAAACTCCACAGAGTGGAACAGCCAGTACACAAACATAGACAAATAACAAAAAGGCAATTGAAAAATTGCTCTCACCTGTTTTTAATTCAAAATTGGGAGTAAAGGGATACCGTCAACCCTTTTTGAATGATATTTTTTTTTCCAAATTGAAAATCCACATTTTATGACTGCTTCCCTTCTGTAAAATCCATTGACATTGCTAGGTGTTTTATTTGCTCCTTGTTTCAGTAGGACTGAAATGTATGCTAATGGTGTAATTATACGCAAAATTATTTTATTCCAAACCTTTGATCTACTCTTACTGCACACTTCCTGAACATTAGGAACACCCCAGAACAGTGCAGCCACTCATGATGTAATAGTGTGCTCTCCTCACACAGCATTACGAGTAGCTAGATTGTGTTTGGGGCGTTTCCAAGTCCAGGAATGATGCAGTGGAAGGTAAGGAATGTGAACAAACATATTTTTTGTGTGGTAGCATAAGTATGGCTGCCAGTCTGTTTTTCATGTTTAAAAAGGAAAAAAGAAATCAGAACCAAACTGCCAGCTACATCAGCGATCTCTTCAGAACGTGACCAATCAGAACGTGTTTTAAACTAGAAACAATTTCAGGCCTATGGTGGTTGACAGTGTTACTTTAAAAACAGTATTTATATGCTCACAAAATGAACAGCAGGGGCAGATGGATCCCATTGCTTTTTTATGTTAATTCTGTTTTCCAGAAGGGTGGATTTTTATTGATTGATCGATCGATTTAGTTATTTATTTCAAAAGATTCACCAGGAAAGACATACTAAGTTGCTAACAGTTCATTCCCACATGCATCCTGAAGGAAAGGGGAAATGGAGACTGCTAAACAGTAAAATTACTAAAAATACAAAAAAACAGGAGTCACATACAATACGACAGTATTCCAAAGGAGCAAAATCATAAATGTTAGAAGCAAATTAGAAAATACATACAAGCAGTAAATAAAACGGAGAATAAATAGGCAAGGGAAAATACTCTTATATGTATAAAAAGGGGAAGAGTGCAGCATGATCAGGGCAAAACAAGTGAAGGGAAGTAAGAGAAGAGGAAAAGGGTAATTTAACCAGAGGATTTAACCATCTTCTGGCCATACTGGCTGTCAAGTTGCTGCAACGGTGGAGATTTGCCCCTTTATTTCCCTTCCCCCATTGAGCAAGTTAGCACAAGGATCAGAGTCCAGGCTACAGAAATGCAAGCACAGGCTCTGCAATGCATCTAACAATGTCCTCCCCTTCCCACATCACAGCTACTCCCCTACCACCAGTTGGTGGCAGCAGAGAGAGGTGTTCCTACCTTCCCTCCCTGGAGCAGGAGAGTGTCTACTAGGATGCTATAATGTCCTACTCCCATCCGTCCCCAGAGTCTCTGGTTCATTCCCAGTATGCTGATGTCATGAGCAGTAACCTTACCACTGTGCTGATAGACTGACTGAAGGAATTTCATTTCTGATGTGCATCTTCTGTAAACAAAATGTTAAATTTATTTTGGTAGGCACAGCCAAAGGCTCACAGAATGACTCTGAGCAAGTTGAGTGACCTCTTAATGCTTTGGTCCACCCAGATATATCAATGGGTAAAAGTAGGACCCCCATGAAAACAAGATATTTCATCTCACAGATAGAAACACGGACAATGACAGCAGAAAAATACTAAAGGTCCCGCTAGTCTGCCTGGAGTTCCCAGTCTGCCCCGGGACCCATTGTCTATATGGGGTTGCTTGGGTTACAGGTATATCACAGTAGGTAGGGAATATAGGGCAGACTTGGTGGTTCAAGAGGTCCTTGTCTGCCGGCAGCTTCTGTTTTTCTATGTTCCATCTCTGCAGGACTCTCCTGCTAAAAAATTATATTAAAAAAGGAACATCACATACAAAGCAATCTATACATTTCTTGTTATTCTGGAAAGGAGGGCTTGGAAATACTTTCTATTTTCAGTTTCCTTCAGAGGGGAAGGGGACACAGATGCAAGTCAACTGAACCTCAACTATGTGAAGCTGTTGGCGGCTTTTTAATGGATGGGGGAAAATTTAACCAGGACGTCGGGGAAATTCCTCTAGTCTTTTCGAGAAGTGCTATGAGATCTTTAATATCCACCTGAAATGCTACCACGAACAGGCTGAGGGGATCTCGGTTTAACGTCTCATCCAAAAGATGGGACCTCTGACTGCACAGTGTACTCCAAACGGGTTATCCACATTAAGCAAATGGAAATGGAGCGTGGAAAATAGGAGCACAGGTAAACGAGCAAGGGCAAAGTGCATGACAGGTAATTGTGTCGCGTCCCTCGCACATCGCACACTGCATGTTGGCCCATTTGCACCCCCCTCAAATACATATAAACGCCCCCCACCCTGCACTCTTTGTGGGGGGGGGGAGAGGACCACAGTTAGGGCCCCATGGTCATGATGCTCAGAATCACCACCGCCCAGAAGACATTCTCCCCAATCGCGATGCCCACATATCGGAATGTGTTTCCCGCACCTTATTAATGGTATACAACTCCAAACACTATGTGGGGGCATCGGCATGGTTACTTTTATCCAAGAGGAGAGTGCCCCCTGCAAAGCCACCAACACCGCTTCCAACAGCATCTGCTGCTCACTGGAGCTTTCCCATCCTATTTTTGACCAGGACTGACCCTGCTTCGCTTCTGAGATCTTACTCACATTCTGTATTTTATTCAATCACAAATGAGCCAGGTCGTTGTACTAGTGCTGCCATAGCAATGTGGTTTCCTCAACTTGGTTCAGCCATTTATTTCTGTGATCCCTGCGCTACAGTTACCTGAAGTGGGGGAACTCCCAAGTAAACAAAGGCCCTGTCCACACTACACCACTCTGGCCCGGTAACGGATGCAATCCGTTATGGCTGAGGAGCCGTGCAGTGCATCCACACCTCAGCGGTGTCCCTTACGGGACCGGCACTGCCAGTCCACACTGCGGGAGCTGGGAGACCGTTACGGCGGTGCCCGATCCCCACAATGCAGCTCGCACTGCACTTCGGTCCCTGCAGGGGACTGTTACCGGCCATCCACACTACCGCCGGTAACGTTACCAAGGCGGGACCGGTTTCATAACAGTTGTTGAAACCACCTCATATGTGGTTTCAACAGCGGTTATGAAAATATCTCCTGTAACATTACAGGTGTAAACGCAAACCGTTGCGGTAATGGTTTGGGCACTCTGTAATGTTACAGAGGCGTAGTGTGGACAGGGCCTAAGTTACAGGAAATAACATATACCCAGTTATACATACAGTAATATGGTTGTGACTCTGCCACAGGGTTCTGTATAAGCCAACTGCATGGAGAGCATAGCTTGAGCTTTATATTTGTCAGCAGAACCCCAAGATAAACTTAAACCCTCATTTATGTACACCTGGGTTTGGTGTATCTGTTAGAGTTTCTAGGGTGACAAATGTACGGAGACAATGCAACCTCTGAGGACTGGCTGTGTGCCTTTTTTTTTTTTTAATTACAATTGATGCCCCCTTCTTTCAAAGACACTGCTGACAGACAAATACCAGGGTCCCTCCAGTCTGCCTGAATAGGTAACCCAAGGTAAGTTATCCCTTCCTCATTGTCAGCTGTCCTTCTGGTCTCTCTCCATGAGGTACCCAAACCCCCATCACCCCAACCACATCTGCCACTCCCATGTGCCCCCCCCCCAAGGAAGGGGTTGGAACCCCCAAGCGCAGAGGTTGAGATTCTGTGTGTGGGAGCTTAAAATCTACAATATTCTGCCTTAATGCCTATGTAGTCTGCAGACTTTGAAACACGTTTAATGTAAGTGTGGTTTGGAAAATTCTTTCCGAAGTAAAAAAAAAAAAAACTCTTTTGAATCTACAGTCTGGAGCGCTGTTTATTTTTCTAAAACGTTATCGTTGGTTTAACCCCACTCCCTGGGTAGGGACTAGGGTGGGGACAGATCCCCAAATAATACACTAGTGCTGTATCAGGTGGTGTGGCAGGAGGCAGTCTGCAGCCCAGATTTTTTATTTTTTAACCAAGAGAGAGACACTAAGCTGAAAACTTGTTACAGGTGCGACCTGAGAGCACAAGAAAGTTAAGTGACTTGCTCAGGGTCACACAGTATGCAAGTGGGGGCTGTGGGATTCAAACCCATGTCTCCAGGTTTGTAGCTCACAGCCTCAAACCACTGCGCTATACTGCCTTTATTTACCAGGGTCTTATCCGCTGAGCTGGGGTCATACTGCGCATCCGTGTTTGTTCCCTGCCACTGAGATGTCCACAAGCAAGGAACTCAGTGTGGGGGTGTGCATGTCTGTGTGTCAGCCACACGCCAGGCAGATGGCACCCCTCCTTTCATGCATCTGCTGCACTTCAACTTATGGTCACCCTGGTGACAACCTAGCAGTGGAGGCAGTGACTCACCCTACCAGGGGAGACAGCATCCTGTGCGATGCTTACTCCTAGTCCCCCAGCTGGCCCATGACAACTGTGGCTTGTTCGAGAACCTGGGCTGTGGCTGTCATGAGTGGCAGCTCTACCATTTGCACTAATAGGCCAGCCTGGGGGGGGGGAGGGGTTCCTTTACCACCAATCAATGCTAAGGAGAAAGTAGCTTAAACAGCAATCAAGAGTTGGTGTGGATGGAGGGAGCTGATGAATGGTGGTCTGGGAATTTTACAGCATGTCTGAAAACTCAAAAAATGACATTTGAGCACATGGAGGAGTGAAGCCAATTAGCTGAGCAGCGGTCCACTGTGAATAGGCAGTCAGCTGATTGGGAATCGGCGCTGGACCTAAAAGGGGATGTTAGAGAGTGTTTTTAACAGCACTGCAATCTGTGAGTTTGGATACAAGTTTATAGGTCCAGCTGTAGGACCTCTTATGGATGTGAGTGTTGCCTCACATGTTCTTAGGACCAAAGGACTGTGAACTGAAGAAGAGTGGTTCTGTGCTCCTAAGGACACAAGAGGTGACACTCTTAGATCCATAAGAGGATGTCCAACTGGACCCATAAAATTATTATGGAGCACTTACTTTATTGAATAAAAGAATCTTTATTTATATAAAATGCTGACCGCATCAGCAGTCAGTAAGAAGTCCATTACAGTGGCTCAGCGTGTGAGGTATTGCAACACTGCAGACCCTACTTGATCTCTGACTCTTCCCCCTCTTTACTTACCATTAAGGTTCCCTTATGTCTATCTCATGCCTTCTTCAATCATATTAGAGATTTTGCCCCCACAACCTCTGCTGAAAGGCTGTTCCAGGCATCCACCACTCTTTCTGTGAAGAAGTACTTCCTCACATTTCCCCTGAGTCTACCTCGTTCCAGCTTCGTATAATGCCCCCTTGTTCTGGAGCATCTTTTTCTCTGAAAAAGGATTCCCTCTTGAACCTTATTTATACCCGTGAGGTATTTAAAAGTCTCAGTCATGTTCCCCCTCTCCCTCCTTTCAATCAATCAATCAATCAATCAAAATCTTTATTTATCCAGGCGGGCACTATTGAGCAGGGCTCATTTGCAAGATGGACCTGGTCATACAAAAATCATAGTACAGTAACATGGTCCTTTCCTCCAAGATGTACATATTGAGGTCCTATAGTCTCTCTTCATAGTGCTTTAGATGTAGACCCTGCACCATTTTGGTTGCCCTCCTCTGGACCACCCCAACTCTGTCTATGTCGTTCCGGAGATGTGGTCTCCAGAACTGGACACAGTACTCCAGGTGAGGTCTCAGCAGTGATTTATAAAGCGGCATCACCACCTCCCTCTTTCTGCTGGTGATACCCCTCCCTATGCACCCTAGCATCTCACTGGCTCTCCCCACAGCCTTGTCACACTGTTTGGCCACCTTTAGGTCATCAGATATGATTACCCCTAGGTCTAGTTCCTGTTTGGTGGTTGCTAGTACCACTCCTCCCAACTCTGAACTCTGCGTCGGGGTTTCTGCATCCCAAGTGCATGATAGAAACATAGAACTTGTCAGCAGATAAGGACCTCTTGGCCCACCTAATCTGCCCTATATTCCCTAACTCTGCCACCGTAGACACTACTCAATCTCCAGTCTTCTCCACCCCTTGCCTTGCTTCTAAGGTCCCCTTGTATCTATCCCATGCATGCTTAAATCTTGTTATCATTTTAGCACCCACCACCTCTGCTGGGAGGCTGTTTCCTCCCTCCCTGGTTTTGCACTTCTCCACACGGAAACTTAGCTGCCACATTCTTGACCACTCCTCAAGCTTCCTCAGATCCCTCTTCATCTTTTCCACACACACACCGTTGTACCTGCGCTACTGCAGATCTTAGTGTTATCTGCAAAAAGGCATACCTTCTCTTTTAGCCACTCTGCAATGTCACTAATAATGACATTAAACAGGACCAGTCCAAGTACCGATTTCTGTGGCAAACCGCTGGTCACCTTCCCTTCCTTGGAAGTGGACTCCATTTACTACCACCATCTGTTCCCTATCCCCCAACCAATTTGTTACTCAGTTCACTACCTTTGGTCCCACTCCTAGGGTGGCCAGCCTGTTTACGAGTCTCCTATGTGAAATGGAGTCGAAGGCCTTACTGACATCTAGGTAGGCCACATCCACCACTCCACCCTAATCTACCTCTTCAGTCACACAGTCAAAGAAATCTAGCAGATTTGTAGGCCATGACCTCCCCCAAGGAATCCATGCTGCCTCGGATCTTGCAAGCCACTGGATTCAAGATATCCCACAATCCTTTCCTTCAGTAGTGATTCCATTAATTTTCCCATCACCTAAGTCAGGCTGACTGGCCTGTAATCGCCAGCTTCCTCCCTGCTACCACTTTTGTAAAGTGGGACTACATCTGACTTCCTTCAGTCTTCTTGGACCATTCCCATCTCTAGTGAGTGGTAGAATGTGACTGCCAGAGGTGTAGCCAGCACCTCTCTGAGCTCCCTTAATATCCTGGGATGTATCCCGTCTGGCCCCATTGCCTTATCCAGTTTCAGATTTGTGAGTGCCTTCAGGACTCTCTCCTCTGTAAATGGACCAGTGTCCACCTCTCTTCCTTTGATACCACTGACACTTAACTGTGGTCCCTCTCCTTCCCTTTCCTCTGGGAACACTGAACAAAAGTATGTGTTCAGGATATGACCTCGCACCTTGATTACTGCCATGCCCTATACCTAGGGCTACTGGGGGTGGCCCCTCCGCCACTGGCAGCTGGTACAGAATGCGACTGCCAGGTTGTTGACTGCCTTACCAAGCTCTTGCCACATCACACCTATGCTCCGCGGCCTGCACTGGCTGCCAGCGAGATGGAGAATCACCTTCAAGGTCGGGTTACTGACCTACAAGGCTCCACATGGACTGGGACCGCAGTACCTGCAAGATCTCCTTTGTCCCTACCGCCCCCTTTGTCCTCTCTGCTCCGCTGACGAGGGATTGCTAGAGATTCCCAGGGTCCATTTAACAACTTCAGAAGCTAGATCATTTGCTTTTGCTGTGCCGACCCGGTGGAATTCTCTACCTCATCATATTAGAGAGTGCCCATCTGTTGAGGACTTTAAATCTGCCTTAAAAGCTTATTTATTTGCTCAAGCATTTTCTGATATTTAAAGCCTGCTATAATAGGATTTATTTTTATGTTTTAATTCTGTAGTACTGATGTTTTATGTTTTTGTGTACAATGCTATGATCTCTTTGGAATAGCGTTTTATAAATAAATAAAGATTGCGATAAATAAAGATTGAGATATCTGCTTTTTTCTTATTCCCCTCCACAAACTCTTCCCTTCCCTCCTTAGTCTTACAATCCCTCCCTTGGTCTTTCTCCTTTCGCTTACTTACCTGAAAAATGTCTTGTCCCCTTTTTTTCACTGCCTGGGCTGTTTTCTCCTCCATTTGTGTCTTTGTGCTCCTGGCTGCTTTCCCTGCCTCCCTCTGCTTCACCCGATATACCACCCTATCCTCCTCCCTCTGTGCCCCCTTCTACCTCCTGAATGCTAACTATTTTGTCCTGCTCTTCTCAGCCACCACTTTTGGGGACCATCTTTTTCCTCATACTTTTGCTTACCTGTCTAACACAGACGTTTGTTGCCTTCACTGTCCCTGCTTTTATTTTTGCCCACTGTTCCTCCGCCTACCAGAGTCTTCCCCCCTGCCAGGGCATCTCTAAGGTACTCCCCCATCTTTGCAAAATCAGCCCTCCTGAAGTCCAGCACCCTCACCTTGGTGTGGCTCGCTTCTGCCACCACTCTTATATTGAACCACACCGTATGGTGATTACTAGTCCCCAGGTGGTCACTCACCGTGACGTCTGCAACACTGTCCCCGTTGCTGAGTACAAGGTCCAATATTGCTCCCTCATGAGTGGGTTTTCTTACTAGTTGGCTGAGGAATGCCCCCTGTAGGGAGTCCAGGATGTCCCTGCACATAGCTGAAGCTGCACAGAGACGCTCCAATTTATATCCGGCAGACTGAAGTCCCCCACCAGCAGCACCTCCCCCCCTTAGTCACCACCTTTTGGATGGCTTTCACCAGAACCTTATCCATTCCCCCCCTCCCCCCATGCTGGAGGTCTGTCGATCATGCCAGTGCAAATAGCAGCTCACTAACCTGTCTCTAGGGTGATCCATAGTACCTCTACCTCTCCCTGTGTGCCCTGTAACTCTGTTGCTTTTATGCTATCTCTCATGTAAAGAGTTGCTCCTCCCCCTTTCTTGCCTACCCTGTCCTTCCTGAACAAAGTATATCCTGGTATGGCTATGTCCCAGTCATGGTTCTCATTGCACCTTGACTTGGTAATGGCACTTACAATTTCAGTTTCAATTAACATGTACCTATATACTACGTACAGAATTATAGAGAGGTAGCAATGCATTACAGCGCTGTATTTATTTCTTTTGGAGGAATTACAGTGACACCATAAACTATTCCAGTAGCTCCAGTGGTTTAATGTATGCTAATACCAATACTGAGACCCCTCCTACGCTTGTAAGAGTGGTCTCACACGCATTCTTAGGGTATGGGAACACTGAGTTGAAGGTGAGCAGTTATGATACTCTAAGGCTATAAGAGTGCCCATTCTTACAACTGCATGAGTAGTCTCTGCGGTGGTACTAATATATTATTAATCAAGATCAATTAATAATATAGAAACATTTAAAAAATATTCCTGAACGTGCCCATTTCCAGGGTAGCTGCACATGAGACACTCTTCACCGAATACGAATGTCTCACACGAGGAGGAAAGGAACGCTCCGATTGACTGGGAGCACTCCCATGATCTCTTAATTTTATTTAACAGTGTTTCACCAGGAAGACCATGCAGAGCTGAAAACAGCTAATTTCCAGAAATGTCCTGGAGGAAGGTGTACAGAGGGCATTGATACAAAATACATAATAAAAAAATAAACATTTTAGGGGGTATAGTACACTTTCTTTGGGTAAAGACAAGAGAAATACATCCCATAAATTAGCAAACAGAAGAATAAAACAGAATATGTATTTCTTTAAGTAGCTATTTATTTAAGTATTTATTTAGTTATGTATGTGTTTATAAATTGGTAACCAGAAAAAGTACAATAAGCCAATGCTTAATTCCAAGAGTGACCCAAGAGTAGAAAGAAAATAATGGTCACTCAGGAAACTGACCCCACTCACTGAGCCCAACAAAATAGAAAGGAAAAAAAAAATCACAGCATAGATCTCTCCAGGATTAACACATGTGTGTCTCCTTTATTAAAAAGACTGTCTTGCAACAAACTAATACATTAAAATGCATGGCAAGTACCGTTAGAGTGTGTGACTCCATTTAGGGGTGTTGGGATATGACTCCATTTGGGGTGTGGGTATGACTCCATATAGGGTTGGGGTGTGTGACTCCATTTGGGGGTGTGGGGATGTGACTCCATTTGGGGTGTGGGTGGGGAACTGTGCAGAGGAGGACCAGGAAAAAGGCAAACATCCTGAACAAATACTTCAGCTCAGCATTCACAGAGGAAGGAAAAGGGGAGGGGCCACAAAAAAGTAACAGGAGATTTAAAGCGGGAAGGTGAGCACCAGTCCTTTTTTTGGAGGAGAGAGTCCTGAAGGGACTTGTTCATCTAAAAGTGGGCACAGCAATAGGGCCAGATGGGGTGCATCCAAGGGTATTGAGGGAGCTCGGAGAGGTACTTGCTGCACCTCTGAGTCCTATTTAACAGCTCCTTGGAAACAGGAGTGGTTCTGGGGGAAGGCAGATGTAGTCCCACTTCACAAAAGTGGTAGCAGGGAGGAGGCTGGCAATTATAGCCCATTCAACCTGACATCGGTGGTGGGAAGTTAATGGAATCACAGCTGAAGACAGGATTGTAGAATATATTCAATCCAATGGATTACATGACCCGAGGCAGTATGGATTCATTGTGTGTGTGTGTGTGTGTGTGGGGGTCATGTCAAATGAATGATAGATTTTTTGGACTGGATGACCAAAGAATTAGATCAGTGTGGACCACTGGATGTGGCCTACCTAGACTTCAGTAAGGCTTTCAACCCCATGCCACACAGGAGACTAGTAAGTAAGCTGGCGTTTAGGAGAGGGTACAATGGGGGTAAAAAATTGATTAGGGGATAGGCGGCAGAGGGTGGTGGTAAACAGAGTTCACTCCGAGGAAGGAAGGGTGCCTAGCGGGGTGCCTCAGTGATCAGTGCTGGGACCAGTCCTCTTTTATGTCTTTATAAGTGACACTGCAGAGGAGCTGGAAAGGAAGGTCTGCCTCTTTTCTAACACCAAAATCTTTACTAGGGTGGGCATTTGGGGGGGGGTAAGGATGAGCAGAAACCTGAGAAATCTTGTTGGAGTGGTCAAGGGTATGGCAGCTGTGTTTTAATGTGAAAAAGTGCAAAATAATGCACTTAGGGCACAGAAACCCAGGGACGGAGTACAAAATGGGGGACGTGATACTGACAACCACCAAGCAGGAAAGAGACCGGGAGGTAATCATATCCGACGAGCTAAAGGTCAGGCAGTGCGACAAGGCAGTTGGGAAGCCTAGTGGAATGCTTGGGTGCATAGAGAGTGATATCACCAGCAGAAACAGGGACGTGGTGTTGCCCCACCTACAGTACTGTGTCCAGTTCTGGAGACCACATCTCTGAAAAGGTCATATTTATTTTATTAATTTGGTTTTTGATTAAAATGCCTATTTTCAGGCATGACCCAGCAAAGTACATTTACAATCGTAAGCACAATGCAGTAAAGAGAATAAATACGTTAACAATGTAACCATATACAGAGTGGAGGAGGGCTGGAAAAGGGCAACTAACACGGTGCATGGTCTGCACCAGAAGACCTATGAAGAGAGACTAAAGGACCTCAATATGTACAGCCTGGAAGAGAGGAGGGAGGGGGGTATGATAGAGACCTTTAAATACCTCACGGTGTAAATAAAGTACAGGAGGGAAGCGTTTTTCAGAAAAAAAGGAGCTGAAGAACAAGGGGACATACTATAAAGCTGGAGAGGGATAGATTCAGGAGAGATGTAAGAAATTACTTCTCAGAAAGAGTGGTGGATTCCTGGAAAAGACTTCTAGTGGAGTTGGTGGGGTGAAAACAGTACAGGGGTTTAAGAATGCGTGGGAAAGGCATCAGGGAATCTTAATGGAAAGGAAGGGGAGAGGGAAAAGGAGCCAGAGATCAACTAGATGATGCTGTAGGTAGGGAAAAATGGGCAAACTGGGTGAGCCAAGCAGTCCTCTTCTGCCATCAAAGTCTATGTTTCTATATGTGAGTGTGTGACTCCAGTTGGGGTGTGGGTCTGTGACTTCATTTGGAGTGTGAGTGTGTGATGCCACTTGAAGTGTGGGGTACCTCTGCCTAGCTAGTCGCTGAGGAAGCTGTGGCAGACTTGCTGGCCCCTGGGTGGGAAGGTTCTCTGCACCCATACCAGTTTGTCCCGGAGTCCAGCAACCTCTACCCTAAATCCACAGAAGTGAGTACACATGAGACAGCACTTTAGTCCCCAAAAAGTGTCCTGAAACACTGTAGCTCCACACCCGTTTTACTGCACCACTTACATGCCCTTTCCTTCTTTTCCCTTAGTGCCTGTTGATACTTTCCTGTACCGAGACCTTGTCAATTAAGCAACAGAAAAATAATTTACTCCTGGCTTTTTCTACACCCCTGGAGTGGTACTGGTGGGTGGCTGCTGTGTATATCTTTCTATCTTTCTAATCTTAGTGCTCACCCTCTACTAGGTTTGAATTCAGAGTATGCCTTAAATCAGCAATTGTTCAAGGTACCTATAAAATGAAGAGAGACTAAAGGACCTCAATTTGTACAGCCTGGAAGAGAGGAGGGAGGGAGGTATGATAAAGACCTTTAAATACCTCACGGTGTAAATAAAGTACAGAAAGGAAGCGTTTTTCAGAAAAAAAAAGGGAGCTGAAGAACAAGGGGACGTACTATAAAGCTGGAGAGGGATAGATTCAGGAGAGATGTAAGAAAGTACTTCTCAGAAAGAGTGGTGGATTCCTGGAAAAGACTTAAATTGCTTTTTAATATTTATCCTAGACAGCAAGAGAAACATACTTACTGTGCTGTGGGTATTTAAAGCAATACAAAATGTAGGCATTTACCACATAGCCGCTTACCACATAGCCGCTTTTGCACAGACTGCTTATCAACTGTGAAAAATGTTTGAACTTATGACAAAAAACATTATATATGTATAGAAAATGTATAGCTATTTATTCTATATTTGTTTATATAATGCAAAAGTCTTTTTATATCAATAGCACTTAAGTGGTGTGTATGACGTCACTAAGAAGAGCCAGATATAAGAAACCTAGCAGGTCTGCACTTACCACATCCCCCAAGGAAGGTCAGAGGACCAAAGCACGGAGGCAAATTGTAGAAAGAGGGAAGTTCTGGGGTAAAATCCCTCAGAAGTTGTAATGTTGCACTTTTCAGCACTAAGTATTGTAGCTAATAATATCAGACTTAAATTTGTGGAGTCGAACTGAAGCCTATTTGTGTACTTTCACACGCCTCCTTCACCAGGTACGACCGAGTCTTATTCATTTAAATGTTCTAGTTTGGGTTGGTTACCAAGGCATGCACTGCAGTCCTTGCACCACAAGCTTGAGCTACATTCTGTTCTGTGCTCCCAGCTTCAGGAGAAAGCTAACCGAGGCTAGGATGAGGGTTGCAATGATAGGTGTGCAATAGGGCTTATAGTGCAAACTTATAGATAGAATTTACAGCACTTTCATCTCACTCCAGTCTGCCATCGTGTTAGTGACCTCGGGGACATGCCCAAAGCAACCCCCCCCAGCCTGCTTCCTTCACTGCTTACAGCCCCCCCCAAAATGAGGCCAAAGAGTTCCCCAAAACCAAAGCATACATTTGGTTGGACTTGGGATAAATGGCCTGAGAACTCCAACTACCATCCAGGTCTGGCAGGAGTTTTCCCTTTTCCCCCAGTGCCCTCAGACCCTAATGGCTTCCTGATGGTACTGCACTCAGCTATGCACAGGTCTCATGTGCAAACAGTGAAAGCAGAGTCACCTACCCCTAGCAAGAGAGAGAGCTCCCCAGCTCACTGCAAAGAGTCACCGTGATAGCAGATCAAGGCGCCGACCCTTCCTGGCCTAAAACACTATGCAATGGGTAGTGCTCTTCCCAGCCGGGTTGGCTGCTGGAACCTGAGTCAACCTCTAAATAAGGGTCACCAGCATGGAAGCAGAACGCTCTTCTACTGGGTAATTGGTAGCCTCATTTTAGAGCGCGTTTAACATTCTTTAGATTAATGTTATTTCATGGTTTACATTTTCTCATAACTGTTAAAAGGAATGCTTCAGCTATTTCAGCAACGTGTTTAGAATTATGAAAGCCAAGGAAAGACTGGAAGCCAGCGCAACAGCAGGAGCTACAGACAGTACCAAAGTCTTCTTCCAGTACAAAAATGGAAAATGGAAGGCCAAATAGAAAGAACTGGATTATTGAAAACAGAGGAGGACTCACTTGAGGGATGGGGACACATTTCAGGAGAACCTAAACAAGCTGGATGATTGGTCTGACTCACAGAGCCTCAGATTCAAATTTATTTTTATTCTTTGGTAACTAGGTAAGGCCCACCAGCCACAAGTACCCATTTTCAGGGGTGACCCAGGAGCTTTGGGGTGGTTAAGAGACTTGCTTAGAGTCGTACTGTATGCAAGTGGAGGCTGTGGGAATCAAACCCAGGTCTGCGGGATGTACCACGCTCATTCACAGCTTGTTACTCTAACCTCTAGGCTATACTACCAGCCCTTTAGCCAAATACAAGGTGCTATACTTGGGAAGGAAAACAAGGGTAGGACCTACACACTGCGAGGGCTCCTCTTGCTGCAACTGAAGAGAAAAAAAAAAGAAGACTTGGGGTCATAATAGACATGAGCAAAAACAGAACAAGCAGCATGCAGCCACTGTCAAGAGGGCCAGCAGAATGCTGGGGGCGGGGGGACATCATAAGTGACCAGCAGAGCAAGGGAAGTAATTCTGCCACTTTCCAAGTCAGACCCCACCTGGGGCTATGCTGGGCTATGCAATACAAAACTGTCATGGAGGCACTTGAGAGGGCGCAAGACACAACCACCAAATTTGTCATTGGCATCAATGATGAAAGCTATGAGGAGAGGCTGAAGGCCCTTACCATTATTAATATTATTGTTTTTCTCTTTATATGTTTAAGCAACAACAACCGAAAAGCCAGTAATGACCAGTTGGGGGATGGGTGGGTCAAGGCACAGTTGAAGGCTCCCGCACTCCAGCCAGTCATTAATCCAAGGAACTGTCTGGGTTATTCCGATTACAAGTCTAATCGCAATAACAACTTTTGTTTTTACCTTTTTTTTTTTAGTTTACATAATTTTAGTTTTTGAGTGAAGTGGCACGAGCCATGTGTACCGCACAGCATCATTTGGCAGCTGGCTAGGGCATTTCGAAGATGTTAAGGACCAATCCAGTACCCGATCAGGAGCCTCGCTCGGCTCATGAATATTTAGTCTATAATTATACTTCTACCAGCGTGCACTACTTAGACTGACCACTCTGGCCCTGTTTCTTCTGGACTTACTGTATCTTTACCTTCCTTGAAGAACTGTGCTCCACCCCCCCCACCCACCAGTAGTGACTTGAATGTAGAATAAAAGCCCCTCAGGGTCTGATCCTTGATTGTACAGAGATGGAACACCGACAACAGCAGTGGAAGGCGTGTGGGAGATCGGGCATCTACTTGCTTGGCTAGTGTGTTTTTATACTTTTATTTCCTCCCCTGAAGGCCGTCAACAGGCAATGCTGCATGCAGTGTCTGACAAAGACACTCCCCAAGGTGTGAGTGTTTCCTGTGTACTGCTACTTGACTTCAGCCAAGCAGCAGAGAGCAATGTCCTGCCTCGCTGAAGGAGGAGAGTTGTCCTTAGGATGCTCAATCCTCCTTCCCCCAGCTGACCTCCAATGACTCTAGTCCGTTCTAGAACTGGGGTCACTAGCATAGGGTGCCGAAGCACTACCGCTTCACAAATGAGCTGGCACTAATTACTATTATTATTATTTTTACTTGTTACGCAAGATTCATAAATGTATCAATGCGAAACATCTCAAAAATATTAAATTGTCAACACACGTAAACAAACTGTCGTGAGAAGGAAATAATGTGACCTATTGGGAAATGAACCCAGGCCCCTGGATTACATTCCAGTGCTCTAACCACTGAGCTATAGACTCTTCATTGGACCTAAGCCTTTCTAGACACACTTCCTTTCTCTGGAATTGCAAATCCTGCGGCTAGGAACAATCAAGATGATAATTAGATGTTTTTGGTGCAGTACCTAATTGTCAACACAAGTAAAGAAATGCAAAAAAGGAACAAAACTAATACAAATTATTAACAATTAAACAAATACACATAAGTTTGGTCCGTATATACATAGTTAAAATGAATGTACTTAACATGGTACTTTTTCTTTTTTTGTTTGTTTAACATGCTATCTATTCCTGTTCCCGTAGTGTACTGGACTCCCCTCCTTGGTGGGATACGATTTATTTGGGGCGACAAGAGGGCCCATATGTACCAGAAAACCCTGATGCTACCTAGGGAACAGGGGTCTCTCTGCCTGATCTGCAGCTTTATTATGTAGCAGGCCACATGACAGCAGTTTGTACCGGAGCCAAGCAGAGGCATTCATCAGGATGGTATGATATAGAAAATGTGTGCGTGTGTGGGCAGCCAGTGTTTACTTTGGCCCTGACTTCTGTAACACCATAATATGTGAAGAATATTCACAATGGCTGTGTTTGATGTACTCTTAAGATGCTACAGAAGGTGAAGGAAAAGTTATTAGCAGACTCACAGTTAGGCCCCACTTCTCCCATCCAGTACCAGTCTGACTTCCACCTGCCTAGATTAGATGGGAGGTATGCCACCTGGGAATGCAAAGGTTTTGCATGTTTTTTCCAGCTGCTGGACAATGGATCTTGCATGACTTTTCAAGCTCTGCAACAGAAATTTAATCTCGACTGTCCAAAGTTTCTGCAAGTAAGACATTTTATTAACTCGCGTCACAATAAGACCCACCTGACCAGACAGCTGACATCATGGGAGAATTACATTACTTTAGTATTATGAAGGATAAACAGACATACATTTTGTGGACCTATAAGTTACTACAGACAGCCAAGGGGGTCACTTTACAGGAGATAATGCTAGCTTGTGAGGCAGAGGCCGTGTGTATTATCTCAGAGGCCGACTGGAAAAAGAGACTGCAAAGGAACTGGAAGGCTACTTCCTCACTGACTTGCTAAGAGTTCTTCTGGCATATGTTGGCTAGCTATTTCAGAATAGTGACAATCACCAAGCACTTTCAGGCCACAGATACCACAGACTGCTGGAGACGTTGGTGGGGGGGCACTCATTGGCATGTTTTTTGGAGATGCCCAAAAATCTTGATCTTCTGGACCAACATCGAGCAGGCTATAAAGCAGATTTTACAGACACAAATCCAAAACACCTCCACTGAATGGGTGTTGGGGTTCTCTGCTGTCTCTAGCATGGCCACAAGTACATGTCAGGTGGCCCTAGCTCTGCTAGTAGCTCTACTGAGTGCCTCACAGCTCACTGGTTGCTGTCAGATGTGCCCTCCCTTGAGGAGGAGCATAACAGAGTAACCCAACTATAAGGCATGGAACAGCCCCCAGCTCGGCTACACCGGCGAGAGGAAAAGCACCAAGATAAGTGGCAGATGTGGCAGCAGTGGAATAATTGGGAAGCCCCTGAATAGAAAGCCATATAAATGGGTCCTTGACCACACATTTTCTTTTAGCAAGTAATGGATACACAGAAACATAGAATCTGACAGCAGACAAGGACTGCCTGACCCACCTAGTCTGCTCATTATTCCAGACCTACAGCTTATCATTGCAGACCCTAATTGATCTATGGCTCTTTCTCCATCCCCCTTTTTCTTTCCACCAAGATACCCATACGCCTATCCCATGCATTCTTGAACCCCACCACTGTTTTTGCCTCCACCACCCCCGCTGGAAGACTGTTCCAGGAATCCATCACTCTTTCTGTGAAGAAGTACTTCCTCACATCTCTCCTAAATCTTCCCCTCTGCCGCTTCATAGCACATCCAGTGGTTCTCAAGCTCCTTTTTTTTCTGAAAATACTTTCGTCCTGTACCTCATTAACCACTGTGAGGTCTTTAAATTTCTTTGTCATATTGCCTCTCTCTCCCTCCTCTCTTCCAGGTTATACATATTGAGGTCCTTTAGTCTCTCCTAGTACAGCTTTTGGAGCAGACCATTGTAGTTCTTGATCAGCTGCAGGGTGCCACCCTCACACCCGCGGACACTGATCGGGTGGGGGGGGTACCTGTTAGCATTGTTTTTCCACATCATCCTCACATCTTTACCTTAACACAGCACTAGGGGTAAATATGGAATAATAACAGTAGAACTGTACAGCTGTTTTTACTTTTTATTTTTGGGTTCAATTTGTATTCCCTTTATATAGCAAGGTTACTATACGAGATGCTCATGCAAAAAGACATTATTCATTTGTCAGTGTCTCTTTGACCAAAACATTGATTGGCACCTGATTACTGCTACAGCATCACATGGCCAACGGGACTTGAATCGACAAGTGTGCTACATACGCAAAATGTGTGGCATGTATTCCCAACCAAACTGTATCAGGTCTGTGAACCACTTATACAGTATCGGTAACTAAATTGTCAACATCAATTTTTTTTTATAACTGCATTAACTTTGTTTGAATAAAGAGGAGTTTGCAAAAATAAATAAGTTTCAAGAGCATTGCAAAAGCTCACAACACTGGTAGATTTGTAAACACAGAGAATTCCAAAGAATTGGCCTGACGAAAAAAAAAAGCGCGCTGCATAAGCCTATATAAAATTTGATTGGGGTGTTCACCTTGTCTCTTTTATTGTTATTTCTTCTGTTCTTTAATCATTATATTTTTGTTATTTCCAGTGATATAGAGAAAGTAGGTATGATGCTGCCTCACCAGAAGCTATTGAAGTTATTCTAGTATATGGTTTCTCTTTATAATATGTAAAAAACAATGCCTACTCAAAAGTCATTGTGTGCATTCTATATGTTGTTGCGCACATTCGAAAAGTTATTGTGCACGTTCCATCATTAATATTCATAAAGGGCTGCACTCCTCACCACCTGCTTGGAGCAGACAGCGCTGTTCAAGGTAGCAAAAATGACACTGTTAACTGAACGCTTCCCCGAGATTGTTTGGACATGGAGTTCCGTCACTTCTTTCCTTTTTTTTAAATAAAAAAAAAAAAAAAAGGAAAGAAAAAAAGAAACTGCTGCCTGGAATACTCAAATCCTGACCACAGAAAATGGAACCAAGCAAAACGGACTTCACAACACGCAGATGCTGACAGCAAGCGGGAACGCAACACAAGGAGGTATGACACATTGTCAGACTGAAAAGTACAGAAGTGTAGGTACTTTCTGAATCTCTGGGAACCATATACTATAAAAAATAAAATACGAGTGCACATGCACAACTCATCCTGTGTTTCAATCTTGGGGGTGAGATACCAGCATGGACCTCTCGAGCTTCACTCTCGAGGTCCAGACACTGGTATCTCAACCCCTTGATGGAAACACAGGCCCATTGTGTATAGGCATCCATACTTTATTCCATATATCCATATATTGTGTTACTTATTCACATGTAATAACAATTGGGTTTGTCGGAGTCTAACATAGAAACATAGAAGTTGACGGCAGATAAGGACCGCATGGCCCATCCAGTCTGCCCATTTCTTTTTCTACCTTATAAATGTGCCATCGGCCTTTGCTGAGTCTGTATTTGTTATGCTTATTATGGATCTGAGTCTCTTTATTGGTCTTTCTTGCTATGTTCTATTTGTAATATTGTTGTAACCATATTTATGTATTGAATAATAAAGCTGTTAATATTATAAAAAACAAAATGTTAATTGGGAGACCAGTAAGGAAACCTTGACATGTTCACCATGGAGAAAAGGAGGCTGCAGGGGGACATGACTGCAGTCTTTTGCATACTTAAAGGTATTAACAAGATTGAACCGTCAGCGATGTTAGATCTGGAGTCCTGCAGCAGAACGCAAGGACATGTTCTCAAGCCTGGCAGAGGTATACTTAAGGGTATCATTAGAAGCCACTTTCTCCCAGAGGGCGGTGAGCCTATGGAACAACCTAGCCATGGAAACTGTGTACATTACGACACCACAGCCCTTTTTTGAGTACCAAATATGTTTAGAACATATTCAGATTCTAGACATATATATAAATAGAGGATATGTAATGGGCAGGAGTGTGATATGGATAATATTGTCACTCCTGCAGAGGGAGCTCTGGATATTCACGCGTGCCGAAGGCGTGAGTGAGAGTATCCAGATCTCATGATGCAGGACTGACAATATCATCCATAGTACACAACCTGTCCATTACGTGTGCTATTTATACAACAGGGGTGAGAGCTTCCAAAGTATAGCTATGTTTTCCTGTGTGTTCTTTTATTATTTGGTAATTGGGTAAGTTTTTTGAGGCGACTTGTTCAGTCACACAGTCTGGATGTGGAGTTTGTGAGAATCAAACCCAGATCTGGTGTGTTGGATCATGTACCAAGCTTATTCAAAGCTCATTACTCTAACCTCTAAGCTATACTGAAAGCAGTGTTTGATTGTGTTCTGAGTGTGTTTAAGTGTTTCTGAATTGGCTGGGAGTGTTACACATGAGACACAGGTGAATTAATTAGTTTATTTATTTATTAGATCATTGGTTTACAAACCTTTGAGTCATAGACTCATTTACAAAGGCACCTTGTCAAGAGAGCAATACATCACAACAAACAAAACAGTACAGTACATAACGCTTAGACTAAAAAAGCAACCAGTGTTACAGGCTTAACTGGTGGTACATGCTTGGTAATAGGTAGATCACAGTAGTCATAATATAGGTACATGAGTACCACGTCAGGTAGCAACCAGAGAAATTTTATTACAATAATCAGCAGATGTTGCCTGAGACTCCAGGTATATGCAGCAAAAGTAGACAGGGCAGACCCAGCCTTGGGGTGAAGGTAAGGGGCAGGTGGGGGATTATGTGCAGTTGCAGCAGTGAGTACTTGTCAGATGGCTTCTGAGGAAGGCCTTGAAAGGACCAAGCTCAGTGGAGTCAGCTATGTTGGCTGGGAGGGAATTGAACCAGGAGGGAGCCCAATAGCAAAAGGATCTCTGGGCAATTGAGGTCCTTACCCTGGGGACAATAAGGGAGGTTTTGACAGTGCTGTGGGTGGAGACTGAGGGGGAGCACTGCAGGAGGTGGCGACCCAGAGGAGAGCCTAGCAGGGTCTTTTTTACAAAAAGGCAGGTTTGGAAGCGGAGTCTTTCTTCAAGGTTGAGCAAGTTGGTGGTGGAGTACAGCAGGCACGAATGGGTGTGCCTAGGGGCTCCCAGCATTAGTCTGCAGGTCTTGTTTATAGAGAGCTGGATTCTTGCAAACACAGTGTTGTCAGCAGCAGCATAGTTGGGCAGCCCATAGTTGATTAGCGACAGGACAGAGGAGGTGATTGCCAATCTAAGGGCCTCTTGTGGTAGGCAGTCCCTATGGTGGTATAACAGTCCAATCCTGACATCGGTGGCAGCAGAAAGAGCATTGATATGGTAATGGAAGGAGAGTGCCGAATTAAAGGTAATGCCCAGGTACTTGTAGGTGGAAACCTGCTCAATGGGATTTAGTGTGCTAGGCAGTATCATGAGAGGGGCACCACTGGCTTTGCTTTGGCGATGCGAGAAGAGCACAGCTTTGGTCTTTTTTAGGTTCAGAACTAGCCTTCGTGATGTGAACCAATGCTCAGCTCTAGCAAAAGCTTGTTGGAGGGTGGCCTGGAGTGTGTTGAGGTTAGGGGTCAGCAGCGAAGAGCACAGTGTCATCCACGTAGAGGAGGATCTTTCTTGGGCAGGCCAAGGGGAAGGAGTTGAGGTAGAGACTGAAGAGAAGAGGGCCTAAAATGGAGCTCTGGGGAACCCCAGAGCGGATAGATCGTGTGTCAGATAGGGTGCTATTGATTTTTACACACTGAGTTCTGGCAGAGAGGTAGCTGGTGAACCATACAAAGGGGCTGGGGGAGAAACCAAGGCATCTGAGGGAGTCAAGCAGGAGAGGATGGCAAACCTTGTCAAAGGCCTTGGAGAGGTCAATGAACACGGCACCGGCAGGACTTCTGGCATCAAGAGCAGAGTGCAGGACGTTGGAGAATTCAAGTAGCACAGCTGTGGTGCTGTGACCTGCATGAAAGCCATGCTGTTCAGGGCACAGGATATTGTGCATGGCCAGGTATTCGGCAAGCTGGTTGGCAACTACTTTTTCAAGGGCCTTAGAGAGTGGGGGGAGGATAGAGATAGGTCAATAGTTTGGCAATGCTAATTAAGTTAGTTTCAGCAAGCAGTGAAGATCAGCAACTGTGAAGCACTGTGATTTAGACTGCAGGTTTTCTTGAACTAAAAAAAAAAAAACATAGTAATGGGCTGGGAGTTTTACAAACCCTGTGGGACAAAGCTAAATGTTGTTTGCAATGTTAAATGAGTTACTTTCAAGTAGCAGTGAGAAACAGAAAGTGTGAGGCACTGTTATTTAGAAAGCAGGATTATTTGAAAATGTGGTAATGGGTTTGGAGTTTTAGAACACTGTGGAAAACAGCTGAATGTTCTTTGAATGTTAATTGAGTTACTTGCAAGTAGTAATGAGAAACAGATTTGTAAAGAAGTTCAATTTAGTATGCAGGCTGGAATGAGTGAGTGAGTGAGTGGTGACAGCAGGGTATGTGTAAACGGCATTTATTTTAACTCTGGTGATGTCATCACCATTTATCACACTGCAGTGGAAATAACCACATTTATCAATATATACATATATATATATATATATATATGTCTGCTGCATTGTAAGGGTTTAAATTATGCCTTAACACATTTCTGTTTACCCAAGGAATCACCAAGTATCCTGGATAGTGGACTGGGTAGGTAGTTCCTATAAAATGATACATTTTGCACAGTAGATTTATTTTAAAATGTCTTACAGTGTTAAACATGGGGTAGGGAGCAAACATGATAGTCCTAAATAGTCCCTTCCAACCTAAAATTACCATGTTACTGCATACTCAATAAAGCAGAGATTTTATCTAGGGATTCAGGTACGATGGATAAATCTTGTGCTGTGTGTAAAGAACAAGTGGTTTATATCTGTCACCAGAAACCTGAGCTGCAATTACTGTCTTATACAGTACAATACAGTTTGCATTCAAGTAGCATTGCAAAGAAAAATGTTTTTCCCTAAAGCTAGTTTCAGCTATACTTAATAAAAATATTAGCATACATGTCAAATCTACTTTTCTAGGTATCTCCTATGCTGTGAACCATAAGTTTTTTTGCTTTTTTTTATTATTTTATCAAGCCTATACCTTACCTTACCCGGTCTACAATGGTAAATCTACACCAAATGTGGTGTCCATCTTCTCTGGTACAGAAACAACTAAATTAAAAAATGTATAAAATAACCAGATTTGGGTGAAACTAGAAAATGTCACCACCAAATAAATCTGGAAGATGCCTGGAGTTTTATTAGTGAAAAAAAAGGGCAGGAACAAATGTACACCCAGTCATTGCACTGCTGCTTTAAAATCTTAAGACAATTAGTTGCTTTTGCATTTCTCAGTGAGTTGCATAAGCATTACTGGATCCAGCACACAGCACTGCAAATATCTGTTCAAAGCCCTATTTACACGGTCTCATTTGCACTGGAGTAACCCGATCGCTCGGGTTGCTCCAGTGCAAATGCGACCATGTGGACATGCACCCAATCATGGTAAGCCGCCCATTAAGCCAGTCCTATGTTCCCTCTCAAGCTGGAGACACCGACCAGAATTAGTGACTTGCAGCAGATTAAACCGCTATGTGGACTGTCTGCGCCATCACAACACGTCCACTCTATCCTTGCAGTGGTGAGCGACAGTCCGGCTCCCCGATGCACAGCACCTCACCAGCTCAGAGTGTAGCAGTACAGAGAGGGGCCGTGTGGACAGGCAGTTTGCCACTTGCTGGTGCTCAGGACCACACTGCTGTGGTCAGAAAAGAGTAGCGTTGGTGCTATGTAAACATGGCTTAAGAGTTTTAATTCAGTTTTGCTCTGTGTAGTGACAGAGATACAAAGTCACAAATACCCTAAAATGCAAAGCATCATGGGACAAACGTGCAAATCACCATGACAATTTCTGGTCCTGCTTTAAGCAGGAGTGCACGCTGCCATACAGTGACACAGCTGTAGTTGCATTCCAGCTGAGTTGCAAAAACATTTCAAACACGTTGCTCTTGAGCCAAGTGTTGCACATCAACACAATGAGAGTTTCCGATGCATTGCCATCTTTAACAAAACAATGCAAAACCAAATTACTAACATAAAAATTTAATAGAAACTGTACTGTATGTACACTTTTGTTGTATTTTATGTATCATCATTTTTAATTACCCATCTGCCTGTGCATGTCCTGCCATCACCGACATTATATTCTACGTTACTTTCCCCATAATCACCAGTTACTACCGGGTGACCCTGAGCAATTCACTTAACCTTCCTGTGCTACAGGGTGCACCTAGAAATGAGCTTCAACTCAGTGTGCCTATCCTGCCCCCCCAAAAAAATTCTTAAAATAAATATTTCACTTTTAGTGATGGTGGTTGTTGCATGTGAAAGGCGTGACATGGAAAGTCAGGATTTACAGCCTTAGTATCATCGAGTTCCGATGTTAGAACTAGTCTATTATAAGAAAATGATGTACTGTAGAGAGACACGTAAAGATAGGACAGAAAAAGAAAAGACACAACACCCATCGGGTCTGCCCTGAGACCCTACCTCACACTACTCTATAGAAAACAGAAAATAAGAAAAGAAAATACTGTTGGAAAAGGCTGATTTTAAGGATGCAAACTCCTGTGGTTCATAGAGAAAGTAACATTCAAAGAAGTTATAACTTTAATAACCACCCGAGTTTACAACCTTTTTCCTAAAGCAGTGACATCACACCTGTCAGATACTATGCCTGCAGGTGCTCCCTGTAGTTAATTATCCTACTGCAGTGGCATGTCTAAGCCATGAGGGCTGCTTTAAACAAACACTAGTTGCTAATTATAACCAATGACACCCAAACCATACAAACATAAGGCTGTCATTTTACCCAGGGGATTCGGGTTACACTGATAAGCCATTAATGCTGCAGGCACGTTTTAACCATGTCACCAGAATCCCACAATATACCATTAGCTTTACTGTGTACGGTGGGGTACCAATAGGAGAACTGGTTCAGATAACCCAAGCCCTACCCCCTGAACCTCTGCCATTTTCTACAAAAGGACCTTATCAGAACCTTTTTCAAGTTCTAAAAAGGTTCTGATCACTTTCAAAGCATTTGTTTTGTAGATTACTGTACTCCTCTTCCTCTAGCAGGTCTGTATCCTGAATGAAGGCTGTGTAGGACAATAAAATTGCAAAAGTAGAGGGTGAGGGGAGGACCCAGTGAGCCACGTCCATATTAAAGTAAAACTACACCCTCACATCTTGTAAATTTTATTTGTTTCCATGTCAACGGACAGCTTCTTCCCTGTAACTGTTAGGGATCTATGTGATGGATTTAATTTATTTTCACTGTTCATACCTAGTCCCTGTAACTATCTTGGGAGTTTCCATTTTATGGTTGTTGAAATCTCACTGTCCCTGACAGCTTCATTAGCATATGAGAACTTGATGTGAAAACACCTTTTAGACTGTACAGTATACCTGTCTGTTTAATTAGAGTTCAGCAAAACAAGTTGGAGCAAGGTGTGAAATACCACATTTACCTTCAATTAGCTTTGCAAACTATCTGAGTTGTAATACAGGGTTTTTCCCATTAAAACTGTTTTTAACTAATGTGTTTCCAGAGGGTTTTTTTCAAGACATTTGTACTTTCAGCATAGAGATACGAGTACATGTCATGAATGGGTGATTTTACATCATGTTCTCATATGCTACTGCAGCTCTCATGCATGATGAGATGTCAACATCCATAAAATGGAAACCCCCAGGATAGTTACAGGGGACTAGCATGAACAGTGAAAACAAGCTAAAACAAACACATATCCCCATCAACTAGTGGAAAAGAGTTATCTGTTGACAAGGAAACAAGTAAAATGTACAGGATATCAGGGTGTAGTTTTCCTTTAAGTGGTCATAATCACTGTGGTGTTACAGAAGGTGCACTAATTAACCTTCAATAACCTGAGTGTATTTAGTACAACTCTAAGATGTGTTTACCTTGCTATCATTCCCTTTCACTGATGGTTTTGGAGTATTAAAATTAAGCAAAAATGTGTTTTTGTACATTAAAACGATAAGAAAAGAATCTGAAAGTCCTTATAAAGAAGAAAGGGGAAATTGTATAACCAGGAAAAGCACACTAACCTGGAGCTTGTTTACAAGTGTGACCTGGGAGCACAATGAAGTTAAAGCAGCAGTACAATGTAAAAAAAAATCTGCACCTTTTTGACTGTTTATTCCCTGTGCTCTGCTGAGCATGTACCTGGTAATCTTTCCTGCCGGCCTTGTACTATCATCCCGTAATTGATCAGTTATCCTTTGTTTTTGTTTACATTTCTGCTGCCCACTGCATTGACAGCAGCAGTACTATATGCAGCTGCCATATTTTTTGTGGCACTACAACAGTGGTAATGGAGCACTTCCTGCTTAGGCAGTACTGCTGCTTTAAGTGACTTGCTTAGGGTCACACAGTATGCAAGTGGGGGCTAATGGGATTCAGACCCAGGTCTCCTGGTTTGCAGCTCAGTGCCTTTAACCACTATGCTATACTGCCTCCTAATGAGGCTCATATAACTGTCAGAACTTCTCATGGCTTATCAGAACCTTTCAGAATCTCAGAAACCTTTGCAGTTCTCCCAGCCCTAGGGTATACTGTTTATTCATTGTATAATCTATGCCATTCTAAACATTCTGTCCCCCAGAACCTGTAATATAACCACTCCCCTCCCTGGCTTCACTGTTTCCAGACAAGACTGTGGCAAAAGGGTGGTAGTGGTGTGGCAGTATCCATTCCCTCAGGCTTTGGTCTGAGGTTGTGAACTACTCCTCCACTTGCCCCTCTCATGAGCTCCTGCTTGGCAGATTCTCCTATCCATTCTGCCCTCCTGCATTCATTGCTGTGTCTACTGCTGCCCTGGGTCCCAACCAGACTCTTCCTGACCTTCTCTCCGCTGACTCTTCCCTCACTGCCTCAGGTGAACTCCTGTTTTTTGGGGGTGACTTCAATACCAACTGGATATCACAGAAACAGAAACTGACAGCAGATAAGGACCACCTGGCCCACCAAGCCTGCCCATTTTTCCTCTACCTATTATTAATACATCAGACCTCATTTGGTCTGTAGCATCCCCTTACTCCGTTATTGATAGTATTCCTTTACGTTTGTCCCATGCTGTCTTGAATCCCCCCACCGTCTTCACCTCCACCACCTCTGTGGGTTAGCTGTTCCACTTGTCCACTACCCTCTCCATGAAGAAGTACTTCCTCGTGTTACTCCTGAGCCTGCCTCCCTCCAACTTCATATCATGACCTCTTGTTCTCGAACCGCATTTTGTCTAGAAGAGGCTATTCCCTTGTACTTTGTTACTGCCCTTGAGATATTTGAACATTTCTATCATATCTCCCCTTTCTCTTCTCTCCTCGACCGAATACATGTTGAGGTCCATCAGTCTCTCCTCATATGACATCTGATGCAACTCTTGTACCATCTTTGTAGCCCTTCTCTAAACCATCTCTACTCTATGTCTTTCTTGAGATACAGCCTCCAGAATCTACACAGTATTCCAGATGCGGTGGCACTAATTGTCTGTATAGTGGCATCACCACCTCTTGTTCTACTCGTGATACTCCTCCCTATGTAAACTAGCATCCTGCTGGCTCTCCCTACTGCCTGAATCTCTTTAGGTCATCAGTTAAGATTACCCAGGTCCCTTTCTCGATTCGTGGTTGCCAGGACCTGACCCACCCCACTCCATCATGTACTCCTCACCTGGATTTGTGTGTCCTAAATGCATGATTTTACTTTTTTTTTTTAGTATTGAAGCTCAGCTGCCACACCCTTGACCATTCCTTGAGCCTGCCTGGGTCCCTTTTCATTTTCTCCACCCCCTCAGGAGTGTCCACTCTGTTGCAGATTTTATTGTCACGTGCGAAGAGGTACACTTTCCCCTCCAGCTCCTCTGCAATGTTGGTTATGAAGACATTGAAGAGAACTGGCCCCAGTACCAAACCCTGCAGTACTCCACTGGACACTTCCCTCTCATTGGATTGGGCTCAGTTTACCACTACTATCTGCATCCTTCCCCCTCTACCAATTCCTGATCTAGTTTACTACCTTAGATCCCACTCCCAGGCTCACACACCCTAAAAATTAGCTCAGAACACCCAGCCCCTTGCCCTCATGCAGCACATCTTGAAGCCTACCCAGCTTAACTCATCTACTTCAAATCACTGCCTAACTGACAGGGTTCCCTACTTCCACACCCAGAGCACTGTGAAAGCAGGTACCCTCCCCAACGCTCCCAATAACCATCATGTGTTTTTTTATGCAAGTTCACCCCCCCATTACCCACTAGTTTCAATGAAGTGAGAATGTGAGAATCATTGTCATTCACACTTTACATGCCATTCTGTTATTCACAGGTGTGACATAACACATCCATGAATAACAGTGTAAATTATCAATGACTATTTACACCTATACTCCATGTTTTTAAAGCTGCACAAACCCTGTAATAAAACATGGGGTCCCGAGAACAACTTCGTGGTCATTTAACTAAATTCTACCTCCAGCTTCACTTGATGGAATTACCCCATTATTTTTCATCATTACCAATACGTTATGCTCTGTTACTAACACCTACAGTACTGAGTGACACGCCCACATGTCAGCCTATTCTCTGACCTAGATGATGCATCTTTTGTTAATATCCACCCTAATGCCTTCCAATAGTTCCTCTGGGCTGCAGGTACAGGTCATACAAATCCAGTGCATGTGGACTTATTTACCCCTTTTCTAAATACCCCTGGATATCACAAACTGGAAAACGTTCTAATCAGAGACTTTACTCTTAACTGACTACTAGATGTCTCACACACGATCAGGAGCGCCCAGTCGGACCTAAACCTCTCCCTGATTATTACATCTCCTCCAAACAGGATTAACAAATAATCCAATCATCACGGTATCACAGAGTAGAGGGGATGGCTGCCTCTGTTATACCACCCTGACTGCCTGCCTGACTAGGGCATAGCATACAACTTATGAAAAATTAGAATCATAAAGCGATTTTTTTGTCACGTATAAGAAAACTTTGAAAAACATAGTATTCAGACACCACTCAGCTAATACTGTATAGATTTTGTTCCGTTTCTGTTTCTTTTAATCTTCGTAACTCCGTTCATTTACATGTGAACAGGATCCCTGTCTCAAGTACCGTCAGTCTAAGCTTGCTGTTTAACCCCCTTCTAAAGTCACAGTCCTCTGTCTGTGACATAACAATTTACCTAGCAACTGAGAGTGATGTCAGAAACAGAGGATTAGGATTTTAGCAAAGGATTAAGTAGCAGAAGCTGATGAACTCTGGGTAGGGGCAGAGATCATGTTTCATGGCAAATTAACCTAGCAGTGAAGCACAAAGGGCACAGAATTGCAGACAAGATAAGGATTAGTTTCCTTCAGACACTGTGAACTTGACAGATCACTCGGGGACCTGGACAACATTAACTGGGTATATAGTACCTTAATCCACATATTTAGGGTATGTGGTTATACTTCCTGATAAAACTGCTCCTGGAAGGTGCTGTGATTTGAGCAGTGTGACATGAGAGTCAGTAAGTCATATTACAGCCCCTAATGATGGCACACTTTGCTGATTTCATATCTGTGTATTGTGTGATTCCCGATTTACTCAACTACAAAAGATATTCATTTTACAAGCAAGGTAAGACACTGCAGGATGTACAGTCATTTTATACATGTATATTTTATATACATTAGAGATTATATATATATATATATATATATATATATAAATATACACATATATATACACACACATATATACACACATATATTTATAAAATGGCAAGAAAAAATCTAGAAATCTCATTGGCCAAGAGACATCAGCTGACTGTACATTAAATCTCTTTATACGCCCAGTCATCCTGGTCCTAAACCACATCACACAATGAACAAATCAGTCCTCCTACAGCCAGAACTATCTTCCATCAGACCCCCTACAACCAGAACTGATCTTCCATCACAAACATGGCTGTTACCTTTACACTGTAAAAACCTTCAACTGGGCCCTAAGAATAAAACTACCTTAAATAAAAAATAACACACATTAATTAAATGTTGTTTCCCTGATCATCACACTCTCCTTACACACACAAACAAATTAGAAACATTAAGTATTGTTTACCGTTTTCATTACAACTGTTTCTTTACTAACAGTGAAAATCCACCTTCTGTCTTTACCTGCTCATCAGGGAAATCTGTTCTGCTTACCCTGACAGTGAAATAATTTGAGTCTGTGGCTCTAAAACAGGCCTTTGTTGTCTGTGTGTACAGAATGTCAGGAGAGTAACATTCTACAAGTGGAATAGAGCAACATTTTGAATCCCTGTATTCCATGGTAAACATTCCATGATAAACATTCTATGTCTTGAATGTGGGGAAAAACAGAAAACAAAAAACAGAATGAAGAAAGTAGGCAATACAGTGATATTTTATAAACAAAAAGAAAAGGTGGGAAAACACAGTTAAATAGGCAGAGGCAGACCCAAAGTGCCCAAATAAACTGCTAATGCTAATAAAAGCACGTACATTTGAATCTTATATAGGAGTTTTCAGGTGAAATCTACCCTCCTTGTCCACTAAAAAAAAAAAAAAAAAAAAAAAAGGCAACCTGACAGGTTTAAAGTTTTTTTTCTTACTAACCTTTCACCTCAATCCTATAGCAGTTTTCCTTTTATGTACTAGACCACAGCGCATAAGTAAAAAATAAAGAGAAGGTTGCCTTCAATGAGACTATATAACTACAGTGTAATGAAAATTAAGTTTTAAACACTGCATATGTCTCACAAATGTACAAATGTTACAGTGCATTTATATGATAACATTTACATGTGACAGAGAAAGTATTTATTTTCAACCAACTCTACTAATATACTTTTACTGCAAAGTACTGTACTAGTTAACCTATTGCTGACACGTCCTGTTGTATACATTAATAGGGACTACTTTTTTCAGTTTTTAGATGTTTTAGAGGTAATGTATTGTACACTCTTTTGAAAATAGTAAATATGTTTTAATCCCTATCAGAGTACATCAAACTAATTATTTTATGATGGTGGCCCATTTTAGAAGTGAGATAAGCCACTCCAGGGTGTGCATTAAGTAAGTAATAATACCCGACAGGGTGGACATTATTGGGATATAACGGACTGCCCAGGGGCGTAATGAGGCCAGACGCTGCAGGCGGAGGGCCTTATAGCCCCTGGAAGGTCCGTTATATTCCATAACGCCCACCCTGGAGGGTATTATTACACTTAGAAAATGGGGTGTAGGTGTAATTTTTTGGAAAATATGTATGATAAATATTTCTATATTTAAGTAAATAAAAAATTAAAAAGGTTATTTTTATAGGAAAGTAAACCCTTTCTTGCTGGAATCACCACTGGAGGGCGCTGCCGTTTTTGTGTGTGTCTGACGAGGTTGCTCATTTGCTTTGTGTTTCCTGCGACTTAGAGATGCGAGAGCTCTTTATTTTAGGTGTTTGGAGAAGCACTGTAATTAGAAGGGGAGAATGTTGCTTCCTGAGAGGTAAATAATTTAAAAAAAAAAAAAAAAAAAAAAGATCAGCCAGCTGAAAATGGGTGCATGCTTTGGGTTAGTACTGAGGGAATGATCAGCGATGTGAGGTAGCAAGCATCAGGCTAGCGGGGGGAGCAGCAGTGAGCGTGTAGTGAAAGAAAAAATTGACGAATGGGAAGTATTGTGCAGGATTCAGATAAGTGAACAAGAGATTGATGTTTTCAGTGAATGTTTTTGAAAAAAAACGAGAGAGACTAAATCAGGGTAGCGATGGCTGCTATCACATGTTGGTTTCAGTTTGTTTTACGTAAAGGTGGCGAGTGGGGAAAATCATGTCGGCTGGTGGGTTTCGAAATTCAGGGTGCCCAAGGATAGTGTTAGTAATAGGGCACCCTGAATTGGAGCTTGTTTTAGACCGGGCCGTTGTTAAGAAATAACGGCCTGGGTGGTAGGGTGTTTGAGCCAATCAGGAAGCGAGTTGTACTTTCACCATTATCTAAAGGATTTTAATGCACTTCCCATGGGGTGTAAGGACACTCAGCTTTCAGCCTTGTGCTAGCACACCCCTGGGGTGTGCATTAAAATCTTTAATGCACACCCTGTTGTGACTTATTACTACACACACACACACATTTATATATTATATATACATACACATATATACATACATACATATATATATATATATATATATATATATATATATTAGAGGAAAAAACTCCATTTAATGCATTAGTTAGGGTTGTTCCACAGCGACAAAAGTGAGGAAATTCGCTGTTAGGGTTGAAAACCCTAACTCCGAATTCACCCCAGCACCACACACACACAGACACACACACACACATTCAAGTATGGGGGAGGACCAAGTCAACACAACCAATGACAGACATCCAGCAGCAGGTGACAGAAATAACAAACAATTGTCTAAATGTACTACGAGACATCCCCACCCACCTGACCAGGTACTGCATGCTCAGTGGAGATCAACAGCAAAACTGAGGCCATGTACACCAAACGTACACATCCCTGATTGCAGCTGCACACAACGCATTACACTTAGTAGTTGCATGGCCTTACCTACCATGCCCCACACCACACCACTTGTGGTGGGCCACCTGAGCAATAGAGTTAAGCAAAACCAAGGAGTTGTACAGGTATAATATCTCTGATTATAACAAGGGTTTGAGAAATGCAGCTTCTAATTGACTGTAAACATTGTAACAGCCTTATGTTTAGTTTTATTAACATATATGTAGAGCCTAACCATATGATGAACATGGTTTAATGTTGTTTAAAAACAGTTGTATTATGATAGCAATAAGCCACTCCCAGGTATTATGTTAATGGTCAGTTTATCACTGTCTAGCGACATGTGGCACTTCGGATATGCCTCATTCAACATTAAACCCCTACAGGGTGATTAACAGACCATTTAACATAACTGTTGGTCATGCCTTATTGTTAATTGTCTTTATGAGTAGATACTCTCCTCTGCTAGACACTACAGCAGCTTTGCAACACAGTGTCCACCCAGTTACACCATACACTGTCTAGTTGCTGGAGAATGGCTGTGAATATGAACTCATGAAGATGAACAGTGTAACTTGATCATTACAGTCATGAAACCCTAGTGTGATTATAACTGACAGACTCAGTGATAGAGGATAACCCCTGCTGTCCTAGTACATTTACCCCATTATGAGTTAAATCAGTACTAAAAGACATTCTGTTTATATCTACACCATACCTACTTGATTCCTGTTGTAGCAGAATTAACATAGTTATCACTTTGATAGCATCAGTGACAGGAAGTGTGGCAACTCCAAATAGTAGGCACACAGCCTGGAGTATGAAACAACTGTTAAAAAAATCACACTGTGTCCATAAGGGTATAGATCACTCATTGCAACAATAGCAAATGTATTACTATTTGAATAAGTTAGTCATCACAGATGCAATGAGATTGTCTTTATCAGGTACAACATACTCAGTAAGTGCCTACAGGAAAATCTATCCTATATACATGTCCGATACAGGTACATCATTGTTGGCTCAGTAGTGCTATGATATTTAGAAGTTGCTTGGCCTGATCCATGCAATTACAATCTTTCTTACAAAGAATACTTACTGCATCTTTAATATTGAAACACAGTGAAGGTCTATGTATGTACATCAGCAGTAAGAATGCATGTGATACTGGCAGTACCAATTTCACAGCGTTGAACAGGCAATGCTTTTCCATACGTTTACATCAGCCTCTCTATGTTGAGTAAACCATTGCAGTAAATGTACTACTATGTAAATCACCTACTAAATGTATCACTACTTTTATCTTGAGCATGCTAGTATCTTGTAGTTAATTTATGTGCTTCTCTTAATTAATGTATACTCAGTAGTGTTAAAACCTTTCTACAACTGTCATCATGCACCTTCAGCATTTATATTGAATAACGGCACAGTACCAGTTGTGGTGTGGTGTGGGCATCGTAGGTAGGCCATGCAACTACTAAGTGTGGTACGTTGTGTGCAGCTGCAATCAGGGATAATGGCGTTTGGTGTACATGGCCTCAGTTTTGCTGTTGATCTCCACTGAGCATGCAGTACCTGGTCAGGTGGGTGGGGATGTCTCGTAGTACATTTAGACAATTGTTTGTTATTTCTGTCACCTGCTGCTGGATGTCTGTCATTGGTTGTGTTGACTTGGTCCTCCCCATACTTGAATGTGTGTGTGTGTCTGTGTGTGTGTGTGGTGCTGGGGTGAATTGGAGTTAGGGTTTTCAACCTAACAGCAATTCCTCACTTTTGTCGCTGTGGAACAACCCTAACTAATGCATTAAATGGAGTTTTTTGCCTCTAATTTCCCTTTTTTTTGAGAATGATATTGAGAAATAGTGAATGTAATGCGGTGGCGGGCACGCAGGGCCCTTTGGACCCCGCGCTTCCGCCACATGATGTCTTGTGGCATAGTAACAGGAGCAGCAATGCAAACAGAAATGCTAACAGTGGCACACACATGGTAACACAAGTGCGAATGATAACAGAAAGGGTAACGACATGGCATGAGGACGGGAACGCGTGTGCCACGTGATGTCTGGTCACATAGTAACATGGTGCCTGTAAATGGAAATGTCAATGGGCATGGTGACGCAGAAGTGAAACAGAAAGAGAAACAGTGCAGTACACACAAATGGCAAAAAGTAACAGAAAGCATAGCTAAATGAAAACGCAAAGGATGACGAGGCAGGGAGAGTTGGTGTATTGATTATCAGCCCCAACTCTCACCCCATGACCTGTGTAAAGCAGCAGAAGTATAGGAGAATGGGGTGAGCGTTAGGACTCATGATCCCAATGCACACCCCAATGCCGGTTGGGGGTGGTGGGGTGCAAGGGAGTTTTCAACCCTAACAGCAATTTCCTCACTTTTGTCGCTGTGGAACAACTCTAACTAATGCATTAAACTGAGTTTTGCCTCTAATTTCCCTTCTTTTGAGAATGATAACAAGAAATAGTGAATGTAATGCAGCAGCGGAGCGCATGGTGCCCTCGGCTCCCGCTCCCACCGTATAATGCGTGTGCAAGGCCCCCGCTACCCCACCACATGATGTCTTGTGGCATACTAACAGGGACAGCAATGCAAACAGAAATGCTAACAGTGGCGCACATGGTAACACAAGCACGAATGAGAACAGAAAGGGTAACGCACATGGTGGCGTAGACGGGAATGGTCTGCCACGTGATGTGTTGTCACATAGTAACATGGTGCCTGCAAACAGAAATGTCAATGGGCATGGTGATGTAAAGTGAAACAGAAAGATAAACAGTATTGTAGACAGAAAATGGCAAAAAAATAACAAGCATAGCGCAAATGAAAGCGCAAAGGATAACGCACATGGTGGCGCAGGCGTCAACGGTAAGTGAAACAGGAAACGGAACCATAAGCGGAAAGGGCAACAGTAACAGTAATGTAGCGCACAGGCTGGTTTTCCCAAAACCTGCATTGAGAAAGACAGTGAGTACAAATAATGTATGCAAAATAATGAGTATCGGCGCAGAAAATGAGATCTTGGAATACTAAATACATTATATCTCAGGAACTGTAGACGAGAAAAAAAATTTAAAAGTCATATTATTTACAACTGTCCTAGCTAATTTGGATGAAATTTCCAGCGAAAAGTCCATTATCTGCGCGCACGCTTCGAGATCACGGACTGTAAGCATGGCGAGAACGCCATAATGTTATCCTATGGGGAAAAAAAGTTCGAGCACCATAACTTTGACTCCTGTAATGTTTTTCACCAAACCACTGAAAGGCACATCTGTGGGCTGTTGGCTGTCTTCCCTCCAAATTTCAGGAAAAAAGACCAAACCGTTATTTTGCAGCAGGGATCCAAAGGATTTCTGTTATGCGTTGGGCGCCGTAATGTTATCCTATGGGAAAAAATGTCAACTTTGGAGTGCCGTAACTTTGCCGCCGTGTGATATTTTTTCACCAAACTACTGAAAGGCACATCTGTGGGCTGTTGGCTGTCTTCCCTCCAAATTTCAGGAAAAAAGACCAAACCATTATTTTGCAGCAGGGTGCCAAAGGATTTCTGTAATGCGTTGGGCGCCGTAATGTTATCCTATGGGAAAAATGTCAACTTTGGAGTGCCGTAACTTTGCCGCGTGTAATATTTTTCAATACAACACTGAAAGGCACATCTGTGAGATGTCGGCTCCGTTCCCTCCAAATTTCAGCTCAAAACTCCCAACGGTTCTTTTGCAGTGCAGTGCCAAAGAATTGCTGTCATTTTCCCACAGACTAGAAAACTACTGTCGCAATTTGCAAAAGCTTTCGCAAAAATTTGCGACACTTTCGTGAGCACGAAAGTAATTTGCGAAAGTACTTTTTCCATAAATTTGAAAAACATATTTCTGGGGTGTTTTACCACAAAATAAAGACATGGCAAGCATCCTCAGGGCCCGACTAGGTGAATACAAAAAAAATTAGGTTGCTAGAGGGTCCCAAATTTAAATGCCAACCATTTTTCTGATCACCAACTGAAAACAAAATGGCCGATTTGTGAAAGTAACAGGCCCATTTGCGAAAGTAAAAATGCATTTGCGAAAGTGTTGAACTTTTTGTTAACTTTTCCCATTGACTTATAATGGGAAACTGTTCTTTGAATAACTTTTGAACCGTTTAATATTTTTTCACGAAATCTTCGAAAGGCACATCGGGGACCCTGGCCGCATGTTCCCTGAAGATTTCAGGCCAGTCACGAAAAACGTACGACCTGTAGGCGCGACCACAGAATTCCAGAAAAGCATAAACGCGCGCACAGATCACATTTAATAACTCCGCAGCCGTATATCCGACCAGTATAAAACTTGGCAGATCCCAAGGTCTATAGTTCTTGATCATAAATTCCAAATTTCAGGCAAATCCATCAAACGGTAGCAAAGTTATTAAGGTGCAAAGTTTTGGGGTTTAACATAGAAATGGCTCCTCTACCATAATATATACATACACACACACATACATACATACATATACACACACACACACACACACACACACACACACACACACACACATACACACATGTATATACACACACACACACTATATATATATATATATATATATATATATATATATATATATATAGGATACGTGATGGGCATGAGGTGATACAGAAAATCTCTTCACTCCTATAGAGTGACCTCTGAATACTCACGGGTGGCAAAGCCACGAGTGAGGTTTTAGAGGTCACTGTACAGGACTGAACATATTTCCCATATCACATGAGTGCCCATCATGTATCCGATATACAGAATGGGGGCCTCATTGTTGCAAAATGTACCATTTGTGCGGCTTTGCGTGGGTGTGATAAATGTCAGGTCTTATATTTATCACACCCTGGTGAAAACAACAATTTATCACACTCATTTACCACTCACCCCATTGTGTGTGTGTGTATCATTATATATATATATATATATATATATATATATACACACACACACACACACACACACATATATACACACACACACACACACACACATATACACACACGTATATACAGACATATACAGACACAGACACACACACCTCTCGGGTGCTGATGACACAAGGCCAAATGCACCTGGGCCATGCATGTATCTCAAGACAACCAGACACCCTAGTTTGTCTTAACTTGCTATCCCTTACTGATGAATACTCCCAAAATATGTAGGAAACATCAACTGCCCCACTCTAGAGAGATAAGATGTAAGGGAGCACATCAACCCTGGATCTCAAAGAGAGTTACTTGAGATGTGCTTTCTAAACGACGCAGCCTAGGTCAAATTTAGGAAACTAAACTATGCTCTAATAGGAAGTACTACAGACAGCTACATAACTAATGCAATGCTCTCACGAGTAAGGCAAAATCCCAATACTTCCTGACATACAGGGAGGACAATTTATTTAGTTTTTGGTGACTGGGTAAGTGCACTAGACAAAGGAGTGGACGAGTTACAGTATAAATAAACAAGATGAGAAGTGTCATGGCAATTGCAAAGTTAAAAAATATGAATATATAATAGCAACAGTTACATACCAATTTAAATTCATACAAGTAATGCGACAGTAAAATACAGGGTATACCCAAAATATATAGCTTTAGGTCAAGAGAACAATTTGAACATGAAAAAACAAACAAACAAAAAAAAAGGCCATTAGTATGGGTCTGCACAGGAACAGAAATTTTCTAGTGATAAATATTTACTAAGTTCAATCTTGAACAGTTGATGGGCAGGTGCGCTACGAATTCTGAGCAGAAATGAATTCCAGCGCTTAGGTATAAAGATGGAAAATGCACGTTTCCCCCAATTTTGTATGGCGCTTTCAGATTGCAAATACAGCCTGATCTGTAGGGCGTAGGCAGAGGGTGATTTTGTAAGAAGTGTGGCTCAGGAAGGGGTCTGATGGTGCAGATATAAACCACACAATTAAAAAACTTACCTAAAAGATTCTAGTAATCTTTTTGACTGGGGTCATGTTGAGAATATAACAAAAAAATTCTCAGCCTCTGATACCCTAATTAAGAGTATGCCTGCAACTGCTGATAAATTTAACTAACACTCTATGAACGCCAACCAATCCTAACCTCAACACTAAAACAGAATAACCAGACTATGCTAAACAAGTAGAGATCGGCGAAGTTGGCAAACATCACCTTATGAATGAATTTGTGACATTTGATGTTTTCAACAGGCAAACAAAGTGGCACTTTTTCAAAGTCATGCAAATTCACCAGAGCTTGCACTGGTGAAGTTACGCAATTGCCCTTCACAAAAAACTTTGCGAACTGCCCACTTCGCCACTCCACAGTGAGTTTTCCCAGGGAAGTGGCACTTTGCTTGTTTGTCTCACTAGTGCTGAACTATTCTCTGTGTAAATGATGTGCCTTACTATGTTTGTTCAAACCCACTGTTAACCCTTTCCCCGGGCAGCACCTGGAAACGAGCCTCAGCTCAGTGTTCCTTTCCCAGTTACCAAAATTTTAAATAAAATTAAAATAAAAAGTTGCAACTCTGCCATGACTTCACCTGAAAAGTGCCACTTCCCTGTGAAAACTCATTGTGGAGTGGCAAAGTGGGCAATTCACATTTTTTGTGAAAGCCAATTCAGCAACTTCGCTGGTGAAGTAAAGCTTGGCAGCATCTCTAGAAACAGGCCACCTACCATTCCCTTTCCTTGGGTAATAGTCTCACTAAATACTTTCCCAAAGCCTTATTTACATGTAACTTTTGACCAATAATCGCACAGAGAGCTGTGAGAGTTCATTCTCCGGTGTGTCCAGCAGGTTGGGGGAGGGGGGGAGGCAGTGACACCTATGACTAACTAGAGTCAGTGGTGATGGAATGGGCAGACACACGGGCAGACTGGATGGGTCTAAAGGTCCTTTTCTGCTGATATAATCCATGTTTCTATGCTAGATTAACCTGTTTTATTGATGGGGATGGTTAGCCAGAACTGCAGGGAAAATCCCCTGCTCATACTGTAGGCACATGGAATCTTTAGCTTCCATCTGGAAAGCCACCAGAGATGGGCAGTGAAAGGCTTTACTTCAAATCAGCCCAAATACAAATGTGGGTGTTGGTTAGCCTAGACTCCAGATTAATCAAGCTAGTGGTTCCATTGATAATGTACCTAGTTATGGAACGTTTCAATCTCTGCATAATGATGGCTGGAAAATGAACCCGAGTCATTACAGACCCTTATAAAATGGGTACAAAGAATGTTGACTGCCGACTGGCTACCATCTGCATTTTAATCTCATGCCTACCTCACAGGTGAAAATAGTACAAGTGTCAGTCTACAATTACCATATATTAGTGGTCACACCTGCACCTTTTTACCTTCATATTTCCAAGTTTTTGAACATTTTTTTTCTTAGCAAATCTCACCTGACTTGTGTTAATTAAGTAGCCTTATTTAAACTATGCCGAGAAGAAATAATAAGTTAGGAAAATAAATAACCTTGTGTACAGGCCTGTTGGGGTAGTGTCACGGGGGGGGGGGGGGATTCACTGGTCTTTGTTGATTCTGAGCAACCACTCACTAGTAGAACCCTAAAACATAATGAAATTGATTTACCTAGCCTGGGGTAAGCAGGCTACAGTTTGTATTTGCAAATCATTAGAAGGAGGCTTGGCTACCCCTTGTTAAAATATACCCCAACCACCATTTGGGAACATCAATTTAAACTGGATACAAGAGATATCACACACTAATCTGCTAGGTGAACTTACTTTTATTGTAGTCTGTGCAAAACATGGGGAAAAAAAATAACAATACAGGTGCCACAAACCACCCCTACATTTCAGAGCGCTCTGCTCCTACTGGGGTTAAGGTGTAGTGGCTCAGATCTGTACATAGGTGGTCATATTCCTGTCAGGTGATTTACTTCTCATACATGTCATGTGACACATTTAAAATATTATGACTGCAACAAATCATTTAATTTGTAACAAATAAAATGTTAGTATTAGACAAGTACTAGGCTCAGAGGCTTACATTTACAGGGCAGAAAGTGCTACAGCATAGAAATAGAATAAATTATGACATATTCCTCCTACAAGGAGGAACGGGGTGCAGGAATACACTATTTTCCAGCAAAAAAGATGTTCCAGGACTAGAGGGCATGGGATGAAGTTGGAGGGAGGGTGATTCAGAGCAAACATAAGAAAGAATTTCTTCGCAGAAAGGGTTGTGGACAAGTGGAACACCCTGCCAGAGGAAGTGGTGGGGGCAGAAACAATCACAGGATTTAAGAATGCATGGGATAGACATAAGGGAATTCTGGAGGTCAGGGGTAAGGGGCAACAGACTAGTAGGAAAACAAAGTGAACTTAAAAGCTCAAATGGGCAGACTGGGTGGGCCATAGGCCTTTATCTGCCAACAGTGTCTATGTATCTATGTATATCCCCTCACCTATTAAAACTAGCAAATAATCACTGATCAAGTCACACTGCTCAGTGAGTATAGGTCATGGCCTATGCTTAGGCACTACGTACCACCTACTCATTTCTAATATATTATTCAAATATGTGTTTGTGTAATTATCTATACAGTACTTGGTCACAATCAAGGTATGGTAAACTATACACAAAGGGTTTCCTATCTACGAGTTTTTAACTTACAACACTTGTTAGCAAAAGATATATAGTTTTAAAATCGAAAGAGGGTTGCTATGGAACTAATGAAACCTTCTTATTTCATGACAGGCTTATCTTAAGCATGTGTTATTCAAATGACGATAGTAACCGGGGCAGATTAAAGAAGTGATACTAATTGTATGAAAAATTGAGGGGCACAGAGACTGGCTAAACTTGCAGTCACAAATATAAATATCAGATCTCAAATTGCATTCAGGTTTGGAGGTTAGATGCACTGAAAAATCAACATTATTGATGTATACGGGATGGCAGGTATGGGGGAAAGATGTAACCCCTGTAATATATTGTGGAGGTCCTGTGCAGAGAGCTAATCTCAGTCAATCAAACATTAGAAGGCTTCTACAAAATGTCAGTTTAGACTACACTTCATAAATGTGAGGCAAGGAGGCTAGAGGAGGACCTGACCATCTTGAGTGAAAAAGGGGAATGAAACCACAGAACCTCACCTCCAAGTAGTCAGTCCCTTTCCATTTCATCTTTGGACTTCTGATGTCTTCTTCATTCTACCCCATTTCTGTCAAAATTCAGGTTCTCCTCGTTTTCTGACTTTCTCAGCTATCTCCTATCTCCACTGCCTCCTTCCAAATACTCCCTCCTTTCCTCAGTCTCATTGCCTCTCCGTTCCTGCCTTCCAGACTTCTGTCCAGCCAGTGTTCCCATTAAGACTGCAGATATGGAGGTTTACTGTACCCTCTCCCAAAATGTTCATGGGTACAAACTGAATTACAAGGGTTCACTGTACCATTTCTACAAAATTTGTTGTGTGGCACATGTACTTCAAACAGAATTATGGGGGTACAGTGTACCTCCATCACACAAAAATGTGCTTGCATTTCGTAATTTGTACATGAATCATGTACAGTTATGCAGGACTGGGAACACTGCATCCAGCCAATCTGTCTCCTTGCTCGAGCTCCCTGCAGTTTGGAACAAACTTCCTGTCTCCAGTTGGCCTTCCTTCTCCAATCTAGCTCTTGAATTCTTGTTGCTAAATTATCCCCTCACCACCACTCCTGCTCCAGACCCTAGTCTCTCCCTCTTCCTTACCATTCTGTCACTCTTCGCTTTGTGCCCCTGAGCCTCCAAATTGGAATGCAACTGGCCTCACACTCGTGCTGTGCACTTGGGCACAGGTCACTGTTTTTTGCCCACCCTAGCCTCTGTTTATAGTAGTAACAGGCCTACACTGCTGTATAGTATCTCATACAGTGTACCCATTCAATTCTTGTACAGTACTTGCTCTTCAATGGTTGCATTGTTTATTCTCGCAGTACCGTATTTGCTCATTGTTACTTTGTAAACCATTGTTCCCCTTCCCCCGGGTCACACACGAAAGCGAGCCTTGGGTCAGTGTGCCTTTCCCAGTTACCAATTTTCAAATAAAAAAATGACTTGAAATAAAAAAATTAGTAGTATAGGACCCGACTGAAAAAGCTAACCATGAAATGAGCAGGCTTTTGCAAATCTCAGCTGCCTTTTCTTAACTACAGTATGCACTCTTGCTGATACTATGACAAGAAAAAGTAATAAGTTAGAAACATAAAAAAACTTGCGTACAGGCTAGTTGGGGCAGTATCGGGGAGGGGCACACTGGACTGTCTGCTGTCTGTGGATTCTCATAGAAAGTAAGAGTATGCTTAATTAAAACACTAAATTAAATGTTATTCTGTAGTCTGTGGACATTTTTTATTTTTACCACAAAGCTCATTTTAAAAGCACAATAAAACACTTTAGGGTGTGAGTTAGTCTGCGGTAACTGCACCTGCAGGTGCTGTAAGGCCCTTCCTCTGCAGTGTTGGGCCTCAACACCTCTGGGCATTTAGTTATCTCAGCCTAACTCACTATGTCCTATTTTATTGCTTAAATCTCTATCTTATCAGCCATTCCTGTGCTGCTGGACAAAACAGTGTGCACTTAGGGCTCCAATTTCCTAAATATGCCCCCTAGTGTCTGCATCCCCATTTCCTACAAACAGGTCCTCACTGTTTACCTTGTTTATACCCCCCGGAGAAACGTACATGTTTCAATCGATCTACACTACGTAGTGTCAAGTAGTAAATACGTTTATCCACAAACAGAAAGGAACCCCCCCCAGCGAAAAAAAAAAAAAAGTTTCAATGGGATCTCATTTACAACACAAGTTTCTGTACAACTACACATATAGAAACATATATGATACAACATTAATGAACACAATACCAATTTTTTACAAGTAACTAGCATAACAAGCAGCACATTTACAAATCAACCAACTTAGGGGTGCTCTGACAATCATTCCTTAGGGGCTATATATCTGTTCCTGCTCTCCCCTTACTATGTTTACAATGACATTGATCCTCAATGACTGTTGAATAAAATAAATAAAACTACTCTTTTTTTTTTCCAGACATGCACAATATTGTTGCTTATTTTAAATTATTTTTTTGGAAATTTGCATCAAACTGACAGTGAGATGGTCCCATACCCAGAGTGCATACCAGTATGGAAAGCCCTGTTGCTATCAACTTTATGCGCCAATATCAATACTCTTTCTTATCACTAGATACTCTTTAGATCTCCAAATTCTTTTCCTGTTGATATTTACTAAGTAGTAACATATTAATTCATAAAATGTAGATGAATAAGGATTGTTCAGTTGAGCCAAGACTAATTTTCAATGGAGTCCTTTGTACAAAGCGGTTACAAATAGTATAAAAAGGACTACAATTTACATTAGCAATCATTTCCCATACATATAAACCAAATATTGATCATATAAAGAATACATACATAATACACAGGGCATCACATAATTAGAATTCTAAGAAGGGAGACTTCCATGTGCATGATAACATATTTACAGTCATAGTACCTTTAGAGACAGCCATTAAAGAAGGAATACACGAGTTACTTCCTTGGAGGCAAAGGGGCTATCCTATACAAGATATATCCAACAATTGTTAAAAGATACCTCAATGTCATTAGGTCAAGAGGAAGCAAAAGATGCAAGCCAAAACATTTAACCTGCATCATAATTAGGGCAACATGGTAAAAGTTTTGTTACTGAATCCATATAAACATTTTATACAGAAATAAACACCTTAAAAGACATGCACTATATGAATGCCATACAGTGCTGGATATAATGTTTATACTACTGGAAATCAATTTTGTATAAAAAGCTTATATCAACAGATGTTCACATTATTATAGTGCATCCCTGTTAGTCACCCAGCAGTGCATAATGTCACAACAAAATCAACTTTGATATATCAATTATTACACTGAGACCTGTTTTATAACAATATAAAAATATTATAAGATTTCTGTAGTGATGTAAATGGTTTGGATTGCTATAACTGATGCTTAGTATACCTTTTCTGTTGATATCTCAGCTATATCACTGTTGATATTGGTAGATAGATGCTTATGTGTTTGCTTCTACTGCCCTGGACACCCACTCTATCAGTCTCTTCACAAGGCACATCACCTGTGTCTGCAGGACTCAACCTGCCCTGCTGGACCCTTCTCCAAGGCCCCTAGTACCTCTATCATCAGGCCAATCTAACATCACTATTTGGGGGTACACATGCCACCACAGGCAGTGCCCGAGTTTGTTGTTTAAACAACCAGAGGTCAAACGGTCAGGTGACTTCTTGCTGGCCTGGTAGTGCTGAGTGGCTGCCAGTTAGTCGGTCATCTAGTGTGACCAGCACAACCCTTTTTCTTCTCTGGGCACTTCCTACCAGCCACATCAATGGGTGAGGATATTCAGCAGCACGCAGTCACCTACGCTACCAGGACAGCCTCTGCAATGCCACCACCAGGAGGCACTTTTAAAGCTAAATGTAGCCACCCACTGTGGGAGTGATGTGTCCAGGAGATGCTTTGAATTCCTCCCAACTGGCCTCTACTCCTGATATCCTGGGCTCAAGGCACAAACCCTATAATCACCAGCATGCCTCATTGCTCTGTACCTCACAGCTGACTAAATACTTAGAAAAAACATTTTAACAGCCCATAGTCATAAACAAAAGCAATATCTCATGTCACTCACCCAGCTACACATTACCTTGAAATAATCTTCAGTTATGATCTAGTAATATAGTTTAAAAACCAATATAACAGTTAAATACTGCTTTCCAGCTTATTTGGATAGACATGATTAACTTGATATCATACTCACACCTGTCACCAATGTGCATAATAGACACAGGATATTAATTCAATTTTAAGAGATATTTTGTTTATGAAAATACAAATATTTAATATGAATATTAGTTTTTCATCTGATGCCCTTTTAATACACTGCCATATATATGGTTTTGAGACCATTTTGAACAATTGAATTTGCATCAGTTATTTTTTTTTTTTGTTAGAGTACCTGCCTACCAAGTCTCACTTCACCACCATTAATCTATCTTGCTGAAAGTTGCATCTACTGTGTTCTCTGTGCATACAAATGAAAACCATGTTACTTGTATAAAACTTCTGCACGCCCAAATGTAACTATAGCATGCTATTTATATAAAAGGATAAGGGAGTGTTTGCTCCATATCCATTGGCAATTATAATAACTACCAATATGTTAACATGATGCTTTATTCAAAACAGATAGGAAGGGGGACTCAGTCTATAAATCCCCCACATCCTTTTGGTCATACCATACGTTTTTCTTTTCCTTGAGTAGGGTGTTTCTTTAGCCGTTGGCCAACTGCAGTGCAAGGTGCACAAACTGAGGACTTTGCTCACAAGAGTTACCACCTTTTAAGGAGCCCAAAGTGGGACATTTCTTACTGAAACATGATTTTTCCCAGGATAGTACTAACCATGACCAATGCAACAGACTTGTTTTTCTCTATATAACCAGAATTATGACTAAGTATTGTAGTTTTCTAGTTGCTTCTATTGTTTATCATTTGAAGGTATTTTAGTTAAGGTATTGTAGTTTTCTGCAACATTTAGTGGAAAGTTGAAAAATATTTTTTCTACTATAAAATAAGGACATGTAGTATTTTTCATTTTTTTTTTTTTTTTGCAGGACACAACTGCCCAAATCAGGACTGTCCTGCGAAAAATCAGGACAGGTGGTAACCCTACGCGCTACAGCTGGATGAGGTTCGGATACGTTTTCGGGTCACTCTTGTCGCTGAAACTGTGGAGAGTAAGCTGGGTTATTCGCCCGCAGGGGTGTCTTGATCAGTTTAAGCTACTTTCATGCCCCATCGCCGGGAGTTTGGTTCCCGCACGTCCCGTCCCGCGGGCTGTTAATAATGTACAGTAAATAGTAATCCCGCATGTACGAAACTCAGCCCGAGCCAAGCTCAGACATTTTACTGCCAGAATGGGCCACTAGCAGAGCGCTGAAGTCATCTTACACACCATCCAAAACTGGCACATTTAGAATATAGATCGTCCACCATGTATCCCGCATAGCGCTCTCACTTCATGCTACAACGCCGGGGCTTATCATACATAGGTGGCATAGCCTTCTCATTCCAACCAGCCCCTCTACACAGCCAGCAAAACTCTAGGCCCGCGGACCTGCAAACTTCAGTTTTTCCAGACACATAACTTGGTAAGAGAAGGAGGCAGTATAACAGAGTTATTTGCTATTAGCATTGAACAATTCAGTAATCATCATAATGCAGTATAACACAATTATCACATACAATAATACTGCACCCAAGAAATAAAAATTGATTTTAGGCACAGGGAAGATGCAGCCCTCGTAAATAAATCAGCTCAGCTTTGCGCGTCGGATGGAACCTTCGCCCCACTGTGTCCGACTCGGCAAGCACTTCCCACTGCAGGCAGACTGCCACCTCCCCAACATGCCTCAAATATTTTACCCTAAGTTATTCAACATGTTCCTGAACGCCGATGCCTCCAGTTATAACCCGGAAATGAATGAAGTTCCACACCTACTTGCTTTGACTTGTTGTGGGAACCATCGCAGGCACAGATGGCAGAATACTGCGGATAGAATGGGCGGCTGAACGTTAGTCCACTGGAGGGCTAGTTACACAAGGAGACGATACTGTACTTGGAACAGATTCCCTACTCAGTCAGTATATAGTGACCATCCTCTGGAATTCCTACACCCACTCGACTCCAGCCCAGCCATGTGGGGAATCTCGGTTTACAGGAATGGCAGGGGCGGCGATCGCAGTATCCCAGCCCTCCTCCCCTTCCTTTCTCTTTCTTTCTCTCTCTAGTATGTATATCTATGTATCTATGTATGTTATGAATGAATACACACACACACACACACACACACACACACACACACACACACACACACACAGAGTGAGAGCACTGTACTTCCCTTAACAGTGTCACAACCAGCCCTTAATTAGAAGCCCTTAATCTACGGTCTGTTGACCCTTGCCTTTTACAGCAAGGGTCCCACGTTCCAGCTGCAGCTGTCAGACTGAAACTTTTGCTACAAACAGCTGCACAGCGCTAGCGCTCAAGCCGTCCAAAAGAGGCTAGACCAGCAGCAGCTGGGTATACTGCACCTTGCATTCTCCCAAGAGAAGCAAGATACAATGCACCCTGTAGCCCCACCACACACACACACACTACCCCTAGCAGTCAGATACAGTGCAACATGCATGCAGCTTCCCCACAGCAGCTGAATATTGTGCTACTGTGCCTGCAGCCTTCCAGCAGCAGCAGAATATGGTGCACCCTGCAGCACCCACTTCCCCCTTTCTAGATACAGTGCAACCTTCCCACAGCAGCCCACAACAGTGTAGCCAGTAGCTTCCCTACAGTGAATGGATACTGTGTTGCCACAGTGAATGAATGTTGTGCTGCCTGTAGCTTCCCCACAGCTGCTGGACACAGTAAAGCCTGCAGTCTTCCCACAGCAGCTGCATACAGCATAACCAGAAGCCTCCTCACAGTGGCTGGATACAGTGCAGCCTGCAGTCTCCCCACTGTTGCTGGATACAATGTAGCCTGCAGCCTCCCTACAGTGGCTGGTTACAATGCAGCCTGAGGCCTCCCCACAGTGGCTGGCTGCAATACAGCCTGTAGTCTTCCCAGAGCAGCCAAATAGTGTGCAACTGCGGCCTCCACAGCAGCTGGATATAGTGCAGTCTGCAGCCCCCTTCCCCCCACACAGCAGCTGAATAAGGTGATACTGTGCCTACAGTTTTCCAGCAGCAAATGCCAATGATGCACCATGCAGCCTCCCCCAGCAGCTGGATACAGTGCAGCCTGCAGCCTCCTCGCAGAAGCTAAATACCATGCAGCCTGCAGGCACCCAACAGCAGCTGGATGCAGTGTAGCCCCTAGCCTGCTCACATCAGCTGGGTACAGTTCAGCCTCACTACAGAAACTAGATGCAGTACAAACTGCAGCCTCTCCAGAAATGGGGCAGCCTGCTGCCTCCCCACAGCAGCTAGATACAGTACACCTAGCAGCTCTCTCACAAAAGCAACTGGACAGTGAAGGTTGCAGCCCCCAGAGAAGCTGGCTACTGTGTAGTCTGCAGCATCCCCAGTAGCTGGATATAGTGTAGCCTCCCCACAGCAGCTGGATGTAGTGCAGCCTGTAGCCCCCCACAGTAGCTGATACAGTCCAGTCTGTACCCTCTCCACTGCTTGTTTAATTCCATGTACTTGCAGTATATCTGCCCCAGTCCAGACTTTCATAGCAATAATCTGTCAGCAGCAAGCTTGCTCACTGCAATACCACCTCTCAATACCAGTGTGTGCAATGCACAAATACTCCCCTCAGAATATTAGCAGGTGTAATGCCTTGCACATGACATCAATGGTCCACCCCCTTGTAGTAAAATGGGGGTGCAATGCTATGCAAGTTACAGCAGCCATACCTTCCCTCACAATACCAGGGAGTTCAATAACACGGTACTGTAAGTTACAGCAACTGGTTCAGTCCCTCACAGGGACCTATTTTATGAATACTGTTTTCAAGGAATTGAACCTTCTAACATTTAAAAATGTTGATATTTTAGAAGTACTCTTTTAGTTTCTATTAGTAGTTGGTGTACAGGCAAGATCCTTTTAAATGTATTTATATCTACTGTATATTATTTTGTTGAGAACTTTTAACCCAGGAAAGGCACTATATAAATAACATTCATTCTATCTATCTATCTCTCAGTACAAGGGGAAGCAATGCCAAGTAACTTACTGTAATGACCCACTCACAATATGGTGGGTCATAGCTAGCAGTCATCTCCCACCTCCATGCCTATGTGAAAAGCCATGCATGGTTCCAGCAATGCCATGCAACTCACAGTGATAGCGACTCTGTGCCCCATACAGATCACAGTAATACCATGCATGGTTACAGCAAGCCTCCAATCTAGAATACCAGGGGGGTACAAGGCTATGTAAGTCACAGCAATACCCACTCCCTTATAGTACCAGAAGGTACAATGCCTGCAGGTAACAGTGACCGTATAGTACCGAGGGTGCAATTCCATACAAGTTACAGTGATTCCCCTCCCTTATAGTACCGGGGGTGCAATGCCTGCCAGTCACAGTAATACCCCCTCCATTATAGTACCGAGGGTGCAATGCCTGCCAGTCACAGTAATACCCCTCCATTAAAGTACCGGGAGGGTGCAATGCCTGCCAGTCACAGTAATACCCCCTCCATTACAGTACCAGGGGGTGCAATGCCTGCCAGTCACAGTAATACCCCCTCCACTATAGTACCGGGGGGGTGCAATGCCTGCCAGTCACAGTAATACCCCCTTCCGCTATAGTACCGGGGGATGCGATGCCTGCAAGTCACAGTAATACCCCCTCCATTATAGTACTGGAGGGTGCGATGCCTGCAAGTCACAGCAATACCCCCTCCATTATAGTACTGGGGGTGCAATGCCTGCCAGTCACAGTAATACCCCCTCCATTACAGTACCGGGGGGGGGTGCAATGCCTGCCAGTCACAGTAATATCCCCCCTCCATTGCTGTACCAGGGAGTGCAATGACTGCAAGTCACAGTGATATCCCCTCCCTCATAGTACTAGGGGGTGCAATGCCATATAGGTTACAGCGATACCCCTCCCTTATAGTACCAGGGGGCGCAATGCCTCTGAGTGACAGTGGTACCCCTCCCCTCATAGTACCAGGAGGTGCATTGCCTGCAAGTTTTATTTATTTAGGTCTTTGATAACCGGGTAAGTGCATTGGTCCAAAAGATCATTTTCAGTCTCGACCCGGGCCACACACATGGCACAGCAGAGGAGAGAAATAACTTGATACAAGTTAACAATGGACAGTACAGAGCACATACGGCTAATGGCTAGCAGTCATGAAATTGTTACAAAGCAGCAGCTGAAGAGCAGGCTAGTGTTTTACTCACACAAAAGTCACAGTGATACTCCTTCCATTATAGTACCTGAGGGGGCAATGCCTGCAAGTCACAATACCACCTCCTTTGTAGATTCATAGACATGTGACAGCAGAAAAGGACCTTCCTGGCCCATCGAATCTGCCCCCCTCTACTTAACCTCCCCACCCCTCCAAGATTTCCCCCTTCCTCCCCTTGACAACCCATTTTGTTTGTCCCAGGTCTTTATGTAGCACCAGGGGGTGCAACACCTGCCAAGTCAAAGCAATACCCCGCCCTCATAGTACCAGAGGGTGCAATGCCTTCCAAGTCAAAGTGTTATCCCTCCCTCACAGTACCATGGGGGTGCAATTCCTGCAAGTCAGAGTGATATTCACCGCCCCTTAAAGCACCAGAGGGTGCAGTCCCTGCAGGTTACAGCGATTTCCCCTTCCTAACCATGCCTGGGTGAAATGCCATAAAATACACAGCAACTATTCCCCGGAACTCAGGAATTTGCACAAGTTTGAGTTCTAACCATCTGCCTCCTATGTTTAATATTCTGCAGTTGTGCCTATCATTGCTGCCCCAGATTCTAGCTTCACTGGAAAGGGCAGTGGTGACTGCTGCCTCAGATGTACGTGTTCCTCTAACTTAACCTGCGCCAGAGCACACCAAGTGATGACCTCCCACATCCCCCAACAATCCACACTGACCTGTTGCTGTTTGTGATGCTGTTGCTGGTAATAAGCTGCAGTATACGCCGCTGCTGCTGCCGCCGTGCTCGTTGGGATGTATTGGGGTGCTCCATACGCCTGATGGTGGTACCTCACATCCAGGCAGCTCATGGTGCGGCTGCTAGTGGGGTAAAGCGGCTCTCCCTCAGGCTGCTGCTGCTGCTGCCGCCGTTGCTGTAATTCCGGGCTCGTCGTGGTGCAGTTTTACCGGGACAGTAAGAGCTGAGTTCTGTGTGTCACCATTGCGGCCAGCTGAAGCAGCAGCTCCTATAAAGCCGCGGGCCGGCGGGTTGGCGAGCGGGAGACTCTGCGGGAGCAATACCCTAATTAGCATAAAAATAAAGCCCCGCCCACTCCCATCCTCATTGCCCCGCTCCGCTGCACTCGGGCACTCACATCGCTAATGACTAACGCCCACTCCACTAGAAGGGGCGTGTCTACTGCTCCAGCCTCGCCCACCTACCCAGCGGGGCTGCGACAGATTGGAGCAAAGTTTGTGCCGGCAGCCGGCGCTGGTTTGACAGCCCGCCTCTCCGGCGGCATGTCACCGGAGACTGAGAAGGAGGCATCTGCTACCGGCAGTGGGAGTCTGTGGTGGTGATGCTACGCTGGGAGAACCGGAGACTGTCATCCCAAATTAAGGGTCGTTCCTCCTCATTCTACGCCTCAGAATTGCTCTGCGTAAAAGGTGCTGGCCGTACAGAGACTGTGATGCGGCAGTTTACTGTATGCTGCCGACGGCGGGCGGACCTAGCCTAGGGGTGCCACCTGTCCTGATTTTAGTAGGACAGTCCTCATTTGAGAAGCTATGTTTTTTCCACCAGACGGGAAAAAAAATGAAAAATACTACGTCCTGACCTTATAATAAAAAAAAATTCTAACGTTCCTGTAAACGTTGCAGAAAACCTTAACTAAAATACCTTAAAATGATAAGAAACTAGAAACAAAAAACAACAAACACTTCAGTCTTAATTATGAATATTAAGAGGAAAAAAAAAACGAGGCTGTTGAAGTGATCGAGGAAAAACACCTTCCTGTCAGAAATCATGTTCTAGTAAGAAATTCCCCCAAAAAGGTGGTAACCTTAGAATTAAACTTGGCACAAGGCATCAGTTCCCACTAAGTTTTAACCTGTGCCATACCTCAAAGCCTGCAGCACAGATCTGGGACAAGGCTTTAAAAATGCCACGGTAAGTTACCAAAATTTGAAAAATAGTAATATCAGTTCAAGACACTGTCACAATAAATGACTTAGAGTGAATACCATTTTCATTACTCCTAGAATAAGCTGGATTTGCCCCTGTAACTGCAGGACAATGTTCCCGTGTTTTCCTGTAGAATACATTATTTACTATGGAAGCCACATCTCTTGTTTTTCTATATAACCAATGCAATGGCAACAGTTTTAGGAGCGAAAGTTCTTTAAATTCGATGGACTGCATCTGACTAGGGAGGGAGTCGGTGCATTGGGGCAGAAGTTTGAAGTCTTTGCAGAATATTTAAACTAGCAAATGGGGAGGGGTGCAGCACCCGACACGCCGAATGGGAAGAACACCCCTCCCCCCTCAGCTAGTGATGAAAGAGGAGTTCAGCATGTTTGTAGTTCATTTGCATCACTAGGTAAGGAAGAAGGTCCGGCTCCCAATACGACGTGCAGGGGAAATGGCAAACCTCGCCCAATGACTAACACACCAAAATCTGGCCAATGGAAAATCATGTACACAAATGCTTGCAGTCTGGGAAACAAGATCCCAGACCTGCAGGCAATAATGACAGAGGCTAAACTGGACATAGTAGCCATTAGCGAGACATGGTTCACTAGTAATCACACTTGGGAGACTTCAGTACCCTGCTATGTACTGTTCAGAAGAGACTGAGGTGCAAAAAGGGGCAGTGGAGTGGTACTTTATTTCAATGAAAATATCAAAACTACAGAAATTCAGAATACACATAAGGAGCCAGAAGAACTGTGGGTCACCCTGGAAACAGGAAATGGGACAGTCATATGAACTGGGGTTGTCTACAGGCTTCCAGACCAGGGGGAGGACATAGACACATTACTGTTAGAAGATATACAAAACATGACAGCTAAGGGTGAGATTCTGATAATGGGAGACTTCAACAAGCCAGATACAGATTGGTCAATACCAGCAGGAACATCTGCCAAAACTAGACACATAGTGGATTCCGTGGGAGGGCCTCAGACAACTGGTACAATAACCCACAAGAGACAGGGCTATCCTAGATCTAATATTGACTAACAGGGAAAGGCTCACATCTCCAGGTAGAAGGTCACCAGGGGGCCAGTGACCATCACATGGTGTGGTTCAATTTGGCCACTACATCTAAATCATCTCATTCCAAGGCAAAAATATGGGACTTTAGAGGAGCTGACTTTGATAAGATGGCCAACAGAGTTAAGCTAGCCCTGGCAAGAAGAAATACAGGTGAGGGGGTACAGGCAAAGTGGGCAAGCATTAAGGATGCATTACTTGAAGCAACATCCCATTGTATTAGAAATGGAAGTGCAAAAGAAGAAGGAAACCACTTTGGTTCTCAAAAACAGTAGCAGAAAAGGTCAGAGCCAAAAGGCTGGCCTTCAGGAAATATACTGGAACACAGCGAGATGAAGATAGGGAGGCATACCAAACTTCCCTAAAGGAAGCAGGGAAGGCAGTAAGGCAGGAATAGGCCCAAACCAAGCAAACACTAGCACAAACAGTAAAATAAGGTGACAAGATTTTCTATAGATACATTAGTGAAAGGAGAAAGTCCAGAGGGGGTATTGCTAAGATCAAAGGGGATAATTGGGCATGTGAGGAGGAGGACCATGTAAAAGCATCTATCCTAGCTGGCCCGGTGGTGCTGAAGGTTGAGGCGTTGGACGCCACACTTCGTGCCATGCCAGCGACCGGGGTTTGGGAATGAGCCCGGGAAGCTGCGGGTCGGCAGGGGAGGGGAAGGGAGGGATTGAGCGTCCGGAGGACAGCTCTCCCTCCCTGGGGTTGGGGGGATCTCCTGCTCTCGCAGTCCAGTGCCCTCTGGTGATTCCAGGGGGTTACTGCAGTCGAGAGCCTGAAAGAATGGGGATTGGCTGGGGAGCGCTCTTGTGGGCGGGTTCGGGAGCGAGCGCGCAAGGCTTGCAGCAACCTGCTCGGGCGCACTCTCCATTTGATGCACTGCTGGGGTTGCCACAAGCCATGGGACTTACCCACCAAGACCCTGCCTGATAGAGAATCGGGTTTAGGGTCCCGGCTCATCGGCATCTGGTGCAAGTCGCCTTTGACGTGACTTGCACCATGTCTTTTGGAATTGAGCCCATGACATAATTTTTTGCCAGTACAAAAGGTTTGTAAACTCAACCCCTGTATTTACAATACAGTTTAGTAAAATTAGTGAGGTGGCTCCTGGTGTGTGACTGAACAAAAACATATGGTTAAGGTACCAGGGCACTACCCCCCCCCCCAATTTTGCTGCATCAAAGCCTGTACTTTTTTCAAATTAACTCCAGTGTTCTCACTTTTCATACTTTTCAGAGGGGCTGTTGGTTCTCATCATCCAGCTCAGGCTTAATCATGGTTCAGCTGGATGATGAGAACCAAGAGCCTCGAAAGTATGAAAGTGAGCGAACTGAGTAATGAAAAAAGTGCAGGCTTTGATGCAGCAAAATTGGGGCGAGTGCCCTTGTACCTTAACCATATGTTTCATTTTTGGCCAGTCAGGATTGTTTATTCCTAAACATTCCTGCTAGCGATACAGTGGGTGTGTACATTTCCTGTGTCCCTTTTGGTTACAAGAGTTTCTTCTCAACTCCTTTGTGTGCCAGACCTGTTGAGCTTTGTTTTGCAGATCTCTGACCCAAATAACTTGAGAATGCACTCATAACCATAAGAGAGAACTACAGATAAACATGCAGTGTATAGTGGCGCATCATTGTGTATTGCTTTCCATCCCTTTCGAAATGCTGTTTTACCAAAAGGTCATGGAACATGATTGTACCCTTCTGTGGTACAATAGCATTCTGAAACCCTCTACATATTGCATGAGTTTCATTATGTTTGCTTGCACGCATGTGCAAGAAACATAGTGCCATCTTCCGAGTTTTCGGAGGTGTGGCAGCCCTCTTCCAATTCAGGCAGCGTGTTTGCAGGCACAGCCGCAGTTCTCCAATGCCTGCTCGAGCTGTCTATGACAGCTCCAAAATGCAGTGGAGTACAGTTGAAAGGGGGAGCTACACTTCAGTGAGCAGCGATCAGATATCGCCTGCTCATGCGCCCTCCCCTACACACACACACACACACACACACACACACACACACGCATACTGCGTGTTGCCCTCACACACACACATTATAGTCGACGGGGTGCCAATCCCCGTCGGGTTGTGCTGCGCTTCCCCCAAAAGCCTTCCACATGCCATACTGGGTGCCTACCCCAGCCGCGTGGCAACTCATTGTATAGCTGACGGGGTGCCCAACTCTCGTCGGCTCCACTGTCCTCCCCCAGAGTACAGGGTGCCACGCTGGGAGCCACCCCAGCATGGCAACAGATGCTATGGCCGACGGGGTGCCCAATCCCTCGGCTCCACGCCCCAACCAGTTGTTTGTGCCACGCTGCGAGCCCACCCCAGCGTGGCAAATGTCCCTGTCATCATTTAAAGAAAAAAACCTGCAAATAAAACTGTCTCTGCACTTCTCCCTGCCCCTCCCACAACCTGCACCCATCCACTGCGCACCCTGCCTCCCACACCCCCCACCCCATACTTACCTCTGGACCGGCACGATTGATCTTCGGTGGACCGGGAACACGTCTGCACTCTTCAAAGCTGACCACGAACTGAGGAAATGCCGGTAAGCTGTAGAATGGGATAGATAGGGTTTTTTCAACTTTGCAGCATATCTCAGGCATTTTTTGGAATTTTTGCACCAAATTTTCAACATGGAGTTTTTGGGACCCCTTCTCATGAATGCTGTCATTGTCATGGCGTTATTTGGGCCCGAAGGGTGATTTCGAAGTCACTGCATGAAATCACCTTTCGGGACTGATTAACAAAACGACACTGCCAGTGTTCATAAGGTGGGCTCTCAAGAAGTCTATTTTGAACATTTGGTGGAAAAATTCAAAAAAATGACTGTTTTACGAGCGTGCATTGTGCAGTTCCTATGCACGCTCGTAAGTTCGCAAATTTTCAATATTTTCACTCCAGATTTTCAACATTGCCATTTTACCACACCTCCTTATGAGCAGTATAGCTGTCATTTTTCACATCTTGCCCAAAATGTGTTTCCCTATGTACGCATACAATGGCGCGGTCGGTGTCTTGAGATCAATGTATGGGACACATTAAGAAAATCACAGTGACACTGTTCATGAGCAGAGGTCTTCAAATGGCTGTGTTGAAAATTTGGTGAAAAATCCCTAAATGACTGTTTTATTTAGAAGCTGCGTGTTATGCAGTTCCCACGCGACGCCGTAAGTTCATGAACTTTAAATATTTTCACTCCAGATTTTCAACATTGCCATTTTACTACACCTTCTTATGAGTAGTACAGCTTTCATTTTTCACATCTCACCCAAAACGTGTTTCCGCCCAGGTAGCGCACAATGACGCAGTCGGTGTGCGAAATCAATGTACGGGACAAATTAAGAAAATCACAGTGACACTGTTCATGAGCAGAGGTCTTAAAATGGCTATGTTGAAAATTTGGTGGAAAAATTCCTAAAAATGACTGTTTTACGAGCGTGCGTTGCGCATTTCCTACACACGCTCGTAATTTTGTGAAGTTTCAATATTTTCACTCCAGATTTTCAACATTGCCATTTTACCACACCTCCTTATGAGCAGTACAGCTGTCATTTTTCACATCTTGCTCAAAATGTGTTTCCGCCCATGTAGCGCACAATGGCGCAGTCGGTGTGCAAAATCAATGTATGGGACACATTAAGAAAATCACAGTGACACTGTTCATGAGCAGAGGACTTAAAATGGCTATGTTGAAAAACTTAGTGAAAAAATCCTAAAATGACTGTTTTACAAGCATCGCGCAGTTCCTCATGCGGCTCGTAAGTTTCAATTTTCAATCAGATTTTCAACATTGCCATTTTATTACACTTCCTTATGAGCAGTACAGCTGTCATTTGTCACATCTTGCCCAAAACATGTTTCCGTCATGTAGCGCATAATGGCGAGTCGGTGTGCAAAATCAATGTATGGGACACATTAAGAAAATCACAGTGACACTGTTCATGAGCAGAGGTCTTAAAATGGCTATGTTGAAAATTTGGTGAAAAAATTCCTAAAAATGACTGTTTTACGAGCGTGCGTTGCGCAGTTCCTACGCACACTCGTACGTTTGCGAATTTTCAATATTTTCACTCCAGATTTTCAACAGTGTCATTTTATTACACTTCCTTATGAACAGTACAGCTGCCATTTTTCACGCCACCAAAATGTGTTTTCGCACATGTAGCGCACAATGGTGCAGTCGGTGTGCGAAAGCAATGTTTGGGACAGATTAAGAAAATCACAGTTACACTGTTCATGAGCAGAGGTCTTAAAATGGCTATGTTGAAAATTTGGTGACTAAAGTCCATAAATGACTGTGTTGATGAGTGAGCATTGCTCAGTTTCCACGCACCGTGAAGTTCATGACTTTGTAATATTTTCAATCCAGATTTTCACCAGTGGCATTTTTCCACACTTCCTTATGAACAGTACAGCTGTCATTTTTCACAACATGGCCGAAATGTGTTTTCACACTTTCAGCGCAGAGATGCTTGGTCGCTGTGGGAAATCATTGTTCGGGACAGAAAGAAAATCACAGTGACACTGTTCATGATTGGCGTCCCAAAATGCCTGTGTTGATAATCTGCTGTAAAAAATTCCCAAACTAATTACATTACGAGTGTGCGTTGCACAGTTTCTATGCACGCTCGTGACTTCACCAGTTTTTTAAATATTTTTACTGCAGATTTGCAACATTGCCATTTTTTACACCTCCCCATGAACAGTACAGCTGTCATTTTTTACATCTTGTTCAGAATGTTTTTACACCTGTGGTGCTAAATGCCGTAGTCACTGTGCATAAGCAGCTTTCGGATAACAAACTGATATTGCCACTGTTCATGAGGTGGGGTCACAAAAAAACCATGTTGAAAATTTGGAGTGAAAATACCAATGAATGGCTGAGGTATTAGGGTTTCCAACCATAACACCCAACCCTGTAGAGAATGACAGGCATCAGGGGTGTGACTTGGGATTCTTGCCTGTAATGCTCATACCATTCCACACCCTGCAGCCAGTGAGAGGCATCAAGGTATGCCTTGGACTCTTCGGCCCCAAAGTTCACCCCATTCTCCTATACCACACCCATCTCACCGATTTCCTGATGGAATAGGGTGCGCATAAGGCCAAGAGCCACAAGGCCACGTGACACTTGTCAGTGTCTGCAGGGTGTGGGGAAATGGCATGGCCGTTATGCCTGACGACCCAAAGGCACACCCCAATGCCTGTCACTCTCTGCAGGGTGGTGGTGGGGTTGGCTTCAGTTCAATACTTCACTGCCATTCCTATTACGCAGCTCTGTAACTTCTACACTACCACTGCCAATGCCAGCAAGCAAACATTCGGCATTGACAAATGCTTGTTTTTAAATGGGGTGAACTACCATGCACACATCAAGCAGCTGAAAATTAAAGTGAACTGCTGTAATGGCCGTGGTGGTTTTTTTTTTCACATTCCAGATGACCGTCCTGACAACTGACAACAACAGCAAGCATTTGAAAATGCTGAAAGTTTGCTTGCTGGCATTGGCATTGGTAGTGTACGAGCTAGAGAGATGCATAATAGGAATGGCAGTGAAGTATTGAACTGAAACCAACCCCACCACCACCCTGCAGAGACTGACAGGCATTGGGGTGTGCCTTTGGGTCATCAGGCATAATGGCCATGCCATTTCACCACACCCTACCCTGCAGACACCGACAAGTGACACAGTGTGCCTTGGAGTCTTTGGGCTTTATAGTCACCCCATTCCATAAGAAATATGGTGAGATGGGTGCAGTATAAGAGAATGGGGTGAACTTTGGGGCCAAAGAGTGCAAGGCACACCTCGATGCCTGTCACTGACTGCAGGGTGTGGGTGGGGACAGAATGGCAGTAGTATTACAGGTGACAATCCCAAGTCACACCCCTGATGTCTGTCAGTTTCTACAGGGTGGAGCGTTATGGTCGAAAACCCTAATGTCCCAGGCGTTCATTGGTATTTTCACTCCAAATTTTAAACATGGGTTTTTTGTGACACCCACCTCATGAACAGTGGCAATATCAGTTCGTTAGCGGAAAGCTGATTTTGCACAGCGACTACGCCATTTGGCACCACTGGTGCGAAAACACATTTCAAACAGGAGGTGAAAAATGACAGCTGTACTTTTCTTGGGGAGGTGTAAAAAATGGCAATGTTGAAAATCTGGAATGAAAATATAAAAAAAACTGGCAAAGTCACGAGCATGCATAGAAACTGCGCAACGCACACCCGTAATGTAATTAGTTTGGGATTTTTTACAGCAGATTGTCAACACAGGCATTTTGGGACCTCCGCTCATGAACAGTGTCACTGTGATTTTCTTAATCTGTCCTGAACACTGGTTTCCCCCAGCAACCACGCATTTCTGCGCCGGAAGTGCAAAAACACATTTTGAACAGGATGTGAAAAATGTCAGCTGTACTGTTCATAAGGAGGTGTGGAAAAATGCCAGTGTTGAAAATCTGGACTGAAGATATTACAAATTCGTGAACCTACAAGGGTGCGTGGAAACTGTGCAATGCACGCTCGTAACACAGTCATTTTATGGTCTTCTGTCACCAAATTTTCAACATAGCCATTTTAAGACCTCTGCTCATGAACAGTGTCACTGTGAGTTTTCTTAATCTGTCCCGAACATTGATTTCACACACCGGCTGTGCCATTGTGCAGTACATGCGCGGAAACACATTTTGGGAGAGATGTGAAAAATGACAGCTGTACTGCTCTTACAGAGGTGTGGTAAAATGGCAATATTGAAAATCTGGAGTGAAAATTGTAAAAATTCGGGAGGTTACAAGCGTGCGTAGGAACTGCGCAATGCACGCTTGTATCAGATTTTCAACATAGGGTTTTGGGGAGGCTACTTCATGAACTTTGACACTGTCATTTCTTTACTCGCTCCCGAAAGGTGGTTCCACACAGTGACCACGAAATCAACTTTCAGGACCAAATAACAAAATGACAGTGACTGAGTACATGAGGTGGGGCCCCAAAAACCCCATGTTGAAAATTTGGTGAAAAAAATTCCCAAAAATGGCCAAGATATGCACCAAAGTTGGAAAAAAAAACATTTATGCCATTATACAGCTTACTGGCATTTCTTCAGTTCGCTTCTCGGCTTTGAAGAGTGCAGACGGTTCCGGGTCCGACCGAAGATCGCCGCTGTGCCCGGAGGTAGTGGGTGAGGTGGGGGTGGGGAAGTGGGTGCACAGAGGGGGCGAGTTGGGGAGGGGGCAAGATAGTCAATGAGGGACCGTTTTTGTTTATAGTTTTTTTCTTAGAACAAGACAACGTGGGACTTTTGCCACGCTGGGATGGGCTCCCAGCATGGCAGCTGGAAGTGTCTTTGGGGGGGGCAGCAGATGGACGTTTGCCATGCTGGGGTGTGCTCCCAGCATGGCACCTGGAAGTGTGTTGGGAGGGGTGGCAGATGGACGTTTGCCACGCTGGGGTGGGCTCCCAGCATGGCACCTGGAAGTGTGTTGGGGGCAGCGGAGCCGATGAAGGTTTGGGCACCCCACAGCCAAATGGTGTATGTGGGGGTGCATGAGCATGCTGGGGTTGGCTCCCAGAATGCACGTATGTGTTCGTGGGGGGGAAGGACTGTCTATGACAGTTCAGATACAGTGCCGATGTAGGCAATTTGCATACAGCCAATGGCAGTATGCAAATTGCCTGTGGCAGTGTTTTCCTTTGGACTGCACGCCACTGCATCTGAATGGCTGTCATAGACAGCTCGGACATTCAGTGGCACAGTGCAGCCGCACCTGCAACAGGGAGCAGGGCATTGAAAGTGGGGGAGGCACACCTATGGAAACTTGTATGGTGGCACTATGTTTCTTGCACATAAGTGCAAGCAAACATAAAAATGGAAAGGGACCTGGGGGTAGTCATATCAGATGACATAAAGGTGGGCCAGCAATGTGAGAAGGCAGTAAGGAGGGCTGGGGGGATACTAGGATGCATAGGGAGAGGCATCGCCAGTAGAAAACAGGAAGTTGTCCCTCTGTACAGACAGTTGGGAAGACCACACCTGGAGTACTGTGTACAGTTCTGGAGACTCCATCTCTGCAAAGACATAGGGTGGAGACTGTCCAGAGGAGGGCAACCAAAATGGTGCAGCGTCTGCACCATAAGACATATGAAGAAAGATTAAAGGAGCTTAAGATGCATAGCCTCAAGGAAAGGAGGGAGAGGGGGGACATGATAGAAACTTTCAGATACCTCTAGGGAATCAACAAAGTCCAAGAGAGTAGCATCTTTCAGAAAAAGAGATGTGCAAGAACAAGGGGGCACAATTTGAAGATAGAGGGGGGGATGGCTCAGAGGTAATGTGAAGAAGTATTTCTTCACATACAGGGTTGTAGATGCATGGAACAGCCTTCCTGAGGAGGTCATAGAGTCTAAAACAGTGGGGGAATTCAAGAATGCATGGGACAGACATAAGGCAATTCTAGTGGGGGGTAGCAGGAAGTAGGTTGTTGGTTCAGTAGGATCTGCAGCTTATCCGTTAGGTAGGGAAATGGGCAGACTAGGTGGGCCAAGTGGTCCTTATCTGCCATCAGATTATATGTTTCTATGTTTCTACGTCCAGTGTTTATTACACTCTGGCCACCCAACTATTCACTATAAAACATGCTGGGTGGGCAACCACATGCCCAACCAGCCTGAGCAGCCAGCTCAGGGTTTTGAATACATCAGACCTCATGAGCCTCACTCTCGCGGTCTGAGGTAATCAGAACCCCTCTGTGGCAGCACAGGCTGGTTTTGCATGGTTGCCCATCAAGCATTCTCTACATAGTACATGCTGAAGTGCAGAGTTTCTCTTTAAGATGCTAAGTCAACACTAAACTTTGCATAACACAAAGAGTTAGTACACTACTTGAAATTAATACATTTTAAAAGTATTTAACTGTTGCATTTTACATTTGAAGAACTCTTCTTTTCACTTTGGCAATGAGAAGATTTTGTACTGGCATTAGTTAGTACTCGACGTTGAGGCTGACATATCCACCTCTGCTCCCCTTTACACTTCATTAGCCCAGTGAGCTTACTGGCTAACACCACAACTGATCAAGAAGACTTGCTTACATTCTACCAGACTGGTCACTAGTGATGTGATGTCACATTGAGTGAAGTCACTATGCTAATGAGGAAGGAAGAGAAATAGAACTAGTGAGCAATAACACACAACGGGGTGTGCTTTACGCTCTGATGAATGTATGACTAGGGGTGTAGTAAGACATAAGGCCACAGGTGGAGTGCCTTACTGCTCCCTAGAAGTGTGTTTTCAGAGTATAGAGCACACCCTGGAGTGTGTTATTATGCTTATAAAATGGGTATATGTTGAGAAACTGTAATTTTTTTTTAAGTTAGTAAAATAAACAAAAAGGTCCACTGCATGTGAAATAGTCTCATCACTTTCCATTAATTACTAGGGGTGCTGTTGCATTAATTGCTGTCACCAGGCACGATGAAGAGAGCCACCGCATTGCTAGCATAGGCCGACAGCAAGACCACAATTTTGCTTTGGTCTTGCTGGCAGCACGCTACCATCTGCTGTAGCAAGTTTTGAGAAAGTGCCAGTATTCTAATGCCAGCTGCAGGCTGGGAGGGAGATATTTTTTTTCCTTGGCTTTCTGGCAGTTCAGCAGCACACTGGGCATCTTCTGATGTAATATGTTGAAGATCAGAATTGCCCAAAATGTGAAAAGGCACAGGCAAGTAATCTGGCCTTTTCTGCTTTTTCTCTGGTGGTCGTGTTAGCGAGGTGAGAAAATGGCAGTTTTGTTGGTCTGGAATTTTGTCACAAGGGTTTCTCTGGTTAAGTGTCAAACTATTGCTGGTGCAAGTTTTTTTTTTCCCTGTGCTATACAAGGGAAAAAAGATATGGCTAGAATCCCATTCCAGCCAATCAGTTTCCTCTACTGTCTCTATCCATTTTATAAGATATATTTTCCTACAGGTAAAGTACTGTGCCTTAATCACACCTAATTCTGTCAGGTAGAGAGTCTTCTGTTGAGCAAAAGGAAAAAAGAAAAATACTTCAAAAATAAAAAGAAACAACTGACTGTTTTTAAAAAAAGAGTAACTTGCCATCCGATGGCCCAGTGGAACTGCTACATGCTGCTGTGTTTGTGACCTGAATGTGGGAGTGGACTTGGAGACCCAGCATTGGGGTGGCAAGGGCTGGGGTTTGCCGCCACCTTGCTCAGGGTGGGGACTGTGTGTGCCTGGCAACACAGCAACCCCTTGGGGCAGGCCAGGGAGCCTGCTGTCAACCATGGTGGGGTGCATGCACCCACTTTGCACCGTATCATCATATGGCATGATTGACTGGCCCACATCATGGGGTGGATAGTGGCAGATGAACGATGAAGCAAAAAATGGAGGCGGTTTGGGTTTTAGGGTAATGGCTGCTTCTAGCAAGTATGGGTCTAGCTCTCCAGATTTGTATGCATTGTTATAAAGTGAGACCGTTAGGCTCATGATTTCTTTAGGAAGTGCTTTATAGAAATTAGGTGAAAACCTATTGAGGCCAAGGGCTTTATCTGATGTAAGGGAAGTGATGGCCTGTTTTGCCTCTACACTTGTGAAAAGGAATCCTATTGTGTTAATGACGGTTTGTTCTAGCTTTGGAAGGTTTGCTTTTTGTAGGACCCACCAAACGTCTGCCTCATCTACATGCAATTCTTTACCATAGGGTGCCTTGTAAAATGTGCTAAAGGAGTTGGCAATGTCCCTAGAGTTGTGTAAAGCCTGTCCTGAGTGAGACATCAGTATTATTATTGTTCTAGCCATTTCTTACTGCCAGAGTCTGAGAACTAGCAATTTCCCAGCCTTTTTTCCCTGATCTCTGTATTTAGTTTTAACCTTAAATATGGCAAATTCTGCTTGTTCCTGAAGTATTTCCCCATATTGGCCATGGCTGTGTTATGTTTTTTTTTTATATTAATCTTTATTCATATTTTCCAAGTAAGAATACAGAACAGTTACAAACACGGACAGTGAACACCAAACTTCCCCTTTTGTAGCAGCTAGCAGGTAGTATTATCCCAGGTCCATAAAAATGAAACAAAGGAAAAGCAAGAAGTAGAGACATAAAACAGTTGGTCTGGCTGCCTTTGCCCAGAGATTTGTTTTCCAGTTCCCTGATGTCCCCTAGTAGGCGTCTGCTTTCTTTTCTTTGTGCTAGTGGCTGCTAACCGGATGAGTTCCTCGCTCACAGTGCATTTGAATGCTCGTCAAAGGCGGTCCTGTTTATTTGCTTGTTGGTATTTAGTTGAAAGAATTGTTGCACATCTTCCTGTATTTCATCCAGACTTTGGGGCTCTTTGAGGAGCTCATTGTTAATACTCTGTATTTTGTCATGGTCTGCCAGCTTAGGTGCTAAGGAGGGTAGGCAAACTAGTGAGTGGTCCAGGATCATTCTGGCCTGTGTTTCACGCTGTGTGGTGACTCTTAGTACATCAGACATCATGAGGAAAAGTCTAATCTCGAGGATGTGTCATGTGCTGCACACTAGAAAGTGTATTCCCTGGAAATGGGATGCAAAGCCCTCCAGATTTCCACCATCCCCAACGAGTCTTGGAGCTCTCTGAAAGATCTTTGATTAGAGGAGAGGCTTAGGCACCTAGGGGTGGATCTATCTTGCTCATTGTCAGTTACGAGGTTCCAATCACCAGCTAAGGTTGTGGGGATATGTTTTAGGGTGGCATTGTGCGTCACTATTCCAGAGAAAAATTGTAGGTCCTCCAAGTTAGGTCCCTATATTGAAGTGAGGATCACCTCTATTCTGTCAAGAAGTCCCCCTCACAATTACATATCTCCCTTGTGGGTCTAGTGTCTGATCTAACAGTTGGAATGGAATGCTCCTTTTTATCAGAACTGCAGCCCCTGCCCTTTTGTTGTTTATTCCATTTGTATATATGGAGCTCACCCATTCTCTCCTCCACAGTGTGGAGTGTTCAGTCGGGGTGTGCATTTCCTGTAGAAATGCTATTTTAGTAGCCAACGATTTAAGGTGTCTAAGGACTAATGTGAGCCCCCGAAAGAGGGTCGTTTCCCCGGGGTTCTGCTTTCTTCCCTTTTTTTTTCGTCTGGGTCCCGGTTTCCTGGCTTGCCCCCTGTTTTCTGACTCTCCTGTTGGCCCCCCGCATGGGTTTTTAGAAAGAGTGGGGCTGGAGGAGCAAGGTCGTGGATCCGCTCATTTCAGAAATGCCACTATGGTGCCAGTGAGCTCCGCGCATCTGCAGAAGCCCATTTTCATGCAGCCATTTGTGTGATTTAATTTGCCTCTCTGGTGGTCCCGGTTCCTGGGCAGATCAAAAGAGGGACTGGAGACCTTAGCTGGGAGGGAGAGGCAACCGAGAAGAAGAAAAATGTACTTTTGGTGCACGCCAATCATGCTCGGGAATTGGGATGCCACCTCATTAATACTCATGAGGCAGCATGAATAATGCATGAGCCGGGAGCCTGTCTAATGCGGGGGCATAGTGCATAGTGCTAGCGATGGGCATGGGAGAGAAAAAATATAAATAATTTAAGGAGATGCAAAGGAAAAGGAAATGCTGTCAGTATGTGGGGCTTTAAATAAATAAAAAGGCTTACACAGGCTGCAGTAGAGTGAGGAAGTTAAGGCATACATGTACTGCACTGGGACTGTGTACAGGTTGCCTGGGACAATGAGAAATGGCAGCAGTGACTGAGAAAGGGCAGAAGGAATATGGTGCAGAGCACAGTCACTTTACGGGGCACAGGGGTGGCTACCAAATGGTGGGGCAAATGTGAATTGAAAGTAAAGGCTTTGGCTACAGTAGTACTTTAAACCTGGAACACTGTAAAATCTGTGATGGACCGTTTATCCCAGCCACCATGTTTAGCAGCCATGTGACACCAACCAGCCAACCACCAAGCCAGGATTCTTGCCAGGAACTTTGAGATTGTGTGAACAGCCATTGGGGGAAATACAGGGGAAGGTGCCTTTTTCCTGCACCAATGAAGCATTGAGGGAGCCTTATGCATATTAGTTTTTGCTTAAAGACAGTGTCTCCAGCCAATGGGGAGTGAGGAAAGGGCTCTCAAAAGCCAAGGACAGTTGGTGTGAGTCATTTCGGTGGGAGCTCCTCCAGAAGGAGCAGGGCTGCTGTCCCCGGAGAGAATGGGGCTTCAAGATGGGCCTGCCTGGAGGCTGCCAGCAGTTTGTCTTCCAGGGCAGGGAGTGCCTGCCCCATCAAAAAAAGGGAAACAGAAGCATCTTTTAAGACAGAAAAGGAAAGCTGCAGGTTGCTGAATGTTCTGCGTTCTGAAGTTGCACCACAGCGGTGAGATAAAAGCAGCTCGAATGGAAACGGCGAAAGCTGCAGATTGCTGGAAATTTCTGTTGAATTGAATATGCACCTGAGCGGTGGGAAAAGGAGAGGAAAGGTTTTATCCTGAACCTGGGAAAAGGACAAAGGTTGTGTCTAAGCCTGGAAAAAGACAAAGTTTGTGTCCTGAGCCTGATAAAAGGACAAATGTGTCTAAGCCTGGGAAAAGATGGGATGCAGAGGAATGATGAGGAACAAGAGAATATAAATGTGCTGAGAGAAGGGAAGGAAGAGTGAGCCTCTTCACTTGGAGAATTGCTTTGTGTCTGCACAGTGACAAAAGGGACTTTGAGTGCAGGAGTTATGTGTGAGCCAGAGCAAGAATGTGGCTGTGTTGAAGTTAAGAGACTGTGAAAGCAGAAGGATGGACAGGTGCCTTTCGGGGCCTGGTGCCTGTTGTCTGCTCCTTTGGTGCAGTGAGGAAAAAGGAACAGATTGCTTTGGTTACACACCATGGCAGGAAGAGAAAGAAAGAGAGCAGAAAAGAATGTGCTGAATAGTTTCTGCTGACACCCAGGTGGGAAATTTGTTAACCCCCATCAAGTGGGGTCTGCTACTGCAGGGGATCAAGAGCCTTGTACCTGAGTGCTAGGGTGCTCTGATCAGAGGGAGCCAGGGTGTGGGACCACTCCCCAGTCTGGTTCTCTGTAGTTGGTAGGCCTTGCGCATGTGCTCTGCAGTGGGGCCTGTAATGGGCTGAAGGGGACAAGCTGCAAGATCTGCATGCAGAATGAAGGAAGAGCAAGCCGCAGACTCTGTGCCCATGTTTCAAGCATTGTGCCCGGTTCTGCCTGTGTTGCCATCCATCCCTAGGACTTTGGTGAACTGTGCCATCCAAGGACTGATTCTGCAGAATTGTGAGTAAAAAAGCAGGAATTACCCTGCACCTTGGGACTGTATATAGTTTAAGCATGCATACCGGGGCTGGAGGTAGAGCTGAGGTTTAGACAAGGGAAAGGATATAAAAAGTTAAATTTCTTCAAGTGCACCAGTGCTGGCTACCAGCTGCTCCTCAGGTCTGTACCGTAAAGTCTGGGTACTCAGTAAACTGACTTTGGGGGGTGAAATGGACTGGAACCTGTGGGTCTGAGTTTGGGCCTTTCTGCAGCAGTTAGCTAGTATAGTTAGATATGGTGGTTGCAAATTATTGCAATGTGGGATTGAATCAAAGGGGAATGTGATTACTGGGAAATGCTAATTTTTTTTTAATTCAATTTATTTTAATGATTGGCTCTGTTGAGCTCGTGAGGTTAATACAACTGTGTCAGAATGAAAAACACAGGTACACATAGCTATTGAGCTATGGGTTACATCAGTTTATGGTAAAACTACAAGAATGAACACTTTTTTCTTTACCTTTATTTAACCCTTATTACCCCTCCCCCCTTCCCTTCCACCCTCATTGCATTGGATCCTTAGTAAGCAACTCTAGGAGATCTACATTGTGGTATATGGTGGTACATTCTAACATCTAGTGCTCTGAGAAAATCATATTTGGTGAACAATAGGATCACATATAAACAAGTGGATACTCATAAGTAATAACACTTTTAACTCAAATTGGTAAGACAGCACCTGAATCAATCAGAAACAGAGTAAAGCATAAACAGTTTGTTCCATTTTTTGTCAAAGCTGGCTGGAGTGTGTCTGAGAAAAGGCTATCATCTTTTCTATTCTGAGATTGAACAGTAGCTCATTTACCCATTCAGAGTAAGATGTCATTGCGGAATCCTTCCAGTGTTTTGATACCAGCTTTTTGACCGAGTGGGAAATGAGGGACATACTATATCATCTTTCTTTGACTGGCACAGTTGAGTAATCACATATGATACAAATCTCTGGGAGAAAGAGATTGTCTAAACCCAATAGGGGGTCCACTTTAGATTTAACCTGGGTTCATAGGGGCTTGATTAAAGAGTATTCCCATAGTACATGTAGCAAAGTGCCCTCAGCTAGGCCACATCTGCTACAGTTGGGATCCTGGAGTTTCCCCATGCCTACTAACTTAACAGGTGTAAAAACGATATTATGTAGTATATACTATTACATAATTCTAAGATTATCATTAGCAGTGTAGGTGTAAACTGCTTGAAAGATTTCCCCCTAGTGAAAGGTTTATCCAAGGAATTATTCTGACCAATATATTGAGGTCCCTTGTATCTCCAGATGGAGGATTGGGTATAAGCTAGATGCTATTTGGGATACCACATGGTGCTGCCAAGCCATATCGTGAAGTGATGTGATAAGGTCTAATTGGTTCACTTCCTGTAGGCCATCCCCAAAAGTAGAAATCAGCAGATGCCGTATTTGATATCCCTGAAATACCTGTCTGGCTGTTAAATTCAGAATAGGGAGAAGTTCAAGCGTGGATTTAAGCGCTCCATTATCAAGTAAGTCCATTACTACAATTTCAGCAGAGGAACGCCTTACTCTGGGGGTTAGACATTGATTCCCCAGTCTAAGATTGGGGTTCAGATACAGAGGTTGGGAAATATCTTTAGTTTGGTCATATTTGAGTGCTCCTCAAAGTTGGGAATGAGCCTTAACAGATGCTTGTATGACATCAAGTTTGATAAGTGCAGAATGTGTTTTGGGAGAAATATATATTAAGCTGAACGGGGAGAGTCCACTTTGGTTAATCAGCTGATGCTCTATTTGCAACCAGATTGGTGTGAAATAGGGATAATTCTGCAGAGTTATAGAATGCATCCATTTCTTGTATTTGGTTACGTGGCTCGCCATGTAATAGTGAAAAAAATTAGGAAAACGGAGGCATCCCTGCTGTTTCGATGCCCCTAATCTGGCATATGACCGCCTTGGGGTTTATTTCTGCCATACAAATTGGGAGATTATCCTGTGGAGACTGCGGAACCAAGTCTGGGGGAGGTAAAAGTTTAACATATTCAAAGGGTAAAATACCCTTGGTAGGACATTCATTTTAATTATGCTAATTCTCCCGTGCAGCGAGAGGTATAATGGGGCCCATCGACTTACATCCTGACTTATAGTGGTGAGAAGGGAATCTATGTTGAGTTTTTTAATTTGAGACGTGTTGTGAGATAATGTAAGACCTAGGTATTTAATCTGGGGGAATCAGCCTAAATGAAGGCCAGCAATCTGGGATTGACAGGCATGCATGTTTAGTGGCATAACCGTAGATTTTTCTCTGTTTAGTTTATAATTGGAGACTGCTCCAAAAGAGTTAATTATGTCCAGGACTGCCGGGAGCATTTGTTTTAGGCCTGCTATATGCAATAGAATATCATCCGCATAGGCAGATAGGCGCAAATCAAACCCACTTATTTTGGATGCCCTTTATACGGGGTGAGGTTTGAAGGTGGTACAGCAGAGGTTCTAGATACAGGTTAAAAAGCATCGAGAAAAGTGGACAACCCTGACAATTGCCTGAGTGGAGAGGGAATAACTTTGAAAAGACCCCATTGCAATATGTTTTTGCTGTGGGGGATGTCTAGAGGATTTTTATCCAGTCTACATACTTCTCTGGGAAGCCAAACTTGCCCAAGATTGCAAACAAGCATGACCACGATACTCTGTCAAACGTCTTCTCTGCATCCAGCGATACCAGAGCCATAGGTGTAGGTGCATGTCTGGACGCAGAGAAGATGTGGAACAGCTTCTGCGGGTGGTCAGAAGATGAACGGCCTTCAACAAAGCCTACCTGCTCAGTGTTGAGCAGGGGATGCCAAACTTTTGCTAATCTGGTCGCCAGTATCTTTGCAAATAGCTTAACATCTTAGTTCATTAAAGAGATAGGCCGGTATTTAGTTACCTTATTTTTGGATCTATTGGGCTTAGGGAGCACTATAATAAGCTCCTCTAGGAGAGTAATATCTGAAATACCTGTTTCACAAAAGTAATTAAAAGTTTAGAGAAGCAGGGGAGAGATCTGATTTTCAAAAAATGTATAGAATTCGGGGGGAAATCCATCTGGCCCTGGAGCTTTATCATCAGGGAGGGAGCGTATAGCATCCGAAAGCTTTGAACGGGAAATTTTGTGAATTAAAGATTGTTGCTGGAGCTCATCAAGACATAGAAATGTGATATTATTTAGGTAATTGCTAATGTCATTGGGTGGGGGGTTTGTTGGGGAGGGCATATAGAGATTCACAGTACTCTTGAAATTCCTGAACAATCTCCTTTGGGGAGGTAAGGAGAGAATCATCCTTGAGCGAATTAAGGGCCATTACCAGCCTGGATTCCTCCTGCTTCTTTAGTCTGAGGGTCAACAAGTAGCTGGCCTTCTCCCCTTGTTCTATATAGTGGGCCTGCGTTTTAAATAATGCATACATAGCCTGTTCTTTTAAGGGATCTGCATATTGGTTCTGAGCTTGGGCCAGTTGGAGGAGGATGTCTTCACTTGGATTAGAAGGCAGTTGTTCTTCTAGCCTCTGAATTTGAGCAAGAAGAGAGGTGGAGAGGGCTTCCCTCTTTTTCTTCCTAACTGAGGCTATCCGAATACACTCCCCCCTCAATACACACTTTAAAGCACTCCAGATTTTATCTGCGTGTGGGAGGGAGGGAGTTTTGGTTAAGGGACAGGAAATTCCTTATCGTGTCTTTGAGTGACTCTACTATATTTGGGTCATGTAGCATTTGGACATTAAGTTTCCAAGAACTATCCTTAGGGACACTACATGGAAGAGAACCCTTGAGCCAAATTGGGGTATGATCGAGTTTAGTCCTGGGAACCATACCATACCCTGTAAGCCCTGTTAGTACTACGTTATTCACCAGGAAGTAATCTATCCTAGATAAGGATTTGTGAACAGGGCAAAAGAAGGTATACCCCCTGGCATCTAGATTTAGAAGGCGCCAAGGGTTGCTCAGATTATAATTAACCATGAACTCCTGCAATGCAATTTGTGCTCGGGAAAGGGATTTTTACTTTTGGGTAAGGGACCTATCGAGTTCAGGAGACAAATTCCAATTACCTGCTAATATCACTGGCAACCTTGAGAAAGATCCTAACACCAATGACAGGTCAGTAAAAAGCTTGGGGTGTCTACATTGGGGCCATAAATAGAGGCAAGTATCACCTCCATGTAATTCAGACTACCCCTTAGAAAAATGAAATGATCTTGGGGATCCGCTGTGCACTGCTGCATTTGGAATGGCGTGCCCCTTCTAAAAAGGATAGCTACACCTCGCTGGGCTGTGGCATTACCAGCAGCAAAGACCTGTCCAATTTGGCACCTTCTAAATACTGCACCCTATGTTTCCAACAGGTGCGTCTCCTGAAGGAAAGTTACATCACTGTACAACATCATAGGTATCATAGGTAATTTCAAGCTGGCAGACTTGCATCCATAATTACTTGCCAAATACCAGATGTTTGAGTATTTGAATCCTTTTAACCCTATTCCTGGCTCCTTTCACATTCCATGATATATATCTTGCTGCCATATCAGGGTATTTTTTTCATCCAGGAGCAGGGAGCGGGTAGCAAAAGCCATAAGCTCTTCTGTTATTCCTAAAACCACCATAGAATAAGAATGCCTGTTCTTTATACCCATTTTGACACCAGTGTAACAGGGTCCCTGTCCCCTGTAAGGTTTACTCCCCTACTAAAATAAAAAGGTGATCCCCCTTCCCTTTTTTCTCTCACACTGTTCTATCCTCATCATCTTTTCTTCTGTCCTTTTCATGTCAGGGTGGCCAACCTGACATATCTCATTGCTTACTTTACTATCCCTTTTTTCAAATCCCCCTTACGGTGCACCAGATAGGGCTGAGTGCAGTGTAAAGCACTCTCCCTAGTGGAAGATATGTCCAAACATGAGTAATGCTTTACTTTTAAATAGTGAAAACACTCCTGAGTTTCCTGGAGTGTTCCCAGTTTAGCAGTAGTGCCCAGAACAAAACAGAAGTGTCTAGATAAAGAATAAAACATTCATGTACAAAGAAAACAGCCCAGAGATGTTGTAACCGGGCTGATAAATAAAAGAAATAGCCAAAGGTTGGAAATGGGTTTAGGAAAGGCCCCAAATTAAATGTTTTGCTGATGGCTGCACATTTTAGCCATTGGAGCAATAAAGGAAAGTGCTGCATAGTGGCAGGGCTGCTAAAGGAGCCTAGTCAGAGCCCTTGCAAGGTTTAAGTGAAATGGCAGCATTTCTAAACAAGATGAGGGCTAAAGTGGTTCTAAGGTTACTATAAGAAAAGAAAAAAAAGAGTGGTAATTACTGAAATAAGGATACAGGTCTCCTAAGCTGGCAGAAGAAGGGATATGAAGAGCACACCCTCTAGCTCCCATTCTCTTTGCCAAAACAGAGACACCTGAAAACCAGAAAGAATAATGATGCTGTAATTACCTGTGGGTTTCCCTGCAGTTCTTGCTAAAGGGCTGGCTGCCCACAAAATGGCTTCAGTGACATCAGAACAAGGGAGGGGCTTGCTTCCAAATAAGTTCCAATTAAGCCTAAAAGAGCTATTATTGATCCCTACTTGTAGGTATTTTTAAACTAAAGTCTATTATCAGGTGAAGGAGTATAGGGACTTGGAAAAGCATGAAATAAAATGCATTTATTCTGTAAAATAAAAGAATAAAAGCCTAATTGTTTCCTTGATGTTGGTCACCTGGCCATGATGTCATCATCCATAAGGCTATAAAAACTCACCACTAGAGGGATGTTTAGAGAGAGGTAGGCCAGTGAGCTGTTGGTCTTGCAGGAGGAAGGTGTGTTTGTTTTTACACCAGTGAATTGGTTTAAAAAAGTAAAATTAAGAGAAAAAGTGACTAGGGAAGAGTCATCTTCAGAGTTTTGTTTATTTTGGTGTGTTGCCTAACACCTTTTTTTTTTTCGTTTCTATAAATATTAATTTTATTTGATTTTGAATAAAAAATCATAAATGCATTCGTGTGTTTATTTTATGCATCATACCTCCTGCCTAAGTGTCTGTTATTCCTATACCGTAACAACCAGAAATGTCTGAGATGACTCTGAAATTCTACATAGTATAAGGATCCTGGTGTCCCACCACCCACCTCCCCCCCAAGTCTCGAACCAATACTTGCCTCTCCCTCGATACATTTTAATCCCAAACAACAAGCCATTCACTAAATAAGGCACTTATCCCCCAGTCCTTGCAACTGATCTCCAAATGCTATCGGTTGCAATATTCTTATACCCCCGAGCAGTCTGCTGCCACCACAGATCGCCCCCCTATTTTTTTTTTTTTTAATTTTCTTTTTATTGAGTAGAGGTGACATGTGCATAAATAATTAGTACAGGCATAGAACTAATACATGTGTCTATTAAAATTTACATATGTTTCTTTAGTATAAGTTAAAAATCAGAATAAATCAATATACATTTATCACCAGTGATGTCTCGTCAGATAGTCCATGCCCGAATGTTAATTGTTATGACATAATGCTTCCCTATCTTATCAAGTTAATGTCTCCCCTTGGCCACTGATCAATAAAGGGAAGTTTGGCCCACACTCCCCATGTCCATTGGAACCTCTGGTCCACCCCTCAACACATGGATAAGCTTAAGGGACAAAATCAGGGTCACATATGGAGAAATGTATCACCCAGGGCCTCCAATAGAGGTCGAATTGTGCTTGTTGTGAATTTTAGCAGTCGGATTCCATATAATAAATATCTGCTATCAAGCCTCTCCAACTGTGAACTGTTGGAATAACTAAGGAATGCCAACGTCTAGTTATTGCCTTTTTGGCTGCTAATATAAATATAGGTAGTAAAGTTCGGTGACATTATGGGTTATGTCAGGGATAAATAGAGAGCAACACTGTTTCTGCTGTGAGTTCAATCGATTCTCCCATACAATCTGAGATTTCTTGTTGTATAGAGCACCAAAATGGCATTAATAGAGGACAGGACCAAAAAATATGGCCATGATCAGTGATCTTGCAAGACCATTTTCTCCAACAAACCCCGAATGATGATGGAAGATATTTGGTTAGTATTGCAGGAGAACAGAAAAAATGGTTCCTGCACCTCCGTGCAAAATCGCGCCACCTAGTGGCGTGAGTAACTTTATATGCTTGCACGGAGGATCGGAGCCAATCCTGTTCCTGTATCTCCAAGTCAAGGTCTTTATTCCAACAGTTCATTATAGAGATCGAAGAATCTCCCTTTCCCTTTCTTAGGATTTTATAAAAGTAACCCACTTGATGTGGCCATAAACACCCCTTAATATTTTCCTCTAAATATCTCTAGGCCAGCGGTAAGGTATCCGGGAATCGGATATTAATATCAATTTGGCGTAGTAGGTAGTTCCTAACCAGATGCCCCCCCATCTTGAATTAACACAAACGCCCACAGCTAAAAGATCCTGCTGAAGGGCCTAGTAAATAAAAGGGGTCCAAGTGGAAGCAGTGATCAAGTTAATGCATCAAAATTTGGGATAATGATTATGCATTCCCCCGAAATTATGCCCGGAGTGTGAACCGAAACACCCCACAGCATACGCAACAAGCAGCAAGTAGCAAGCAAGATCAGTTCAGATCCCTTAAAATGCTGGACTAGTCCCTGGGTCACAGCCAACATGTATCAAAATGTCCAGTGAACAAAACTTGTAACAGGGCTGGCCAGAGATAGTGCGTGCAGCTCCCAATATCAAAATGACTGTGAGGGGCCCTCAGCGACCATCTGAAAAGGCCCGAGCAATACCACAACTCTGACATCCCTCCCATAGCTTGGAGCTTTTCAATTCTTCCAGAGCTGGGACGTACAGTCACTTGAACAGGTCAGAGATCAGTTTCTTTAGGTCAGTGGTCGCCTCATTAAGAGAGTCATCGGAAATCCACCAGCCCTCATGGTTCACCTGAAGCACAGCTGGTAAGCGCATCCTAAATTTAATGTTGGCAGCAATTATCTTCACGAACAGGGGATGCATCTCTGATCTCTTCTGCCGCACTGACAGGGGAAGATCCTGCGCAATTCTTAGCTTTTTGTTTTCCCACTGTGTTTCTCTGGTCTCTCGTACCTTATCCAGAACATACTGTCTGTCGAGGTAATTGAGGAGTCTGAAGATCAGGGGATGTGGGGGAGAGCCTTGAGCTGGGGTGGGCCAGAGGGAGCAATGCGCCCGCTCAGCTATGTAGTTGGGGGCCATTTGGAGATGGGCCTGCTATCTTCTGGCATAGCTTTTGTGTGAAGATTATGAGGTTTGTGCCTTCCTCCCACTCGGGGAGGCCCAATACCACTAGGTTATTCCTCCTCAATCGCCCTTCCAGGACTTCCAGCTTGTCTTCGGCCTTCCTGAGACACTGACGCATGGTGGCCAGATCAGGCTCTACTCTGGTTCTCCAGTCATTGAGAGAAGAAATCCTTGCTTTGTTATCTCCCGTTCTCAAGGTAAGCTGTTGCAGGGAGGATTTAAGTGTTTGCAAGTCACCCACTATTGCATGTAAAGACTTCTTAATGGGTGCAAGGCCTTCAAAAAAGGTGGCTTCAGTGAGAGGGGCCTGAGGAGTTAGCTTATTTTCTTCCCCGGCCTCCACTGCTTTGGTCCGCTTTGCAGTCTTGCCTTTGGCCGGAGATTGCGGCGGTGTATGCATCGGCCTTTGTGCCCTCATCTCCGCATCCATGTGGTTTGGACAATGAATGGAGAGATCTTAAGTTAGCACAATTTAGCTAAAATACCTTTCACCTAATGAGTAAACACTATTGTGGTGCTAAAAGATGAGTTTTGTTCGGGGGGGGGGGTTATGGAGCTGTGCACCGTGCATCCTACTCGGCAGCCATCACAAACCTGGGAAATGCAAATATTAAAACTGCTTGAACTCTATTATTCTTACCCCATCCTAAACCCTCCCCCCTTGTAAATAAACTGAGATGTTATTGTTTTGCAGCAGAGATGATTCCAGAGCCTAATTTTAGTGAACATGTTATTGATGGAATGGAAAAGGTAAATGGTATAACTAAATGTGGTGAGATTCGAATCCTGTTAAGTCCATGTTGGGGTAACTGTTATGGAGGAGAGTTGGTACAACATCCCAGGGGGTTGTACTGCTGGTAATCAGACCCACTAAATATGTACTCTTGGTGTAGGCACTGCCATTTTATTTTAATTTGTGGGAAAGGACCCCCATAGGTCAGCTATAGGAACCCAGGCCTCTTTTTCCTTAATCCAGTCAACAAGGCAGAGATGGTGGCCCTCTCCAGGATGGCGCAGGAGAGGAGCTACACTTGGAGACACTGCTGGGATCTCCTGTGCCAGTCATGCCCAGCATGACCTCCCCCCCAGCTCACTAAAATGTGGGACCTTTGCAAGTGGCAGGCAAAGGTAAACAGGTCATGAAAGGTATTGGAGAAGGGATTATGGCACCAAAACTATCTTAGGCTGACTTCATTGCTGGTGAATGAAAATTTTAGGGGTGCAAGCCCCCTGGTGGTCAGAGGTGGAAATTGCACCAAAAATTGTGCTACTTAGAAAATGATGCCAAGGGTCTCCGGGGAGGGTTAATACAATAAAAAGCTCTGAGTGAATGGGACAAGGTGTAAACTGATGGGAATAGATGATGATTGTTGAAACTGAGAAATGGATTGATGTTGTTTATTAGAATAGGTAACCCTATGTATAGAGTAGGATGTCATAGGTTTTGACATTGCTGTTAAAGTGAATGGGTTACTGGGATGACTTGACGGTAAGTCCTTAGCTTGGCGTTGATGCCAAGCATTTAAGGGGAAGGGGAGTGTAACCCCCCCTGCTGGGGGCTTACATTCTTGGTCCCGGTTTCCTGGCTTGCCCCCTATTTTCTGACTCTCCTGCTGGCCCCTGCATGAGTTTTTAGAGAGAGTGGGTCCAGAGGAGCAAGATTGCAGAGCTGCCAGTTTCTAGAAAGGCACTATGGTGTCGGTGAGCTCTGCGCATGTGCAGAAGCACATTTTCATGCATCTGTTTGTGGCCAGTTTGGTTTGCCTCTCTGATGGTGGTCCCGGATCCTGGGCAGATCAAAAGAGGGACTGGAGACCTTAGCTGGGAGGGAGAGGCAACCGAGAGGAAGAAAAATGTATTTTTGATGAGTGCCAGTCGTGCTCGGGAATCCAGATGCCGCCTCATGAATATTCATGAGGTGGCATGAATAATGCATGAGCCAGGAGCCTTTCTAGCTCTGGGGCATAGTGTATAGCACTAGCGACAGGCAGGGGAGAGAGAAAAATAAATAATTTAAGGAGGTGCAAGGAAAAAGGAAAGGATGCCAGTCTGGGGGGTTTAAATAAACAAAAGGGCTTACACAGACTGCAGCAGAGTGGGGAAGTTGGGGCATACATGTACTGCACTGGGACTGTGTGATGGTTGCCTAGGGGCAATGAGAAATGACAGCAGTGACTGGGAAAGGGCAGAAGGAATATGGTGCCAGTACAGCCGCTTTACAGGGCACAGGGATGGCTACCAAATAGTGGGGCAAATGTGAATTAAAAGTAGAGGATTTGGCCACTGTAGTTCTTTAAACTTGGGACACTGTGAAATCTGTGATGGACTGTTTATCCCAGCCACCATGTTTAGCAGCCATGTGACACCAGCCAGCCAACCACCAAGCCAGGATTCTTGCCAGGGACTCTGGGACTGTCACAACAGACTTTTGGGGGAAAATACCAGGGAATGTTTAGATGCCTTTTTCTGCACCAATGAGGAATCGAGGGAGCCTCATGCATATTAATTTTTGCTTAAGTACAGTGGATCCAGCCAATGGGGAGCGAGGAAAGGGCTCTCAAATGCCAAAGACAGTTAGAGTTTGAGTCAGTTCAGTGGGAGTTCCTCCAGAAGGAGGGGGCTCCTGCCCCTGGAGAGAATGGGGCTTCAGGATGGGCCTGCCTGGAGGCTGCCAGCAATCCCCCCCCAGGGCAGGGAGTGCCTGCCCCAACAGGAAAAGGGAAAGCAGAAGCAAGGAAGAAACAGCTTTGTAGAGAAAAAATGGAAAGTTGCAGGTTGCTGAATGTGCTGCGTTGTTCTGAAGTTGCACCACAGTGGTGAGATAAAGGCAGCTCGAATGGAAAAAGAAGCACCGCAGATTGACAGAAATTTCTGTTGAATTGAAAATGCACCCAAGTGGTGGGAAAAGGAGAGGAAAGATTGTGTTCTGAACCTGGAAAAAGGACAAAGCTTGTGTCTAAGCCTGGAAAAAGACATAGGTTGTGTTCTCAGCCTGGTGAAAGGACAAAGATTGCATCTAAGACTGGGAAAAGATCGGATACAGAAGAATGATGAGGAACAAGACAATATAAATATGCTGAGAGAAGGAAAGGAAGAGTGAGCCTCTTCACTTGGAGAATTGTTTTGTGTCTGCACAGTGAGAAAAGGGACTTTGAGTGCAGGAATTATGTGTGAGCCATGTTGAAGTTAAGAGACTGTGAAAGCAGGATAGACAGATGTCTTTTGGGGTCAGGTGCCTGTTGTCTGCTCCTGTGATGCAGCGAGGAAAAAGGAACAGATTGCTTTGGCTACACACCATGTCAGGAAGAGAAAGAAAGAGAGCAGAAGAGAATGTGCTGAATGTTTTCTGCTGACACCCAGGGCCAGGTGGGGAACTCACTACCCTTCATCAAGTGTCACTGCAGAGGATCACTGTAGTTTAAGCACTCATACAGGGGCTGGAGGTAGAGCCGAGGTTTAGACAAGGGAAAGAATGTAAAACGTTAAAATTCTTCAAGTACACCAACGCCAGCTACCAGCTGCTCCTCAGGCCTGCAACGTAAAATCTGGGTACTCAGTAAATGAACTTTGGGGTGTGAAATGTACTGGAACCTGGGTGTCTGGGTTTGGGCACTTCTGCCGCAGTTAGCTAGTATAGTTAGATCTGGTATGATTGCTCTATGATATTTGTATATAGAATGTGGTGTGTGAGTATCTCTCATGAGACAGCCTGTGGGATGGGTTCCCCGCCCCCCAATGTTTCAGCTACAGGATATATTAACCTGAAACCAGGACGTAATTAAAGGACCAGAGAGACTTAATTAGAACTGACCCAGCTGCCAGGATATAGTGATCATACACTTTTATGACGTCTTAGAGGAAAAAAACATAACAAAATGGTGTGAAAAGTTGTAAAACCTTTGACCTGTCAGGGGAACAGGAAACCACTGAAGATCAAAGGAAAGGCTTGATTTAAAGACTGTCATCATTTGGGAAATTATTTTTTGCTGAAGTAACAGTATTTGCAGTTTCTCCTGACAGGAAGGTCATTATTTGTATATTTTTTATATTCTGGAAGGAGGCGCTAGATGGCATCATAGAAGGGGTGGAGACACAGAGTCTAAACTGTATTCTGTGTTTCAACTGAGTGACATTTCTTTTTGGGCTCTTAAGAAACAAGATTTAACTATAAGCACTGTAAAGAGGTAACACATTAGATAGAAAAAATCTAATTGTATTATGGTAGGAGTTTATGTTTTGTACTTTAACCTTGTTCTTTTAAGTGATTGTATGCTTTTTAATATAGTGTTCTGTGTTTAAATTTTACATATTTTTATCCATTTTAGTAAAAATAGTGTTATAAAAAAACTGCCTGGGTGTGTGCCAGTCCTTTTTGCATGTGTTGTATAGACGATTAAATTTGACAACTGTTCATAAGCTTGATGGTGTTACCAGACTGGGAAAAGGTAAGAATATACCTAAGGTCTTTTACAGAGTTTTAAGGTTCATTTTGGATACCTGGTTAGGTGCCCTTAGGCAAAAGATATCGGGTACATGACAATTCACTCCCGTGATTTCATACCGTGACAATTCACTCCTGACTATACACTTCCGCGTCAATTCATTCCTATGACACTATCCGCCTACGACAATTCGCTCCTGCTGTATTCATTGTCATCTGTGGGAAAAATGCCCCCATGGCAGAGCCACTGATTTGAAGATAGTATTGCCCCTGAAAACATAAATGTATTAAATTCTAAGACAAATCGTGCTAGGTTCACCAAAAACTTAGTCTGGGGGTCCTCTACCTCTGTCTCGATTCAAATAATACTGTAAAAGTCAGTTCATAAGAGCACGTCGCAACTGTAGAAATGACAGCAGCTATGAGCGCTGAGCAGGGGATTGGAAAGGCTCCTGTCACACTGAGTAAAAATGAGTTGTACCTCTATCATTAATACCTTCTCATTTGGAGGTAGGAGCTGCTGTGCTGAGTTTGTCTCCCCTACTTGGTCTCACATATCTTGCAGATGACCTTCTGTTGTACATCGTGGGTAAAGTTTGCATCTTTGGGGGTGGGAAGTCGAGCAGAGGCAGACATGAAGGAATATGAGTGCATTGTTACTTAATATACCTTCAGAAGGGTGCATCACTTGTAATAATAGGGCAAAAAGGGCATATTGCTTCAAAACCGCTTACAAAATGAAGGAATGTGACAAACTGCACAGCCTGCCTGGACTTTTTTACAGTGTTGTCCTCCAAACTCTCACAGTATAGAGATTACTTAATGCAGCACTGAACCAGATGCTGAATAGCACTAATCTGCATAGACAACTCACAAACACAAATGCGGGAGCGGGAGCGAATTGTCGTAGGTGGATAGGGTCATAGGGGTGAATTGACGCAGGAGTGTATAGTCGGGAGTGAAATGACGAGGTATGAAATCGAGGGAGTGAATTGTCGTGCTCCCAAAGATATCGGGCCCCCCCCCCAAAGAGCAGATTATCTGAGCCTGTACATTTGGGTATGCCAGTATAAGGTTTACAGTTTGAATCCCCCCAGAACTTGAGACTAAAGATGATTCGGACCCACAAGCAGACAGGACGGTTACCCTGTTCTGTTACCTGTTTACGATACTGCGCTCAGAGGTTGACACAGTGGGAGTAGAGGGCCTGACCTACTGAGTGCGGTTGTGACACCTGGGTGTCTGGCTTCACTCCCATCTGCAGCAGTTAGTTAGTATAGTTAGATCTGGTGGCTGCAAATGATTGCAATATGGGAGTGAATCAAAGGGGAATATGATTACTGGGAAATGCAAATATTAAAATTGCTTGAACTCTATTCCTCTTAGCCCATCCTAAACCCTCCCAGTTGTAAATAAACCAATATTTTATTGTTTTGCAGCAAAGATGATTCCAGAGCCTAATTTTAGTGAGCATGTTATTGGATGGAATGGGAAAGGTAAATGGTATAACTAAATGTGGGGAGGTTTGAATCCCGGTAAGTCCATGTTGGGGTAACTGTTGTGGAGGTGGGTTGGTACGACATCCCAGGGGGTTGTACAGCTGGTAATCAGACCCACTGAATATGTACTCTGGATGGAGGCACCACCATTTTGTTTTAATTTTTGGGAAAGGACCCCCGTAAGTCAGCAATGGGAACCCAGGCCTCTTTTTCCTTGATCTGGCTGGCAAGGCAGGGGTAGTGGCCCTCTCCAGGATGGCTCCCGAGAGGGGCTACAGTTGGTACCTTTTCTCTTTTGTTTGGGCACCTTTAACATTCCATGTTATGCAGCTTTAGGCATTATTCACCATCTGAATTAAGTATGTGTGTAATAACCCCATATGTGACACTCTGGGCATAATTCAACTTCAGTGCATGCATGCTTTTAACTACAGTACTAGCCAACCTAGCATTGTTAGTCTGAGGACTAGAAGCCTGTTAAGGTTTTAGAGGGGTAGCAGGTCTTAGCCTTATTTGTACCTTAATCTAACAAACACGGAGCACATAAAACCAGAAAACAAACACAAACTGTGGTGCAAAAAAATAATTAAGCTGTAACTTAGCTGAGAGTAGGGGTGGTAAGGTATGATCTACCAGCTGTCCCCTGCATGGGTTATTGTGGGCTAGTAGGAGATTACCTGACCAGTTCATTAGGTCTGCTCAGGGACTGTACGAGGTTGTCCTTCACTCATGAACCATTGGGATTTTTATTTTTCATTACAAATGTGTTCAAGAGATTTGAACTGTTATAGAAGCTGTAGGTATGTGAACCAGAAAGCACAGCATCCTCCCCCTTTCTGCAACGTGCACCATCAGTTCCATCACAATTTTTATAGTTTTGCTATTTTCCTGTCAAGAGATGTAGAGCTCGATTTTCAAAAGACTTAGATTGATGCAAGGGACTTACATCAAAAGAGCTTGACACAAGAGGTGGCTAGCATCACAGCTTGAATCAAGTGTGATTTTCAAATGCAGCCTGTGTCAGTCCTGACACAGCTGTGCCAACCCCCCGTGCCAAGGTTGCACCAAACAACCAGGGGCTAAATTCAGACAAAAAAAATTGCAAAGACAATGCAAAATTTTGCATTGCGCTTTGCGATTGCCCAGATGTCCAAAAGTGCTAGTCACAATCGGTTAGCACATTGCGCTATCTGACTGTGAATAGAGCTTGTCTTGAGACAGCGGTAACCCCAGTACCGCCAGTGCTACCCAAGTAGCACACGCCCCCAGCATGCAGCTAGGAACATGGTCCTGCAAATGAATAGCTCATGGGCTCTATTTTTAATTCACAAAGGCAGCTATGCTACCTAAGGGAGGTGACTCTTCCATCCCAAGCAATTACTGTCCAATTTCGCTTCTTCCAGCCCTGTCTAAACTCCAGGAACATCTGGTCCTCTCCCAGCTCTCCTCCTATCTCTCTGACTTCTCCTTCTTCTCTCTCTTCCAATCTGGCTTTAGGAAAAATCACTCTACCACAACTTCCCTTCTTAGACTCACCGACTCTATACTCACATGGCAGGATGGTGATCTAATTACTTCCGCCATTTTTGTCGACCTCTCTAAGGCTTTCGACACGGGTTCCCATTTCATCCTCCTAGATACCCTTACTTCAGCTGGCCTGTCTGACTCTGCCACCTGTTGATTCAGAGCCTACCTGGTAGGTAGGACACAATCGGTCAGGATAGCTAATGCTGTATTTCCCCCCACTCCAAATTCACTCTGGTGTGCTACAGGGCTCAGTGTTAGGCCCACTACTATTCTCCTTCTTCATAAATGACCTCCCAACAATCTGTTCATCTTCCTCAATACATATGTATGCAGATGACATTGTCTTGTTCACCTCCGGCCTTTCCTCCTCCGATGTAGCGACCAGACTACAACTTGACTTCGGCAAGTTTCAACACTGGCTTCACTCCCATCAACTTCTCCTAAATGCCAAAAAAACAGTCTGCATGACCTTAGGCACTAGGCAGAGACTCTCCAGGTTAAATCCCCTACCCTCCTTCCACACCCTAGACAGGACTACCATCTAGGACACATCCTGATTCAGGTACCTTAGGGGGTGCATGTCGGGGAGGTGAAAAACATAAAAAAACAAAGCCTCCCGCCAGCAAAAAAAAATAAAACAGCACAGCGCTGGACCCAAACCCTGTACCCTGTCCCTCCTGGCTGACAACTCTCCCCACCACACTAGTGCACCAGCTCAGCAGCTGCCTGCCACACCCTCCCACATACCATCCCCTCCTGCCTCTCCCCACAGACAAAAGCGCATGTACACACTACCTCCGCCACGGTATTTCGCCCACCCTAGTATCCGGTCACCCCCCCTGCTTGGTAGCCGTGAACACAGGTGCCGTAATTGAGTCACCATTTTTGTAGGTGCACAGTTTTGGTCACCTTGTTCACTGGATACCCTGTGACCTCTACTGCTCTCTGGCCTTCCAATCGTTGGACAACAGAGAACTCTCCCACTGCACCAAATGTATCTCTAAATTCTGGTTTGGCACGCTAGCCTCTTGCCTCTCCTCCTTCCTTCCCACTCCCCCACCCCCACATCACTCTCTCAGATCGAATGATTCTCGCACTTTGCCTGTCCCTCACCACACTAAAACAATAGGCCTGTGTTTTCATATCAGTTCCCTAAACTTTGGAACTCACTACCTCCTCAAATTCATCACTCCTCATCCCCTCTTCCTTATCTTCAGCCCTACCAAATTTCTTCTTCCCTAACTGCAACTGCTCCTAAACTTTCTTCCTCGTACTCTCTCCACACTACCAATGCTTCTCGACCTCTCCCTATCCATTACGCTCTACCTTAAGCACTTAATTGCACTTATGTAATGTTTAATTGTGGACCTTGTTATGTCCTCTGCTTCACCAACTGTGTATTACCCCACTCATTTTTGTATAAATGTTGTACAGTATATATCATGTATTGTATTTTATGTAGCCAGCAATGGCATATGTGCTTGTACTACCCCCTCTGTTCCCCCTTCCCCAGGATGCACCGGGAGATGAGCAATCCTGATTGCTCAGTGTGCTTTCCTGGTGAAACTTTCCAATAAATAAAGAAATAATTTCTCCTGCTTCTCCCCTCTTGATCCTCAATATGGTCCTCCAGCTTCATCACTTGTTTCTTGAGCTCTGTCACGTCTAGAGATTCTCTGTCTTGCTGGTCCCCTGTATAACTAATTCAACTTTCAGCATCACCCACTCATCTTGTCAGTGTTTCTAAAGCTGGTTTAAAAGCTTTGAAGTCTCCTGCAGTTCCAATAAGGTGATCCTTTTGGTCACCAACTCTGTGAAGAACCAGTCCAGTTTGTTGGCGGGGTCTTCCTGCCCATCCGGCTCTGTAGACAGCAATGTGAAGTTCCGGAACAACCCATTCCTATCATTGGCAGTGAGCAGGTTTGGACAGGGGGATGGAAGTTTAAGGTCAAGCTTAGGCAGACAAATAATGGAATATGCTGTCAGCCAGGGAGCTTCTTTCTGGGTTTTGATAGAGGTATGTGTTTCTACCCAGGGCAAACACACATCTGCCGTAAGTGTGGTGCACAAAGTCATCTTAGTGCAGCATGTGATGCAGAAAGATGTCACCTCTGCTTTGAATATGGCCATGTGAGTTTCAGGTATTCCAACCCCTTTCACTGCAATTTGTGTGAGGAGCAGGAGCACTCTTATAGTGTCCATGGGTCTCACATAACTGATCTGATAGCTTAACCCAGGAGGTCTTGATAGTGAAAGGGCAGGTGCAGGGATCTGCCCAGTCCTCAGGTTGCCAGTTTGCAGAGACACCCAGGACTGACTCTTTAATTGCCCATGCAGAGTCTCTGTCTTCAGCAGTAATGGATAATACATTGCAAGTTGTTATGGAGAAGATTCCTGCCATCACTGACTGTCCTGTCCAGGACACTGTGGAGGAGGTATCTAAAGGACATCTAAGGTGGATAACCACACACCATCACAGCCATAGAGCATTCAGAGTATGGCAGTAATAGGGGATCTCTCTGGGCCATTGCTTAGCATAGAGACTGCCTCTGCTCAGGAAGATATGCCTCCCCCCCACGGGTGAAGCAGAGATGGAGGTGGTCTCAGCAAGGAAACGTGGCAGACACAGGAATGCTAAAGTAAAAGCCCCCCCCTCAGTAAACAGTGGGAGGAATACAGAGGAGGAGGAGGAGGAATAAGACTCAGAGGCTTCCTTCATCTCATCCTCCATTAGAGACAATTCTTCAGAGTGTGAGGAGTCCTTGTCCGAAACTTCTGCTGCAATAAGAGTAGGAAGACCAGGTCACAAACAAGAGTAGCAGCTGTATTCCACCCCCTCTTAATTAAAATATGTGTACCTGTCCACCTATTTCACCAATTACCCTGAATGCGAATGGCATAAAGACATGTAAGAAATGGCTCTCAGTCACAGTGCTGGAGACCTTGGCACATAATGTCTTCGTACAAGACATTAGACTGAAGATTATTTGAATTTCAGCTATAAAGCATTTGTGGACATGTGGACCATCATTTTGGTCCTAAGGTCTTGAGAAATGTGACAGAGTAGGAATTCTGTTTAAGGATAACACCTCCAGGGTTCAGAAATCGGTGGAAATTGAACTTGGCAGGGCTTTGCTCTTAGATGTGGAGAAAAATAGCAAAGCTTTTAGATTTATTGGCACATTTGCCCCACAGACCAAAGATGCCAGGGTGAGCTTATTCCAGACCATTGGGCCATTTTTACACACGAACAAGCTGGTGGTTTGGGAGGCAATTTTAATTGTGGCCTCTCATTACAAGACAGGGGTGGTAGCACTTAGACACTATACAGTGATTTGGTATATATTTATTTTATTTATTTATTTTTTGTTGACCAGGTAAGTGTACTAGACAAATCCTGCCTATTTTCAGGCACGACCCGGGGGAGGGGGATACAGATGAATGCCAACTGACCTTGAACCAGATTAAGCTGTTGGTGGTATTTTTTAGTGAATGAGGGAAATTTGGCCAGGACACCGGGAAATTCCCTACTCTTTCGATAAGTGCCATGGGATCTTTAACATCCACCTGAACTACCACCAATCCAGGCAGATGGGATCTCGGTTTAACGTCTCATCCGAAAGACGGCACCTCAGAAGTGCAGCACCCCTCTCATGCTGCACTACAGTGTCAGTACTGGGATATTAACCCAAGTGCCAGATGTGGGAATTGAACCCACAGCCCTCTGATCTCCCGGCCTCAGAGGCAAGTGTGCTACCTACTGAGCCACTGACACTGACAATGAATGATATGAATGATATGGTAAAGAAGTTTGAATTGTATGATGGATTTTCCAACATGTCAGCAGACAGAACTGTTACATTTAGCAAAGGGCATTTGTTGGTGAGAACTGACTTTTTTTTATGTGTCAGCAGCCCTTAAAGTGAACGCAGTAAGGACAGTAGCTGTAGAAACCTCTGATCACATGGCATTCCCATGCCAGTGTCAAACAAGATAGCCCTCCACAAAGATCAACGCAAAGGTGACTAAATACTGCCCTACTAGAGCGCGATGTTATTAAGTCCAGACAGCAGGATTTATTTGAAGCACGATGTTCTATAGTGTTGCATACGAGACGATAGAACAGTGGTGGGAGGCTACTAAACTGTATTTTCAAAAATGTTTTCAGAAAGGAGGGCAGCACAGAAGCATTGATCGGCACCTTCATTACTTAGGTTTAAGATCGTATCACCATAAGCTTATTGCAAGAATGCATGTGGAGAAAAAGTGATTGTCTGAGCAAATCTCAATAATTAAAAAAGAGATGATGGCCTTTCAATAAGAAAAAGTTACATCCCTCGAGCAAGAACTGAAATTTGGCACACAAGGCCGTTCACAGAACCGAGACAAGTTTGCCAGGTGTGCCCACAGGGTACAGCAGACAGTCAGGGGTAGAAACAACAAGCAAAGATATCCTGGAGATACATGAATAATGTAACTGTTATGTTTGGGATCCCATGTGCATCTGGAATGGGACAAAACTATCTTATGTAATACTGAGATTCCTGTTATTCCCCCTTCCCTACAATGGAGCTAGGCTTATACATACGATCAATGTAATGGAGACTGGAGAAGCAGTAAAGCATTTAAATAATAATATGGTGTGCCGGCCCGGCAGTGCAGAGGGTTGAGTTGTTGGCCACCTTACCTCACACTACACCAGTGACCCGAGTTCAGGAATGACCTTGGGTCATCGGGCTGCCATTGTGGAGGGGGGAGCAGGAGCAAGAATGCTGATGGGCAGCTTTTCTCTCCTAAGGGTGGTGCGGGTGGGTTGGCGCCCTCCCGTAGTTCCACTCTGACCAGGTGGAGGTTCAGTGGGTAGCATAGGTAGAGAGGGGGCAGCAAACAGTTACAGGAGGTGGGAGGTGCTGAGCTGGCAACACGGGGTGTGTGCATGCTTCCACACACTCGCATGGCCATGTGCTAGGGCCTCGGGGGACAGGTGGAGGAAAACCTTTAAAAATGTCTATGTGTCCCCATCGCCAGTTGGTGGGAGGAGGTGACAGGGATCAAACAGCTAGATATATAAAAAAATTAATAATAATATGGCTCCTTGATCAGATGATCTGCTGGCCAAATTTTATGAAAATGTTCTGTCTTCACTAGGCTCAGTCTTATGCAAAGTGCATTTCAAGTTTTGGATAGTGGAAGACTACCCACCTTGATGAATAAGGCCGTATTGATTGTCTTGTTTGTTTAAATCAGGGGAGGCCTATATGCTTGCTCAACTTTGATTTCAAAATCCTGTAAAAAATCCTAACAAACACACCTGCTAAGGTAGCAGCTATTGTCCTTGTTCACAGGTGTGTGTGCCATATCACAGAGGTCTGTCTCAGATAATTTAATTGTCATCCGTGAATTGTTTGAAAGGGGGGAAGGGGTCTGGTATATGGGTTCTTCTTGTCAACTGACCAAGAAAAGGCCTTTGACTGGGTCCCTCACCAAAACCTGGTCCATGTTTTAAGGTGGCATAGGAAAACATGGACCAGGTTTTGGTGAGGGGGGGAAGAGTCTGGTATATGGGTTCTTCTTGTCAAGTGACCAAGAAAAGGCCTTTGACTGGGTCCCTCGCCAAAGCCTGGTTCATGTTTTAAGGTGGCATAGGAAACCAGAAATGTTCATCTCTTGGATTAGGTTTCTTTATAAATAAGCCGTTATGATCCCTTATATAAATGGACACATGGGGAGAGAGGTGAAGGTTCAGCGGGGGGCACAACAGAGGTGTCCCCAGACCCCTCTCTTGTATATTTTCTCCTTGGACCCTTAATTAGACTTTTCCAAAGCAACATTGGGATCAGAGGAATTTCATTATCCCTTCATTCCCCAAAGTCAAAACTCTGGCCTACACGGATAACCTGTGTGTAGTCCTGTGGGACCAAAGCTCATGTGGAGAGGTTTGGAGAGCCATAGACAGCTTTTCTAAAATTGTTGAGGCAAATATAAATATTAATAAGTGTACAGGTATCCCCAAAGGGAGCCCTCCTGAGAGAGACAGTGTGACACATGCGGGTATTAGAATACAGGAAGAGCCCTTAAAAAGTTTGGGTTTGAAATTTGGATTGAGGAATTCAGCCATTGAAAACTGGGTTGAGGAGTGTCTCCAGAAGGCCAAGCACAAATTGCTGCCTTGTTGGAATAGCCCACTCTCTACATTAAAGAGGGTATTTCTGATATGCACCTTGCTAATTCCACCCATGTAGAAAATAAATATATTTTAGATATATTTATAAACGTATATTGTAAATATATTTTAAAATATATTTTCATCATTTGTCAGAAGTATATGCAAAATATCTCACATTGGCCAATCTGAAATACCTGATTTACTTGTAGAATATATGTGACAAATATATGTCATAAATATATTTCCATTATATATTTATCATTGGTGCATGATATACGTTTTATATATCTGCTTATGTATCTTGAAAATTTAATAGATATACATTTTGATATAGTTGACATATATCTAAAATATGTTTTCTAAATATATGCATTATTAAAATATCTTAAACTACTCAGACAAAGAGGAGCCAGAGAGAAGGGGGCATGCAGAAACAGAAATTGAAAAAACAAACGAAAATAGATTAATCTTGTTGTAACCTACTGTTTACTCTACATTTGGAATTACTTTTACTGATAACCATTTAGATATCTATAGAAGATTTATTATTTAATGATGGATCTTTAACACCCACTAGGACTTACCTCTTGATCTCACAATTCTTTAAGTCTCAAATTAGTATTTATACAACCCCCCTCTTTGATTCCATTTTATGTCGGGTTGAGTTCCTAGATTTACTAATTTTGTACTCTTTACCTTTCCCTCTGCTCTGTAAGCTAATGTTGTCAATTCAAAATTATTTTAAAAATTTAAATTATGATGATTTTGGTTGACAAACTGTACTTTTGAAATGTGCAAATTAGTTATGCAAATACATACACGGTACCAAGGCAGGCATTTACAAAACGATATTTGACATATACTAAAATATAAATTCTACACGTACCGTATCTTGCAGGCAAACAAGATACATTATTTTACTCACAGCAGAAGCTACACACACACACACCCCGGAGCAGTAGTTCTAGAAGGCACTACTTGGGATTTTCCATCACAAAGTTTATTTGCACAATAAAGAAAACATTGTAAAACTAAAGCCAAAAGTAGCAATACTAAAAAAACAGACCTCCCCGCAGGACCCAGATTTTGCTCTGTTTTTGAAAAAGCACAAGAACAGCATGAAATGTCAATCCTGTGGGAGATCCATTTTTTTTACTATGGCTACTTTTGGCTTTGGTTTTACAACATTTTATTTTTTGTACAAATATACTTTGTGGTGGAAAATTTAAGCATTGTCTTCTGGAGTTCCTGATCTGGTGTATGTGTTTGGGCCTGACTACATTTATATCGTGAGCACCACTACATTTTGGAGCAGCCTTCTTTGATTGTATGGATATTTTACTATAAGAAGATATGTAGAAATAGTGCTTTCAATATATATTTACAGGATGTAATATACTATAAACGTATATGTAATATATTCCAGTCATATTTATAAACTATAAAAAAATATTTATTTGCTATGTAAAACATATATTTAAACGTTATCATCAGTATATATAAAATAATGCATATGTTACAGATACTTTCCAGATGTGTATCAGCCAAAACCCATTTTAACATATATGAAATATATGAATGTACATCTCTAATATAAATAACATACACCTATTGTAGAAATTACACAGTAAAATTACAGTTGCACAAAAACTATAATATTTTTTCATTACAGTCCATAAAAACATTGAAAAGTAAAACAAAATATTTTCTTTGATAGTGTAACAAAATATATACATTTAGTATATCAATGCCAAGTATACGATATATCTCATTGAATTCTGCAGACATGTAAAATATAACTGAAAAAATTTACATATATCTGAAATATGTGATATATTTAGGCATATTCAGATATAGTCCACATATTAACAAAACATTGTTCTTTTTCATATGGGTATAATTTAAAACTATGTTATGAATATATTTTTGCAGTTTTTACATATTTTGTATCTTACAAGGGAAATCAATAATGAAAAGGTATCCGTAACTCAGAATATAGATGTAGGATAGAGTGAAAATATATGTCTGCCTAAAACAGAAAACATATAGAAACTACAATAATGTGTATGCACAAATATTTATTTTTGATTTTATGCAAGGACATAACATTGAAAGAACAAAAAACTTGGAATTTTGAAATACTATAGAAAAAATATATTCCATATATATCAAAGATGTTTCCTTAATATGATTCATCGTGGTTCATTCTATGAATATCTAGAATATAACTGAAAGTGTGACTGCATCTAACATGTGTTTGAAACATATTTGGAGATACAATGATATTTTTCAGATATTAAAAAATATAGTGATCGTTTCCATATGGGCAAGCCTTTTATATGTTAGCAAAGTTTATCAGATACTTGCAAGCATGAAAGACAGACTATATAGCTTATTTTTTCAGGACCTGTGGGGTAGCAGGCTGAACCCCATTAAGAGGGAATTTACATAAAAGGACAATAAAGAAGGAGGTGTTAAAATGATAAACCCCACTGTATTTTTCACAACCATGTTTTTGACTGTTAACTTTGTACCTGTTTGAAACAGGGTGGAGAAACCATAGGTGTTGGCAGAGACAGACTGGATACTACCATGGTTGCCAAAGTGACAATCTAGGAGATGGATTAGTCATTTCCGGGATCATCCTCACATTGTCCCTTTGTATGTGCAACAGGCACTGATGAACATGAAACAAAAGCTATTGTTACCTGATACGTTGACCTCATGTACAAGGAAACAAATATATTCACATGTCATGGCCACGAACTTCACTCCTACTGTAGTTTTAAAAAACTACCCCCCCAGACTGGATGAAATAGCTATGAGCCAGTCAGTGAACAAACGTATCCCTCAGCAGATGTGGGATGTATCTTGGCTTAGCATACATGGGAGAATGGCAGTGAAGGATTCTTTAAATCACAAATGGGTAGAGGAGAGGTGTTGCTCAAGAGAGGGTGTTCCCATTTGCTTGAAACAGAAACCCACCTCTTGTTAGATTATTCTTTAGCAGCTTTTTGTCTGGAAACACCTCAACCGGCATGGAAGGAACCTCTGTTCCAACACATTAAATACCAGTTGGTAGTTTGGGGCACATAATAAGGTGGGTGGGCGAGTACCCACAACTCCTCTTCAAATATGCTTTGCTTGTTGCAGATACCATCTTTGGTAGGCCCAGTGTGTGTTCAGCTACAGTAGAAGCTTATCACTATTTAGGCTGTTTGTGACATGGTTTTTAGGGTCCTTAAAACACACTATACTAAAGAAAAAAAAAATTAAATGGGCCCTTGCGGGTTTCTTCCAAGACTTATGTACATTTTGGACATGGTTATATTAAAAGTATTTCAGTGTTCATAAGGTTGTAACTGCCTGGCAGACAACCATTGAAAAGGGTTTATATTTCCTTTTTTTTCTGGCATATTTTGCCTAAGTTTTGAGAATGATTTAGGAAAGTCTAATACCATAAGTACCTGATTTATTTTCTTTTTTTTCTTTCTTGTTTTCTTTGTATTGATTGATATGTATATTTTGTGTTATTCTGTCGCTTATTGGTTTTGTTTCTTTTGAATCTAGATGCTTGTAAACTGCTGTAATTTCCTTTCTTTTTACTTTAGTTCTTTATTGAAAATTTTTTTTTGAATAATAACATATATAACAACAACATTTTAGACAAACGCTATAGGTGGCACCCCATACAAAAGAATGATTAAGAAAATAATGTACAATGATTAAATGTTTTAAAACAATCTGCATCTTGCCAGCTGATAAAAATAATTTGATATTGGAAACCCATATGATGCTACACATATCAAATAATGCTTATGGAACAAAATCTTTTTTTTTTTTGCTCATAATATATTCCCTTTTTAATATAATTCCCCTACTTTTTTTGAAAAGTGCCATGGTATCCTTAACGTAGCCCTGAACAACTACCAGAACAGGCAGACAGGACCTCAGTTTCTTGTCTCATCTGAAGGACAGCCCCTCAAGAGTGCAGCGTGCCCCTCATGCGGCACTATACTATCAGTATTGGGATCCCCCCCACAAGTTCCTGGTGTGAGACTAGAACCCATAACCTTCCAATCTTCCAGCCTCAGAGGCAAGTGTGCAACCTGCTAAGCCACTGACTCCAGTCATACACTCATAAACATAGGCATTAATGGCAGAAAAAGGCCTCACAACCCATCTAGTTGGCCTAACTCTACTTTTGGTATGGGGTGAGCTCCTAACAGTCATTCACTCCAACTTACCCTGTGGCCTAATCCCTATCCAGCTTTACCAGCTCCATGGCTCTATCTCACCCATGCTTAAAGAGGAAGAGTCAGCACTAAGAGCCCCACACCCAACGGTGAGGCTTGTCCCAATTTGCACTTTGTGCCCCATATTCCAAAGTGTCAGGCTGCATTGCACAAGTGCATGTTCCATGCAACTCAACTGCACCAGCACAAAATAACGGAATACTCAGAAGGTGCACCATAAAATGCAATCACGTACATGCGGTTTAATATCCTTGAACATGCGTGGTCATGCAGTGGGAGATGTGCAGTGTGGCAGGTGCCCAGAGCCCAGTGCGGAGCATACGGAAGTGCACGATGTAAAGCCACTTGCATGGTGCGCAGATCTGCAGTATTCAGCCAGGATATGCAAATGGCCTCATTGCACAGTCAGCGCCCAAACAGCACATTTGCATCTCATTACTGGAATGTATTGAGGCAATTTGCATACCATTGGCTTGCGTAGACCCATCATTTCAATATTGTTTTACTTCTATTTCTGACTCCAATTTAGACATTGGTCCTCAATTTATACATAATGGGTTCAGTTATTCAGTCCCTTTTTTTACTGCAAATTTGAATGATAATCATACGTGTTTTACATGCCACGAGTTTTATCAGTTTGACTTGAATAAATGTCATCATCCCGTCTTTTTTTTTTTCAGTTTAAATTCAGTTCATGTAGTAATAGTTCCCCCTCTAAATGTGAATTATTATATAATCTTAGGTTAAGGCCTAGGAAGTTAGTGTTGATTCTTCTCCTCATCTCTGGATCTGTTCATCCCCATCCCGGCCCTTGTCCTGTGCTGAATGCTTCTGCCCCCACTGATGTCTCCATTCCAGACCATTCAGCAATTAAACTGGTCCATTTAAATATACACAGTCTAACATCAAAGTGGGCTGAGCTCGTTGCTTGGACTGAGCAGTATTCTTTTGATGTTATTACCCTGTCAGAGACATGGCTTACCGCTCAGGTTCCAGATTCAGAGATCAATCTCCCTGACTACAATCTTTACAGAAAAGATCATCTGGAGAGGAGGGGTGGGGGAGTTTGCATTTATGTCTCTTCTAGGCTTAAGTCAAGTCTACACTCTGTTTCTGATTCTAATTTAACTTGTGACATGGTCTCAGTGGAGCTTGTTCTGGGCTGTGAAAAGCACCTCATTTTGAGTTCAGTTTAAACCCCCGCCCCGGCAATATTTCCTCCTGCATGGCCCTACTTTCCCAATTTAAAGGTGGCCTTCCTCCGAATCATGAATTAATGGTTATAGGAGACTTTAATTGCGATTGTGGTTCTGACTGTAACACCTTGGACATTAAAGGAACATTGCTGGATCTGGGATTTTACCAGATAATAAGTGACATCACAAGGCCTAACTACATGACAGGCTTGGGTGCTGTGCTGGACTGGATACTGATCACTCATCCCGGCAAGATCCTCTTTTCAGGGGTCCTGCTGGATAGTATGTGGCCACAGTCCTGTCCATTGTAGTTGGACCTCTAAGTCCCCCCCCTCCCCAGGCAATTGAATTCAGGGCAATTAATGGTTTTTCTTTGGAACAGTTGGATACAGCCTTTTTTGCAGTTGATTGGTCCTCATTTGAATCCACCTTTGATCCCTCTCTTATGCTCTCCTGCTTTTCTGATAATTTTCAGAGCGTAGTCAATCAGATTGCCCCTCTTAAGCGAATGAGAGTTAGATCAAATAAACAACCTTGGGTATCCCCAATGTTACTTAAGTTATTGCATAGCAGACACAGAAGTTGGAGGGCTTATTGGAAATCCAGAGATGCTTCCCTGCTGCAGGTCTACACAGTACTGTGTAACAAATGTAAAGCTGCTATCAGGAAGGCTAGGACTCATTATTTTCTGACCGCCCAGCAGAATGCTTATGGAAACCCAAGGAAGACCTGGGTGTGCTTAATCAGTTACTGGGCAGAAATAAGACCCAATCTTCTGTCTCTTTACTGAAGGATAACTCACTAACTAGTGACCCTGTTGTTGTCACCGAGGTTTTCGATAACTACTTTGGTGATCTTGCTTCATTTAGGTCTTCTTTTTCCTCTTCCACTTTGTTTGATTCTTCTTCACTGAATGATGAAAACCCTCCTAAATTCTATTTTAAGAATGTATCCCCAGAACTAATTATAGACTATGTTATAAAAATGAACCCCCGACCTCTGTTCTGTTCTGATGGTATAGATTATAGGCTGGTTAAACTTGGAGTTAAGTCCCTTGCTTATCCTTTATCTCTCATCTTTAATGCTTCTTTTAGCTCTGGTTCTTTTCCCACTCTTTGGAAATATAATGCCTATCTTTAAGTCTGGGAACCCTAATTTTCCTTCAAGCTATCGTCCTATTTCTCTTCTTTCCCCTTTATCTAAGATTCTTGAGAAGATAATTCTTGATCAGACTTCTGAGTTCCTTAATAAACATAGTCTTTTAACGCTGCAGCAACATGGCTTTAAGCAATACTGAGATGGCCTTGGTGGGGTTCACAAACTGCATTCAGGGTGCCCTTGACAAAAGGCATTTTGTTGCAGTGGTATTTGTGGACCTCACCAAGGCCTTCAACCTTGTTGAGCAATATTTGCTACCAAATATTTTGTCAAGTTTGCATTTCTCTTCAGAAGTAGTTACATGGTTTTCTTATTACCTCAGTAACTGTTCCCATGCCACGTCTTTTAATGGTTTTCTTTCCTGAACCACACCCATTGTCTGCGGAGTCCCCCAGGCCTTAATACTGGGACCATTGATTTTCACATTATACATGAACACTGCTCCCAGTATTTGCACTCAGACCTCAGTCATCATGTATGCAGACAATGTTGTGTTATTTAATTCTTCCCCTAAACATAATGATGCTATTTCTTTTTTTTTTAGCAATTTAAAGTTTATTAACAGTTTTTACAATACAGAGGACAAGGCAACATACTCATTATAGTATAAAGACAGTACTTGAAAATGGAAAGGCTTGCCCTCCCCCACCACCTGTCCCCTCTACCCCCTTCCCCCACCACCCCACTCTTGCACATTGTAAACATATGAGTATAAAAAAAAAACATTCAATAATAAATCTATTCAAGATAGAATTGTTAGGCAGGCTGCAGGGAATACAGAGCTTGAAAGGGGTCCCAGAGCTTTTTAAACCTGGGAGTGCTGTTACGAAGGCTTGCAATTGTTCTTTCAGTTCTGAGAATAGTGAGTAATTTCCTCAACCATTCAGTATAGGAGATCACATCGGTATCCTTCCAATGTCTCAAGACTAACTTTTTGATCGACTTAGAAATTAAAGCCATATAAAACTTACGAGCCAGAACCGGGATCTCAGAAAAATCTCCTAGTACACAGATTTTTTTGGGAAAACAAATCATTAAGACCCAAAAGGGGGTCTACTTTTTGTTTAATAAGGGAACACAAAGGGACTATCTTGGGACAGGACCAGAAAACATGAAGTAGGTTACCTTCATCTTGCGAACATCTCAAACAGGTGGAAGAAGGGCGATACCGTATTTGGCCAATTTTTGTGGTGTGTAATATAAACTGTGTAATATATGAAACTGAGTGAGACGAAGCCTATCTTGAGTAATAAACTTGTGGCAACCCTGCTATAGAGCGAACCAGTTAATGTTTTCCTCAGGGAAAAGAGAAGACCAATAATTGGATGGACCAAAGTGTTCTGGGTAAAGCCAGTCATCCAAGGAATTAAACATAATGGACACAGCATGTGGGAGGCCAGCTAGAGGAACCATCTCGGTTTGAAATTTTGGGTCCATCGAGGGCAAAGGGACTTCCCCCAAAGTTTTCACCAGCAGGTGGCGTAGCTGGAAAATTTTAAAAATGCTAGAGTCTGAAATACCTGCTTTGGCAATAATCTTGGGGAAGATAACCAAGAGCCATCTCTTGTGTATGTAAAGTATGAGAGAGGACAATCATTAAAGCATGGGAGTCAAGAAGGAGAAAGCATTTTGACATCTATCTTGAAATTGGGATTACCAGTTAAAGGTTGTGACAAATCCCGGGAATGTTCATATTTCAAAAGAGCACACAGTTAAGAGTGCACCTTTATAGAGGTGGCGATCAGAGTGTTGCGTATTTGTATGGGAAGAATTTTTGGCCTCATATATAAAAGCGTGGAAGGGGAGAGGCGATGATACTTTATTTGGGCTAACTCTATCTTGAGCCAAACTGGAGTATAAGGAAACATATTTTGAGCTTCATCTGGAATTAACCATCTAAGGTATTTACTAGCATGACTGGACCAGTAATAAAGACCTACATGTGGGAGATGAAGGCCTCCCCTAAGTTTAGAGGTTGCTAGTTTATGAAAAGTCAGACGTGGTTTCTTGTTGGCCCAAATAAAATCAATAAAAAGGCTATGTACCTTCTTAAACCATGACAAAGGCAGCCATAAGCTTAACAAATTAAGTGGATAAAAAAGACAGGGAAAAACATTCATCTTTATCAGATTAATTTTGCCCCATAGAGAAAGGGGGAGAAGGGACCATCTTTTAAGATCTTGGGTAATAGTGATCAATAAGACATCTACATTTTTCTTTTGGAGAAGAGTTGGACTTCTGGAGAGATCTATCCCTAAATATACTAACATACTAAAATGCCAGCAGAATAAGCCTAACGGTTTCTCGAGTCTGCTCGATATTCAGCACCCGCACTGAGGGCTGATTTTGGTGTCCCCCTTGGGTTATACTGTCCCCAGTCCCAGATGTTCCACCTGTATTGGGCCTGGTCAGATTTACCCTCCCCCTGTACCTGTCCCATCCCCTCTTAAACCCATCCACAGTCTCCACCTCTACCAGCTCCCTGGGCAGTGCATTCCATGGCTCCACCACCCTTTCAGTGAAATAACATCTCCTCCTCTCCCCTCTGAGCCTGCCCCCTTCCAGCTTACACCCATGACCTCTTGTTGCTCCACCCTCCTTCCTTTGGAGCACCCTGACTGGGCCTCCTTTATTGATCCCTTTCATGTACTTAAAGACCTCTATCATGTCCCCCGTCCCTCCTCTCCTCTAGGGTGTAAATGTTGAGCTCCTTGAGCCTCTCCTCATAGGTCCTCTCCACCAGGCCCCAGATAATTTTGGTTGCCCTCCTTTGGACCCTCTCTAGGAGTGTAATGTCCCTCTTTAAATATGGTCTCCAAAACTGTACACAATACTCAAGGTGTGGTCTAACCAAGCAGTTGTACAGTGGAAGGATCACTTCTGCCTTTCTGGAGGTAATCCCACTGGCGATGCATCCCAGCATCCTATTTGCCCTTGCCACTGCCCTCCTACAGGTCTCTGAGTTGTTCATTTTGACATCTACCACTACACCCAGGTCTCTCTCACCCTCCGTGACTTGAATCATGTGTCCTCCCAGGGTATACCCCTGGCCTGGATTTCTGACTCCCAGGTGCAGAACTTTGCACTTCCCCACAGTGAATTTTAGTTTCCATTTTCCTGACCACCTTTCCAGAGCTTCCAGGTCCTCCTCCCCATCTCCCCATCCACCATTGCACCCAGCTTTGAGTCATCTGCAAAGAGACTCATCTCACTCCTGATCCCCCTCCTGATGTCTGAGATATAGGCGTTGAACAGGAGTGGCCCCAGCACTAACCCCTGGGGAACCCCACTAGTAACCCACCTTGGGGAGGAGGATAATCCTCCAACCACCACCTTCTGAGTATGCTCAGAGAGCCAATTTCCTGTCCATCTTAACAACTGTCTCCCTACCCCCAGTTCCTTCAGCTTAGCCAGCAGACCACTGTGGGGTACCGAATCAAACACCTTGCTAAAGTCCAGAAAGAGGACATCCACTGGCTTACCCTGGTCCAGGGCCCTCGCCACCCAGTCATAGAACTCAACAAGATTTGTCTGGCATGATCTTCCCATGACAAAGCCATGCTGCCTGTCATCCAAGTACCCAGTTTGCTCCAGTAACCCCCCTAGCCTCTCTTTGACAATACCCTCCATCACCTTGCCGACCACCGATGTCAGGCTAATGGGCCTGTAATTTCCCACCTCCTCTCTTGTTCCCCTCTTGTGGATCGGCACAACATGGGCCACCCTCCAGTCTTGGGGCACCCATCCAGTCTTCAGAGAGATGTTGAAAAGCTCCACTAGAGGGACTGATATCTCAGAGAGTTTTTTCCCCTTGACAGGCTTAAATTCGTGACATCTCGTCTTAAGGTTATGTGGTTGAGAGGAAATACAACTGTTTTATCAATATTCAATTTATAATTGGAAAGAGCACTATACTCATTGAGGATCTCCAGCATAGGCAAGATAGATAAGGCTGGATGGGATAGTTGGAGTAGAAGATCATCAGCGTAGGCCGATACTTTGACCTCATGACTTTGTATGGTAATAACTTGGATTCTGGGACAATTAACTAGCTGACATATAAGAGGTTCCAGGTATAAATTAAAAAGAAGAAGGGACGGGGGCAACCCTGTCTTGTACCAGAATGTAAAGGGGAAAGGCTGGAAATGACTCCATTACATGTTACTCGGGCCGATGGAGATCTATATAGTGCTGGAAGCCAGTTCTGAAATTCCATAGGGAAACCAAATGCATGCAGGGTGCGGAACAGAAAATTCCAGTTGACCCTGTCAAATGCCTTGTCAGCATCCAAGGAAACTAGAGCAGCTGGAAAGTCCGTATCCCTGGATGCCGAGAGGACATGGGCTAGAGTGCGCAAATGATCAACGGAAGATCTACCCCTCATAAATCCCACTTGTTCCTTTCAATTGTTTAACCAGGAGTGGCACACTAAGCTGAAAGCTTGTTTACAGGGACAACCTGGGAGCACATGTAAGTTAAGTGGCTTGCTCAGGGTCACCCAGTATACAAATGGGGGCTGTAGGATTCAAACCCAGATCTTCAGATTTGCAGCTCAGAACCTTAAACCACTGTGCTATACTGCCTCCCTTGCTCCTGTCCTATGAGCTCAGGAAGGACCATATTTATGCGATCAGCCAGCAGTTTGGTTAGTATTTTGATATCCTGATTGAGAAGAGAAATGGGTCTGTAACTGGTTACAAGTTCTAGGGGTTTACCGGGTTTAGGGAGAAGAACAATTAAAGCCTCAAATAGAGACCTGTCAACTTCAACACCAGACAGAATATGCTGATATAAGAGTAGCAGCAAAGGGACAAGTTGTTTTGCAAAAACGTCGTAAAAGCTGGGAGAAAAGCCACCGGGCCCCAGGGTCTTCTCTGTAGGGAGTTCTTTTATTATTGTAAAAAGTTCCGTTTGAGGAATAGGCACACATAATAGTAGCCGTTGGGAGTCTGAGAGAGCAGCAGATGAGAGCCAGCAAGATAACTATCCAGATTATCTAAGGAGGGAGAATTTAACATAGAACTGTATAACTGCATATAGTAAGTCTGAAATTCAGCAGTAATATCAGCTGGGGCAATTTTCAGAGAGCCATCCACAGACGACATAATAGCTGCAATGAGCCTAGAAGATTCTTGTTGTTTGAGCCATAGAGCAAGAAGGTGACCAGCTTTCTCCCCTTGATTGGTATATGAAGCGTTGGTTTTGAGAATTGTAAATTCTGCCTTCTCTCTCTGAAGGTCTAAGTAAGAATCATTTAACTGTATAAGTTCTTGTCTGATATAATCAGGGGTTGTGGGGGATAGATTGGAGTCTATATTTCTAATTCGGGAAAGAATTTTTAGCATTTGGTTATCCCTCTTCTTTGTCCATTTAGAAGCTACTCCAATCAATAAACCCCTTAAATACCCCTTTAGTGCACACCACTCAATATCAGGTTTACCCGTAGAGTTATGCTTAACAGGCATAAATTGTTGTATGTGTTTGGAGATGTGTTGGACTATTTCTGGGTCCTTTAAGAGCTAGTTATTGAGCTTCCAACTCCCACCATTTTTAGGGAGAGAGGAAAATGAGAGGTGACATATGACTAGAAAGCAGTTGGAAGGAGGACCTGGCTGTATAGATGAATCCAGCACCCCTGGGAGCAGGCTACGCGAGAGCATGATATAGTCAATTCTAGAAGAGGTCCCATGGACCAGAGAAGTAAACGTGTATTGTTTATCGGATGGGTGGAGGATTCGCCATACATCATATAAACATACCTGATCCATCATATACCTTAATGCTCTTTGCGCCGGCAAAAGACCCTTAAACTTGTTTTGTGTACAATCCAAATTTGGGTCAAAAGTTAAGTTTAAATCACCGCCCAGAATCATTGGGATAGATAAGGGAGTTAGTTTGTTAATCAGCTGTACAAAGAACCCAGGAGAGTCATTACTCGGGCCATAAATGCTACCCAACAAGAGGTCGGTGGTGTGCAGTTTCCTATGAACAAATAAAAATCTACCATGGGGGTCAAGAATAACATTCAACTGGGAAAAAGGAATTGATCGGGCTACCAGGATAATTACCCTGCAACTCTGAGTAGTCCCTTCAGCAGCAAAAATTTGGCCGATTTGCTGTTGTCTCAGTTTTGTTGCTTCTGGGATCATCAGGTGTGATTCTTGTATAAAGGAGACATCTACTTTAAGTAGTTGCAAATGTTTTAGCATTTTATATTGTTTTAGCTTATGTCTTGCCCCTTTAACATTCCATGAGGCAAATATTAGGTCCCTGGCCTTAAAGCAGCAATATTTGGGATCAGGGACCCTCTAATGAAATTTAAAAAAAAGACCCCGGCCCAAACTAGCATAGAACTAGTGTTATCTGTGCAAGATCACCCCCTAACTACCCTCCTACCCATATCCCCAAATCCCTTCCCAAATCCCCTCCCCAACCCCAAGATGTTCCCAAAACCTACAAATACCAATACTATTCAACAAACTTTTACAAAATGCCCAGCCCTCCTCCCTTTTATTACGAACTTTGCTCTGCAGTACTTCATCACCGCCACCCACCCTCCAGCCACCCAAAGTAACCCCTTAGAACTAAACCCAATTATTATATTAACATTCTAATATATAAAAACAAGTGAAAAATATCATTGTTAACATTTGTATACAACAGTAACAAACTTAGAGATTAGAGGAGGTTACAATACTTCAGCAATAACGACCTTTTGAACATTTTGTAACGGATCTCCCATTATACAAGGATGTCAAACAAGTGTACCAGGAAGCCTAAAATTAAAATTAAATAAAACATTAAGACCAGAGCATGTAAAGGGAATTAGAAAAGTCCATATATCTAGTGATGAATTAAAATGATACTGTGCTCCCTAAACTATTTATGTAAAATAATGGCTCTGGGCATAGGATCGCTTATAAAGAGAGAGCTTAATAAGTTCCAGCGGAGGACCCCTGCCAACCGCTTTTGAAGTGTCCAACACTCAACTCAGGGAGCGATATAAAGCACTATAAGGTTACATAACAAGTAATGAAAAATCAGAAAACCTGAACAGAAATAAATCCACACTTTGGACGTTATGTAGCACGGTGACCTAAGCCCATATATAAAGATCTTGAACGCTCAATGAGGCATTTAACTATATGTCAGAATGGTCACCATATAAAAATAAAGACGTTTTCAAAAAAAAAAAGTTTAAAATAAATAAATGAGTAAATAAAATGATATATATATATATACACACAACAAAACATCATGAAATCCTTCTGGGGAAAAAACAACTGTACCCCGTCTTCTGTACGTCTACCACTTTGGCGAGCAAGGGGTGAGTGGTAGAATATCAGCAGGCAAGATGAAACATGACTGATCTCCCTTCATGAATCAGGAATAATGCAGATAAAATCCAGACGAAGTCTGAAAACTTGAATAGCATGTAGAAATGGTTAAAATTAAGAATATTTTGACACTGAACAGTGAACTGCCATGCAAACAATCAAACAAGGTAGAAATGTTCAGGTTGGGTATATATAAGCCAGCAAGAGTCCAGCAACAGTGTACCACACCCCCCTCTAATGACCAACTAGAGTGATGCAAGTGAAGATATTGCAGATGGAAATATTCATGTGAGAGCAGCCACTCGGTATTATGCATAACCACACAAAATAGCGATGTCCATGTGAGTCTGGGGCATTATTAGGAAAGCAGTCTTTGCCAGCCAACATGGCCTGGGGATTGCATGGCACATCCAGTTATAGCAGTCCCATCCAATATCCTGGAAATAGCCGTGGCACCCTGCAATGTCTACAGAAGATGGCAAACAGTGAAGGAGGCTACATAAGGTGGACACATACACTGTCGTAGGGGAAAGGACATCAGCCATCCAGTGCTGAATAATCCCAAGCCAGTCCACACACTTTGCACATAATGTAATTAACACACCACATACCTCTGTACCAGCTCAGAGAGGATGAAAAAGGTCGGGAAGGGCAACCTTAAGTCCTGCCACTGCTGATTCCAGATCTTCATAAGAGGGCCAAGCCTCATTAACCAGGACTTGCAGTTTTGCAGGATAGACCATCCTGAATTTTATCCCAGCTGCGATGATCTTAGATACAATGGGGTGGAAAGTGGATCTCTTCTGGTACACAGTGGCTGGTGGGTCTTGTGCCACACGAATTTTAGTACCTTACCATCGTACTTCGTGCAGCTCTTTAACTTTAAACAAAAAATTCTGGCGCTCTAGGAAATTTAAAAACCTGAAGATCAGAGGACGTGTGGGGGGGGGGGGCCCGGATTTGGGTTTTGGGCGGAGAGCTCTATGAGCCCGTTCAATAATGTAGTCAGACCCAAATGGAGAGGGGCCCGCAATCTTCTCTACCAGCTTTTGAACGAATGCCATGGTATTTGGTCCTTCTTCTCCCTCCGGGAGACCTATAAGGACCGCCTTATTCCTGCGACTGTGACCATCTAGGTCTTCCACCTTCAGCTCCAGTCAAGACATTTTCTGCCATATTGTCAGTAGCTCTGGGCCAATTTTTTCAACTTTTTTCTCTAAACAGCAAAGCCTGGCAGAATTGTCCGATGCCCTTTGTGCGACATTCTCTACCGCTCGAGAAAGTGATTTCAGGTCCTTCATGAGGCTGTGCAGATCCTCCCTTAAAGGCCTGAACTCTTCAAGGAATCTGCTAAGAGTAAGGGGTTCTTGTTCTGCCATTGAAGGTAATGTAGGCGGTCCCGCAGTGGAACTGGAGCGCTTGTGGTTTCTTAGAGGCCTTCTCGGGAGTAACCGGTGCGGTATGTATTGGCTGTGCTTTCTTCATCTCTACGTCCATAGTGCTTCATGATTGCCACAATGAGATATAGAGGGTAAGCTCAGTTGCTAGGCTTGACAATAAGAAATCTAGCACTTTATCAGCAGTCAATGAAGCAAAAATATAATTCGGGTGGCTGGAGTGAACTGGAGAGATTGTTACTCGGTGTTCTGCATCACGTGGTCCTCACTCATGTAATGTGATGATGCTATTTCTAAAGTTCAGGCCAATTTTAAGTTTTTTCAAGACTGGCTTAATTGTAACCATATGGTATTGAATGTTCAAAAGACCAAACTTATGGTCTTCTCCAATAAACTTTCTTTTTTTGCAAACTCTTTTTATTCTCTCTCCCTACCTGAACTCTCTCTGGAGGGTCTCTCGGTGCCCACCGCTATCCCACCCACCTGAAGCTCTCCTCATTCACTCCTCCTGGGCCCAGATCTTTAGCAACTACCCAGCCACCCAGCCCTTGGCTCTGAGTCCCCCGGGGTTGGACCACCAGATTAACTCCTCTTAGCGCTCTAGAATCTAGATGAGCACCCAGGCAGGGAGGAGAGCAGAGGAAGCAACAGGAGAAATCCAATATTGGGCGTGGTTGGCCAGCCCCCCTGAACCCTCCTTTGCCTATCAGGAGGCAGAAAGTTTTTCCTTATGTCTTCCCCTCTGGCATGATGTGCAATGGCATCAGCGCGGGACCACCCACAGACCACCTGCCGTTGCCAGACCCCACCTACTGAACCTTGCTACTAGATTGGCCCCGGCTTCCACCAGGAGCCACCACTGAATGCAGTATCACCACAGTCCCACTCCAGGAGAAGAGATCATACTCCAGATGCTCAGTCTTCTCCTCCCCCTGCCGACTCCCAATGACCCAGGCTTGTTCCCGTACCCAGATTGCTGGCGTGGCGCGAAGTGTGGCGTCCAGCACCTCAACCCTCAGTGCCACCAGGCTGGTCTTCTCTAATAAACTTAGTGTTGAGGATCTTATTCCTTTTGTTGACCTAAGAGGTACCCCAACGGAGCGTGTTGACTGTTTTAAATATCTGGGGCTAATTTTGGACTCAAAATTATCTTTCACGAATCATGTTGCCTATATTAGGAAGGCCATCCACCAGCGTCTCGGTGCTCTATATCATGTTAAAGCTTGTCTCACTAAAGAATCTAGGACTTTGTTAGCCCATAGCTTCCTATTTAGTAAATTGGGATTACGGTTTATTAGTTTATTCATCTACTTGTATAAATATCTTGCATTCACTCAGGGTCACGTGTAATTCGGTTCTCAGGTTTATGCTTCAGTTCCATATCGCACTCATCACTGTTCCCTTCTTCAAGATTCTAATTGTTTATCATTTGACTATTGGATACAGTTAAAATATTGCATATTGCTGTTCAAAATTATGTTACTGTAGGTCTCCTCCCTCTTGGGTGTGTGCCACTGGGCTGTCCCTGACCCATGTCATGTTGCCACCATTACCACCATGCATCCTGATCACTGTTATATCAGACTCCACCATGGGTGCATGCCTCTACCGGGTGGCACTCTGTGGCCAATTGGGGGCAGGCCATGGCCCCTGGTACGTGTGCCACAGTGTAGCTGTCTGCTCCACTGATGTGCTAGGGGGGCACCTGGGTAGCATGTGGCAGCTGGGCTTCCCTGATCTGGTTGTGGTAAAGGGGGTGGCTGACTGGGCAGTGCCGGTGGTGTCACCCACCAGCACCAGGCAGTTGCCCGGTTGGCAGGCACAGCTCAGCTGTGGCTTTGGGTACTACAATCCTGGCATGACTGCTGTGTGTGGGTGCCTGGAGCACATCCGGTTACACCACCGAGGGCTGTCTCAGGGTCACCTATCTGCACTTCTGCAACCTGCCTGTGGAAAGCTGGCCAATTTAGGCCATCCTCTTTCATACCTAACTTTGCGCGGCACATTTCTGTGATGCACAACACATTCGCAGCACATTTTGGCTAAATATACACTTGTGTGGCATATTCAGGTGCCTGCCCTCTTTTTCTGTGCCACATACATTACTTCTGAGCAATTGCACATTCTGACATGGGCAGCGCATTTTCCCCTTTCGAATATCACAATTCTGCATATTTTTTGTGATGTGCTGAACTTCTCCATTTTGGGCCGCGCATCTCCTTTGAATGTGGTTATGTGCAATTATTTTTTTGTTTACAGTAGTATTGTAGATTGTACCGGACTAATTTTGGTTACTTCCAGGTGGACATTTTCCGCAACTACAAATCCAGACTCCCCTGCAACTGACATCAGAGGAGGGTTGCAGCTGTGGGAGATTCAATAGCCTACAGTGCATGTTACAGTTTATATAAGCTCTAATCTTTTGCTTGCTGGTTCTGCTGCCCTTTCAGGGCTAAGTACAGACACGGTGCACCCCTTCAGGTTGACACCCCAATGGCGAAACATGAAAAAAGACCATTACGGCGACAATCGCTGTAACGGTCCTTTTTCCATGTTTCACTTTCCCCCAGTGTTCTGCCCCCTCCCCAGACCAACTCCAACCTGGAGTTGATAATCCTAAAGTTCGGGGGTGCAGGGGGAAGAGCCCCCCACATGTGGGGTGTGGGGGGGAACAGCCCTCCACAGAAAACATTTGTTGAATGGGTGGCACAATACCTGTGTCGGTATTGTGCCGTTGCTGTGCGGGAGGTGGCATTTTCACTGTTGACCACCCTTGGTGCTTCCGTACAGACACAGGGTCTGTGCTTAGCCTTGGGAGATCAAGGGGTCAAGAAGAAACTTCTGATCAGAGCTTGTGAAAGCTCTAATATGCACTGCAGGCTATTTAATCTCCCATGTGGGCAGTCCTGCTCTGATGTCAGCTGCAGTGGATTCTGGGATTTGTAGTTACAAAAAATGTCAGCCTAGAAGTAAGTAAAATTAGTCTGAAAGAATCTACTCTACTGCAGTAAACAGTAAGTAACACAATGTTTTTGTACACAACGTGCAAATTAGGACCAGCCTCACACTTGGGTGTAGAAATCTTTGTGATGGCTGTTCCCCTTTAAATCCCACTACTGATTTGCACAGACAACCTCCCTTGGTAGTTTATTTCACTTTTCCACTACCCTGCCACTAAAGAAATACTTCAGATGTCCCTTTTGAATCTCATACCTTTCAGTCTTTTAGAGCTCCCCTTGTGCCCATATTTGCATTCTGAACAGTCCTCTGCTGTCCACTCTGTTTATTTCATGTAGAAACGTGGAAGTCTCTGTCATGTCGTTTCTCTCCCTCCTGGCCTCTGGGGTGTACATGCTGAGGTCCACATGCCTTTACATATAGGACTTCCTTTGCTGACCCGGAATCATCTTGGTAGCCCTCCTCTGTGCAGCCTCCACCCTGCCTCTATCATTCCTCAACTGTGGACTACAGAACTACACATAGTATTCAAAGTGTGGCCACACAAGGGATCTGTATAGATATACAAACAGTGATGGGACTGGAAGGAAAAGTATGCCTCTTAGCAGATGATACAAAGATCTGCAACAGGATTGATACACAAGGAGATATGGGAAGGATGAGAAGGGACTTGGCAAGGTTGGAGGAATGGTCAGAAGTATGGCAGCTTGGATTCAATGTAAAGAAGTGTAAAATAATGCACCTGGGAAACAAAAACCCTGGGGAAGATTACACAATGGGGGGAGGTAGTAACAACAACAGAAATGGAAAGGGACCTGGGGGTAATTATATCAGATGACCTTAAGGTGGGCAAGCAATGTGAGAAGGAAGTAGGGAGGGCTGGGGGGATAGTGGGATGTATAGGAAGAGGCATCGCCAGCAGAAAACAGGAAGTTGTTATCCCTCTGTACAGACAGTTGGTGAGACCCCATCTGGAGTACTGCATCCAGTTCTGGAGACCCCATCTCTGCAAAGACATAGACAGGATGGAGGCAGTCCAGAGAAGGGCAATTCAAATGGTGCAGGGTCTGCAAGAGAAGCCATACGAGGAGAGACTAAAGGATACCCTTGAGGAAAGGGGGGGGACATGATAGAAACTTTTAAGTACCTCAGTGGAATCAACAAAGTCCAAGAGGGTAGCATCTTTCAGTAAAAGAGATGTGCAAGAACAAGGGGACACAATTTGAAGCTAGAGGGGGTATGGCTCAGGGGCAATGTGAGGAAGTATTTTTTCACAGAGAGGGTGGTGGATGCATGGAACAGCCTTTCTGAGGAGGTTGTGGGGTCTAAAACTGTAGGAGAATTCAAGAATGCATGGGACAGTCATAAGGCAATTCTTGTGGGAGGTAGGAAGAAATAGGCTGTTGGTTAACTAGGATCTGCAGCTTATCCTGTAGGTAAAGAAATGGGAAGACTAGGTGGGCCAAGTGGTCCTTACCTACTGTCAAAGTCTATGTTTCTATGGCAGAAAAAGGCCAATTGGCCCATCCAGTCTGCTCAGCCTACCGAATTACTCTGCACTGGTCCTAGGGGCCATCCTTTCCCATTGTATATGCTCCCCCTTTTCTAACTAATCCCATTTGCCTAGAGGGTATGCACTCAGCTGGGAGATGGAGAATAAGGGGAAACATTAGCTGCATTAATTTAGTTAGGAGCCAGCAGCACCAGTGGAGGCTGGTAGGAACTGAGGATAACTTTATTTCTACAAAGTAAAATATTGCTTGAGAGTGGGGATTGTGTTTGGGGGCTGGGTGCAATTGGTGGACAAAGTCTTCGGCAAACTAACCTAACTTAGGCCACCAGGCAGTAAAGGCACTGGTTTCAACTGGCTGACAGACTTTTCAGCAAACTGACCTCATTTAGGCCCTAGTACAGTAAAGGCATTGGTTGTAACTGCAGACTGATTCTTTGGCAAACTGACCTCACTTAAGCCACCAGGGCAATAAAACATAATCAGGTGGCTAAAAACAATGATAGAGCCAATGCAAAGTACTCACATACAGGAAAGACAGCAGCATGGCTACATATCACCGTTGGCTCCAAAAAACAGCATATGGTAGCCAGGCTATAGGCAAAAAATTCATTTTATTGCGCCATAAACGCCAGAACACAGATGTAGCGTGTCCCTCCCCAAGCAGAAAAACGTTTTCACGCTAACTCTCACGCTTTCTCAAGGCTGAGGTAGATACAGTCATATAATACTATTTAAACAATCCAATTAAAGTGACAGTGCAACATTACAAAAGTTTGCATATATATAATTCATATACATGTTTCACACCAAACTACCTAAAAAGGCTTCCTAAAAAGCACCAAAATAAGTGTATATACAAAACATGCAAAAAGTTCCAAAATAAACTTCATTACCAGGCCCAATATTTCACAAAAAAGGTAACAACTGAAAAAAGTCATTTAGACCTGGTTTCACAAATGACTTAGTCCTATATTGCCAAAAAGATTCTCTTTGTCTCAGCTTTTTGTCCAGATCCCCTCCACAGATCTGTTCTTTTACTTGTTCAAGCATTGCAAAACAAATTTATGTGTCTTCCCTTTCAATTTCACATGCTGTGCTAAAGCACTTACATTATCTTGGTTAAAAATACTTCTAGCATGTTGGTCAATTCTCATTTTAAACTTTTGCAGTTTTCCCAACAAAAAAACTTTTACAACCACCACAGGAAGCAACATAAACAATATTCCTAGTATTACAATTACGGTATCCATCTATCTGATACGTCTGATTAGTTACAGGATGTTTAAAAAATTCCCCTGTCTTAATGTACCTACAAATAGAACAATTTTCACAATGAAAGGTACCATTTGGAAGTACAATTTCTTGAGATTTTTTAGGTTCCCGATAGGTACTATGAACTAAAGTGTCTCTAAGATTAGATGCTTGCCTATAAACAAACTGTGGAAAATCACTAGCTACATAATCCAATGTCTTTTCTTTTGTTAAAATGTGCCAATTATCCCTAATAATTTTCTTGACACAATTTACCTGAGGGCTAAAGGTGGTAATAAATGTAAACTTTCTTTAATCTAAACCATTACCCTTTCTCTTACTAGATAATAACAAATCTTCTCTATTTTTAATATCCACTTTCTCTAGTGCATGTTCCAAAATAGAGCTGCTATACCCCCTAACTTGAAAACGATGTTTAAGGTTCCTAACACAACTGGCATAATCCCCAGGCTCAGAGCAGTTCCTTTTAGCTCTAAGGAACTGTCCTGTGGGGATATTCTTAGCCACATGCTCTGGGCGACAACTATTATATAACAAAACAGAATTTATATCCCTATTTTTCCTACACAACTTAGTCTCTATACCGCTACCATCTCATTTCCTGTAAATCATAAGATCAAGAAAACTAAGTTCCTGCACATCCGAATGAACATCAAAACGTACATTCTTATTACTGTCCTCCAAATATAAAACAAAAGATGTTAATTCGTCCACTGTACCTTTCCAAATGAAAAACAAATCATCGATATAACGTTTGTAAAAATCAATTAGATGCAAAAAAGGATTCTCATCACTATAAATTACTTTTTCTCCCAATCAGCCATGTATAAGATTGCATAATTTTGGGCCATCGTGGCCCCCATGGCAGTACCATTTAGTTGTAAGTACATATTTTCTTTAAATAAAAAGTATTACATTTCAAAACCTTCTCAGCTAAAGTCAGGATGAATTCAACAAATGGCTGTGAGTGGAATGTTTCATGGTACAACACTCTTCTAAAACATTCTAAACCCTCATGATTGGGGATGTTTGTGTATAAAGGACACACATCCATACTAACAAACAAAGAAGTAGAAGAAAGATCAATATCCTCCAAAAAATTAAGCAAATGGGTAGTATCCCACAAAAAAGACCTAGTGTTCATAGTTAAAGCTCTAATATGATGATCTACAAACTTGGCTAAATTATCAATTAATGATCCAGTGCCATCTACTATAGGTCTTGCTGGTGGTTTCACAAGACTCTTATGAACTTTAGGTAGTCCATAAAGGACCGCCTAACTGGATGTGGGACTGTTAAGAAATCCAGAGTGTTTTGATTAATTAATACACTCATAAATGCTTCCTGTAATAAAACATCTATATCTATCTTGTATCTCTCAGTAGGGTCATAAATCAAACATAAGTAAAAGTTATCATCAGCTAACCGTCTCAACATTTCATTTTCGTAATCACTTTTATACCAAACAACAACCACCCTCCCCCCGTTGTCGGCTGGCTTTATAATGATATCACCTTTCTTTTTCAAACTATCAATAGCCATTTTTTCATCGATAGTACAATTATAATATCTAGTTCTAGCAGTATCCAATGTCTCTAGATCCCTTAAACATGCTTTCTCAAACACTAAAACTACAGTATTTTGAGGGGGAATAAAAGTAGATTTTGGTCTAAATATCCCACCAATAGAGTTCACAGTAAATGAATCAGAAACCACAATAGAGTCACCACCATTATGTGGTTCATTACTGTCCCTGTGGAAAAAGACTTTAAGATTAAGTTTAGAGTGAATTTATAAATATCAACCGCAGTATCAAGGATATTTAGATTACGAGTGGGCACAAAAGAGAGCCCCTTTTGTAGAACTTTAAGTTCCATTTCTGTTAAAACAGTCAGAAATATTGAAAACTATGTTATTTAGCTCTTTCTCAGAGACATCAGTCTGAAGATTCAATATCTGTGACCCCTCCTCTGCGATCAGCTGTAATCTCTGGGATGCCTGAAAAACTGATTGTTTCCTCCCATTTTTCCTGTTTCTCCCTCTTGTTCCCCTCCTTCTACGTCTGCCCTAAAACATGCTATTCTTGGAGTCCACCTGGGAACTCGTTCCGGTAGTGGAATAGTTTCGCTGTACATTATTTTTGCTGATACAGATGTGTTCTGCATGGGGGGGTGGTTTGGAAATTGGTAGGAAGTCATACAATTCTGTTCTTGTGAGCACAGATGAAGGGGGCAGGCAGAAAGTCTCGAGTGATGACCCACATTCCCTTCCCTCATAGGGTTCTTGAGTGCTTTCTGATTCAGTGGAATAGCCCCTTGACTCACTACTAAAAAAGGGGAAAAGCTGCTATCAGAATCGGAGCCACTTGTATAAACATCCTTAGTACGATTAGATGTAACATCTTTAGCTTTTTTCAGGTTAGATTTTCTTGGGATATTTTGGCCTTTCCAGTTAAAAATACGACCTTCCTCATAATCCCTGCGTTCTCTTTCAAATTTGTTAATTTTAATTCTCTCAGTTCTAATGTCCTGTCTCTTGATGGCTTCCTCCAATTTTTTCTGAAACAAAGAATATTCACTATGTGTTGCAAAAGTTCAAACTACTTTTTCTTTCTCCATCAAGTCCGCTTTTATTTCTTTCTCAAGCTCCTCACCATCCTTTGGGATTTATTCTATTAATCCAGCAGTAGATTTTAAGAAGGTGTCTCTGCCATCCAGCTAAAAAGATTTCTCTTTCTAATCCAAAGGCAGGGGCCAATGTCCATCTTAGGCCTTGTGGTGCTCAGTTAACCATAAGATATGCAGTAAGCAAAGTTCTCTGTCAATACAGGTGTCTGGCCTTTAAGAACACCCTTTCAAGCAATAGAAAGGCCCTTTTAATATCCACCACCTCATCTGTTACAACAGGCTCCGAATTCAACCCTCCTCATTGTGGTTACTTGTAGTCTTTGTCTGAAGCTTTATAAATTGATTAAATCCATCCTGTGCAAAAAAAGAATCGGCAAAAAAACTTGAGGAAGCCCATGGGGGAAGGACATCGTGACCGGCAGTAGGAGCATTCACATTCATTTTGCAAACATATAAACCCCTACACGAGATCAACAGTTAGTTTAAGCATGCCAAAAACCAGAAGTACAAAAACACAATCAGGTGGCTAAAAACAATGACAGAGCCAATGCAAAGCACTCACATACAGGAAAGTTGTTTGGAATAAAAGTGATTACGAAAATGAAATGTTGAGACAGTTAGCTGATGATAACATTTACTTATGTTTGAATTATGACCCTACTGCGAGATACAAGATGGATATAGATTTTTTTACAGGAAGCATTTATGAGTATATTAATTAATCAAAACACTTTGGATTTCTTAACAGTCCCACATCCAGTTAGATCGGTCCTTTGTGGACTACCTACAGTTCATAAGAGTCTTGTGAAACCACCAGCAAGACCTATAGTAGCTGGCACTGGATCATTAATTGATAATTTAGCCAAGTTTGTAGATCATCATATTAGAGCTTTAGCTATGAACACTAGCGGCTGGATATTCAAACTGCGCCAGGCTGTGGTGCAAGCTTGGGCGCAGCTCAACTTGGCTGCACAGGGGTGTGGCCTGGGCGATATTCAATGGAGCTGCGCCATGGCTCAGAAGCTTCAAATATCGCACCCTTGCCACCCCCAGTGTGCATAGCGCAGTGGCACTGCGCCAGCACAAGTGGCCAGAGTGGAGCATGGAGATGCACTAGCGCAAGTGCCATTGCACCATTCACAGCACCAGCGATATTCAAAGGGTGACATGCAAATAGAGCCATAATTTATGCAAGGTGCACATGGGGCCATTTGCATGTCATTATAGCTCATTTGCATCCCATTTGCATGCAGGTGCGCCGATCCCCGACGACTTGCACCTGGCACCCTGCCAGGCAGCAGCCGTCGGGGACCGATGCCACCTGCAGTCCGATCGTGGGCATTTGTTTAAAATAAAAGATCGCTTCCAATATCCCTGGTGGTCCAGTTGACCGCTATCTGCCCGATCGCGGGCATCTGTAAAATAATAATCCATCCTATATCCTTGGTGGTCCAGTGGACCGCTATCTGCCCGATCGTGGGCATCTGTAAAAAAATAATAATCCGTCCTATATCCCTGGTGGTCCAGTGGACTGCTATCCACCCGATTGTGGGCATTTGTATAAATAAATAATCCCTATATCCCTGGTGGTCCAGTGGACCAGCTATCTGCCCGATCGTGGGCATTTGTTTCAAAGAAAGATCCCCTCCCAATATCCCTGGTGGTCCAGTGGACCAGCTATCTGCCCGTTCGCGGGCATTTGTAAAACAATAATTCCAATATCCCTGGTGGTCTAGTGGTCCCCCCACCCTCCCTGAGACCCCACGCCCGCTCCCCCTGGGCAGCCGGTGGGCAGCACCACCGCCTGCTGCCCGCCACGCCGGCAACACCTCAGTAGGCTGCATGCCCATTGAACACAGCATGGACCAATGGACGTGCAGCCCTACCCTAACACATTCCAGATATGTGAATGAATTTATTCACAGCCTGGGATGTGCTATTACAATGAAGACTTCTGCGGCCCGTTGGCTCGCGCTGCTCGAACCAATGGGCATGCTGGCGCCGGTGTCGGTCCGGCGGGCGGTGGGGCGGCAGGTGGGTGAGAATATGCCGCCGCCCGGCTGCCAGTGATGAGCCAGTGGGGTGAGAAAACTGCTCCTCGGATGTGGGGTGAATGTTTTACAAATGCCGCGATCAGGAAGATAGCTGGTCCACTGGACCAGATATAAAGATGATTGTTATACAAGTGCCCGGCGATCAGGCGGATAGCGATCACTGGACCACCAGGGATATAGGACGATTATTTTTTTACAGATGCCCGTGATCGAGCAGATAGCGGTCCACTGACCACCAGGCTGAACAGCATTCTTTCTTTTACAAATGCCCATGATCGGGCATGAAGCGCTGCCAGGTGCAGCCAGAACTCAGGTGGCCACCCACAGGTGGCAGCTGCCTTGTTGCACCCTGCAATGCGGCAGCTCACCTGTGGGTGGCCATCAGTTCCTTTTTTTTTGGCTTAACTTTGTGCTGGCGCAGGTAGGGGTTGCGCATGCATGGCTCTGCACATCCGGGCTGAATATCGGGCTGTGCAGGTTATGCATGGACACGCCCTCCCACCTGTGCCTACACATCTGATCGCGCTCTGGTGCATGCGGGATTTGCCGTGCACTTTTCCTTCTGAATATCATGTCAAGCAAGATCAGTGGGGTTGCGCATGGTACAACACTGTTGCGCCATGCACAACCCTTTTAAATATCTGGGCCAAGGTCTTTTATGTGGGATACTACCCATTTGTTTAATTTTTTGGAGGATATTGATCTTTCTTCCACTTCTTTGTTTGTTAGTATGGATGTGTGTCCTTTATACACAAACATCCCCAATGATGAGGGTTTAGAATGTCTTAGAAGAGTGCTGTACCATGAAACATCCCACTCACAGCCATTTGTTGAATTCATCTTGACTTTAGCTGAGAAGGTTTTGAAATGCAATACTTTTTTATTTAAAGAAAATATGTACTTACAACTAAAAGGTACTGCCATGGGGACCGGGATGGCCCAAAATTATGCGATCTTATACATGGCTCACTGGGAGAAAAAGTAATTTATAGTGATGATAATCCTTTTTTGCATCTAATTGATTTTTACAAACGTTATATCGATGATTTGTTTTTCATTTGGAAAGGTACAGTGGACGAATTAACATCTTTTGTTTTATGTTTGGAGGACAGTAATAAGAATTTACGTTTTGATGTGCAGGAACTTAGTTTCCTTGATCTTTTGATTTACAGGAAATCAAATGGTAGTGGTTTAGGGACTAAGTTGTATAGGAACAAGCATTTGTCAATGCCGAATGTTTGCTTGCTGGCATTGGCAGTGGTAGTGTAGAAGTTACAGAGCTGCGTAATAGGAATGGCAGTGAAGTATTGAACTGAAGCCAACCCCACCACTACCCTGCAGAGAGTGACAGGCATTGGGGTGTGCATTTGGGTCATTTTTAGGAATTTTTTCACCAAATTTTCAACATAGCCATTTTAAGACCTCTGGTCATGAATAGTGTCACTGTGATTTTCTTAATTTGTCCCGTAAATTGATTTCGCACACCAACTGCGCCATTATGCGCTACATGGGCGGAAACACATTTTGGGTGAGATGTGAAAAATGACAGCTGTACTACTCATAAGAAGGTGTGGTAAAATGGCAATGTTGAAAATCTGGAGTGAACATATTGAAAGTTTGCAAACTTACGAGCGTACGTAGGAACTGTACAACGCACGCTCAAAAAACAGTCATTTTTTGGAATTTTTTCACCAAATTTTCAACATAGCCATTTTAAGACCTCATCTCGTGAACAGTGTCACTGTGATTTTCTCATTTGTCCATTATTGATCTGCTAACGACTGCGCCACTGTACGCTACATGAAGCGGAAACATGTTTTGGATGAGATGTGAAAATGACAGCTATACTACTCATAAGAAGGTGTGGTAAAATGGCAATGTTGAAAATCTGGAGTGAAAATATTGAAATTCGCGAACTTACGGCGTGGTAGGAACTGCGCACACACTAAATAAAACAGTCATTTTAGGAATTTTTCACCAAATTTTCAACATAGCCACTTTAAGACCTCTGCTCATGAACAGCATCACTGTGATTTTCTTAATTTGTCCCGTACATTGATTTCACACACTGACTGCGCCATTGTGAGCTACATGGGCGGAAACACATTTTGGGTGAGATGTGAAAAATGACAGCTGTACTACTCATAAGAAGGTGTGGTAAAATGACAATGTTGAAAATCTGGAGTGAAAATATTGAAAATTTGCGAACTTACGAGCCTGCGTAGGAACTGCGCAACGCACACTCGTAAAACAGTAATGTTTTGGAATTTTTGCACCAAATTTTCAACATGGTGTTTTGGGACCCCTTCTCATGAACAATGTCACTGTCATGGTGTTATTCAGGCCGAGGTGATTTGAATCACTGTCTTGAAATCACCCGCCGAGCCAACTTTGCTCATGACAGTGTTTATCATTCATGAAGGGTCCCAAAAACCATGTTGAAATTTGATGCAAAATTCAAAATACCTGAATATGCAATAAGTTGAACCCCCTATTTAGCCCATTATACAGCTTACGGCATTTCCTCAGTTGCGATCGGCTTTGAAGAGTGTAGGCGTGTTCGGTCCACGAAGATCATCGCGCGAGGTCTGGAGGTAAGTATGGGGTGGGGAGGGTTGGAGGTGTGGGAAGGCAGGGTGCGCAGTGGGTGGAGTGCGGGTTGTGGGAGGGTGTGCTGGGAGACCACGTGGGACGTTTTTATTTTCAGGTTGAAAAAAAATAAATTAGACAATGGGGACATTTGCCACGCTGGGGTGGGCTCCCAGCATGGCACAAGGACAGTGGGGGCGTTCAGCTGGCGAGAGATTAGCCACCCTGTCGGCCATGGCAGTTGTTGCCACGCTGGGTGGGCTCCCAGAGTGGCACCTTGTACTGGGGGAGAGTGAAGCCGTGAAGTTGGGCACCCGTCAGCGATAGTATGGGGGAGGGAGAGACATTGAAGCCGGCAGAGTTAGGCACCCCATTGGCTGTTATAACATTGGGAGGCTTTGGGGGAAACGCACAAGCCGACGAGGATTGGGCACCCGTCGGCTATACGTGTGGGAGGAGGAGTTTCTCTGTGTGTGTGTGTGTGTGTGTGTGTGTGTGTAGGGGAGCTGCGCCGGGCAGGCGATATCTTATCGCTGCTCACTCAAGCGTAGCTCCCCCTTTCAACTGTATGCCACTGCATTTTGGAGCTTGTCATAGACAGCTCCAGCATGCATTGGCTTACAGGGGCCACGCCTGCCAAAACACTGACTGAATTGGAGGAGGAGGTGACACACCTCCGAAATCTCTGATGATGGCACTATGTTTCTTGCACATGCGTGCAAGCAAACATAAAAATACGGATACAAATTCTGTTTTGTTATATAATAGTTGTCATCCAGAGCATGTGGCTAAGAATATCCCCACAGGACAGTTCCTTAGAGCTAAAAGGAACTACTCTGAGCCTGGGGATTATGCCAGTTGTGTTAGGAACCTAAAACATCGTTTTCAAGTTAGGGGGTATAGCAGCTCTATTTGGAACATGCACTAGAGAAAGTGGATATTAAAAATAGAGAAGATTTGTTATTATCTAGTAAGAGAAAGGGTAATGGTTTAGATCAAAGAAAGTTTACATTTATTACTACCTTTAGCACTCAGGCAAATTGTGTCAAGAAAATTATTAGGGATAATTGGCACATTTTAACAAAAGAAAAGAAATTGGATTATGTTACTCTGTAACAGAGTAGACACACCAGAGGGTGTAGACAGAATGAGAAGGGACCTGCAGAAACTTGAAGAATGGTCAGGGGTTTGGCAGTTGAAATTCAATACAAGGAAGTGCAAGATAATGCATATGGGGCACAAAAACCCTGGCACAATATATCAGTTGGGGGGTGAGGATATAGCATGCACCAAGCAGGAAAGGGATCTTGAGTTATCATCTCTGATGACCTCAAGGCAGGAAACAGTGTGACAAGGCAGCAGGTAAAGCAAATAGGATGCTGGGATGCATAGGCAGGGCATCACCAGCAGGAAAAGGAGGTCATAATTCCACTATACAAGACACTAGTGAGGCCGCACCTGGGTACACTGTGCAGTTCTGGAGACCTTACCTACGTAAGGACATAGACAGGGTAGAGAAGGTTCAGAGGAGGGCAACAAAGATGGTGCATGGATTGCATCACAAGTCCTATGAGGACAGGTTGAAGGCACTGAACATGTACTCCCTGGAGGAGAGGAGGGAGAGAGGGGATATGATAGAGACATACAAGTATCTTACAGGGAGGAACAGGGTGCAGGAATGCACTATTTTTAAGCGAAAAAGATGTTCCAGGTCTAGAGGGCATGGGATGAAGTTGGAGGGAGGACGATTCAGAGGAAACGTGAGGAAGAATTTCTTCACAGAACGGGTGGTGGACAAGTGGAACACCCTGCCAGAGGAAGTGGTGGGGGCTGAAGCAATCACGGGATTTAAGAATGCATGGGATAGACATAAAGGAATTCTGGAGGTCAGGGGTAAGAGGCAACAGACTTCCTGGAAAACATAAACTGAACTTACAAACTTAAATGGGCAGACTGGGTGGGCCATAGGCCCTTATCTGCCGACACTGTCTATGTATCTATGTATCTATGTAACTAGTGATTTTCCACAGTTTGTTTATGGGCGAGCATCTAATCTTAGAGACACTTTAGTTCATAGTACCTATTGGGAACCTAAAAAATCTCAAGAAATTGTACTTCCAAATGGTACCTTTCATTGTGAAAATTGTTCTTTTTGTAGGTACATTAAGACAGGGGAATTTTTTAAACATCCTGTAACCAATCAGACATATCAGATAGATGGATACTGTAATTGTGATACTAGGAATATTGTTTATGTTGCTTCCTGTGGTGGTTGTAAAAGTTTTTATGTTGGGAAAACTGTGCAAAAGTTTAAAATGAGAATTGACCAACATGCTAGAAGTATTTTTAACCAAGATGATGTAAGTGCTTTAGTACAGCATGTGACATTGAAAGGGAAGACACATAAATTTGTTTTCCAAATGCTTGAACAAGTAAAAGAACAGATTTGTGGAGGGGATCTGGACAAAAAGCTGAGACAAAGAGAATCTTTTTGGCAATATAGGACTAAATCATTTGTAAAACTAGGTCTAAATGACTTTTTTCAGCTGTCACCTTTTTTATGAAATATTAGGCCTGGTAATTAAGTTTATTTTGGAACTTTTAGCATGTTTTGTATATACACTTATTTTGGTGCTTTTTAGGAAGCATTTTTAGGTAGTTTGGTGTGAAATATGTATATGAATTATGTATATGCAAACTTTTGTAATGTTGCACTATCACTTTAATTGGATTGTTTAAATAGTATTATATGACTGTAGCTACCTCAGCCTTGAGAAAGTGCAAGAGTTAGCACAAAAACATTTGGCTGCTTGGGGAGGGACACGCTACATCTGTGTTCTGGCATTTGTGGTGCAATAAAACACATTTTTTGCCTATAGCCTGACTACCATATGCTGTTTTTTGGAGCCAACGGTGATATCTTTCCTGTACCAGGGCAATAAAAGCACTGGTTTCAACTGGAGACTGATTGTTTTGGCAAACTGACCTCACTTAGGCCACCAGGACAATAAAGGTACTGGTTGAAACTGGTGGACAGAGTCCGGCAAACTGACCTCATTTAGGTCACTGGGACAATACAGGCACTGGTTGCAACTGGGGACTAATTCTTTGGCAAACAGGCTCACATCCAACCAGGACAAATAAAGACACAGGTTGCAAGTGAGGACTGACATGCTGGTCCTGGACAGCTGAGCTTGAAATGGAACCCCCCCAGCATCACCATATGACAGAGGCCCTCACTAATGAGCCAAACTGGCTTGTATATTTCCTACTTTTCCTAACGAGTTGGGGAATGGAGGTGGTAATGTGATCACTGGGACCTGATGTGACTGACATCATAATCTTGTTTGGTCAACTGCCCAGCTGTAATCCTACTGTCTGCAGGTTGATGCTGCAAGTACAGGTGAAGAGGCAATCTGGAAATGAGGGCATAGAGAACAGGCAGTTCTTAGGGGCGCCAAGCAATAGGCAGTTTCTAATCAGGGCACCAAATTGTAGGCAGTCTAAATGTGAGCTGCAAATGCTTAGGCAGTGTTAACATGGGCACCAAACAAATAGGCTGTCATATCGTAAGTGTTGAACATTTAGGCAGTTCTGTAGTGGTGCATCAATGTAAACAGGAAGTTAAGTAGGCAGTCAATGCAGGGCACCAGCAGCACAAGGCACTTCTATATGTATTTCAGTTGTTTTACCAGGAAAAGACACAAAGTGTTGATAACAGCTAGTTTCCAGATGCATCATGGGGAAAAGGGGAGCAGGAAGTGACAATTTAGAGTCAAAGAAAAACAAAAGCACCGCAAATATTCACCTCTTCTCCCTGCTACTCCAAAACTCCTTGCTGACACCTCCCTGTTTTATGACTTTACTGATGGCTCTGCTTCATACTATCAAGGAGAACAGGTAGCTGGATTTGGTGTGCTCATAATGTATCCTAATGGTAACACTGTACATGCCTCCAAGCACTGCAGTGTTGCATCATCTCAGTATGCAGAATTGGCAGCTATGGCCTGTGCCCTCAAACTGATACACCACGGCGTCGAGGACACCATCATCTTTATAGACTCTAACTGGGTCTGTCGCTCTCTGACTGAATTTTTATCTTTCTGGCAGAGGAACTCCTTTGCATCTTCTGACAGCACCCCAGTGAAGTACAAAGCACTCTTTGTATATATTCATGAACTGACTCAACATTTTAAATACAAACTGTTTATTCATAAAGTGAAGGTCCATTCAAAATCTAACCCATACCATTCTTTCAATGATTGAGCAGACACTCTTGTGAAAGAGGGTGCTCGAGGGGGGGAGAAATGGGAAATGGCTCACCCCGATGCTCTAGCAGCTGTACAGGTAGCTGCTATAAAGAAGAAACCTGAACCTTTTGTGCCACTGGACCTGTCTACACCACAGAAGTCTGATACTCAATTGAGAGAAGTGTTCAGATTCCTTGACAAAGGAACTGAACAAGAACTGCTTACTCACAGCCCTTACAAATGACATGCAAACCAATTGCATCTATCCCAGGACAGTAAACTGATCTGGTATAAGTCTGATGACTCGAACTACAAGCTGTGGGTAGTCCCTGAATCCTTGAGATCTGAATTCATTCACATTGATTCACCAGGTCCATGACACCCCAACTGGTGGACACTACACACCAGGGGGTGGAAAACACACTTCAGAGACTGAAAACTGTTGGTTGTTGGCCAGGCATCACCAAGGATGTCAGACACTACATAGAGAACTGCCTGATTTGTGCTCAGAACGATCTGGCCCCAACCAAGCGAAATGCTAAACTACTTCCCCAGAGACAATCTGGTCCTTGGAATGTGATCCAAATTGATTTTATTGGTCCCCTGACCAACACCAGCAGGAACAGCAAGTATGCGCTTGTTGTCACAGACCTATTTTCCAAGTGGGTTGAAGCTTTCCCCACTAAGAATTGTACTGCCAAGGCAACTGAAAAAGTCCTGGTAGAACAAATATTCTCCAGCTGGGGCCTATCTCTTAAGGTAGACTCTGACAAAGGAACCAGTTTTACAGGTGAGTTGATGCAAGAAACACTTGAACTTCTAGGGGTATACCAGAAGTTCCATATACCCTACCACCCTCAATCATCAGGTCAGGTAGAAAGAGCCAACAGACAGATTAAGCAAATGCTTTCCAGATTTATCAAGGACAATCCCAAGGATTGGGATTCCCTTTTGCCTTTACTCCTTATGGCAATTAGGGGCACTCCTTCAGCCAGCACCCAGATGACACCCTTTGAGGTAATGACTGGTAGAACCATGAGACTACCTGAACAACCTGTTGTTTGATCTGAAAACACTCACTGCAGACAAAGCATCTGTAGATAAATATGTTGCAAAACTCAGAGATGATATTGTTAAAGACCCACTTGTATGCTGCACACCGTATAGGCAAGGCCCAACAACAGTCCAAACTCCAGTTTGACAAGCACGCACAAGAAGTGTACTGGAAAGTCGGAGATCAGGTAATGGTACTCAGATTTGCTTACCCCATACACTCCTTCTCCAATAAGTGGGAAGGACCCTACCCCATTGTCAACAAACTCAGTCCCACAGTCTACCAAGTTACACTCCTTCAGCAGAAGAAACTTACTGAGAAATGGTTGTGTGCAAATCAGTTAAAACTATAAAGGAGCATAATTACTTTTCCTAACCCCATTGTGCAGAATTGTACCTGCTGACCTTTTCTTTTTCCTTACAGGTATTTCTGTGAGATGGCTATCTTGCATCTGACCCTTCTCCTAGGAGTATTCCCCTTTATCCGTGGCAAGGATATGAAAACTATATCCAAAAGCAACCAACATCTAAGGCAACTCCTTCCACTACTTGATCATCCTCTGGGAAGATACATGACCCCAGCAGAAAAAAAAACACCATTCCCAAAGGAGTTAGCATAGATCTTCCCAATAAATTGATTGCCGTCCAGGAAGGCAAAGATGCCTACTTCACTGCTGCAATTGTGGTCCCTGACAAATCTTCCCTCAAAATTGAATGGCAAACTGAAAACAATGGAAAAACACTAACTGTGGCCTGCCTTGCAAAAGGCACTTTCCAAGGTTGGCCTAATACCAATATTGACCCAAATAGTACCCTGTCCATTCGCTAAGCTAGTGACAGACATTCTGGTTTATATAATCTGACTTCACTGATAGACCCTGCATTTTGTGAGAGGTTCCCACAAGACTCTGCAAAAGACTTCTGTAATCATCATTACAAGGCTACGGCAGCAATGTTCTTGCCTGTTGTACCCCCCTCCGAAACTGAATTAACTGATTGTCCCCCACAGGAACCTGGCCCAGCCAGTGATCTCACTGCCATGTCCCTTCCTGGTACCCTTGTTAACAATGTGCAGTATATGCACGTCCCAGTTATTTTTAATCTCACTTATTGGAATGTGGCTGAATTTGATATGTGCCATAATACAAACACATCTAAGTTTTTCAGTACTGTGTTATTAGACAGTCTTGAAGCATGCCAGACATGTACACAAGACCCAGTAGCCGGTACACATACTATTGAACACTTAGGTTTATTTAGGACTAGGCCAGTCCCTAATGACAAGAAAAAGTCCAAACCTTCCTTCTCTCATAGGAGGTGTGATACTGCTGATGTCACAGGTGCCACAGGCACTATTTCCAGCCTCTTCCGAACCAGCATGTCCATCTGGAACAGAGCAGATATTGCGTCTATCACTATTCAAATGTCCAAATTCCAGGATGGCATGAAAAATGATATACTGCCACCCTTATTGCATGGTGTAGATGGGCTTAGTCAGGAAGAACGCTTTACCATGTATAACATGTGCGATATCGCCAAGAGTTTTACAGATACTAAGGATAAAATTAATGAACTTGTCCAACAGAATAACAAGGAGGCAGACAAGCAATATATTGCCAGGAAACTCCTGTGTTCTGCTTATGGCTCTTATGTCATAACCACTGTCAATATTCTCTTCCGTGATTTGGAATCCAGATGTATTCCAGATATTATTCATGACAGAAGACTTGCTAAATGGTATTGTCCCCAATGTAAATCCACTACTTGCATCACTGTGTGTACTTTCAGGTCACTATCCATCCCCATGTCAACTGCACGTAACTTCGGTTATTGACCTGTCATCCCAATAAGGGACCCTGTTATATCTCCAATAAATGCGCCATCAGAGACACTATGTTTGTGACCTTTACTGCATCTTTACCATGTTTTGATCCCACTACAGCTCTTTTTGATCAATTAGCTTCCATTCCCTCTATTAGGCACCTTGATGAGGATATCTACAGAGAACGCATTGAACTTCCACCTCTTCTGGTTTTCCATCCTACCCTTGAAGCCTGGGTGGCACCTGATATGGACTGTTGTGCCAAGAAGGGATACCATTATCTGTGTCATTGTGACATTTTCAACGTCATAAAGCTGGTATGTGGTTAGTTGCTAGACATCATTGATTGGTCCTTCACAATTGACTTAGATATTAAATCAAATGATACTGATAATCCCAGGGCACCACCAACAGCATCATCAGTGGGCAGCACTGGATGCCTTTACCAGACCTATGCCAAAGAGGTTCCTCACCTGACTACAAGACTAAGTGATCAATCTTTCACCTGCCCAATACAACTGAAGAAAAGAAGGGTTCCTACTGTTAAAATGTCTTATAATTCTGATGGTCAGGACTGCATTGTCATAAATTATGAAAGTTTTATGTATGGTCTTAAAACTTGCAAGGCTGAATTTCCTAACTTCTGTTTCATTCCTCACCAAACTACAGTGATTGGACATAGTTATTACTCCTGTTCCAATCATGGAACCAGATGTTATTGACAGTGACCCTGAACATATGCTTGTTCCCTGTCAGTATTTACCCATTTTTAAGGTCCATATTAATCCCTTGACATTAACCTTGAAATCTCTTTTAGATAGGAAGGACACCCATCTCGCCTACATCAGCAATAACATCTTCAAAGTTGGAGATGCCCCGAACACACTTATTCATGATGGTGATTTAGATACTGCACTCTCAAATACTTGGTTAGAATTTACTTTTAAAGGTTTTGTTATCATTCAAGCATTTTTCATTCTATTTTTGATACTAACACTTTGCTGCCTAAGAGGCGTGCTCAAAGAACATAGTGAATAACTCAAGTTCCTTTACAAGGCTTGTGCACAGGTCTGTAAATGATGGAGATTGTTTCCACTACTTTCCCATAGTGTTGTTGCCTATCGGTAAGGCAACGGGGGGGGGGGAATGTTATGCGAGGTCCCCATACTCTAACTGGTATCCCACTGTGCACGTTAGACAAACCTTATATTACATATATATATTATGACAAATGACTACACTTGTAGAGCATTGGCACTTACCATACTAGTGTAAGTGTCAGGGAGACATTATGATTTTATTGTACTTTACTTTGCTTAGTAACGGCATATAGTGTGCCAAGACACACTAGTGTCTTTGTGTATCTTCTGAGAAGTTATTATATAGACTGCACTGCCACCCTTTGGATATATGTATTACTGCACTACATCTTTTACCTTGTATGAATCTTTTGTTCTATATTTTTAGCTGACATTACAAATAATGCATAAGCATAGATAACATTGTAGAGCCACCTAACATTTAGCCAATAGGGCTTATTTTATGTATCTAGTCTTCTAAGTTACCATGGTAATAACCATAGTATATAACCTGCAGTATTACATATTCCCCTCGAGACCTTTTTCACTCCTTGGGGTATTTGGGAAACTTTCAGCTCCCAGTGTCTAATGGTAAGACCTGCTTAGGCAACTGTTACCTTTTTTGTAATAAACAATATTTATTACCAAATATGCCACTAGTCCATGTCTCTTTTGCATTTCCAAGACTGCAAAGAATCTGATTGGGGCTAAGCACCCTAACAACTGTATGTATGTGCATGTGTAGTGTGTGTGTGTGTGTGTGTGTGTGTGTACATTTATACACACTCATTCAATACTGTGTGGTACCGATGCATGTCATTGACCAGCGAGCCTGTACTGTGGCAAGAAGACTGTGCACATGGGAATATGTGAATAGAATAATTATTTAACTAAAATTTTGGTGAGGTTGGAGGGGGCAGGATGACCGAGATCCATCAGAGATGGTCTGTATATGGAGATGCCAAGGCTGGGAAGCTCTCTGGCTGTTGCTGGTCTGGTAGCCCCTGCCTCCTACCTAGTGTATATCTGCCCATAGGGATAGTGTTAACTGACAGGCAGGAGAAGGGATGCTGTGGACCTGGATCTGGGATTTCAGGCAACGTAGCTTCCCGTTCCTGATCTTCTTCCTCTCGGATAAGATGATACTCTCAGCAAATGACAACTACAATGGCAAGTTTTGATTGGAGGTGATTAAATTCAGTAAGAAAAGTCAAGTGTGGAGGGCACAGGAGTGACCTCGGTATGTAGACAAGATCCACACAGAGAGGGACACTATAAGAAACCAGTGATCCCCAGAGCTGGTCATTAGGAGGCAACATGATTATTACAGTATTACTACTTTAATCTGTAATGTTAATTAAGCAATAATCAATGATATAGTGTGGGTTGTTGTGGGATTCACCCATGCCTGCTGTGGTGTGTCACAAGGCTACAGGCTGAGGGAGTGGATTATTGCAACTATACATGGGGACAATTATTAAAAATTAAATAAAAAAAGTTTATTTTACTTGTTTTGAAATTTTTTTATGGAAATATTCTTATAGACTACATTAAATAGTGCCTTGTAGCTAGGCAGAGTATGACTGAATCTGCTAATCCCCCCCCCCGAGGTGTGATATTTTTATGTTCTTTTTTTGTTGTATTTTGTTTTGTTTGTCATCCCTGTTTTCTACCCTTCATTTTGTTTGTTACATATTTTCTTTTGTAGCATAAAAGAGACAGATCGAGAGAAAGAGACTAGTGGTGGTGACAGAGAGACTGCGCTGAGAGAGTGAGGCATGAGAGAATGCTTGCTTTGAATGCACTGTCAGTGGTAGTACATTATGGTTTGACTTGCTGTACTACCTGTAGGGAGAGAGACCACAGCCGTCTGAGTGCTAGCATGGTTGTCTGGGTTGGCAGGTGATCAGGAATGCAGGTCAATTTGCTAGCAAATTATAGAGACACGGATCAAGCCGCTTAATTGGGACACCCCAGTGGCAAGCATTTTATCCCAAGTGGCTATCTTGTTTATCCAAGACCAGGGACAGCATTCCCTATTGTTTGTTTTGCCTGCCAGTGCACTGCAGATAACAGAACTGCCAAACTAATTGCCACCTAAAGTAATTTTCCACTGGTAACAGTACAGTATTGTGTAAGTAATTGCCCCAGGAGTAAGCTTCTCAGCTGTAGTGCTCAAACACAGAAATTGAACAGTAGATGTCATTTGCCCTCCTTGCATTTGACAGTTAGTAGCAACAACTTACAACTCATGGACACACACAACTTGGGACTCAGGCACTCACAGAAGACTTGAAAATTGTGGTATGGGCTGAGGCTATTCTGGCAACAGAAAAAGATAAACAAGAAAATGCATGAAGGACGCAGCAGCAGGAAGTCAGTGTGGCTGTGACACATTCGGTCACAGATCAAAGGAATGTGTGCAACAGGGGCAGTACGTACCGTGTGTTATGCTGTTTTCTTGTGATCCGATAATGATGGCCAGGAGCGAGCTGTTGATCACTTGGGACCAAGTAGTGAGACAGAGAGCTAGGAGGTGGCGATCGTGATTTCCTAAATTATAGTTTGGCCTTCTGAGTAATTTTGGTCATTTTGAGCAGATAGGTAATTAAACGTCAGCCAAATATCTTCATTATCTGCCAACTCAAACCTTCAGTTTAGGGCCGACGTTTCAGTGCTTTGGAGTGGTCAGGTTCAGTCAGGGAAAAAAAAGTGGTGTATTTGTTTCGACATTTTTTTTAGGAGGGGCAGTTGTATTGATTTTATTTGTTGTGCTGCTGCCACCCTGACTGATTGGCACTTTTTGCTTAGGTTATTATGAGATATACCCATGCTAAAAAGCACCAATCAGCCAATGAAAATAATGGATTCTAGTACCCTATTGTATAATACTATCTTATACAACAGGGCCTCCATTCTCAAAGCCCCAAGAATGCTGCAAGCTCGTGGTGCAGCGATTGTTTGGCATACGGGACTTCTGGCATTCTCCCAACCAGCAATCAGGATTTTCAATCCGAGTGCCAAATTCCTCACGTTAGACCCGCTTTTCCCTGGCATAACTTGCAGCATTCGGGGGACCATTTTTATGGGGCTTGCACCAAATGTTTGGTGGAAATTGCTGTAAACTGAAGAAACTGTCACAACTACACCCGACAATAGAAAATTGAGTGCAGTTGTGGCCAAGGAATTTGGTGCAGCTGTGCCAAAAAATGGCTTTGATACAGAGGTTGATGGAATCCCTGCAGCAGCCTTTGAAAATCAATCGCTAGGTGTAAAAGAGAAACATCATGGAATAAAATGGTTCAACGTTATAACAGCGAAGATTCAATAGCGAGTGCAACTGAGACGAGCAAGTGCTAATCGCCGAAAACAAAAGCAACGATCAGCACTATGCCGAATACAACATCAGTGACACTCCAAACAACAAAATGACCTACATTTCTGCAGCCCCCAAACTAAGGATTCTCAACTCCAGGGTGGGTGGATACTGGGGGTGGGAAGAAAACAAGGGAGGGGCAACCGTTGCGGGAGGGACAACCCGCAGGTGGGGGAACAACCTGGGGGGCACCGGAGCTATGTAAAATTTTTTAAAATAAAGTACCCGGCAACACCAAAAATGAAAATTATTACATGCCAGCAATGCAGTCCCAAACCCGGGACTATGCACACCATGGATGGTGACCATAACCGCCACACCAGGCTGTCAGTTTAGCCTGCTCTCACCCACTAGCTAACCTCCCTCTACACTCACTAATCCCCTCAACACTCGCTATTCTGACCTCACTACCTCACTATCCTTGTACCTCACTATACTTTCATACTTGCTCACATTGCGGGAGCGCAAATTGAGTCACTCCTTTTGAGTCGCTCAGTTTGTTTCACCCTTATCACTGGATACCAAGAAGACTGATATTTTTAACCCAAGCTGCAATATATCATGATATAATAACTGGTCAGCAATTTCTTTCAATGTACTGACCAGGTTGATATTTTCCATAACAACCAGCTGGTTGTTATGACATTCATGAGCCATGCCAGTCAAACTATGCTGCTGCCTCATTGGCCAATGTTCTGCGTGTGGGTGGGCCAAACAGTCTCATAAACTGCTGGAGAAAAATTACTGGCCCATTATTATAAAAAATAAAAGATGGGGAGGGTGTTTCATATAAGAATTTAATGCACACCCTCATTGTGGGATGCTTTGATAAACCCCTCGGACTTCGCCCTCGGGGTTTACGTAGCATCCCACAACTCGAGTGTGCATTAAATTCTCATATAAAACCCTTCCCCATCTATTATTCTCTATATCTTGCATTTTGGGGTATGTCACAATTGACATCTAGTAAAGTTGGGTACATCCCAATGGAATACTGCACCAGTTAGAGAGCAGCTTTCGCAATGTTGATGACGTCACAGTAGCCACAGTAAGAACGTAAGCCAGCAGTTGAAATCAAAGAAAAGGTTTAAATCTTCATACAAGCAGAAGATTTAAACATCGTTACTATTAAACTGATGTTGTATAAATCAAATATGCAATGGCCATGCAGTTTATCATCACTTGTAATGGGACAGGACTCATAAACCGCTTGTAGCTCTGCCACTCATGAGTTATACTCCTGTGCCCTAACATTTGAAGTTACATTGCATATTCTGAGTCAAGCCATTGCATATCCCCTATAAAATCATTATTATTACTCTTTCATTAGTATCATTATTATTTATGTTATTGATATACCACTGCACTGGTGAAAAGCCAGTGTTCTACAGGGCTGAGATGACAACAAGGTTGATGATTTCCTAGTAGGTCACATTATTTTTTTCTCACTACAGTTTGTTCTATGACCCTGTTTGTCTTGTTTGTCATCTATTGCTTAACTTTGCCTGCCTGTTTGTCTGCCTGTCTATGCATCTATGTATGTATGTATGTATCTATCTACCTATCCATCCATCCATCCATCCAACTACCTACCTACTCATCCATCCATCCTTCCATCCATCCATCCATCATCATCCATCCATCCATCCATCTACCTACGCACCTACCCACCTATCATCTGTCTGTCTATCTATCTATCTATCTGTCTATCTATCTATCTATCTATCTATCTATCTATCTATCTATCTGTCTGTCTGTCTATCTTATATCAATCATCTATCATCTATCAGTCATCTGTCTCATTCTATCTATCTACCTATCACCTGTCTGTCACCTATTGTGCTTTGTTGTTGTGTGAGCATCTATGATCTGTCTGTCTGCCTGTCCTCTATCATCTGTCTGTCTGTCTGTGTATCTATCTATCTGTCTATTAATTATCATCTGTCTATCATCACTTAATTATTAACACAAGGGGTTGTTGGGGCAGGGGAGAGGACTGCAGCAAAGGTCTAGTGGAAACCTAGGCACACTGGGCAGACTGGGTGGGCCTAGCAGTCCTTTTCTGCCATCACATTCCTGTGTTCCTATGTTCCTATCACTGTCTGACCTTCTGTTTGTCTGTCTAACTACTCAGGGAGTGATGGGAGGGCAGGATAAATGAACAACTGCTTGAGGACTTTGTACAACACAACATGCACTAGAAAACAAGTCCCATGAGAGAGCAAGATGGCCACCATGCTGGGTGTGCCTGAAGCAAGCTGAGAGTTTGGTGCCTGGTTGTCCAGTCATGTGCCTCTGAAAACGGATATTTTTAAGCTACTTTATTTAATTTGTTAGGATTTGGACCCTGTATAGTAAATAATTAGTTAGCTAGGGACTATAAGTGATCTAGGTAGAGCCTGAGCATCTTCAGGATAGTAGTACACTGTGAGTGTACACTGGGACTGTATCCCTGTCTCTGACGACACCCAGGTCACTGAGGCACTAGGGGAGCCTTTTCTGTGAAGCCCTGCACAAATAACAATAAAAGTAGCAAATTAGCCATTGAAAACTTTTTAGGAGCACTTACCACTAACTATTAACTGCAGTATCATTGCCCCAGGATATTTTGCCCATTTGGAGATCCAGTGGAGTGATTCGTGAAACTGAGGAGTTGTGGAGGAACAAGAGACGGAGTGGCGGGTTCTGGCTGGGGTGAGAGCCCAGCTGGGCAAATTCGCAGGAAGTTGTCGGTCGTCATTTTGGAAATGACCAGCTGGAGGGAGGCTTTGTGTGTGGCGAGTAGAATCAGAGGTCCTCTTGTGAACTGGAGGGGGTTGGGATCCCTACCCCAGATGGAGCGATGGTCACTGTTGACACCAGAGGGTGGTGGAGTGGATCCGTTCCCTTAGGCGAAACAACCTGGGTCACCGAGGTGAAGGTCCAGGTTGAGCCCGATCCTGGAAGTAAGTATAACCTGGAGAAACTGCAATTCTGCCAGTTTTGATTGCATGAAGACCCCTGCTGAGAAAAACATCAGGATTTCTGGACCATCTGCTGGAACTGAATATTGGTGAAGTACAGCTTCTCTATTTATTTTCAGGCGAGGTTTCTGGCAGTAAAGAGAGCGATACGTGGGATTGTACCTAAGGATTGGTTGACACCATATTCCAACCTCGTGAGAGGGGGCTGGAAAATTCTAAAGTTCCTATCCCACAGTGGTGAGAGCACTGTGTGTAGGGGAGGGGGGTGAGCAGATTAAATCCTTACTCTTGGAAAAATTGAGACTGTGAGACTAGACAATAAGTTAAGAAATTGTATTTTGAGGATATCTGGACACTAAATTACAGCCTCATGAGAGGGGGGCTGAAAGGTTTTAAAGCTCCTACCCTGCAGTGATGAGAGGACTGTTGGGGGGGCAGAAATCAATTTAAAATTATTATCTAGAGATTAGAAGAGACTTTTGCACACCATAAGCTGTGATTGAATTACTTGGCTGCTAAGGGCATATTATTTTGAGTAAGAGGGGTATTTATTTTTAAGTGAGTTGGAAAGTTTAGATTGGTGGGAGGGGAATTTTTGAGTGAGTGGGGGTGTGATTAGTTAAATATTGGTGTGTGTGGAGTGTCTGAGAGATGTGCTAGGGATTCAGGAAACCGGTCAGGCAGTACTCCCCCTCGAGACTCAAGGATTTTCATCCTTTTTAACATCCTCCACTCCCATTTGAAGTTTATAGGAGATGTCAGGCTTTCGGCATCTCAAGGAGATGAGAGGGCAGAAGGAGTAGAGGATCCTGGAACTCTCAGGGAGGATAGGAAAAGGGTGGATGGAATGAGAAAGTGAGAACCAGGGGAAAAAATGAGGCAAAATGGACACAGGAACACGGTTATCCTTATCTTGTGTCCATACCCAAGGGCTCTAATATTGTCAGGCAGGAAGTAGAGCCATCCTTGGACACCCATCCCTTTCAGACGGTGTTAAGCAATGCCAAGTCAATTAGGAATAAGACTGCAGTAGTGGCGGATCTTGTGGCTTCCGTTGACCTGGCTTGCATCACTGAGACCTGGCTGGATGGAAACACAGGCCCTATCATGGAGTCTACAATTCCAGCTGGGTTCTCCGGGATTCTCTGCCCGAAAGTGGACCATAGGGGTGGTGGTGAGGGGTTTGCAGTCTATTTTAGACAGGAACTGTGTATCAGGGAGATGCCAGTTGGAGTCACCAATTCCTTTGAGTGTATAGTGGATGCAGCTGCAGGCTACAGGACCCTTCTCATTTACCATCCACCAGGTGATGTGAGGGAGTTCCTGAAGGAGGTTGCAGACTTCATCGCCGAGATGGTATTGGAGTCCCCCAGATGGTTGATTCTGGGGGACTTCAATGCCTGGGTCGACAATGAACTCTCTCCATTTGGACAAAACCTCCTCCAATTAATGGATTTATTGGGCTTGATACAGATTATTACCACTGCAACCCACGAGAAGGGGCACACATTAGACTTAGTGTTCCACCTGGGGATGGAGATCTCCGATGTGGAGATGGAGCCAATTGGTTGGTCTGACCATCACGCCCTGAGATTCAGTTTCTCAGCCCCCCAAAATAGGCATGCCCCAAAGGAGTTGGTACAGTACTGTCCTTTGAGAGGAGTTAGCTCAGAAGGCCTAATGACAGGGCTGTTACTGGGGCCTTGGATGTCATTGCTCCAACTCGTGTTCACCCTCTTACCCTCCACCCGGGTGCTCCCTGGTTTAATGGGGGAAGCCGTGAGCTGAAGAGGCAATGGTGAAGGTTGGAGAGGCACTGGTGGAAAACTCACCTGGAGGTGGATAAACTTAGATTGTTGGATCATGATGAGATCTACCAATCAGCAATTTCCCATAAAATGGCAGAGTTCCTGTCCAAGGAAATTGCCACAGTGAAGAATAGGCCAGCCCTGCTCTTCCGGACTGTGGACAGACTGTGCAATCCGACCTGCCTTCAGTCCAGTTGTGTGTTGTCACAAGTTCAGTGTGAGGAGTTTGCACAGTTTTTCATTGATAAGGTGTCCACCGTCAGGGATGAGATCAGCCAGTGCCTTCCCATTGGACCTTGCATTAATCAGTTGGATGGTACTAATGCCCAATTGACCTGGTTCATCTTTAGCCAACCGGCAGTCCTGAATATAGTGAAGATTATCCAGACTTTGCGGCCAACCTACTGTAGTTTGGATCTGGGCCCTACACTCCTACTAGTGAGGTGTGTAGATGTTATTGGCCCAATCCTTGCTGGGATAGTGGTGGTTTCATTGGAGAGAGATCTTCCCAGATCCCTTAAAGGAGGCGGTAGTACGTCCCCTTTTGAAAAAAAAACTCCCTTGACCCCAACTGCCCAGCCAACTACAGACCCATCTCTAACCTACCCTTTATAGGGTAGGTTATTGAGAAGGTAGTCACATTGCAGCTGGAGGATCATTTAATCAACCACAATATCTATGTCCCTCTCCAGTCTGGCTTCGGGAAAAGGCATAGTACCGAGACAGCCTTGGTGCAGGCACTAAATGATCTCCTGATTGCCGAGAGATCAGAGAGCCCATTCCATCTTGGTTCTTCTTGATCTCTCAGTGGCATTTGACACCGTGGATCATGGGGTGCTGCTCGAGTGTCTGCGGTTCTTCTGTGGATTGAGGGGTGTGGTCCTTATTTGGTTTTGATCTTTCCTTGAGGGCAGATCCCAGAGAGTGATGTCAGGGATTTATTCCTTGGCCCCTCACTGGCTGCCCTGTGGGGTTCTGCAGGGCTTGGTGCTGTCCCTCATGTTATTTTCAGTGTACATGCTTCCATTAGGGGACATTATAAGACGGTATGGGTTGGGTTTTCATTGCTATGCCAATGACTCTCAACTCTACATGTCTTTTGTGCCCAAACAAGAATTAGATTCTGTCACGGTATTTAATAACTTCCTGCTGGAGATACAGAACTGGATAAGTGCTAGCTGGCTTTGGTTGAACTCAGGTAAAACAGAGGTATTGGTGGTGAACCCTAGTTATAGGATGATAAGGGCATGGGCGTGGAAACCCTCAGGTTTACATCTCGGGGGGGGGTCTCCGATTATTGCCTTAGGCCAGGTATGTAACCTGGGTGTGATATTTGATGAAGGCCTGACCCTGAGGGCGCAGGTTCGGCTGTAGTCAAATCTTCCTTTTACCATCTAAGTAATATAGTCCGGGTGAAACACCTGGTCCCACCTGAAGATCTTCCTACCTTGGTCCATGCCTTTGTCACCTGTCGTTTTGATTACTGCAACACCCTCTACCTAGGGCTACCGGAGGTAGATATTCTCCGCTTGCAGCTAGTGCAGAATGTGACGGCCAGGTTGTTGACTGGAACCCCTAGATCCAGTCATATAACACCAGTGCTGCGTGAACTGCACTGGCTGTCAATACACTGGAGAGTCACCTTCAAGATCGCATTGCTGACCTATAAGGCCCTACATGAGGAGAGACCCCACTACCTGAAAGAACTCCTGTGTGCTTACTGTCCCACTTGTCCCACTCCGATCCTCTGGTGAGGGATTGCTGGAGATCCCCAGGGTAACCCTGAAAACATCGTGCGGAAGGTCTTTGCCTTTATGGCACCTACCGTGTGGAATTCTCTACCTCACCAGATACGAGAAAGCCTGACCGTGGAAGGATTTAAAAGATCCTTAAAAACTTACCTATTCAATCAAGCATTTGCTGGGACACACTGAATGACTGTAAGGTTTTTATCTGTTTTTATGTGAACCATTGTGAAACTTTTGTAATGAATAATGTTAAGGCACCCTGAGCTTGGGAAGGGCTCCTTACATATAAATAAAATTTTACTTACTTACTTACATCAGCTCAAGAGGACTTTGAGCAGCCAGTGGCAGGTTTACAGCTGCCCTTTATGTCACAGAAATGCAACAAGTGCATAACAATGGCTAATCAAACACAAAAAAAGGGAGCGCACTGCTGGCAATGGGTGCTAGCTATTTGAAACATCAAAAACACAAAGAATAAGCAGCAACTGGTGTCAGCAAACAAACTATTCAAACAAAAGTCAAATGTACAAATGCAGAGGAGCCTGCGGCTACTTCCCCGGCGCTTCTGTTATCTGATCCATATGTTCTGGTCCTGTCCTAAAATTCGTTTGAATTGTTTGTTTGCTGACACCAGTTGCTGCTTATTCTTTGTGTTTTTGATGCATAAAAATGGAACTGCTCCACCAGCAGTCTATGGAATCAGGTGATAAGATCAAGCAGTTCATGTGTGTGTCTGTGTGTGTGTGTATATGTGTGTGTGCATGTGTGTGTGTACTAAAGGTCTGAGGCTGACATCCTTAGTTACATAGGCTGGGAACTGCAAGTGAAAGCTGGCCTTTGACCTGTTGATTGCATCAACTAATACATTTCTTTACTTATTTTAAAATTGGTAACCGGAGATCATGGTGGAGAAGAAAACCCTTCCCCCTGGTCTTTGTGAAAGGCCAAAGGCCTACTATTCCTAAAAGATATAATGGTAAAGGGACATCTGGCTATACTGTAGATTCCCTTCAGGCCTTACAGATAAAATGGGGCATACCAAAGGCCAGTTTTTGTGGGCTGTTTATGCAATACCATACAGCACACTTTACAAAAGCAAAATACTCTCTCACAACTTCCCTTAGTGCTGTCTCAGTGGATACCACTCACATGAGGCCTAGCTGGAAAGATCTATGCAACTGTTAGGGATAGTGTGCCCAACCAGTCAAGCGAATCCAAGGCTAGGTGATGTAAGAGAAAGGGGAAATTGTTTAACCAGGAAAGGCACACTAAGCCAGAGCTTGTTTCCAGGTGCACCCTGCGAGCACAAGCTCAGGGTCACATGGTATGCGAGTGGGAGCTGATGGGATTCTCTAGGTTTGCAGCTCAGTGCTCTTAACTGCTACACTATACTGCCTCCTTAGAGACTGAACATCACTATTTCTGGCACTAGGTCATGATAGCATCTGTATGGACAGTGCTGTCAAAAACAGCACCATCCAAACATCGCTGATCATAAAAGCGGCAGGAACAAATGTCGCAAACAAACACAGCACCACTGGTAGCGATCGCAAGTCTGGTCTGCGATCGCTGCCACCAATAACTATACGAGCTGCTCATGTTTAAGTGTCCCATGCCACTGGAGCAGCTTGGCCAGCATCCTGATTTCCTGTCACCTTGTGCTCTTCTCTAGCACCATGGACAGTGACCTGGGGAGCATTTACTACATAGTGTTGTTATTCCCCTGTAGCTGTCTGTGGAAGCGCTATGCAGATCATGCTCTTCCGAGCAGCGCTATTATTGTAGAGCTATTCTGACCGGGTAGGCTATTTCTGACCATGACTTGAAGGCCTACTGGGTGTTTTGCCACAGGGCCTTCAAAGATGTCCTCAGTAGGCTGAAACAGAACAAGACTGTCCACTCCTGGTACAGTACCCCTGCGATATTGCATAAGATGAACCAAATACCACAGATAACTGCTGGAGGTGTGGATCTCCATCTGGAAATCTTTTGCATGTATTATGGTCCTGTCCCATCATTCAACCTTTTTGTAATAAAGTATGCCAGCTGGGAGCAGATGTCTTGCAATGCCAGATACCTCAATCCACTCCTTTATTATTGTTGCACCTCACACAGGAAGCACCCCATATAAAGCCTGTGAGCCACAAATGGCTGGTGCTTCTTAGCATGCAAGCAAAAAGGCTATTACTTTGTAGATGGCGTACTTCCGGGTGACCCTCCCCACATAAGCTGGTGTCCAGACTGGCACAAAAGCTTCACTGGATCGTCTCTACCATCTAGCTACTGCTACTTTGAAAAACTATTTTACATGTTGGCTATCATTTCTCAAATGCGTCTATAATCCCCCCTGTCAGGGGCTTACCTGTGAGCTCCCAAAAAAGGCTCATTTCCCTTGGGGGTTTGGTCCACCCCCCATTCTTCTTTTGTCCTGGGTCCTGGTCTCCTGGCTTTCCTCCTGTGTTTCTGCCCTCTCCTGCCAGCCCCCGTGTGGGTTTTGCGGATAGAGCTGGGCTGGAAGAGGAAGTTCGTGGAGCCACCAGCATTTGAAATGGCACTGCAGTGCTGGTGAGCTCTGCAGATGTGCAGTAGCGCATTGTAGTGCGGCCATTCATGGCCGATTGTTTGCCTTTCCGGTGGTCCTGGTCCCACTGGCCAATAAGAGAGGGACCGGGGACCTTGGTTCAGGGAGAGAGGCAACTGGGAGAAAGAAAATGTGCTTTTTATGAGCGCCAGTCATGCTTGAGCTACAAGGCTGCCGCCTCATTAATATGCGTTAGGGTGGTATGAATACAGATGAGCAGGAAGCCTGTCTAGCGCTGTGGCAAAAAAGTAGTGCAAGTGACAGGCAGGGAAAAGTAAAAAATAAATAAAGCAATGGGGTAAAAGGGAGAAAGAGAGGCTGCCAGTCTGTGGGGGAAACAAATGTTCAAGATACCCACGGACTGCAGCCAGGCAGTATGGCTGTACAAAGGTTGAGGGCCATGATCACAGCAGCAGCAACTGCAAAGGGGCTAAATGAATATAAAAGCAATGCAGTCACTTAGGAGGGCACAGGGGTGGCTTCAGCTGTGTGGGGAAATAAATGAATGAAAGTAAAGTGTTTGGCTGTAGGGACACTTTGATCTTGGGACAGTGTTGAAATGCATGGACACAATTTACAATGGCCATCATATTTTGCAGCCATGTGACACCAGCCAGCCAAATACTGAGCCAGGATTCTTGCCAGGGAAAGCACTTTTGGGGGAAAATACCGGGAATGTTTAGGCACCTTTTTCTGCACCAATGAGGGATCAAGGGAGCCTCATACATATTAATTTTTCTTGAGGACAGTGGCTCCAGTCAAAGGGGAGTGAGGAAAAGGCTCCCAAAAGCTAAGGACAGTTGGGCTTGGAGTCAGTTTGGTGGGAGCTCCTCCAGAGGGAGGGGGGACTCCTGCCCCTGGAGAGAGTGGGGCTATGAGATGAGCTTGCCTGGGGGCTGCCAGCAATTTGTCCCCCCAGGGCAGGGAGTGTCTGCCACATAAGGAAAAGGAAGAAGCAGCTTGGCAGAGAGAAAAAGGGGAAGCTGCAGGATGCTGAAAGTTCTGTCTTGTTCTTATGTTGCACCACAGCAGTGAGAGAAGAGCAGCTCAAATGGAAAAGGGAAAGCTGCAGATTGCAAGAGAGAGGTTGTGTCCTGATCCTGAATAAAAGGACAAAGGTTGGGTCTAAGCCTGGAAAAAGACCAAGGTTGTGTTCTGAGCCTGGAAAAAGAACAAAGGTTGCATCTAAGCCTGGGAAAAGGTGGGAGTACAGAGGATGAGGAACAACAGAATATAAATGTGCTGAGAAAAGGAAAAGGAAAAGTAATCCTCTTCAATCCAGTATCTGCACAGTGAGAAAAGGGACTGTGAGTGCAGGTGATGCATGTGAACCCGAGTAAGAATGTGGCTGTATTAAAGTTGAGAGACTGTGGAAAGCAGAAGAATGGACAGGTGCCTCTCTACATCAAGTGCATATTGTCTGCTCCTGACATACAGAAGGGGAAAAAGAGAACTAGATTGCTGTGGCTACACACCGTGGCAGGAAAGAAAGAAAGAGAAAGAGAGGAAGCAGAAAAAAATGTGCTGAATGTGTTTATGCTGACACCCAGGACCAGGTGGGAAACTCACTAACCCCCATCAAGTGGGGTCTGTCGCTGCAGGGGATCATGGGTCTTGTACCCGAGTGCTAGGGCACTCTGATTGGAGGGAGCCAGGCTGTGGGGCTACTCCCCGGTTTGGGTCCTCTGCAGTTGGCAGACCTTGTGCATGTGCCCTGCAATGGGACCTGTAATGGGCTGAAGGGGACAAGCTGCAAGATTTGCTAACAAGAGGATGAGAGAGCAAGCTGTAGCCTCTGTGCCCCCTGATTCAAACAACATGCCCGGTTCTGCCTGTGATGCCATCAATCCCCAGGACTCCAGTGAACTGTGCCATCTAAGGAATGAATCTGCAGAACCATGAGTAAAAAGCAGGAATTGCCCTGCACCTGTGCACTGTAAATATGTTGGCCCACTAGGGCAGGAGGTAGAGCCAAGGACTAGAGGGAAAAGGTGAAGGTTTATCTCTAACTGGAAAAGAGGGATGTAAAAAGTTAAAGTTACTTAATTTAAGTAAGCGTGCCAATGCCAGCGACCAGCTACACTTCAGGCCTGCAACTTTAAAACTGGGTACCCAGTGAAGGATTGTGGGGTTTTAATGGACTGGGACCTGTGGGTCTGGGCTTGGGCTACACTTGCAGCAGTTCGCTAGTTAGACAGAGATGATGGCTGCAATGATTGAAACATGGGATTGGAACTGAAAAGGGAAATGTGATTTGGGAAATGCAAACTGAAATGCTTACTTGAACTCTATTCCACTTACTCCATTCCTAAATCCTCCCCCTGTAAATAAACCATGGGGTTATTGTTTTGCAGCAGAAAATGGATCCAGGGCCTGATTTTAATGAGCCTTTGTATTGTCTGAGATTGAAAAGGTAATTGGTAACTGAATGTGGAGAGGTTCGAACTTGGTGAGTCCATGCTTGGGGCAACTGTTGGGGAGGTGGGTTGGTATGACATACATGGGGGTTGTACTTCTGATAATCAGACCCACTGAAAATGTGCTCTGGGTGGAGGCACTGACATTTTTATTTAACTTTTGGGAAAGGACCCCCGTAGGTCAGCTATGAGAACCCAGGCCCCTTACCCGTGGTCAGGCCTGCAAGGCAGGGGTAGTGGCCCTCTCCCGGATGGTGCCGGAGAGGGTCTACATGTCTCTCCCGGAGCAGGTGTGTGTAAACTTGGTGTATAATCTTTCCTCTGTTCCATTATAGACAGGCTGGGAATCTTCTTATATCATGTATGTGATTAATGGATACTCCACCCCTGGATAGTTAGTTACTGTTATATAATTTGCATTGTTTATGCTATGGTTAAATAGGTTTTACTAGTTAAAAAAGGCATAGTTATTGCTGTGTCCTACACTCATTTAGGAGCACTGCATCACCTGTCAGGTTTCAATATGAACTGTGTTCCTCATTATTCAGAAATCCAGTGGTTTATGAATTGTTCATTCTGTATTAATGTTGCTTATCCTCTTGTGCTGTATTGTGGATAATGGAATTTGCCAAGCCATGGAGCCCCTGACCGCTTGTTTATGTCAATTTTCTGGCATTATGGGCATACCCGTGGGCAACTCAAGATATGTCTCTCTCTCTCTCTCTCCTATGCAGATGACCTCTTAATCTTACTCGAAAACCTGAATTAAGCTGGGCCCCTGTTGGTTGATTTGCTCAATAATTTTTACCAACATTTCTGGCCTTGCTTTGTATTACGATAAATCACAAACTCTGTCCTTTAACAACCACTGTAAAGCCTTTATGAACATACCTCTTGGATTCCGTTGGTCACCATAGGATATAACATATCTAGGAATCAGAATTACTAGTAACTTAGGGAAGATATGGGACATTAACTTTAACCCCTTACTAGACAACATTAGAACAATTCTGGACAGATGTGAGCTTCTTAATCTCTCCATTACGGGGAAAATTGCAGCAATCAAGATGTCCATATCTCCCAAGATTCTTTACCGCATTGCCAATATTCCTTTAGACTTACCATCCTCCTTTTTGGCTAAAATTGATCAATTAATAGGCAACTTTATCTGGGATGGGAAACCACTGAGATTTAACTGCACCAAACTTCGATTACATTGGAAAAAAGGGGGATTTGGACTCCCCTGGTTCAAAGGCTACTTCTGGGCTTTTCGAATGGCCTAAACTATTAATTGGTTTCAGAAACCCTCCCCTCACTCATCACTGTGGGTTGCAATGGAATCCGCATAGTGCCCGGGAGGAGTTCCTACTTCCTTCATTTGTAATCCCATTTCCTGTAAACTAAAATCTCACCCGACTATATCATCCTCTGTTCTTTATTGGAAACTAACCCACAAGTTTCTGAAATCCAAAAACCCTGGTTTTATGCCCCCTTATGGGGCAATCCAATGCTCACTCTAGAAAATCACTCAATTTTCTGTTGTACATGGTGGAACAAAGGCATTTTCTTTCTCTGAGATATCTTGGACCAGAATTCACTCACTCTTAGATCATTCTTGGACTTGCAGGCTACATGGAAACTTCCTAACAGGACTTCTGGAAGTTTTTACAAATTCGGGCAGCTTATAACTCTCTCTCTCTCTCTAGTTTAGTATATAAGCATACTCTTCTAAACCCATACATTTCGCACTGGACTAAATTATCAATAAATCTGAATAGCTCCATTTACAAAGACATTATTGATAATCTACCTGATCAGTCTATACAGGCCAAAAATAAATGGAGTACTCTTCTTAACTACAATATTTCAGATGCAAAATGGAGTAATTGTTGGCATCTTGCACATAATACCTTTAAAGATGCCTGTAGTTCTGTAATAGAAAAATAGAAACATAGAAACATAGAATTTGATGGCAGATAAGGACTGCTTGGCCCACCTAGTCTGCCCATTTCCCTGCCTAATGCATAGGCTGCAGATCCTAGTTACCCAACAGCCTACTTCCTCCTACCCCCCACTAGAATTGCCTTATATCTGTCCCATGCATTCTTGAATTCCCCCACTGTTTTTGAGTCCACTACCTCCTCAGGAAGGCTTTTCCATGTATCCATAACCCTCTCTGTGAAAAAATACTTCCTCACATTACCTTTGGGCCATTCCCCCTCTATCTTCAAATTGTGCGCCCTTGTTCTTGCACATCTCTTTTTCTGAAAGATGCTACCATCTTGGACTCTGTTGATTCCCTTGATGTACTTGAAAGTTTCTATCATGTCTCCCCCCCCAAGTGTATACATATTAAGCTTCTTTAATCTCTCTTCGCATGTCTTCTGGTGCAGACCCTGCACCATTTTAGTTGCCCTCCCCTGGACAGCCTCCATCCTGTCTATGTCCTTGCGGAGATGGGGTCTCCAGAACTGGATACAGAACTCCAGATGGGGTCTCACCAACTGTCCGTAAAGAGGGATAACAACTTTCTGTTGCTACTGGTGATGCCTCTCCCTATGCATCCCAGTATCCCACCAGCCCTCCTTACTTCCTTCTCACATTGTTTGCCCACTTTAAGGTCATCTGATATGACTACTCCCAGGTCTCTTTCCATTTCTGTTGTTGTTATTATCTTACCCACCATTGTGTAATCTTCCCCTGGATTTTTGTTTCCCAGGTGCATTACTTTGCACTTATTTGCATTGAATCTAAGCTGCCATATATTTGACCATTCCTCCAACCTTGCCAAGTCCCTTTGCATCCTCTCCACCCCACCTTCTGCGTCAACCCTGTTGCAGATCTTTGTGTCATCTGCAAAGAGACATACTTTTCCTTCCAGTCCCTCTGCAATGTCACAAACTAAAATCCTACATCTTTGGCATAGAACCCCCTCTGTGCTTTAACGAATAGACCTATTAAATAATAATAACTGCTGGCACTGTAATTTGGTCAACAGGGATCTACTTCATATCTTGAGGTTATGTGCTCCCATTAACAAGCTCTGGCATAAGGTCTATTTACTTGCCTCCAGAGTAACAGGACAAAAACTAACTTTTGACCCCAAGCTATTCCTTCTAGGCATCCTTATCCCCAATAGCTCTCTCCTCTCACATACACATTTTAGATGGCTAAACATACTTTTTCTTCTGGTCAAATGTCTGGTTTTTATGAAATGGAAATCAACTCTGGTGCCTTCTCTTTCAGATGTTCTTCAAAGCCTTGCTCAGTATGGCTTTCTAGACCGATTATCTCATGTTACTCATAACCGACTCACTGTATATGACAGATGTTGGCAAGATTACTTCAAGTACATTGAATCTAGTTCTTCTAGACCCAAATTCTTATGGATATTTAGCCCTCTTCTTCTTTTATTCTCAGATTAGGTTTTCCCGAAACTTTTGTGCATAGATATCACCTCTTTTTTTCCCTCCTTCTCTATTTTCTCCCTCTCTCCTTCCCTTCTTCCTTTCTTTTTTCTCTTCTTTCTTTCCTTGCACACTTTTCTTTTACCTTTACCTCTCCATTACTGAACATTATTCATATTACCGCATTTATCACTTTTTGTAATGTGCTGAATGCCTTACCATAGCCTGCCCTAGCATTTATTTTGTACATGACTGCCATTTCTGATTCTATAATACCCTACTGATTGTAACCCTTCTGCTCTCCACTTATAACCTGTCTAGGTTTGTATTGTATTATTAATACTTGTATATAAGGCTTCTCCAATATGTTTACCCTAAATACTGTGTTTAAGTGATATTTTATAACTCATATGGAATATATTCTTCTATTGTATAAGATGTGTACTTTCTTATATACTCAAATTTCAATAAAAAGATAAAGTAAAAAAAAGAAAATGGAATATGGCAATACAAAGATTAACCTGGTAACTAGAAAAGAAAGACTGGGCTGAGACTCATTTCCAGGTGTGCCCTGGGGTAGTGGGGACAGTATGGAGAACAAGCTCCAAAATAACATTTGGTACAATGATAAGAAAGTACAACATAATTACAAATGGCACAGGTGAGTAGTAGACATGGCATGAAAGCTAGGATATTACAGCAGAAATATTTCCAAACAAGGTAAATATTGCAGACGGTATATAAATTCATTATTACAATATAGATGAGATATGAAATGCAGAAGGAACTGGTCTGAAAAGCACTACATGAACAGTGGTGACAAGGGGTAGTGAGCAACTGGTGCAAGTTAGAATAAAAATATTTAGTCAGCCTATTCAAGAGGGCTCAGTGATAACAGGAATTATTAGTGATCAACATTTGAGAAATTCACACTGCTCTGGCTTTGCAAAATTTCCATTTTTGCTGCTAGTGTCCAACATTCATTGTGTCTAGCTTTATTCATGTTTAATTGGGTTGTTCTTGGAACACACACTTTATAGAGGTTTTCCTGTAGAACATAAAAAATGAAGCAAAACAGACACCAATGATATAAACTATTTTATGCATTTGTTTACACACAGTCTAGGAGATCACACCTGAGATATGTCACATGTGGTTGTGGTGGTGGCAGTGGTGTTGGGGTGCTTGTACCCCACTTCTTACAGCTGGTTGGACTGAGCTGCAGTAATATGCTCAAGGACATGTGGGGAGCAACGTACAAAGCTCTACAGCAAACAGATGAAATATGACCCCTAAAACCCTTACATACAGTCCACTCACTTTCACAACCCATGAGTACCAGTGCATTGACTGAAGTATATGTACTCAACAGACCTACTCCCAGTGTTAGTTGTTGGACTATACATTTGGTCCCCCTGGAATATTGCAATAACTCGGAGGGAGGGGGGCTTTTCACAACTTTGATACTGCCACTTTGTAACCCTTAGATGACTGTTCTGCAAAGAGCAGTTAGCAATGGACTAAAAAAATTGTATCCCTATCATTCAGCACATCTGGTTACATTGAGCAGGTTCGACAGGAACTATCAAACTTTGCTATCTGGTAGTGGGGAAAACAGGGGCTAGGAACTGGTTCCAACGGTCACTTCTGCGGTTTCTAAGATGGACTTTTTTTTCCGTTAGCAGCATGACACTTTAGTATGACAACCTGAAAGGTATCCCTGTGGTTTAAGAAGAAAATAAAATTTAGGAGCAGCATGCCTGCATGCAATAAGGTGATAGTAGGACAGAGCAGCATGCATGCATGCAATAAGGTGATAGTAGGACAGAGCAGCATGGCTTCCTTAAAGGACTCAGTACTACCACCGCTCTTCCCAAAGTGTCCTTGGAGATTAAAACTGCCATGGACCAAGGTAATCTGACAAACAGAATCTTTATGGACCTATCTAAAGCCTTTGATCTGGTTGACCACAGTCTGTTGGGCATTGCCTGGTATTCCCTTTCGGAGGATTGTTTTCCTGAGGCCCATTAAGAGCTTCAGGGAGACCAGTTCTGAAGATGTCATCCTTGGATCCTGAGGTGGTAGCAAACTACAGACCTGTCTATAACCTTGCCTTTATGGGGAAGCTTATTGAAAGGTTTGTGGTGATGCAGCTTGAAACACATATTGAGAAGTTTAGCATCTATGAGCCATTGTAGTCAGGTTTCTGGCCATGCCACAGTATGGAGACTGTGCTCTTAAAGATGTTTAATAATCTTTTCCTGGTGAGAGATAGTGAGGGATGCTTAATTGTCATTCTCCATGACTGTTCATCAAAATGTCACATGTTGGATCCTGGGCTGTTGCTGGACCGTCACCGGGATAACCTTGAAATGGATTGAGTCTTTCCTGTCTGGCAGATTACACTAAACTGTGATGATGACTTTCTCATTATAGCCAGCCATGATCAGCTATGGGGTTTAGTAGGGATTGGTTCTGTCACGCATGTTATTCGTGGTGTATATTCTACCACTTGGGCAGGTTACCAGGTGGTGCAGTGTGAGTTTTCACTGCTATGCAGATGATAATCAGCTGTAACAGTCTTTTACAGCCGATGGGCATATGGTGCCCTTGGTTCCAGAGTGATGCCTGCAAGAGATCAAGGGTTGCATGGCCTCTAGCTAGCTAAGATTAAACCTGACCAAGATGGAGGTGCTATTAGTGGAACCAAGTCTTTGTGGGTCAGCTGCCAAATGGGATGCCACAACATGACCATCTTTAAATGGCACGCTCCTGACTGTCATGGATAAAGTTAGGAATCTGGGATTCATTGTTGATTCTGGACTGATGTTAGAACATCATGTGTCAGCTGTGGTCTCCAGCTGATTTTTCAATTTAGAAATTTCTCTGGGATCAGACCCTATCTGATGCCCGAAGGATCTGGTGATGCTCATGGATACATTTGTGACTCAAGGTTAAACTACAGTAACACTTTCTACCTAGGGCTATATCAGGGAGGTCGATTCACTGCTTACGGTTGATGCAGAATGCCACGGCCTGGCTAATCTCTGGGTCGGCCTACTCTGAACATATTACACCTGTGATCTTGCAGTTGCACTTGCTTTCAGTCAGGTGGTGTGCCACCTTTAAAATCATGCTGTAAACTTACAAGACCCCACCTCCACACTGATTGAGGCTGGGCTGCCTCACAGACCTCTTAGCCTGTTATACTCCCAATAGTTTGCTCCACTCAACCAAGTAGTTTTTTATGACTCTCCTGAGGGCACATCTTAAATTGTTTGGTGATAGAGCATTATCAGTGACGTCCCCACTCATTTGGAACTCTCTTCCTTGGCATTGTAAGAGCTCCCCTCAGTAGAGGCTTTTTTAAAAAGGGTCTGAAACATCACCTTTTCAAGTTGGCACTCAGCCTAGGGTTCTAATCAGGCTATCTTAGTATTTTAGTTTTATTTTAATGTTATTTATTAACTGTATGTAACCCCCCCTTCTGGTGGGGCTCATCTGGTTGCCCTCGGGATCCCGTTCTTGCTCCTATCTCTCCTACTGCCTCCAGCCACCATGTCTGGGTCCTGGGGGTCCTTCTCATCTCCAGCTGGTCCCCTGTGTGGTCTGTCAGGGTTATTGGGCCACAGAAGCTAAGCTGCAGGACCCCCGCTGTGCACTGTGCTGCAAGTTGGAGCCAGGTAGGGAAACTGCTAACCCCTATTGAGTGGGGCAAACTGGGCTGCAGGGGGCCACTGGCATGGGCCTGAGCACTAGGGCACTTTGGATTCATTTGGGGAGCCGGACTGTGGGGTCACTCCTGGGTTTGAGTTCCTTTGTGGCCTAGTAGGCTTTGCGTTTATGCTCTGTAATCTGGTCTGCTTGGGTGTAGAAGGTGACAGTCTGCTAAAATCTACCAGCAAGTCATTCATTTTCATTTTTTCATTTTTTAATTTTAACCAGGAGATGGACTGGACACAGCCCTATTTCAGCCATGCCTGACATTGATCATTACAATACAATACAAATATACACTTAAACAACATAATTAATCACAGTTACATACCTTGGCACAATTCAAATAATTTAATAAGTGCGTACAGTGCATTACAATTTGTGCTTTCTGAAGCAGCTCTCCATATTTAAAATAGGAGCATACCAAGTAAATTCTTTCCTACTCTTTTGAAGTTTAAAACCTGGGACAATGTGGGGTGTCAAACCACTATTTCTCGCACACAGATGACATTTATTAGTGACTATTGATCTTGACAGAACTAAAGGGATTCCAGAGCTAACAATACGATAAGCAAATTAGCTACCAGATCCTTTAGGCATCCCCCCTGAGAGAGTACGCCCAGATTTGCATATAACTGGCAGTGATGGGTTCTAAGTGGGGCAACGAGAGCAAACCTGCAAATGATATTATAAACAGTTCTGTATTTGGAATCAAATAGGCTACTACTATGCACAAATATAATACTGCCGTCATCCAGAGTTGGAAGTGAAATTTGTTTGGCTATAGTGTACCGGGCCTCATCCGTCAGACAGTTAATATTTCTGTAAAGGAAACCAAGTTTTTGGTTTATTTTTTTGCCCAGCTTCTCTATATGGGAAACCATACTAAGATTCAGGTCAAGATATATCTCCAAATATTTAAATGTTGTAACCAAAGGGAGGGGAAGGCCACCAAGTCCCACAATCTGTATCAGGTCCAGTTTCTGAAGCCTCTGTAAAGAACCAGAAAGTATTGCATTTGTTCTGGATTCATTTATCAACATTCTGTTAGATCAAATCCAGTTTGCAGAAACAGAATATTTACTCTAAAGAGAAATCTGTATATTGTGGCTATTTGTTCCTGAGTCCCAAATAACGGTGTCATCAGCATATAGTGTGCTGTTTTTGATAGACAAAGGATGAGGCAAATCATTTATAAAAATTTAAAACAAAAGCAGGCCTAACACAGACCCCTGTGGGACCCCTGCCTTGACCTCCCTTGGTTGTGATGTAAAACATTCAATATTTGTTCTTTGAATACGGTTTGATAAAATAACTCCTAAACCATGCATGTTGAACATCATTTATTCCCAAACTCCCCAACTTCTAAAGTAATATTTTGTGATCCACTGTGTCAAAGGTGCTGGCCAGGTCCACAAAGATTGCACCAGTGGCTTTCCTAACTTCTTCAGCCACCAGTACAGCATCCACGAACCCGGCCAGTGCCGTCACAGTGGATTGACCACCTCTGAAGCCATGTTGTTGATCAATAAACAAGTTATGCTCTTCCAGACATGCAAGTAACTGTGAAGAACACATTTCTTCAAAAGCTTATTAACATCAGGCAGTAAAGACATTGGCCTATAGTCAAGGCCACTGATTTACAGTGATTAAAACAATGGAATTCCGTTTTGAAGACTTCAGATTCTGGAACCGTACGGATGATTGTTACTCTGATTTCCAGATTATACCGGGATTTTGCTATCATTTTTTTAGTATGTGCATAAATAATCAGAATTAAAGAAGACTTAATATACAGAGCATTACATAAAGCAAATTGAAAATAATACAGGAAAGAATGAAAAGAAAAACACAAGTTTTGTAGATTTACTGATTTGATATAAAAGGCCAGATTCCATGAAATCTTTTTTTTACCGGTCTTCAGGCAGCCCTAATTCTGGAATTTTACCAGATTTTCTGGTAAAAAATGAAAAACAGTGGCCTTGCCTATAGTTAGTCAAAACAAGTCTGTCTCCCCCTTTATAAAAGTTAGAAGGTAACAAGCTACAAGACTCTTCAAACAAGTCCAAGGTCAACCAGCTGCCAACAATTACGTTATCTTTCAGACCAGTATTCACTGCCCATTTGCTTGTTGCCCCATGGAGCAGTTGTTCCCTGCTTGCTTGAACCCACTGTGCCAGTACCCAGATCTCAGTGTCTGCAGAACCATGAATAACCCAGGGCTTGGCCTGACAAGGGAGATTAATTTAAAGCTGTTAACACTTTTGATAAAGCTTACTCCAAGGGCCCCAATGCCAGCCAACCCACAGCAACTAGCAGGCCTGTGTTAAATCTGGTACTCAGTCAGTCAGAAAAAAAAAGGGGGTGTTGCACTGATACCAGTGGGGGTGGGCACTGTTAATGTTCCAGCCTATGGGCTTTGCTAATTCAAACAAGCCATTTATTGCCAGCAGCAATCTTGCGTCCAGATACCCGTTCCATAGCCCTACCCCTAAAAATAAAGCTGTGTTTTGTTCTTCGCAAATCCTGAGTTGTGAGTATATTATTTGCTATAGCCATTAAATATATGTATTTTACTGTATTGGCAAACAACATGGTATTCAGTGTGCGGGGTGGCTGGAGGGGGAAGTGAGTAGGTACAGCATTCCAGGGGGCTGTACCATCCAAACACCTGGCACAATGGTGCAGTCCCTCTCTTCGTATGTATCTGTTGCTGACCACCCTCCCCAGGCACTTACTGCTCCAGGTGGTGCAGCATTTATTGTTTGACTCCTGCCTTGTTGTTCTTGTAAATTCCTAAACTGTTATTTGTTGTTACCTCTGTAACACCCTACGGCAGAGCTCTTTGCTCCTGTATGTAAACCCTATTGTATTACCAACTGCTGGAGCTTATGGCTCCTGTATGTATACTCTACTGTACTACCAACTGTTGGAGCATGTGGCTCCTGGATGTAACCTAACTGTCAGAGCATGTGGCTCCTGTAAGTAATTATTGTCCTATGGATACCCTGTAACTCTCCTGGGTCGCTCCTGAAAATAGGCATGTTGCTGTCTAGTGTGCTTACCTGGTTAACAAAAGCAAATAAATAAATATCTTAGTCTGGAAGGAGGCACTGTGGTATTTTATTTCTATTCTGGGAAAGAACTCCCAATTACCACTGAAACAGAACCCAAGCCTCTTAACCTGTGTGGTAGTCAACAGGCAGGGGTAGTAGCCCACTGGCACACAGCAACTGGGCTACATCTTTGGAGGCACTGCTGGGATTTTCGGTTTACCGGCTGCGCCCATCATTGATGCCACCACTAAAAAGGCCCCCATTGTTTCCCCAACCCTGGTTCTACTCCCAACCCAAAAGCATGGTCAAACTGGCAGATAAATTTAGACTGCTTGACTGGAGCAGAGGCCAGAAAATGGACCCTCAGAAGTCCATCCTGCTCCTGGAAGTCCCCCCTTCTAGATACTTGGTCTATAGAAGGGTATCTGTCTATCATAAAGAGTCTAGGACAAGTGACAGTCTGAGGTTGAATGCTAGATTCTGTTACAGGGTCCTTGACTGTGTTGGTTGAATGTAAAAATGTGCTAGACGCCTTGTGGGTACCTGATGCTTTAATTTCAGAGGGATCACAGGAAGCATGGCCTATTATAATTATGACCAGTGTAGTCCCCCCAGGGGGAGGCAGTGCCCAAGCCGAAACTGACCCCCCCACTTGGTGAAGGGACAGGCCCAGTTTTGTGCCCTCCCCTTCAGATTCTTATCAAAAATTAAATATGTTTTCTGGGGTGAAGCCCACTCCAGTTGGGGAGGATGATTATGAGACATTGGCTAATTATGTGATCCCCTCTTGCTAGACTGGTAGTGCAGCAAGGGGGATAGTGTAAAAGGCTGACTGAGAGTTTGAAGGGCCTGCCTTCAATGCAATTTGGTCCTCGCAGACCACAGACCCTGAGGTCAGTGTGGAAGATTATATTGCTGTGTTGGATAGCCCCTTTAACAGCACTTAGTCCAGTGAGGACCTATTGTGGAACTTTAGAGCAATCCAGCAACAGTGAGAGGAATCCCTCTTGGTGTACAATATATAAAGTCAAAGTCAAAGTCAAATTTATTTATAAAGCACCTTTCAAAGCCAAGGCACTGTACAGAGGATAAAATGATAAAATCCAGACATTTAAACAATCATAACTTAAGAAGGATAAGCCATGTTAAAAAGATATGTTTTTAAAGAGGTTTTAAAATTATCAACGGTTGGGCATTCTCTCAACCAGCGAGGCAGAGAATTCCACAGTGTTGTTGCCGAGAAGGCAAAGGCACAAGATCCCGATAACTTCAATCGAACCCTGGGAATCTCTAGTAATCCCTCATTGGCAGATCGAAGAGGACAGAGGGGGCAATAGGGAACCAGAAGATCTTTCAGGTAGTCGAGTCCCTGGTCATGTAGGGCTTTAAAGGTTAGTAAACCAACCTTGAAGGTGATCCGCCACCAAACAAGCAACCAGTGCAGAAGAAGAAGAATCTGCATTTATATAGCGCTTTTCTTACATCCAAAGTGCTTTACAAGCAATGCTAGACTGGTAGTGAAGTGACTGAATGGGTGGTGGCGGCCATATCGTACATCATCACCCACACACAGCCTAGATAATTGCATGAACCGGCTTATGGGAAGGGGAATGTTGGCCAGGACACCGGGAATGTTCCCTACTCTTTGCGAAGAGTGCCCTGGGTTCTTTTACTTCCACCTAGACACCCACCAGGACAGGTAGAAGGGACCTCGGTTTAACATCTCATCCGAAGGATGGCACACCCCAGCAGTACAGCACTCCCCAATACTGCACTCGGATGCCAGCGATTTTTTAGGTGCAAGTCCAATCCCGGTGTGGGGCGGGAACCCACGACCTTCTGGTCCAGAGGCGGATGTGCTACCAACTGAGCCACGCTGACACCTTCGCAGTTCGCGAAGCACAGGCGTAATAAGACTGGTTCTAAAAGTCCCAGTCAAAAGCCTGGCTGCAGCATTCTGCACCAGTTGAAGGCAGCGGATATCAATCCCTGGAAGCCCTAGGTAGAGAGAATTGCAGTAATCAAGACAGGTGGTGACAAAGGCGTGGACCAGAGTTGAGAGGTCCTCCCGGGGAATCAGATGTTTCACCCAGGCGATATTCCTCGGGTGGTAGAAAGAGGATTTGACAGCAGCTGACACCTGAGATTTCAGGGTCAAACCGTCATCAAAACTAACGCCCAGATTTCGCTCCTGACTCGAGGTAGAGAGTGGAACACCACCAAGTAATAAGCCTGATGGCCATCCAGCACTCAAACCCATCCCAGGAGACCTGGATCCACGACCAATACCTCAGTCTTATCCGGATTGAGTCTCAACCAGCTCGAACTAATCCAAAGTCTGATCTCATCTAGGCAGTTGTTAAGTACCTGGAGTACATCAACCTGGTTGGGAAGAAAGGACAGATACAGCTGAGTATCATCTGCATAGCAGTGAAAACTCAAACTGTATCGCCTGATGAATTCTCCCAATGGCAGCATATACACAGCAAACAACATGGGAGCTAAGATGGAGCCCTGTGGTACCCCACAAGGCAGGGAGTGGGCGTAAGAGGAATAAATTCCCATGACAACCCTCCATGACCTGCCAGTGAGGTACGAACGAAACCAATTGAGGACTGTACCAGACAGCCCACAAAAGACCCGCAGACGCTCCAATAGCACCCCATGGTCTACTGTGTCAAATGCAGCAGATAGATCGAGAAGGACCAGAATGGTAGAAGCCTTTCGATCTCTGGCCATTAGGGGGTCGCTCAATACCTGAACAGGGGCAATCTCGGTACTATGCCTTTTCCTGAAACCAGACTGGAGAGTATCATAAACATTGTGAGTTGTAAGGTAATCATCCAATTGCATTGCAACTGCCTTTTCAATAACCTTACCAACAAATGGCAGGTTAGAGATAGGCCGGTAGTTAGCTAGACAGTCTGGGTCCAAGGAGGATTTTTTAAGGAGTGGACAAACTACTGCCTCCTTAAGGGGGTCAGGAAAAGCCTCCCTCTCCAAGGACTTCCAGATAATGTCAGCAAGGATTGGGTAGATGACTTCTACACAACCTACTATCAGCGGTGTAGGACCCGGATCCAAACTACAACTAGTTGGTCGCAGTGTTTGGATAATTTTCACAATGTCCACAAATTCCGGGCGGTGAAAATCTGACCAGACAGACCGAGGACAGGACACCACCAATCGTTCACCACAATCCCCCATAGGAGAGGTCAGACCGATGCCGGACCTGATGCTGGCAACCTTATCTGCAAAAAAGTGAGCAAACTCCTCGCATCTAAGCTGAGAAAAGGCTTCTCTGGGTTGAAGACAGACTGGATTGCGCAGTCTGTCCACAGTCCAGAAAAGCTGAGCTGGTCGATTTTTTGCAGCAGAAATCTCTCTGGACAGGAATTCTGCCTTCTTACGAGTGATTTCTGATTGATAGCTATTGTAATGAGCCATCAATCTAAGCCTGTCAGCATCAAGGCCCAATTTCCACCAGGGTCTCTCCAGCCTTCAGCCTACTTGCCTTAATTCCTTCAAGGATCCATCAAACCATGGACTCCTTGGACGGATGGTGAGAGTCCGAACATTAACAGGTGCAGTTTTGTCCAGAGCGTCTCCCACTGCCTTATTATAGGCTAATACAAGTCCATCTGGACTCATGCATTCACCAGACAAGCTCGATAGATCCTGCACCGCCATTAGGTCATTGGGGTTAACACCCCTTAATGGGCAGTACTGGACCATCTCTGTAGGGACAGACCTATTAGAGGGGGCCCTGAAACTGAACCTTATGGTGTAATGGTCTGACCAGCTGACTGGTTCCACCCCCAGATCAGTGATCTCCATACCCAAGAGAAAGACCAGATCAAGTGAATAACCCCCTATATGGGTAGAGGAGGTAACAACCTTTGTCAGACCCAGTGTGTTCATCAACTGGAGGAGATTTTGACCAAAATGAGAGAGTTCATCGTTGACCCAGGCATTGAAATCGCCCAGAAGTATTAGTCTGAGAATCCTCAAAACCAGGTCAACGATTAAGTCTGCAATCCCCTGTAGGAAATCACCACCCTCACCTGGTGGACTGAAACGAGGTTATATATATATATATATCTATATATATCTATATATATCTATATATATATATAGCTATATATATATAGATATATATATATCTATATATATATAGCTATATATATATATATACACACAAAGGTTGGAGAAGGCGTTACAAAATGTGTATCATAAAGGAGGGTGCAATCCACAGATTTAAACAAAATGCACCTAGAACACGTGCTGAGGGGTGCCAAATACTCTGAACTGTTGCTGCTGAAGTTAAATTTAAAGGAAAAGGATGAGTGACCTTCCCTCCCTCTGGGTCCTCCTCAGAGAAGTAAGAGAGGTGGGATAACAGGATGCACAGTGGGGATCCTATCCCACTGTAGTAGCTGCCACTCAGGTAATTGAAAATACCCCTTCCACTAAAGCTTATGAGCTCAAAGAACTTCTCAAAGAATACAAGGAAGTACTTGACAAGGCTGCCTCTGCATTTAGTAGGAACCCAGATACCCCTCTGAGCCACTCTGCTTCACCTGCCCCAGCCAGCCTCTCTGTAAAGGGCCTGGGGTGCAAGCCCAGGTGCCCCCAGTGCCCCACCCCCACATTGAAGCTCATCTCAATTAACTGTGTCAGGCTAGAAGTGAATTGAAAAACCATGGCTTGCCAATGCAGGGAGAATTAGAGTGGAGAGTGGCTGTGGCCCAAGCTATTGCCCTTCCTCCCACAGTGTATCCCGGGCAACTCAGTCACCAAGGCCCCAGGCCCATTGCTGAAGTTTCCTATCTAACCAGGCAAAGTTGAGAAGGCCTTTACTTAACTGTGGGAGGGATGGCCATATCCACAGAGAATGCTGATCATGCAAAGTTCTAGCCCAAGTAAAGGACCAGCTGTTGGCGGAGAAGCACCAGAAACAGGGAAACTTCAATGGGGCCCGATAAGAGAGCATACCAGGACCCCTGCCAAGCCTAGCTCCACAGTGTTCTTAAGAAAATCTACAGCCAAAGCCACAGAGCCTCCCATACCTGATCTAGATAAGTGGGTGGGACCTTCTACCGAAACTACCATTACCATAAATGGGGTTTCCACATGTGCCATCTTAGACAGTGGCTCCCAGGTGACCATCATCTTCAAAAACTGGTATGACCAACACCTGTCACACCTTGAGCTGAAGCTATTAGAAAGTTTGAATGTGTGGGGGCTTAGCGACAAATCTTATCCCTACCTTGGCTATGTTAAAGTGTGGCTAGCCTTCGTGTCTAAGGTGACTGGAGTGGGAGACACAGTAGAGACTCTGGCCCTAATTTGCTCTGAGGCTGGGTTATACAATGGGGTACCTGTAATGGTTGGTACAAATGCTCACATGTTTGGATGGTTGGCAAAGCTCTTCCAGGCTTGGGAAGCTGAGCAGAAGGGGAAAGTTATGCCCGTCCATCCCGTGGTAAAGGAAGCCTATAGGAAGCAAGTACAAACCCTGACTGAAGAGCAAGGTGACCCTGTGGGCATAGTCTGGAAGTGGGATGCAGAGGAAATAGTACTGCCCCTAAATGCCATGTGCAATATTAGTGGTGTGGTGCACCTGAAGAAGGAGGAGAAGAACAAGATTTTAATGTTGGATGCCCCTAAGGAGCATGGATTACCGGCAGGGTTGCTCATGAAGCCCAGTGTGCTGCCAGCCAGGGCCCCTGCTTATGTCAGAATCGTCATGGAGCAGGTGACAGACCGAGACTTGGTTGTTAGAAAGGGATGCACCTTAGCCTAGATGTATTGTGCTAACACAGCCATTTAACCAGCTTCCCCCAGAGAAGGTGCCCAATCTGGTACAGACTGCAGCTGTTTGATCTCGGTAACTTCCCCATCCCAGAGGAGAAGAAGGCTCGGCTCTGGAAAAAGCTGTTGGAGAGGACTAATGTATTTTCCCCCTGCATAAATGGGATGTGGGCAGCATGACCAGGGAAGAGCACCATATACGGCTCATTGGTGAGTGCCCTTTTAGAGGGAGGTCCCACCATTTGGCCCCAGCAGACGTAGATGATGTAAGAAGTCATTTCCAAGAACTGTTGGCTGCGGGTATCATCCTGGGATCCAGAAGCTCATATGCCTCTCCCATAGTCATGGTGAGAAAGAAAAGAGGGTTTGTGCCTATGCATGTGGACTATCGAACACTAAACAAATGGACCATCCTCAGCCAATACATGATGCCCAGGATCCAACATGCCCTGGATTGGTTGAATGGCAGTAAATGGTTCTCTGTGTTGGACCTGAAAAGTGGATATTATCAGATCCCTATGGCCCCACAGGACAGAGAAAAGACACCTTTATATGCCTCCTTGGGTTCTATGAGTTCCTGTGGATGCCCCAAGGCATTTCTGGAATCCCTGCTACATTCCAGCGCCTTATTTATTTATTTATTTACAAGATTTACCAGATAGGCATACAAAGAGGAAAACCGCTTGTTTCCAGATGCAACCTAGGATTTGCATACATAAATACATAGATCAACACATACAATGCAATATAACAAATGCATAGGCAATGGTGCAAAGGACAGGTATCACCCTAGTACATAAGGTAGAAGAAGACAGCAATAAAACAGCAGGTCCAGAGAGGTACAGGCTGTGCTAGGTATTTGTTAGGTAGTTTATAGTTGAATAGCAGTGCAGCATGGATTGAGTAACTGGACAGTAGTTGGGGGTTATGGCCCCAGTACATACCAGACAGAGACATTTGAGGAACAACGTTACAAAGAGCGAATCAGTTGTTGGAACAGTGGACATGTTTAAGGCACATTTCGATGCTATGTGATAACCGATCTGGGCTGCAGGTTGCAGTTACATATGTCAGAGAAGTGATCCTGTAGGAGAGTTTTTTGGGACCTTTGGGTAGAGGACAGCCTGATTTTGGCCGGGAGGTCATTCCAGAGTTTGGGCAGTCTGTATATGAAAGCAGATTTCCCCTTTGTGAATTAGCATAAAAGGATTTATAAGAGTTTGAGTGGCGTCTCTCAAGGGGTAGGCCGGGGGTTGGGTTGCCAGGACAGAGCTGAGATAAGAAGGGAGAGAGTTAGACCAGTACTTTTCTACGAGATTTGCGCAGTGAAGCTGGTGCCTGGAGTGCAGTGAGGGGAGAGCAAGTGCGCTATACAGGTTGCAGTGGTGGGTGGAAGGTGGGCATTCAAGGATGAGCCAACAGAAGGAATAAAAAAGGGGGTCGAGGCTGGCCAGGGTGGATAGAGGGGCACTGCTGTAGACCACATCTCTGTAGTCGAAAATTGGGAGAATCATTTTGTGCACTAGTTCCCGCCTGACCGAGGTGGGTAGGCAACCTTTGTTGCGTTAAAGTGCACCTAGCTTTGGGTGAAGTTTTTTCTGAAGGTGGTCAGTATGGACGGAGAAATCTTAGTGGTGATCGAGCCATACTCCCAGGTAACGAAAGGAGGTTCAGAAAACCAGGGAGGTGCCATCCAGTGTGTAGAAGGTGGGTGAAGCATCTAGCCGGGAGAGTCTGGGCTGTGTAGCGAAGGTTATGGATACATTTCTTTTTGCATTTAAGACAAGTTGGTTAGAGTTTAGCCAGGATTGAACGGCATGGAAATCCTGCTGTAAGGCAGAGTTTAGAGTCTCACTTGTGGGGCCGGAGGCGTATAGAACGGTATCATCAGCATACATTTGTATGGCTGAGTTTTGGCAGGACAATGGGAGGTCATTTAGAAATATAGAAAAGAGAAAGGGGCCAAGGACAGACCCCTTGGGGATCCCCATGGTGACTGGGAGTGCGGGAGATATGTGTGAGCCAATTTTTACTGCTTGTTTCCTGTCTGATAAGTAGGCTTGGAACCAGCTAATGGCTAATTCAGATAGCCCAGCATCATGCAGTTTTGTGATGAGTTTGGGGTGGGAGACTGTATCAAAAGCCTTGGCCAAGTCAAAGAATATGGCTGAGGTAAGGAAATTTTGTCCATGCCTGTGGCAATATCGTTAGTGAGTCTTAGTAGCACAGTGATGGTGGAGTGTGATTTGCGAAAACCAGACTGGAAGGGGGTGAAGAAGGAGATGGCGTCAAGGAATTGTGTGAGTTGAGAGAGGGCTAAGTGTTCCTGGAGTTTGGCCAGAGTTGGGAGTATGGAAAGAGCAGTTGGGGATATGACCCTGCTGGAGTGCCTAGTGTACCAAGATGACATTATAGTTTTTGGAAAAATATTGGAAGCACATGAGGCAAGGTTACTGAATGTACTGGATCACCTGGATGAGTTTGGGCTTAAGCTCTCTATCAAGAAGTCTCAGTTCTTCCAAGCTTCTGTCAAGTATGTCAGGCACATAGTGTCAGCACAAGGTATTTAAACTGACCCCAGCAAGGTCAAGCACTCACCACTTGGCTCAGGCCACCAAAATCTAAAAGAATTCCAGTGCCTGTTGGGTTTCTGTGACTATTACCGGAGATTCATCATGGATTATACCTGAGTAGTCAAACCACTCCTGAACTTGTTGCAAGGCTATCCTCCTGTCAATGAAGGTAAAAGAAGCAAACACCCAGGGGCTTCCACTAAGCAACAACAGTATTTTAAACCATCTGAACCTTTTGGCCCAAGGTGTACTGAAGACTGTGAAAGAGCCTTTGAAGACATCATCCATTCTTTGACCAATGCCCCAGTTTTGGTATATGCAGACCCCCAAAAGCCTTACACTTTACACACTGACACCAGTTTCAGTGGCCTCAGAGCAGTTTTTTTTAATCAGAACTACCCAGAGGGCCTGCATCCAGTCACATTTGCCAGTCGTAGCTTGAACCCAGCTGAGAGAAAGCCGGTGCACAAGCTGGAGTTCCTTGCACTAAAATGGATCATCGTTGATCAATTTCATGAGTACCTATATGGGGCAAAGATCACAGTGAGGACTGATAATAATCCTGTGACCTATGTACAAACCATAGCCAAACACGACACAGTGGGGCATAGGTGACTGTCAGCCTTGTTTCCCTATGACTACGGTGTTGAGTACCGCCCTGGTCTAGATGATATAGATACTGACACTTTGTCCCGATTCTCCACAGCCCTTCCTGGTGACAATTCAGCCTGGGTGACAATATCCAAGCAGACTGTAAAGGCCCTATGTAAGAAATTCAATACTGAAGAACACTCAGTATCAGAAACTGCTCCCCATCTAGTAGACAGCCTTGGTGCCCCCAGCAATTGTCTTCCTGTAGCCTACTGTCACCTAACCACCTTGGACTTAAGGTCACTCCCTCAGTTTAGTCAAGATTTAATGAGAGAGCAAAAGTCAGCCTCGACCATTGGTGGTGTATTCATGGTTTTGCAGAGAGGGGGTGACACTACCCAAGTGACAACCAAAGATCCCAGTGCCAGGCTGCTGTTATGAGAGTGGTCAAAGTTAAAGCTAAAAAATAATTTGTTGTATTGAGAGGTGCAAGATCCGCAGGGGGCTCCTTGAGTGCAATTGGTGCTACCAGCAAAGTTTAAAAGAACGGTCCTGAAATCTCTCTTTGATGACATGGGCCATCTAGGCAGTGAACTCACGTTAGACTTAGCCCCACTGCCAGTTTTATTGGCCTAAAATGAGGCACAATGTGGAATAATATTGTAAAAGTACATCCAGAGACAAATTCTCCTCCAAAAAGCTGCCTCCCTGGTGAATATCCTAACAATTAAGTGCCCCCATGGAGCTGGTCTGTATCAACTTTCTCAGTCTCAAACCTGACTAAGAACATTACCAACATTTTAGTGGTCACAGACCACTTCACCAGATATGTACAAGCCTATCCGACTAAAGATCAAAAAGCTTCCACCGTGGTCAAGTTGTTAGTGTGACATTCTCGTCCACTGTGGGGCAGTCCAGAGGATCCAGTCTGACCAGAAGTGTGATTTTGAAAGTCAGCTGATAAAGGAAATGTTGTCCTTGTGGGGAGTGCATAAATAAAGGACTACCTCTACCACCCCTATGGTGATCTGAAGCCTGAATGAGTCAACAGGATACTGCTTGATACGTTGGGCATCCTGGAGCTGAAAGATAAAAATAGATGGAGTCAACAAGTCAGTGCCTTGGTGCATGCATACAACTGCACCAGAAATGATGCCACTGGATTCTCACTTTAAAGTTTAATATTTGGGAGGGAAGCCCATCTTCCAGTGGACCTGTGTTTTAGGGTATCAGCTGATAGTACCAAAGACTGCAACTATCTTTAGTACGTCTAGAAGCTCAAGGAACTGTTGAACAATTCCTACAGATCAGGTGCAGACATGGAGCTAGAAGGAATCAGGCAAACAAGGGCTGGTACCATAAGAGGGTCAAGGCACAGGAACTGTTACAGGGGGACAGAGTCTTGTTACACAGCATGGGAATCCCTGGGAAACACAAGATAGCCAATAGATGGAGTAACATGCCCTATGTGGTGCTTGAAAAGTTGAATGGACTGCTGGTTTACAAAATCAGACCTGGAGGGGAATCCAGTGGGTATAAGACTATCAACCGAAATCATCTACTGTCTATTGGAGATAAGGTGATTGGCACAGTGCAGAATCAGCCAGACCCTCCTAAACCTCCAGTGACTCGAGATGCTTCCCAAAGACAACAGAAAGTGCAAAACACCGATCGAGCGGTAGCTGGCTTTACTATTACACAAGAAGCCACAATGGATGATAACTCAGACAATGAATCGGAGGAAGAAATCTGTTTCTACCTGACATACTTTTATCCAAACTCTTGAGCTGACCTGGTTATTCCAAGGGGCATCAAAGGTATCAGAAACTGGGACAAATACGTCCCCTGCAGAGCTGCCTGTTCCAAGCCAACAAGCAAACATATTGGTGGACTCTGAGCAAGAAGTAGAGACTACATCTGGAGAAAATATGGTACAAGGCAATGATGAAGCTGTAGAAATGGATCTGATTGTGCCTTCTGAGCAGGCCACCAGAAGGGAAACTGTCCCGACTATGCCTCTTGAAAGGACCACCCCGAACTTGAACGCTAGTCTGGCTGAGCCTTTTGAGTGGCCCCAGAACAGATCCCCTGAAAAGATGCCTCTTAAAAGGACTACATCGAACTTGAACACTAGTCCAACTGAACCTTTTGAGTGGCCACAGAACAGTTCCCCTTGGTAAAGTGGCAGTGAAAAAGTTGTAACTGGGGATTTGGGAGTGGAGAAACCAAAAGCAACTAAAGAAACAGGCAATGGACACTAATCAAATGTCAGAGGAGAGCGGGGTGCCCACTTTGCCTGCAGAGTTTGCAGTGTTGGGCAATGCACAGGAGATGGCTAACTTGGGCCATGACAGAGCCAGAGACTTGGAGAGGTTCCCAGATGCTGTGCTGAGCTGCACTCTACTGCGTTGTGGAGGAGTAAGGATAGCAGGCTCTGTTGAAGGCTCTCTTTGTCCCTACAAAATATATGCCACCTATGTTATGAAGTATTAGAGCTTACTGGCCTTTCTTGTGCAAAGCACTAGCAGCACCAAAGGTTCAGGTGTGCTCTTGTGTTGTTTTTCTCCAGGAGGAATCCTGTAGGGTAGTGGTTGGACCAGAGAAACACAGAGGAGCCCTTCAGAAAGGCTCAAGCCTGCAGTGGCAGGTTGGGGAACTGGAAGCCAGGATCTGAAGAGTTGAGAAGGAGTAGTTTGTTTGGAAAAAAATAAGAAGCAGCAGTTTGATACAAAACGCAGAATGCAGAACAGATTTTTTGGCTGGAACTGGGACACTATTTTTCTTGGGAAGGGATAATACACTATATTAATTTCCATATCTGCTTTTATTGTTTCGACTTATTTGGACTTTCCTCTTATAGAAGTTTTTCAAAACTGTCTACAAAGATTTTTATTGTACTGGGTGTAAGAGTGATCTGTTGGTGCTATTTTTCACTCTTGTAGTTTTTTATTTGGCCCTAGCTACACAGTATCTTTACCTTAAATTTATTTGTATTTTGCTTTAAAATAAATGTAAAGCCCAGCGCAGGTTGCAGCAGAGATTGGAGTTGCTTAGCAACCAACAGGTGTTTTCAATGTCTGCCTAGTGGTATAAACACACTTACATGACGTTTCGGTAGCCAGAGACACCATCTTAACCACAGCAGTTAGACACGTCGACTGAATGTCTGCTAAGTGCTTGTCGGGCATGCTCGCATAACATATCATTTGAGCTTATTTTGCCTTAAAATAAGGTATTAGTCCTAAGAGTATCTAGAAATACTAGAAAAGCTTAAAATATTGTTTAGTCAGCTCACAGCAGAGCAGCACTACGGTTTACGAAGCTGCTATTTGAGAGGCAGCTCAGTACATCAAATTCCAGCTGACGATTAATATCTTTGAGTCAAGGGCTCATTTTCAAAGGTTCCAAGTCAGTAAAATGAACAGATACAGACAACATAACACGTAGCACAGCAGTGGATTACAAAATAAGGTTACAGAGGGTTGCACATACTTTAAAGTTTAACTAATAGATAGGAGTCTAGGTTTCACTAGTACACAGGAGTCAAACATTGTAAGTTTCACTAGTACACAGGAGTCAAACATTGTAAGTTTCACTAGTACACAGGAGTCGAACATTGTAAGTTTCACTAGTACATAGGAGTCTAACATTGTAAGTAACAGAACTACTGTAAGTGCAGGCATAGTAGTGTTAGAAACAGGAAAGAGGAGGAGAGGCCGGGGATTGAGTCTCCACTGGGTAACACAGGGGGCAAGTGGGGGTGGGGCATGGATGGTTGCCAGATTGGTAGGTTGAGCTCACCAGTGGTGGCCAGGGGTGAGAATGGGGGTGGTGGGTGGGAAGCAGCCCAAGGTAGACATTGTCAGATGTTCAAATATGTAGTTGATGGAGTGGGCGATCTGTGGGGAGAAGGTTGACAGTTTATTGTAGCATAGACTACGTAAGGTAGGTATTTTGTGGGTAGGGGATTTGTTGAGAGAGTGGTGGGGGAAGAGTGCAGGGGGCAGTGGCTGGGTAGTTAGAGCCAAGGGGTTGGTGGGATAGCCTAGGGGCCCTGAGCATAGGCTAAGTACAGCAGACACAGATTTTTTTTTAGCTCTAGCTGGGGTCAAAGCCCGATTTTGAATTGTCTGAGCTTGGTACATTCTAAGAGTGTGGTAAGCAGCTCATTGAACCATTCTGGGCCCAGGGAGGCGAGCGATCTCTGTGCCAGTTCAGTACGCTTCAATGGCACTTGGAGTCCTCCTTTTGCAGTGATCCTAGTCTGCTTAAGGGGTAACGCCTTTGTGAAAAGCCTGTTAGTGGACTCAGGCATAAGCCCTAGCAAGGCTTTTTTGATAAGCGTGCAAGTTTGGAGTTGAGCCTGGAGGTGAGTGGGAGCCACCCTGTCTCATTGAAGAGTATCTAACAAATGCGTCTACATTTAGTTTCATGGTTAGCGCAGTGGAATAAAAATGTCATTGATAAAAATTGAAAGTAAGTAATTATTGTCATAAACCCACTCAGCAGGTCAGGCCCTCTACCCCCAAAGTGCCAACCTCTGAGCGCAGTCTTGTGAACAGTGTAACAGACAAGATAACCCTATTGTCTGTTTTTGTGAGTTTGGATCAACCTTTGGTCTCCAGTTCTGAAGGGATTCAAACTGTTAACCTCAGGTTAGCATACTCAATGCACAGGCTCAGATATATCTGTATTCGGGGGGCCAGATATCTTTGCCTATGGGCACCCAACCAGGTATATAGAGATGAACACTATAAAACTTTAATAAAGTCTTCAGATTTAACGCTTCTCTTTCCAGTTTAATACCACCATTCAAGCTTATGTCTATTGTCTTCTATAACCATGGACTTTTCTCACAAAATAAAAAGAAATCAAAGACAGACCAAGTAAGTTCTAAAAAGAATTTTACTAAAGTAGTTAAAAATATGTGAAACACAAAATACAGAACTCTTATATCAAAAGACATACAAATCTTTTAAAAAAGAAACAAGGTTTAAACAGTGCAAATTTCTACTTTAATACTTAGTCTCTTAATACTTGCTTAAGTGCTCCTCAAGATGTTTCGTGGTCAGAGTCCAGGTCAGAATGTCTCTGTAAAACAGAATTATTCCTTAAACAACTGTATTGGCCAACCCCTTTTTGGTGAGGTCAGCTAGCGCCTCCTCTGTCAGATTATATTTAAAAACAATGTATATGTATCATATACAACCACAGGATGTATTTTCAAAGTATTACATTCTGCAATCCTCAGCATAACTCATGCTTGTCAAATGACATCTCTTTGATCCATGCTGCAGTCTCCTCACACAGGCTTCATATGATTATTTACAACCTCACAACCCTGCGTAATAACCTGTTTTTTTTTCTTAAACGTCATAAACCTTTTTTATGATTTCCCTCCTAACAAAGTTAAAACTTAACAACTCTGTAATTAGCTCCTGGTCTGCCATGTAACACACTGTCTCTAAAATCTGTTTGTGTATAATCTCATATGCTGTCAGCATTTCTCTTGGCCTGCATCTGTCAGCTGAAATCTGGGGGAGGTAGTGAGGTAATTCCTAGAGCATTTGATTTTTCAGCAGAGACAGTCATTAATACATTTTATTAAAAAGAAATGATACAGCATTCAGAACATGGCTGTCTACGTCACACTCCTCCCCACCTAGACTGAATTTGGGTGATCTATCTCCTACATGGGATGAGCTTTCCAAATCAGTTCACCCCTCATAGACCCTAGACAGTCCACCTGAGTTCTGGTTCTTCGCTCCAGCCCTATGTATGATTTTTAGATCATACTCTTGTAAAGCAAGACTCCATCTTAGTAGTCTCCCATTGTTCTTCTCCATCTGCGTCAGCCAAACCAGGGGGTTTGTGGTCAGTCTGCACCACAAAATGCTTCCCATACAAGTATGGCTCTAATTTCTTTAAGGCCCACACTGTGGCAAGACATTCTTTTTCCACCATAGACTATGCTTGCTCCCTTGGGAGCAGCTTGCTGCTCAGGTACACTACTGAGTGATCTGTCCCTTGGGTAGACATCTGGTTCAGTACTTCCCCAATACCCACATCTGTGGCGTCCGTCTGAACTATAAAGGTTTTGCTATAGTCTGGACTTGTCAAAACAGGAGCACTGCACAGTGCCTCCTTCAGTCTGGTAAAGGCTTCCTCACAGGCTGGGCCCCAAGTAATTTTCTTTAGCATCTTTTTCTTTGTCAGGTCAGATAGGGGAGCAGCCAGGGCACTGTAATTGGGTACACATTTCCTGTAGTACCCTGCTGTCCCTAGAAAGTTCCTGACCTGCTTCTGGGTTTCTGGTCTGGGCCACGCCTGGATCACCTCTATCTTTATCTGGTTAGGATGGAGCTGTCCCTGGCCTACCACATGCCCGAGATATGCCGCTTCTCCCATGGCCACCTGGCACTTCTCGGCTTTGACAGTGAGCCCGGCCCTCTGTATCATGCTCAGCACTTCCCAAAGGTGGGATAGGTGTTCCTCCCAGCTGGTACTAAAGATGGCAATGTCATCCAGGTATGCCATGGCATACTCCTCAGCTCCATTCAACACCTGCTTCACCAACCTTTGGAAAGTAGCCAGGGCGTTCTTCATGCCGAAAGGCATTAGTTTAAACTCAAATAAACCTATCGGAGTGATGAAGGACAACCTCTCCCTAGCTCTGTCTGTCAGTTCTACCTGCCAATACCCCTTGGTCAGGTCAATAGCCGCCCCTCCCAACTTGTCCAGGAGTTTGTCCGTCCGGGGCATCGGGTGGGCATCAGACTTTGTGACTGCTTTCAGTCCGTGATAGTCCACACGGAAATGAGTTGAGTCATCTGGCTTAGGCACAAGGACTACAGGTGAGGCTCAGGGGCTGTGGGATCTCTGGATTACCCCTAAATCCAGCATCTCCTCCACTTCCCTCCTAATGTCCTTTTGGACAGCCTCTGACACCCGATATGCTGTCCACTGAATGGGCGTCTGTGTCCCTGTCTCCACATTGTGTGTTGCTAAGAGGGTTAGTCCAGCCTTGGCACTAAACAAGTGGGCGAAGTCTGCCAAAACCTCCCTCACTTTCTGGATCTGGTCCGGGGCCAACTGGGGAGACAATTTTACTGCCTCCACAGAGGACTCCCATTTACTCTTTTCCAGCAAATCCAGAGGGGGTTCTCCTTTGCCTGTCTTCTCCCCATGACTACACACTGCAAACACCATGTCAGCCCTATTTGCATATGGCTTCATCATGTTGACAAGGCAAATCCTTTTCGTCTGTCTACGGTCAGGTAACTCCACAATAAATTTCACGTCATTTACCTTCCTAACCACTTTTGTATGGTCCTGCCCACTCAGCTTGCAGCTTGTCTTTCCGGACTGGAATAAGGACCATGACTTCCTGACTCACCATGTACGAGCAAGCTCTGGCTCTGTGGTCGTACCATACCTTTTGTTTCTGTTGGACAGCTGCCAGGTTGCTCTGGGCTGTCCCCATAAGCTCCTTCAGCCTTGCCCTAAATCTTAGGATGTAATCCACTATGGGAGTTCCCTGGGTTGCGTGCTTGCCTTCCCAGTCCTCCCAGATCAAGTCTAGGGGCTCACATACCCGGCGTCCATACAAGAGTTCGAAGGGGGGAAATCCTGTTGACTCCTTGTGGCACCTCCCTGTATGCAAACAACAGGTGAGGGAAAATATTTCTCCCAGTCCCTCCCATACTGCTCAGAAAATGCTCAGAGCATTGACTTTAGGGTACCATTGAATTGTTCCACAAGCCTATTGGCTTGTGGGTGATATGGTGTTGTGCATCTCTGCACCACCCCACACTTCTCCCATAAACATTTCATCAGGTCCGACATGAAGGAACACCCTCGATCGGTGATTACCTCCTGTGGAAACCCAACATGGGAGAAAATCCCAAGTAAGGCATCTGCCACTTTGTCTGTCCTCACAGAGGATAGGGTGACTGCCTCTGGGTACCGGGTGGCATAATTCACCACAGTCAGGATGAATCTCTTCCCTGAGGAGCTGGGGGTATTTAAAGGCCCCACAATATCCATTCCCACCCTCTGGAATGGCTCCTCCACTATGGGAAAGGGGATCAGGGCAGCTTGGGTTTTCTTGCCTGCCTTCAATATTTCTTGACACCGGTGACAAGACCTGCAGTATTCCTTCACCTGCTGGGTGAAGTTAGGCCAGTAGAAATTCTGGGCTAACCGCTGTGTAGTTCGTGCGATTCCCAGATGACCAGGCAAGGGAATATCATGGGCAACATTGAGCAACTGCTCACGATATCCCTGGGGAATGACAAGCTGCCTGCCTAGCATCCCTCCCTCTGTCTATACTGCCTGTGTATACATAAGTCCGTTTTCCCAATAAACCTTATGTCTGCCGTCACCTCCCTGTGTGCCCTCCGAGTCTGTCCAAGCCCTCAGCATCTCTAAACTAGGGTCACTCCCCTGAGTAGCTGCAAACCCCTCACACAGTCCCAAGGCATGGGACAGGTCCCCTTCAGTCGCTATACTAGGGTCCCTAGCACTAGTGTCAGGGCCCTCAGGATCACTGTCAGTCCTAACCCTCTGACATGGGGTCAACCCTCCCTCTTCGGAGTAAGTCTCTGTAGCTGTGTGGGTACTTGCTACTGGGGAAATTTCTACCCCCTTTTTATCAGTCTCCCCATCTGGAGACACAGGCTGGGGAACCAGTGTCTCAGCAGTTTTTACACTGGTTTCTGCGGGGTTCGGAGAACTACTATTTTCCCTTGTCACTTGGCTATGGGTAACTGCACATACCATCCCCGGCTGGAGAGTGTTACCCAAAATCACATCCACTGTTAATGTGTTGGCTATAGCCACTTGTTGCACATTTCCCCCATTTCACCCCAGTCCAGGAGAACACTAGTGAGTGGCAATGTTTTCTCTTCACCAGTAAACCCTCGTGCAGTTATGTATTTATTGGGTATAAGCTGACCAGGCTGTACCAGATCCCCCTTTACCAATGTCAGGGATGCCCCTGTGTCCCTTAACCCCTGCGTCGGTACCCCAGTTACTATGACTGGGTGCATGTGTTCCCTCATGTTCACTGGCATGCTCTCAGGGACATGCAAACAACCCACTTTTTTCCTAGCACCTTGTTGTGTATTTTGGCTTGCCTTTTTGGAGCACTGTCTGGCAATATGCCCAGTTTCCTTACACAACCAACAGGCACTTCTCACTTCAGAGAAATTTTTTCATTGAAACCTGGGGCTAACTGTTTTTGGTGGAGGCAGTGAGGGTTTTAGCTGCCCTGAATGTGCGCATTTCCCTTTCTGCACTGCCACGCCCGCCCCATTCACTCTCAGAGCAGGTCTGTTCTTGGCATAGCAGTCCAAGAGTTCAGCAGCCTCTTGCATTGTTTTTGGATCTCGGTCCTCTAGCCAGGTTTTTAGCTTTGCTGGGCATGCCCAATAAAACTGTTCTAATAAAATCACAGTTTCAATTTTATCAACAGAATTTGCCTCAACTCCTTCCCACCAATGTTTTAAAAACTGACATTGTTTTGTGGCTAGCCCCTCATAGCTCATATCAGGGCCTCTCCTGAGCTTACAGAATTTAGCTCTGTATGTTTCAGCAGTTAATTCAAACTTTTTTAACAGTGCAGCTTTTAGCTTTCTGTAATTATTGCTGTCTTCATTGTCCATTTAACCCAATGCATCCCGAGCTCTCCTGGTAAGTAGCGGGGATAGCTGGAAGCTCCAGGACTCTCTAGGAATTTTAGCCTGAATACAAACTTTTTTAAAAGAATTTTAAAAAGCGTCCATATCTTCGCCTTCCTTAAACTCAGCTATTAATTTGGAGTTCAATTTGTAACCCAGTCCTGAAGTCCCAGTTAAACCCAAGCCACTTACCTGCTCTGGTGCTGTTGGTCAAGGTAGTATCTTTTCCAGTTCGTGTTGCCACTGGCGATGCTCTCTCTTCTCCTCTGCAGCTCAACATTCTCACTCTGCCTCTCAGTCTGCCTCTCTATGTTCTCACTCTGCCTTCTCTTCTGCAGCTCACTGGTGCTTACGCTCCTCATGGTCTGCCTCCCTCTGTTGTCGCTCTGCCTCACAGTATGCCTCTTTGCATTCTCACTCTGCCTCCAGTTCCATCCTGCGCAACTCAATTTGTAGTTTGAGTACCTCAGGATTCAGGATACTGGTGACCATCCCCTGCTGCTGTGGCCCTTCACTGACAGTGGCCTTATGGCCCTTTTCAGTCACGGTCGGTGACTCGCTGCTCTGGGTATCTGCTACCATCAGGTCCTCTATGAGGTTCTACTTTTTGGATGTCACCTCAAATGGGAATCCCCCATCCCCGCACAACTGCTTCAAGTAATCTACAGTGTGCCTGCTGTAGTCGGAAGCCATCTACTTCTTCCCTGACTATGGCTACTCTGACTGCACTTTAGAGAAAACAAATAAAATGGATAGGAACTCGACTGCGTACCAAGTGATATATAGTTCTGTTTCCTTTTTAAAATAAAACTCTGACTTTTTCCTTTCTTTGTAAGAGAGCTTATGGTCTCAGCTGACACAGAACAATAAAGCTTCTGATACCAAAATAATGCCACCGCTGACAACCAATCCATTACAAACCCACTCAGTAGATCAGGCCCTCTAGTCCCAAAGCACCAACCTCTGAGCTCAGTCTTGTGAACAGTGTAACAGACAAGGTAACCCTCTTGTCTGTTTTTGTGAGTTTGGATCAATCTTTGGTCTCCAGTTCTGGAGGGATTCAAACTGTTAACCTCTTGTTAGCATACCCAATGCACAGGCTCAGATATATCTGTCTTCGGGGGGACCATATATCTTTGCCTATGGGCACCCAACCAGGTATACAGAGATGAACCCTTTAAAACTTTAATAAAGTGTTCAGAGTTAACGCTTCTCTTTCCAGTTTGATACCACCATTCAAGCTTATGTCTATTGTCTGCTATAACCATGGACTTTTCTTACAAAATAAAAACAAGTCAAAGACAGACCAAGTAACTTCTAAAAAGAATTATACTAAAGTAGTTAAAAATATGTGAAACACAAAATACAGAACTCTTATATCAAAAGACAAAACTACAAATCTTTTAAAAAAGAAACAAGGTTTAAACAGTGCAAATTCCTACTTCAGTACTTAGTCTCTAAATACTTGCTTAAGTGCTCCTCAAGATGTTTCGTGGTCAGAGTCCAGGTCAGAATGTGTCTGTAAAACAGAATTATTCCTTAAACAACTATATTGGCCAACCCCTTTTTGGTGAGGTCAGCTAGCTCCTCCTCTGTCAGATTATATTTATTTATTTATGAGTTTTACCAGGAAAGCATACTGAGCAACATGCTCGATTCCAGATGTGACCTGGGGGCTGAGACCCACATACATAAATTGGAAGTGCTTAGACAGTACAGAAATGAGCAAAGACTTGTACATAACATATTTGGGAGGAAATTACATAGTTGGGGGAAATTACAGCCAGGGTAGGATACATACAATCAGTATAAAGAACACAGAGGGTAGATTACTGTTCAATGCATATGAGATTATAGCAGTGAGACATTTGAGTCAAATTCTTAACTGAAGCAGGAGCAACTGGAGGTGAAATGTGCTCTGAGTAATAGTTAAAAAAATATATATCTTATACAACCACAGGATGTATTTTCAAAGTATTACATTCTGCAATCCTCAGCATAACTCACGTGTGTCAGATGACATCTCTTTGATCCAAGCTGCAGTCTCCTCACACAGGCTTCATTTGAGCATTTACAACCTCACAACCCTGCGTAATAACATGTATTTTTTTCTTCAATGTCATAAACCTTTTTTATGATTTCCCTCTTAACAAAGTTAACTTAACAACTCTGTAATTAGCTCCTGGTTGCCATGTAACACATTGTCTCTAGAATCTGTTTGTGTATAATCTCACATGCTGTCAGCATTTCTCTTGGGCTGCATCTGTCAGCTGAAATCTGGGGGGGGGTGAGTGAGGTCATAGAAACATAGAAACATAGACTTTGATGGCAGATAAGGACCGCTAGGCCCATCAAGTCTGCCCATTTCCCTACCTACAGGATAGGCCACAGATCCTAGTTAACGAACAGCCTATTTCTTCCTACCCCCGCAAGGATTGCCTTATGTCTGTCCCATGCATTCTTGAATTCTCCCACAGTTTTAGACCCCACAACCTCCTCAGGAAGGCTGTTCCATGCATCCACTACCCTCTCTGTGAAATAATACTTCCTCACATTGCCCTTGAACCGCCCTCCTTCTATCTTTAAATTGTGTCCCCTTATTCTGGTAAGTCTCTTTTTCTGAAAAATGCTACACTCTTGGACTTTGTTGATTCCACTGAGGTACTTAAAAGTTTACATCATGTCTCCCCTCTCCCTTCATTCCTCAAGGGTATACATATTAAGCTCTTTCAGTCTCTCCTCATACGGCTTCTCTTGCAGACCCTGCACCATTTTAGTTGCCCTCCTCTGGACTGCCTCTATCCTGTCTATGTCCTTGCGGAGATGGGGTCTCCAGAACTGGACACAGTACTCCAGATGGGGTCCACCAACTGTCTGTACAGAGGGATAACAACTTACTGTTTTCTGCTGCTGATGCCTCTCCCTATACATCCCAGTATACCCCCAGCCCTCCCTACTGCCTTCTCACATTGCTTGCTAACCTTAAGGTCATCTGATATGATTACCCCCAGGTCCCTTTCCTTTTTTGTTGTTGTTACTACCTCCCCACCCATTGTGTATTCTTCCCCTGGGTTCTTGTTTCCCAGGTGCATTATTTTGCACTTCTTTGCATTGAATCCTAGCTGCCATACTTCTGACCATTCCTCCAACCCAAGTCCCTTTTCATCCTTTCCACGCCTCCTTGTGTATCAACCCTGTTGCAGATTTTTGTGTCATCTGCAAAAGGCATACTTTCCTTCCAGTCCCTCTGCAATGTCACTGATGAAGACATTAAAAAGGACTGGACCCAATACTGAACCCTGCGTACCCCACTAGTAACCCCCCTTTCTTCAGAATGGACTCCATTTACAATTACCTTCTGTGTCCTGTTGTCCAGCCAATGTTTTACCCAGGCTACCACCCTAGGTCCCACTCCCAGGCTGGTTAATTTGACTATTAATCTTTTGTGTGGGACTGTGTCAAATGCCTTGCTAAAGTCTAGGTAGGCCATGTCCACAGCCCCTCCATGGTCTACTACTTTGGTCACCCAGTCAAAGAAATCTATTAGATTCGTCTGACTTGACCTTCCTGCTGTGAACCCATGCTGCCTTGGGTCCTGTGCTCCACTGGCCTCTAGGTACTCGACTATTCTTTCCTTCACAAGTGACTCCATCACTTTCCCTACCACAGAGGTCAGACTGACAGGTCTGTAGTTTCCTGCCTCTGTCTTGGACCCACTTTGTGAAGGGGAATCACATCTGCCTTCCTCCAGTCCTCGGTACCACACCATGCTCCCATGATTTATTAAAAAGAGTAGCCAGTGGTTTCACTAGTTCCTCCCTTAATTCTTTTAGAATTCTGGGGTGAATTCCATCAGGACCCATTGCTTTGTCCACCTTCAGTTTTAGGAGTTCTTGCAGAACCCTTTCTTCTGTGAAAGGACTGGGATCAACCCCCCTATCAAGAGTGCTTATGTTAATTGGATTAGACACTTCCCCCTCCTCTTTTGTGAATACTGAGCAGAAATATTCATTCAGTATTCCTGCTTTTTCACTATTCCCCTCTGCCCACCCACTGTTCATTCTATTCAGCCTCACTATCCCTCCCTTTGTCTTTCTACGCTCGCTGATGTACCTATAAAAGGTTTTATCCCCCTTCTTAACTGAGTTGGCTATCTTTTCCTCAGTTTGGGCCTTTGCTATTCTGACTTCCCTCCCTGCTTCCTTCTGCCTTAACTGGTACAGCTCTCTGTCCTGCTCCTTCTGTGTTTACTTATACTTCCGGAATCGATCTTTTCTTCCTGACTTTCACAGCCTCTTTTTGAGAACCATAGTGGCTTTTTCTTTCATTTGATTTATTCATTTGCTTCACACAAAGGCTTGTTGCCTCTGTGATGGCAATTTTGATAATTCCCCATTGTTGCTCCACTCCTCCTTCTAGCCTGTTTGCTAGTGCTTTTCTGTGGCACTCTCCCATCTTGCCAAAGTCAGCCCTCCTAAAGTCCAGTACCCTCACTTTTGTATGGCTTGACTCTGTAGCTGAGTTTAATGTGAACCACACTGTTTGATGGTCACTTGTCCTCAGATGGCAACCCACTTCTAGATCTGAGATCCTCTCACTGCCCCCATTTGAGAGTATGAGGTCTAAGATTGCTCCCTCACGAGTGGGTTCTGAAACTAGCTGTCTAATGCCTGCCACCTGTAGGGCATCAAGAATAGCCCTGCTCTTGGATGTGGCTGCAGCAAATGTGCTCCAGTTAACATCTGGCATATTCAGGTCTCCCATCAACAGTATCTCCCCTTTCTCTGCCATTCTAAGAATGCCTTCTATCATATCCTTGTCCATTCCTTCCCCCTGACATGGGGGTCTGTACACAATCCCTGTGCAGATTGTGGTGCCCTTTCCAGTCTCCAAGGTGACCCACAGTGCCTCCTCTCCTCCCTGTTTACTCTTTTGTTCAGTTGCTTTTATCCCTTCCTTTACATAGAGAGCTACTCCTCCCCTCTTCTCCCCTGCCTGTCTCTCCTGTAGGTTATGTACCCTGGTATATTAACATCCCAGTCATGGTTCTCTGTGTACCATGTTTCTGTGACTACTCGATATCCAGGCATCCCTCTTCCATTAAGGCCATTAGCTCAGGGAGCTTGTTGCCCAGACTACGGGCATTGGTACTCATTACTCTCCATTTCCTGATGGCCTTACTCCCTTTTGCCCCATCCCTGTCCTTCTTGCCTTTGTCACTTTCTCCATTTACCCCTGCCCTTCTCCCTATCGACACCTCTATGTTAGTGTTTGCCCCACTTACTACTGTGATTATTTGGGGGGGCTAGGATTTTCCTGCTCCTTTCCAGTGCCTCCCCCCTTGACTAGTTTAAAAGCTTGCCAATGAAGCATTTAAACCTATCACCTAGGTTCCTGGTTCCCTCCCGGACAGATGCAGCCCATCATGCCAGTATAGGCTTGCATCACTCCAGGTACCGCCCAGTCCCCAATGAAGCCAAATCCCTGAGCTCCACACCAGTTTTTCAACCACTGATTGAATCCCATGGTGCGCACACACCTAGCCTCCTATGCCATACATGGGTAGCACCTCCGAGAGAGGTTCCATCGTGCTACTTGACTAAGGCCCCTCCCCAATTCCACAAAATCTTCCTGCACTTCTCTAATCCCTTTCTTAGCCAGGTCATTTGTCCCTAGGTAGACAATGACATCCAGCTCCCCCCCTCTCGTGCAGCTGCTCCGGCAATCCTGAGGATTCGCTTCCTGTCCCTGCAAGCCATGGTGCCAGGCAGGCACCTTACCTCCCTCTCCCTTTCCTTGCCCAGTTCTACCTTCCTAACAATGGAGTCCCCCACCAGGAGTTGTTTCCTTCCCCTGCAGGGTCCCCTGCCACCCTCCTGTGGGTCTCCTTGTGGAGGTTCCCAGCATCCTCCTTGGTCTCCACTGTGGGTGCCTCCATAGAGGGAACCACACTTTGTCAGAATGGCATAGGAATTGTGGAAGGTACAATGGGAGGGATGACCTCTGTTCCACCACCTTCACCTCCCTGAGCCCACTGTGGTCCAACAGCTCCTCTTTCTTGGCAACCTCTGGAGGCAACGGCAGTGGCACTGGTGGTCCCTGGATGGAAGAGGAGGTCCCACAAAGCTCAGCAACTCTGCCTGGAGGTGAGCAACCTCCTCCCTCAGCCCAGAGAGGTGCCTGAAAATGGGACAACACTGCATCCTCCAGAACATCTCCGAAGACTGCTGCTCCACAGCCACTGCACTGCACCACTCAATCATGTCTTATTTCTGGCCCCTTAACTGTTTGCAATCCTTACTCTTTCCTCTGTTTTTTTCTCTCTCCTTACTTTCTGCCTGTGTGCCCTTTAAGCACCTGATTGTCCTGTTCTGAGACAAGAATATCCTATATTTCAGTAGACCACTTACTTGCTCAGAGGCAGACCTCCAGCAGCTAGAGGGGGCCAGAGAGCTACTCTTGCCCTTCTAGGATGGTGGGTCCTTGGTGGTTCTGTGATCACTCACTTCCTGCCCCAAACAGGAAGTTCCTGTTGTCAGTCAAATTCTGTGCCTATAAAAATAGAACTAGCTTTGGGGGGGGTAGAGGGGAGGAAAGGAGGGCAATATAGTCCCAGCAGAGAAGTTCAGTCACAGAGCAGTCCTTTCTCCTGGTGTCTTCTGCCAAGCTATTAGCAGAAACTTTCTAAGGCAGTCTTTAAATGTAGCTTCCTTCTTGCTAAGCCACTCCCCCTACTTACCAGATCTTTCTACAAGTAATTTAAACCTCACAGCAGTTAAGTCCTTTCAGTCACCTGAGATTTACACCTAGATAACTCTTCAGATACCCATTCAGTTCAGTTAACCCAAACACACACTTTTTTTTTGTATGTTAGTTTTTTTACCCTAAATTAAAGGTAAAATACAAAAGTTCTTCTACTTTAGTCCCAGCAGAGAAGTTCAGTCACACTGCAGTCCTTTCTCCTGGGTCATTTCTAGAGCATTTGATTTCTCAGCAGAGACAGTCATTAATACATTTTATTAACAAGAAATGATGCAGCACTCAAAACATGGCTGTCTATGTCACAAGTATTACTCTGAATAAGCTTTACAGTTTATTTAGAATACTGCAACACTGTAATATTGACATTCAAACCGTACAGAGCCTTAGTTTTATATTGCGCTAAATGGAACTCTTTGGCCAAATTAAAAGTTGTTTTATTTATTTATTTATTGCAGTTTAGGATTAATATCTTTGAGTCCTGGAACTCGTTTACTAAAGTTCCAGGTCATACACAAAACAATTAGTCAAACATACAGGTTGCAGAGATTACAAAAAAAGTTAGACAAAGCATATCGGTTGCATACATTTAAATGATACGAGTTAGAATACATTGAAGGAACAGTTTGTTTCAGTCAGGTTACAAATAAAATAGGAGGAACATGGTTTCAAGAGTATAAAGCATTTCAGTGAGGGAACATTCAGGATACAGCACAAAGAAAACAGTTTCAAAGGAAGTGCTTTAGTCTGTCAATTTAAGGTCATCAGGCCCCTGGGAGTACTGGTCATGCAGATGGGGCTAGCAATACAGAGGGGGAGTGGGTGCGGGAGCAGCCTAAGGACGGTGTTGTCATTTTGTGGGAGGATGAGTGATCTGGGGGGAGTTGCTGCAGTGATGTCAGCAGTGTGGGGGGTGCAAGCTGGAGCTCATCAGGAGACAAATGAAGAGGGAACAGGTGTGGGAGAAAAACTAGGGGAAAGGTACTGGAGTGGCGGAGATGTGAAGGGAGGCTGGGATATAAACAGCAAGGGAGGGAGGGAAGTGGTATGGTAATGGAGGGTTGTGCAGGAGAGAAGGTGGGGTAGGAATATTAGGGGCAGGAGAGGGTGGGGGTTAGTAAGTGGAGGGGATGGTGGTGTAGGGGATGGAGTGGAAAGTGGGGGTGGGAAGGGGGGTGGTAATTTAGGCTAAAGAGTCTTGTAACTGGCTAGTCGAAGCATGCACAGGCCAGTTCATGATGCAGTAGAGTCCTAAGTCCTGTTTTGAAGAGGCTAATCTCATTGCTTTCAATGAGTGATGCAGGTAGCCTATTATACCATTTTGGTCCTCAGTACAAGATGGATTTCTGTGCCAGGGTGGTGCATTTAAATGGTGTCAGGAGCCCGCCTTTCTCTGCTCTCCTGCTTGGCTTAGATGATCTAGCCTGCTGGAAGAGTCCACATAGAGCTGGAGGTGCTAGTCTTAATTGGGCTTTCTTGACAAGTAGGCAGGTCTGGTACTGGGCTCTGAGATGGAGATGAAGCTATCCAGTACCTGAGTAGAGGGCACAGGTGTGGGTTGAAGAATCAGCTCCTAGGATCAGCTGGCAAGCCTTGTTTAATAGGGTTTTTATCCAATTGAGGGCAGTTTCGGTGCCCACCCTGTATATTGGTAGGCCGTAGTCAATAGATGCAAGGACCAAATTGCTCATGGCTAGTTTTATTGCATCAGGTGTCATAGAGTGCCTGTGGCAGTATAGCACTCCAAGTTTCATACTGGCGGTTTTGACAACATGGTCAATATGACCAGAGAAATTGAGAGTGTCATCAATGTGAATGCCTAGGTATTTAAATGAGTAGACTTGCTATAGAGCATCTCCATTAAGATTCGGTATCGGCCGACTCAGTGGTGCAGAGGGCTGAGGCGCTGGTGCCTTACCTTAAACAACACCACGACCCAGGTTCGGGAACAGACTTAGGTCGCTGGGGTCAGTGGGGGCAGGAGAGGATTGAGCATCTCGAGGACTGCTCTCCTCTCCTGAGGTGGGTTAGGGTGATACCCCGCTCTGTAGTGGCCCCCGATGGAGACCGGATGCACTACAAGATGCGGTACAATGTCAGGGGTGCCAGAAAAATGTAAAAGCCATCCTGGATTGGCCAGGATGATGGCAGACGTTCTGCTGACACCACCGAAGAACTCTCAAGGAGCCTGACTGCCTCAGCAGCACCCTGGGGCTGAGAGAGAGTGTGCTGGCTGTCCTACCAGTGTCTTCCCCCTAGAAGGAGGGGGACCCACTCGGCGTAGGGTTACGCTGAGCAACACCAGGGTCGGCTGCAATCTGAGGTAGGGGGTTCCAAGGGAGGATAGTAGGTGGACGTTGGGGAGCATGGCTGCCTGAAGGAAGTGGCAGGTCTGGGGCATGTAGGAAGGGATAAAGAAATAATGCAAAAAAAAAGATTCTGTATTAGCATAGGATGGAACTCCTTTTTGTTCTGTGGGACAGGAAACAACATGCTCTTAGCTTTTTGTGATTTAGCAACAGTATTTTGGCACTGAACCAGGATTCTAGGTAGTAGAAGCTGTCGAGGAGTTTGGAGGTGATGTTGACTGGTCCCTGCCAGAGGCAAAAATTACGACATCATCTGCATAGAGTATGATGTGAGCAGAGCAGGCTGAGGGTAGGGTATTGACATAGAGACTGAAAAGGAAAGGCCTTAGGATTGGTCCTTTGGGGACTCCAATGCTTATCTCTCGGGAGATGATAGTGAGTCTCCAATTCTGACACTCTGATTGCGGTGAACGAGGTAACTGCTAAACCATGTCACTATGTCTGGGGATAGTCCTGTTGAGAGCAGGCTGTTATGAAGAAGGTGACAATTAACAGAGTCAAAAGCCTTCATGAGGTCTATGTATACTGACCCCACTGCCAGCCCTTTGTCTAAGGTGTTGTATACTTGTGAGGTGTATTCTACCAAGGCCGTTAGGGTGGAGTGATGTTTCTGGAAACCATGCTGATGGGGGCACAATTTGCTGTACTTCTCCAGGTACTCTGTGAGCTGGTCAGAGACCACCCTCTCTAGGGCTTTGGAGGGGGGGAGGATGGATATTGGCCTGTAGTTGGAGGTGATGGTTCTAGCTCCAGTTTTAAGGACAGGGGTGACTAAGGCCATCTTTCAGGCATCAGGGAACACACCTGATCTGAGTTAGGCATTGAAAACCTTTGTGAGTGGGTTGGCAAGCTCATTTAGGACAAGGCAACCAGCTTCATGTTGACTTGGTCACTTCCCATCCTTGTCTTTCCAAGGACACACTTGATGTACTTGATTGTCTCAGCCCTGGTGATTTGTTTAAAGTAGAACAGCGGAGTCCCAGTTCTTGATGTTGTGGGTTGGGAATCATTTGGTGATGGAGCAGTAGTTGGATTGAGAAAATTGGCTGGTAGTACACCTGAGAGATCAGTAAAGGCTTAGTTGAACTTGTTGGCTATGTCTACAGGTTCCTTGAGTGTCTGTAGAGGTTGTGATCAGGTTTGGTGGGGCTCTGGGTGCCCTCCCCATGAGGGTTTTCATGGAGATCCAGAAGTCCTTACCTGAGCCCCAGCATTTGGTAAAAAGGTATTTATAGTACATAGTTTTAGCTGATTGGATGAGCCTGGTGCAGTAGTTTCTAGCTGTTCTATATGCAGTAACATTGGCTTGTTTCCTGGACAACTTGGCCTTATGCCACAGATTGTCACTGTTACTCATTAGATCAACTAATGATCTGGAGAGCTATGGGTTGATGATTCCCTTCACTTTTTTGGCTTTCAAGGGTGTAAATATGTCACAGGCTTGATTGAAAGTCATGACTAGATAGTTTAGGGCTTGGTTACCATCAGTGGCTCTGTCGAGTAGTGACCAGTCAATCTGCTTTAAGTATTGCTTAAAGGTGTCCAGTAGCCCTGGTCTCAGGGTTCAATTTATAGAGACTTTGGGTAGGCATTTGGAGAACTTATTGGCCCAGTAGAACTGGACTGGTGAGTGGTCACTAAAGCTGTCTGGCAAGACAGATACTCTAGATATGTGCTCAAGGTGGGAGGAGAGGAGCCAGTCAATGAGGGTATTGGTGCCAGTTTTGTAGTTATTCCTGGTGGCATGAGTGACCAGTTGGGTGAGGTACAGACTGGATATGAGGTCTTTGGTCTGAGTTTCCTTCAGAGACTGCCAGTTGGTGTTGACGGCTCCAACAATGACTTGTTCCCAGTTGTTGCCGATTGTTTACAAATAACTTGAGGCCAGTGTCATGTTTATTTAGTTGTATGTACATGGTGGTGAATAGAAGGACCTTATTTTGTTGTGCCATGGAGAGTTTTAGATTGAGGATTTGAGCCTCATTGGTATGCAGGCTGTTGTTCAGGGTATGAACTTTAATGTCTTCTCTAATGTAGACAAGGCAACCACCCCCATGTTTGATTAGCCTGTCCTGTTCGTAGGTGCTGTAGCCATCTATCGAGATGGAGGCACCCGAGTTTTTTGCTGAGATCCTGGTTTTGGTGAGGGCTATTATGTCAGGTTTGGTCATCTCCACCCAAGCCTGGAACTGGGAGACCTTGTGCAGGAGGCTATAAATGTTAAGGGAGATGATCTTGAGGAGTCCATTTCCTTCAGAGGTCCTGAGGGGGGGGCGGGTTGAGATGAACATTGCCAGACAGGAGTAGTATAAGGAAGCAGGACCAGGTATTCTTGATTAAGCAGCTAGGCTGAGCCTCCAGGTGCCTCTTGTCTGCATTACATGCTATGTAATAGTTGCAGCACAGTACAGCGGTGATGAAGGGTGCACTGGGACCTTGCTTGGTATTGTTTAGCATGGTGGTGAGGTGCGTTCATAATGAAGGAAGCTCAGTGGATGTACACCTTCTGTCTTGAACCACTAACCTCAGTTCAACAGTGGGGACTGTGGGTGCCCTAGCTGGTCCTTCCATTTCTCTTCTATCATTAACCCCATGCCAATTAAGCGGAGTGAGGAGGAGGGCTAGCTTGGTGTAAAAGGCCTTTTTAGGGTGGGTATGCAGTGACAGATAATTTGTGTTGTCAGATTTCCTGTAGGTGGGTTGCTAGTCAGCTCACAGGATCAGCAGTCAGTTATAGGTGAAGCCTTTTAGCATGAGTAGAACCAAGGTCTGACTGCTCCTGGGTCAGAATGCTGCAGGGATGTTCAGGGATATATAATATAATAATCTTATCCAAGGCACGAGGAGACAAATGAAGAATAATCAAATCCACAGGAAATGGTGAACTACTGGAGACCACTAAACTGTTGTTACTGTAAAGACCTAGAATGTGTTAAATTCCTGAAGGTGATGAACATTGGCCTGGGGCATATGCAGGATATAAAAAATCATTTGTTAGTGTCTTCCCTTTGTTCTCAAAATGGTTGTGAATGGATCTCAAAGACAAGCACAGATCCTTTAGGAACATGTAAGATGGAAATGTGGATTCAATGCAGCACTCCTCAACTCAGGGCTTGTAAAACAGATTTGCTGAACTTACTTTTACTTTTGATGGCTTACAAAAAAGTTGATTTATGATGAGAATGCCAGTAACTGGTGGTGATGTTTTACAGTTTCTTAGTCCAGGAAAGTTTCATAGATGCCATGTCCAAGAATGGAATAGTTCCTCCAAGCAGAAACACATGAAAATCCACTAAACTAAATTTAGAAAGTTATTTTATTTATATTGATACATAGCTTGTGGTTTTTATAACCAATATATTTACATTATACCTTTTTGCTTACTTAGAAGTTGTAGAACCTATTTAAGGCAATAGTTGGTAGAAATATATATAACATATTTTATTTAAATTGTTTTCTAGTGGGATTCCATTCTGACCCTGTTAAGAGAAGCCTGCATTGGAATATCCAGGGGCTGAGACAGCCGCATGCTTTGGTGTGTTTTTTTAACATAGTCCAAGTCAGATTTTCCAGCATTATATTCTTAACATCAGTCAGAAGGCTGCACGACCAAGGTCTGAAATCTATATGGCTTTACCTTAACCATAGTCAAACAGCTGCATTTAAGGAACTGTAAGGAACTATGTGAACTTGAAAACTGGAGTCTGTTTAATCAAATTCCTCAAACAATTTACAGCCTCAGTGCATAATTATTTGTTTATTTTTATTTATTGAAATGTTTCACCAGGAAGGCACACTGAGCAACATGTTGCTCATCTCCCGATGCAACTTGGGGGGTAGGGGAACATGAGAATAGATTATGTTTTGGGGGCTTCTTACTGCCCTGCCATGGAGGGGATACTGTGGGGGAAGATGGGGATAGCTTGCCTGATGTTGGGGTGCAGGGCTGGGTGGGGGGCTGCACATGAGTGCCGACTAGGGAACCAAGGAGAAATAAATTAACTGTAGTAGCGAACTTAATTCCAGCACAATTGGCAGTTACCACTGTCGTTGTGCGGACAAAGTGTAGCAGTAGCTCTCATCGCTGAAGGTCAGAAAGTGATTTTTGTGCATATAACAGTAGTTTCAGATAGGAAACTCTGTTAGAACTCTATGCAACTGAAGGGAGAATTAACTCTATATAAAGAAAATTGTCCAAACACAGCTTCTTCTTGCCTTTCTGTGTGGTAACAAAATCCATGTCAGTAAAGGCAACAATCAATGCTCTCTGATTTTATACTCAGACCTTGTCACCAAAGGCAACAATTGATGCTCTCTTATTTTACATCACGGCCTAACATATGTAAGTATGGTTTGATCACCTGCTTATCAATTAATTAACTGATGTCGATGTAATCCGCAGTGCAACATTCTCTATTACTTACTCCGCGGTTAGATGACTGCGACTAATATGCCAGTGACTACTCATATCGGCAACATTTTCTCTGCTACATTTTCACCATGCCCAAAGAAACTGTGACTATTAGTCCATAATCTGCCAACATCAGAATGGAAGCGAGAGGTAGTATCTCCTCGGCTATAAAGATTAATAGGGGTGTGAGACAAAGTTGTGTTTTGGCTCCCCTACTGTTTGTCTTATATATTGACCAGATGTTGAAGGAGAGTGCTGAGGAATTTATTGATATTCCAAATATAAATATGAGCAAATGTCCTTTATTGGCATTTGCTAATGACATTGTTATTTTCTCCCTTTCAAAAGTGGGATTACAAAAGAATATTAATAATATATCTTTAAAATCATTTAATCTAAAGTTAAAAATAAATTTGAACAAAACAAAAGTTTTATTTTTTTCCAAGGGGCAAAAGAGATGTTCCACATTTTGGACACTAGGGAATGAAAGATTAGAAAGAGTAAGGGGATATCAGTGCTTAGGGGTTGATTTCCAGGAAAACACAAATTGGACAAATAATTTTCGATCCTTGTCAAATAAGTTAAAAAACACAATAGCAGGTTTGGTCTGTTTTAACTTAAAATATGGGGGGATGTCTTTAAAGCCTTTGATAAATTCATAAAAGCCAAACTAGACTCACAAATACTTTATGCTTCTGAAATATGGCATATAACTAATATAAATAAGTTGCTTGTTCCATTACATAAGTATCTATGTTACATATTAAAATAGGACATTCCTGTCCAGCTGTTTACTTGAGATCTGAATTGGGGTTAAATAATCTTCAAGCGTTGGTGGAATCCTGAAAAGTTAATTTTTGGGGCTCACCTTGAGTAGGAAAGATTCATTGGCTTTGGTGTCCTTAGCATTAAAAGGAAAAGAAAAATGGTACAAAATGGATATCAAACAAAAATTATGATATACAAACTTAATGAAAACTATGGAGGATAATGGATTGTGCAATCTAAAATGGATAACAGAAAAAGGTATTTTTTGAAGCTTGAAATATAAACTATACATTACAAAAAAGAGTGTCAATAACTGAATCATCAAGGATCTACAATTAATTAAGAACTCTCAATACTCAAAATGGTTTACAGAAAACAACAATTACTTTGGTTTAAAACCTTATTTGGAAGTCTTGACAGATAACAGACTTAGAACCACATTTTCTAATTATAAGTTTGAACAAGCCAAGATCAATGTTTGTCTTTATCGATATAAAGTGGAAGGTATTGTTTCTGGGGATTGTGATTGTACTAATGGGGGGATAGAAAACCTTGAACATGTATTATGGGAATGTAGCTGGTATCAGTTACAAAGGGCCTACTGGTTGGGTCCCTTTTTGAATGAATTGTATGTGATGGATAAAAAGCTTTTAACTAATATATTATTACATACAAGAGACTCTTGGTCACTAGAATAGCTTGCTAAATATTTCCTAGCAATAGAAAAAGCTAGGAGGAATATGAATGTTATTTGATTGTGTACTTGGTATGTTCCTATTGTGTTTAAATGCAATCTTAGATAAGCTTTTTATAGTTGTCAGTAGATAAAATATATAATTTATGATTTCTCAGAGTCTAATGGATGTGATAATATTTGTGATTTTTACAGTTTTGTATTTGATTCTTCTTTCTTTATTGTAAGGCTTATTAGCCACACAATAAACTTTGTTGATATTATAAAAAAAAAAAAACAACTTTGGAATTACTAAACGATCCTTACTTGGCTAATGTTGCAATCTTGGAAAATATTGCAATTAAAAAAAATGAAGTAATGAATCTCAGAGCTGATGTATTGTATAACCAGACCATTTTCAAAGAACTGGTTAAAAATAATAGTGAAGAGAAGGAAAAGCTATCTCAGACCCTGGAATGCATAAAATAAAACCCAGTGAGAAAAGTAATAAGGCATTTCAAGCAAATCTCCCAGCACCCTTTGTAAGGGAACAGGATTCATATAATAATCCTTTAAATAGAGTTCATCAGGAACAAAAACATCCTATGTGCAATAAAAAGCTTAATAAAGTTAAAAATGAAAAATGCAAAAAACATAAAAAATAAAAATAAAAAACATAGAAAATAACTCAAAAACAGAGACTGTCAAAAATCAAAACAAGAGGGAAGAGCAAAATAAATTATTGGGAATAGAGTGCAATAAGGTAGATGAAAGTTATAGTAAAATGAATTGTGAAACTATGCGAGGGAGGGAGGAGACCAAGGGATCTAGAGGTAAACCTCCATTATTCTGTGATACTGCTGATCCTTGTACACCTTCAGGAATTACAATTCCAGTATCTTTACAGCAGCATAAGAATATGCATATTCAAGAAGTTAATATCCCTGATATAGGATTGGGAAAATGGGTTGAATTTGAATATGAAAACTTGATTGAGATCTACAGAATTAAAAAATAAAAGAAGAGACCCCAGACAAATTGAAGACATGGTTCCTACACCTTTTGCACATTAGAGAAACAGAAGGTACTTTTTTAGTTATGAGACCTCCAAGTGAACAGATTCAAGACTGTTCAAGACTGTGTGTTACTTTATTACAAGGAAGACTTAATAACAAAGAAAATGTGGTCTCAAAAACACAACCTTAGTTTGATAGGTACACATTTATGTACTCCAATTAAGGCACCTATTTCATTACAAGATACAGATTTCAACATAAACTCAGCTGAACTTGTGGACACAGCAAATAGACAGAATGATATAAAAACCATTTTAGAAAATGTTGAGAATTATCAGTCACAACAATCGAATGAATGGAAATGCAAGGCCATTTCTATGTTTGGGTGGGAACTAACACAGCATTTTTCAAATAATCAAATTAAATCTGAGATATCCACCTTTCTCTCACATTCCCTAAAAATCATTATAACAGATAGTTCAATTGTGAAGATAAAAACTTACAATTCAAGTATAATGACATCACAGATTGATCTTACGTTTAGGAACTGCATGTTAAAAACTGCAATTCTTAAAAAAATCTCACACATTGGGCATCTTTGGAATACATATAGTTGCTCCTCAAGATTTGGAAACATTTGCAGTTAAATGTAATACAGATAATGTTTCTGATGGTCAGGGAAAACAAATGGAGACACAACTTAAAAAAGGGGAAAATCATGACTGTTCCTTATCTAATACTTTAATCCTTAGATGATTACAACCTGTTTTTATAGAAGAATCACAGCTATCTATTAATACTGCAGCTCTTGAAATTAATTTAATATCATGGAATACTGAAGGCACTGCAGAGAAGTTTGCAGATCCTGAAGTTAAAAAAAAAAAATCATTAGTAATTTTGATTTAATTTGTCTCAAAAAACATGTTTTTCTTTCTTCAACATCTTTACAGCTACCAGGCTACTCAAAGTATGAAGTCCCAGCCCACAGGTTGAAAACATATTGTCATTTTAAGGTTGGCCTTCTCACTTATGTTAAAAGTTTATTCGATTTTAAAATTAAAATAATAGAAGTTAACATAAATAATATCTTAGTTCTTGAACTTGAAAATAATCAACCAAAACTAATTCTAGTAAATACTTTTCTTCCCCCTCAAAACAAAAAATAATTCTGATGTCTTACAGAATGCTTTTACATGTTTTGAACAACTAATATAGCTACATGACATGAACATGATAATCATAGCAGGTGACTTCAGTGCAGGAGTGGCAGAATATGAATCAGTGATATCAAAGATTCAATATACTGAACTACTTACAAGTATTCAGATAATGGATCCTAGGGCTCAATATCATAACAAATATACTGATAAAGTACTGAATTTGAGAGGCAAAGAACTGTAAGTTTATGATGGAACTTAATATGTTCTTGGCCAGTGGAAGAATATCTGGTGATACTGAAGGTGTTTTTATATTTATGAGCACCTCTGGTTCTTTAGTCATAGATTTTTTTTGGATTAATGTAGAAACTTAAAAAAATCAGTTAAATTAAGTGCATTGGATAATGCTGGTTCTTCTCATTTTCAAATACACTTTATAGTACAAATTCCAAAGGATTTATTGTGACTCAGTACTAACCAAAATAATGAAGGTCATATTGAAATAATTAACCAAAAAAGAATGTGTTTGAAACCTGATATTATTTATAACTTTTCTGAAATGTTCTCCGGGAAACTAATTGATAGGCTTAGAGTAGGACTTCTCAATTTAGAAAATCCAGGGCAAACTATTGCAGACTAGGGAAAAATTAATAATTTAAGTAGACCCCACTGCAGAAGTACAAGTCAACAAAGAAATAAACATTATTTTACCTGGTTTAATCATGTTTGCCAAACTGAGAAGCATCCTTTGTCCAAACTAGTTTGGAAATTTAAAAAGGATAAAACTAAAAATAACCTAAAGATTTTGAATAATGCCAGGAAAATTTATAAAAAAATACCGGAACAGGAACAAAACAAATATAATAATGCAATGTGGGAAAAATTGCAGAAAACTGTTATTCAAAAGGATATCAAAGGTTTTTGGACCTTGGTCTCCACTGGACTAAAATCATACACAAATAAATTAAAAGCTTTTATAACTCCTAAGTCCTGGGAAGAACATTTCATAGCATTATATTTTTCTCAGACCAAAGAATACAGACTGAATAATGTTAATATAACTGTTTCTTCCTCATATTTTCCATGTCCTATATTCTTCAACATAGAAGAGGCAAGGAATGCAATATTATCTCTGGCATCTAACAAGGCCCCAGGCCCTGACCTCATAATAGGAGATATCTCTAAAACATTTTCTGATTGGTGAATGCCTATTCTTACTATTATATATAATTTATTCTTACAGGGTACTCCATTTTCTGGTAGTTGGAGAGGAAGTACAATATTTCCTATTTACAAAAAAAAAGATACTCTGTATCTATCTATGTATAGACCCATAAGTCTTATTGATATTTCCCAAAAAATATTTTGCAAACATAGTACTTTATAGGCTTACTGAATGGTTAGAACAGGAACAAATAATCAGTAACCTATAAAATGGTTTCAGGGCAGGACGTTCAACCATTCAGCACTGTCATGTACTTTTTCATCTAATTTGGAAATATGTAAAGGTTAAAAATCATACACTTTATTGTTGTTTTGCTGACCTGTCTTCTGAGTTTGATAGTATTAGTAGAGCCTTGTTATGGTAGAAACTTATACAGCTTAAAATAGATCCAGATTTGCTTAATATTTTAATACACCTGCATCAGAACACCTGGATATGAGCTCAGTATAATCATCAAGGTGATACTATAGACAACATTTCTGCAAATTTGCAAGTTCGGCAAGGTTGCATATCAGCACTGACACTTTTTAACATTTACATACTGTAAATTCAATAATATTAGCAATGGATGATTCAAACGTTTATTCTCTCACAATACTAAGTCAAAAAATCACTTGTCTTCAATATACAGACACCATTGTTTTAATTTCAACTTCTAAATTGGGGCTTCAAAGAAAGTTAACTCATTTTGCAGACTTATGTGATAAAAATGGTCTAACCATTAATAAAAATAAGACCAAAATGGTAATATTCAGCAACCATTCAAAAATTCGACCCACAATTTTTCTTAATGAAACATATATAGATACTGTAAAATTTTATGATTATCTACTGTGCAGTACAGTAGGTGTTAACTTTTTGTAGAACTTAAAATGGAAGGATCATATTGAAATGTTACAAACTAGAATAAATACTACTGTCAATGCTTTGAAAATCTTTAATGCACAATTAGGTAAAGGCATGGTCAAAGGATATCTCAGAGTGATAAATGCCAAAGTGCATGCATGCATCCTTTATACTTCAGAGGTCTGGGCCATTGATAATCTTATGAATCTTGAAAAAATTATGAATAAATTATATAGGAATACTCTTATGGTGTCCTAATCAGTCCCAGTGGAAGTTTTAAAATTAGAATTGGCACAATATTCCTTACAAGCTTTGGCAACTGAAAGACAATTTATATTTCTTGTGACCATGTTGAATGCCCCAGAGTCCTCCTTACATAGAATATGTATTGAGGAAGAAATTGAGTATAGCATGAAGGGTTTTGTCTTTCCATCCATTCAGAAAATTAAGAAACATCTCCTTCCTCTTGGACTAGCATATCTTATTGGCGAATTTCATCTCTATTCTATGACAAAACTGAAAGAAATTATAAAAAATAGAGTAAGAGATGTAGCCATAACTAAAGACTTGGAAAAACTGAATAAGTTAACATTTTTTCATTGGTACAAACAAAAGAAAATAACACACATCCTTGAACCATATTTATTAAAAGTCATTAACCCCAAATTAAGAAGACATAATTAGATTTCGATTTGAATTTCATAAAGCTGATTACTGTATATTCATTATCACCAAAAAAGACTGAATGTTGATACTCCACATTGTAAAAGTGGTTTAAATTTGGAAGATGATTTTAAATGTATAACTCTACTTTGTCCTCTTTATGAACAATCTCGGAAATACTGGTTAGGTGACCTTCTGGCTTCCCTTGGTCTCCCTCCCTCCCTCTCAATTAATAATAACATTATTTACATCACATAATTATTCATTATTATATAAACTAGCAACATTTTTGGCTTCCACACATCTATGAAGTAAGACTGTTTTTATTTTTTATTACGATGATATCTTGTATATTTGTTAAGAATGTCCTTAACTAATGTACACAGAACTTAAGACATGTTGTAGAAAGCCTGATGATAATGTATATTTCTTCTTTTAGCACTGTCTGCATTTTTAATTGTGCTGATTTTTAAATTGTATGTATGTATTTTGTAATAGCATTTTGCTGAACAAATAAAAACCTTTGTACTGTACTGTAAGATGGCTAATTCTGATGCCAGGGCAGAAGTGCAAGCAATCTTAAGACGTTCAGAGAGTACTGTTAAGCTTTTGCTCAAATTTACATATGGCTCTCCTGGGGCGCCCACTGATTTGCCCCTGTTTGTAGTTCAAATGACCCCACCACCTCTCCCATTCCCTCCCCACCCCTACGTCAGCGTTACTCTTCCTCTCTTTTGTGCTCAAAATGTGACAACTATTGCCTGTGTATAGTTAAAATCTTAACGTACATAGAACTTCTAGACATGTAGATATGGTGTACATAACTAGCTCTAGAACTTATAGATATTTTATTTATTTATTTATTGGATATAATTAGAATTACAAACCTTTGAGTCACAGACTCTTTTGCAAAGGCTCCACGTCGGTTACATAGGGTGGAGGGTACACAAATACAGAGAACATTCAATGAACAGGTAGAAATTCATAACACAGTACTGCCGGTGCAGTCCAGGCGTTAACTTTGTCAACTGGTGACAGTAGTAGGCAGAGATACAAGATAACCCTTGTCAGAGAGGTTAATGATGCTGACTCTTGGGATCAATTGAGACCCTGTGTCATGCGTATTGGGGGTATGGAAAAATCAGAGGAGGGCAGAGAGTTAGCCACAGTCGCATTATTCTGACTTCCAGAGTTGAGCTCTGCATAATGTATATATATGAGATATGTAGATATGGTGTACATAACTAGCATTACATTATTGTATCCACTGCACAATGTATGTCAAATTTGATACTGTAATGTACTGACTCCCTATACAATTGCTCTACTCTACTGTACCATGTATGTCCCCGGGTTGACCCTGAAATAGGGACTGTAATTGTCTCAGTGGTCCTACCCGGTCACCAAAACCCAAATAAACAAATAAATAAATAAATAAAGGTATCTATGTTACCCCCACGTCACTGCCTAAGATCTTCATGTGTCCTGTCAATGCCAAACCCCCCAAGACCAAAGAAAAAGGTTGCAAAATGCAAAAAAAGGGTGTACGTTGGTACCTATGGTAAAAGGAAGGCTAAATGTGTGTGCTTAATGTACATGTGTTTCTCTAAACTAGTGTTGTGCGAAATTGACATATTTCACCCCACAAAAAATTTCACAAAATGTTTCATCGAGCATGTCAGTTTTGCTTATGGCCTGTCCCTGAACAATCCCCCACTCCAGTGTGCTGTTTATCATATTCTCTGGTGGTATAGTGGCCTCAACACCCCCCACCCTGGCAGCTGTCCCAACCTGCTCTGTCCTCCATCCCAAAACAGAGCAGGCTGCCGGCACAACCTTCCACTCTCCTGCACAGCTGGCAGCCCACAGACATGTGAAAGAATGAGTGCATGCTAGGCTGTGCATGCACTCATTCATTCATATAAAAACATATGGCAACAAGTTTTAAATTAACCCTGGTGGCTAGCAGTCCCTTCCCCTGACCCTATCACCCATCTGCCCATACTTTTGTTTTTGTTTACATATTATTTCCTGGTGGTCTAATGGCCCACCCTGTCCCTCAACCCATCAAGTACTGTCCCACCCCACTCCTCCTATTCCAAAACCAAGCAGGCCACCGGCTTAGCCCTCCGCTCTCCTCCACAGCTGGCAGCCCGCTGACATATGAATGAATAAGCACATATAAAAAAAATATGGCAACAACCTGGGAGTGGGTCCCAGGGTGGTAGCCTGGTTAACAATTGGCTGGACAACAGAACACAGAGGGTAATAGTAAACGGAGTCCGCTCTGAAGAAAGGGGGGTTGCTAGTGGAGTACCGCATGGTTCAGTACTGAGACCAATCCTCTTTAATGTCTTTATAGGAAACATTGAAGAGGGGCTGGTAGGAAAAGTATGCCTTTTTAGAGATGACACAAGGATCTGCAACAGGGTTGATACACAAGGGGGATGGAAAGGAGGAGAAGGGACTTGGCAAGGTTGGAGGAATGATCAGAAGTATGGCAGCTTAGATTCAATGCAAAGAAGTGCAAAGTAATGCGCCTGGGAAACAAAAACCCAGGGGAAGAGTACACAATGGGAGGGGCACTAACAACAACAAAAATGGAAAGGGACCTGGGGTAGTCATATCAGATGACCTTAAGGTAGGCAAGCAATGTGAGGAGGCAGTAAGGAGGGCTGGGGGGATACAGGGATGCATAGGGAGAGGCATCATCAGTAGAAAACAGGAAGTTGTTATCCCTTTGTACAGAGAGTTGGTGAGACCCCATCTGGAGTACTGTGTGCAATTCTGGAGGCCCCATCTCCACAGGGACGTAGACAGGATGGAGGCAGTCCAAAGGAGGGCAACTAAAATGGTGCAGGGTCTGCAACAGAAGCCATACAAAGGGAGACTAAAAGAGTTTAATATGTATACTCTTGAGGAAAGGAGGAAAAGGGGGGGGGAACATGATGGAAACTTTCAAGTACCTCAAGGGAATCAACAAAGTCCAAGAGGGAGCATCTTTCAGAAAAAGAGATGTGCAAGAACAATGGGACACAATCTGAAGATAGAGGGGAAGGCTTGGGGCAATGTGAGGAAGTATTTTTTCACGGAGAGGGTGGCAGACACAAGGAACCACCTTCCTGAGGAAGTTGTGGGGTCAAAAACAGTGGGGGACTTTAAGAATGCATGGGACAGACATAAGGCAATTCTTGTGGGGGGGTAGGCAGAAGTAGGCTGTTGATTAGCTAGAATTTGCAGCTTATCCAATAGATAGGGAAATGGGTAGACTAGGTGGGCCAAGCATTCCTTATCTGCTGTCAAGGTCTATGTTTCTATATTTCTATATTTTAAATTAGGCCTGGTGACTAGCGGTCCCTCCCCCAGACCCTATCAACCAACTGCCCATATTACAAGAAGAAAAGATATTCAGTAACACGCTATTTTATGGTAATTTCAGTTTATCATAGCCACAGAATTTGCTAATGAAATGGTTTTCTTGGTCCAAATGAATGGCCCTAGATAAACAATCTTTATATATCACTTGAGGGAAGGTAGTGCAGCCTAGCGGTACCAGAGTGACAAATGAAGCAGGAGATCACAGGCTGGAATCCCTGCACACTCAGGCACTCCTGGGGTGACCTTGAGCATGTCCCTTTAGCTTTGCAGTGTTTCTTCCCCTCACCGCTTCAAAAATTGGGTAGAAGCTTGACCTTCAGGAGGCTACAATATTGCATCTCTAGGTTATGCTGAGAAAGAAAAATGTGAAATAAATAAACATTCAGCAAACAAAGAACATAGGAACAGTAGAGTGCCTTTTCTATCAAAGGGCCCGATTCATGAAGGAGCATAGAGTATGAGCAAAATGCGTGTACCCCACCCACAGAGCTGCACACCTGTGGACAGGTGCGCAGGTACCGGCATTCACAAAAGCCGGCTACCTGTCCATGGCCTCCCTCCCAATGTGCAGACCCATGCAGGGTGGGTGCAGGCAGAGTCACGGACCCAGCAGGACATGCAGTCAGATGCCCAGCATGGGTCCACCAGTGGATTCTTTGAGCGGCGGGGCACATGTTGGCAGTGCAGCTCCCAGATGTCTGAGGGCCAGCGACTGTGGTGGGGAGCAGGGGTGCAGTGCCACTGGTCCTCACCACTGGCACTGATGCAGTGCCCTATTATGGAGGGGGGCATGCTTGCTGTGACAGGGGGTAGTAGGACATAGCCTCCAGGAATGGGGAGGGATGCTGGCATGTGGTGCTGCCAGGGTGAGCGAGCGCCTGCTGTACTTGGTGCCTCTGTGAGGAGTTAGGGTAATGTGGGTGTTGGGGGTGTGTGCCACACACACTGTTTCATGCAGGGGTGGGTGGCAGTAGGCGGCCATGACTCATGGCCCTGGCGCTTATGTGGCTGCTCATCCAGTCCTGCGGTGTGTGTGTGGGGTGCATAAGGAGTTTACAGCTGGGTCTCCCTGGTATACCCAGCGACCCGCTATGCACCCCCAAGGCCAGCACTATGCACCTTTGTGCATGGTGCATGGTGACGACCCACCCCCAGCCCGTTGCCCACTGTGTGACTGGGGGATAGGGTGCATACTCCCTTCGCACCCCTCCTCATGCATCCAGTGTGGGGGTGCAGTTGGTGCAAGGTGGCTACTCGCCTCGATACCTGCACATAGCCACTCTGCACCTTTCGTGCATAGGGCCCAATATTTGTGTGTGGTTTATTTAACTGTTTTTCCTCATCTTATTCAACATACATATTATTTAGAAGTGTTGATAATATGGTAGAGAAAAATTTTACAGATGTCAACATTTAAACGTTTACATTAATAAAACACCGAACAGATTTTGTACTTTTAATCTATATACATATGGCAGTGCCGAATGAATGTAATATGAAATAAATGTTTACCATCTATCCACTTCAGACTTTTGCTTGCAGGCCTAGGAAATCAAAACATTTTGGATGAAAGCAAATACATTCTGTTGTATTAAAGGGAGCAATATGAAGTGTTGAAATGTAGGGGAAAAAATTAAATGGGTTACAGGCTATTACCTTCATACTATACGTGAGACCTAACAACAGCTGCAACATTGCCCACAGGAATAAAAATGCTACAGACCTACAATTTTCAAGGAAGTGAACTAGTTTCATTCATTTTGGACAGACATGTGGTTGAATGATTCAATGCTGTCAAAAAAACAAATTTAACATTAATGAATGCAGTATATGGTGGTTGTGTCTGTTAAACAGTAAACTGATTAAAGCTGCTTAGCACTGGGCATTTTAGACATAAAATGTAATCATGTTTAGCAACTGATTTTATTTTTGTTATTGTCAAAGTACAGCCCAGCTGAGGTAGAGCCTCTTATCCGTCCAAAATTACTTTATTGTACAACAAACTTGTGGTATCAATGGAAAACAATGGCATGACTACATATATGCAATTCATGCCACCTCTCATGTGATTGTGGGACTAAGTACATATATCATGACTTTTTAAACTCTTTTATTGGTTGAGGTTAAGCGCTGTTTTTATCACCTCAATGATGTTATGGGGACCCCGTTGTCCTCCACAGCTGGCAGACCGCTTAGATGTGAATGAATGAATGCACGCATGAGCACATGCTCATTCAATCATTCATTCATTCATTCACATCTGAGCGGGCTGCCAGCCATGGAGGAGAGCAGAGAGCTGTGCTGGCAGCTCGCTCTGTTTCAGGATGGGAAAAGGAGCGGGTTGGGACAGTACTTGCTGGGTTGGAGGGGGGGGTTCACTAGAGCACCAAGAAAATGGCATAATTCCGCAATTTGCAGGTGAGATTCCACCATTCCGGGCAGAATGTCGCATTTCACAGGTGAAATTCTCGCAATTTTGCACCCGGGAAAATGTTTGCATAATGCTCTGATTCTGATAAATATTTCATGCAGCGAAATTACTGATTTCAGGGAATTTTGTCTGCAAATAAAACTTCACAACATCTCTATTCCAAACACTACAGACAGTAAAATGCAAAATGATACATGTGTTATGGGTGCACCTAATATGATAACAGCTGTCAGAAAAATGTTAATTTCCATTACTGGTATTTGTATATAGTTATTGTTTATTCTAAAGAATACCTAACTGTGTATTATGAGATAGGAATCAGGTGTGTGTGTGTGTGTGTGTGTGTATATATATATATATATATATATATATATATAATTTTACATATATATATATATCTCTAAGGTATGTTAAATACAGAGGTTAAATGTTTGATATTTAACATGCCCCTGATATGGACTTGGTGCAGATGCCAAGCATTTAAGGCATAGGGGAGTGTAACTCTCCTTCTGAGTGGGGCTCACCTGGTTGCTCCTGGAAGCCTGTTCTTGATCCCATCCCATCTCTCCCACTACCTCCTGCCACCATGTCTGGGTCCTGGGGGTCCCACTTGTCTCCATCCAGCCCCCTGTGTGGTTTGCCAGGATTATTGGGGCCAGTGGAGCTAAGTTGTGAGTCCGCCAGTGTGCTGTACACTGTCAGTGTGCCAGCGGGGTCTGTGCATGTGCAGTAGGCACTCGGAGTTTTCCAACCACTTCAGCAGTCTCTTCAATGCCTCTCCAGTGGTTCTGACCCCCAAGATAAGTTAGTCGGGGGTCTGATGCCTGGAGGAGGCACATCAGAAGTGGCATTGATGGTTATTTAAGAAGTGCCTATGTGCTAATACTGTATAATTTGGCTGCAGGAGCTTGGTAAAGTTAGGACTGCTATAAACTGTAGGGGAATGTGTACACTGGCAGACATCTTTGCTACTTTGACCCCCTGGTCCAGCTAATTAATAACTTGGATGCCTAAAGACTGCGGAAGTGACTTATGGGAGAGGTGGGAACTTTATTCTAGGCACCAAAACCCATTTACTAATTAATAATCAAACCAGGTTGATGTTCATTAACATTTGTGAATGACAGCAGGATCTGACCAGTCAGAATCTGGGATATTTGTTTGAGACTTCAGGAACTTTGGGCAGTTTGGGAAGTCTGGTCAGGGCTCTGATCAAGTCGAGAGGGGCTCATACTGTAAATTAGGAACGGTTGGACACCTTTCCAGTAGTTTATTTGGCCAAATGATCAGTCTCCTGAGAGGTGGAAAAAGGGATTTATTCTGCCTGAAGGAACTGTGATTGCAGCTGAACATCCAAGACATTGGGTGAAAGTTTTTTGTTTGAAGAATCCAGAGTCTGCAGTCAGCCTACAGCAGTACGGTAACCCTGAGTTTGCAAAAAGGGTTATTTGGAACTGTGTGTGCCAGAGCCTAAAGTTGGCACTTGGTCTGACACTGAGGACACTTATGGAGAAGGTTTGCAGGTATCCAGAGCTCAGGAACCTGTTGATCTTGTTGAAATACAGCTGTGGAAAGGTGGAGGTCCACTCCAGATACTGTACATTACCAGCTAAAAGCCACTGGCAAGGTGGATGTTGGAGAACTTGTTGTTGTACACTGAAGCTGATTACTTCTGTTCAGGCAAAAGGCGAAAACTGAATTCTTCACATCTGCTACTTGGAGCCCGGTAGGAAACTGCTAACCCCTATAGAGTGAGGCAGACTGGGATGCAGGGGGCCACTGGAATGTGCCTGAGCACTAGGGCACTCTGGATCCATTTAGGGAGTCAGACTGTGGGGTCACTCCTGAGTCTGGGTTCCTTTGTGGCCCAGTAGGCTTTGTGTTTGTGCCCTGTAATCTGGCGTGCTTGGAGGCCGAACATGACAAGCTGCTAGAATCCACAAGCAAGTCAGATGGTGACAAGCTTCAAGACTCTTCAAACGAGTCCAAGGTCAACCAGCTGCCAGCAATTGCTTTATCTTCCAGACCAATAGCCACTGCCCATTTGCTTGCTGCCCCATGGAATGGTTGTTCCTAGCTTGCTCAAACCCACTGTGCCAGTACCCAAACCTCAGTGTTTGCAGAACCATGAGTAACCCAGGGTTGCCCTGCCAAGGGAGATTAATTTAAAGCTGTTAACCCTTTTGGTAACGCTTACTCCAAGGGCCCAAACACCGGCCAACCTGTGGCAACTAGCAGGCCTGCGTTAAATCTTGGTACACAATCAGGACAGAAAAAAGGGGGGGTTTGCACTGGTACCAGTGGTGGGGGTCACTGTTAATGTTCTGGCTTATGGGCTTTGCTAATTTAAACAAGTTGTTTATTCCCAACAGCAATCCCATGTCCAGGTACCCATTCTGTAACCCTATCCCTAAGAATAAAGCTGTGTTTTGTTCTTTGCAAATCCTGAGTTGTGAGCATATTATTAGCTATAGCCATTAAATATATGTATTTTACTGTACTGGCAAACAGTGTGGTATCCAATGTGTGGAGTATCTGGAGGGGGAAGTGGGTAGGTGCAGCATCCCAGGAGGTTGTGCTGTTCCAACACCTGGCCCACTGTTATCTTACTCTGGATGGAGGCACCATGCTATTTTATTTCTATCCTGAGAAAGAACCCTGAATTACCACTGAAACAGAACCCAAGCCCCTTAACCTGTGTGGTAGTCAACAGGCAGAGGCAGTATCCCACTGGCATAAGGCCCCTGGGCTACATATATGTACTTTTAGGTTGCATCATGAAATGTTATTTTGATTTGTTTGGTGCTCAGATCATTCAGGACAGGGTACTATATAAAATAAAATACCTTGCCTTGCTGTGCTCAAAACTTTCTTCTACCTTTCCAGAACACTGCTTCCCTTTTCCTTTCCCTTCCCACCAGAAAAACCTCCTTGCCCTTCTCGCAATATTTTACTAAGCTGTGGTCCTCTCGTCCCCTATCTATCTGCTCAGCCTCCTCCTCCTCCTCTTCCTTCCTCAAATCCCTTCTTCATGATTTTTCTATGCACTTTTACAATGGCTTCTGACCCCTTACCCTTGTGTTCCCTTCTCCCTTTTTAAGCCCCTCTTTTCCACCCTGGCTGTAAACACCTTTCTTACTCCCCCTAGGCTAAACCGCACCTAAATCAGTTAGCCATAGTTAGTAATATTTTGCTCCTGAACCTACCTTCGGCACTGGCATTGATAACTTTTGCAACTTAGCTGTCTGGGTGATGTTAATTTTGCTACTGTCTGCCACTGTTCTCAGTATCATATAGCACTTGCGCCTTATTGCATTGCAAAGGCAAATAAACTACAGTAAATTACAAAAAAAAAAAAAAATCATGAAAGTGTTTGTGTGCTGGAGAAATGGAGTTGGGAAGAAAGAGAGAGAGACAGACAGCAATGCCCTCTAGTGGCTGGATGTTATATATGGTCTGCAAGTTGCAGTACAGATGGACTATTTGTTTCTGTTTTGCATTTTTTTAACACTTTTTACCACACCTTTTTTAAATTTTTTCCTTTACTAGAGTGGATTATTGGGGAGGGGGCATTTTATAAGCACAATGAGACACTCCGAAGTGTGGGTTATGGACTGATAAGAGCACTTCCCAGGTGCTAAAGGCATTCAGCACAAGTGCCTCGTGCCTCATGACCCACCTGGGGTGTGCTCTTAGCAGGTCGTAACTCACTCCTTGTTGTGTCTTATTGCTTGCTTAACTAATTGTTCACTGTATGTAGACTATCTTTTACTGTCATTTCTCCTGCTTATTGTATTGCAATCCCGTTTTGCACTATAATCACTGTGAAAAGTGTTTATAAACATCCCTGGGAATCACCCTTGAACAGGTGGCTAGTTTTAAATATCTTGGAATCACCTTTGATCAAGGCCTAACCTTTGCAACCCATATCGATAGTACAGCAAAAACTATTAATCAGCGGCTTGGGATACTGTAGCGGAACAGATAGCTCCTCACTCTACCAGCACTGAAGCTAGCTATTCAATCCTTAATCATCTCAATCATTGACTATGGACTTAATTGTGTATGGGTCTGCCTCTACTAGCGCACTTAAGCGCATTACAACCTCCTTTAACAAGGCCTGCTTGCCGCGTTTACTGGGCGCCATCGACGTACTCACATTGCAAGCTCTATGCTGAAACTGGGTGGTTACAACTCTCAAACCGCTTAAAGTACCTCACCTGCCTTATGGCTAAAAAATCCATCATGGGCCTCACCCCACCTTGCATTCAAGGCCTGATATGCCAGAACACAAGTGTCCGACCCAACAGAAGATCAGAAAATCAACCTCTTCAGGTCCCCCATTGCTGGACTACCCAGGGTCAAAGATCATTTGCCTATCGTGCCCCCAACTGGCTAAATACTCTTAGCACCACTAGTACCTCCTCTAACTCTCTAGGTGCTTTTAAATCTAGTCTATTCTCTCACCTTGTCACCTCCAACTCCTGTGACTGCCTTGATTAAATCCTTACCTATTTCATTTCTCCACCCTGCCCATTTTACTTGACAAAGGCTTGGTAGAGGATCCTTTTCTCTAGCTATGGTCTGCTCCTCCCACCTTTTCTCTCACCTGCTCTATCTATCACACTTCCCTAACCTATCTTTTCTCCCTCCTCATTTGTTTTCTTATTGATGAAAAGTGTTCATTTGGTAATTATCTGTCCTTGCACAAATGTCTTTGATACTTGACAGTTTATGTTTTCTTTTTCATTACCACAACGTACTTTATTGTGCCACTCAATGTAACCTTTTTGCTTGTACTTAATTTGACCTGGAACCTTTGTAAAAGAGCCTTGGCTCAAAGGCATTAATTCCTAGAATACAATAAACAAATAAAACAATAAAATTAATATGTAACTAATACTGGGTCAGCCCTGAAAAAGGGACTTGCATGTCTCAGTGGGCGTATCCTGTCATCAAACTTAAAATAAATAAATAAATTGTTCACAGTTCTTGACCAGCTCCCACTATGCCTTTTCTGGACTTGGAACCACTTTTAATGCAGTCTAACCATTCATGGTGCAGCGGGAAGAGAGCAGGCTATTGCACTATGAGTGCCTGCACTCTTTGGGGTGGTCCTAATGTTCATGAAGTATGCAGTAAGAGTTGAGCAAGAATTTGAAACAAAGCAAGGTTGGGTCTAATTACACCATTAGCATGCATTTCAGTTCTACTTAGGAAGGAGGCAGATACATCCACCAGCAACATCAACACATTTTAGAGAAGGTAAGCCATCATAAAATGTGGGGTGTCAACTAGAAATAGAATGATGCTAAAAGGGTTGACAGTGTTCCTTTAAGAATGTAATAGCTTTTTAAGCCAATCATGAAATAAACTAAACTAAGTATTTCATGTATCAGGTGAGAGGGGGGATTAATAGTGTCAGAGATGTAGAGTGTAGGGGGAGGGCAGGACCACACAGCACATGAGAGAAAAGCCTCCACATAACCCTCATATGTCAATGGGGCACTAATGAAACATAGAAACACAGAAGCTGATGGCAGATAAGGGCTGCATGGCCCATCCAGTCTGCCCTATTTTGTTACATTGCTTAGACTGTAGACTCCTCCACATCTATGGCACTTTCTCTGCTATCCCCTTGCATATGCCCTATGACTCCCTTGTGCTTATTTCACCACTGTTTTTGCTCCCACAGCCTCTGCTGGAAGAAAAAAAAAAAAGATCATAGCACCTTCCCTGACTGGGAATTGAACCTTGGCCATTGCAGTGAGTGTGCAGAATCCTAACCATTAGATCACCAGGGATCCCACCACTGTTTTCATCCCCCACACGATCTCCACTGGAAGAAAAAAAAAAGCAATTTCCCTGACCGGGAATCGAATTTGGGCCACGATGGTGAGAGTATGAAATCCTAACCACTAGATCACCAAGGATCCTGCTATGAGATTCTAATAATTACCTGTTAGGGCCATCCATGGAGACTGAGGTCATTTGGATGTAGACAGTTAAAAATAACAGTTCAGTGCAACATCGCTAACACCTTGCTTTGGGACAGCCTAATCTCCACTTTGCTTTTTAGCAGCCTTGTTTCCATTGAGCGTGTTACCCTTTCATGGCCAGCAGGGGGTTGTTTTGTGCCTGATCACTTGTTAGTTCTCTGATTTATGCTGATCGGGGGGGGGCTGGTATTTTTAAAAACATGCTATGAGCATTCAAGCTTTGCTCTAAACTTGTTTAAAATTACTAAACATTATGACATAGTCGACTTAGTGCTTATAAGATGGGACTTTAAATGGAGCAAACCCCAATTTTTAAAAATGGGGCTTCTCTTGTATTCTGGTCTGAATTGTTTTCCAGTTCAGGCCATCGTATCCAGCTCATCAGTACAAGGGGATCACTGAGCAGGATCAGCCTCCCTGTTCTGTTGCAGAAGGAAAGGGAATGTGATTGTATATAGCACCTTTCATACACACTGTATCCCAAAGTGCTTTGCAATCCATGGAGAGTTGGCAGCAGCTATAAGAACTGCACACAGAAAGGTTAAGAAAAGGGCGGGGGGGGGGTTAGGTACAGAGAACAAAAGAGAGCCGAGTACAGGGAGGGCAAGTGACTTGCTCAAGGTCACACAGTGAAAAAGTAGCATTTGTAGAATTCACACCCCAGCTCAAAGCTCCACCACTGTGGATATTTATGCAGGAGAAAACAAGAGTGAGCCTTACACACTTTTCCAAGTTGCTGAAAGGTCTTGCCCACGCCATTGCTTATAAGTAGAAAACAAAGTCAACACTACTAGTACAGGTTTATAAGCTATGATGGCAGCTAATGATCAGTGACTAATCCAAGAGCACCCACATTGCATGAATCAAACAGCAAAATATAATAAAGACCCTTGACAATGGAACAGACAAGTGGAGCTGAGCACATCCAGTGCTAAGAAATGCCCTCATGAGAAGCTGTGGCTAGAAGCTGAATTTTACTTCTTCAAGTTTTTGTTGTGTCAAGGGCTCAATTAGTCCCTTCAGGAGCTCCTTTTAGTCGGACCGTGGTAAATGTGCCATCCGAAGCAGAATTAGTCATTTTGAATAGACTGCACGCTACTTGCCTCTGTAGGAACACAAGAGGTGTACAGTATTTACAAAGCTCGGAAATTCAGGGCTGTGACTCACCAGGCTCTAGAAGAAATGGAAGCATCCTTCAAACTCGGCCTCATTGACAATCCCGAGCAAGAGCCTGAAAAACAAAACCATTGCTACTGCTGTACAACACCATGCGCTTGTGAGAAAACTTCATTTGTAGACACAGTGTAGAAACATAGAAACATAGAAGCTGACGGCAGATAAGGACCACAAGGCCCATGCAGTCTGACCATGTATTTTTCTACCTTATGAAAGTGACATCGGCTTTGCTCTGTCAGTGGCCTATCTATTCATTCTCATCTGTATTGCTGCCTTATGCTTATCCCATGCCTGTTTGAAGCCCTGCACTGTATAAATATCCACCACTTCCTGAGGTAGGCTGTTCCATGCATCCACCACCCTTTCTTTGACAAAGAACTTCCTCACATTACCCCTTAATCGGCCTCCCTCTAATTTCATGCTGTGTCTTCTTGTCCTGCTGTTTTTCTTATATGGAAACGTTAGACTCTTTCACCTTGTTAATGCCCTTAAGGTGTTTGAATGTTTCAATCACAATGTCAGGTTATATTTCATATACTGTCTGTATTTAACCTCCAGTTTATAATAGTAAGTATGGACATTATTCCTACAGTTATCCCCTTCACCATTAACTACCTCTGTTGTACCCTTTCGCCCAGAACACACCAACACATGAATCATTTGCTCTGAGTGCCTTCCTGGCAAAATTTTTAAATAAATAAATCAATGTTGATTTATTTTACAATCTTATTCGGAAAAGGCACTCTGAGCACCAAATTTCCAGGTGCATCCTGGGAGTACATGGAGGTTAAGCGACTTGCGCAGGGTTGCACAGTATACAAATCTGCTGGGTCTCCAGGTGCTTGGCACTTTTCTCCCACAGGAACCCACATTGCATATTTCTGGGGTAACCCTTGCCCCATTGCATTTGCTCTGGGGTTCTTTTGTAGTTCTCTTCTCTCTCTACTTTGGGCTGCCTACGACCCAAACAAATAAGATCCCCTATTGGCTGGCTCCCTCTCCCTGGGCTGAAATACAGATGTGGCACACTGAATAGTCCAAATGAGGATGAAACATGTGTCTGCTGTTCTCAGCCTTTGCTGATTGTATTGTAAGGCCTTTCGGCACCATGCAATTTTGCTTAAAGTTAAGCCAGTACAAATTAATTAATGTGCATTTGCATATGTTTCCCATGATGCTTTGCATTATTGGAGCATGTGCAATTTCTGTTTTCTTTAAAATTTGGCTATATGGCCAATATCCTCTGGGTAACCCATGCCCCATTGCATTTGCGCTGGGGTTCTTTTGTGTATTTCTCTGTATATGTCACTAATTAAAACTGTATACCTCCCTATTAAAGCTGTATACACCCAATTAAAGCTGTATACATACCAGTGAAAGCTGCATACCTCCTGAGGGATAACTCTATACCTTCAGAAGTATACGGCCCGTTTACCGTGGGAACCCCACCAGTTCAGTCAAATGTTTTGACCTTATCTAATGATGTCATTTAAATGAGCCAGAATGTATGGTATAAAAGACTGAGTTGTGAATAGCACCCCCCTGAGGAAGCTTTACATAGCGAAGCACTGGGGTTATATTTTTGTAGTCAAGCTGGCTGCAAGACTTTTCAAGTACTGCTATTTTATATTCAATTACTTTTTGTTTTTGGTTCATTTTCAATTAAATTTTTGTTTATTTTAAAACAACACATTTTGGTGTTATTGCACTTTTTCCAGAAAGTTAACTGGATAGTGTTAAACTACATCATTTATTTTTATTAGACTTTGTGCAGCTGTCTTTTTTTGTTTAAACTTCAGTTGGTTGATGGACAACCGGCGGCCGCACCCGTATTCAGTAGCACAGCACACCTGGAGTCCATCTCTGGAACACTCAGTACCTGTACAAGAAAAAAAACACAAACACACACACATTTGGAGGCAACTCTCCCTATGACTTGAAGTACTGAAACTTGCAAAAAAAAAAAAATTGACATAGGAAGCAACTGCCCCCTCCATACTTAGAGTACTCAAACCTGTAAAAAAACAAACAAACTTGACACTAGGAGGCAACTGTCCCCCCCTTCCCCAACCAGGAGCACTTGAACTTGAAAAAAAACATTGACACTTGGAGGCAACTCTCTTCCCAGGCTGGAGCACTAAATACTGCAGAAAACAATTGGAGATACTAACCAGCAGCCTCTTACCATAACACTCCAGCTCTCCTCCAACATCATGCTGCCTCCATCCAAGACTCCAAGCTGCAACAAAATCCACCTGCTTACCAGACACTGATGACACATGCTTCTTCCTGACCACAAACTATCCTCCCTACCACCAACGCTACTCCCTCCAAACAGCTGCACACCACCAAAATCCACAGACCCACCAAAAACTAAAACGACAGTCTGCACAGGCATGCCCCTTTTTATAGGGCAAACCTGCACTATGGAAATGCATAATGGACAAAAAGAGCCCATTACTACGGCATCACTACACTACGGAAACACATGGGGCCAGTAAGGACAAGGCAAACCTCCAAATGGCCTTTGCCAGAGGGTGGCAGGGTTGGGTTAAGACCCTGTCCCATTTGTTATGCAGAGAGAGTTAAAAGCAAGGATGTATTCTGTCCAGTCCTATTCTGTCGCTTGTCTATCTCTTGCCTGTCTAATTGCACAATCAAATTTTCTTTGTGGCACCTAAGAATTGGCCACTCCGATGGTCCCACAATTTCTCTCTGTTATCGCCCTTCTGTCACTTGCTGTTTCCATTCTTTCTTTTTCCTCTTGCTTCTCTGAAGTTAAAAAAAATATATGTGAATCTTTATGGGAAACTGGGATCCCCTAGTTTGCAAATGTATGTAACCCCACCCAAATGGTGGGCTTTACTTGGGTCATTTCCCTGGGCACTGCATTACCCTCTGCCTGGAAAAGGTCCAGCTTGGAGTTCTGCCTTTGAAACTGGCCATGGTCCAGTGACGTAAATAGTGGGTCCAAATGTAAGATGTTGCTGTATTTTTTGTACCTGTGTGAACATGTGAATAAATGCCATCATGCTATACCTTTAAGAGGTTCAGCCCTGTGTATACAGTGCATGGCCTGTGCTGGGTCTGAGGGAAATAAATCTCAGGACTGGTCAGGCAACACTCCTACAAGTTCCATTGTACAGTCGCTTACTAGTGCAGATGAAACTCTGTTGAATGCTGTAAACATTTATTACTAAATCTGAACTGTTATGCTTAAAATGAGCTTTAACATTTGGGACTATTTACATTTATTCAGCCAGGGGCCATGTTGATGCTTTGACCCTGCTGTTGAGCCAATCAGAACTCAAGGGGTGCTAATGGGTCCTTTTACTATGGCTGCTGGGAGAAACTGAACTGTATGCTTGGTGCCCATTTTAACCATTCAAGACACTAGAAGTGTGACTGACAGCCTGGGCAGCCAACCGGATTTCTGGATTCCTTTTTCAGTCAGTCAGAAGAGACTCTTGAACAGTCAGTCTGGCTCAAGCTTCCAGTCTGAGAGGAGGCTCTGTGTTCAGCTTGGGGAATTTGGGGAGAGGCCTGTTTACCTCTCCTCAGCCGGAAATCCTGTGTGGATAGTTTGGAACTGCCAAGTGCTGCAGACAGCTTTCAGAGCCTCCAAAAGGGAGAAAAGAAGTGATTCCAGCTGAGCTAAAATTCCAGACTGAAGGGTGTCAGTTATTCTGAAAACCACTAAGTTGTATCCCGGTGAGAGACCTGTTTGGCCCAAGGACTGCTACCTGAAACTGAAGTCTGGGGCTGTTGGAATTGTCTCCTGCCAATTCACCAAAGGGGGAGACCTGAATCTAAATTCTGCCAGCTTACACACCATAGACTGTAGACTGCAAGTGGGTAAGCTGGGTGGCCTAGCTAAGTCTGTGCCAGAGTTTGAACTTGTGATGCCAAGCAACCTTTCTAAAAGACTGTTGCTGCCTTGTTATTGCTTGTTGTTGCTTGAAGACCAGTTTGGGGAGCCAGCTTCTGTGATGAAGATCATTATGGGTTACAGCCACCCTTGGGGGAAGGGAGCCATGAAGTGGGGGTGAGTCATGATAGTCCTGGTTATTGTATGCTGGTACTTGTCAAAAAAGGACAATAATCTGCTGCCTGCAGCCAAGAACCAGGGAGCCAAGTCCTGTTTCGAGGGGAACCAGCCTGGCAACAATCCCAGATCCTGAGGTCCTGTGAGTAACAACAGGTCTTGTCTCTGCAACACAAAAATTAAAAGTACTTCTTGCCATGATTTGATTTTCAAGTTCACATTAGTGTTTAGACTGTTTGCAGGCCATTGGGCCTGAGTATTACAAATTTCTGTGTGTTAAAGTTTCCTGGTAATGCTACAGCCACGTGCAAAGAGAGTAATAATGTTTTATTTATTTAAGGGCCCCAACCAGCTACAACACCGGCCAACCAGCTACAACACTTCAGGCCTGCAACTTATTAAATCCTGGGCACCCAGATGGCAGTAACTGGACTTTCCAGGGGGTTAAATGCACTTGAATGTTACTCAAACACAAAAGCATTGCCTTAAATTTAATCTTGATTACATCCCCTTCCCTTTGTTCAAATTCCACAAATAAATCAGTTATTGTTTCAAAATTATATGGGTTCATTAGCATATCATTACTAAAGCACTGGTTTGTTGTGGGAAACTAAAAGGTTAGTTGATGTTATTAATAACGATCCTTTACAGGTGCACAGAGTGAATTTGAGAAGTCCAGACCCTGTTGTTAAGTGTATTACCATGAGCATATTATTAGCGCTCACCACTATTTGTACCATCGAATGCCAAGTAAAGTGTTTTGTGCAAATCCATGTGCGGGACCACTGGTTGAGGCAGTGAGTAGGTACAACATCCCAGAGGGTTGTGCTAACTTATTATCAAACCCACTTAAAATTCACTCTGGGTGGAGGCACCACGGCAAATAATTCTGTTGTTGGTATTGAGCTCCTTTATCCATCCAAACCAGAACCCAGACCTTTCAGCCTACATTCTGGGCAGCAGGTAGGGATAGTAGACCATTGGGAAGTAGCACCCAGGTTACATGTATATCATTTTATTGCTGAAATGAATAAAGATAGCTACTTGGGTTTGTTAGGAAAGTTAGCAATTTGGAATCTGATGGTTAACCTTGAGCTGTAGTTTGACCTCCACAAGCTTGTTCGAGGAATTGCCAACAGGAAACTAGCTCTGACACAAAATATATTAATTGGTGATACCTCTTTAGAAGTCTAAATGTACTTGTCAGGTTGGTCATAGGAAGGGCAATTGTAATGTTTGGTACCTTGTCTGAGAAACAGGAGATATAGCTTAACGAGAACAGGATACAGAATTTAACTGCCAGGGGAAAACATCTTATAAAAACATAGCAAAGGCTTGTTTGGTTATTTGCAGAAAGAGAGAGAGATTGAGATTTAAATTGAAAAGAGGCTCTTGGATTAAAGACTTTTTTTGTTAAATATTTTTATTGAACTATTAAAAGATTCATAATATTGAGTATAAAAGGAAAAATACGTTATTATTGATTAATTATGACAGAGTAAGAAAATCAGAAAAGGAAAACATCCTTAAGTGGTGTTCTCATTGCATTTAGGGGTGGGCGAAGTGGGCTCGATCCGCTCCGTGAAGCGTCTTGCGGAGCACAGGCGGATTCGCGGAGTGCTCCACAACACGAAGAGGAGTACTTTGCGTTATAATGAGGATGTGAAGTCCATTAGAAACAGCGACTTTGCGTTACTCCGCCTCCACTGGTCACTACTATTTCAAATTTAAGGTGAAGTACATTGGTGGCAGTTCACTTCGCCTCATTTTGCCTTGTTTTTGAGCTCCAAAGGTGGTTTTTGCAGTGATTCATGGGAGTTCAGATCACATGGGCTCTATATTAATCTGTACAGCCTCAGTTCTAGGTAGTATGAGTAGGAAGGAGTAGGAGACAGTGTGCTCTGATAGCTGTCTGTAGGAATCTTTTAAAAGCTGTTCAAAAATCATTTTTGCATTTTTTTGGGGATCCAACTGTAGTTCATCGATTGTAGGAAACCCTCCTGTGCTCACATCATCAAGTGTTTTTGTTTGTGTGTGGATTTTGAATGTAAATTTACAACATTGAGCATGTGTGGTGAAAGACAGTGAAGTGTGCTGTGTGGGGGAGGGGCATATCTGTGTGTAGGTAGATTTAAGTTGGAGAACTAGTGATTTCTTTGTGTTTTGGTAATATTTTTGTTATATAACTGACTGTGTTACAGTACACATAGTAAAATTGTCAGTAATAGTATATATTTTCTTGCTGCTTATTGTGTGAATGTGGTGCAGCATTTCATAAGGTCAGGTTGTTTAAATTACAAATTTACATTATGTGGCACTGAGTACACTGAACTTTTGCATTTGCATCTCATTCCTCATTCAGCATTGTACACAAAGGCCCAGATATTGAAATTGTGCCACAAAGTAGCGCAATAGCAGGAGCAGGTGCAAGTCCATTGCGCCCATGCGCAACACACACAATATTCAAACACAACTCAGGTCAAGATGCACCTGTGGCACACCAATAAATATCGCGCCAACTCCACCAGTGCACAACCAGGGATGTGTAGTGGCACAGGTCTGATGTGCAATAGCACAACCAGGGATGCTCAGTGTAGCAGGGTAGCAGCGCAACAGCACAACCAGGGATGTGCAGGGACAGGATGCAGGGGCCCACCACCCATGGTAGAGATGGGCAGAGGAGCACATAGCAGAACAGACATTGCCCCCCACACCCCATGCACCGCACAACCTGAGGAAAGCTGGAAGAACCACCGACCCATGGACACTAGCAACAAACCCACAGCTGGAGCATGGTGCCCTAGCACACCCCCTGGCAAGCTATGACTGGAACACAAGGATGTCCGGCCACCTCGTGCCACACCATCGTACCAATGCAGAGCACACCCTGCACCACGATCCCCATACACCCTGCCCAGAAGTAGAGCTCAACAGTGCAGGACACCCCATGCATGCCACCACCCCCACTGTGACAATGCAACCCTGTGCACCACAGATCCATGCAAGGCAGCCCCACCATAAGCACCTTGCAGTAGGTGGCAGCAGACAGCGATGCAATGACTGCATACACAGTGCCACCCTGCACATGCCCCTGAGGTACAGCTGAGAGAGACTGACCATGTGTCGGCACACGAGGTACTCCACATGTGATAGAGCATGCTCCGGACCCCACCACCAGCAGTACAGCACTCTGCACACCCTCCCAAGGACACATCCCATCTCAGCACTGGCCACAACAGCCAGCGCAGACACTCACAGTGTTGCATGGAAGCATGCGCCACACAGGATGCAACACAGTGCATGGACAAACATCCACCCATACCCAAGGGCACACCAACACAGGGACACAGTAGTGGGTCAACCAAGCCACTGACTTGTGGCCACAGCAGCCATGTACACATGGCCAGCACCACTCCATGGCACAGGTGTGCCAGCCACCCTGCGCAAGCACCACGCAGCTGTATGCCACCAGCATGTGGCCGGAGCACAAGTGACAGACAGTGGAGCACATCCCCTGCAACAGACACAAGCGACAGCATGGAGGTGGGACAACAACAGTGGAGGCCGCAGTGCCACCCAAGGCAGACATGCACCACACCAGTGACAGGAGGCAACTTGGCATTGTGCTGGGTACAGTGACTGTCCAGCATGAATAACCACCACTGACATGCCAGCGGACCATGCACGTCGCAGACATGCAAGGGTGTCAGCTGCACAGGCTGTGGACGGTCTGGCAGGGGCACCATGGACACAGTGCATGCACCGCGGGACCACTGCACAGTCATCCAGTGCACAGGGAACAACACACAAACCACAGACAGTGACTGATAGCTACGCCCACATCATAGTCGCTTCCCCTATGGACACACACACGCCCATGACTGCACCACCCCTGACACCATGCACACTACTGCAGCTGAGCACCTGTAGCCCACTGCAAATCAGAGACCACCACAGTAGGCATAACAAAACAAATGTATATTAAAAGGTAGAATATAACTATTGACAAATATATACATAACAGTAGGGGGTGAAGGCCACAAACCAGGTGGGGGTGGGTAAGGGGCAAGGGGGTGAACAAATGGGAGAGGGAAGGAGGGGTGTGAAGGTGAGTCCAGGGAGGGGTAGGTTTGAATCTGGGGCATGGAATCTTCAGTGGGCTCCTCGCTCCTGTGGTGCCTCCCGCTACGTCTCCTCCGGACACCATGCTGGTGAAAACGTTGCAGGATCTCAAGACAGGCACATGCTACCTTTAGCAGCTCCTGCATGGCCCTCTCCATCCGCATCATCCTCCATCCACCTAGGACAAGGGAGCAGAGTCAATAGGTGTGAATGCCCATCCCCCTCCAGCCCACCCATTGTGCATGGCATACAGCCATGGGACACACCCCTGTGATGGTGTGCAACCACCCACAGTGATCATGTCCACATGACCTGCCCACGCAAGCACACACAGCCATGTGGACCACTGCACACACCCACCGCCCAAGTCCCGCACAGCACCAGCGTGGCTGTACAGTGACATGGCTATGTGGTGCGAAAGCAGTGGCACAGCCATGTACCTGATGCACTCATGGACCACCAGTGATGTACACCCACACATGCAGTGCCACTGGTCAGTGCTGACTGTACCATGTGGTGCGCACAGCAGTGGTGTCAATGGATGGTGGCCATCCCCCACCACCTGCCCTGCAACACAGCATACACAGAATATCCTGGAAGAAAGGCACTCACCCTCATCCGCCTGGTCCTGGCGCTGTTCTACATTTGGACCAGCAGCCCATGGCTGTTGCTCAGCTCCCCTCTGCTCACGTCGGTGGCAGTCTTCATGTGCTCAGCACCGCTTATCAGGGCCTAGGGTGCAAACACGGAGAGGGGAACATCAGTACAATCCAGTATCAAAGGCCCTCCACCCCCGGGTGTGTGCAATCCCGCACAGCCCAGCCATGCCACAACTCCCCCAACACCACCACCACCACCACTGCTCACACTGCACGGCCCATGCCCCCATGTGGTGGACACATGCCCACTGCGACACCCATACGGACACAACCAGTGTATGTATGGGGCACCTACCTGGTCATGGCCACAGGTGGGCAAGCCTGTCCGGGTCCCTCCACTGGAGGCCCCTGTATCTGTGGTGACACTGCTCCATGGTATGGGTGAGTCCTGTGGCCTCCTCCAGTGCCACTGCCACCTCCTCCCATACGGCACTCCTGGCCCTGTCCAGGGGTGCATTACTAAACAGGGCCCCAGCATGGGGCTCCACTATGGTTATCAAATTGGCCAGCTCCACCTGGCTCCACACAGCAGCCCTCCGTCTTGCCATCTCTGATTCTGGTTGGAGTCAAAATGGCGCTCCGTAGCACACGTCCACCACGTGCAGATGCTGCGTGGTACAGCACTGTCATTCCACAACGTGCTGTCACCAAACAGCATGATAGGGTGCACCCATGTGGATGCATGGCACCTAGGGGGCAAAGGTTGGGCACAGGGTCAAAGGTCTCCCATGCACGGACCACCACAGCGTGATTGGTACTCCCTGCATGTAGTGCAGTTGGGTGCCTGTGTGAGATGCCCTGTAGTGGCCTACTGCACTGTGGCACCACGGCGCCTATGGTAAGAGTGTCATACATGTGAACAGCACACTAGTGCCACTGGTACAGTGGTGACCATGCCCTGCACTGCCTCCTGTGCTCAGCACATCAGCAGCACAGCAGGCATCAGCGTCAGCACCCTGGGCATGCGCCGTGCGGTGCCTACTGTGCACGTCACAGAGCTGCGCCTGTGCCTGAGCACACTCAACACAATTACGCAAGGCCCAACAGTGCGATATTCAGCCGGCATATGCAAATCAGCTCATCAGCAATTCCATGGCACAGCTATTACATTAGCATCCACTTAAGTTTGAGCCACACCTCATTTGAATGCCTTGCGCTATATAAATGCAACATGGGGCTGCAGAGGCCATAGTCTGGTATTGCAGTCTATTGTGGTGGGTTGCATGCTGTTTGGAAGTGTGGACTGTGGTGTGTGGGAGATGCATGGGACTGCACAGTGAAAGGTAGCACCTGCCATTCCCATAGGCTCTATAATGACCGAACGTGAGGAAGAGGTGGAACAGGAATGTTGGAGGAAAAGGAGGCTCAACTTCACACAGGCGGAAACAGACGCCCTGTTCAAGGCATACCTCAACAGGGAACCACTGCTCAGTGGACAGTGGGGAACACTACAGGCCTGTGCTGTGGCATGCGGTGAGGTAGCACATGCTGTGAACCAGCATTGGCAGCCACCAGCGGTCCATGCAGGAATGTAAAAAGAAGGTAGGCATGGACAGGAGAAGAATTAAGGACAAAGTGGCTGCCATCAGGGCAGCACGTGCTGCAGCCAGTGGTGGGAAGCCAGATGTGCCTCGCCTGATGTCACAGAAGGAGCAGATGGCCAGCAACATGCAGCATTGTGCCATAGAGGGCATTCCAGGTGGTGGCTTCCAGATAGGTGGCAGCCCGTCACTGCATGGTAGGTCCTGTGCTGTCACTGTGTGGGAGGCAGGGGGAGTGCCACAGGGTAGGGCAGAGACATTAACGCTACTGTGTTCCCTTACAGCTCCTGAGCATCTACATGGGTCAGTGGTGGTGAGTGTGTCCACCATAGGTGAGGCCATGGACACGGAGGAGCACCCATCCACCGTCACAGGTGTCCGAGGATCAGTACCACCGTATACCTGCCTGTCTGTCTGGACTGAAGATGGTGGTGCTGGTGCAGACGAGGCCCTGCCTGTGTCCCAGCGTGACAGCGGCCATGGACTCCAGCATGCTGGGACATGGACTGGTGCCGGATCAAGCACCAATGATGATGGATCACACATCCCAGACAGTGATATGTGTGGGACACAGGATGGTCCCACAGCAGGGAATGGCACGGGCGTAGCCATGGGTGGTGCCGCCATGGAGGCCTGCAAGACATTTCAGTCCCAGCCTGTGCCTATATGCCCCAGTGGGGCAGCACTGGTGTGTGTCCAGGCCAGTGGGGTTGTTGTAGCCAATGCGTCGGCACCAGCGAGCCCTGGTGATCGGCAGCTGGAAGGGCAGTGCCAGCGGTTGGAAAATGGGGATGGGGGACAGTGTCAGGGGGTGGCGTTAGTGCAGCACGTGTGGACATGCCCAGGCAAGGCTCTGGTGTGCAGTGCCCGACTTCAAGGGGTGCTGCCCAGCATGGCCACGAACACCATGAGGGACAGCATGCTGATCAAGGGGATGATCTCTTAGATGAGCACACCCGCATACTCCAGGATTCAGTGGATCAGCAGTTGCGGCTTGTGATGGCGGTGGATACACTCAGTGCGGTCCTGCGCCAGGCAGAGGAGTGGCACAGCAGGGACAACGGTCTGCTCCTGGCAGGGATGGACCGGCTGCGGGAGGATGTGACCACTGCTATTGACAGGCAGACATATGCATTCACAGCTGTCATGGCCACAATGGGCACCCAGTTATTTGCCCGTGTGCGGCAGACACCGCACAGTTCCATGTCCACTCCCCATTCCCGGCATCGTGTGACACCTCCCATGTTGACTCCGAGTTTGGCTGTGGACATACCAAGTGTGCCAGGCGCAGGCATGTTCAGTAAGCTACAGACCCCTGTGCGAACACAGTCACGTTCCCGCAGCGTCACCACTGGTGGTACACCTGTGCCACCCCATGAGGCCAATGGTCAGCCTGGCATGGCTGGCAGGTCTCGGAGGGGCTGCCCACTCATCTGTGGTGGCCATGGCACTGTGCTACATGACTGACCTGTCTCCCACCATGGCCGCTGTCTGCCACTGCCCTGTGTGCAGTGTGTTGTGCACCGTATGATGCACAGGTGGGGCACCCAGCCCTGCACAAACACAGTCCATGTGCACACCCTCCTGGCTGCTGGCCACTGTGGCATGTGCATGATGATGCCTGCATTGCGCTGTCCTCCAGTGTGCAATGGTGCCCAGCATCTGACACATGCACAGTGACAGCCACTGGGCATTGCCGTGTGTGGGCCTGTGTGTGGCTAGGTGTTGCAGTCATGGTTGGCATGCCTTCTACCCATTGTGCATGTCTTGTGGTGTGGGGGAGGGGGTGGGTGGTGTGTGTGTGTGTGTGTGTGTGTGTGTGTGTGTGTGTGTGTGTATGTGTCGTGTTTGGCCATGCCCATCCCTGACGGGGTGTGCGGATCCTCACTCAGTCCCATTCACTTGCCGCCATCCACCCCTGGGGTTCATCCATGCCTGTATGTGGGTTGTGCCCTTGCCATTGGTGGTTGGACATGGCCCTGTGATCTACCTGTGTTGGCCAAAATGCTCCTCTGTGATGGTGTCCCGGTGCAGCTGAGCCATCCTGAACAGGCAGGGGTCCCTTCACCCAGGGGGTGGCTAAACATCACCGTCTGGACTGGCATCCTCATTGTCCCCATCTCTGTTCCCCTCTTCGACCTCTATGGCTATCCCACAGTCAGCCATGTTGTGCAAGATGCAACAGGCCAGGAATAGCCCGCAGGCCTTCGATGGACTGTATTGTAGGGCACTGCCAGATGTGTCCAGGCACCAGAACCGTGACTTCAGCATCCCAAACACACGCTGGATGATATTACGTGTGGTGGCATGTGCCTCATTGTATCATTGCTGCAATGGGGTCGAGGGGTGCCGGTACGGTGTGAGCAGCCAGGGACAGAGTGGGTATCCACTGTCACCTGTGTATAAAGGGTGTACATTAGTATGGTGGTTTGCATCGCTCTGCCATGGGCCATCAAGGCTGGTATACCCATGGCACTTCTGACTATGCCTCCCCCCCACAGCTGCCCATGTCATCCTGCGTGTTGTGCATACTCACCTACTAGGTGGCCAGTGGGGATATTCCCACTCTCGAACCTGTGGCACAGTGCAGACTGATGCCAGATGAAGGCATCATGTCCTCCCCCAGGGTGCGTGGCACAGACATTGGTTATGCACCCTCTGGCATCGCACACCACCTGGCAGTTGATGCTGGAGTATCCCTTGCAGTTCCTATAGGCAATACCATCCAGGCCAGGTGGTGTGCAGATGGCCATGTGGGTGCAGTCAATGGCCCTGAGCACGCCAGGCATACATGCTACCCTGTGGAACTGTTGTATGTGTGCTGTGTGCTCCGCCTGTGTACTGGGGAAATGGATGTACTCTGCAGCATGTGGCAGCAGTGCACTGAAGAATTGTGTGAGTAGGAGTGACGTGGCCGACTGGGTTATGCCTGTTATGTCCCCTGTTTTTTTTTTTGGGATACTCCGCCAAGTATCCACCCTAGTCACGGCCCCCTAAGGTCCCCCATGCCAGTCGATCCCCCCGGTCACCCCTGGCTTGCCCCCCAGAGGATGGGGCTGCAGAGCTGACTCTCCACATCCCAACCCGCGGTCCTGTAACTGGTTGGGAGGATCGGCGACATGGAGGAACCCTGGGGAGGGCTTCATAGAGGCGGAGTCCCCATTTTTTGTATTTTTTTTTAATGTATCCCTGGAGAGCTGACGTGCAATATCATCAGCGCACTACGTGCAGACGTCCGTCGGCTTCTCCCTCCAGTCAAATGCATGTGCTGTCGCATTCCCCAGCCTCCGCTGGTGTCACTGCAGCGCGATGCATCCTCACCCACCCGGCGAAGGAGAGCTGTCGCAGGACGCCCAATCCTTCCTTCCCTGCCAGCTCCCCGCAGCCCGAGTCCATTCCCCGAACCCGGTTGCCGGGCGCAGCGCGAGGTGTGCGCCCCGGCCAACCCTCAGCACCACCGGGCCGCATTATGTCCCTGTTGGTCTTTGAAGGTGCCCGTGGTGAGCAGGCACATGACAGCTGTCACCTTAGTCTCCACTGACAGAGCATGGCTCTGTCATGTGGTTGCCTGCATCTCATCACTGCACAGCTCATAGAGCCGCCTCGGGATCACCCAGTTCAGGCGGTACTGGCCCATAATCTCTGTATCAGTATACTGCTCGAAGGTGATGCGGGCTCGGTACCACCTGTTGGTGGCATACCGCTGATGGACCATTCCATGGCTGTGCCCTGCTGCTGCCTGCCTTCTCACTTTCCTCATTACCGCCGCCATCTGTATGGTGGCACTGGCCATGTCCCTGGCTGTTGTTCCCCCTCTGGCAGATGTTGTCCCGTTCCCACTGCTGTCCTCTGTGCTGCTCCCCCTGCACCGGGTACGCCTCCAGCCTTCTGCTGTCATGCCTCCTACCACTGCCCTCTCCACTCTGCTGCACTGTCCTGCTAGTCCTGCTCACTTTCACTGTCTCCCCACACCTGTCCTGCGTGGCACAGGTGTGCCCTGTCCTGCTCCTTCTCTGTTCCTCTCTCTGATCCTCTGTCTCCTGTTGCTGCCAGCTCACCCTCACTGCAGAGCTTCCTGTAGCGTTCTTGCACCTCTCTCATGCTCCTTTTTATTTTGGCTCACTTCTGCTATTGCGCAACTTCCACTACCTCCCCTATTGTTCATGGCGCATGTCGTTGAATATCGCACTGCGCCATTTATTCATGGTTCCTCCCCTACGGTTGCGCATGCATTCATTACCATTGCACTCTTGCAGATTGCAATTTGAGCGGTGCAGCTGCCTCTTGCTGAATATCGCACAATGGTGCATTTTCAGACTTGCACTGGCGCATCTTTGTTGCGCATGGTGCAACCCTTTTGAATATCTGGCCCATAGTGTTCTGTGTTGCACGTGCAGTGTTGCGTGCATCAAAATATAATTCACCTTCTAAAATTTGTGACACAGATTAGCGTAAGTGAAACTAAGCGCAGCAGTATGAACCTGCTATCCACTGCAGCTGCCTGATTTTGTACTGCGATCATGTTCTCTGTTCTCAGTTTTGATGCTTGTAGCACCGTAAAAATCAGCACTGTCTGTATTCAATGCCCCCCACTCCCACGTTGAAAAGGTTTTTTTTACCAGACTGGATTGTTTTTGACCCCATCAGCACCACTGGTTACTGAAGTTGTTTTAAGTCCGTGACAGTGTCACAACACAGTAGTTTCTTATCTGTTGCTGAAGCCACAGTTGTTTATTTTGCTTCACATCCAGCTAGCGACCCTCCAGTCAGAAAGTGAACGTATCAAAATCTGAATTTAGTAATAATATTTGTGGTTGATCCCCCAAAATGCCTGCAAGGAGACGTGCAAGTAAAGCTGTTTCTGGCCGTGGCAATGTTGATAGTAAGAGGGTCTGTGGGCGTGGTAGTAGTACGCAGATAGAGAAGTGCATTGCTGATGTGAGGAAAGGTATTTCTCCTGCAATGTTTTTTACGGCCCAACCAGTAGCTTCACTGATAGTTGGAGGAGATGATTTTTTACCGGCTGGTGGTGTTAGTGGTGGTGGAGGTAGTATTAGTATTGTTACATCAAGTTTGAATTCCGACCAGTGTACCGTATTCAAAAATATTGAGTGTGAAGCAGTGCAATTGAGTGACAGCGTAGATGATGTCATACTTCCCAGTAACATCCCATTAACTTAACCTGATTCTGATGATCACGTCAATCATAGCGTACAATGTGATATTCCATCCACCGTGGCAGTTAATGTCACACATTTTCCATGCAGTGATTCACAGTGTGGTGAAAAAATATCAGGTGATGGTGGTGCAGATGCTGATGATGAATGTGATGATGATGATGATGATGATGATGATGTTGTTGCAACATGCAGTCCACATGCTAGCATCCAAGCAGAAGATGTGGATGTGTGTAACAGTGACGTTGATGAATATGATGATGATATAATTGACCACAGTTGGGAACCGGAGAAAAATAAATTAAAAGTGGCAGTGTCTGAATCTGTTTGCAGGAATTCCCCCTCCCCCCCGTAAAAACTTGTGACTTACCGGTTTTAGTGGATGATGATGATGACAACCCAGTACTCAATATGATAGGTAGTTGTGGTGGTCAGTTGCAGTCCGGGTCTGCAGTACCAGAAACATCACGTGCCCCCCCACTTCAGTGCTTAAAATAACAGACTTCAATAAGCCACACCATCATGGACATGTTAAAAGCAGAGCATCACAGTCCCTTGTTTGGGATTTTTTTGTTCAAGATGCAAATGATGATTCAGTTGCAATCTGCCAGGTTTGCCATGTGCGTGTGAGTCGAGGTAAAAAGGGGAGCCATCTTGGGACAGGAGGACAGCATACACATCTTAAGAATAGGCACTTGACTCTGTGGACCCAGAACAAGCTGGCAGCTAATATTAGACTGGGGCCTTCCCCCCGTATCTCCAGCAACCATAGCCAGCATGTTATCCCCTTCCATGACTGTTAAGCCCAGTAGGAAATTAAACATGTGCAGTAGTGCGGTAATAAGAGCAGAGGATTACTACAGGCATGATGAGGTGGAGAACCATAATGACTTTGAAATGTTGTCCAGTGCTGGTAAGAGTAGAAGTTTTTGTGGTGGTGGTGGTGAATGCAGTATGTCTAGTGCAAGTGGTACATCAACCCCGGTTGGCAAATCTGGAAAAATAACATAATTTCTGGGTTTCTCATCATCACCTGTGCAACCATCTTCATCAAATATCCACACTCCACCCCCTGCCAATGCCATTCATCACAGAGCACAACCATTTGTGATCAACACACCCCATGTAAAACGTTTGTCAGCCCACATTACAGAGTGTTTTTGCACATAAGCTGAAGTACCCCCCAATCATACAGTGTCATGTGAACTTAATGCTGCTGTAGCGGAAATGTTGGCAATCAATCTTTTGCCCTTCTCCTTTGTGGAGAATTCTGGGTTCTGGTGGTTTGCTGTCTGTGCCTGTCCAAAATGAAAAGTCCCATCCAGGACATACTTTTCTACCTGTGCTGTTCCCAAGTTGTTTCGCACTGTCTCAGACTCAGTAAGACATGCCCTTCAACATTCCTCCTCTCCATTCATCTATTTAAGTATGGATATGTGGACAAGTGGCAAAACAGTGGGGAGTTCATATCTGTGTATAACTGCACACTGCGCGCAGGTGCCAGGGTTGTTTGTAGATGCTGGTAGTGTGAATAATCAGTGCAGGAAGGTGGATTGTTATGGTAGCAATCTTCCGGAATTCGCCAGCATGCAACAATTGCTATGCGCAGTGCGACCTGTTCACACACTGGTGAGAACATGTTGGACATGGTACTGACTGAAATCGACAGATGGCTAAACCCTCTGTCCCTGAGAGCTGGGTTCATAGCCAGTGACAATGGGTCAAATGTGGTGAAATGCATCACGAATGGTGTTTTTTTTCGTGTTCCGTGCATGACCCACTGTTTAAATCCTGTGGTTCAGGAGTTTCTGCAGCACCCTGACATAAAGGAAATGCTGACCATTGCATGACGTATCCGCTCTCACTTTTCAAGATCTGGAAAGGCCTGTGACCAACTGCGGCAGTGGCAGATACAAAACAGCCTGCCTCAGCACCGCTTGAAGCTGGAAGTTGTCACCCGATGGAACGCCACGTTATACATGGCAGAGAGGTTGTATGAACAATACAAAGCAATCTCAGAATATCTTGTTATGCACACTAGCCATGACAGTTCCGGGGCCTCCATGTCTATGATGACTGAACAGTGGCACCTCATGGACTCTGTAATAACAATTTTGCGGCCTTTTGAACATGCCACAGAGGCAGTGAGTGGTGAGTCTGCCTCCATTAGCCAATCAAATTCACTGCTGCGGGTGCTGAGGCAGACATTGGTGAATGTACAGCATAGCCTTGATGTTGACGGAGATGGTGGTAGCAGTATGTTGCTGCAACACATGCTGACAGTATTCACCCACAATCATCACATTGTAAGCATTCAGTGTAGTGACAACTTTGCCATGGCAACAATGCTGGACCCATGATACAAACATGGAATTGCATCAGTACTGGAGGGAGGGCCTGAACAGGTAAAAATTATCAGTGGTCAACTGGTTCACATGGTTCATCGGGCACAGAAGTCATGTGCCAAGGTTTGCAAACCTCAGCAGCATAATCCAGCTGAAGGTGTAGCTGGAGGACTTGGTAGGCTTTGTTCCAAGTGGGTATTTGTGAAATCAATGATTCCGGGGAACAGGCTGATGCATCAACAATTTGACTTAGTGCAGTACAGAGAATGGTTGAGTCATATTTGTCTGAAAACAGGCATCTGACAATAAGTGAAGATCCTCTTTTGTACTGGAGTGGAAAAGTCAGTGAATGGCCAGAGCTGACTGCAGTGGCACTGAAGTACCACACATGCCCACCCTCCAGTGTAAGCGTTGAAAGGGTATTCAGCTCAGCAGGTGCAATAGTCAGGGATCCTCGGACAAACCTGTCTCCTGCAAATGTTAGTTTGCTAACATTCATTAAAATGAATGAGAGGCACATACCAGCACAGACTGCAACCTCGGTATTCATACCCAAGCCTAGTCATGGTGGTCTTGCTGATGTGGAAATGGAGTATCCTGGTGGCACTGGCAGTGGCTGCCTAAAACGGCCCACCACTGATGTAGATGATGACACAATGGAGAAAGAATTTCCCAGTGGTCAGACTTCAGACATCGATGACTGTGAGGGCAGTTTTTTCTTTATGAGGATGATGATGTGGTTAATGTTGGCAGGTTTTAACTGCAGCATTTAAATGGCGGTGTGCCGCCCCCACCCCGGACCACCACCACCAGGACTAATGTTATCCAAGTCTGCTGCCAGTATGAGTCTGTCTGCCCCCCACAGACCACCACCACCACCGGGACTGATGTTATCCAACTCTGCTGCCACCAAGAGTCTGTCTGCCCCCCACGGACGACCAGTCCACCAGTGCACCACCACCACCAGCTTCTTAATATTTAAACCATAAAGTGAGTATGTGCACTCATGTTTGTTATGCTGCCTCACTTCCTTTAGTTGTCTGTTTTGTTTTCTGTAGCTTTTCAGAGCCGCAGTGGCAAAACACATACAGTACACTTCTTTTGTTTCTTTTACAGGAGAACAAAAACAGGCTCCATCGCTATTACTCGTTGGGAAAGATGCTGTAGCTTTACTGTACAGAGAGGAACCGATGTAATGTCCATGTGAAATCCATTCTGGTAAGTATGAAGATGTTATTTAATCCGTTTCATTGCTTTGTAAAGACTGCTGCAAATATTGCACACAACAGGTTGTCTTAGTAGTTGACAAGATGTGTCTCTGAAATGTAATTTAGTTGACAATAGGGATTGAGATTTGAGAACCAGGGAGCGGCACATAACAATGAAGCTGGTACTTTTAAGAAGTCATTCATTTCTTTTGTTAGGAAAATTTGTGATACTTTGTTGTTCTGTCAAAGTGGCCTTATCCAAAAAGTTTGTCAACATCAGCACATCCTCCCCTGGCCCGAGCTTGGGCGCACATGCAACACGCAGAAGTCGTTTCATTAGATGACCATGACCATCATTAAGAACCGGACTCCAGAAGGATGCTGATGAAATCTGTGAAGAAGTAACAAAATAAGAAACCATTACAGACAAAATTGAAAATATGATTCCTCCCCCCCAAAAAAATACTTACCTTCATGTGCTTGAGAGTTATCCGTTTCCATTTACGTGCAAACAATTCTCATTGAGCACTGGAAGGTGCACAGCAACAGTTTGGAGTCACCTGTGTGATGCAGAACAATAGCATGAGTACATGTCCATGTCAGGTTCAACCCCCCCATCATCACCTACAAAATACACAACCATATATCTATATATATATATATATATATATATATATCTACTCACCAAGGCTACTATTACTGTACATCCGAAGGGCACCTTTCAATTCAGTTGACATGATCACTTTTCACTTTTCTGCACACAAGGAGGATGCGTTGTGGGTCTGCAGAAAAACTCTGGGGACTCTGTGCCACCACTGCGTGCATGACTGAGTGCACCATTAATTCTGGGGGACTTTGTATGTGCTAAAACAGCCTCTTTTCACTTTGTTACCACTTGTCAATTTTCTGTACACAAGGAGGACGCATTGTGGACCTGCAGAAAAAATCTGGGGACTCTGTGCCACCACTGCGTGTATGACTGAGTGCGCCATTAATTCTGGGGGACTTTGTATGTGCTAAAACAGCCTCTTTTCACTTTACCACTTGTCAATTTTCTGCACACAAGAAGATACATTGTGGGCCTGCAGAAAAAATCTGGGGACTCTGTGCCACTTTTATGTGTTCTGTGATTGTTGCTGTGAGCTCATAGTCATGATGTCATAGTGACATTTTTACAGTTAAAGCAGCATTGCAAGAATGTCCTCACAGTTCTGAACTGTACTTTTTTATGCCATTTTAAATTGCCACAGCAACCACTACTTCCGTGCGAGTCATCAGTGACTTGAATGATACGATTGTCCTCACAGTTTGTCTGCTTCTCTTACTCCTACTTTTTTCATGTATGAAAACCAAATGAGCACATCTTCCAATATTGTTCCAACCTAGCTTTGTATTTATTTGCAGCTGTTTTCAATAACTATTAGCCCTGGTGTCATATAAAACACTGACTGATGCATAACTGTTAGTTAACAACAGAGTTATATATGACAGCTACTTGATGTGATGGAGAAAAGCAGAGGAAAACAATGACAAAGACCTGGTCACACTCACTGTCAGCAGCACCGATTTAATAGGAATGCTCCTTTCATTATTTCACACATGAAAAAAGGTAGTACAGCACACTCAATTACTGCAAATTATCGTATCATTCCAGTCAGTCAGGATGTAAGTAAAGGAAGCTGTAACAGCATTAAAAAATATAGGTCAGAATTATCAACAGATTGCTGCACTGCTGCTTTACACACAGTCACCACATTACATAGTTATGGTGATGCACATAAACTAATATGTGGGGACATTACTACCACTGGAATATTTCTTGCTCCACAGAGTGCAATATATGTCTGTGAAAACCACCCATAATTTCATTACAGTGAGTCACATGATGGAGGAATTAACAATCTGAAAAGCAACCCACATTTGTGACACACTTCCTCAGCAACGTTAAGACGTGATGGCAGGGGAAGCGCAGGTGCATGCTCCACTATACTGAATGTCCAGCAGCTATCCCAAGCAATGTTTCCTAATGTTATAAGGTTCACTTTGTGGTGAAATGTAGGATGTTTCCACTACCAAGGCTCTTCTTACTGGAGACGTGGCCACACATTTCACAACAAACTGACCATTAACATAAAGAAACATTTGCAAACCTGCACATTCCGATATTCACTGTAAGGAGCGGAGCACTCACACGCAGTCTCCCTGCCATCATGTACTAATGTTGCTGAGAAGGGAGGCAGAATGTGGGCAGATTTTCAGAATGGGAATGCCTCTGTCACATGACTCATTGTAATGCATTTACGCATTGTTTTCAAAAAAATTATTGCACTATGTGGTGCAAGAAAGATTCCCCTGGAAGGGAAAATGTGTATGATTTAATAATAACAAACAAAAAACACACAACAAAAGTACAACACAGTAGTGGGGTGGGGTCAGGGGTGGGGGTGGGTGTGGAGGGCAGAAAACAATACCTGGACTTAATATGGCCGTGGGATGCCGTGGTGGTCCAGCAGCAGGTGCAGCACTGAAAGTATTTGCTGCTGCTGTCCTTCCACTCTGGTAACCTGCTGCTCCAAATTAATTAAACGCTTGTTGTTTTCCTCCAGTGCTGCCCACACCAGGAGGCAGTCAGACTGGCTAACAGGGACTGTGCCGGGGTCCACTGCAACAGGTAATCCAGGGAGTGGGGCTGGTGGTGGACAGGGTGGTGGCGGTGGCGGTGGTGGTGGTGGAGCACCTGATGTAGCCCTCCTCCTCCTCCTGCTGCGGCGGTGAGTGCTGCGAGGCTCATCTCCTGCCCCAGCAGCACCCTTGGCCACTGCCACGGAAGGGCCAGCAGGTGGATGGATGGCCCCTTCCATGGCAGCCTGCCACTCTGCCCTGTGGTGATTCATCATATGGGTGCGCTGGCCACCGGTCCCCAAATGTGTCCCAGGGGGACCACGGCACACCAGCACACCACACACATGGCATTGCACCACTGTGCTGTCTTCCCCCACACAATTAAAAAACTCCCACACTGGGGAGCTGCAGGGGGGACCAGACACAGTACGCACTTGGCAGGCACGAGTCCCACCACCACCCACTATTGCCAGGACCACCTTCTGTGGCTGTGGAGGTGGTGGAGGGGGTGCTGTTGGAGCTCCAACTGCTTCTGCTAGTGGTGGTGGTGGAGAAGGTGGATGAGCAACAGCCACCGGTAGCATTGGTGCTGCTGCTCCTGTTGCTTCTGTTGGGGAAGCAACAATGGCCAGGAGTCTGGAGCAGTCCAACATAACATGACCGCCCCGCCCCCCACGGGTCCGTGTATCCTCCTCCAATGCTCCCACGTGCCCAGGCTCGCCTTCCCTGACTCCAACCTGACCCTCCATCCTCCTGGGTCCACGGGATGACACACACTCACACACACGTATACACACACACACACACACACACAGTCAGTCACACACACAAAACAAAAACAAAACGTATACAAAAAAATTCACTAGCCAAAAAAACACTAACACAATACAAACACTAAATAAAATAGCTTTCAAAAAAGCTGTTTGAAATAGCAGTAACAAGAAATGACTTCAAGAGCCAAGCAAACGCCTCTCCTCTCACAATTCTGCTTTCTCCGTGTACAAAGGCAAAGGAGAATGTGAAACTACTTCTCTGACTCGCTTTCTTCCTGCCTGGCTAAAGCATGTGACTTATAGTACTGCAGGCCATGTGATGTGCCTATTTTCTTCTTACTTTGCGTTAAGGCATAATGAGAATGCAAAATGGCATGGTAATGATAAGGCTAAGTGAGCACTTTATGAGGTCCACTTTGCGTTGTGCTCCGTGGGCCTTGAAGTGATCACTTCGCGTCCACTTCGTGAGTGGATTTATAATTCGCTGCATCTCTAATTGCATTACAAGAGTTAATTCAATCTTGGATAATCGAGTTTGTACATTCAGCTACCGATCGAAAGGAAGTCTATACAATGCTGTGTTAGCTTGCTGTATGTGTATCGCTAGAAGGCACCACCCCACTAAATTAATACATATGAGAATGCAGGGCTATGTAAGATTGCAGTGAATTAGCACTCATACGTACTATAACTCTACTGGATGTCCAGCAGCTGGGTCTACATAGACCCCATTTGGAACATTCAGGCAGAAAGCTCAACACAAGGTACGAATGACCATTCAACCTAAAGAGCACTGCTTATTTAAGCAACTTATGTTAACCGTGTGGGTTACTAGGTGCTGCAGATTTATACTTCCACTAGAGTGGGAAAAGGCTTCTCTTCAGAGCAGACACCTGCGATCCTGAGATACGTGCAGAGGCTTCCTCTGATCAATTAGTATGGACCCGTATCCTCTTCAACCTGAGACAGGACCTAAGGTTGTTGAGCCACTGTTGAATGGTAGATGGGTGAGACGATAGCCAGTTTTGAGTGGGAGGGCTATAGCCCAAGGTTCAATGTGGGGGAATAGCTCCTCTCACATCCCCTAAAAAGGCCAGCCTCCCATGGCAGTTCTCCGCTTAGCGCATTGTGCAACATGCCCTTTCCTTGCTCAGTCCATACCAGCAGTTTTTCCTGACTCCATCCCTAACTAGTACCTTCTGAAGCATTGCATGCAGGTAGGCTTGCCCTGTCTACCAGGGATGGGATTCCATTCCATTCATTACTTTCTCCTACTTTCAAACCTGACATCCTCCATCCCTAACTCTGCCTGGCAGCATCGAGTGAAGGTTAGCACGCCCCAGCTACCAGGGATGGGAGCCATGTCTGCAATCTACTATTTCAACCTTGTGCATTCTGTACCTGATACCTGGTTGCCACATTCCCTTTGGGAATAGGACCTCTTTAACCCATGTGCCTGCAACATCCTACCTCTGCCTGGTGGCCTCATGTCTAGGTTGTCTCGCCTCGACTACCAGGGATGGGAGCCTGAGTCTACATTTGACTGTTTCAACCTTAAGCATTCTCTACCTGATAACCGGTTGTCACTTACCTTCAGGAATGGGACCACTTTACCCCATTTGCCTTCAACATCCTCTGCCTGACGGCCTCGAGTGAGTCCTCTTGCCTTGACTACTTGGGATGAGAGCCTGTGTCTATACTCCACTGTTTCACCCTTATGCATTCTCTACCTGAATGCCCGGTTGCCACTTCCCTTCGAGAACGAGATCTCTTTTTCCCATCTGCCTTCCCCATCCTACCTTGCCTGGTGGCATTGAGTGAAGATCATCTCACCTCGTATATCAAGGATGGGTGCCTGTTTCTGTAATCGACTGTTCCAACCTTATGCATTTTCTACCTGATACCTGGTTACCACTTCCCTTCAGGAACGGGATCCTGTACTCTATTCACCTTCCACATCTTTCCTCATCAGTCTACATCCTGCTTTCCATGAACTCATTGTACTCATCACTGCCTTGACCTCCTCACGCTCTGGATTTGGACTCTGCCAGCTTGTTTGGTCTGTGTCTCCTTTCTTTTCAACTGCCTCCTGGACTTCCTTGCAGCTGGTTGCCCTTCCCAACAACCATGTGAGTTCTCTTTCTCCTTCAGAAGTGGGATCCTCATGCCTCATTGCTGCAGCGTCTTCTGTTCTCTGCACTTGTTGTTCGCCATCATCTTCAGAAGTGGGACTCTCATATCTCAACATTGTTGCACTTGGTACCTGGATTCACTTCTTTATCTTCCATGGATGCGCCTCATGACCTGCAGTAGTTTTCCCCCATTCCAATTCAGTTTGCTGTGGTGCTGACCCCGGTTCTGTTCCTGTCTGTACCTGTTGAAGTCAGTATGCTTGGCCTATGCTGTTATCTTCTCGGACTACTTCCTCCAGTTTGTGGGCATCTACTCTAGACTTTTCCCTTCATACTTGGACGTCTGCCTTCTCCTTGCTGCTCTGATGGCTCAGGTCTCCTTCCTGTTTGCTGTGGCTCTTTTTGGGCAGTTAACACCCATCTCTGTCCAGTATTTCTATCCAGTCAACTACGCCTTCCATTCATCTATCTCATACTCCTACATTGGCCATCCTAACAGTTCACATTCACTACTCTATGGAGCTCTTGTTTATTTCATCTGAGGAAAACTTCTTCTAGCAAACATCCCTTGGACAACATATCTCATAAACTCTTACATCACCATAGAGTTACCTGTAGTTCTTAATCATCTCCGCAGGATCAGTTCTGGAATCCCATTTGGCTGGACTACAGAAATATCTCATTCCTCATCAGACTTCACTAGATGCTCCCTATGCATCCTGTCAATTCAAGCACTATGACCTCCTTATCTTCCATGTCTCATAGGATCTATGATTTAGTGGAGCCTTCTCCACGCCTATCTTTGCATGGAAAAGTGACCTAATTCCTTCTGTCATGCACTGACTCTGTAATTATCATCGCTGTTACAGATAATGGGAACCACAAGATACCTCATAGCAATACTGACATCATCTGTTTAACCTTTCTGTAGCTTCTCCTATGAGCTCTGACTCTGTCAATCAAGTTACTCAACTCCTACTTCCTCAATAGCCATTGGATGTCCTAAGACCTTCCCAGCTACCTTTCCAGAACTCCCATCGTTGGATCTCTGGTGCCTAGCTGCCTTACTAAAGTTATTCTATCCAAACCACCTTTTTCTAGCCATGGATGTCACCATACTTCATACAATCATCTACATTCTTTCATCATATTACCATCAATCAATTTTGTCTTTGTTACCTATGTTGTATTGCTATTACCAATGTTATTGATTGACACTGATCACATTATGATGTTTTTGACAATGCCTATTTAGCTACTATTGACTCCCAAACTCATGCATTCTCCCCTCCCTTTATGATGAGGATCCTTTGTAAATAAGCTTTTAGCTCAAAGGTTGTAACTCCAATTACTCATTAAATAAAAAATCAGGTTGTCAGCTGCCCATCCAGCAGTTCTTCTAGCTCATCCCTCATGATTCAATCAATCAAACAATCAATCTATCAAACTTTATTTAACCAGGCAGTTACATCATTGAGCAAGCTCATTTTCAAGATGGTCCTGGACACAGAGGATACGTTTGCTTACAGTAGACAACACCTCATACAAAAGTAGACATCAGTACAGGCAGTTACAATAAACAAAATCAGTACCTGGATGAATTAGACATGTAAAGCAAGTGCAAATATAGGCATTTAAGGTGCAGCATATACAGGTTGTAGCTTATAGATTACAAGTGCGGAGAGGAAGGAGGGACATAGAGAAGGGCAGTGGGAGGAAGGGGGTATCAGACACATAGTAGAGAGGGAAAATAGGGCAGCCTAATAGAATGAGGCCTCCTGCAAAACTAATTGATGAGAGGGGGAGGTTGGGGGTGGTTGACCTAAAGGAATGCTGGCTGACACGGGAAATAGGTGGCCCAGGATTACAGAGCTTAAGGGACTCAGTTGAGTGGGGTAAGGCTTTACCTGAAACAATCACATGCCATTTTCAGGCCTTTATCAAGCAGCCCCCTAAATATAAAATGGCTGGGCAGCAGGGAGATTTTAAGCAATTTCTGCATGTTATTCCAAAGAGCTGGTAAAAAGGAGCTAATGGCAGTTGAGCCAAGACATGTCCTTGTTCGTGGTAGCTTAAGGAGGACAAAGGAGGAGTTCCTTAGTCCATAGGCACCCTTTGGATGTTCAAACAGGTCACAGATATAGGGTGGTAGTTTGTTGGACAAAACTTGGCATAGCCACATGAGGGCATTTATTTGCCTCCTTGTAGAGAGGGACAGCCAGTCTAATGCTTGATACAATGAGCAGTGATGAGTCTGCAAGTCAACAACAAATCTCAATGCGCGATGATAGAGTGTATCCAGCTTTTGGAGCGCATACTGGGGGCAATGGCTGTATAGGAAGTTGGCGTAGTCAATCAGGGAAAAGAAAGGTTGTTTGGACCAGCAGCTTTCTAGCTTCCAGGGTAAGTAGGCGTCTTATGCGGTAGAAAATACAGAGGCGTTGCCTTAGCTTTTTTGTTAACTTGCGTAGATGTACACCAAAGGTGAGTTTGTTATCTACCCAGACTCCCAGATATTTAAACTTATCCACTAGCTCTAGTGGTTCATTAAGGAGGGTAATAATATAGTAATAATAACATTTATTTGATTAAGCACCTTTCAATTTTCTAAGCGTTGTACAATATGCATAAAACAAAGCATAAGTGCAGATACAAACAATATAAAATCAAAATAATATCGAAAATGCCTTCCCCCATAAAAAAATCTTAAGCGCCTGCTTGAAACTCCCCACCATCCTGCACTCCCGAAGCTGATGGGGCAGAGAATTCCAAAGGGTAGGTGCCGCAAACCCAAAGGCAGGCGCACCAGATGACTTTAGATTAACCCTTGGAATCTCCAGCAACCCCTCGTCAGCCGAGCGGAGCTGTCTCAAAGGGGTGTAAGGAATCAGGAGCTCTTTCAAGTAATTCGGGACCTAATCTGTGTAGGGCTTTGTAAGTCAACAGACCTACTTTAAAGGTGATCTGCCACTGTATTGGCAGCCAGTGCAAAGCGTGCAGCACAGGGGTAATATGAGATCTTCTGGATGCCCCAGTCAATAAACGTGCTGCCGCGTTCTGCACTAGCTGTAAGCGGCAGATATCAACCCCAGAAAGCCCTAGATATAGGGAGTTGCAATAATCAAGGTGTGATGTCACAAAGGCATGGACCAAAACAGGCAGGTTGCTGGATGGAACAAGATGCCTAATCCTGGCAATGTTCCTAAGGTGGTAAAAGGCCAGCTTGATGACTGCTGATACCTGGTGGTAAAGAGTCAGGCCATCATCAAGCAACACTTCCAGGTTATGCACCCTTTCAGAGGTGAGAATCTGAGCCTCCCCCAGGACTAAGCCAGAGGGGAGCCCAGTCCTCAACCCCTTTACCCTACGACCCGGGTCCACAACCAGAACCTCAGTCTTTCCTGGGTTCAACTTTAGACACCTGGAATGCTGTTCAGTACCGAGATAGCACTAACCTGGTCAGGAGCAAAAGACAGGTAGAGCTGGGTATCATCAGCATAGCAATGAAACCTCAGCTCATACCATCTTACAATGTCTCTGAGGGGTAGCATATATACTGCAAATAACAGAACGCTGCCGACCGTGGCAGGAAAGGAAGAAAGCAGCTCCTATCTGGAGCTTCTCTCGTGAGCCACTGGCTGCGATTTCCAGGTGGGCACCCCCCCCCACAGAACGCTGCCGACTGCGGCAGGAAAGGAAGAAAGCAGCTTCTACCTGGAGCTTCTCTCGTGAGCCACCGGCTGCGATTTCCAGGCGGGCACTCCCCCCCCCCCACAGAACACTGCCGACCGCGGCAGGAAAGGAAGAAAGCAGCTTCTACCTGGAGCTTCTCTCGTGAGCCACCGGCTGCGATTTCAAAGGGCACCCCACAGAACGCTGCCGATCATGGCAGGAAAGGAAGAAAGCAGCTCCTACCTGGAGCTTCTGAGCCACCGGCTGCGATTTCCAGGTGGGCACTCCCCGACAGAACGCTGCCGATCAAGGGCAGGAAAGGAAGAAAGCAGCTCCCATTGAGCTTCGTGAGCCACTGCCGCGATTTCCAGGCGGGCACTTCGACAGAACGCTGCTTCATCGCTGCAGGAAAGGAAGAAAGCACGCCTACATGGAGCTTTCTCTCATGAGCCACCGCCGCGATTTCCAGGTGGGCACCCCCACAGAACGCTGCTGACCGCGGCAGGAAAGGAAGAAAGCAGCTCCTACCTGGAGCTTCTCTCGTGAGCCACTGGCTGCGATTTCCAGGTAAAGGCATTCTGCAATCCGACTCCTGCCTTAGACGGCCGTTGGGGCGTTTCGGCCGTGCAACCTACGGACTCTTGGCTTCTCTGCCCCACAGCCCACTGATTGTTTCTGCAGACTTCGGCTGTGGGGTGCTACCTGAGAGGGTGGTGTGGGACTTGTGGTCAGTCTAAGCATAGGCAAAGTTACAGTGGGACCTGAATGTTTGTACCTGCACACTATGGATTGCAAATGCTATTTACAATATGGGTTTGCCGCTAGTGCTTAGAGCAGTACTGGTGTGGACTCCTGATGTAAACCTTAGCAACTAGCATGCCAGGAATGTCTTGTTTTATTCAGTGTATTGCTTGATCTAGGGTTAGCTGTTGGAACCTGTGTATGTAACTGCAACGCTACTCTTTCGTGTGCAACAAGCCTATTTCTGTAGCCCTTTCCTTGTGCTGTTTAGAGCTAAGTTTAGAGTTTAAAGTGAAGTATAAAGTAAAAATATAAAAAAAAAGGGGCTACTTGAGACTTGAGTTTGTGGTAAAGCTCTCGTATCTGCGCATGCGCAGTGTGTCACCTGAGCTAACCACATTTAAATCCTCCCGCTGCATACTAATTCCCTGCTTCCTACCTTTTTACAGGTGTGCACTCCTCCCCCCACAGAACGCTGCCTGACCGTGGCAGGAAAGGAAGAAAGCAGCTCCTACCTGGAGCTTCTCCCGTGAGCCACCGGCTGCGATTTCCAGGTAAAGGCATTCTGCAATTCGACTCCTGCCTTAGACGGCCGTTCGGGCGTTTCGGCCGTGCAACCTACGGACTCTTGGCTTCTGTGCCCCACAGCCCACTGATTGTTTCTGCAGACTTCGGCTGTGAGGTGCTAGCCCGACGACGCTTTGCGTCGTCTGCCCCACCCGTCCCAACCACCCACCCACCCAGGGGCGGCCCTCGATTTATTGGCCCACACTGAGTGCGTCACTTCCTGTTACATCACTTCCTGTGTGCCAAATTCTAAGTCTCCACTTTCCCATTTGCAGGTTATACCTGCTGGCCACCAGAGGGCACTGTGCTCCTGCTTATGTGTCTTGCTCCTACCTATTCTATCCCTGCGTCTGTCTCCCTACCTCGCATACTACATCTCCCACTGCTGTCCACCCACTCCGCTGCCATCCAAGCTCCCCATCTTACTCCCTACAATTCTCGCCCCACTCCTATCATGCCTGTCATCCCCCTTCCTGCTTGTCTCTCTCTCCTTCCTCTCCTACTAATGTCCCTTGCCTTCCCTAGGGTCACCGTATGCCCGCAGACTAGCTACTCTTGTGCCCCCAGTTGCCCTCCTGCTCTCCCCCCCTTTTCTGCTCCTGCCCCCCCTCCTCCTCCACACATCCAATTTGCTTCTCTCTACACCACCCTCCATCTGGGCACCCTCCCTCCCACCCCTTGCTCCCTCGTGACATCTTATCACGCTTGCATTCCCAGTCTGTGCTGCCCTACCTACCCCTGTGCTACTAAACCCCCATCCCTCCTATCCCAATCGGCGTAAACTCTCCTTCTGCCACCCGCTTTCAAGGGCAGCTCTCCTCCTCTTGCTCCTGTCTGGTAACATTCATCGCAATCCTGGGCCTGGCAACAATGGTTCCCCATGGAAATCCTCTGGACTACTGTACGTATTGCATCTATGAACATAAGTAACCTCCTTAAAAAACTGGACTCACTACATTGCTGGGTGACGGTTCATAAATCGGATGTGATTGCCTTTGTCGAAACCTGACTGTCTGACTCCACCCCTGACTCCCTGGTCTCACTCCCTGGCTACTCCCTCCACCGGCTGGACCGAGTTGGTAGGAGAGGTGGGGGATGTGCCATTTATGTCAAAGACCCTCTTATTGGACTAGCCCTCCCTCCCCCTGACCTTGACCACAAGGCCCAGGCCTTAACACTAAAACTATCTCCCGACCCCTCTAAGGGCCCCATCTTCCTGACTATGGCATACATGCCTCCTAAAAATCAAGCACAGGCACTAGGCCCATTAATTGACTATCTTAACTCCTTACCCAACTCCTCCAACCAAATCCTGGTGGGTGACTTGAACATCAATTGGCTTAGTCCCACATCCTCTTCCTCCTGTAAGGCTTTTGCTGCTATTGATCTAACCCAACTAGTCTCCCAGCCTACTAGAATAAATCCCAGAAAGGGCTCTAGCACTCTTCTGGATGTGGTCCTCACTAACCGGCCTGGCCGCGTCCACAATATCCAAATTCTCCCTGACTGCCTTAGTGACCACTCCCCTGTTCTCTTCAACTAGTCAACCTCTCTGCCCAAGCCCACTGTACAAACTACCCTTCAGCGGTAGCTTAGACCTGGTGGGTTGAAAGACCTAAAGCTTTACCTAGCCCTCATGGACTGGTCCCCATTACAAAGCACCCCTGACATTGACAAGGCCCTGGCCTTCTTTATCCGCACCTTCAACTCTGCTTGTGACATCTTTGCACCCATAACTGCTCGTAGGTCCAAAGTAAGGCATGCCCCCTTGGTCACCCCTGCCTTGCGCCTACTTTTTAAGCAGCGGGATAACCTATGGCACCTCACTGTTGAAACTGGCCGCCCAGCGGACAGACAGGCCTATGCTGCTGCCCGGAACAAGTGTACTTGGGCTACCCACAAAGCAAAGGCTGAGTATTATCAAGCTTCCCTCACCTCCTCATGGGGGAATCCCAGGTCCTTCTGGGACAACATCAAGCTGCTGAATGGTGGCACACGCTCCCCCCACCCTCGCTTATTAACATTAATGGTACAGTCTCCTCAGACCCTGTCCTCATTGCCACTCACCTCAATAATTCCTTCACTGACCTTAGCTCAGTGCTCCCAGATAATTTCTTCAATCCCCCTCCCACCAGGACTGTCCCTACCATCTCACGCCCCCTGTTCCACCTGCGTTGGGTCACTGCCCAGGAAGTCAGGCCAAACTTACTTAAAGCCTTAAAGAGCAACACTATTGGTAATGACTCCCTTGATCCCTGTCTTCTACGTCAGGTCCTGGACCAGGTCATGTCGTCTATCACCTGCATCTTTAATAAGTCCCTCTGCCTAGGGCAATTCCCCTCTGTCTGGAGGGTGGCTACTGTTACCCCTATCCACAAGGGTGGTGATAGGACACATCCAGGCAACTACCAGCCTATTTCAGTCCTCTCTCCTCTCTCTAAGGCCTTAGAGAAAATCGTGGCCACCCAAATCTCTGACTACCTCTCTAAATATGATGTCCTTTGCCCTGAGCAACATGGGTTCAGAGCTGGCCATAGCACCAATACTGCACTCCTGGAGTTCGCTAACTTTCTGCACACCTCTCTGGACTCTGGCTCCTTGGCTGGTGCTGTGTTCATTGACTTATCAAAAGCCTTTGACACTGTCTCACATCTTCTTGTTAGCTACCCTTGGGCATCTAGGCTTTTGCCGTTGGACCAGTCTCCTGGTGCTCCAGCTACTTGAAGCCCGCTCACAATGTGTGAAAGTTAATGGAACACTTTCCAGCACCTGCCCTATCTGCTCTGGAGTCCCTCAGGGCTCTATTCTCGGACCCTTGCTCTTCTCCCTCTTCCTCAACTCCCTGCCCAGTGAATGTACCGGAAAAATCCTACTCTACGCTGATGACGCGGTACTCTTTGCCTCTGATAGTGACCCCATCTCACTCCAGAACTCTCTTCAGCAAGCCTACAATGCCGCTGAAACCTGGTTCAATGAGCACCGACTCGTCATCAACCTAAAGAAAACCAAAGTCATGCTCTTTGCCCACCCCCACAATAAGTCCTGCAACTTTCCTCTCTCTGTCCACTCCACCTTCAATCTCCCTATTGAACTTGTTCACTCCTATAAATACCTTGGTATAACCTTTGACCCAGCCCTCTCTTTTCATGACCACATCTCTGCTCCGACCTCTGCCTCCAACACAAGGCTGAGTATCCTTTACCGTCATAAAAACTGCCTCCCCACTGATGCCCTCTGCCTGACAGTCACCTCCTCTGTTATATCCCTAATCGACTACGGCCTTCCTGTCTATGGTGCGGCTGACCAAATGGCCCTGCGCAAGGTACGCCTTACTCTTAACAAAGCCTGTAGACTTATAACCGGTGCTCATAGACTTACCCATACCTGTCTTCTTTATTCCATGGCCAATCTACTCAACCTGGATGAGCGCCTCATGTACCAAACCTGCCAACTTGCCTATAAAGCTCTCCATGGCCAATCCCCCCCCAGGCCTGTCTGACTCAATCCACTGGGCTAACCCCACAGTGCACACCCGCAGCTCCTGCAAAACCGCACTGGTCATACCGAGGGCAAGGACCTCACAAGGTCAAAGGGCATACCCCTACAGAGCCCCCTCCTGGTATAACACCCACCCTGCCGGAATCTCTGAAGCTCCCTCGTTATCATGCTTTAAATACAGCCTCAGAAATCACCTGCTCACCTCAGGCAGCTGTTGCTGCCCTTAATCTTCTCCTCCCCCTGACAATGCTCCTTGAGTAGCTCTCTTCCTCCCTACTAGGCCACCCTCACTTGACTACTCTCCTCTCTCTGGTGTCCTCCTCTCATCCTCTGCTATCCGTCTTCTTAATCAATCTTCCTTTATCCACTGTCTTTTACCCCTAACTCACCAGTATACACTATTTATGTCTCAGAAATGCCTGTAACTTTGACTGACACCTATTGTGAACCTGTATTGCTGATTATCTGTTGTCTATTGTACTCTGTTTTTGTCCTCTATGTGATGAGGTACCTTTGTAAATGAGCCCCTGACTCAAAGATTGTTAAACTGATGTTAAAATAAATAAATAAATAACATGGGGGACAACACTGAACCCTGAGGTACCCCGCAAGACAGAGAGAAAGTCCCGGATGAAAACAAACCCGAGACCACTCTCTGCGTTCTCCCAGTGAGAAAAGATAAAAACCATCTGAGGACTGTACCTGACAGCCCACAGATGAACCTCAAGCGTTCAAGCAGAACCCCATGATCCACAGTATCAAAAGCTGACGATAGATCCAGGAGAACCAAGATAGAACGGTGTCTCTGATCTCTCACCATCAGGAGATCATTAAGCACCCGAACCAGAGTAGTCTCAGTACTATGCCTCTTATGAAAACCTGATTGGAGAAGTTCATATAAATTATGATGGTTAAATGGTTATCCAGTTGAGCAGCCACAACTTTCTCGATAACCTTCCCCACAAAAGGGAGGTTATAGATAGGCCTGTAGTTTGCTAGGTTCTCCAGGTCTAAAGAAGCTTTTTCCAATAGGGGGATCACCACCCCCTCCTTCAGGGAACTGGGGAACTCACCCATGGCTAGAGAGCACCGGACAATCCGAGCTAAGACCGGGCCAAAAATCTCACTACAACCCAAAATCAGGGAAGTAAGGCCTGGGTCTAAACTACAGCATGTGGGATGCATCTCCTGGACAATCTGCATAATGTTTATGAAATTCAGCAGGTCAAAGATACTGCAGAAACTCCGGGTTCTGTGACAGAGCACCGATCAACAGCATAATCTGTGGGGTCCCAGGTATTCCCGTATTGTGGGATGGAGAGATAATCATAGCTTTTTTTTTTTTTTTTTTTGCATTAACAAGAGCTTTAGATTCAGCAGGTTGTGCTGGAGGATGATAAAATCCTGCTGTAGCTCCTTGTACCCAATGTCCAAGGAGGGGTTGGTCATGTAGAGGACTATGTCATCTGCAAAAAGATGAACATTTCCAGCACCAGGCCAGAGTCGATGCAGTTGATGTAAAGGGCGAAGAGGATACGTCCCAAAATGGAACCTTGCAGTATGCCTTGGGGCAGTAATTTTAGTGGGGAGAATTCCCCTTGGGCTTTAATTTGCTGTTTACGATTTGTGAGGTAGCAGCGGAACTACTTTACTGCAGCAAAGGTAAGACCGATGCTACTCAGGGAATCAAGAAGTATGGAATGATCAACCGTATCAAATGCTTTGCTGAGGTCAAGGAAGAGTGTATAGATGTGCTGTTTACTGTACAGGGCTTTTAGCCAGTCATTTAACACTTTGGCAAGAAAAGACACAGTACTGTGCTTGGGTCTGAAACCTGATTGGACTGGATTGAGGATTTTGTCATGATCCAACTACTCCCTTAATTGAAAGTTTACAATTTTTCAAGTAGCTTGGATAAAACAGGAAGCAACGAAATAGGCCTATAGTTGTTCAAGTCAGTGGGGTCTCCTGACTTGAACAGGGGGATAATGTGTGCGGTTTTCCAACTAGATGGCAATTCCCCTTGGGATAATGAGCTGTTAAAGAGATAGGCAATTGGAGCTGCCCAATAGTAAGAACCTGCTTTTAAGAAGAAGGGTTCAAGCGAATTGGCACCAGCGCTCTTTTTGGTGTCCAGCGAGAGGAGCAGGTTCTCCACCTGTTTGTAGGAGACTGGCTGGAACTTGAAGAGGGGGTGGTCGGTAGGGGGGGCTATGATTGGTGTAGTAGCTATGCTGGCGGTGCTTGTGGTGCTCAGTTTACTAACAGGTGATGTGTTGAATGCGAGGCCTGCAGTGGCAAAGTGGTTATTGAGCTGATCGAGGATCTTGGATCTATCTGTGTAGGAGGTGTTGTTTGCTACAATTTTGGCTGGTAGCAGGGTGGCAGGGGATTGCCCCTTAACCTCTCTCAGTATTTGCCAAAAATTGGTGGAACAGTTTTTGTTTGCCTCCAGGGCTGACTGGAAGAACCGTTGTTTTTCCAACCTTACCAGCTTGGTGCAGGCACCTCCCATACTCCCTTCAGCGAAAACTTTCACAGAAAGCAGGCTTCCACTGATTCTCAATCTTCAAGTCCGTAACTGACCTGACTGTCGCGCTATCCCAGTCATGCCTCTCAACAGATCTACATTCATCTAAAATGCTAGGCAGCCCCGGTATGCTATACTGCTCTCAACTTCCCATTGCCACGTCAGTCTATGAACTCTTTCAAATACCTGTTCTGGGTCTCCTGCAGCATTTAGGCACTTGATCACCTGTAAGGCAAAACATTCATGGCCACCTCAGCTCATGCCAGGGGCAATTACACCACAGAAATACCTATAACTACCTTTTCTACCAGCAGACCAGCAAGAGCCTATACAAGTATTATTACGGCATCAATACTCAAATCAACCCTCGAATTCCTCATACTGAACTTCCAGTTATTCCATGTACATTCAGTTACAATCTCTACTGCATATACCAGCCTTCCTTCATTGACCTAAAATCTTCCATGTCACTACTCCTACCAGGCACATAAAGATTCTGCCCGACTCCTTCAAATTTATCAAACATGCTTCTTGCTCATCTTTCTCTTTAATCTCATTGGACATCATCCATCATCACCTTGGAAACCTGGATTACGTTCACCCCTTTTTCGACTGGACCTACTCCACTCTCAGGATTCGGATGTTCCTTCAGAAATAGACCTACCTCTTCAACCTCAGAGTCATCCTTCCAGAATGCATCATGCAAGGATTCGAAGATGGACCATCATCTTTCCACGCAGTTCACCTTCCTCAGAAATTAGCTTATGGTTGCTAGAACCTAGGTTCCTCTCCTCTTAGTTTGCCCGGAGGATGGGCGAGTCTGTAGCCATGGGTTCTCAGAGGTTTCCTCCACCTTGGGGGTTTTCCTCTCCTGCGTGCTACTGGTCATACTCTCCGTGAGTTGGAGGGAGTAATCATACACTTTTGAACATTCTTTGGTAATTCTTTTGGGCTTTCTATTCCCTACTCACTACCCAGCTTACCTACCAAGGGCGGGAATAGAGAAAAGCCATAAGTAAACTACAGTTATATAAGCACCACTAACCCCATACTCTATTCACCCAAACATTGAATGGGCGGGCTATAGCCCGAGGTTTAATGTGGGGGAATAGCTCCTTCCACATCCCCTAAAAAGGCCAGCCGCCCATGGCAGTTCTCCGCTTGGCACATTGTGCAACAGCCACCATCTACCCCTGCCTCCTTCTTCTCAGGCACTCTACTCACCCTTGGTGCTGGGCTTTCTATTCCTTACTCACTACCCAATTTACCTACCAAGGGGGGAAATAGAGTAACACCAAAAGTAAACCACAGTTACATAAGCGCTGCTAACCCCATACTCTACTGGGAGCATGACAATTCGCTCCCGTCATTTCGCTCTGCGACAACTGACTCCCGATAACTCGCTCCGGTGTCAATTAGCTCCCATGACAACCCGCCCCTGACAATTCACTCCCTGGCAGAGTACATTAAATTACCAACTTGTGGGAAGTTGTCACAGAGTGAAATGAACCTGTGAACCTGTGGCAGGGACCAAGACTGGAAAAAGGATATAATGTCTGAGATGCTTGCCCATAATATAATAACCTGACAGGGCCAGAGGTAATGTCCCAGGTCCCAAATCTGCCAGGACAGGATAAAATTCGAAGGGTCCTCCACTGAGTTGAGGAACATAGCATCATAGAGCATCAGTGGTACAGGAACAAGTCCAGACGCTGATCAACAGCACACCCAGTAGCAAAGTTCAAACAGGGGTGGGTGAATGTCCCGTGTCCATGCAGATAGAGATCCACAGGTGGAGGGATTATTAGCTTACTGCTGGGAGGAGGCTCAAGACATAAAACGAGCATGGAGTAAAGGCAGAAGGTAAAATCGTCCAACATTAGACTCTGGAAAACCAGAGAAAGAAGCTGTGGGGAGAAATCATGTGTAATACTGCCCTAGACTGCAATGCATTCTAAAAACCTGGTGGCATGAGAAGAGGAGGTCATTAAGTGAATCAGGGCTGAAAGGAAATACTTAATACTTAAAAAAGCATGACTCTTACCTCCTGCCAGCCAGTATTCAAGCAATCTAAACTCCTGTAACTCGGGGACTTGCCGATTGCAAACTTCAAACTTTAATTAGAAACAGGGGGGTTGGTGGGGGTTCAGCCGGGTGTTATAATTGCAGCATGAGAACAAATGTTAGTACAGGAGAGACCCGCAGAAAGCAGTGACCTCAAGCCCCTTTGAGTAGCTCCGGGTACAGAGAACACAGCTCCTTAACAGCCTGGTTCATTTTGCTCTACGACAACTTCCTACAAGCCGGTAATTTAATTAACTCCACCAGGGAGTGAACTGTCAGGGGCAGGTTGTCACGGGAGCTAACTGTCACAAGAGCCAGTTGTCATGGAGTGAAATGACTACTCTATTCACCCAAACATTGAACTATAGTTTTCCTTGCTTTTATTAAGGCAAGATACCAAAGAGCTACATTGCCTCCCCCAGGAAGTCTCTCAGTATCCGCTCCCAATGGAAGCTCCATGAGAGACTTAGAGGAGGAATACCCTAGGACCTTCCCCATTATGCTATGCATCTTGTGCCAGAATGGTGCAATTCTGGGGCAAATTAAAGACGTGTGGAAAATCAGCTTGGTCAAAGGCGCATTTGGGGCATTCCACTGGGCTTTCAGGCTTAATTGAGTGCAATTTGGCTGGGGTGAAATAAGTTCTGTACATGAAATTGAATGGAATCTGCAGCAATTTGTTATTGCAAGAGGAGATGAGGAAGAGCCTGGCCGCCAAATACCAGGTACTGGCTTCAATACTGATTTGTAGATTGTTACCTCACTTAGCACATATGGCTGTCATTGAGGGAACTTCTCCCCCTTGAAAGATACGATAGAATATTGTAAGATGTTTATTGCAGGTTTGAGGTCTGTATGGCTGCTCTTCAAACAGAGTGGGTCCCCCACCAATCTGCTTCTTAATCCAATGTATCACCCAGTTAATTCTGTTCACTTGAATAAACAAAAAGTTCCACTGGGTCCAGATTCTAAGCCACCTTGAGTTCAGAGAAGGGAGAAGCCTGCCCCCATTGTAGAACTGGGCTACTGTTCGTAGGCCTTTATGTTGCCATCTGAGGAAGCATTGGTGCTGTTGGACTGTGAGTGACCCCTTGCCCACATTGCCTCTATAAGGCCTGTATACAGAGAGGGGGCAGGAAGGGATTCTATCTTTTTGTGGGAGGCAACCCAGGCCCCAGCAGAGGTGACAGTGAATGGCTTAGTTATCCGGGATGTTTCCAGCATCCAGATGGATTTGGACAAGAGGGCAGCTCAAAAACTTCCTCTGTGCTCTCCTTCTTCTTCAACAGATACCCAGGAAGTATATCCGAACCACCCCCCATAGGTATAACAGCCAGCTGAGAGACTCAGTAGTAGTGCTGGAAGTATGGAAGCGACAACCCCCAAACTTACAAAGAAGGTGTATAATGCTCCATTTGATGCAGGCATTCTTCCCATTCCACGTGAACCTGTGGAACAGGGAGTTCAGCTGTTTAAAGTATGCCAATGGGACATGTAGAGGTATCGACTGGTGGAGGCAGAGGCACCTGGGTAGGATAGACATCTTAATGGTGTTAACTCAACCCATCAGGGGCAAAGGTAATGACTTCCATTGTTCACAGTTATCAGACAGCCTAGCTAAAAGCGGTTTTTAGTTTTTGGTGTACAGAAGGTTAAGCCTAGAGGATGCATATCCCAGATATTTGATGTGGTCTAGCATTTGCAGGCCTTAAAGGTTATTGATCAGCTGAGAACAATGGAATCTGCCTATTGGCATAATTTCACTTTAGGTCCAGTTTCTCTTATGGCCTGAAAGTGAGTCATATTTGTATAGGACAGAGTGGACCACCGGTAGGCCTTGGGCTACGTTAGCCAAGTACGATAGCAGGTCATCTGGAAACAGTGCTCTTTTGTGTTCCTGTCCTCTAAATCCCGGAATACTTGCTTGATGCCTTATGGCATCTGCCAAGGGCTCAAGAGACAGGACATATAGCAGGAGCAAGAGCGGGCATCCCTGTCTCATGCTCTGCCCCCAAGGGAAAAGGGGGATTAAGTTCTCCTTTGACAAGAATTTGGGCAGTAGGAGAGGAATATAAGGCACAGATGCAGATGATGAGGTGAGGCCCAAAATCATAATGCCTAAGAGTCTCAAACATATAACCCCCACTCCACGTGGTCAAATGCTTTTTCTGCATCTAGGGCAAGGACTGCCGCCCTGTGTTGAGTCAGTTTCTTAGACCAGTTCTACATGATTTTGGGAATTCTGAGAACGTTGTGTTTCCCCTGCTGCTCTTCACAAATCCCATCTGATCTGGGTGGATTATGGTACGGAATAGGGGTTCAAGGTGAGTGGCAATTACTTCAGCCATAATCTTGTAATCGGTAGTCAGGACAGAAACAGGTCTATATGAGGTGCATAGTGCAGGCTCCTTGTGGTTTTTTCTTTGTTTGTTTGTACTGACTTTGTGAAGCACTATCCTTTGAAACATTATTTTATTTTATTGTTTTTAATAATAATTAAACATTACTTGTGAATTTTACAACTTCTTCTGGTTTGCCTGTCCTTCCTGATCTATGTTCCTGTGACACACTGCTCACCAGAAAACCGACAAACATGGTTCTATGTGATGAGCGCCCACAAAACGGTACCAAGAAAAACAGTGAGTGCATAACACAGAAAACCCAAACAGCGATGAGCACTACAGCATGCTCCACAAACAGCGATGTGTGCTAACTTTCTGTGCGAGGGGCGATGTGTACTGCATTTTTTCTGTGGAGGGCTATGCCCCTCGCACCCCCTGCACCCCCCAAATTAAAATAACAAACTATAGGGAGGACACAATTCAGGGAGGGGGAGAAATTTGGGGGGGCAGATGATACCTCCTCCTGGGGGGATGCAGCTTGGGGAGGGGGACAAAGTCAGGGGAGGATGCAACTCAGGGAGGGGGACAAAGTTGGGAGGGGAGTAGAGAACAGAATGGGGAGGGGAACATGAACCACAGCGGAAAATGAAAAAAAAAAATAGAAGTACAGAAATGAAATAAAATAAAAAACACTACCACCAGGAGCAAACCCAGGTCTGCTGCAGCTAGACAGCAGACACACAACTAGTGACTCTAACCACTAGGCTACAGAGCACCAAGTTCCTTCCACAAAACAACCAACTTCAGTTTCAGCCAGCTTACTTTACACTAGCTCACAACTTCACTAAATACACCATGTGCTGTTAAACACTTCGCCAAAACCACAGTTGATCTTTTGTCCTCACTATAATTACTTCACTTGTATTCTCTTACTCTTATCACAAGATACTATTTTTAAAATATTATAACATGAACCCCAGAAACTTTCTTGTCCTGATGTGTCAGTTACTTTTTTTCCATATAGGTTTTTGCCCTTCTGATCTGCACCAGCTGCCCCAATCTGATTGACCCCCCCTGCCCCAATCTGACTGACACCCCCAGTCTGGTCACCCAGCTTCTATGGGACTTACATTCCCTCCATCGTCCTTTGTCACAGGACTTTGGGGGGGGGGGTGCCTGGTCACCAGTACAGGGCCTGCGAGGAGTCGGTCACCACCCTGCAGTCAGGACGCTTTTCCACTGAGATTTCGCCACAAACCCATGGATGAGCAAAAGGTACAATGCCTAAAAGAATGCTATCAAAAATGACAGTGTCTGTTCCATAGAGCAGATATAGTATGTCAGAGATCCACAAAATGCCCCTTTCACAATGCATAGCCAGTTACTTATTTGTGAGTGACTAGTTGAGGTTTATTTATTAAATATAGTCCATAGCAAATAAGGTTGAACTGTGTAATCAGGAAAAACATATAATACAGGTTTTTAATCAGAAAACACAACTACATCCATCTGGAAAGATTTAAGTTAAAACTTACAGGTAGAAAATAAAATGTTACATTGGCAAATACAATAGGAAATAGATAACCAGTTCTTATTCAAGAGATACCTTCTCTCTTTATCAAAACTCTTACCAAGCCGGCTCGCCAGTGCAATGGTTGGATTTCCATCTGTGACACTGAAGACCCGGGTTCAGGAACAGATTTGTTTGTCGGAGGGCTGGCTGGGAGGAGATAGCTTGAGCGTCCAAAAACTGCTTATCTTCTCCTGGGAGGGAGTGGGGTACATGGTCCAGTGTTTGCTGGCCCCTAGTGGATGCTAGAAGCATGGCAACATGTCAGATCTCTCTGCAGGTGGGAGTGTGGTGGACATCGGCTCACACTTTGATGTCACGTGGCAAGTCATGCTTCCCCAAGAAAACCGAAAAAATGGCCCTCTGATCGACCAGATGATGCTGTTGGTCCTTCACCATCACAAAGCCCCGGACAGCCCGGATCAACCCCAGTAGCACCTGTGCCATAATAAAGATGCACCTACTGGTGCTTTCTCCTCGAAGACCTATCTTGACAAAGGAAACATCAGGTTACCCAGGGGCTGTAGTTGGATGGGGAGGAGGGCGGCGGGGTGCACCTAGGTGGCCTGAAGAGAGACAGATTGGGGGTGCAGGGGAAGTGCAAAAATAAAATAAAAACTCTCACCAGCTAGTCTGAGTATTATTATCTGCCTCCCTCACAGACACACCCAATAGCATTACCTCATTTTATTTGCAGAGATCAAAAGGGCTTCTTCAAGTACAGTTATGATGGCCTTTGCATTTAGTAAAGTTGGTATCAGACTTCCTCTTTCCAGGATCCCCCTGGTGAGGCAGCAATACCTTTTTAACCTCAAGAACATAACCTTGCCAATACAGACTACAGCACAATTGTTCATTAATAAAATTCACATTTTAAAACATTTTTCTGGTTGGGGAGACCCATCTGTTATATACAACATTTCAACAAAAGCATATGACTGGACCTTTTTTCCTGAATAAAAATTATAGACATGTATGCCACAGTCTATGTCTCTGCTTTTAAGGTTGCTTGGCATAGCCCAAAGAAAGCATTTTGTTAGGATAGTTTTGGAAGTGGCTAAAACAGGAAAAAGTGAGTTGTTCGCTGCAAGGGATGGCAACTGGTCAGCAGGTGATCTGTGCAGCAACAATGGAATGGCACAGCCAGCCTAGTGATGCATAGCACTGTTCAGTACAAAGGAAGTCAAGGAACCATTAACAGCAAAAATGCCACTGGGTACTGCAGTTACTATTTCCTTTGCAACCATGTAGTACAGTAGTATTCATGAAAGGAATAGTTTTCCCAGAATGCTGCCTGCTTTTGTTTTTTCTTTTTCTTACACAGGCTGTAATGTTATCCTGAATTAGTCCGAACTTAATCTGATTGTCCTCCTGTGTAACCCTTATCTGTTACCTCTTAAGTGCTGTTTTCCTCATCCACATTTTGATGACCAACTAGCTTGATTTACTTTCTACTAAAAGCTCAAGCAGTGCTTGACATTATTTTACACAGAATAAAAATAGTCCACCTGGGCTTCGCTCTCATTGTTTATTATGTCGCCAGACTCCCTCGATAGATATCGGTGGTTAACATTTTTTTTTTGTTTTAGACACAAGTCCAAAATGATAGATTGTTTTGCATACTGTAAGCCCATGTCAAATTTGACAAAGTCATGCCAATACTTTTTTCTAGAGACTTGCTGAACTTAACTGGCCTGGTGGGGTGGAGGGCTGAGGTATCCTGCCTTACCCCCTGCCATGCCGGTGACCTGTGTTCATGGTACGAGCAGATCACCGGGGGTCGGCCGGGAAGCAGGAGGATTGAGCGTCACAAGGACAGCTCTCCTTCAGGAGGGGGGATCAGTGATCAGTGCTTGCCTGGCCCCTAGTGGAGGCTGGGGGCTGGCACACAGATGCTGTACTTAGTGAGCAGAGGTGGGGCAGATGTCTGGTGTGCTGTGCATGGGAGCATGCAAAACACCACCATTGGCATCATTGCATGCCCTACCTCTGGGGGAGAATAACTAGGGAAAACATATCTGATGGCTGAATGAAGGAGGGGCTCACAGGTCCCACTCCCCATCCAGCTGGTGTGCCGACCAGAACTGGATCTGGTCTTCAGTGGGGGCTTAGGGACCCCCCCGCAGACCCTGCCAAAGGGGGCAAGCCCTGGGAGAAGTTGGCCAGCGAGACCAGGTGGACATTGGGGGGATGGGACTGGGGCACCCTCTAGAATGTGGGCCATCAGAGAAGGAAAAAAAATGCTAAACAAAAAAAAAAAAAAAAAAAGACTTGCTGAACTCCCTTTAGCCTTGCAAAGTTTTTCTTTTCTGCAAGTCACTGGCAAAGTGGCAAACTTTGTGCTATGTGTGCACTTCACAAACGAATCGCAGCATGTAGTAAATTCTTTGTTTTAAAATGCTCAAAAGGCTTACAAAAGTGAGTGGCCTTTCCTCCAACCTCTCATAGCATCCAATACCACCCTCTTGCCCCCCACAATCCCAACCAGTATCACGATGATCCTCCATCCATCCCCTCACCCATTAAGCAGCTCCCAATCCCATCTTTCTCAATAGCCCAGACAAAATAATCAATAAAATATACCTTTCGGGACTTCCCGTGACATAACAAGCCTAATGGCAGCCTAGTCTCACAGCCCCTGAGGCCTGGATCTTTTATATCATTAAACGCAAACCATCCGAGTGTCTAAAAATTAAATAAACGTTAGTCACGGCTTCGTTGTGATCTGCTAAGATGGGGAGGATGAAAAAGAAAGATCTGTCTTCAACACTTAAATGTATTTTGCCGCAGATTGAAAAGAGGCCTACCAGTCCTTCTCCATCATGATCCTCCATGCTAATGGCCTCTGGAGAAGAAGACTCCAACTCGGAGACTACCTTGACCTTCACTAAAGCTGATGGCAAAAGAATGCTCTGTATTTTAAATTGAATTGACTCCAAAATCTCATGTTTACAGACAGATTTCAAGAAATTGGAGAATCGTACCACTGTGGTAGAATCGCACATGGAAACACTCCAAAATGAACACACAGCATTTGGGGGATCACTGGCTTTTTTACATCGGAGAGAGGGAGCTAACCCAGAGAGCTGAAGATGCAGAAGCAAGGGTTCGACAGAACAATGTCTGAATATTTGGAGTTCCAGAGGGTAGCGAACAGGATGACAGGTTGCGTATTTGGAATCCTGGCTACTACAAGAGCTCTCCCTACCAGAGAACTTTGAGTTTGCCATTGAGAGGGCTCATAGAGCTCTCACTACTAAACCCAAAATAGGGGCTCCTCCTCGATCCATAGTGATCAAATTTTTCAAATTTACAACTAAGGAGAAAATTCTCCATCTGGCCTGGGGTAAAAAGGATTTGAACCTTGATGGACAAAGGATATATTTCGATCAAGATTTCCCCCAAGGCATGATGATCAAGAGGAAGAAGGTCCTTCAGGTGGTTAAATTGTTAAGGGAGAAAGGGCTAAAAGCGTATCTTCGCTACCCAGCCTGATTGTGGATGCAGGAGAAGGGATACAGATTCATGAAAACTTACTGCAAACTACTCCAATGATGGAACGACTGCGGATTGCCATTCTGGGTACCAATGAAGAGAGAGCAGAGCAAGAGATCGAAAACCTGCTGTGGGGTCTGGCGCCAGGGGGAAGATGCCCTCAGAGGAGAAGACATGATTCTCTCTTGCCATTACATGTGGATGTGGCCTGCTGGATCCTTCCTCGCCATCCACCCCCATGAAATATAAAAGGGGTTGTAGGTTATGAACTTACCCTTGAGATCTCTACTTCTTTAAGGTCTTTTCCTCTCCTAGCACCACAGAAACTGACAAAGTTGCACTGTTCAAAGTTATAAATAGCAATACTACACAAGGTCAAGAGGAATCCTCTTTAGGCTCGCTGGATGCGGAACTATATATTTTAGGGACATATTCCATGGGGAGAACTGATGAAACAGACCTCCTTCAGTGGTGCATCTTTATTTATGTTCCCAGTAACCACAAACTAATCACTCACACGACTGGAGGATTTCAGTTGATACATAGACTTCCTAGATAAAATTTTAATTTTATATACAGTTTATCCTCCTTTAGGGGAGAGGTTCAGTTTTCTCTTTTATATTATTAAGCAGCGTTTTACTAAAATCAGTAGCTGCATCTGGGAAGTAGTTTTAATTAAATTTGCATTGCGATGCTTTTTCATTACACTCAAGAGTTTAAAATAATGCTGTGGAGGGAAACTGAGGTAAGATAAGAGGCAATTTTTAAACTAAGTTGGGTTCAGATATCTTGATGTTTAAAGAAGCTGGCTGTTGGGTGAGGATGCTTGTATTCACACTGGAAAGAGCCTGGTTTGGTTTAGTTTCCTTCTTGTCACTTTCTCACTTGATTTTAATAAAATACTGAAAAGGAAGGTGGCACTTATATATACACAATGTTATATTAGGATGGCTTTAATTGTTGAAGATCCATGATCTGGGGCTGGCAGCTGGGTCTAGGACCCGTACATAGGTCACCTCATTAGAAGGGAAGGTGTGTTTCTGCTGACAGCGGTCAGGAGAAATCCCTTGGCACATTGAGTGCTGCACTCTTCTTCCATTCCTGAAGACTATTGTCTTCCTGACCCACCTTGCGGCTGCAGGGGGTTGCAACTGGGCAATTAAGTTTGTCCTTTGGGGCAGAATTTCATCTATCACGTCTGGGTCCTAGCGGACCACTTCTTACGTATCACTAATAGTTTTTAGTCTTCTGTTGAGACTATTGTTGTTACATGTGTTATATGGGGTATTGTCTTTTTTTCAAAATATTATGTTTGTGTGCCTTTAATACAGTGTTCTGTGTACTTGGAGTAAGCACCGGAAGGGGAGGAGGGAAAGTTACGAAATGTATATATACAATTTAAAAATGGGCTCACTTAATATATGCAAGGTTAATGTAAAATAAATTAATAATATAACAAGGGCTAGAATTCTAAAAGAATTGAGGGATCAATCATATGATCTTGCATGCTTACAGGAAACAAAGTTATCTGCAAAGGAACATGACAAATTAAGAAGGTCATGTGTGGGTATGTTTTTTTCAGACTCTCATCCAACAGCAGCTAAAGTGGGGGCTGTAATCTTGGTTAAGAAGGGGCTCACTTTTACACTGAAGACAGTACTAAGGGAGGGAGGGAACAGGTCGAGGGGTTATTGTCTCGGGGGAATTGAAAGGCTCTCCCATAAACATAGGGTCTGTCTATGCTCCCACCCCTTCCTCAGGGGACTTCTTCCGAGAGTTGTTTTTAACCCTGGTGAGTCTCCCCCCAGCCATTTTGTGCTGGTCGGGGATTGGATTTGTGTAGAGAATCCCAGTTTGGATAGAACCCCACTGGGAAGGAGTGGAGCAGTGACATGTTCCAGGACTCTCTGAACCTTAATTGCTGAAGCTGGTCTGGTGGATTTGTAGAGGTGGCAATACCCTGCAACAAAAGATTTTACTTTTTATTCATCTTCTACAAACAGTTACTCTAGATTGGATCGGATCTACACATGGCGTTCGGAAACGCATTCCTTCAGATACTACCAGTATCTTTCTCAGACCATGCAATAGTTCAGATGCGGGATCCACCAATGAAAAAGGGACAATGAAGATTAGACCCTGGGTTATTAACAGACAATGCTTTAGTTAATGTATTTAAAGAGGAAATAAAGTGGTATTTAGAAGAGAATTTAGAATCAGATACTCCATTGAAATTTATTTGGGACGGACTCAAGGCAGTGCTAAGGGGTAACTTTATCAGCCATGCTGCTCATAGAAACAAATTATATAAAATAAGAATTACAAATGCTCTCAGTGCCATGATATCCCTAGAGATGGAACATAAACTTACATGTGACACCCTTGTATATCAAAAATTGTTCAAAGCTTGAGAGGAGTATAATAAATTAATGCTACATCGCACCCTTAATTCTTTAAGATATACAAAACAAAAATATTATAAAGGGGGAGATCGAGCTGGAAAATTACTGGCTATGTGACTTAAAAAGCAAGAGATGGATAGGTTCATCCCTAAAATTAACAGTTTTAGAAACCCAGGAGAAATACTGGACCGGCCTTCAGAGATAGTAGAGGCTTTTGTGTATTTTTATTCACATTTATACATCAGAGAGAGACAGGCAGATCACAAACAGAGGATAGAAACATTTTTAGCCTCAGTGCAGCTCCCTGTGTTGTCCAAGGCTCATATTCTTGGTTTAGAAAAAACATTTACAGCAAAAGAATTGGATTCAGTGATTACATCCCTGAGCTCTGGAAAATCCCCAGGCCCGACGGATACATAGTTGAATTTTATAAAACATTCTGAAAGGAATTGATTCCAATTCTTTTGAAAGTATGCAGTGAAGCACATGGTAAGGGGTCAATCCCAGAAACTTGGAAGGAAGCTACCATTTCAGTTCTTCCGAAGCCAGGGAAAGACCCCACTGAATGTGCCAGCTACCGGCCAATATCCTTATTAAACGTTGATGCAAAGATTTTTGCTAAATTGATAGAAGAAAGATTAAAGGGGATGATCCCGTATTTGGTACATGATGATCAGATGGGGTTTGTCCCTGGACGACACATACAAGATAACATTAGGTTATTATTGAATGTCCTGGCAATGAGCCCCTCACTTCTCCCTCATAACCTTAAAGCAGTCATTGCATTAGATGCCGAAAAGCATTTGATCACCTTGACTGGCAATTTTTAAATAAAACTTTAATCAGGTTTGGATTCAGAGCCAAATTCAGAAACTGGATAGCTAATCTTTATAGTAATCCAGAAGCCCGGGTCAGAATGGATGGAATTCTGTCAGATAAATCTCTTGTAACATGTGGTACAATGCAGGGATGCCCACTCTCTCCACTATTGTTTGCCTTAAGTATGGAGCCATTCACAGCCAAAATAAGACAGAAATATACAAAGGGATTCGGTTGGAGGGTAGGGAGATCAGGATTTCCATGTATGCAGATGACACTTTGCTATACCTGGAAGATCCAGAAAATTTGGCACCCCACATTCTGACTTTATTACAAGAGTTCAGTTCTATCTCTGGATTTAAGATAAATGAAACTAAAACCAAGATGCTTCCCATTCCCAAGCCAAAGCAGGGTACTCTTCTGCAAGTGGGACAATTTAAATGGGCCAATGAGGGTTTTCGCTATTTAAGGGTTTGGATTCCAGATAAAATAGATAAGTTATATCATACTAATCATCTTAAACTACTTCAGAATATACAAAAGGACTATAACAGGTGGATGGAATTACTGTTATCATTTTTGGCCCTCATTGAAACAATACAAATGAATATATTACCCCGCTTGCAGTTCCTCTTTACAGTACTGCCAATTAGACCCCCTGTCTCATTCGGGAGGAGCTTGAAATCAGCAACATCCAAATTTATCTGGAATCATAAACCACCCAGGGTTAAGTGGCAGATATTACAACAGGCCAAAGGGAAGGGAGGTTTAGGACTCCCACACTTTATATTATTGGGCAGCCTAGCTTCAGGTACTGGCCCAGTTGTGGCTTAGCAAAAAGCCTCTGTAGACAGCTTTAGAAAAACCAGCAATACCAAAGGTTCAGTTGGCAGACATAATTTTTATGGATCAGGCTAGTCTATCGAAATTTTGGCTGGCTAATCCCTGGTCGACTGTATTAAAATAGGTATGGACTGGGGTTGTCAAGAATTTGGGCTTGCAGTTGAGGATATCTGCCCAGACCCTTATCTGAGCTTGTGTGGACTTTCTTCCAAATCACACTGATTTGGGTTTCTCTAGGTGGGAAAGAGCAGGTCTTCATCGTATAGGGCAACTGTACAACTCACAAGGTTTTAAGAGCTTTCAGCAATTAACTGAAGAATTTGGTTTAGCCTCTCGAGACCAGATTTTTACAAATTCATCATTTTGTATTAGGTTATGGTCTATGTGTAGCGGAGTTGGCAGAGGTTAATCCTTTGAGAGAATTTTTCCTCTCTCTGCTGACCGGCGAGCATGATGGGCATTTCATTTCAAAGTTGGTAACTTTCTTTTCAAGTAGGGAACCCACCCTTATAGGAAATCTAGAGGCACGCTGGTCTGAGGAACTGAATTACTCACCTGGGGAAAAGGATTGGCAACAGATCTGGGAAGGGGTACACACTACTTGAGCCTCACCCATATGGAGGGAGTTCAGATGGAAAGTAAATGTAAGATTCTTTCTCACCCCGGCCATCACAGCACATTATGGAACTACAGCTTCAGACAGGTGCTGGAGAGAATGTGGGGAAAGAGGTACACATACTCACATCTTTTGGGGTTGTCCCAAACTTAAGGCCTTCTGGCATCAAATAATCCTAACTTTTGAACAAATATTTCAAGTACAACACACAAAAGAACCTCTGTTCTGGTTGTTTGGCCTCCCACTCCCTCAGATTAAAACTAAAGATCAGAGATATTTGTTTCTGATCCTTTTAGCAGGGGCACAGAAAGCTATTACAAAACTTTGGTTAGATAAAAACACCCCGACCCTTGATCTGTGGTACTCTATATGTATACAAGTGCAGGAAATGGAAAGAATTACAGCACATTTGAGATCACAGAAACAAAAATTCCAGGGGAGATGGTTACCTTTCTTTCATTACCTAGCACAGAAAGAAAACAAAACAGTTCTGGAGATCTTGGCTGTAAGTTCTGGATATTAAAGATAGGCATTGAAGGGAGAAGTGGTCCCCTCAAGCGGTGGGAAATTCTGAAATTTTGGATGAGGAAATCTTCCATCCTGGGAACCCATGGTATAGTTCTGGAATATCACTCAGGGGATAAACACCAACCCCAACCTCAACTCCAGACTTATTTTTCCCCTTTACCTCCCTTATTATTATCCCCCATGATGTTTACGTTTACCAAGTTTTATTGTTACAAATGGATATAAACAGGCCCCTTTTGTAGAACCATTTTATAGAACCATAAGGGTCACAAATTGAATTAAACTTTGTGTGAAGCTTCCCTCACTCAAGGTCTCAACATACAATTGATAATGATTCAGTTTCCCACCACTTCTGGTGCCATTATCTCCAACTCTTGTTTTACAGTTATGTGTTAAACCCCTCTTTTTTTACTTTTTTCCCCCTCCTGTGGTTTAAGTTAATCAAATCAAATCAAATCATCAAATCAGTTTTATTTATAAAAGGGGCCTTTCTGAAACCAAGGCGCCTGTACAATAAAAAAATTAAATTAAATTATTATAAAACAAGCATATAATTCCACAAAAAGCAATATTATAGCAGCATAGTAAAGTAAAATAGCCCCATCAATCAGCAAAAGCCAGGATAAATAAATAGGTTTTTAAAGCAATTTTAAAACTCAGGACGGTTAGGCAAGCTCGTACCCGATGAGGTAGAGAGTTCCACAGGGACGGAGCAACAAAACTAAATGCCCTTGCCTCGATGTCTGCAAACGCACTTGAACCTCTAGCAATCCCTCATCGGTGGATCAGGGAGGACAGAGGGGACAGTAGGGACAAAGGAGATCTTTCAGGTAACCCGGTCTCTGGTCATGTAGGGCCTTATAGGTTAACAAAGCAAACTTAAAGGTGATCCGCCACCGTATCGGCAGCCAGTGCAGACCGCGGAGCACAGGCGTTATATGACTGGCTCTCAAAGCACCAATCAACAACCTGGCTGCTGTGTTCTACACTAGCTGCAGGAGATGGATATCAACCCCCAACAGCCCTAGGTAAAGGGCATTGCAGTAGTCAAGGCGGGAGGTAACGAAGGCATGAACCAATGTTGGAAGATCATCAGGAAGAACCAGATGTTTCCCCCGGGCGATATTTCTCAGATGGTAAAAAGAAGTTTTAACAATTGCTGACACTTGTGATTTTAAAGTCACACAGTCATCAAATATAATGCCCAGGTTCCGCACTCGGTCTGAGGTAGCTAGCTGGACACCTCCAAGTCACAGACCCAAAGGTGAACCTGCCAGCATACCCGCCTCACGACGACCCGGGTTCACAACCAACACCTCAGTTTTTTCAGGGTTCAACCTTTGTCAGCTCACATTCATCTAGGCCTGAATTTCAGTTAGACAGCTGTTGAGCACTGAGACAGCATCATCTTGTTCAGGGACAAAAGACATGTATAGCTGAGTATCATCTGCATAACAGTGAAAACTCAAGCCATACCGTCTAATAATCACTCCCAATGGCAGCATATACACTGAAAACAACATAGGCGCTAAAATGGATCCCTGCGGAGCCCCACAGGGCAGGGAGAATGGAGCTGAGGTATAAACCCCAGACACTACTCTCTGAGTCCTACCCATGAGGTAAGATTGAAACCATCTGAGGACAGTCCCTGAAACTCCACAAATAAGCCACAGGCGATCCTACAGCACACCATGGTCCACAGTATCAAATGCTGTAGAGAGATCAAGAAGGACCAAGATGGAACGAGTCTTTCGATCTCTCGCTATCAGGAGGTCATTTAGTACCCGAACAAGAGCCGTCTCAGTACTATGTCTCTTCCTGAAACCAGACTGGAGAGAATCATAGATATTGTGGCTGGTCAAATGGTCCTCCAGCTGTAAAGCCACCACCTTCTCAATAACCTTACCCAAAAAGGGGAGGTTAGAGACCGGCCTGTAGTTTATAAGACAGTCAGGATCCACGGAGGGCTTCTTAAGAAGAGGCTGAACCACGGAAAACATTCCCGTCTCCTGGTGGATGGTAGACGAGAAGAATCCTGCACCCCACACCCTCACCCATGATACATTCAAAGGAGTTGGTGGCTCCCACTGAAATTTCCCTCAGGTTCAATTCTGATTTAAAACAAAGGGCCACACCCCCACCCCTACGATCGATCCTCGGGCGTTGTATCACTAGTACCTGGGTGGAACCACTGAAGCCAAAACAGGGCCAGCATTTCCATCCAACCAGGTCTCGGTGATGCAAGCCAGGTCAGTTGAATTAACAAGATCCCAAATTGTGGCGGTGTTGTTTTTAATCGACCTGGCATTGCATAACACTGCCCGAGTTCAATGAGCAGCCGAGGAAGACCAAGTTTCCTGTCTGCAATAAGTAGAACCCTTGGGTATGGGAACAAGACAGGGAAGGCCCCTCTCCTGGACCCATTTCACCCCAGGGCATCTCCTTGTTCCCACAATCCCAATCCACCCACTCCTCTCCGTTCCCCCAACATTCCAAGTCCCTGCCCTAACCCTTCTTGCTATTTCCAATCCCCTACACCATCTATACACCTCCGGGGACAAAAACTGTGGAAATCCCTCAGCCTGGAGGGGGAATAATGCCTAACCATCAACCCTGGCCAGCACATTTTCTAGAACAAATAACCCCAAGCCAAGTAATAAATAACCATACAAAACAACACAATCTAACAAATACAACCCCCACTTCTGAAATTAAAATGAACTAGCTAAAACAGGGAGCAAAGGCTTAAAGGCTGCAGCAAAATAAGCCAAAATCAGCAATTTGTCTCTATCTAGTGAGCTCCCACCTCCCTGGAAGATAACACAGTTAGATTTCCCAAACAAAACCTCTCATGTTTGTCAGGGTAAAATCATTCAGTAAGATGAGACTTTGACACTCTCACTATTCAAAGTCAAAATTTTAGGCTCTCTCACTGCCCATAATCACAATGATACTCTGGCCAAAACAATAGAAAATGGGGAAAAGTCAAACCAGGCTGTAGTCCAATCTTCCAGTTCAAATCCAATTCAATCTGATTTGGCTCCCAGGGTCTCCAGCATGATTCAAATAAGGAACCTTTATGACATCCCAAACCAGGCTTACAATAATCCACAACAATCCTCCTCCCTCCCCAGTCACCAGCACTCCACACCTCAGCACACCATAGACACAGCCCACTGGCTGAATCCCTGGAGAGCTTAGGGATAACAGGTTTTAGGGCCAACCTTCAGGCAGCACCCCCGAACCCAACCCCTGTGTGAGCACCGATAAGGGAGAGAAAGAAGAGAGCAGGGCCACGAATATCCAAGCCAGCCATAGTCCAGGAAGAAATGACTCCAACAGACCTCCTCGATCCTACAGCAGCCCCAGAGTTCTCTTGGAAACAGTTCCAGACCAACAAGCGGTCCAACAGCTGACCAGGTCCGAGTTGCACAGTCTTCAACACACTCCACCACCGACCCAGCGCCACTCCCCCGACAACAGTTCTGGTGCAGGGTGTGAAAACAAAAGCAACAACGGACTCCTCATTAGAATCCCAATAACAAATTCCTCATCAAATCCCAATGCAAGTCATTAAGGAATGTAATGTACAGTAATGTATTGTAAGGGTATTATTTTCCATTGTCTCCGTGTAACATCAACTTTTGTGGGGGGGGCTAATAACCCCTTCCTCTCATACCCCTTGGTTTTTGTTTAGCCTGGATGTATTAATATTCTATTAATGTCTCAATGTAGATTTATGGTATGTTTTCTTTTTTTTTTTGGTCTCTTTGTTATGTATGTATTTTTGTTGAAAAGAAAATGGAAAATCTAATAAAGGTACTATGCCAAAAAAAATATATATACCTTTCCCACCTTCCTCCCCCTTGAGCTCAGATCAAAAATGACAAGTGCATCTCTGCTTTCCCATTCAGTCAACCTCCATTAGACCCATGCTGCCCAACAAAAGGATACAAGAACTGTGATGGAGGGAGGGATGGTGACTGTCACAGACTCTCCCATTTCCATTTCAGCCAGCTGCCCAGGTGACATCAAAATCTTCACAGACTCATGAAGGTTGGTATGTGGCTCCACATCACATTATGACAAAATGCTGTCAGACAAAAAACAGGACATGTGCACTGCCTGACTGTGACATTTAATTGGGGGGAGGGGTGAGGTGGCTTCTGAATCAGAGACCATGGCATGGTGAGATGTTTAGAAATTGTGGCAGCTGCCATAGATGCCTATTGGACTTACAGGAAAAAAGGTGTCCTTAGGAAGAGGTAGGCAAGCGGGGATAAAGCCAGAGAAAATATCACCACTGGAGACAGAATGACAGAAGGACCTGCCTCTGTTCATGTCTTCTGGGCACCCAAATGAGTGTATCTCTAATGGTCCTTGACTCGGTACTCCTGCACTATGCCCTGATGTCTACTGAAAAAGGGGACACTGTAAACAAGTAAGCAGGTGACCAAGGAGTTGTGACTGAAGGAGGCAATGAAGTGAGAAGTAAAAGACTCTGAATGGAAGTTGGGGCATGACACCTTCAAGAGATTATTTATTTATTTGAGAACAGATGACTGGGAAAGGCACACTGAGCTGAGCCTCACTTCCAGGTGCGACCAGGGGAAAGGAATAAAGGACACAAAATACATATCACAGACTCAATTCGCAGTTACAATAAAGAGCAATCAAAGAAACACAAATTAATTACAGGAGTAAATGCAAAATGAGTGTAACCGGGGCAACATGTATACTTTGGTTACAATCCCTGGCTTGCGGGCTTAAGCAGGGTTGGTGGGCCTGGGCTCTGTTTTGGATTAAAAGGGAGATTTTTTTCCCCACAGAAAATGGATTAGCGTGGAGCTTCCACCCAGAGTTAAAATACAGTGGGCCAGCTGTCTGTCTAGTACAACCCCATGGGATGCTGTATCTACCCACCTCTCCTTGCAGTTGCCCCACACACAGAATACCAACCTTTGTTGCAGTATTTCAAAACACATATAATTGTTAGCAATCTCTAATAATATTCTCACGGGCAGTGTTAAAAAAGGTTAACCAATAATTTATTTACAAAAAGGGGTAGGAGTAGGGCAGGGAACATGGAATGCAATGGTGCAAGCAATTTAATATGCAAACATTGGCAGTAATCCCAGCTACCACAGTACAATGGTGCCCACCCCCCAACCAGCACGCACAACAGTACCCCTCAGTTTTCCCACTTCTGTCTGGTACCAGATTCCCCCCCCCCAAGTCAGTTAGGTTGGAAGCTCCCACAGTCTGTCTGGGTACCCAGTTGGAGCAGTTGTAGACTCGATATCAGTGCAGCTGGTTGGACGATGTTGGTGCACTTTGTTGTTGTGGTTGAATTTTGTTGACCTAGTAAGCCCACTGGGCCTAGAACTCCCTATTTCAGGGGCATCCGGGGGGGGGGAGGATACAGATGGTAAACAACTGAAATTGAACCAGATTAAGCTGTTGGTGGTATTTTTAGTGAATGAGGGAAATTTGGCCAGGACACTGGGGAAATTCCCTACTCTTTTCGATAAGTGCCATGGATCTTTAACATCCATCTGAACTACCACCAATCCAGGCAGATGGGACCTCGGTTTAATGTCTCATCTGAAAGACGGCACCTCATAAGTGCAGCACCCCCTCTCATGCTGCACTACAGTGTCAGTACTGGGATATTAACCCAAGTGCCAGATGTGGGAACTTTGGGCCCAAACAATTTAAATTCAAACCCCTTGAACTGATGCAAGTAACTATTTTTAAGCAGAACTGACAACTTCTCCCTTACGAAAATGAAATATATTTTGAAATATATTATTAGAAATATATTTTCATAAATTTTAGAATATTTATATCTTTGTGTTGTAAAATATATTACAATATATTGTAAATCCAATATATTGCTGAAATTTGAAAAATATTGGTAAATGCGGAAAATATATCTAGTATGGCCGCTTTGGCATATCCCATATATTAGAAAATGTATTGACTTTCTTTCAAATATACTGCATTAAGTATTGATAATGTGTGTAATCAATATATTGATAATATATTTATAAATATATCATTGAACTATTGGAAATGTAATTTTATACTTAAATAGATGTAATATACATGTGTAATAGATTTATAATACAATAAAATATGTTTGTGTCACTTATTTGTATGCGCCACTATATATGTGCAATGCATTGTTATTGCATTCCAAAATGTACTAAATATATCTCGGAAATGTATTCATAAATATATTCCCTTGTTATCTTGTATGGTTATAAATATACATCAAATGCATTTATAAATGCATGTGTAATACATTGCACAATGTTCAAGGAATGTCAAAGGAAACATTTCCCAATACATTTTCAATACATTTATGAAATAAAAATATATGTAATATTATTCAACATATATTGCACATGTATATTCATAAATAATTGTTAATATATTGTTATACTCTTTTTATATATTTTGCAATATATGCCACATACATCGATAGTCAAAACCCCAGTATATTGTACATACTGGCCCAGATATTCAAAAGGGTTGCGCATGGTGCAACAGTGTTGCACCATGCGCAATCCACTGATGCTCCCCAGCACGATATTCAAATGGGGATTGTGCCTAGCACAAATCCCGATGCACCGGAGCGCATCAGTAGTGTATGCGGCGCAGGTGGGGGGCATGCCCATGCACAGCCCGCAGACATCCTGATATTCAGCCCGGGATGCTGAGTCCATGCACAAGAACCCTACTTGCGCTGCACACAGGTGAGCCAAAAAAAGGAACAATGGCTGGCCACCCACAGGTGAGCTGCCGTATTGCAGGGCGCAACATGGCAGCTGCCACCTGTGGGTGGCCACCCGAGCTCCGGCTGCTCCTCCGTGGCGGCGCCCCCCCCATGCCCGATCATGGGCATCTGTTTAAATTAAGAACGTCCTATCTCCGTGGTGGTCCAGTGGACCGCTGTCAGCCCAATCACAGGCATAAGTATAAAACAATAGCACGTCCTATATCCCTGGTGGTCCAGTGGACTGCTTGCAGCCCCGATCGCAGGCATTTGTATTAAAAAATTAAAGTCCTATATCCCTGTTGATCCAGTGGACCGCTCGCAGCCCGATTGCAGGCATTTGTAACAAAAAACTAAGCCTGATTGCAGGCATTTGTAACAAAAAACTAAGTCCAATATTCCTGGTGGTCCAGCGGTACACCCCCCACCCCTTGGTCAGCGGCAACACCCCACCCGCCTGCTGGCCCGCCACCCACCAAGTGACACCATAGGTAGGGCTGTATGCCCACTGGTCCACAGCATGAGCTAATGGGCATGCAGCCCATACCGTACTACACATTCCAGATATGTGAATGGATCCTGCTTAGTGTGCCTTTCCTGGTTAAACAATTTCACCCCTTTCCCTTACCTCACAAGCTTATGTTTCTGAAGGGCTGAGGTCAGTATTTATACCACCTCATTTTGTTTCTCTTTTAGGTTCGGGTGAGATTCTACATGTACTTGCTTTATAATTTGTACCTTTCCTTTCAGTATATACGCTAATGCTGTGAATTTGAAATTATTGTAATACTAGTAATTATCATGATTTTGGATGCTAAACTACATTTTCAAAATATGCAAATTAGTTATGTAAATGTACACTTGTGACCAAACTAAGCATTTATGAAAATATATGTAACGTATATAAACAATATATGTAACGTACAAAAATATATGTAACGTATAAAACAAATGTAACATATATAAAATATATATGTAACATATAAAAATGCATGCAATGTATATAAAATATACAAAACATATATGAAAATATAAGTAACATGTATAAAATATATGTAACATATATATAACATATATATGTAACATATATAAAAATACATGCAACAGGTATAAAATGTATATAACGTACAAATATATGCAACATATATAAAATATATGCAATGTACTGTATAAAAATATATGTAACATATGAAATATATGTAACATATATACAATATATATGTAGCATGTATACAATATGTGACATATATAATTACATTTAACAGGGGTGTGGGCCAGCGCCCGCCAGCAACACTGCACACCACATCAGCGCACAGTGGTGGCCCCGCCGCACAGTGGCCATCTGACTGCACCATGGCAGTCACATGGCACAGTGCTCCGGCAGCACCACAGCAACATCAGTAGTGGCCGGACGCACACCCACCCCACCAGCAGCTGGCACATGTATCCAATGGATGTGCCACAGTGGCGGGCACTATGCACAGTGCGACACACACAGCTGCCACGCACACAGCACAGGCAGCCATAGCCACACCCATGCCTCTGCCACCCCCAATAATGGTGCGCAAGACAATGTTAGTGCCTACTTACCCTCTGTGGCCCCACTGGTGCCGGAGTTGCTCCTCCACCCTGGGCTGCTGCGGCCTGGCATCCCACCAGTGCCACCCATCTGCAGTCTTCAGGTCCTGGGAATGGAACAGAAACAGGTACACATCAGTAACCAACCACAGCAGCTGCCCACCGCCCCCACCCCTGTGCACAGGGTGAGCCCCTGCCTGACACGTCCCACACAGAGGCAGCGCAATGTAAGTGGTGGAGGGTGATGCCACCCCACAATGCGCACGATGGTAGTACACCGCCCTGCAGGACATGCCAGGCAGCCTAGCCAGCACCACAGTGCAGCACCAGGGCACACATGCATGTTGGGCCTACTCACCTGGCTGTGGCACAGCCCCACGCCTGACCCGCACCCCCAGCCTCCTGAGGTGCTCTGGGTCCCTCCATACCAGGTCGCTGTATCAGTGGCGACACTGCTCACCAGTTCTGGCCACACCTGTGTACTGCCCCAGTGAGGCAGCAATTGCCTGCCACACAGCCATCCAGGGCTGCTGCAGTGGTGCCTGCCCGAACAGCTGGGGTGCGTGGGGCTGGACGCAGGCCATGAGGCTGGCAAGCTTGACCTGCATCCAGTTGGCTGCCCGTCCATGTTGTTGCTGTGCCATGTCTCAGGTGCGAGCTGCAGAGCAAAATGGCAGTGGCAGGCGCATGTGGCCACTGCATGCACCAGAAGTGTGGGCCAAGGCGACATGCGTTGTGTCCACCTATTGCGCACACACGGAGATGTGCGGCATAGGCATGGCTAGGCAGGGTCACGGGTGCGAGAGTCAGCCAGGGACTGAGGTCACAGCAGGGGTCAGAGGTCGGCCTATGCACAGTGCACATGTGCGCAATACCAGACATGGTGCACTGTACGCCATGGCCCTTATTGTGCAGTGTGTGCACAGTGCACACTAGGCAACAGTACATCATCCAACGCATGCGCACCGTGGTCCTGCGCACTGCTCATGTGTGTGCATTGCGCCGCAACTTACTCCAGAGCAATCGCATTGTGCACAGAGCAAATACATGAGCTTCAGCCACCATATGCAAATGAGCTCATCAGCCAATGCATGGTACACTGGAGGAATTAGCATGTCATTACCGTTGCACCACAGCTCATTTGCATGCGATGCACTATAAAAGCACCATGGTTTGGCACAGGCCATGGACCGGTATTGCATCCTTTTCAGGTAAGTTGCACATGCTGCTGGAGCACACTGAGCACAGCCAGCACAGCAGGGGGGACGGAATAGGGTGCTGCTGCCACTGACACACTGTGCTCTCCATGTCCACAGGAAGCATCATGTTGGAACAGGAGGAGGGAGTGGAGTGTGGGCCTGCTCGCAAGTGCAGACCCAACTTCACGAAGGTGAAATCAGAGGCCCTGTTCAAGGCCTAACTCGACAGGGAGCTGCTGTTGAGTGGTGCCATGGGGATACTGCAGGCCAGGGCTGGGGCATGGTAGGAGGTGGTGGCATGTGTGAACCAGCAGGACAGCCACCAGTGGTCAGTGCAGAAGTGCCCCAAGAAGGTGGGCATGGACAAGTGGTGCATTAAGGAGAAGGTGGTAGTCATCCATATGGCCCAGAATGTCACCGGAGGGGGGCCTGCAGATGCACCACAGCTCATGGCACAGGAGGAGTTGGTGGCAACCACCATGTGCCTCAGCACCATGGAGGGTGTGCCTGGTGGAGGATTCCAGACAGGTGGCAGCCCATCACTGCATGGTACATATATTGGCCATGCACAGCATGCAGTGGCTGTGTTGGGGGGCACTTGTGGGCATTGCATCACTGACACACCTGTTTTCTCATTCAGCACCGGTATGCCTGCATGCAGAGGATGGGGTGCCGGCAGCGGCCATGGAGGCAGGACCAGCCCCAGACGACCAGCCATCCACCTCCACAGGCATCCAGAGGCCTGATAGGCTGCAGCACACCATCACTGTCCAGCTGGATGTCCTGGGCATGGTGTCGGACGAGGCCCTGTATGTGTTTCTCCAGGATGCCAGTCTTGGCATCCTGTGCATGGAGACACAGACCAGGGCATGGTCTGATGCCGATGATGACCTCACCTTAATCCTGGACAGCATGGGAGGTGTAGTGGGGGAGATGCCCATGCCAGACTCCAACACAGGTGGCACGCCCAGCGACCTGACAGTGGAGGAACATCTGCCAGCCACCACTCCGGGTGCAGCTGTGTGCACTGCCACAGCTGTGCCTTGTGGTGGTGGTGGTGCACCCGCGCAGGCACTGGGCAGTGGTTAACGGCCATATGGGCAACAGCAGCAGACTGCAGGTGCCACAGGGCAGCCAGATGCAGGGTTCACTGCCAGGGCACCAGCTAGGAACATGGCTCATGAGGACCCCACTGTGCAGCGTCCACCTGAGAGGGGGGCTGTGCAGTGTGGCGGATAACCACAGGAGGGTCAGCGTCCCACCCAGGAACCCCAGGATGCTGACTCACTGGAGAGCACACCCGTTTGCTATAGGGATGCATGCACTGCACGCGGAGGTGCACCAGGTGGCTGAGCAGCATGAGAGGGGCACTGTGCAGCTCCTGGTGGTGATACAGTGCATGCAGGAGGCCACCACTGCATCCCAGGATCGCATTGCCAATGTGATCATGGATGGTCTTGCACTGCTAGCTGCCACAGAGAGTGACCAGCCACTATGGACCTCACACAGTGCACTGTCCACCCCATGATCTCAGTGTCGGGTGACACCCTCACTGTCAACACCAGGCTCTGCTGTTGGCATCCCAGGCACGCCTGGGGTGGGCCTGTTTGGGCACCTACGCACCCTTGTGCAGACCCAGTCATGGTCCTACAGTTCAACCCCTGGAGGGCTGTTGCTGACACCCCCTGTGGCCGATGAGCAACCTGTGGCTGCCGATCGACCCTGGCATGGCCACCCCCATTGCTGCAGTGGCCATGGTTCCACACGGCGGCCCTGATGTGTGTGCTGCCCTGACTGCTGCCTGCAGCTGCTGCCCTGTGCACGCATGGGCAGGGTGTGTGTGCGCATACCACTGGTGAGGCATCTGTGTGTCGTGCCATATGCTGCCTGTGTGCATGCCTGCTTGGCCACTGGCCATGTGGCATGGGCATGATGAGGGCAGTTCAGCACCGGCTGCACCTGTGCACTGGTGCAATGCATCTGATTCCCACCACATGCCAGCGCCTGGGGGTGTGGGTGTGTGGGTGCATGTGTGTGTTGCTGCATGATGCTGTGTGCAGTTGTGTGCCACTGAATCCCCTACCACTGCACCACACCACTGTGTGTACATGCCCATTGCCATGCATGCCCCTGCCTGTGTGCTATACCTGTATGTGTGCCCTTTGCATTGGTTTCATGCTACCTACCTGCGTGCACCATAGTGCTCCTGTGCAATGGTGTCACAATGCTGCTGCACCATCTGTTGCAGCCGGGGATCCCTCCACCTGGGGTGGCACTGGGGGGCTGTCCACCACCCTCTGGCCCATTGCCTCCATCATCCCCACTACTGTCACTCTCATCAGCCTCGACAGCTATCCCACGGTCAATGGCCATGTTGTGCAGTATGCAGCAGGCCAGGAATAGGCTACAGGCTTTCAAGGGGATGTACTGTAGGGCACTGCCAGACCTATCTAGGCAATGGAAATGTGCCTCCAGCATGCTGAATACATGCTCAATGATGTTGCATGTGCTGGCGTGTGCCTCATTGTAGCATTCCTCTGCTGAGGACGATGGGCACCGATAGGGGGTGAGCAGCCAGGGCCTCAGTGGATAAGGCCCATCTCCTGTGTGGATAATGACATGGTTATCCCTCTGACATCCTTTGCAGTGCCCCTTGCCTGTCCCTGGCACCCTTGCCAGCACACCACCCTGCCCTCCCCCAAGGCCTGCTCTGGCCGTCACCCCATGCCTGTCCCATACTCACCCACTAGATGGCCCGTGGGGATGTCCCCATGCTCGAATCTGTGGCACAGCACAGAGCTGTGCCAGATGAATGCATAAGGTGCACTCCCAGGGTGTGTGGCACAGACATTGGTGATGCACTCCTTGGCATCGCACACCACCTGGCAGTTGACGCTTGGGTACCTCTTCCTATTGATATAGGCCACACCCTCAGGGCCAGGTGGCATGTGGATGCCCATGTGGGTACAGTCAATGGCTCCCAGCATGCCAGGAATACATGCTACCCTGTGGAAGTCCTGCAATGTTGCTGTATGCTCCGCCTGTGTGCTGAGGAAATGGATGTATTCCGAAGCATGTGGCAGCAGAGCATTGAGGAACTGTGTGAGGAGGCGTGATGTGGCTGACTGGGTTATGCCTGTGGTGTCCCCTGTTGGTCTCTGGAAGATGCCCGTGGTGAGCAGGCACATGACAGCTGTCACTTTGGTCTCCGCAGACATTGAGTGGCTATGTCTTGTGGGTGCCTGCATCTTCTCACTGCACAGCTCACAGAGCTGCCTCAGAATGGCCCTGTTCAGGTGGTACCATCCCACAATCTCCATGTTGGAGTAGTTCTCAAAGGTGGTGCAGGCACGGTACCACTTATTCCGGGCATACCACCAACAGGCCCTTCCTCACTATGTCACTGCTCTTCCTGCCCCCTCACACCTCTTATCATGGCCCCCATCAGGAAAGGCATACTATCCATGGCCCCTGATGTCCTGTATCCCCCTGGGCAGTCGGATGCTGTGGGCTGTGTGCCACCCTGGTGCACTGACTGGCACTGTGCCTGCCTGTCCCATGCACTCTCTCTACCCCTGTCTCCCTCTCCACTGCCACCTCTGTCCCTCTCTCTCTGTGGCTGCCTCTGCCTGTCTGTCTGTCTCTCACTCGCTCTGTCTCTCTCTGTCTTTCTGTCTGTCTGTTCTTCCTTCTTTGTTTGTTCGGTCACTCTGTCACTCTCCCTCTCCCTGGTGCAAGTGCTGTCTGTGTGCTTGCACCCTGTATTTATAGGCTCAAGTCTGCTCAGCGCATCTCAGTTATGCTCCGCTCTTGAGCCCTGGTTCCACAGTTGAATATCACATTGCGCCGGATATTCATGGGCATGCCCCCTGTACTTGTGCCTGCATTCATTATAGTTATACATTGGTGCAATGGGTTTTGCACTGCGCTATGACTCCCGTTGAATGTCACCTTGGCACACGTCCGCATTCATACAGGCAACTCAGAAGGCGCCATGTGCAACTGCTTTGAATGTCCCAATTCATGTATAGAAATATGTGACGATATAAAATATATATAATATGTATAAAATATATGTAACATACAAAATAGATATGTAACATATATGAAAATGCATGCAACATATATAAAATATATGTAACATAAAAATATATGTAACATGTATAAAATATATGTAACATATATAATTACTACATTTAACATGTATAAAATATATGTAACATAAACAACTTACGTAACGTACAAAAATATATGTAACATGTACACAAATACATGCAAAATATACAAAATATTTGCCATATTTAAAAATATAGGTAAAATATATATAAAATATGTAACATGTACACAATATCTGTAACATATAAAGCATATATGTAACATATATAAAAATCGATAACATGCATAAAAATGTGTGTAACATGTATAAACATATGATATATATATAGACACACATATGTGTGTGTGTCTATATACTGTATAGGGGATACATGATGGGTAGGAGTGTGATACGCATAAATATACTCACTCCTGCAGAGTGAGCTATGGGTACTCACGAGATGCTGAATGCACAGGTGAGAGTATTCATGGCTCACGATGCAGGAGTGAGCATATTATGCATATCACATGATCTGCACATCATGTGTGCAGTTTATACAATGGGGGGGAAGCTTCCAAAGTACAGTTATGTTTTCCTGTGTGCTCTTTTATTGTTTAGTAACTGGGTACGTTTTTAGAGGTGACTTGTTCAGAGTCACACAGTGTGGATGTGAAAATTGTAATAATCAAACCCAGGTCTGGTATGCTGGATTTACCACGCTTGTTTAAAGCTCATGACTCTAACCTCTAGTCTATACTGAGAGCACTGTTTGAGTGTGTTCTGAGTGTGTTTAAGTGTTCCTGAATGGGCTGGGAATGTTACCCACATTATAAGAAACAGGTGAATGTGTTTGGCAATGCTAATTAAATTAGTTTCGGCAAGCAGTGAGGAACAGCTACTGTGAGGCACTGTGATTTAGAGTGCAGGTTTTCTTGAACTGAACTTAAAATAGTAATGGGCTGGGAGTTTTACAAACCCTGTGGGAAACAGGTCAATGTTCTTTGCAATGTTAAGTGAGTTACTTGCAAGTAGCAGTGAGAAACAGAAAGTGTGAGGCACTGTTATTTAGAATGCAAGATTTTTTGAAAATGTAGTAATGGGTTGGGAGTTTTACAACACTGTGGAAAACAGCTGAATGTCCTTTGAATGTTAATTGAGTTACTTGCAAGTAGCAGTGAGGAAACAGACTTGTAAAGAAGTTCAATTTAGTATGCAGGCTGGAGTGAGTGAGTGAGTCAGAATGTGATAAACGGAAGATATTTTAACTCCAGTGATGTCATCACCAGATATCTTACTCCGGTGGAAATAACATGTTTTATTATCACTGTGGAGCTCTCACCCCCATTGTATAAATATATATATATATATATATATATATGATATACAGTGAAGTCACCCAGGATGAAGTGCAATGCTGCAGAATTTTGCAGTAAAGTTACTGCAGTAAACAATGGAATTTCAATGGAAGTTAATCCCTTTTGTCATGCAGTAAACCTGTGATACTGTGCTTCATCCTTGCTGACTTATTTGTATGCAACATATGAAATATATATGTTAAATATTAAACATATATGTAACATATATAATAAATATATATGCAATAAATTTATGTATGTATAAAAATTATATGTAATGTATAAATGTATATGTAACATATATAAAAATATACAGCATGCATAAAAATGTATGTAACATGTATGAACATGTTATATATGTGATAATGCAATATATATATATACAATATATATGTAATTTATATAATAAACATATGTCATGAATAAAATATATGCAGTATATATATATATATATTTATTTATATACACACATATATATATATGTAACATGTATAAAATACAGGTAGGCAGTATAACGCAGTGGTCTAAGGCTCTGAGCTGCAAATTTGGTGACATCCAGCAGACCAGACCTGGGTTTGAATCCCATAGCTTCTATGTGCATACTGTGTAACCCTGAGGCAAGTCACTTAACCTCCTTGTGCTCCCTGGTCACTCGTGTAAAAAAGCTTTCAGCTTAGTGTGCTATACCTGGTTAAATAAAAAAATATGTATAAAACTATAAGAAATATATGTTGTATATATAAACTATGTAACATGTCTAAACATATGTATATTATATAAAATATATGTAACATATTCAAATAATAGAGTATATATTTTGAATACTAATAATATATTTCAGACAGTGAATTACTAAATAGATTGACATGCTTTCATGCAATGCATGAGGCAGAAATACCTTATGCTTATATATTTCTGAAATATATTGTTTTATGTATTTCATCAATTCAGTGTACTGACATACTTAACATAATTTCCAATATACTGAAATGTATTTCATTTTTGTAATAAAATATATTCCTTCAATACATTTAACATACATAAGATCATTTGCAATTTCTTTAAGTGCAAATGCGTGGTTTTAGTTTATGTGGAAATACACTGGCCCAGATATTCAAACTGCACCTAAAATGTGCGCAATAGCAGGAGCAAGCACAAGTCTATTGCACCCATGCGCAAAAGACGCGATATTCAAAAAAGGAGCACGCCAAATTGAGCCTACAGCCAATGACTGAATATCACACCACCTGCACCATAGTGCAACTAGGGAGGGGAAGCTGAGCAGATCTGATGCGCCATAGTGCAACAAGGGATGTTCAGCTGAGCAGTCCAGAGGCACCATAGCGCAAGCAGGGAACCCCCCCAGCTGCAGAGCAATGTAACTGCACAATCAGGGAGGTAGGGGCCCACCACCCATGCCACAGATGGGCACAGGAACACACACAGCAGAACAGACATTGTCCCCCCACACCCCAAGCACATCACAACCAGGGGAGGGCTGGAATAACCACTGGTCCATGGAGACAAGCAACCAACTTACAGCCTGGCCATGGTGCCCCATCACACCTACCGGCAAGCTGTGACTGGCACACAAGGAGGGCAGACCACCCTGTGCCACACCATCCCCCCAGTGCACAGCACACCCTGCACCATGACCCCCAGACACCCCCCATAAGCAGTGACCACCACAGCAGGAAACCCCATGCATGCCACCACCCCCACAGTGTCAATGCAACCCTGTGCACCACAGAACCATGCAAGCCAGCCCCACCACGAGCACCCATCAGCAGGTTGCAGCACACGGCAATGCAACAATGGCAGACACAGTGCCACCATGCACAGTCCCCTGAGGTACTGCTGAGAGACCAACCATGCATTGGCACAAGAGTTACCCTATGTGGGACGGTCATGCCCTTGACACCACCACCACCAGTGGTACAGTGCTCTGCACAGTATTCCAGTGACACACCCCGGCCCACCACTGGCCACAACAGCCAGCACAGACACCCACAGTGGTGTGTGGAAGCATGCACCACACCGGATGCCACACAGGGTCTGGACAGACACCCACCCATACCCAAGGGCACAACAACACAGGGACGCAGTGGTGGGGCAACTAAGCCCCCATTGTGGGCCCATGTAAGCCGTGTACACACAACCCGCAGTCCACCATGGCACTGGAGTGCCAACCACCCTGCGCAGGCACCATGGACCAATACACCACCAGTAGTCACCCGGAGCACAAGCCACAGACAGTGGGGCACATCCCCTGCAACACACACATGCCACAGCATGGAGGTGGGACAATGACCGTGTCACCCACAGTGCCACCTGAGCCAGGCATGCACCACACCAGTGACATAGGCAACCCAGCAAAGCGATGGGTACAGTGTCCGCCCTGCAGGGAATGCCACCACTGACATGCCAGCGGAACATGCAGGTCAAAGACAGGCATGTGTGTCAGCTGCACAGGCCATTTACGGGCTGATGGGTGCACCATGGACACAGAGCACACGCCATGTATCACTGCACACAGTCATCCAGTGCACAGAGAACAACACACACAACACAGACACTGACTGATATCTACCCCCCACACCATAGACACCTCCACACGGACACACACACATACCCATGACTGCACCACCCCGATGCTATGCACACCACTGCAGTTGAGCACCTATAGCCCGCTGCAAATCAGAGACCACCACGGTATTCATATACAAGTCAAATGTATTGTAAAAATAGAAAACTCAACTATGTACATGAATAAAAACTATTTACAGGTTTGTGGTAGGGGACACAAAAAAGGTGGGGGTGGGCAGGGGGAAGGGGTGGACAAATGGGATGGGATAGGAGGGGTGTGAGGGTGGGTCAAGGAGGGTAGGGGAAGTCAGGGACCAAGGGACTATTGAAGGCTCCACCGTTCCTGGCTCTGGCTACCTCTGGCTCTGTGTCACCGCAGAACCCCCCCGACTCGTCCAGCCTCCTCAGTATTGCCACCGTCTCGCGGGCCAGATTCAGGAGCTCCCGCATGGTGTCCCTGATCTCCCTCAGATGTCTTGCACGTAGGACAAGGGAGTACAGTCAACAGGTGTGAATGCATAACCCCATACAGCCCGCCCACTGTGCATGGCATACAGCCATGGGACATACCACTGTGATGGTGTGTGACCACCCGCAGTGATCACGTCCACAGGACCTGCCCACCCAGGTGCATACAGCCATGCAGAACGCTGCACGCACCCACCAGCCAAGTCACGCACAGCACCACCGTGGCCGTCTAGTGACATGGCTATGTGGTGCAAAGGTAGTGGCACAGCCATGCACCTGGTGCACGCATGGACCACCAGTGACGCACACCCAGACATCATTGCCACTGGACAGTGTTGACTATAACTAGTGGCAGTGATGTCAATGAATGGTGGCCATGCCCCGCTGCCCACCTTGTCACACAGCATGCAATACTAATCATGGATGTCTGGCACTCACCCACATCGGGCCGGTCAGGTGGGCGTTGCTGGTCCTCAGCCTGCCTGGCTGCAGTTTCCACTCCCCTCTGCTGCTCTGCCCGCACTCTGCGTAGTTCTTCCGGGCCTGTGGGGACAAAAAGGAGAGAAGGACATCAGTACATTCCCGAAGCAAAGTCCACCTGCCCCAAGGAGTGTGCCCTCCCACCCAGCCAGACCCACTCACCCCACACCCTGTGAACACCGCCACGGCCAACCCCATACGGTCCCTCCCCTATGTGCTGGACACATATAACACTGTGACTGATATGGACAAGAAAAGTGTGTTGACGGAACCCCTACCTGGACGTGACACCATGCCCCTCCTGGCACGTGACCTCAGTCAGGCCGGTAGCTCCGGCTCTCTCCTGCACAGGTCACCATAGCAGTGCCTGCACTGCTCAGCTGAACGCCCCCTGCCTGTTGCCTCATCCAGGGCAGTGGCCACCTCCTGCCACACCTGGGTCCTTGCCCTATCCAGAGGGGCCTCCCCAAAGAGAGGCCCATGGTGTGGCTCAACTATGGCCACCAGATTTGCCAGTTCAATGGCCGTCCAAGGAGCAGCTCTTCTACGCGCCATTGCAATAGCTATAGTAGGCAATATGGCACTCTGCAGCGCAGTTCCCCAGGTGCAGATGCTGTACGGTACAGCACTACCATTCCCTATCATGCTGTTACCGAACAGCGCGATAGAGGTGCACCTATGCCTGATGCATGGCGCCAAGGGGACAAAGGTCAGGCACAGGGTCAAGGGTCTCTGGCGCAAGGCCATGCACAGTGCCATCGGATGACAATGCATGTAGCGTGATTGGCTGCCTGTGTGCCAGCGCCACAGCGGACTATCGGGCAGTTGGGCCATTGCGCCTATGAAGGCCCAGTACCACAGCGCCATGTAGTGACCATCGCTATAGCGCCACTGGCACAATGGTGGCCATGACTTGCATTGACTACCGCGCGCAGCACGTCATCAGCATGGCAGATGCCTGCGTCAGCAACCCGGGCATGCACAGTGAGGTGTACTACGCATGCCACAGAACTGCACCATTGGCTCAGCACATTTAACACAATTGCGCAAAGCGCAACAGCGCGATATTCAGCCATCATATGCAAATCATCTGATCAGCCATTCAATGGCGCAGCACTGCAATTTGCATCTAATTAAAGTTGCTCCTCGCCTCATTTGCATGGATTGCGCTATAAAGGTGCAACAATGTGCTGCAGTGGCCATAGTTGGTTACTGCAGTTTATTGGTGAGTAGCATGCTGTTTGGGAGTGTGGACTGTGGATTCAGGGACATGCATGGGACTGCACAGTCACAGGTAACAACTGCCATTCTTACAGGCTACATAATGACCGAGCACGTTGTTGGAGAGGAGGAAAACAGTGGTGGGAGGAGGAGGAGGAGGCTGAAGTTTACAAAGGCCGAAACCGAGGCCCTTTTCGAGGCCTACCTAGATCAGGAGCCACTGCTCAGTGGACAGCGGGGAACCCCCCAGGCCCGTGCTGCTTCATGGGAGGAGGTGGCACGTGCCGTGAACCTGCATGGCAGCCTCCAGTGCTCCGTGCAGGAGTGTAAGAAGAAAATGGGCATGGACAGGAGGAGGGTTAAGGAGAAGGTGGCTGCCATCAGGGCGGCACGTGCTGCAACAGGTGGGGGACAGCCGGGGGTGGTACAGCTCACCCCAGAGGAGGACAGGCTTGCTGGAAGCATGCTGCAAAGTGCCATAGAGGGTGTTCCGGGCGGTGGCTTCCAGACGGGTGGTGGTCCATCACTGCATGGTAAGCCATGGTCTGTCTGGGGGGGGCAGGGTAGGTCACACACAGTAATGCAACTTTGCTTTCCCTTACAGATCCTAAGCATCTGCATGGGTCAGCGGTGGTGGGCCTGTCCACTGAGAACAGTTGGATGGAGTCGGAGGTGGGACCATCCACCTCCACAGATATTTGTGGATCTGTACGACAGTGAGGCCGCCTGGCTGTCCACACTGATGTTGTTGAGACAGGTGTGGAGGAAGCCCTGCCTGTGTCCCAGCGTGCTGGCATCCACGGATGCCAGCACGCTGTGGCTGTGGCCGGGGCAGAGTCCAGCACCAGTGATGATGACACGACCGTCATGGGCAGTGACACGTGTGTGCCACAGGATGGACACACAGCAGGGCAATTCGTGCCCATGGCTGTGGATGGTGCCGCTGTGGGGGCCTGCATGTCAACACAGTCCCAGACTGTACCTGTCAGCACCAGTGGGGCAGCATTGGTGTCTGTTCAGGACAGTGGGACTGTTGCGGCCACTGCGGCAGCACCACTGAGCCCTGGGGTGCAGCAGCCGGAGGGCAGCATCAGCGGTCGCCCACTGGGCTTGGGGTACAGGGTTCAGCGGCGGCATCTGTGCACCGCCTGTGGACATGCCCAGACCTGGCCCTGGTGTGCAGCACCACCCTCAAGGGGTGCTGAACATCAGGCCCTTGCACACCCTGAGGGACAGGATGCTGAGGCTGATGACCTCTTGGACGAGCACACCCGCCTACTGCGAGCATCGGTCCAGCAGCAGATGCAGCTTGCGACGTCCGTGGAAGCACTGTGTGTGGCTCTGGAGCAGGCAGAGGAGCATCGCAGCAGGGACACTGAACAGATCCTGGCACGGATGGACCGTTTGTGGGAGGATGTGACCGCTGCCATTGACAGGCATGCACAGGCGTTCATTGCTGTCATGACCACAATGGGCACACAGTCAGGTGCCCATGTGTCACGGACACCACGCAGTGCATTATCCACCCCCCTTTCCCGGCATCGTGCGACTCCCACCCTGTCGATGCCGGGTTCAGCTGTGGGCATCCCAAGCACTTCTGGTGCAGGCATGTTCAGTGTGCTGCAGACCCCTGCGCAGGTACGGTCACGTTCATGCAGTGGAACCCCTGGGGGTCCATCGGTGCCACCCCATGAGGCCAGTGGTCAGCCTGCCAGTGCTGGCGGGTCTCGGTGGGGCCGCCCACTCATCCATGGTGGCCGTGTCACTGTGTCACGGGACTGACCTGTCTTCCAGTGTGGCTACTGTCTGGTGCTGCCCTGTGTGCATTGTGTGTGTCAGTGGGCAGTGCACGGATGGGTACCCGGCCCTGCACATGGACACACAGTCCACCTGCACACCCTCCTGGCTGCTGTCCACAGTTGCATGTTCATGATGATGCTTGCATTGCGCTGTACACCAATGTGCAATGGTGCTCCGCATCTGACACATGCACATGGACAGGCAGTGGGCGTGGTGGCCTATGGACATGTGTGTTCTGGGTTGGTGTGCCTCCTGCCCTCTGTGCATGTTTGTTGCGTTGTGTGTGTGTGTCATTCGGCATGGCATGTTAATCCTCACCCATCCCTGGCTGTGTGTGTGCTCTGTGCCCTGCCACTTCCCTTGATGACATGCACCCCCGGTGTGGGTCCCTGCATGTTTGTGGGTTATGGCATGGCCATTGGTGGTTGCGCATGGCCCCATGACTTACCTGGGTTAGCTGAAGTGCTCCTCTGTGATGGTGTCCCAGTGCAGCTGTGCCAGCCGGAGCAGTCGGGGGTCCCATTGGCCAAGGGGGGGCTGCCCATCACCATTGTCATCGGCATCCCCATCATCCCCATCACTGTCCCCTCTTCGACCTGTACAGCTATCCCACATTCATTGGCCATGTTGTGCAGGATGCAACAGGCCAAGAATATCCCACAGGCCTTTGAGGGGCTGTACTGTAGGGCACTGCCAGTGGTGTCCAGGTAATGGAAACGTGCCTTCAACATCCTGAACACCCGCTCAATGACATTCCGTGTGGTGGCATGTGCCTCATTGTAGCATTGTTGCGATGGGCTTGTGGGCCGCCGGTAGGGTGTGAGCAGCCAGGGACGGAGTGGGTATCCACTGTCACCTGTGTGTAGAGGGTGGAGGTTAGTTTGGTGATCAGCATCGCCCTGCCCCAGGCCATGTAGGCCACTACCCATGCCACCTCTGGCCATGCCCCCCCCAGGCCCTATATTTGTCCATGTGGTTTGCATACTCACCCACTAGGTGGTCAGTGGGGATGTCTCCACTCTTGAATCTGTGGCACAGTGCCGACTGGTGCCAGATGAAAGAATCGTGTGCTCCCCCAGGTTGCATGGCACAGACATTGATGATGCGCCCCCTGGCATCGCACACCACCTGGCAGTTGATGCTGGCATAGCCCTTTTGATTGATGTATGCAGCCCCCTCAGGGCCAGGTGGTGTGCGTGTGGCCACATGGGTGCAGTCTATTGCCCCTAGCACACCAGGCATACGTGCTACCCTGTGGAACTCCTGTATGTTTGCTGTGCGCTCCACCGCTGTGCTGGGGAAATGGATGTATTCCTCAGCATGTGGCAGCAGTGCGCTGAGGAATTGGGTGAGGTGGCGTGATGTGGCCAACTGGATTATGCCTGTGGTGTCCTCAGTTGGTCTCTGGAAGGTACCTATGGCGAGCAAGCACATGCAGGCTGTTACCTTGGTCTCCACTGACAGGGCATGGCTCCGTCGTGTGGGTGCCTGCATCACATCACTGCACAGCTCACAGAGCCGCCTCAGAATTGACCCGTTTAGGTGGTACCAGCCCACAATCTCGGTATCTGTGTACAGCTCATAGCTGGTGTGGGCTCGGTACTGCCTGTTGGGGGCATACCCCCGACGGGCCCTTCCACGGCCACGCCCCCCTGCCACCCACCTTCTCACCCCCCTCATTACGGCCTCCATGTGGAAGGTGGCACTGGCCATGTCCCTGGCTTGTGTTCACCCCCCTGGCAGCTGTTACTGTATTCCCCCCACTGTTCTGGCTGCTACCTCCCCTGCACCGGGTACACCTGCCTGTGCTGGCCTCTCTGCTGTGTGGCTCCCCACACCTTCCCTGTGCCTGGCTGTTAACTGTGGCCTTTCCCTGGCCTGCTCTGTTCCTGCCACATGCCCTGTCTGTGTGCCTCTGCCTCTGCCTCATGTGGCTTCCCTGTAGTGTTCTTGCGCCTCTTCCTTGCTCCTTTTTATTTTGGTTCATTTCCGCTGTGACGCAACTTCCGCTTGCTCCACTGTTGCTTATTGCGCAAGTCTTTGAATATCACACTGCGCCATTTATGCATGGTTCCTCCCCCTTTAGTTGTGCATGCCTTCATTATCATTGCGCTGTTGCTCAGCATGATTTTGGGGGCGCAACTGCCTCCTGCTGAATATCGCAGAATGGTGCAAATTCGGACTTGAGCAGGCGCAACCCTATTGCGCATGGCTCAACTCTTTTGAATATCTGGGCCACTGTGTATTACATTTCATTGCGTCAATGTATTTCTCAATATATTGACATATATTTTTGCATACTATGAGTTAGTAATATATTACGTCAGTATATTTAAAATATATTTAATAAAATATAATATAATATATTACATTTGGACAATGTATTTCTCAGTGTTTTGACGTACACTAATTCATATTTTTAAATACATTGCAATATATTCCATTTTCAAAATGCCTGGCCCAGTGTTCCAACACAGGAACTGCCAGTACTTTTACAAACTTCCCCCCAGTTGCAGGGCAGGCCCTGTGGTTACTCACAGTTTTGCAGATTCACAGGGTCTGGGCAACAGCAAATTGTTCAGTTTGCGCACTGGGGCCTTGAACAATGTACACAAGTTTGCAGACCCTTGCAACTTGACACCTTCTCTTCTGCATTGTTGCAGATACTGGAGAGACCGGTGCTGGGGACCAGGGCCACATGCCTAACCCCACCTGCTCAGGCATCCAGCCCTTAGGGGAGACAATAGGCAGTGCCTGGCTGATTCTCCAGACCGTCCTCTGCTGGCAATGACTCTTCTCCTGAAGCTCAGGAATCACGCAGTTTTTCCTTTTCCTTTTCTGCAGGCTAGCAGATGTGGGAACCTCCTGGAGCTGGTCTGGAGTTTCCTTCCAGGGCAGGTGGGACAATCAGTCTGTCAGGTATTTTTAAACTTCAGGCCTAAACCATAAATAGCTTTTCTTACTTCAAAGCTGGTTCCCCAAACAATGGAGATTTTCCATAGATGCCTTCTGACTCTGTAAGCAATAATACCCGACAGGGTGGGCGGTATAAGGCTATACCAGACCACCCAGGGGTGTAATGAGGCCCAATGCCGCAGGCACCTTATAGCCCCTGGAAGGTCCGGTATAGCCCATACCACCCACCCTGGAGGGTATTATTGCACTTAGAAAATGGACTACTGTATAATATATGTTTAAAAAAAGAAAAAAAATTGTTTAAATGCTAAAACTCATTCATTTTGTAATAAAGTAGTTCCTCTGCCTGCATTAGAATGCTCTTTTTTAAACTAGGGAATTTTGAGGAGTAGGGAGCTGATTGTCATGGTTACCACCATAAACAGACACACATAGTGTAGCTGCTTACCTGCATGAGTGGTATAAAATTTGTTGGGATTTAAAATTTACAGCCTAGTTAGTTCTGGGCAGGTGCCATTTTTGTGAGATAGTAGATATTATATTATGATTCTTTAGAGTTTCCTTGCCACAGTGTTTTTAATTTTACTGTAGCTTTCTCTGGCACGACTGCTACTAATCCAATACCAGGCAGTACTGACAAGCAAAAACACAACACACAACCCTTCTTTTTCTAGCCCAGGTAACACAACTGAATCATCAATGAGCATCGCTCGGCACTCCAGAACGACAACATGGGTGCGCTCATCCCTCAGAGAGGTGGAACCGTAACACAATTTCATTCACTAGACTCTTCTGATACATTAGCCTTTATGATGAACACATACAAATACTTTATAAGATGTTATCCACCGTTATGTTATTAAACTTATTGGTACGAACTATGCAGTTCAGTTCTGTTTATAACTATCACAAGGCTCCCCTCCCATGTTAGTGTGTTGACTTGGTAGATGCTGTTGCCACAGTGATGTGGTGACACAAACCCGCATGTGTTCCATGGCAAGCGCTGGTTCATAGACTGGAAAGCCTGGGTGGAACAGATCCTTTTAAACTGACCCATTTCGGGGATACAAGGTGAATTATATTTAAAGATAAGGTCGTCTGCATGATATTAACTGCACGTGTTTTATGCTGTCTTCTATTGTTATGGGACACGGGGCAGCAGTATCTCTCGCGAAGCGAGAGACAAAAAATGGTGGCTCCAAGTAATTGAACATTCTATGGCCACAGGGACTTAAAAGGTAATCAGGCAGCCAGAGACTAGGGCTTATTATTTCCCGGTCTCTATTGTCTGATACCGGACTGGGAAGTTGGTGGCATCAGCCAATCAGAAAGCAGAATACTCCCAACCCATTTTCTAAGGTTGGTTAATCTGCAGGCAAACTCCAAGCTCTTGGCAAGGACACAGTCTGACCCTCTTCACAGGCTGAGGGCTTCTGTCAGTCTGCCTTGAGCTGAAAACTCCCCCAAGGTATAGTGCAATATATGGAAGAAAACAGAAAACTGGACCAAAAGCAGCATGGTTTCTCAGCAGGGTGGTCATGCCAGACAAATATGATTGATTTCTTTGATTGGGTGATCAGAACGGTGGACCAGGGTGGAGCAGTAGACATAGTGTATCTGGACTTCAGTAAGGCGTTCAACTCTGTTCCACAAAGGAGACTAATAAACAAGTTGGAACATACTGGAGTTGGGCATAAAATAGTCAGCTGGGTTTGGAACTGGCTCCAGGGGAGAACCCAGAGGGTCATGGTAAACCGCACTCTGTCAGAGCAAGGTGGGGTAGCCAACGGAGTTCTCCAGGGATCAGCACTGGTGCCAGTTCTATTTATCATATTCATCAGCGACATCGCTGATGGATTGGAGGGAAAGGTATGCCTGGTCACAGACAACACCAAGCTCTGCAACAGAGTAGACATGGAAGAGGGGGCCACAGGAATAGACTCCGATCTAAAAATGTTGAAAGAATGGTCAAAGCAATGGCAGTTGAAATTCAGCCCCAAGAAGTGTCAAGTTATGCACCTAGGCAGAAAGAACCGGGGCAGGAAATATACCCTAGGAGGGGAGCAACTGACAGAAACTAAGGTTGAGCAGGATCTAGGAGTACTCATATCTGATGATTTAAAGACAACCAGGCAATGTGAAAAGGCAGCACAGAAAGCTAACGGCATCCTTGGATGTATAGGTCGAGGTATTACAAGTAGAAAAAGTGAGGTGATAATCCCGCTGTACAGGTCCTTGGTGAGGCCGCATCTAGAGTATTGCATCCAGTTCTGGAGACCACACCTCAAGAAAGACGGAGATCATCTGGAGACTGTTCAGAGGAGAGCTACGAAAAAGGTTCACAGACTTCATCAAGAACCCTATGCGTCGAGACTCAACCAGCTCAAAATGTTCTCACTGGAAAGGCGGAGGGACAGGGGAGATATGATTGAGACATTCAAATACCTCAAAGGAATTAACTCAGTACAAACTCAGGACCTTTTCAGACAAAGCTCATCAACATAAATGAGGGGGCACAGCATGTGCCTACAGGGAGGTAGATTCCACCATTAGGAAGTTTTTCTTCACTGAAAAGGTGGTGGAGCCTTGGAACAGTCTGCCCCAGAAGTCGTGGCAGCAAAGACAGTGAGAGAGTTAAGGCTAGCATGGGATAGGCACTGAGGAAATTAGGAAGGAAAAAAGACTGGGGGGAAGGGTAGCCCACATGGGCAGACTAGACGGATCACACAGTCCCCTTCTGCCGGCACTTTCTTATGTTCTTAAGGTCTGAGGGGATCAGATAAATGTTCCAGTTCATCAATCAGGTTGTCAATTCATCTAATCAATATGCAGAATGTTCATTTGATGTCCAATTGGCTGAGGGAAAAGCTGGCAATACTTAGTCTTCACCTTTTCCCAAGAGTCCCCCTTTAGTAGTCTTTTGGGTTCCAGGTTTTCCCATTGGTTGTAGAACAGGTCGAAGGCAACAAAGACTGCTGCTATACAATCTGCAGTCCAGTCCACATCAGCAGTCCCAGCCCACATCAGCAGTCCTAGCCTTAACTGTGTTTTACAGACAAGCAAAGCAGTTTTAATAAATAACTGTCCCATATTCTGATAGCTGCCCCTCTGGTGGTGCATGGCAAAGTCTTCCTCTGCCTGTCATTAGTGATGTAGCTCTGTCCCACCAGGAAACAGGTAGAACATACAGTCACAGTGCAGCCTTGGCTGCTCTTAAAGCTACAGTGATTAAAAGCACTTTGGCAGGGCTTAAATTATTTTTCTCCCCCAATGTGTCTCTGAACCCCCACTTGAGTCTTGGGGCACCATGAGTTGTAAGACACAAAAGAGGCATTTGCTGAGCCACCAGGACAGCTTTAACACTAAATGCTGTAGTGCTGCTAGAATCTGCGATTAGACTGTGCTAGCTCGCATGTACGAACAGGAACCAGCTCGAACATGCACACACACAGCTGTGCGGCACTTTACTGCTTGCTCAGTGCTACCTGTGCTGTACCACCAGGCTGACAGTTTTAAACCTTAACACACAACTGCCCCAGACCCCCACAGCAAAGCAGGTGCACAGGGGCCAACAGGGGCAATAAAGGAGGGCACCATGGACCAGGACTGGCAGGACCAGATGGCAGGGAGGCAGACCAGGTAAACCCCACCCATGGGGAAGGTTTGCATGAGCAGTAAGTGCAAAATGAGCAGTCAAAGTAGAAACAACAAAATAGGGCATTTCAGCCACCCTATACTGGGGTAGGAGGCAAATGCAAGGGGAACAGACGAGTAGAGGGAGAACAGGAGCGGGGAAAGGAAGGAGTTTCAGCTGATACCTGAGGGAGCCAAGGGAGGCAGTGAAGTAGAGGGAAGAGGGCAGTTGGTTCCAAAGTAATGGGAGACAATAGGAAAAGGCTGACTGCCCAGAAGAGAAGTAGGAATGAGGAATGGCGAAGGTATGTGGATCCCTAGTGCACAGGGAGTAGGGGATAAGAAAGAGGAGTGAAGAGACATAAGAGGGAAGGGTCCCAAACCAGTATTTGGATACGAATGAAGCACAGTGGATCTGGCAATGTGAGGGTAGAGGAAGAGTGGCCTATGGGGAATAAAATGAGTGGCCAGAAGTGACCAGGGCTGTGAAACAGCAATGAAAGAAAAGGAGAGGTTGAGCAGGTGAGTCCAAGGAGATACTATGAAAGGAGCAGAGATATGAAGTAACATGAGATCCAACCCATCAGGTTAGATTTGCACAGGTTAAGGGAGTAAGGGGCAGCCATGGTTTCCTGGGTAGTAAATGGGAAAAAGAGGAAACCTTTTGAGGGAAGAGGAGAGGGAACATTAGGTGGTACAGTGGAGACTGGAGGGTGAGTGGAAGGGATAGAACAAGTGGTGAAAAACTCATTGTTGTGAGTAGCAACAGAGAAGGGATCAGACACCGGTGAACCATTACCAGAAGGACCAAATGGGTGGGTTGCATCTGAACGTTGAAGAAAGAGTCAATTACTCTACAACTTTGAAGGAGCATTATGGTTGTTCTGAAGGTTGGCCTTGAAACATTGTGATTTAGCAGACTGGACAGCCTTTGTACAGGAGTTCCTGATAGTCTTTTTAAGGTAAGCTTAATGGAAATAAACAAAGTTAATTAAAAAAAAATGCTCTACTTAGCTGTTCCCTGTCATCAAGGCACAGGTCAGAAAGCATAGGAAAACCAGGAGCAGTTTTAAAATTCTAAAATAGCATTTTATTTTTCTCAATAACAACAAAATAAAAAATAAAAATGTTTCAGTATAACTATTTGCAAAGGCAGTACAAACATAGAAAACAAAGTCCTTCTGAGGCTATCTCTTAATTCCAAGTTTCAGTCTATCAGTCTCTCACTCTATTTGTCTCTATAGCAAAAGCATTGCTGCTCTTTTTGTAAGTCTTTGTCGGGGAACTCGTTAAGAGAGCCTGCTTCTCACAGAATGTTCTTGTAAGTTTATAGAATGTTCTTGTCAGTTTTGATGCAGGTGCAGCAAAACAGAATATGGTGTCCCAGAACTGACCACTTGTTTACAGCTCTGCAAAAGGCTTAAAAATTGCATCTCAGGTTAACCCCTTAAGTTTCAAATAGCTTTGCAATCATTTCAACAGTATAACTATATACAGTTTTAAACAAAGAGATCCAAGTTTCACATACAGTTGTACACAGAGATTCACATATATTTTTTATAACTGCAGATACGCAAGGGGAAAGAAAAAACAGAAATAACAAGGAAAGGCAGAGAGATAGTGAGAGGCTGAGAACTGTGAAACCGTTGGAATGATCAGTTCCTAGGTCTCACAAGAAAATTTGGTTGCGCAACCAGACAGACAAGAGACTGAAAAGGAGAGGACAGAACAGACCCTTGCATTTAAACTCTTTCTGCATAACAAATTGGGCAGGGCCTTATTCAACCCTATCACATACCCCACTCTTTAAGAGGGAATCTATTTTACAAAAGCAGATTTCCAAAACTTTCTTTTAATTATCTGCTAGCATTAGCTTTTAGAGTTCAGTGCATATGCAGCATAGCAAACAGAGAAGGTTCAACTCTTATTTTTTTCAACCTACAGAATTCTCAATTCCTGATCTATATCTTGATAGAAAATCAGCATTGAAATTCATTCTCTTTCCCAGATGTGTGCATCACTTTAAATTTAAATGGTTGTAGTGCCAGGTACCACCATGTAATTCTAGAACTGCTATCCTTCATTTGGTTAAGCCAACAGAGAGATTGTGATCTGTTACAAGTATAAAGTCAGCTCCTAGTAAGTAAAACTCAAGGGACTCCATTGCCCACTTTGCCACAAGGCATTCCTTTTCAATGGTGGAGTACCTTTTCTCTTTGTCATGCAATTTCCTATGTATGTATAGAATAGGATGTTCTTTTCCATCTGTATGCTGACTCAAGACTGCACCTAGGCCCACCTCTGATGCATCTGTCTGTAACAAAAATGGTTTCTCAAAGTCTGGGCTTCTTAAAACAGGGGCTGAACATAATGCATCCTTAATGGCCTGAAAAGCCTTGTCACACTCTGTGGTCCATTTCACATTATTCAGGAACCATTTCTTTGTGAGTTCAGTGAGGGGAGTAGCCAACTCGATAAAGCTGGGAACAAATATCTGATAACCACCAGCCCTAAAAATGACCTGATGTGTTCCTTGGTTTTGAGGACAGGGCTGTTAGCTACAGCTTCTATCTTGGAAACCTCTGACTTGACTTCTCCATTTCCCAAAACATAGGCCAAATATATGGTTTCCTGCATGCCCAATGTACACTTGGTAGGATTAATTGTATGTCCTGCCTTTTTGATCAACTGGATAACTACTCATAGGTGTTCCAGGTAGGTTTTCCAGTCTGGAATGTACACCACAACAATATCCAGGTATGCAGCACAATAACCAGTGTGAGGGGATAAAATTACATCCATGTACTGCTGGAATGTAGCGGGTGCACCATGTAAACCAAATAGCATGGTGGTAAACTGATAAAATCCTATAAGAGTGGCAAATGCAGTTTTTCCCCTTGATTCTTTAGATAGGGGGATTTTCCAGTAACCTTTGGTGAGATTGAGGGTACTGATATACTTGGCACTTCCCAGTCTATCCACCAAATCATCTGTTCTGGGCATAGGATAACTGTCAAATTCTGACACTTGGTTAAGTTTCATAAAATCAAGGCAGATTCTTACACCCCCTTCTTTTTGTTTGCAATAACCATTGGTGATGACCAAGCACTTCTTGACTCTTCTATGATACCCAATTCTTTTATTTTTTTGTATTTACTTAACCACATCTGCTCTTAACTGCTCTGGTAATCTGTATGTCTTTTGTCTAATAGGGGGAGCATTCCTTGTCACTATTATATGCTTGACCCCTTTTGCTCATCCTGGTACTGTGGTAAAAGTACTGTTAAGTGTCTTTAGCAAGTTACGAATTTCTGCAGTTTGTTCTGAGGTTAAGGAAACATTCACATTTACAGCACCAACAGTTACAGTTTACCCAATCTATCATAAGCTACATCAATATCTTCTTTATCAGTTTCTGGTAAAACTAGCAAAACAGCTTTTGGTGTTTGCTCAACCCATTTCTCAAGAAGGTTAGCATGGTATATCTTAGTAGGATTCTTCCTATCAGGGGTCTCAGTCTCATAGTTAACTGTGCCAGTATGTCTAAGAACCTTATAAAGCCCTTGCCACTTTATTAACAGTTTATTTTCTGTAGTGGGTAACAGTAGCAAAACCTTTTCACCTGGCTCAAAAACATTTTATTTACCCCATGGCCATAATACACATTCTGCTGATTTGGGGTCTTTTCTGATTACTATGGGCAATTTCAACATACTTTGCCAGCTTCTTTCTCAGGGCACACATATAAGATGTAATAGATTGTTTCTAATGGGAGTTATCTTCCCATGTTTCTTTGATTACATCTAGTGGCCCTCTAGGTTGTTTACCATACAGCATTTCAAATGGGGAAAAACCTGTTGATAGCTGTGGCACTTCTCTGTAAGCAAAAAGCAGGTAAGGTAAGTACTGGTCCCAGTCTTTCCCTTGCCCTGTTACAAACCTTTTTAACATGTGTTTTAGGCATTGATTTAAATGCTCCACAAGACCGTCTGTCTGAGGGCGACAAGGGGAGGTTCTTATGGCACTGATACCTAGTAGTCGGTACAGCTCCTTCAGTAATGTAGCACCAAAATTACTACCCTGATCAGTAATGATCTCTTTAGGTATGCCCACCCTGCTGAAAATTTTGGCAAGCTCTGCTGCCACTTTTGGTGCTGTGACACTATGCTTGGAACTGCCTCTGGGTATCGAGTAGCATAGTCACATACTACCAAAATGAATTGATTATCCTTTTTATTTTTGTCTAAGGGGCCAACCACATCCATTGCAATTCTCTCAAAAGGCACATCTATCAAGGGTAGGGGCACCAGGGGCACCTTGTCTTTTTTAGTCACTGGGGCTACTTTCTGACACTCAGCACAAGAACTGCAATAGCTAGCAACATCTTCATGAATTACAGGCCAGTAAAATCTGTACAGAAATCTGGCAAGGGTGCAGTCCTTTCCTGAGTGACCAGCCATAGGATTATCATGTGCTATCTGTAACAACTCAGATCTATACTTTTGTGGTATAACCAATTCTTCTATCTGGTCCTGTGCCTGAGATTTAACTCAAACTCCGTACAGTAGCCCATTACATTTCTTAAACATAGGTTTACCCTGTTTTGGTTTCACCCCCAGCTGCTTAATATAACCCTGGAGAGAAACACTGTTAGCTTCTTCTGAAAGAAAATCGCAATCAGTGATCAGTTTAGTTTCAGCATTTTCATATGTTAACCCCTTATATCCATCATTCTTTTGTTGCCACTGTTTTTTCTGGTGTCGTCTTTCTTTCTTGGACTTATGGATCTTGGAGCTGTGCTCAAACAAGTCCGAATAAAAATCAGTGAAAGGAAAAGAGTCCCAACCATCTGAGACTTTCTTTGCCTGAGCTCTTGTCACAACAGTTGCTGAAATATCAGGATTTACTCCCTCTTTGATTAACTCAGTAAATTCTGGAAAGTAATTTCCAATAATCACAGGTAAATTAGTTACTACCTCCATTTTCATTTGGTGTGACACCCCATTAATAGTCAGAGTCACTTTGCTGGTGGGATAGCATCGAGTGTACCCATGGATGCAGATTACACCAGTAGCTGGTCCTTTTGCACATTGTTTTCCCAGCACTTCAATGTGCACTGGGGTCTGTCTGCTTCCCTAATCTACAAGTCCCTTCACAATCCTGTCTCCCACCTTCACATCTGTGAAGAACTTGCCCCAATTTGTTAAGGACAAATCTGCTTCAGTGTCACTCTTCTCACTATGGCAATTTCTTGCAATATGACCTGGCTTATTACAGTTAGAGCAAATAAAGTCTTTGGCTACAGATTTCTTACCCCCACTAGAGTTCTTATCAGATTTGTGATTTAAATGGGAAAAAGAGTGTCTTACCAGTGCTTGGCTGTTAACTAGCATTCTGTGAAATTGAAATATTTCACCTGGAAAAATATTTCATGTAATTCTGCAATTACACAAAATGTTTTGCCTATGAGAAATGAAATTTCACCTGTTTTCTTGATTTTGCATAATGGGGAAATTTTGCTTACCAAGCCAATTTCTCCCATTGATGATCCAAATTTTGCCTTGTGGTGGAATTTCGCCGGTGAAACATTTGATTTTGACGGCAACATTTTAGTATAAAGGTGAAATTTGCAATGCATTGTGGGTAAATAGGTCAAAAGTCAAGTGTATCTTGTTTCCAGCCCATTCTGCTGCATGTTGAGTCAGATAGCAGTGTGTTGTAATGCATCAGAGCCAATAAAGCCTTTGAAAACATAGCTAAAACTTGTTTTTGAGAGCTAATTGCTGCAAAATATAAAGTTTTTTCCTAGTGCTGCTGTGATGGAAGTGCCTGGTATTAGGGAACATTTTCTAATTTTGTGAATTTTTTTGTTTAATACATAGTTTGAATTAGGTTTACTTTTCTCAGCTGTCTTTGAAAGAGTTGTGTGGGGTAGGGTAGGAGTGTAAAGCTATGCAGGCTATTTCTAGCCAAGCAGATTGGTATATTTACTCACAATTGTGAGTTGTCTATTTACTGTTATTTCTTATTAATGTTGTTATATCTTGGAATTTATTTTCTCTGAAAAGTTTCTCTGTCCTGTTTAAGAGAGTTCTTGCTGCTGTTAGCTGTGTTATATATACCATTCTTCCGCTTTTAGTTGTGAATTGATTTTGAATTCAAAAGTTTTAAACACACAGAGCTGATCCTTTCTTTTATTTTTTTGTGGTTAGTTCTGTTAGCTGGAGTGATAACTTGTGTGTTACTAAAACTGTGAAAATCAACAGCTGTAACCTGTAAAGTACTTCTGCTTGATCACTTGAACTTGTCTATTACAGTCACACTGCATTGTTGAATTGTTCCCCTGTATGTTATTGCTGGAGCTTGACTCTGCACACTGCGTGGTGTTCCTGTTTTAGTTAACTTACATACAGTACATTACCCTTTCTCTGTTATAACACTGTTTGTGTCTCACTTGACTCGCGCATTATAAAACAGTATATATTTAAATAGTCATTTTCAAGACATTTCTTGTTGATCCCTCCCATGCAGACCACTAACATATTGTGTGGTACCAATTTCCTTTGTTGCTGTTTTATGGTTGTCTCTGTCTGCATATAAAAAACAAATTGTGATACTGAGTAACATAACACATTGCAGTACTTTATTTGTCTAGAGACTGAGAGACACAGGTGATCTGTATTTAAAGTGTGCTCCTTGTGCCCTTTTTCCCTGTGTATATTTCTTTAATTCCTTTCTGTTTGGGGGAAAAAAGTTGCCTTTTTATGTTTGCTTGCATGCATGTGCAAGAAACATAGTGCCATCATCTAAGTTTTTGTAGGTGTGGCACCCTGTCTTCCAATGCAGTCAGTGTGTTTGCAGGCATGGCCACAGTTCGACAATGAATGCTGCAGCTGTCTATGACAGCAGTTGAAAATGCAGTGGTGTACAGTTGAAAGGGACAGCTCTGATTCAGTGGGCAGCGATAAGACAGTGTTGATTAGCATATTGCCAGCAATTCTGCTTGTATATGTCTCTGCTTTCTTTTCTCTTCATATTATAGATGTGTTTTAGGTTTCTTCAACTACAGATTCTGCAAAATGCATACTGAAAAAACTTCTAGTATATACACTCAGGGTTTCTCCTAAAGCATTTATGCACAGGGTGCTCCCATCCTTTCATTTTAAACCCCATGTTTCCGCCTTGTTATTAGCAGAACCTTGGTCCCCAATAACGTTACAATTACTGTGGTTTGGGGGACCACACTGAGAAAAACAGTAAAGGAAAGGTGAACTAGAATCTCAAAGAAACATGCATTAAAAAAGAAAAGTAAATGGACTCAAATAAAAAATTAGAGAGGAAAATCAAAGAACCAAGAAGCCAACAGTATGGAATTATTCCTCTGTTGCCTTGATAAATGCGCCCTGCCTCCACCCTTACAAAATTTTCCTAAGGAAACACTGCATACCTTTGAAAATATAGTCAGCACCAAGCACCAGTATCTCCAATGATGCCTTTGGCTGCAGCCTGTGATGCAAGAAAACTATTTGCAGGCTTTACTTACTGGGCGATAAAACTTAAGGTTCAGGCAAAACAGCGCTACGGATATATATATATATATATATATATATATATATATATATACACTGCATATACAGCACAAAACTTAAAATCCCACATTTATAAAGACAAAAAAGTGACTTTTCTTCATTTTGAAATATTCCAACCTTCAAATTACGATTTGGCCACGCTTAGGAACCCAAAATCATAATATTTAAAAAAAGAAAGAAACATCTCATGGAAGTATCTCATTCCCATTATATGATGCATTACATAGAAGTACAGTTTCCCATCGCAAAATGATATGGGGCTTTTTGTGTCCTGCTCCCAAATGAAGTGCTGGAAACTAAGGAGATCTAACAGCTACCCTGTGAAAAGTTCCTGTAGCACTGCAATGTGACAGTAAACGGAATGTTGAGAAGAAAAGAAAGTGTCAGTGGTAAATATTATGAATGAGACTTGTAAAACCACAATTGCAACCTTTCTAAGATCAGTAGTTTAGTATCTCAGGGCCATTAAAGAGGAGGCACCATAAAGGATACTTACCGGTGGCATGCACTGCTCCACATCCTTGGGCCCAGCCAGGGTGAGTGGCACTTTCTCCATACTATCTGCCATGCTTGCCTGCCACTTCTGCTGTGTTCTGAGCCCTTGCCTCTTACAGCTTCGACAGCCTCTGCCCCTCGGAAGCCAGCCAGGACGTGAGCATCTTGAGCGGTACCCACAGCAAGGGCAGCCCCTCTCATCTGATGAAAGAGCCGAGCTCCCAGCAACGTCATCAGAGCCAAGGCATGCAGGGCTGACCCTGCCGTTGGCACCTCCATGTCTGAGAAACTCAGAAATTTCAGAGGTGATATAGAAATTAAACAATCTGACATGCCTGAATGGGCCCTGGTTTCTATCGTTTCACACTCACTCTGCTGACAAGATATGAGTGGCCAGTATTATTATTATTACTTTATCTGCTGGTGACTTATGTAGAGGTCTATAATTTTAGTCTTCTCTGTTTAGGTTTTTTTGGCTCTCGAGTTTTGCTGCACAAAGCTGTACAAACAATTGCTGAAGCTGTATACAAAAATTATTTTATGTATGAAACTTTGTGTTATCTGCTAGCCCACATAGCAGCCATGGGTTGCATGTCCCTAAATGGTGTGAATTTATTTTAATTTGTGTCGACAAAATCTAACTGTACCCATCGGTTGGTACGTAGATTCATGTCATTGATGCTATTGTCTTTGTAGGAGGGTGGAGAGCATCTGAAGACCTTTAGATTTCCCTAGAGTATCTGAATCACGCTTACTGACATTAGAAGTTTGCAGTGAATTATGATAAAAAATATTATTTAGTTTGAGATAACCTTGAAACAGGATCCCCCCACAGCTCTGTACAGAAAGGGGTATCCCTCCCTTATTTAGACCACCAAAGTACTTGAGACAGATTTACTAGTTGGTAAATAGTCTAGGGTAAAAACAACAAATGACACCAGTGAGGGGTTTCAAAGGGGCAGTCAGAATTTAACAAATAGTCTCAGAAATGGAAGATATCCCGTGTTTTGCAAGAACAGGCATATAGAAAAACAATAAATACTGGCAGGGACGAAATTCACTCAAGGGAGAAAGGGGTTAGCCTGATAGTATAGTTTTTGTAACTAAGTGTTAAGTAACTTTGTACTCCTGGCAGAAAGGCTAAACAAAGTCATTATTATGACATGGGTGGGGAAAATCCACAAAGTAATGTATTCACTTGCGTCAGATGGGAAAATTGTAATCCAATAGACACCTAACCCAAGCTACATATATGAAGATGGGAACAACCACTGGACCCAGGGACTATGTTCTCCTCAAACCATGTTTTACCTTAAAGGAGATAGGAAATGATTTCCTGCTGTAAATAACGTTTAAACAAATTATAACTAACTGACAGTGGCCTTTGTGTGTGTGTGTTTTGTATTTTTAACCTTAAGAATGCACATTTATATACATATCCACATTATGCTGAAATGACTGTGGGCTTGACTGTGAGTTTTTGTATCAGGAGTCAGCGCATGGCAAGCTGTGAAATACACGTCACAGCCTCCCGATACAATATTCAGCTAGCTGCTCAACCGTATTAACTGATAACGTGCTGCTATTCTTATTTCTTAGGACATCAAGTGAAAGAACCGGCACTGAGCAACTGTCTTACAAAAATTAGGCAGCGCTTTATTTCTTAGGAAGATAAATAAACAGCACACTTACAGATGCTTCACCACGCAAGTGTATTCCAGTAAGTGAAGAGTACGCAAAAAAATCAATCGCTGGAGACTCGCCCGTTTCGCTGGAAACTTTCTGAACAGACTCTGTTGCTCACTGCCGGTACTTTCAGATTTCGTATGTTTTATTCAGTGCATCCAGGCTCATGCAGCTGTGACAATTGCTCTTCACTTGTTTGTATGGACACAAGATTATAACTGCAAGAACGTTTGGCAACTGTCAACCCCCCCCCACACACACACCACCACTTGCCATACAGATATAGAAAAAGCAGGTAGTCAATAAACTGTTTAATTTGTTTAGGAAAAAACATTATTTATTTACTCCATGGTGTTATGTGGGCCCTTGCAAATCCCTCTGCTAACAAGGAATCTCCTGAGTACTTGACATACCTTCATGCCCTGTGTGGGGAGACACCGGATCTCAGAAATCCTTTTTCTTTTACGGATACGTCTTCAATCCTTCAGCACTCTCGAACTGCAGCTGGGCTGGGAAACACACGAGAAAGCTGCTGCATATACTGTATTGCCAGTGAGAGTCCGTACGCTGAGTTGCCGACATAAACTCAGCAGCAAATTGGTACTCATAAATAACCAGCATACTGTTTGTTGAGCCCATTCCAACAGCAGGACCAGGAGCATGCATTGCATGATCAGCTCTTTGCTGGCTACATCAATGTGCCCATGCATCTGCAGGCAGCAGGCACCCAGGACCCTACCGCCCCCCCCCACCAAAGCCAGCCAGCACTATGGATCAGGAAGCACAACAACACACTGCAGAAAACTTATGACACTACTATGTGCCTGCAGATTTCTCGTGTGTTTCCCGGCCCATTTGCAGTTCATGAGAGTGCCGGAGAATTGAAGATGCATCCGCAAAAGAAAATGATTTCTGCATTCCGGTGTCTCCCCATGCAGGGCATGAAGGTATGTTAAGTACTTGGGAGATTCCTTGTTAGTAGAGGGGTTGGCAAGGGCCCACATGATACCACGGAGTAAATAAATACATTTGTTTCCTAAAATTAAACAGTTTGTTGACTACCAAACCACTTTTGAAGAGATAACACACTTTGGGAATGTGGCTGTAGGAAACATATATGCACTTCTTGGATGGTTCAATGTACTTGGCTAGATTTCATGCCTAACAACAATCCAGGGCATGCGTGTATTCCGCAGTGACCACACACCCTGCTCTGCATAACTGCATACTTCGTTAACTGGCATATTTTGCTAGGGGATCTGGTTATTTCTGGTCTATTTAAAGATGATCTAGTTTACAGTTTTATGAGAGTACTGACCACACAATATAAATGTGTCCACACAATGCATAAAAAAACACATGTCTGTCCCCAGTTCAAAATCCACCCCTTAGTAGTGACCCATGAGGCAAATGCGCCCAACATCACAGATTAGAAATAACTAATATCCACAAGCTTTAAAAACTGTAAAATAAAAGGACGCATCACATGCAGTACATAAAGTGCGATTTTACTTATTTATGGGTCCCCCAACAACACTCATTTGACTGTAAGAATGGTGTGAGCACATTCTTATAGTGTGAGACTGTGAAAAATTCTGGCACCCTAAGAATGCAAGCATAAGCACTCTTACAACTGTAAACATGCCTTCTGGGGACCTATAAATACTGCATATCGAAGGTTGATAGGGAACAGAACAGTATATTTTAATTTTATTGAAAAAAAGATGCTGAAGATGCGTATTTCCAAAGCAATTGAACTTGAGCCCTTTTTGCAGAATAAGAGTGCTATCAAGCATGGGGGGATGGCCTTTGATCTTCAATAGCATTATACACTTGTGGTTTATCATCATCCGACGCTTTTATAGGCATAGTCTGTAAAAGCAACTGAAGATATGAGGTTACTGGACACATGCCACGGATTGATGGATGCCTGTGTCAATTCCTTGTGTGCCAGTTTTTTGGTGCACATCCCCACTTGTGGCATCTATGGGAACTTTGGCGCCAGGATGTATTCTTTATGAAAATCCAGTGCAGGGTCCCTGGCACACTTGGAGTTTGCCACAAGTGGGGGTTCAGTAAAACTTGTGCTGATCCAAGGGGCCTTTCAAAATCAAGCATGGAGTTGCAGACAAGGGCTAGGCACACAATCATTGTTGCAGGGATTCTGCAGTGGTCCATTGGGACTGTGCATCGAGCTGGGCGATTTCATGTAATGTGAGTAGAACACTTTGTAAACATGCTTTTGTATAAAAAAACAACAAACTCATTCTTCCCTGTTTGTATTGCTTATACTGAATATAAATCTAAAATTCAAAATTGTCTAAAAACAGTCTTTAAAACTAATTTTAAAAAGCCTTTTCACAAAGGAAGTGGATGTGATTTATTAGTATATCCATACGGTACAAATATATTTAAACTATATCGATACAGAGGAAATTAATTAAGTATATTAAGGCTCCTTTGCAACCAGGACACCCAAGCTGGCTTAATGAACTTAAGGTAATACAAGAGACATCAAGTAAGCTGGGTCCTTTCAAACAGAAACTTCTAAATTTACTCCTGCCTGGTTCCAACTGTAGCTGCTACTCCTAATGAAAATCCATCCAGTGCACTGTTACTTGCCAACTGCATCCCTAACCAACCCATCCCTTGCCCCATCTGATTGTGGTACTTCTGCCCCCTAACTAAATGACACTTGCTTTTTTGGTGGTTGCCTCATTATTTTGTACATAGTTTCCCTTTGGGATATTTTCTTTGTTTACAACGGAGACACTGTCTACTGTACCATTTTCAGGTTGATAACACCAAGTTATGATGCTGTTTTTTGGGGGCGGGGGGCGGATTAGTGGAAGTCTTGCAGTGCAACAGAGCATTATGTGCTATGATAGGGGGGGGGTTCCCACAGCTGTTACATGTGCGCACTCCTCATTTTTATGTTTGCTTGCACACATGTGCAAGAAACATAGTGCCATCATCTGAGTTTTTGTAGGTGTGGCACCCTGTCTTTAATTCAGTCAGTGTGTTTGCAGGCGCACCGGTTTCCATGAATGGTACTAGCTGTCTATGACAGCAGTTGGAAAATACAGTGGTGTACAGTTGAAAGGGAGAGACTGCTTCAGTGGGCAGTGATAAGATAATGTTGATTAGCATATTGCCGGCAATCCTGCTTGTATATGTCTCTGCTTTCTCTTTCTGGAACATAAATTTAGTTTGAAGTGAACTTTCCCTAGGACTATCATTCCAGGAGGAGGTAAGTGACTAAATTGACATCCTTGGAATATTTCCCAAAAAAGATCTAATTTGCCATCCTTGGAATGTTTAGTCAGACTTCACGGTAGGAGCGGCATTGACAAAAGCAGGAAAACAGAACCCCAAAGAGACTGAAAAAGTAGATGCAGTTTTTGTCTGTTGGTACACCTGATCAGTATTGTAATAATATTCCCCAACCCTCTGAGTGTCTCTGAATAGCACTCCCCCCCCTGCACACAGTATGGCTGACTAGACTGCCCAATCCCCCATCGGCTCCGCGCTCCCCCCCAGAGTTCTAGGTGCCATGCTGGGAGCCCACCCCAGCGTGGCATAAGTTAGAATGCGGCGGGGTGCCCAATCCCCATCGGCTCAATTAAGCCCCCAAAAGAAACAGACTTCCAGTTGCCATGCTGGGAGCCACCCAACATGCACACATCTGTATGGCCGACAGGGTGCCCAATCCCTATCGGCTCACTGACCCCCTCAAAAAAAATCTTCCAGCTGCGAAGCTGGGAGCCTACCCCAGTGCGGCACAAGTCCTGCGTCATCTTCCTAAAAAGAAAACAACCACCTGAAAAGAAAAAAACGGTTCCTCGTTGATTATCTTTCCCCCTAACCCGTGCCCACCCTCTGCGCATCCACCTCCCCAATCCCCCACCTCACCCCATACTTACCTGCGGAGGCCGGCGCGACAATCTTCGGTGGACCAGGAACACGTCTGCACTCTTCGAAGCCAACCGTGAACTGAAGAAATGCCGGTAAGCTGTATAATGGAATAAATAAGTTTTTTTCAACTTTGATGCCTATCTCAGGCATTTTTTGGAATTTTGGCACCACATTTTCAACATGGGGTTTTTGGGACCCCTTCTCATGAATTCTGGCACTGTCATGGCATTAATGGGCCCCAAAAAGTGATTTTGCGGTCACTGTGCAGAACTACCTTTCGGGACTGATTTATGAAATGACAGTGTCACAGTTCATGAGGTAGGCCCCAAAAACACTATGTTGAAAATTTGGTGAAAAAATTCCCAAAAATGACTGGTTTACAAGTGTGCGTTGCGCAGTTCCTACGCACATTCGTAAGTTCGCAAATTTTTAATATTTTCATTCCAGATTTTTAACATTGCCATTTTACCACACCTCCTTATGAGCAGTACATCTGTCATTTTTCACATCTTGCCCAAAATGTGTTTCTGCGCATGTAGCGCACAATGGTGCAATCAGTGTGCGAAAGCAATGTTTGGGACAGATTAAGAAAATCACAGTGACACTGTTCATGAGTAGAGGTCTTAAAATGGCTATGTTAAAAATTCAGTGACAAAAGTCCATAAAATGACTGTGTTATGAGCGAGCATTGCGCAGTTTCCACGCACCCTCGTAAGTTCATGAATTTCTAATATTTTCAGTCCAGATTTTCACCAGTGGCATTTTTCCACACTTCTTTATGAACAGTACAGCTGTCATTTTTCACACCGTGGCCAAAACGTGTTTTCGCACTTCCAGCTCAGAAATGCGTGGTCGCTGTGAGAAATCGTTGTTCGGGACAGATTCAGAAAATCACATGACACTGTTCATGAGCAGAGGTCCCAAAATGCCTGTGTTGACAATCTACTGTAAAAAATCTCCAAACTAATTACATTACAGGTGTGCGTTGCACAGTTTCTATGCATGCTCATGACTTCATCAGTTTTTAATATTTTCTATGAGTTTTTCAACATTGCCATTTTATACTCCCATGAACAGTACAGCTGTCATTTTCATCTTGTTCAAAATGTGTTTTGCACCTGTGGTGCCAAATGGCTGATCACTGTGCAAAATCAGCTTTCGCTAACAAACTGATATTGCCACTGTTCATGAGGTGGGGTCACAAAAAAAAACATGTTGAAAATTTAGTGAAAATACCAATGAATGCCTGAGGCATTAGGGTTTCCGATCATAACGCACCACCCTGTAGAGACTGACAGGCATCAGGGGTGTGACTTGGGATTGTTGCCTGTAATGCTCATACCATTCCACCCCCACCCACACCCTGCAGCCAGTGAGAGGCATCAAGGTGTGCCTTGCACTCTTTGGACCCAAAGTTCACCCCATTCTCCTCTATACAGCCATCTAACCGTATTTCCTGATGGAATGGGGTGAACATAAGGGCCAAAGACCCCAAGGCACACCGTGACACTTGTTGGTGTCTGCAGGGTAGGGTGTGGTGAAATGGCATGGCCGTTATGCCTGACGACCCAAAGGCACACCCCAATGCCTGTCAGTATCTGCAGGGTGGTGGTGGGGTTGGCTTCAGTTCAATACTTCACTGCAATTCCTATTATGCAGCTCTGTAACTCCTACACTACCAATGCCAATGCCAGCAAGCAAACATTTGGCATTGACAAATGCTTGTTGTGTTTTACTACACTAGGCTGCCTACCACATATGGCATTAGTTCTCCTGTAAGTGCTGATACCAGTCCTGATTGTTTTTGGACTTTTAAGGAAGCCAGTACTGTAGGTGTGTGACAGTGTGATGTCATCATTCACATGTGAGGTATTATTCACACATTTAGTAGTAATACATCCTTTCTTCAAATACTCCCAGAGAAAGGCAAAGCTTTGAAGCAGCAGTCAGCAAACATGCCTGGTAAGAAGCGGCCAAGTACAGAAGGGGAAACATGGCAGGGGTGAGGGAGCTAAGATGTCTGCTGAAAAAAGTTCGATTTCAGTTCCAGTTCCCCATAGCAGTGAAAGCACAGGTATGTCTGAATCACTGTCTTCAAAGTTCTGATGTGGGCCCTAGTGGTGCGGTAGGAACCAGCAAAAGGGTTGGTGGCCAAACTGGGTCAGGCATACCTGTGTCTTACTTTTTTAAAGCTCAGACTGTTGCAGCCATGGTAGTGGGGGGATGCTGACAGTGAGAAGAAGGGAGGCACTGACACCAGCACAGGAACAGTGGTCCAGGACTCGTCGGAGGGTGATAATAAGTCTGTCAGTGTGACTGTCCATGTTCCTGCAGGAGTTGGTGATGATAGTGTTCAACAAGAGTCTGATAGTCCTGGAGATAAGGATAGGCAGCACCCTGAGATAGTTGTAGAGAAAGAAAAAGGTGCCGTCCTCGAGGAAGACAGTGATGGGGGCAGGAGGAGGAGGAAGACAAGGACATTATCGCTACTGATGGTGATGAAAATGAAGACTGGAATGACCCCACATGGGAACCTAAGTTAAAAAAGATCAAGGGTGATGTAGGCCATTTACATGTACAGCCCGTGGTGGGTCAGTCTGTCACCATGCCTATAAACACACCTCCAAGCAGTCAAGTAACCCCCCCCCTCCCAAAAGTAGTGTTATGGAAGTCATGTTAGCAGCTCAGAAATACACACTTCCACACCTGTTTCTGAATCATCCGAGTCCCAGAAGCATCTGAAGTCCAGAGGTCAAAAGTCCCTAGTTTGGGACTTTTATGTGATAGATCCTGCTGATAAGACCACAGCAATATGCCAACTTTGTCAAGCCCGTGTTAGTCAGAGGAAAAAGGGAAGCCACATTGGCACTGGTGGCCAACATGCCCACCTAAAAAACAAGCATCTGCTGAAATGGCATCAACATCAGAAGGATGCTAGAGCTGTTGGTAGCAAGGTGCATGTAGTAGAGCAAGAACAGGAGGAGGGAAGGCAGAGTGGGTCAGTGGTAGAGGAGGAGAGTGAGCAATCTTTTGCTCTCTCTAGTAGTGGGCATAGCAGTGGTGGTGCGAGTCCCAGTCCCATGAGTCTGAAAACTACACCACCCCCACACCCACAAGCAACCAAAATAACTGGATTCCTGCGGTCTCCACCACCCGGCCAAGAGTCAATTGTTACTCCTAAAAGAAAATCATTGCTGACACAAGTACAGCATTCTGGTTGGATAGCCCCAGAGATGCAGCCCACTCAGAAGACCATCCTTGAGCGGCAGACAAAGTACCCACCCAATCATGCTGCTGCACAAGAGTTAAATGATGCCACTGCTGAAATGCTGGCCATCAATCTGTTGCCATTCTCATTTGTAGAGAATGCTGGTTGATGGCCCGTGCCTGCCACAAATGACAAGTTCCATGCGAACCTATTTTAGTGAGCGTGCCATGCCGGAGCTGAACAGAGTTGCTTATTACATTAGACATGCATTGTAGCATAGTGCATCACACTATATCCATCTTAGCCTGAATATGTGGACCAGTGGACAAACAGCAGCAATCTTATATCTGTGCATAACAGCACACTGGGCACAGTTGCCTGGTGTGGTACTTGATTATGGGCCTGGCAAAACATGCGTGAAGCAAAACTGTGGTGGTAGCAACACACCTGGTATTCGGCAGCATGCAACCCTGACCACGACAAGTATCACAGGTTTGCAGATGGCTGCAAAAATACTTAATGTTCTGCTGGACGAGATTGATGGGTGGGTACACACACAGTCACTCATAGCAGGATTCATTGCAAGTGATAATGGCTCTGAAGTAGTGAAGTGCATTAGCGATGGTGGTTTTTTCAGAATGCCCTGCCTGGCACACTATCTTAATCTTGTTGTTCAGCAGTTTCTCAACCATGTGTGCATTAAGGAAACGGTTACTGTTGCCTGTCGCATCTGTGTCCACTTCGCCCATTCTGCAGAGGCCCATGACCATCTATGTGAGCTACAGTGCAATAACAACGAGCCTCAGCACCGGCTGAAGCTTGATGTTGTGACCAGGTGGAACTCCACACTGTACATGCTTGACCTGCTGTATGAACAATATAAGGCTGTGTCAGAATACCTGATGCTACACACCACCTGTGACAGTGCTGGAGTGTCCATCACTCTAACAACAGAGCAGTGGCGTCAAATTGATGAGCTAATATGCATTCTCTGTCCATTCGAGCATGCTACACAGGCAGTGAGTGGGGACACTGCTTGCAAAAGTCAGTCCATACCTCTCATATGTCTGCTGAGGCAGACACTGGTGAATGTGCGACACCAGACAGAGGCAAGTGGGGATCATGGCACTTGTGATCTAATAGATCACATGCTCCATGTGCTAGGCACAAATACCCAAGTATCTGGCATTTTACAGTCAGCTGAGCTTGCAATTGCCACCATGCTGGATCCACGGTACAAACTTGGCCTGCCCTCTATAATTGAAGGAGGTCATCAGTAAGTACAGCAGTTGACAGAGAACCTAATTAGATTGGTATATGCTGCACAAATGAAAAATGCATGCACTGCATCAAAAATGGGTGTTGCTACCACTACCAGCAGCTCATAGGGAACACAATCAGAGAAAATGGGCAAGGCAGAGCAGAAACCAGCAAGCAATCCCATTTGGGATGTTCCCTTTCAGGTGGGAGTGGAAGATATGGAGGAAAAGGAGGAGGAGGAGACAGATGAGGCAGCTGGACTCCGGGCAGCAGAACGAATGGTGGAGGCCTACAATGGGGGACCCAAAGCACCTTGCCATTAAAGATGAGCCACTGCTGTACTGGAGCAGTAAAATGACTGAACGACCAGAGCTAACATCAGTTGCTGTGAAATACCTGAGCTATCCACCATCCAGTGTCACTGTGGAACGAGTGTTTAGTGCGGCTGAGGCAATTGTGAGTGACCGTAGGACCAATTAGTCACCCAAGAATGTGCCCATGCTAACATTCATCAAAATGAATAAAAGGCACATTCCACACAACACAGTGATGTCAGTGGTGCTGCCACAGGAACTATATCTCGGTAATGAGAATGATGACAATCCCTTGAGTAAGGCAGCCACTGGCAGCGAGGTGGATGAGGCAGCAAGGTTGAGAGAATTCCCAACTGATGAGAATGCCAGTCTTGAAGACTGTGAGGGGTGCTTCTGGGATGATGTGGAGTTGGAAGTTGAAAAAAGCTGAGTTTACTCTAAGCCCCCCCCAAACAACAACTTTCAACTCAGTATGGTTGCTGGGGTGTGTTTGTATGTTACACCTTATTTCTAGCTATGTACCACTGGATTGGTTATGGAAATATGTTGTTATGTGCTGCAGCCTGCAATGTGTATAAGTTTCATCTCATCACCCTTTGCCATAACCCATTGATTGGTCACCTCACCACCTCCACCAGTCCCCCAAGGCCACAAGCCTATATAAAGCAGCAGCAATGTAATTACCATAACCGTAAATATTTTGCAATTGCATGATTAATGTTTTTCTTCAAAAATATATTACTTTTCATGTTGACTATATCAACACATCATCATCTTACAGCAAGATATGTTGTCTCGATGTCCTTAAAAGTGCCCAGGATGGCAAATTTCACACTGCCCCACCACCCCCCCTCTCATCACCTGATCTGACCTGCACTCCATGCAACTGAAAAAAAATGTTGCTGCCACTTAGTATTGGTGACATGTGCAAGAACCCTGGCTCCTAGACAAGTGTACAAGTAGCATATGACTGTAACATGCTAATTCAACAGTTAACACCAAGATGAACACATTTTGAAAAATGGTGAATGGTGGCCATCTTTAATATGCGAGTCAGGAATTTCAAAAGTAATCATGAAAAGGCTTAACAACTTACAACATCAAATCCCCCCAAAAGGTTACTTCTACAGTACCAGGTTAAGGTACACAAAAATTGCAATGGTTCCTGGGGGGGGGGGGTTGGGGTTAACTCAGGGCAGGGTGAGTGTCCTTCTGTCCTCACTTTTGGATGGATTCAAAATGTTCATGATTACTGCAGCTATGCAATCCCCATTAAGTAGACAAGACATTAACCCCCTCCACCTAATTATTTACTAAACACCATATCAACCATCTGTGTTCGCATATAGTTCCTCCCTTTATGTGGGTGGCAGTGGTGATTACTCATTAATGGTAATGGTATGAACACCATTCCAGTGGCAAACATTGCAGTTCAAGCAACATCCCTGTCTTCCAACGACACAACACAGCTTCTGCTCCTGTATGGCCTGGATTGATCATGTGTCATCAAGATACGACATACTGAAATCTCAGCAGAGGAAAATGATCTAAGCAAGAGCAAAGATAAGAAAAAATGTTGGATACTACTCAATCTGCATACCTACTTTTACCTAACAAGTTGGAAGAAGAAGCAGAGAGAAAAAAATGTATACTTACCCCGTGATGCGATGTAATTCAACTGAGGACATTCCCCACAGGAACGTGCTGTGTGGTGCACATGATTCCAATCCAGACAAGGTCCGACGAACTACAGTAGCACTAGCAGGCATTCTCCTTCCCCTATCAGCGCTGCGTACCTTGACATTAGAAAAAATTAAGAACAAGTTTGGGTGATTGTTGAAAATTCCCCGCCACCCATAATGAGTCTGACCATCCACCCCTCCACTGCCCCAGAGAACCATAAAAATGAAGACATACTTACCTTAAGGACTGTGAAAGTGGAACCATCAAGCAAGGGTGCAATTAAATAAATCCCCCAGACCTGGTTCAGCAGCCAGCAGCAGCGAGATGGAAAAATACTTAACTTCGCCTGAATTCCTGATGTTGAAAAAAGCAAAAAAATAACACAATTACTATCAAGCTCAGACAACCATATGGCAGTAACAGACATACCATACTTGTATGAAAATTCCAATACTTACCATCTGCGTTGGGAAATTGGGAAGATCCATACATCTGACATCTCCCTCCCTCCCTCACGGCCCGGCGTGATGATGTCATTCACAGCACACTGAAAAATAATATAAGAGCAGTACAAGCATATTAGAACTCAAGATGCCATAATACCAACCCACCAACACCCTAAACTTGTACAGGAAAAACAATGACGACAGATACTTACGTGTTCATCAGCTGCAGCAGTATGGACTGTGTGAGGATAACCCACCAGGCATCAACCATTCAGGACAGTAGTTCTTCTTGTGGCACCTTGGAAAGTAGTAGTCATAGACAGCAGCAGGCAGCAAGCTACAGTGCCCCAAAATTTCATTCACTACCCCAGCGCCACGCAAGGTACTACCACAGAAACAGTCAGTCAACACAACTAGACAATCAGTACAGCACCACAGGGATAGGGAAATTATACTTCTGCATTTCTATGTCAATCAATTGCAACACAGCAGCAGGAAAGAATTGAAAGTAGTGCAGCATTTTGCAGGAGGGATGGGGCACCATAAAACATCAGGACTGACAGCACATTTCATTCTCAGTTTGATGTCACATTTTTGGGTAAACATTTCTGGACTTTTAGGGCCTGTTTGGCTCTGGCAGCAGTGAGTTTCAGGCAGAAATATTGTGTAAACAGGCCCTAAAACAGCTACTTAATGTCTAGGTGGTGGTGGGGGGGGCACCCTAAAACATAATGGCTGAGACCAGATTCCACTTCCAATTTAATGTACCATTTTTTCTGCAACATTTCTGGACATTTACTGCCTGTGCTGCAGTGGCATAAACAAGACAGGGCCCAAACACAATTGTAAAAGTGGGTCAAAGACCATTGTTTGGTTCAGGTGGTGGTGGGGTGCCATAAAACATCATGGCTGAGACCTGATTTCACGCTCTGTGTACTGTGCAATTTTTTTGGCCACATTTCTGGACAGGTGGGACATGATTTGAATTTGCAGCCACACACTTAGGCCCAAAAAGCATTTAAAACATGCAGAAAACAGCACATTTGGGTCCGCAGGGTGGGTGTGAGGCTGTAACTGCGTGTCTCACACCTGATTTCACTCTCTATGTACTGTGCAATTTTTTTGTAAACATTCTGGACTTGTTTTGAGCTGGCAACAGTGAGTTTCAGGCAGAAATATTAACCTGCAGCTAATCCCACTCCTCTCCTAAAAGTAAAACACCATTCTCTCAGATCCATGCACAGTCGCAGCGGAGTTCAACTTATACTTCTCCACATGCGCCACTACCCTCCTTTCTTCCCTGTCCACTCTAGCACCACTCAGGGCCTAAGCAATCTCGAGGGCCTTGTACCTTCTCCTTCAAGGACATCTCTCCAGCTGAAGCCCTTGATGCCCTACTGTCACTAAACCCCTCTAAAGGGAATTCCCCTGATGGGTTGGACCCCAAACTTCTCTTCCTCTCTGCCCCAGCCTTAGCTTCCCCACTCTCCTACCTCCTAAATCAGTCCTTTGCCACTGCATCTATCCCTCAGACTTGGAAGCACGCCATTGTTATACCCCTCCCCAAAGGAGGAGCTCCCACCTCTAACTACCGGCCGATTTCCCTCCTCCCTGCTCTTGCGAAACTGCAAGAACACCTGGTGCTTGCACAGTTTACCCCTTATCTTTCTGACTCTAATTTCTTCACATCCTTCCAATCTGGCTTCAGGAAGGACCACTCCACTGCCTCCTCCCTGATAGGGCTCACTGACACCATCCAATCTGGAATGGATAGAGGTCAAATCACCTTGACCATCTTCATCGACCTGGCTAAAGCTTTCAATACTGTCTCCCACCACCTACTGCTATCATGCCTCTCTGACTCTGGCCCCTCCACATCTGCCACCAGTTGGTTCAATGCCTGCCTTCCAGGCTGCACCCAGTCTGTAAGGATTGCAGATGCCAAACCCCTACCCCTTCTGGTGACCACTGGTGTCCCCCAAGGATCAGTGCTCGGCCTCATCCTGTTCTCCATTTTCTTAAACGACCTGCTTCAAACATGTTCCCCCTCTTTGATCCACATGTATGCAGATGACACTATCCTATTCTCCTCTTTCTCATCACCTGAGATGGTTGCCTCTGACATCCAGGCTGACTTTAACAAAGTTCAGCATTGGTTCAACTCTCACCAGCTCTCCCTAAACGTGAAAAAAACAGTCACTATGACATTCGGCACAAGCCAACATCTTGCCAGGCTGCCCTCCCTCCCTCTTTTCCACACCCTCAATGGGACAGTGCTGGAGGATGTCACCTCCTTTTGGTACCTTGGAGTTTGGCTTGACAACCACCTAACCATCTCTGTCCAAGCCGACTCCATCTTGAAAAAACTTCACCCCAAGCTCAGGGCCCTATATCAGAATCACAATAGCCTCCCCTTTACTGTTTGGCGTGATCTCATCCAGAAGATAATACTTCCCTCCTTCGACTACTGTGATGTTGTCTACAGTGCTGCCCACCAGACTGTCTTATCCAAATTAGACACCCTTTTTAACGCTTTCTGTCAGTTCACTCTTGGAGCTCCTCCCCGCACCCATCACTGCGACCTCTACTGCTCCCTAGGATTCCCTTCCCTCGAAAACTTCCGTTTAATATATTGTGCCAAATTTGCCTCTAAATGCTGGCTTGGTGCCCTCCCAGACTACCTGGCCTTCTCGCTATCGCCTCCCCCTGCATCCACCCATGCTCTGAGGTCCCTCGACTTCTGACTCCTTTTAATCCCTAGGTGGAGAACCACTGTTGGCCAGACCACTTTCTCACACTGCTTCCCTCAACTCTGGAATGCACTCTCCTCACAAATTTGCCACTCCTCCTCTGATTGGTCACTATCTGCAGCCCTTGCTAACTACTACTCGGAAAACTGCTCCTGCACCTAACTCCATCCATGAGCATCCCCATTGTGCACCCCCTCCCCCTCCCTAACCTGACCAGCAGCACCTAGTGTGCTACATTATCAGACTCTCTACCCCAACTATTGCACTTACTGTCTCATTTTCATGTAAGCAGTCCTATCGCTATCCAGCCCTTGCCCTCTTTCCTCAAGTGTTCGCATCCCTGTATAGCCCAAACTATTATCCACATTTCCTATAGGATGGAAACCCCAGTCAGAGGAGGCAACTAAAATGGTGCAGGGTCTGCACCAGAAGACATATGAAGAGGGACTTAAGGAGCTTGATATGTATGAGGAAAGGAGGAGAGGGAGACATGATAGAAACTTTCAAGTACCTCAAGGAATCAACAAAGTCCAAGAGGGTAACATCTTTCAGAAAAAGAGGTGTGCAAGAACAAACGGGCACACTTTGAAGATTGAGGGGGGACAGCTCAGAGGTAATGTGAGAAAGTATTTTTTCATGGAGAGGGTTGTGGATGCATGGAACAGCCTTTCTGAGGAGGCTGTGGAGTCAAAAAGAGTGGTGGATTTCAAGAATGCATGGGACAGTCATAAGGCAATTCTAGTGGGGGGGTAGGAAGAAGTAGGCTGTTGGTTAACTAGGATCTGCAGCTTATCCATTAGGTAGGGAAATGGGCAGGCTAGGTGGGCCAAGCGGTCCTTATCTGCCGTCAAAGTCTATGTTTCTGTGTTTCTATGTTACCTTTATCAAGTCTATTCCTGTACTAATGTTAACCTATGCTTCTGTATTCTGTCAAATGTATGTAAGATAACCTGTGTGTTATTTCTCCACTGTACCCCCTTCCCCAGGTCACATCAGGAGACGAGCAGTTTGTTGCTCAGCATGCTTTTCCTGGTGAAACAATTTCAATAAATAAATAAAAAAATAAATAAATAAGTAAACAGGCACTAAGCTCTACTTGATGTCGGGGTGGTTGGGGGGGGCACCCTAAAACATAATGGCTAAGACCAGATTCCACTTCCAATTTAATGCATCATTTTTTTCTGAAACATTTCTGGACATTTCCTGCTTGTGCTACAGTGGCAGAAAATATATAGGGCTTAAAGACACTTAAACAGTGTCCGAAACAGCATTTTAATGTGTGGTTGCTGGTGGGGCACCATTAAACATCAGGACTGACAGTGCATTTCAGTCTCAATTTGATGTCACATTTTTTGGGAAACATGTCATTACCTCAAGGACCTGTTGTACATGAGTAGAGCCAACACTCACTGTCACATAGCTTTGGAAAATATGTTTGTTCAGAGTAAAGTGCTTATACTTGCCTCAGGGTTCTGTGTTGGGGCCAGTATTGTTTGGGCTTTTCATATCAGACATTGGACTTGGGGTGGTGAGCAAGGTAAGTCTGTTCACTGACGACACCAAAATCAGAGCAGTGGTGGATGGAGAAGAGGGGTGGAAGTAGCTGCAGGGGGCCCTAAGCAAGCTAGAGGAGTGGTCAGAGAGGTGGCAGCTGGGGTTCAATGCAAAGAAGTGTAAGGTTATGCACTTTGGGGTGAAGAACCCAAGGAGAGAATACTGGCTGGGGGAGGGGTTAAGTTGGGGATCACTGAGGTGGAGAAAGACCTTGAGGTAATGATAACAGGGACCATGAACAACACTGTCCAGTGCAGGAGAGTGGCTGCAAAAGCCAACAAAATGCTGGGATGCATAATGAGGGGGTTTTCGTCCAGGCGAAGTGAGGTGATCTTGCCCCTCTACAGATCGCTGGTAAGGCCGCACTTAGAGTATTGTGTGCAGTTTTGGAGGCCATACCTAAAATGTGATATCAGGCTGCTGGAGGGAGTGCAGAGGAGGGCAACAAAGGTGATATGTGGAATGGAGGGGAGAGACTATGACAGCAGGCTGGGAGACCTCAATATGTATACCCTGGAGGATAGACGGGACAGGGGGGACATGATAGAGACATTCAAGTATCTGAGGGGAATCAATAAGGATGGGGCAGATGGGGTCTTTAAGTTAAGGTGGAGGAGGGTCACCAGGGCACACTGGCTAAGAATGGAGGGGGGAAGCTTTAGGAAGGAAATGAGGAGACTCTATTTCACAGAGAGGGTGGTAGCAAAATGGAACACCCTACCAGAATGGGTGGTATCATGTAAATCTGTGAACAGCTTCAAAAGGGCATGGGACAGGGAATAGGGGAGGTGAGGGCGGGGGTGACAGTGGGATGACAAAAGGGAGGGGGGTTGGGGCAGCTGCAAACTAGGGGTGTCGGCTGCACACTCGAGCAGACTTAGATAGACCGGGTGGTCTGTTTCTGCTGGCACATTCGTATGTTCGTATTTGTGGATAAGACAGAAGGAACAAGAAGGAAAAATACAAAGACAAAAGGAGTAACATAATGGAAGACAAAAAGGACAGAAAAGATTTTTTGGGATTTCTTTGGGGGGTCTTTTTTAAGAGAGGGGTGTAGAACAAGAACAGTGAAAAAAACAAATTAAGGAGAAGAAAAAAAAAACAACACTGGCCCACCACTACAGCCACAGGCCATTCACTGTGGCTGTGCACTGCCACCACCACCACCACCACCACAAAGCTCCACCAGGAGGTCCAAGACCTCCTTCTGGTCCTCCATTATTTTTTGGAGGTCCTCCTGACCTCCTGGCGAAGCTGGTTGAGGTCATGATGCACGCCTTGCACCTCAGTGCACACAGCCTCAAGGGCTGCCCTGCTGACCACCACCTGACTTGGGGGAGCTGCAGGATGATCAGGGTGGTGGCTTCTCCGACGGGTCCTCCATGGTGCTGCATCACGGTCACGGATGGGAGATGCATCTGGCTGCTCGGGAGGATGCATCCTGCTGGTAGACCTCCTCCCGGCCCTGGTATGGTGCCCCCGAGACTCACTGCTGCCTCCTGCTGCTGCTGCCTCTCTCTGTTTCTCGAGCCACTCTGCAGCATGGTGGTGCTGCAGGTGGCTCCTCTGGCCAGAAGTCCCGAAGTGGGACTCTGGTTTCCCCCTTTTAACATTCTCCGCACACAGGGTGCAGACCACAGTGCTTGCATCATCTGCCTTGGTTCTAAAAAAGGCCCAAACTGGTGATCTTTCATTTGGGGGGGCACAAGTTGATGTCTCGGGGGGCCTCTCCCTGTACAGCAATATCCTGCTGTGGCCGAGGGCTGGCAGATGCAACAGGAGCCACATCATCATACCGAGGGGGGTAATGGGATCACAGCCTGAATGCTGCTGCTGCTGGGTGGCTGTCTCAGTGTCCAACTCCACAATGACCTGCTGCTGCTGGGAGGCACAGGTCGGGGCCAACTGCTCCTGCTGCTGCTGGGGGGGGGGGCTCAATTTCAAATATGCGCCAGTTGAGGCAAATGCGTCCTCTTCCCCTTCCACTGTCAGTACCTCTCCCAGTCCCAGTCCCTTCCAACATTAAAAAAAAAGTGTTTTTTTTATACTATATATTTATTATTATATTTTCATTTCCAAAATCATAGGACAGTTTTTACAGTGTATAAGTTAGTACAGTACATAATGACATCAGTCAGCTATGTAGCAATACATTAGTCAAGGGTCTCAGGACTACTTACATATTTTACAAAGCAATTCATATAATGAGCACTAAGACATTTATGTAAACCATCATCAGAGTCGATATGTTTCTAAGGTACAAAAGTAGGATCTAAAAATGAAATATATAGAATCCATTTCCTCCATTTAAGCTCAAATACAGACCATTTATCTGTGCTTTTAGCTATTAATCTCTCTAATACATAAATTTCTCCCATTATTCCCCGCCAATTCTGTATGTTTGGAGACATCTTCTTCCCCCAGTTTCTAGTAATTGCTTTTTTAGCTGCCAGCACATAAGTGATTAACAGTGATCCTCTGCATATTGGGAGACCCTCTGGCAGAACTGAAACGTAGAATTTGACGGCAGATAAGGACTGCTTGGCCCACCTAGTCTGCCCATTTCCCTACATAACAGATAAGCTGCAGATCCTAATTAACCAACAGCTTACTTCCTCCTATCCCCAACTAGGACTGCTTTATGTCTGTCCCTTGCATTCTTGAATTCCCCCATTGTTCTTGACTCCACGACCTCCTCAGGGAGGCTGTTCCATGCATCCACAACCCTCTCTGTGAAAAAATACTTCCTCACATTACCTCTGAGCCATCCCCCCTCTATCTTCAAATTGTGCCCCCTAGTTCTTGCACATTTCTTTTTCTGAAAGATGCCACCCATTTGGACTTTGTTGATTCCCTTGAGGTACTTGAAAGTTTCTATCATGTCCCCTCTCTCCCTCCTTTCCTTAAGGGTATAAATATTAAGCTCCTTTAGTCTTTCTTCGTATGTCTTCTGGTGCAGACCCTGCACCATTTTGGTTGCCCTCCTCTGGATAGCCTCCACTCTGTCTATGTCTTTGTGGAGATGGGGTCTCCAGAACTGCACACAGTACTCCAGGTGGGGTCTCACCAACTGTCTGTACAGAGGGATAACAACTTCCTGTTTTCTACTATTGATGCCTTTCCCTATGCATCCCAGTATCCCCCCAGCCTTCCTTACTGCCTTCTCACATTGCTTGCCCACCTTTAGGTCATCTGATATAATTACCCCCAGGTCCCTTTCCATTTTTACTGTTGTCAGTATCTCACCCCCTTGTGTACTCTTGCCCTGGGTTTTTGTTTCCCAGGTGCATTACCTTGCACTTCTTTGCATTGAATCTTTGAATTGAGAGTAGAACTAGCTCAGGGGTCAATACTGCTTCCACATCTACTTATTCTTTTAATGCTTCTAAAATATCTCTCCAGTAACCTGCTAACTGCAGGCAGGCCCCCTCCCAAAAAACAAACAAAAAGTTTTAATAAACTACTAAAGAAAAAATTGAAAAAAAAGGGGAAGTGAAACACACATGCACACACACTCACAAACTAACAAGATAAACAGAGAAAATAGAACATAACAGAATGATAAACTTTTGCTTAATAATGAAATAGGGTATAAACAGAAGTTCAAAATCAACACACACACACACACACACACACACACTGTACACACACACAACTCAAACTCTCACTCTCTCACTCACAATTCACCAAACTATATATATTTTATTTTCTCTGTCACACAGTCTCTCTCTCTCCTACTGTCTGTCTCTATCCTACTGCAAACTGCATGAAAGGATGTAGATTCAATAGCTTCCTGTCTGAGTGCAGGCGAAACTTAGCAGTGAAAGCAAAATTTACAGGTGGAATTTTGCTGTATAATATGGGTGAAATTTTGCACAACCATACTGACAAAACTCCACCCCAAGGTTGTAGTTTTGCAAAATGTTTCATGGGGTGAAATTGGTGATTTCGCCGATGAAATTAAATTTCACTGCATCTCTACTGTAACCTCGCTGCTGTGGTGTCTCTCTGGCCATTTGGTAATCCTCAGCCAAAGAAACAGCCTTTTCCTCACTTTCTGGTCAGTTCTTTTACCCAAAGCTGCAAGTCTGTAGGAAGGATGTTGATGAACTGCTCCATTGCAAGTGCGTCGATGATCTGTGGGACTGTTTTGCTCTCTGGTTGGAGCCACTTTATAACGAGTTCTCTGAATTGGGTGAAGGCTTCTCAGGGATTGTCGACTGAGTTGTACTTCAGAGACTGGAATCTTTGCCTGTAGGTCTTTCCTGAAATGTCATACATTTTCAGGATTTCTGTTTTCACAAAGTTATAGTTTTCTGACTGTGCAGTGTCCATATTGTTGTAGGCAAGTTGGGCTTTCCCTGTCAGGTAAGGTATCAGCCTGATTGCCAATTGCTGCTTTTTGGCCACTGGCAGGCTGCGGCAAGCCTTTCAAAAGTTGTCAGGTATGCTTTGATATCATTTGAGGGACACAACTTTATAAGTTTAAGGTCTTTAACTTGTGTTTTGTTGCTCTGTTGGCAGGCCAGACAAGGCAGGCATAAAGCACAGGCCTAGAGCCCTGATCACTGCCAGGGGCCCTAGCAATCCCCAACATATATTTACTATATATCCTTTTCTTTCTGCCTGAGCTGCATGTTTTTTGTAAAGGACTCAGCCACTGAGTAAGTCACAGGATGAACTGTGACATGACTCTCACCTCCCTGGTTAGGTGTTAAGTGCAGCTGACAGCTTTAGGGGCCCCAGTCAGGATTACCTTTAAGGTGTGAAAAAGCCCTTTTCCTTTGCTTTGTCTCCCACACACATTTAGAATCCCGGTTTAGAATCTTACTCTTAACTATAAAAGATTAACAGTGCAATTCAGTGTGTATGCTTTATATGTTATCTAAAGTATCTGTTTTATTGACTTGGGAAACCTTGTATCATCCTTGAAATTTGAATGTAAACAATAGTTTAATTTGCTTGAAACCTTTGTACCATGTTCGACTCTAGGTTGTTTTACCCTCTGCATTCAAATGAAATACCTTTCAATGTATTGCTTGTTACCTTTGTACTATACTTGACTCTGGGTTGTTTTACCCTTCGCATTCATTTGTAATACCTTTCATTGTATTATTCATTTATTTTGTTTTGTACTTCCATGATGTAGAGCCTTTGTAAAGGAGTCTCTGACTCAAAGGTTTGTAATTCCGATATCCCAATAATTCAGAAATAAATATTTAATCTCACTCCTAAAATTAAGAAATCTACAATAAATTTCAATGGTACAATTAAAAATCATACTCTTTTTTTTTTTTATTCTCTCATCTCGTTCATACTCACATTCTGACCCTGATACAGCTGTTTTCAGGATGAACAAATGAATGTTTTTTAAGATTCCCATCAGTAAATCTTGCCATTTATTGATTCTGGCTTACTTATCAATAACAGAAATGTTTGATCCTGGGAATGATTTCAAATTCTTCCAAGAATCACTCACTTTGTAGTATAATCTCTAAAGTTTATAGCCCCCCTTAGTAAACCACAAACTTAACTCCTACATCACCCAGGACCTAGCCTCTTTTAAAGATCGGTCCCTACCCAACCCAACAAAACTCCCACATCCTTGTTCATACTACCTGACAGGACAATATGATAACACCCAGTCTGCAAGTGCACACGTGTGTGTTTGGGGGTTGGGGGCTTTGGAGAAGTGCAAATCATGACATTTTGCATACAAAAAATTATTTTTACCAGGCCTATTATTAATTATTTCCCCTAAATTATCAAAACTCAGGCTATTGTTATTTTTCCATACTGATAGTTTTAGTTTAATTAATTTTGAAGCATTTTATGCCACTTTTCAGGGACAGTATGAACATTGTTTTCATGTTTCAGTAACTGATATGCAATAGCCAAGAGGTGCAGTCATGGTGAAGGGACATTTTATTTATTTATTTATTTATTCATTCTCGGATTAGAAATACCCTTGAGCACAAAGGGGCTCATCTGCAAAGGTTCCACATCATAATGGGAGAGGGTTACAAAACCAGAGGAGGAAGCATATACATTCTAGTGTACAGCGAAAACAAAATCATTAGACATAGCTAGTAACATTTCAAAAACAGTAGTGTAAGCAAAAAAGGGAGGTCATATAGGAGATGGAAAGGGGTAGGGGAAATAAGGGGAGAGGATAGGTGGCAGGGCATAGTAGTGGAAAAGGCTGCAGCCGTGAGGCATTGGCAGGAAATGAAGCGAAGTAGGAGGGGAGTATGAGGGTGGCTGGGAGGAAAGAAAGGGGGACAGGATGACACCAGGAGGGACAAGGGTGTCTAAATGGTAGGGTGTTAGCGAGAGTTAAGGGAGGGTGAGAAAGGAGGCAGCACATGTAGTGGTCAGAGGGTAAACCAGGTAGAGTAGGAAGAGGGTAAGAGGCGAAAGGGAAAGGAGTGAGTGGGAGGGGGAAAGTGGTGCAATTGGAGGAGGCAGCCAGGGCCAGCGTCATTGTGGTAGTTGTCAGCTGGGAGGTGGCAGATGGCAAGGAATATGATTAATTGAGGCAATCACAGGCAGCTTCATTCATGATGTGCTAGTGCAGAAGATGCTTAAATTGGGCAATATATGGAAGATTGATCAGTTGGAATCCCAGACCATTAAACCAGCTAGGGGCTGTGTAGATGAAGGATCGCTGGCATTGGGTAGTCCGTACGCTAGGAACAAGAAAAAGGTCAGTGTCAGAGGTCCGTGTGTGACAGGACCTGAGGGAATTAGGCAAAAGACAGGTAACGCCAACTGGCATGACTCCAAGTAGCACTTGTTTGGCAAGTATGCACGATTGGTATTTGATCCGGTCTTGTAGTTTTAGCCAGCCAGTCAGGGTGTAGAGGTCACAAGTGTGTGTGAGTTGATCAGCGCCAGTGATAAGTCGACAGGTTTGTTAAGGGTAATGCTTAACCTTTTGAGAGATGTGTCTGGGGCAGAGTCATATATTACCAAGCCATAATCAATAATGGATAGTACTGAGCTGTGAACAGCAAGTTTAAGTGCTTCTTGAGTCAGACGCCTTCTATGTTGGAATAGTTGACCTAGTTTAGCGTTCACATTCTTGGCAGCATTTTCGATGTGAGGTGCACAAGTAAGGTGATTGTCCAAAGTAAGGGGTTACAGTAAGGGGGGCCCCCAGATTTCTCTTGGGCCTAGGGCCCCAGGTTGCCTTAATCTGGCCCTGTCTGCTGGACCTGTGCCAGATCCTCCAGCTTTGATAGCTTGCAAGGCATCCAGCCATCGCTGCTCCAGTCACTGCATCTCTTCTTTTCTCTGCTGCTCCTGTTGCTGCATCTCTTCTTTTCTATGTTTCTCCATATCTTGTTGTTGTATAGTTCACCATTTCAAAAAGGCAGTCAGGCTTTCAGGTTCTGTCACTGTCTGCTCTTTTTTCTCTATGACTGGTCTTAGCTGTTCAGTCTCATTTCAGACTTTTGTTTCTGCTTCTAGTTTGGCTGCCATTCTTCTGGTACTCACACTTGGACTTGCTGCTGCAGAATCCATACCTTTCTTCTATGCTTCCCTGGCACTAGGTTTAATATCCACGCACAAAACTCCTAGCTTAGAGTATGCACAATGCAAATCCCGCTTAGGCTGACTCCATCTGTCATTGAGGCACAGGTCAGGAAGCACAGGAAAAAACAGGACCAGTTTCGAAATTCTCAAATGGCATTTTATTTTTCTCAATAACAGCAAAATAAAAAATAAAATTATTCAGTATAACTATTTACAAAGGCAGAACAAACAGAGAAAACAAAGTCCTTCTTCTGAGGGTATCTCTTAATTCCAAATTCAGTCTCTCAGTCTCTCACTATCCTTGTCTCTCTAGGAAAAGCATTACTGCTGTTTTTATATGTCTTTGTCTGGGATCTCGTTAAGAGAGGCTGCTTCTCACAGGCTGCTTCTCACAGAATGTTCTTGTAAGTTTACAGAGTGTTCTTGTCAATTTTGATGCAGGTGCAGCAAAACAGTACATGGTGTCCCAGAACTGACCTCTTGTTTACAGCTCTGCAAAAGACTTAAAAACTGCATCTCCGGTTAACCCCTTAAGTTCCAAATAGCTGTGCAATCATTTCAACAGTATAACTATATACAGTTTTAAACAAAGGGATCCCAGTATCATTCAGTTATTTGTTTATTTCATTTTTGTTTACTGGGTAAGTGCACTAAGCAAGAATGTTGCCTATTTTTAGGCATGACCCAGGAAACATACAGTTTTATACAGAGATTCACATATTTTTTTATAACTGCAGATATGCAGGGGAGAAGAAAAGACAGAAGTAGCAAGCAAAAGCAGATAGATAGTGAGAGGTGGAGAACTGTGAAACCATTGGAGAGATCAGTTCCTATGTGTCACAAGAAAATTTGATTGCACAATCAGACAGAGAAGAGACAGAAAAGGAGAGGATAGAACAGACCCTTGCATTTAAACTCTTTCTACATAACAAATGGGGCAGGGTCTTATTCAACCCTGTCACATTCCCTAGTTGTGATATCCTCCTGAGTGTAAGTACAGGTCACACAAGTCTTGATCTAAGTAATCCCTGGCATCTAGAGGCTCCACCTCCCTCTCCCTTATGTGCAGTGTAGCACGAGCCAGATCCTGTAGCAGTAGGTAGATTAAACCAAGGAAGTAGCTGCTATGGGAGGCAGATGCTGAAATAAGGGCCAAAGAGTAGGTAATGCAGGGTTTACAATGTGTACTGATGATGTTGCTGGGAGCTGATGATGGGGGGGTAGGTAAACCTGTGTAAGCAGGATGGGGACATATTTTAGGGCAGAGAGGAGGGACTGGGGAGCTGTAAAGAAATATTTGGCAACATAATTTGCACTGGGGAAGGAGCAGATACTGGAGAGGCAGGGTGTGTGTGTGTGTGTGTGTGTGGCAAGCAAGTTATGGGATGGAAAGCCCTTGAAGGCAGAGGCAGATCTGGACATTGTTGCTGTTTCCAAGACATGATACACAGGGACCATGACTGGGACAGAGCCATACTGGGGTATACTGTATTTAGGAAAGACACTGTGGGTAAAAAGGGAGGAGGAGTGGCTATGTACATCAGGGAGGGAATTAAAGCTACTGAGTTTCAGGGAAACCAGCAGGGAGTGGAAGCACTGTGGGTCACCCTAGAGACAGGAAATCGCACCACCATTCACACTGGTGTGACCTACAGACCTCCAGTGAAAGGTAAAGAGCTGGACAGGATAATAGTGGAAGCCATCCACAAAATGGCAGCTAAAGGGAAAGTACTGCTGGCAGAGGAGTTCAATTTGCTGTATGTTGATTGGCATACCCATGCTGCAACCACAGTAAGGTGCAGAGACATCCTGGATGTCCTTCAGGAGGCGTGCCTCAAACACCTAGTGGTAGAGCTCACCCAGGAGGGAGTGACATTGGACCTGGTACTCACCAATGGGGACAGAGTTACAGATGTAAGGGTAGGTAGCCACCTGGGGTCCAGTGATCACTGTACAGTGTGGTTCAATGTGAGAACAGTGGAGGAGACACACCACATGACAACAAACATCTTGGATTTCAGATGAGCTGACTTTGACAAGATGGGGGAATGTTTCAAGAAAGCCCTGGCAAGGGAGGGGGAAAGAGGGGTGTAGAGGAAGAGTGGGAGAATCTTAAGGGAACCATAGCAGAGGCAACAAGCATTTGCATTAGGCAATTAATCAAAAGAAAGAGAAGAAAAAAAACCACTATGGTTCACAAAGGAAGTGGCCGGGAAGGTAAGAGCGAAAATGTTGGCATTCAGGAGGTACAAGGAGACACAGACGGAGGAAGACAGGAGACTGTATCTTGAAAAGTAGAGGATGGCGGTGAAAGTAGTCAGGAACACGAAGGCAAAATGGAGGAAAATATAGCCCAGGCAATAAGGAAAGGGGACAAGACCTTTTTCAGATATATTAGTGAAAGAAAAAATACCAGCGGCAGGATTGTGAGGATAAAAAGGGAAGAAGGGGTGTGTGCTTAGGAAGACCTAGAAAAAGCAGCAATCCTGAAAAAATATTTTTGTTCAGTATTCAAAGAAGAATAAGAAGGAGAAGGATCAATACTGGGTGATAGGAACACTACTGGAAGGGAGGTGGACACCAGTCCTTTTACGGAGGAAAGTGTCCTAAAGTAACTCGCAAATCTTAAGGTGGACAAGACAATGGGGCAAGATGGAATACATCCCAGAATATTAAAGGAACTTAGAATGAATGAAGGCCCTGTTCAACAAATCACTTTTAACAGGTGTGGTTCCAGAGGACTGGAGAGGGGAGAATGTAGTCCCTCGCCACAAAAGTGGGAGCAGGGGGAAGGCAGAAAATTACAGGCCAATCAGCCTGGCCTCGGTGGTGGTGAAAGTATTGGAATCACTACTAAAGGAAAGGATTGTGATATATCTTGAATCCAGCAGGGTCCCACAGTGGTAAACTGGGTCAGAAATTAGTTAGGCGGTCGGAAACAGAAGATGGTGGTGAATGAAGTTCAGTCCAGAGAGGGGGGGGTGGCCAGCAGCATGCCAGAGCGATCAGTACTGGGGTCAGTCCTCTTTAATGTCTTCATAATTGACATTGCAGGGCTGGATGGAAGGAAAGGTATGCTTCTTTGCAGATGACACTAAGATCTGCAACAGGGTTGACACTCCGCAGGGGGGTGGAGGGGGGAGAAGATGAGAAGGGACCTATGTAAGCTTGAGGAATGGTCAAGAGTGTGGCAGCTAAGATTCAGTGCAAAGAAGTGCAAAATCATGCATTTGGTGCACAGAAATCCAAAGGTGGAGTACATGATGGGAGGGTATTGATGGCCACCAAACAGGAACAGGACCTGGAGATAATCATATCTGATGACCTAAAAGTGACCAAACAATGTGAGAAGGCTTTGGGGAGAGCAAGTGGAATGCTAGGGTGCACTGTGAGAGAGATTGCCAGCAGGAAAAAGGAGGTGGTGATGCCCACTGTAGAGATCATTGGTCTGACCTCATCTGGAGTACTGTGTACAGTTTTGGAGGCCAGCTCTCCAGAAGGACATAGAGTAGAATAAAGGCAGTTCAGAGAAGGGCAACAAAAATAGCGCAAGGGCTACACCAGAAGTAATATCAGGAGAGACTGGAGGACAAAATGTGTATTTGCTCGGAGTGAGGAGGGAGAGGGGGAATATGATAGAGAATTTTAAATACCTCAAGGGTATAAATAAGGTACAGGAGGGTAGCATTTTCCAGAAAAGAAGATGTTCTAGAACAAGTGGTCATGATATGAGGCTGGGGGGGTAGACTTGGGGGTAATGTCAGGACATATTTATTCACAGAAAGGGTGGTGGATGCATGGAATGGCCTTCCTATGGAGATGTTGAAGTCAAAAATGGTGGGGAATTTAAGAATGCATAGGAGAAAATAATGGAACTCTAGTGATAGGAAAGTGAGATGGCCATGAATCATTTAGGATCTGCGGTATAAACTGAATGAGGGAAAATGGGCAGACTCGGTGGGCTAAGCAGTCCTTATCTGCCATCAAATTCTATGTTTCCATGAGGCAGATAATGGAGAAAGGGGACAGGGGATATGTATGAGGGGGCAAAGGTTATGGGATATATTTTCAAGTCAAGAAAAGTTTATTGTTTGACTTTTCTTAGTCTTTCAAATACTAGTAAAATAATCGCAGAATGCATTACACAATGATAAACAATAATAACAGCACAATCACAGATGTATGAATTCCGTGCCTAAAATGCCAACTAACTGCAATATTTCATGCATTCTCTGCAAATCTTTCTGTACATGAAATGTAAAATTCACAATGTGGTTATGGTATATATAAGTAGGGACAGGGAACCTGCAATGAAAGGCGAGGTATGGGGAAAATCATATTCTTGTATCTATATCCCATATAAGGTTAATGCATGAGCAGTTGTTTTGGCTCTGACTGTGACACTTGGACAGCTAGTTCTGATTACTCTATGATTTTTGTAATATAAAAATGTGTTATTGAGTGTCTCTCATGAGACATGTTGTACTCCTGGGAGGACCCCCACCCCCAGGTTTCAGCTACAAGATGTTGACCTGAAAGCCAGGATATAATTAAAGACTAGAAGAGACATAAATTAAGGATCTCCTGTTTATGTGACTTAATTGTGGCTTGCCAGCTGGCAGGATAGAGATCATAAACTTTTATGACGTTTAGAGGAAGAAAACATGTTATGTTACTTTGGTGCTAAGTCATAAATGTTCTTTGATGTCTTTGAAAAGCAGGATGCTGCTCATGGATGAAAGAAAGAACTGAAAAACACACACTAGATCAAAGGATCATATGGGGAAACAAGTTTTTGCTCATGTCACCTTATTTAATTTACCTTCTGAATGATAAGACATCCTGGTTGTATGATTGTTAATACAGAGGAGGAGCTGGGTGACATCATGGAGAAGGCAGGTTCAAGACAGTTTTTTTAATTATGCTGTGGCTGACATCTAAAGAGATATACATGTTTGGACTCTGAAGAAGAAACATCTACTTCTAGCACTGTTAGAAGATATACATTAGATAGATAAGTCTAATTGTCTGGTGGTAGGAATTTGCACTTTTAAACCTTGTTCTTTTAAGTGATTGTATGCAATACATTGTTCTGTATTTACATTTTACATATTTTTATCTATTTTAAAGTAAACCTCTATTTTATTGAGACTGCTTGGCGTGCCTTCGAAATTCTTTCTTTGACGTGTCAAGCATATATGATGAAAGTTGACACTGTGCATAAGTTTACTGGTTTACCAAACTGGGAAAAAGGTAAGAGTTTATCTGAGGTCTTTCATAGAGTTTTTAAGGGTTCATTTTGTACACCTGGTTCGGTGCCCATAGGTGAAAGATATCTGGCATTTCCCCAAAGAGTAGAATAATCTGAGCCTGTACATTTGGGTACATTAGCAAGAGGTTCACAGTTTGAATCCCTCCAGAACTTGAGACCAAAGGTGATTCGAACCCACAAAACAAACAGGAGGGTTACCCTGTTTCTGTTCCTGTTCTCAATACTGCGCTCAGAGGTTGGCACTGTGGGAGCAGAGGGCCTGACCTGCTGAGAGGGGTTGTGACACTGACCACAGTTTGTTTAGTTTCTTGCTTCTAGTTGTGTATAAAGAATAAGTAACCGACAGTGCAGAGTGCCACCTGGTGGTGAGTTCAGGATCGCAACATGCAAAGAACAAGAGTGCAGTCTATTAGCCTGCCTACTAGAAATTTTCCTTTAGCTGAATGGGTAGAGCTTCTGCCTCCATGTCCATGGATGTGAGGATGACCCCAGTATCTGCCAGTAATCTCCTTCAGAGCTGTAATTCAGTTACGGAAAATGACCCCCATAAGCAGGTGAGAGGACTTTACCTTGGCAACAGGGATGGGATCCCCACCTGTAGAAAAACAAACAACGAAAAAAAGCGGAAGTATAGTAGTGTATGCTGCACATGTAATCAGACAATGCATAGTGCCATCTGCTGTTGGAAGTTGAGATGAAAACAGTCAAAGAGCAAAAGTTCAGTCTAACAGCCCAGTTAATGAGAACTTACCTTAGTTGAATTTTGGTTGAAGCTACTGTTTCTGAGACAAGGGAGGTAAGGACTGATCCCATGATCTAGAACCTACTGTTTCAAACCAGAAATTTAGTTTACAGTAGATGCCCCCTACATGCAGGGGAAAGGACATTACTACTACTGTGTCTGTAAAGCAGCAGAGCCCTTCCTTCACCCCCTGCCTCCTCCCCAACCCTACCCACCTCCTGTCTCCTCCCCCTTTCTCACTCCCCTGGCTTCCAGGTTGTTCCCTCCTCCTCCTCCTCTCCATTTCTTCTTGGCTCCACCTGGTGTTAATTAGATCCACCCTCTCTTCCCGCCCCCCTGTACCCCCTACCCCCTCTTCCCTACTGCCTCGCATACAAATCTCAGTCCATGTCAAACTCCTTATATCTCTGCTGCTCCTCTTAAATAGTGACATTGAGCCCAACCCTGGCCCTGCACATGCCCTTCCCACTGCCCTCCCCAAAGGTCTAAGGGTGGACCACATTAATATCCATAGTCTCCTGCCTAAAATTGATCTACTACAACCCCTCATGGTTTCCCTTCTCCCTGATGTCCTGATAGTTTTGGAATCCTGGCTTACCCTCAAGATTACTGATTCTTCTATTCCCATCCATGGCTACACCCTAACTCAACAAGACCATGCTAAGAAGGGTGGTGGTATCACCATCTACCTCACCATTCAATTTTCTCCAGTGATCTCTGTCACCTCCCCTGCTGCACACAAGCTCCTCATCCTCAAACTCTCCATCCCTTTCTCTGTTCCCATCTTCATGGTGGGTGTCTGCTGCTGCCCTGGGTTATCCCTTTCATCTGTTACTGAACTCCCAACTGTTATCTTTTCTCATAACTACTCCGGCAAACATCTCATCCTGGGGGACTACAGTATCAATTGGTTTTCCCACTCTCACTCTAAATTTTGCCAAAATATAAAATTCCTACATCCCACACAACTAAATTCAGTCCCTACCCATCACAATTCTAGATCCCCAAACCATTCGCCACTGCACTGGGTACTTGAAAATCACCCGCACCACATCATTGATGATGGTACCATCCCTGATGCACTCCGTGACCACCACATGGTCTACTGTGTACACAAAATTCACTGCCCCAAAGTCCTGCCTAAAATTATACAGAGCAGGTCCTTCTGGTTGAGTGACTTATCGTGATTGAATGCAGATTTGTTGGCCAACTGGTCCCCTATCTCTGTTGCCAACAACATCAACCAAACACTCGAATACTTCCACTCCAGATTCTTATTAATCTGGGATATGCATGCCCACCTCTGGAAAACAGGGTCATAGGTTCTCACCTCCCCTTGATCTCAAGCAAATTTTTGGCCTGCCTGCGTGCACGTGACCTGGCATGGAAGACCTATAAGTCCACTGGTGCACCGGCTGACCTTAACAAATACCATGCCATGAGGAATACTTGTACCAGTGGCTCCAGGCTTGCGAAGAATAAGTTATTTTCCTCCTCTTTCCGGAACAATCTTAATCACCCCTTCAAGTTCTGAAAAGTCGTCCATGCCCTTTTCTCCACCCAAACCAGTCCCTCTCAGTCCTCAATGAGGATGACTCCATCATCTCCGACCCTCCTTCTGTGGCCTCTGCTTTCAACACTTACTTCACCACCTGTGCTCCATCACTCCTATCTGCATTCCCACCACCCCCTCCCACCCTCCCCCATGCCCCTCCCTCACGCTCCTTCCTTTTTGCCAGTTGTCTCTGCTACTTCTATAAGAGCCCTCCTGGCCCTCAACCCACAAAAAGGGGGGGCCCTAATGGGCTAGATCCCAATAGCTCCTACACTTCTCTGCCCCTGCCGTTGCCTTTCCAATCTCCTCCCTTCTCAACTTCTCCTTCTCTCTTGCATCAGTCCCAGACACCTGAAAGTATGCAGTGGTCTTTCCCCTTCTTAAAGGAAGTGACTCCTCCTCTCCTGGCAACTACCACCCTTTTTCCCTTCTACCTACCTTATCTAAACTACAAGAGCACATAGTGCTCTCTTAACTCTCTCCCTTCCTCGACTCCTCCTCCTTTTTCACCCCTTCCAGTCTGGCTTCCTCAACACAACTCCACCACCTCCTCCTCCCTCCTCCGACTCACTGACTTCATCCACACAGGCATGGATCAGGGCCTCCTCACTGCCACAATCATTGTCAATCTAGACAAAGCTTTCGACACTGTCTCCCATCCTCTTCTCTTCAATAAGCTAAAGTCAACAGCTCTCAGACTCTGCATCTAAATGGTTCAGCTCTTACCTAATGGGTAGATCTCAATCAATTAGAATTGGAGAGTCCGTGTCCCCTCACCCCACCCATTTGCACTGGCATCCCCAAGGATCCATCCCTGGCCCACTTCTCATTTCCATCTTCCTCAACAACCATCCTTCTACCTGTTCATCTGTGTCCATCCACATGTATGTGGACAATACGGTCCTGTTTGCCTCTGGGTCTTCTCCAGCTGAGTTAACAGCCAGGCTCCAACTTGATTTTCCCTTTGCCCCTCTCCTCCTACTGTCTCCATAAATCAGGCTATCATTCCCTTGTGCTTCCCTCTCGTAAATCCCTTGCTGGTCAGACTGCCTTCTCTTTTTGCTTTTCTTTTTTTTTTCATTGTTTCAGGTTATTTATTGCAGTTTAGGATTAATACCTTTGAGTCCTGGGACTTGTATACAAAGATTCCAGGTCATACACAAAACAGTTAGACAAACATACAGGTTGCAGACATTACCAAAAAAGTTAGACAAAGCACATCGGTTGCATACATTTGAGCGATACAAGTTAGAATATATTGAAACATAGAAACATAGAATTTGACGGCAGATAAGGACCACTTGGCCCACCCAGTTTGCCCATTTCCCTACCTACTGGATAAGCTGCAGATCCTAGTTAACCAGCAGCCTACTTCTTCCTACCCCCACCCCTAGAATGGCCTTATGACTGTCCCATGCATGCTTGAATTCCACCACTGATTTTGACTCCACAACCTCCTCCGGAAGGCCGTTCCATGCATCCACAACCCTCTCTGTGAAAAAATCCTTCTTTAAATTACCTCTGAGCCGCCCACCCTCTATCTTCAAATTGTGCCCTCTTGTTCTTGCACACCTCTTTTTTTTTGAAAGATGCTACCCTCTTGGACTTTGTTGATTCCTTTGAGGTACTTGAACGTTTCTATCATGTCCCCCCTCTCCCTCCTTTCCTCGAGGCTATACATATTAAGCTCCTTTCGTCTCTCTTTTTTTTTTTGTGACAACCTATACTTCAACAACTCTTTATTACTTTTAGAACAACAGTACACAATAATAGACAAAAAGAAAAGGGAGAGAAAAGTAAAAAAAAAAAAGGAAAAATAACAACACGGTACAAAACCTGGACAAGCCAGGGTATACAGTCCAAAAACTGACTGTATGAACTATGTACAAACCCATTCCTATCCGCATAGCAGGGGTCCATCTCGAAGAAATATGCATTTAGCTGATAACTCCTATAACTGGGCTGCCGTTCCAACTCCCTACTAACAAAATGTCACCAAATGTACAAACTAAGCATACGAATTTGAAGCTGTTTACATTCAATGAACTAAGACTGAAAAGGAAATGTAATAAAATATAAACCGAAGAACACCCATAATAAGAACAAAATCCACTATGTCAACTATGTTACAGATCGTAGAGTTATCAGCCCCAGACCAAAATCTAGCAAGGTCCCTAAGCTAAGATCGAGATGGAGCCCACGCCATGAACCCCATATAGAGAGAGAGAGAGAGACATCCCAGCCAATTCCCTAGAGGGCATACATAATTAATCTTGAGTAATCTCCACATAGATAACCTGGTTTATACCCCAACCCACTTACATGACCATCCTGAAAGAAGCGTAAATCAAAGCATAAGGAGAGAGAAGAAAAAAAAAAAGAAATAAGATAAGAAAGCCACCTTCCTCATATCATACAAAAAAAATTCATACAATTCAAGGAGATGACAGACGGACCTGTGGGAGTCTCTGCAGCAAATAAATTGCTTCCAGAGTAGCCCACCTCTTATTATATAATTCTCTATTCCCTTCACCCCAGAGGTGCCTCCTTAGTCTGCCCAATGAAGACACCAGATCATGGACCCACTGTCCGTAGCTATACTCCTGATCATCTTTCCAATGTTGAACCAGAAAGGCTTTCACTAATGCAGACATCAAAGTTATATGAAATTTAGGCAAAGTTCCCTTTATGCCCGAGAAGTCCCCCAGGATACAAACCTCTGGGGTGATATAATCTGAATAATCTAGAGCTGGGTCCATACGATCCCTTATATCAGCCCATAAGGGAAACATTTTAGAACACTCCCACATCACATATAACAAATCTCCTATCCCCAACCCACACCTAAAACAGAGGTCTGTCTGTCCCAATTTCTTGCCATATAGTTTTGCCGGGGTAAAGTATAAATTAGAGACAATAAAGTATTGCATTATCCTGAACTTAGGTATAGAAATGTACCTGCAATTTTTCCAAATAGACTCCCAGCCAAGATTCTTGGAAGCGAATATCCCATCCCAATACGTAATTAGTACCGGGGAGGATGGACCAACAAATTCTATCAACACCCTGTAAATCTGAGAAAGAGCATTTGCCCCTGGGTCTACCCCTTTCAAAGAATCCCACGTAAATGGCCCTTCTGCAAACCCTCCAACAGCTTTCTTCACTTTTCCTAATAAGCTTAAAAGTTGCAGTCTTTTAAATACTGGGAGACCCAATCCACTAATTGGCGCCAGACCCTCCATATCCTGCATAACATCCCTCACCTTTAGACCCTCCATCTGGCGAGCCCATTTCGCGCTAACCATCTGCCCCCCCAACTTAAAGGTAGGATTTCCGGACAAAGGTTGCTCCCATGCCCTCAACTGGGCTTTCCTCTGAGCTGGAGTAAGGAAAAGCCACCACGCCCTCATAGATTTTCCAATTAGGTTCCCACTTCCTATAATAAAGTCCTTTACAAAATTAGAATATAACACTGCCTCTGGCGAAAACCCCCTCTCAATCAACATTTGCCTCTCTATTTGCAACCACGTTGGGGTATATGTTTCCCCATCAGACCGCCTAACCTACTGTAACATAGGGGCCATCTGTCCCGCAACGTAATATATATGCAAATCTGGTAACTTAATCCCACCCCTTGGTTGAGGTAAACGTAACAGCTCATATTTCTTCCTAGGGGGTTTTGAATTCCATAGGAAATCCGATAAAAGCTTTTTAATAACCTTGAACCAGATAATCGGAATGTCATAGGGGGCCATATATTATGGATAAAGTAGCCTAGGCAATAAATTCATTTTAATCAGACCAAGTCTGGCCATGAAATTCAAAGGGAGTTTATTCCATCTTAGTATGTCTCCCTTAATTATTGGTATTAACCCTCCCAAATTTGCTTCAGCTCCCTTATCCCCATTGGCTAAGATCCGGATGCCCAAATATTTAATCTCATCGGGCCTCCACTGCAGATTTGGAAAAACAAAGTCTGCTTGGTGCACATGAGGGGTCAGTGGAAGGACCTGGGTTTTAGCTAGATTCAATTTATAATTTGCCACCTCCGAGAAGCGGTCAACCACCCCCATTACACGTTCAAAGCTAGAAGCTGGGTCCTCGAGGTGCAACAAAATATCGTCCGCAAAAACTGAAAGTTTAAGTTCTCTCCCCCCCAGCTTCACCCCCTTAATAGCTCTAAGGAGGGGTTCCAAATAAATATTAAATAATATTGGTGACAAAGGACATCCCTGTCTAGTCCCATTTTTCAACATTATTTCCCGAGAGCTATACCCGTTACATAGAACCTTAGCCGATGGTATGGCGTATAAATGTCTAATGCCTCTCAACAGGCCTTCCGGAAAGGCCATCTTCCGCATTGTAGCAAAAAGAAAACCATGGGAAACCCTATCAAAGCGCCTTTTACAGGTTGAGGGAAGTAAAGCTAGTGGGAGTTAGGGAGTCCGAGACGAATTCAAGGATAGGGTGTAGCTTTCGGAGGGCATCCTGCGCCCCCCACCCAGGCATAAATCCCACCTGTTCCTCACTGATTAAACTTGGGGCAATGCGCAAAATCCTGTTCGCTAGTATTCTCGTTAGGATTTTAATATCCTGGTTCATTAGAGATATGGGTCTATAACTATCTATCTTGTCTCTAGGTTTGTCTGGTTTAGGAATCAAAGTTATAAAGGCTTGGTACAGTGGTGGGTGTGGTAACCCCTCCTTTAAAACCATATTATAAAATTCTAGTAGGATTGGTAAAATAGCCTGGATATGAGTTTGGTAAAACTTAGCTGTGAGCCCAGCTGGACCCGGGGTTTTACCTGATGGTAAGGATTGCACCGCCTCCAAGATTTCCTTGCCCAGAATAGGGGTTGCCAAATCTCTGGCCTGCATTTCATCTAGCCTTGGAAGAGGCACTTCCTCAAGAAAGGCATTAATTTCCTCCTCATCCGCCACTGTACCAATCCCATAGAGATCAGAGAAATGGGATGCAAATGCATCTGCCATTTCTTGTGGATCTGTTAACAATTTCCCTTCATACCATACCGAAGTAATAATTCTACTTGCTTCCCACTCTCTAACCTGACTCGCGAGCACCACGGCTGGAGCGATCCCCTGGTGGATGAGATCTCTGGCCAAGTTGCTGTCGCGCAGAGATCCGCCCATTCCCCTCACAAGGATTTAATTCTAGATCAATTTCTCCCGAGGACCCTCTAGATGGGAGAGATATTCTAGGGCCCCCAAGGGAAAGCCTCCTTTGCCTTCCTTAATCTGTTCCTTCTAGCTGCAATATCCTGAACTGCCCTACATACAATACTTTGCACGTTGGCCAGGCCAGTCTCTGATCCTGCAATGACAGTAATTGAGATTGAATGAATCCCTTCAGGGACTCATCCAACTCCTTCTGAACCGTGGGTTCAGAGAGTAGCAGATCATTTAGTCTCCATCTAACTGGCTTAGGGGGAGCAGAACGTGGTTCCCACAATATAGAGATAGGGGAATGATCCGAAAGAACCCTGACTCCAGTGAGAACCTCCTTCACTTCTCGAAGAAAGGGGCCACTAACTAGGAAAAAATCAATCCGGGAGTGGATTTTATGAGCTGCCGAGAAAAAAGTCATAACACTGCCCTTGTTCGAGTGGGTTTTACTTGGATCTACCAAGGCAGTTACCTCCATCATCCTCCTCAGGGCAATCTGAGCCTTGCTAAGAGGCCTACCAGACGGAGGCTTCCTATTATCCAGATTGCTGATGCAAGTATTCCAATCCCCCGCCAGGACAAGAAAATCAGTGGAGAGAGCAGATATATCTCTCTCAACTGAAGCAAAAAAGTCCTTGGAAGGTGGAGTGGGTCCATAGATGGAAGCCAACGCAATTACCTTTCCAACTAGGGCCCCCACCAAGTATAGCCCTCTGCCGTCCTCTCTTAATAACACTTGGTCAACCCTGAAAGGACAATTATTACTTATTAAAATCGCCACCCCTCCTGACGCCTTTTCCCTACCCTGCCCATAAACCTGGCCCACCCACAATCTCTTGAGACAGCTTAGTTCCTCCGTCAAGAGATGAGTCTCTTGTAGGGCAGCTATATGTGCTCCCAAATGCTTAATATGTCTCAGAATTACCATCCTCTTCCGTCTACCCCCGAAGTCCCTTAACGTTCCAAGAGGTAATAGTAAAACCGGCCATTCTGGTTAAAACAGGAAAAAAGGAAGGGGTACAGAGTAAAAATAAAAATAAAACCAGAGTACATCCAGTAGCTTTGTGCCCAAATCAACCCACACTGCCCTCCTGTATAGTCCACCCTATGGGCTCTCTCTCTACCCTCCCCCAACCCCACCCCCACCCCGATCCTTTGATCGACCTCCTAGAATCTGGGTAGTCATGGATGAGCCCTCCTCCAAGCACCTCCTGCCCCCAATACCATACTCAAATAACTAGAGAATTTGGCCGTCCCATGGCAATTTTAAATATTAAAATAACACCTCCCCACATAGAGACACTCGAACATAAACATAAAAATAATCTCCTAAAAAAAAAAATAAAAAAAATAACTCTAGGAAATACCAAATCCAACATCACTGAGAAGGGTTTCAATTAAAGAAATCGAGTGCCTTACAAAAAAGTCAGTTCCAAATTTTGAAACCCTCTCTAGAGAGCCGAGCAGCCCCACAGGGACCCCAAAAACCGGCCCCTTGGACCGCCCTCCTATCGTTAGACCAATTTTAGTGGAAAGACCAACGTCCCAGTCCAGAATGATATGCAAATGGGCATATATGCATCCGGTCACCTTGGTTACACAAAATATAAGCAGCTATCTGTCCATCTGTTAAAAGCCCACCTATAAATCAGGCCCTTAACAAGAACTGCAACTCGGAAAACCACCTCAAGTCTGAGGTTTAAATAAGTTGGGAAGTTCAGTATGCAAGCATTCCAATGCATCCCTCGCCATCAGGAATCGTTTCTCGCCTGATTGCAGTCTCACCGTAAGAGTTGCTGGGTACTGCAGACGAAATTTAATGCCCGCCATATAAAGCTTTTTCTTTATATCAGCGTACTCCCTCTGCTTCTCTCTAACGGAGGGAGTTTGATCTTGGAACATCCAGATAGTTGCTCCATTCCATTGAAGGGCTTTGTGCTGTCTAGCCTTCCCCAGCACATGCAGTTTTTCCTTAAAGTTGAGGAACCTCATTATAATCACCCTGGGTCTCGCCCCCGGTGGGGGAGTTTCCCTTAATGCTCTATGTGCCCTCTCCAAATTGTAAGAGTCTCCAAAAGGCGACTGGCCCAAGAGCTTTAGAAGTAGATCCTGGATAAACGAGACACAGTCTGCCCCTTCAGATCTTTCTGGAAGCCCAGCCAGAATTAAATTATTTCTCCTGCTGCGGGACTCCTGATCCTCAATACGATCCTCTAACTTCTTGATCACTCTTTTAGCAGTGGATAACTCCTGCTCCAACATAGATAACTTTCTCTCCTGGGAGGCTATCCTAGCCTCAGCGTCCCCCATTCGTTGCGCCAAAGATTGAAGAGCAGGCTTCACTGTTGCAAAATCTGCTACCAGGCCCTGTAAGAGCCTCTTAATATCCTGCAGATCCTCGCTGGACTGAGATATTGCCCCTCCACCAATTAGATGCTCACCGAGCTCCTTGCGAGTGGGAGATTGGGACTTGGGCCTCTTGGTTGCTGGGGATCTCACCGCCAGAGGCTCCACGATTTCCGGCTCCATCACTACTCCCAGCCTCGGTGCACCCGCGACGATACAGCACACACAAGCGTGAGCACAAGGCCCGATAATAGAAAAAACTGTTTGCCAAATGCTTAGCCATAAAATCGCGATCGCAAATAAGAGCACCAACCAGTACCCCGATAACACTCACCCGCGGGCCAAATCTTGATCGAAAAAAACAATTTTAATAGCTGGGGCCTGGGAGCGCTGCAGAGGACATCTGGTCTGACTCAGCACATCTCGTGACCTCCCTCTTTTTGCTTTCCTAAACTTTGGAATTCTCTCACACTAACCATTTGCTCTGCATCTTCCAAATGCTCTCTCCTCTCTCTCTATGTCCACACCACTCCCTCCTGTAAACGGCCGTAATCAAAGCCCAGGTTACCTCCTTCTCATTCTCCTACTCCTTGCACTTTGCCAGTCCTACCCTTCTCATTTACCTATCCCTCTCTTCCTCTTCCTCTCCTACTCCCTTCCATATTTGTTCTCTGCTCCCCATGTCCCTCCCCTCTGTGCCCCTCCATTCTGCACTCTATCCCCTACTGCCTTCCAATAATATGCTCTCTCTTCCTGTTCCTAAGGATCATGCTTCCTGACAAGACCTCGTTATGTTGTTATTTACCTTCTACACTCTGAACAAACAATGGTTGCACTGTTTATTCTAAATCTCGGTATGATTTTTTTTGTATTGAATAATCTATTGTTTTATTTCTATACTTATCCCTAGCCCCCCTTCCCCCCAGGGTGCATCTGGAAATGAGCTTATTTTAGCTCAATATGTCTTTCTTGGTGAAACTTTTGAAAATAAATAACAAATAAATAAATAAATGAAAAACGTTTTTCCAAGTGGCTGCTTTCCAGCTACATTTATTACAAACATTAGCATACCTGTGGCATACATGTGTACAATTGTTTTTCAGAACAGTAAGTTCCAGTCATGGGCCTTTGTTTAAATGCTGCATTCAGCTGCTGGCTGTCCCCAACCAGCGGAATATTTTACAGTACACATTCTAGTCCAGCTCTAGTTTATGGATCTGTGACGTGTTTGGTAGTCCCTGACTGAAGAGGCATTGCCTCTAACAAACAGGTCCTCTGGCATCCGTAGGGGGAGCACTATGAGTCGGAATACAGACAGGACATGAGCTAATCCCATGTATCACATCAGAGGACTTCATACACAGCCATTAATCATGACAGCTACTCTTTCCTTTTATCTCTGAAAATAAAGTAGGCTTACTCTACGAGCTGTGGGTCTGTTTAGTACAGAACAAGGAAGTTGATTGCCCTCAGCAGTCAGGCTACCTTTTTGAGGGGCAAGAACTGGTCACCTCTTGTCTATATGCTAATGTAACATTTCTACTGCTTATATTTTAGCCTAAATCAGTTTAGATTAATGTACAGTACTTGTGTTTACTGTTTAAAACTCCAGAGGCCACCACTGTGGAGTGATTGCATCACTGGGATAGCCCTCTTTTGAAGCATGGTTACATTAGCACCTGTATTGTCTAACTTTTAAACTACTCAATCTCTCTACCCCGCAACCCCAGTCTCTCTGGAATAATACAGCATAAACGGCAGACCAGGCTTCTGAGATCTGCTGCCAGACCACTGGCTATCCCCAGGGCCCGATATGTAGTCAGAAGGAGATCCTTCTCCTTCAAAGCTCCCACTCTGTGGAACTCTCTACCTGAAGAGGTTCTTACCTGCCCCACCCTTACACAGTTCAAAAAGAGTCTCAAAGCCTTTTCCTGGGTATTAGTACCCTGTAACTCTAATTGCTGAAAAACTGCTCCTATGGTTTACCTTATATGAATTGTTACCTGCTGCTTTACTGTCTAATTGTCTGTACATATTGTATTATTTAATCAAACTGTACTCCGTGATCTTTTGGTCCTTACTGTACATTTTATGTAGTATATAAGCTACTTATCTGTCTGCTTCATTATAAATATTGTGCAGCTCTCCTATTGTATTAACTAATGCCATTGTACCTGTATGCTTTTTTTATTTGATTGTCTTCTGAAAAAGTTGAATATCTTATTCTCCTGTAGTATGTAGCTAATTCTGGGTGGTTCTATGTCATAACGGCGGTCACCGAAAGGCGATCGTCATTTTGGCGAGTGTACATCTTGTCGCTATTTGCGAACCCCACCCTTCTGGTCACCCTCCCTAGTCCCTCGCCCTGTCGACATGCGCCACAAGCGGGTTCGCTGTTTTGGTAGGCGCCCACTTGCGACTAGCGCATGTCACAGGATACCATTCTGGGTCATCCCTGAAAAAGGGACTGTTTGTCTAAGTGGGCCAACCAGGTCATCAAAATTCAAATAAATAAATAAAACTTATTTTTAATGTTTTTCCTGATGGCACTACTTAACCTTGTTCACTTTGGAATATATCTTTTAAATAAATGTCATAGTTTATTAAGATATAAGTGACTGGTGGTGGACTGTGAAAGGTGTATTCTTGCAGATCTAGAAGGTATTCATTCTATCGAAGAGACACACTATCTTAGCTGACCTGACCTAATCAATCCTCCTTCCTAATACAGTACTGGGAAGCAAGAAGTTAACAGCTGAAAACAGGACCCCACTCCTCCTCTGAGAATTCAGCAGTCAGCCTTGGCTTGATGTATGCCAACTGGTGACTAGGCTCATGGATCCAGTTGTCTGGGTATGTCAACTAAACAGAGGGGTGGGCATGGGTGCAGGGCACAGAATGGGGTAAACAAAGGTGAAGGCATGAGTCAAACTCATATGAGAAGGGTGCTGGTGAAGCTGTGAACCCTCTATCTGTGGCAACACCTTTTAAATCTAATTTTCAAGGTGCTTCCTGTGCTGTACTCCATAAATTCGAATATCCTTACCCTAATCCTAGCCTTTGTCAGGTCCTCATTGCTATTTTTAACCCAAGTAAGCAGTTATCTTTTTTTTTTAATAAAACATTTTAAAACATGCAAACATTCTTAAAGAGAACCCTTAGCTCCCCAGAAAAAATACTGAGGGAACCTGAGGTCTCAATTTAGCAATCCACTGTTTGAAATATTTTTTTTCATTCACTTACTTAGTTGCAGTGCAATTTATTATCTAGTTGATCGCATGATTGTACTTTTTCTATTGGTACCAATCACGCTGAGGCAGTGCAATTGGTACCAATAGAATAAGCACAATCATGCGATCAATATCATTCATATTCAATCAATAAAGGTACCGTCAGTCCCCATGGCATATTCCATCAGTCGCGTCATCAGAGGTCTGGCAGTGGGGGATGCTGGGAGACAGAGTACTAAGTCATGGTGAGTGGGGGACGCTCGGTCACAGAATCGCCCAGATAATAAACTGCACTGCAGCTAAATAAGTGAATGGAAAAATGATTTCACATTGTTAATTGTGAAATCAGGATCTCAGGGTCCGTCAGTATTTCTCCTGGGGAGCTGTGGGTTCCCCTTTAAATTCTAGTAAAACTGGAAAATGTTATATACCGCTGAAAGTGAAAACTGGAATCTTTAAAAAGTAAAAGAAAATGTAGGGTCAGATTGTCTGCCAGACTTTGCTGCATTGCTGTTTTAAAACCAGCTTTGCATGTAGGCCCCCTTCCCATTATGATATGATTGGTGCTTCAAATAGTAACATTTATTTAGTTATTAGTCGTTTTGCATGCAGGATAGCCCCTTTTAGGTGAAACATTTAGTTTACAAGGGGCTCCGAGGGGGCGGGGGGAGAGACCAAGCAGCAGCTGTAGCAAAGTAGTTACAAAATAGAGTTAGCTACACAGTCTGTGATACAATATATGCCAAGTAGGAGATTTGCATGCAAAACATGATACAAAGTTACATGCTATCTACAGAATAAGTAACATTCACTTTAATGCACATTCACACTTCTGTTACCCTAGGCCATTGTGATGTATTCAGATCAAAACAAGAACTGATGTGGATGGATCAAAGGTGGGGACCAAGTTAAAGGGAAGGGAAAGGACATATAGAAGGAAAGGCAGTGATGAGAAGCTTTGGTGTGGGTTGGGGAGGCTGATGAGCTAGAGACAGTAGCACTGCTTACAGAGGTAGGCGAACATTGCCCATTTAAAGGCCCGGCGAGGGGTAGAGGGACAGTGTGGAAAAATACAGAATGATCAAGACAACCGACCTCTGTATGAAGGAAGTGAGTAACAGCAGAAGAAACAAGCATCTGTTACGGTCTCTAGGGGAGTGGCCAAGGTGGTGAAGGAAAAAAGGGTGCCATTCAGGAGGTATACAGGAAGCACAGAGGGAGAAGGAGAGGGAGGTGTACCAAGTAAAACAGAGAGAAGAAGGAAAGGCAGTGAGGGGAGCAAAGATACAGACAGTGGAAATGATAGCCAAAGGCATAACGAAAGGGGATAAGACTTTCTTTAGGTGCATATGTGAGAAGAGGAGAGCAAGGGGAGGTACAGTATAGTGAGGATGAAAAGAGCAACAAGGGGAGACTGCACAGATGAGGATCAAGAAGAAGCATCCATCCTGAAGAGGTACTTCTGCTCAGTCTTCACCGTGCCGGGGAGGAGGGACAAACCACCAAGGGGCAGCAGTAACAAAGGGTGGGTGTGGAGATATGGACACAAGTCCATTTTCAGAGGAAAGAGTCCTGAAGGGACTTGCAGCTCTGAAGGTGAACAAAGCTATGGGATTAGACAGGATACACCAAGGGGTACTAAAGGAACTCAGGGAGCTGCTAGCTGCCCCACTGATGGCCTTATTCAATGGCTCACTGGAAACAGGCACGGTTCCACAGGACTGAAGGAGCGCAGACGTGGTCCCTCTACATAACAGCAGCAGCAGCAGGAAAGGAAGGCAGCAACTATAGGTGGTCAATCTCACTTTAATGGTGGGAAAATTAGTGGAAACCCAGCTTAAGGAAGGGCTGGTAGAGTATCTTGAATTGAGTGGGCTGCAAGACCACAGGCAGCAGGGATACATGGGGGGGGGTATCAAGGCAAACAAATCTGATTGATGTTTTCGACTGGGTGACCAGAGAAATAGGTCAGGGGAAGGCAATGGATGTGGCCTGTCTGGACATCTGCAAGGCCTTCGACACTGTGCTGCACAGGAGACTGATAAAGAAACTGAGCAGCCACGAGGTCGTTCCAAAAAGGTGAATTGGGTTAGAAACTGGTTAAAGGATAGGTAGTTCCACGATGAAGACTGCGAGCAACAGAACTGGGCTGGCGCAGAGTTAAACAGGCAGCCATCCTGGGGTACTAAACTCGATATCCAAAAACAACTCTGCACTCACAGAACACACCTACACAAACCAAGGCTTTTATTAGCCCAAAACAGGAAATGCAGACACAGGCAATGCTGCCAACCACAATGTCCTGGCTCTTCGAAATAACTCTCAGAATCAGGGGTGATGGCAGCGGCACTATGACCCCCATTCCTCAGGTGTGACAGCAGTAGCACTACATCCAACAACCTCTCAGAAGTGACGGAAGAAGCAGCAGCACTATGGCCCCATCCCTCGGAGTGATAGTGGCAGCAGCAGCAGCAGCAGCACTACCGCCCCATCCCTTAGGTGGGAGGGCAGCTGCAGCACTATAGCGCTCCCCTCTCAGGGTTGACTGCAGAAGCAGCACTATGGCTCTCCTCCCTCAGGGTTGACTGCAGTAGCAGGACTATGGCTCTCCTCTCTCAGGGTTGACTGCAGCTGCAGCACCATGGCCTCCTCTCAGGGTTGACTGCAGCTGCAGCACCATGGCCTCCTCTCTCAGGGCTGACTGCAGCTGCAGCACCATGGCCTCCTCGTCAGGCTGACTGCAGCTGCAGCACTATGGCCTCCTCAGGGTTGACTGCAGTAGCAGCACTATGGCTCTCCTCTCTCGGGGTTGACTGCAGTAGCAGCACTACGGCTCTCCTCTCTCGGGGTTGACTGCAGTAGCAGCACTACGGCTCTCCTCTCTCAGGGTTGACTGCAGCAGCAGCACTATGGCTCTCCTCTCTCAGGGTTGACTGCAGCTGCAGCACTATGGCTCTCCTCTCTCAGGGTTGACTGCAGGTGCAGCACTATGGCTCTCCTCTCTCAGGGTTGACTGCAGTAGCAGCACTACGGCTCTCCTCTCTCAGGGTTGACTGCAGTAGCAGCACCATGGCCTCTCAGGGTTGACTGCAGCTACAGCACTATGGCTCTCCTCTCTCAGGTTGACTGCAGCTGCAGCACTATGGCTCTCCTCTCTCAGGGTTGACTGCAGCACAGCACTATGGCTCTCCTCTCTCAGAGTTGACTGCAGCTGCAGCACTATGGCTCTCCTCTCTCATGGTTGACTGCAGCTGCAGCACTATGGCTCTCCTCTGCTCTCCTTTCTCAGGATTGACTGCAGTAGCAGCACTATGGCTCTCCTCCCTAAGGGTTGACTGCAGCTACAGCACTATGGCCTCTCCTCTCAGGGTTGACTGCAGCTGCAGCACTATGGCTCTCCTCTCTCAGGGTTGACTGCAGCTGCAGCACTATGGCTCTCCTCTCTCAGAGTTGACTGCAGCTGCAGCACTATGGCTCTCCTCTCTCAAGGTTGACTGCAGTAGCAGCACTATGGCTCTCCTCTCTCAGGGCTGACTGCAGTAACAGCTCTATGGCTCTCCTCTCACAGAGTGGACTGCAACTGCAGCACTATGGCTCTCCTCTCTCAGGGTTGACTGCAGTAGCAGCACTATGGCTCTCCTCTGCTCTCCTTTCTCAGGATTGACTGCAGTAGCAGCACTATGGCTCTCCTCCCTAAGGGTTGACTGCAGCTAAAGCACTATGGCTCTCCTCTCTCAGGGCTGACTGCAGTAACAGCTAAATGGCTCTCCTCTCACAGAGTTGACTGCAACTGCAGCACTATGGCTCTCCTCTCTCAGGGTTGACTGCAGTAACAGCACTATGGCTCTCCTCTCTCAGGGATGACTGCAGCTGCAGCACTATGGCTCTCCTCTCACAGGGTTGACTGCAGCTGCAGCACTATGGCTCTCCTCTCTCAGGGTTGACTGCAGTGGCAGCACTACAGCTCTCCTCTCTCAGGATTGACTGCAGTAGCAGCACTACGGCTCTCCTCTCTCAGGGTTGACTGCAGTAGCAGCACTATGGCTCTGCTATCTTGGGGTTGACTGCAGTAGCAGCACTACGGCTCTCCTCTCTCGGGGTTGACTGCAGTAGCAGCACTACGGCTCTCCTCTCTCAGGGTTGACTGCAGCAGAAGTACTATGGCTCTTCTCTCTCAGGGTTGACTGCAGCTGCAGCACTATGGCTCTCTTCTCATAGGGTTGACTGCAGGTGCAGCACTACGGCTCTCCTCTTCAGGGTTGACTGCAGTAGCAGCACTCCGGCTCCTCTCTCAGGGCTGACTGCAGTAGCAGCACCATGGCCTCCTCTCAGGGCTGACTGCAGCCAGCACCATGGCCTCCTCTCTCAGGCTGACTGCAGCTGCAGCACCATGGTCCCTCAGGGCTGACTGCAGCACAGCACCATGGCCTCCTCTCAGAGCTGACTGCAGCTGCAGCACTATGGCTCTCCTCTCCATGGCTGACTGCAGCTGCAGCACCATGGCCTCCCTCTGGCTGACTGCAGTAGCAGCACCATGGCTCTCTCTCTGCTGACTGCAGTACAGCACCAGCTGTACTCTGCTCCTCAGGGTGACTGCAGCAGCACTATGGCTCTCCTCTCTCAGGGTTGACTGCAGCTACAGCACTATGGCTCTCCTCTCTCAGGGTTGACTGCAGTAGCAGCACTAAGGCTCTCCTCTCTCAGGTTTGACCGCAGTAACAGCTCTATGGCTCTCCTCTCTCAGGGTTGACTGCAGCTGCAGCACTATGGCTCTCCTCTCTCAGGGTTGACTGCAGTAGCAGCACTATGGCTCTCCTCTCTCAGGGTTGACTGCAGCTGCAGCACTATGGCTCTCCTCCTCTCAGGGTTGACTGCAGAGCAGCTATGGCTCTCCTCTCAGGGTGACTGCAGCTCAGCACCATGGCTCTTCTCTCAGGCTGACTGCAGCAGCACCATGGCTCTCCTCTCAGGGCTGACTGCAGCTACAGCCATGGCCTCCTCCTCGCAGAGTGACTGCAGCTGCAGCACCATGGCCTCCTCTCTCAGGGTTGACTGCAGTAGCAGCACTATGGCTCTCCTCTGCTCTCCTTTCTCAGGATTGACTGCAGTAGCAGCACTATGACTCTCCTCCCCAAGGGTTGACTGCAGCTACAGCACTATGGCTCTCCTCTCTCAGGGCTGACTGCAGTAACAGCTATATGGCTCTCCTCTCACAGAGTTGACTGCAACTGCAGCACAATGGCTCTCCTCTCTCAGGGTAGACTGCAGTCACAGCACTATGGCTCTCCTCTCTCAGGGTTGACTGCAGCTGCAGCACTATGGCTCTCCTCTCACAGGGTTGACTGCAGCTGCAGCACTATGGCTCTCCTCTCTCAGGGTGACTGCAGCGCAGCACCATGGCCTCCCTCTCAGGTTGACTGCAGTAGCAGCACCACGGCCTCCTCTCAGGGTTGACTGCAGCAGCACCATGGCTCCTGCCTCTGGGGCTGACTGCAGCAGCAGCACCATGGCCTCCTCCTCGGCTGACTGCAGTAGCAGCACCATGGCCTCCCTCTCAGGGCTGACTGCAGCAGCAGCACCATGGCCTCCTCTCTCAGGGCTGACTGCAGCAGCAGCACCATGGCCTCCTCCTCTCTCAGGGTTGACTGCAGTAGCAGCACCATGGTCCTCCTCTCTCAGGGATGACTGCAGCTGCAGCACCATGGCCTCCTCTCAGGATTGACTGCAGTAGCAGCACTATGGCCTCTCCTCTTCAGGGTTGACTGCAGCTGCAGCACCATGGCCTCCTCTCTCAGGGCTGACTGCAGCCACAGCACCATGGCCTCTCCTCTCAGGGTGACTGCAGCTGCAGCACCATGGCTCCTCTCCCAGGGCTGACTGCAGCTGCAGCACCATGGCCTCCTCTCAGGCTGACTGCAGCAGCAGCACCATGGCCTCCTCTCCAGGGTTGACTGCAGCTACAGCACCATGGCCTCCTCTCAGGGCTGACTGCAGCTGCAGCACCATGGCTCTCCTCTCAGGCTGACTGCAGGCAGCACCATGGCCTCTCCCTCCAGGCTGACTGCAGCTGCAGCACTATGGCTCTCCTCTCTCAGGGTTGACTGCAGCAGCAGCACTATGGCTCTCCTCTCTCAGGGTTGACTGCAGCAGCACTATGGCTCTCCTCTCTCAGGGTTGACTGCAGCTGCAGCACTATGGCTCTCCTCTCTCAGGTTGACTGCAGCTAGCAGCACTATGGCTCTCCTCTCTCAGGGTTGACTGCAGTAGCAGCACTATGGCTCTCCTCTCTCAGGGTTGACTGCAGCTGCAGCACTATGGCTCTCCTCTCTCAGGGCTGACTGCAGTAGCAGCACCATGGCCTCCTCTCTCAGGCTGACTGCAGCAAGCACCATGGCCTCCCCTCTCAGGGCTGACTGCAGCTGCAGCACCATGGCCTCCTCTCAGGCTGACTGCAGAGCAGCCTCATGGCCTCCTCTCAGGGCTGACTGCAGCTGCAGCACCATGGCCTCCTCTCAGGGCTGACTGCAGTAGCAGCACCATGGCCTCCTCTCAGAGCTGACTGCAGCTGCAGCACTATGGCCTCCTCTCTCAAGGCTGACTGCAGCAGCACCATGGCTCTCTCTCTCAGGGCTGACTGCAGTAACAGCTCTGCTTGGCCTCCTCTCACAGGGTGACTGCAACGCAGCACCATGGCTCTCCTCTCTCAGGGCTGACTGCAGCAGCAGCACCATGGCTCTCCTCTCTCTCAAGGGATTGACTGCAGTAGCAGCACCATGGCTCTCCTCCTCAGGGTGACTGCAGCTGCAGCACCATGGCCTCCTCCAGGGCTGACTGCAGTAGCAGCACTATGGCTCTCCTCTCTCAGGACTGACTGCAGCTGCAGGCACCATGGTCTCCTCTCACAGGGCTGACTGCAGCTGCAGCACTATGGCCTCCTCTCTCGGGTTGACTGCAGCTGCAGCACCATGGCTCTCCTCCTCTCGGGCTGACTGCAGCAGCAGCACTATGCCTCCTCTCAGGCTGACTGCAGCAGCAGCACCATGGCCTCCTCTCTCAGGCTGACTGCAGCTGCAGCACCATGGCCTCTCTCAGGGCTGACTGCAGCCAGCACCATGGCTCCTCTCAGGGCTGACTGCAGCTGCAGCACCATGGCTCTCCTCTCAGGGCTGACTGCAGTAGCAGCACCATGGCTCTCCTCTCAGAGCTGACTGCAGCTGCAGCACCATGGCCCTCCTCTCAGGTTGACTGCAGTGCAGCACCATGGCCTCTCTCTCAGGGCTGACTGCAGCTAGCAGCACTATGGCCTCCTCTCTCAGGGTTGACTGCAGCTGCAGCACCATGGCTCTCCTCTCTCAGGGCTGACTGCAGCAGCAGCACCATGGCTCTCCCTCTCCTCTCAGGCTGACTGCAGCAGCAGCACCATGGCCTCCTCTCAGGGCTGACTGCAGCTGCAGCACCATGGCCTCCTCCTCTCAGGGTGACTGCAGCTGCAGCACCATGGCCTCCTCTCTGGGTGACTGCAGCAGCACCATGGCCTCCTCTCCTCGGCTGACTGCAGCAGCAGCACCATGGCTCTCCTCTCAGGCTGACCTGCAGCTAGCAGCATGGCCTCCCTCTCAGGCTGACTGCAGCTGCAGCACCATGGCCTCCTCTCAGGGCTGACTGCAGCCACAGCACCATGGCCTCCTCTCAGAGCTGACTGCAGCAGCAGCACCATGGCCTCCTCTCCTCAGGGCTGACTGCAGCTGCAGCACCATGGCCTCCCTCTCAGGGCTGACTGCAGCTGCAGCACCATGGCCTCCTCTCTCAGGGCTGACTGCAGCAGCACCATGGCCTCTCCCTCCTCTCAGGCTGACTGCAGCAGCAGCACCATGGCTCCTCCTCTCAGGCTGACTGCAGCTGCAGCACATGGCCTCCTCCCAGGCTGACTGCAGCAGCACCATGGCCTCCTCTCAGGCTGACTGCAGCTGCAGCACCATGGCCTCCTCTCTCAGGGCTGACTGCAGCAGCAGCACCATGGCTCTCCTCTCAGGCTGACTGCAGCAGCAGCACCATGGCCTCCTCTCAGGGCTGACTGCAGCAGCACCATGGCCTCCCCTCCCTGGCTGACTGCAGCGCAGCACCATGGCCTCCTCTCAGGGCTGACTGCAGCGCAGCACCATGGCTCCTCTCCAGGGCTGACTGCAGCTGCAGCACTATGGCCTCCTCTCAGGGCTGACCGCAGCAGCACCATGGCCTCCTCCTCAGGGCTGACTGCAGCTGCAGCACCATGGCTCCTCCTCAGGGCTGACTGCAGCTGCAGCACCATGGCCTCCCTCTCAGGCTGACTGCAGCTGCAGCACTATGGCCTCCCTCTCAGGGCTGACTGCAGCTGCAGCACCATGGCTCTCCCTCTCAGGGCTGACTGCAGCTGCAGCACCATGGCTCTCCTCCTCAGGGTGACTGCAGCAGCACCATGGCCTCCTCTCGGGCTGACTGCAGCAGCAGCACCATGGCCTCCTCTCCAGGGCTGACTGCAGCTGCAGCACCATGGCCTCCTCTCCCAGGCTGACTGCAGTGCAGCACCATGGCCTCCCTCTCAGAGCTGACTGCAGCTGCAGCACCATGGCCTCCTCTCCAGGTCTGACTGCAGCAGCAGCACCATGGCCCCCTCCTCAGGGCTGACTGCAGCAGCAGCACCATGGCCTCCCTCTCAGGGTTGACTGCAGCTACAGCACCATGGCCTCCTCTCCCAGGGTTGACTGCAGCTGCAGCACCATGGCCTCCTCTCAGGGCTGACTGCAGCTCAGCACCATGGCCTCCTCTCAGGGTTGACTGCAGCTGCAGCACCATGGCCTCCTCTCAGGGCTGACTGCAGCTGCAGCACCATGGCTCCTCCTCAGGGTTGACTGCAGCCAGCACCATGGCCTCCTCTCAGGGTTGACTGCAGCTAGCAGCACCATGGCCTCCTCCTCTCAGGCTGACTGCAGCAGCAGCACCATGGCTCTCCTCCTCTCAGGGCTGACTGCAGCAGCAGCACCATGGCCTCCTCTCAGGGCTGACTGCAGCTGCAGCACCATGGCCTCCTCTCCCAGGGCTGACTGCAGCAGCACCATGGCCTCCTCCTCTCAGGGCTGACTGCAGCTGCAGCACCATGGCCTCCTCCTCAGGCTGACTGCAGCCAGCACCATGGCTCCTCCTCTCAGGCTGACTGCAGCTGCAGCACCATGGCCTCCTCCTCAGGGCTGACTGCAGCTGCAGCACCATGGCCTCCCTCTCAGGCTGACTGCAGTGCAGCACCATGGCCTCCCTCTCAGGGTGACTGCAGCAGCAGCACTATGGCCTCCTCCCTCTCAGGGCTGACTGCAGCTAGCAGCACCATGGCCTCCTCTCAGGGTTGACTGCAGCTGCAGCACCATGGCCTCCTCTCAGGCTTGACTGCAGTAGCAGCACCATGGCCTCCTCTCTCCTCAGGGCTGACTGCAGCAGCACTATGGCCTCCTCCTCAGGGCTGACTGCAGCAGCAGCACCATGGCCTCTCCTCTCAGGGCTGACTGCAGCCAGCACTATGGCCTCCCTCTCCAGGGCTGACTGCAGTGCAGCACCATGGCCTCTCTCAGGGCTGACTGCAGCTGCAGCACCATGGCCTCCCTCAAGGGGTGACTGCAGCTACAGCACTATGGCCTCCTCTCTAGGCTGACTGCAGCTGCAGCACCATGGCTCTCCTCCAGGGCTGACTGCAGCAGCAGCACCATGGCCTCCTCTCAGGGCTGACTGCAGCTGCAGCACCATGGCCTCCTCTCAGGGCTGACTGCAGCAGCAGCACCATGGCTCTCTCTCAGGGTTGACTGCAGCAGCACCATGGCTCTCTCTCTCAGGGCTGACTGCAGCTGCAGCACCATGGCCTCCTCTCCAGGCTGACTGCAGCCAGCACCATGGCCCCTGCCTCCTCTCAGGGCTGACTGCAGTAGCAGCACCATGGCCTCCCTCTCAGGGCTGACTGCAGCTGCAGCACCATGGCTCTCCTCTCTCAGGCTGACTGCAGTAGCAGCACTATGGCCTCTCCTCTCAGGGTTGACTGCAGCAGCAGCACTATGGCCTCCTCTCCAGGGTTGACTGCAGCCAGCACCATGGCTCTCCTCTCTCAGGGCTGACTGCAGCCAGCAGCACATGGCCTCCCTCTCAGGCTGACTGCAGCTAGCACCATGGCCTCCTCTCAGGGCTGACTGCACAGCACCATGGCCTCCTCTCAGGGCTGACTGCAGCTGCAGCACCATGGCTCCTCCCTCTCTCAGGGCTGACTGCAGCTAGCAGCACCATGGCCTCCTCTCTCAGGGCTGACTGCAGCTGCAGCACCATGGCCTCCTCTCCAGGGTTGACTGCAGCTGCAGCACCATGGCTCTCCTCTCTCAGGGCTGACTGCAGCAGCACCATGGCTCCTCCTCTCAGGCTGACTGCAGCTGCAGCACCATGGCCTCCTCTCTCAGGCTGACTGCAGTAGCAGCACCATGGCCTCCCTCTCAGGCTGACTGCAGCTGCAGCACCATGGCCTCCTCTCAGGGCTGACTGCAGCTGCAGCACCATGGCCTCCTCTCAGGGTTGACTGCAGTAGCAGCACCATGGCTCTCCTCTCCTCAGGGCTGACTGCAGCAGCACCATGGCCTCCTCTCCAGGCTGACTGCAGCTGCAGCACCATGGCCTCTCAGGCTGACTGCAGCAGCAGCACTATGGGCCTCCTCTCAGGCTGACTGCAGCAGCAGCACCATGGCTCTCCTCTCCAGGGCTGACTGCAGCAGCGCACCATGGCCTCCTCTCAGGGCTGACTGCAGTAGCAGCACCATGGCCTCTCTCTCAGGGCTGACTGCAGCCGCAGCACCATGGCCTCCTCTCTCAGGGCTGACCTGCAGCAGCACCATGGCCTCCTCTCTCAGGGTTGACTGCAGCTGCAGCACTATGGCCTCTCTCTCAGGCTGACTGCAGCTAGCAGCACCATGGCCTCCTCTCAGGGCTGACTGCAGTGCAGCACCATGGCCTCCTCTCAGGCTGACTGCAGCTGCAGCACCATGGCTCTCCTCTCAGGGCTGACTGCAGTAGCAGCACCATGGCCTCCTCTCCTCCTCTAGGCTGACTGCAGTAGCAGCACCATGGCCTCCTCTCAGGGTTGACTGCAGCTGCAGCACCATGGCTCTCCTCAGGCTGACTGCAGCAGCAGCACTATGGCTCTCCTCCAGGTTGACTGCAGCTGCAGCACCATGGCCTCCTCTCCCAGGGCTGACTGCAGCAGCACCATGGCCTCCTCTCTCAGGGCTGACTGCAGCTGCAGCACCATGGCCTCCTCTCAGGGCTGACTGCAGCTGCAGCACCATGGCTCCTCTCAGGGTTGACTGCAGTGCAGCACCATGGCCTCCTCTCTCAGGGCTGACTGCAGACAGCACCATGGCCTCCCTCTCAGGGTTGACTGCAGCCAGCACCATGGCCTCTCCCAGGGCTGACTGCAGCAGCACCATGGCCTCCTCCTCAGGGCTGACTGCAGCCAGCACCATGGCCTCCTCTCAGGGCTGACTGAGCAGCAGCACATGGCCTCCTCTCCAGGCTGACTGCAGCGCAGCACCATGGCCTCCTCTCTCAGGCTGACTGCAGTGCAGCACCATGGCTCTCCAGGCTGACTGCAGCTGCAGCACCATGGCCTCTCAGGCTGACTGCAGCAGCACCATGGCCTCCCTCTCAGGGCTGACTGCAGCTGCAGCACCATGGCCTCCTCTCAGGCTGACTGCAGCTACAGCACCATGGCCTCCTCTCAGGGGCTGACTGCAGCTGCAGCACCATGGCTCCTCTCAGGGCTGACTGCAAGGCACCATGGCCTCCCTCAGGCTGACTGCAGCAGCAGCACCATGGCCTCCCTCCAGGGCTGACTGCAGCTGCAGCACCATGGCCTCTCCTCAGGCTGACTGCAGCACCATGGCCTCCTCCAGGGCTGACTGCAGCAGCACCATGGCTCTCCTCCAGGGCTGACTGCAGCTGCAGCACCATGGCCTCCTCCCGGGCTGACTGCAGTAGCAGCACCATGGCCTCCCTCTAGGCTGACTGCAGCGCAGCACCATGGCTCCCTCTCAGGGCTGACTGCAGCTGCAGCACCATGGCCTCCTCCTCAGGGCTGACTGCAGTACAGCACCATGGCCTCCTCTCTCAGGGTTGACTGCAGCAGCACCATGGCCTCCTCTCTCAGGGCTGACTGCAGCTACAGCACCATGGCTCTCCTCCTCAGGGCTGACTGCAGCTACAGCACCATGGCCTCCTCTCTCAGGCTGACTGCAGCTACAGCACCATGGCCTCCTCTCTCAGGGTTGACTGCAGCTGCAGCACCATGGCCTCTCCTCTCAGGGCTGACTGCAGCTGCAGCACCATGGCCTCCTCTCTCGGGTGCTGACTGCAGCAGCACCATGGCCTCCTCTCTCAGGCTGACTGCAGCTGCAGCACCATGGCCTCCTCCTCAGGGCTGACTGCAGCAGCACCATGGCCTCCTCTCTCAGGCTGACTGCAGCTAGCACCATGGCCTCCTCTCTCAGGGCTGACTGCAGCAGCAGCACCATGGCCTCCTCTCAGGCTGACCGCAGCTAGCAGCACCATGGCTCCTCAGGGTTGACTGCAGCAGCAGCACCATGGCCTCCTCTCTCAGAGCTGACTGCAGCTGCAGCACTATGGCTCTCCTCTCAGGCTGACTGCAGTGCAGCACCATGGCCTCCTCTCTCAGGGCTGACTGCAGCCACAGCACTATGGCTCCTCTCAGGGTGACTGCACGCAGCACCATGGCCTCCTCTCAGGGTTGACTGCAGTAGCAGCACCATGGCCTCCTCTCCTCAGGCTGACTGCAGTGCAGCACCATGGCCTCCCTCTGGCTGACTGCAGCCACAGCACCATGGCCTCCTCTCCAGGGCTGACTGCAGCAGCACCATGGCCTCCTCTCAGGGCTGACTGCAGCTGCAGCACCATGGCCTCCCTCAGGCCGAGCTGCAGCCCTGGCCTCCTCGGCTGACTGCAGCAGCACCATGGCCTCCTCTCTCGGGCTGACTGCAGCTAGCAGCACCATGGCCTCCTCTCTCAGGGCTGACTGCAGCAGCACCATGGCCTCCTCTCCAGGGCTGACTGCAGCTGCAGCACTATGGCCTCCTCTCTCTAGGGCTGACTGCAGCACCAGCCTCCTCAGGGCTGACTGCAGCTGCAGCACCATGGCCTCCTCTCAGGGCTGACTGCAGTAGCAGCACCATGGCCTCCCTCTGGGCTGACTGCAGCAGCAGCACATGGCCTCCTCTCAGGCTGACTGCAGTAGCAGCACATGGCCTCTCCAGCTGCTGCTGCAGCACTGGCCTCCTCTCAGGGTTGACTGCAGCAGCAGCACTATGGCCTCCCTCTCAGGGCTGACTGCAGCAGCACCATGGCCTCCTCCTCTCAGGGCTGACTGCAGAGCAGCACCATGGCCTCCTCTCAGGGCTGACTGCAGCTGCAGCACCATGGCCTCCCTCTCACAGGCTGACTGCAGCTGCAGCACCATGGCCTCTCTCCTCAGGGCTGACTGCAGCAGCACCATGGCCTCCGGGCTGACTGCAGCAGCAGCACCATGGCCTCCTCCTCTCAGGCTGACTGCAGCTACAGCACCATGGCCTCCTCTCAGGGCTGACTGCAGCTGCAGCACCATGGCCTCCTCTCAGGGCTGACTGCAGCAAGCACCATGGCCTCCTCTCAGGGCTGACTGCAGCTGCAGCACCATGGCCTCCCTCTCAGGGCTGACGCAGCCGCAGCACCATGGCTCTCCTCTCAGGCTGACTGCAGCTGCAGCACATGGCCTCCTCCCAGGGCTGACTGCAGCAGCAGCCATGGCCTCCTCTCAGGGCTGACTGCAGCAGCAGCACTATGGCCTCCTCTCAGGGCTGACTGCAGCTGCAGCACTCAGGCCTCTCTCAGGCTGACTGCAGCTAGCAGCACCATGGCCTCCTCCTCAGGGCTGACTGCAGCTGCAGCACCATGGCCTCCCTCTCAGGGCTGACTGCAGCTGCAGCACCATGGCCTCTCCTCAGGCTGACTGCAGCTCGGGTTGACTGCAGTAGCAGCACATGGCCTCCTCCTCTCCAGGGCTGACTGCAGCAGCAGCACCATGGCCTCCTCTCCAGGGCTGACTGCAGCTGCAGCACCATGGCCCTCTCCTCAGGCTGACTGCAGCCGCAGCACCATGGCCTCCCTCTCTCAGGTTGACTGCAGTGGCACTATGGCCTCTCTCAGGCTTGACTGCAGCACAGCACCATGGCCTCCTCCTCTCAGGGCTGACTGCAGCTGCAGCACCATGGCCTCTCTCAGGCTGACTGCAGCCAGCACCATGGCCTCCTCTCTCAGGCTGACTGCAGTAGCAGCACCATGGCCTCCTCTCCAGGGCTGACTGCAGCAGCAGCACTATGGCCTCCTCCAGGCTGACTGCAGCTAGCAGCACCATGGCCTCCCTCAGGGCTGACTGCAGCCGCAGCACCATGGCCTCCTCCTCAGGGCTGACTGCAGTAGCGACCATGGCCTCCTCTCTAGGGCTGACTGCAGCTGCAGCACCATGGCCTCCTCTCAGGCTGACTGCAGCTGCAGCACCATGGCCTCTCTCAGTGACTGCAGCGCAGCACCATGGCCTCCCCTCAGGCTGACTGCAGCAGCACCATGGCCTCCCTCTCAGGCTGACTGCAGCTGCAGCACCATGGCCTCAGGCTGACTGCAGCTGCAGCACCATGGCCTCCCTCTCAGGGCTGACTGCAGCTGCAGCACTATGGCCTCCCTCTCAGGCTGACTGCAGCGCAGCACTATGGCTCCCTCCAGGCTGACTGCAGTAGCAGCACCATGGCCTCCTCCTCCTCAGGGCTGACTGCAGCAGCAGCACCATGGCCTCCTCTCCAGGGCTGACTGCAGCTGCAGCACCATGGCTTCCTCTCAGGGCTGACTGCAGCAGCACCATGGCCTCCTCTCAGGCTGACTGCAGCGCAGCACCATGGCCTCCTCTCAGGCTGACTGCAGCTGCAGCACCATGGCCTCCTCAGGGCTGACTGCAGCTGCAGCACCATGGCCTCCTCCTCAGGCTGACTGCAGCTGCAGCACCATGGCTTCCTCTCTCAGGGCTGACTGCAGCAGCAGCACCATGGCCTCCTCTCAGGGCTGACTGCAGCCAGCACCATGGCCTCCTCTCTCAGGGCTGACTGCAGCACGCACCATGGCCTCCCTCTCAGGGCTGACTGCAGCCAGCACCATGGCCTCCTCTCAGGGCTGACTGCAGCTGCAGCACCATGGCTCTCTCGGCTGCTCAGCGCCATGCCTCTCTCAGGCTGACTGCAGCTGCAGCACTATGGCCTCCTCTCTCAGGGCTGACTGCAGCCAGCACTATGGCCTCCTCTCAGGGCTGACTGCAGCTGCAGCACCATGGCCTCCCTCTCAGGGCTGACTGCATAGCAGCACCATGGCTCTCCTCCTCAGGGCTGACTGCAGCAGCACATGGCTCCTCCTCCTCTCAGGGCTGACTGCAGCTGCAGCACCATGGCCTCCTCTCAGGGCTGACTGCAGCTGCAGCACCATGGCCTCCTCTCGGCTACTGCAGCAGCACAGCTTCAGGCTGACTGCAGCTGCAGCACTATGGCTCTCCTCTCAGGGCTGACTGCAGCTGCAGCACCATGGCTCCTCCTCAGGCTGACTGCAGCTGCAGCACCATGGCCTCCTCCTCAGGGCTGACTGCAGCAGCAGCACCATGGCCTCCTCTCAGGGCTGACTGCAGCAGCAGCACCATGCCTCCCTCCTCAGGGCTGACTGCAGCTAGCAGCACCATGGCCTCCTCTCAGGCTGACTGCAGCTGCACCATGGCCTCCTCTCAGGCTGACTCAGCAGCAGCACCATGGCCTCCTCTCAGGCTGACTGCAGCTCAGCACCATGGCCCTCCAGTGACTGCAGCTGCACCATGGCCTCCCTCAGGGCTGACTGCAGCAGCAGCACCATGGCCTCCCTCTCAGGGCTGACTGCAGCTACAGCACCATGGCTCCTCCTCTCAGGGCTGACTGCAGCTGCAGCACCATGGCCTCTCCTCTCCAGGGCTGACTGCAGCAGCAGCACCATGGCCTCCTCTCTCAGGCGACTGCAGCAGCAGCACCATGGCCTCCTCTCAGGCTGACTGCAGCCGCAGCACCATGGCCTCCTCTCTCAGGGCTGACTGCAGCAGCAGCACCATGGCCTCCCTCAGGCTGACTGCAGTAGCAGCACCATGGCCTCCTCTCCCTCTCAGGCTGACCGCAGCAGCACCATGGCCTCCTCTCAGGGCTGACGCAGCTACAGCACCATGGCCTCCTCTCAGGGTTGACTGCAGCAGCAGCACCATGGCTCTCCTCTCAGGGCTGACTGCAGCAGCAGCCCATGGCCTCCCTCTCAGGCTGACTGCAGCTGCAGCACCATGGCTCCTCTCTCAGGCTGACTGCAGTGCAGCACCATGGCCTCCTCTCCAGGGCTGACTGCAGCTACAGCACCATGGCCTCCCTCTCAGGGCTGACTGCAGTGCAGCACCATGGCCTCCCTCTCAGGCTGACTGCAGCCAGCACCATGGCCTCCTCCTCAGGGCTGACTGCAGCTGCAGCACCATGGCCTCCTCTCAGGCTGACTGCAGCGCAGCACCATGGCCTCTCTCTCAGGCTGACTGCAGCTGCAGCACTATGGCTCTCCTCTCAGGGCTGACTGCAGCCAGCAGCACTATGGCTCTCCTCTCAGGGCTGACTGCAGCCAGCACCATGGCCTCCTCTCAGGGCTGACTGCAGCAGCACCATGGCTCTCCTCTCAGGGTTGACTGCAGCTGCAGCACCATGGCCTCCTCTCAGGGCTGACTGCAGTAGCAGCACTATGGCCTCCTCCAGGGCTGACTGCAGCAGCACCATGGCTCTCCTCTCAGGCTGACTGCAGTACAGCACCATGGCCTCCTCTCTCAGGCTGACTGCAGCGCAGCACCATGGCCTCCTCTCAGGCTGACTGCAGCCGCAGCACCATGGCCTCCTCTCAGGCTGACTGCAGCCGCAGCACCATGGCCTCCTCTCTCAGGGCTGACTGCAGCTAGCAGCACCATGCCTCCTCTCCAGGGCTGACTGCAGCTGCAGCACCATGGCCTCTCCTCAGGGCTGACTGCAGCAGCAGCACCATGGCCTCCTCTCTCCAGGCTGACTGCAGCTAGCAGCACCATGGCCTCCTCCTCTCTCTCAGGATTGACTGCAGTAGCAGCACCATGGCCTCCTCCTGAGGCTGACTGCAGCTGCAGCACCATGGCCTCCTCTCCAGGGCTGACTGCAGTGCAGCACCATGGCCTCCTCCTCTCAGGCTGACTGCAGCAGCAGCACCATGGCCTCCTCTCTCAGGGCTGACTGCAGCCACAGCACCATGGCCTCCTCTCTCAGGGCTGACTGCAGCTGCAGCACCATGGCCTCCTCCTCACAGGCTGACTGCAGCTGCAGCAATGGCTCTCCTCTCAGGCTGACTGCAGCAGCACCATGGCCTCCTCTCGGGTTGACTGCAGCAGCACCATGGCCTCCTCCCTCAGGGCTGACTGCAGCCACAGCACCATGGCCTCCTCTCTCAGGGCTGACTGCAACAGCACCATGGCCTCCTCTCAGGGCTGACTGCAGCAGCACCATGGCCTCCTCCTCAGGGCTGACTGCAGCTGCAGCACCATGGCCTCCTCTCTCAGGCTGACTGCAGCAGCAGCACCATGGCTCTCTCTCAGGGCTGACTGCAGCAGCAGCACCATGGCCTCTCCTCCCTCTCCAGGGTTGACTGCAGTAGCAGCACTATGGCTCTCTCTCTCAGGGCTGACTGCAGCTGCAGCACCATGGCCTCCTCCTCAGGCTGACTGCAGCAGCACCATGGCCTCCTCTCGGGCTGACTGCAGCAGCAGCACCATGGCCTCCTCCAGGGTTGACTGCAGCCGCAGCACTATGGCTCCTCTCTCAGGGCTGACTGCAGCTAGCAGCACTATGGCCTCCTCTCTCAGGGCTGACTGCAGCTGCAGCACCATGGCCTCTCCTCTCAGGGCTGACTGCAGCTGCGCACCATGGCTCCTCTCTGGGCTGACTGCAGCTGCAGCACCATGGCCTCCTCTCAGGCTGACTGCAGCTGCAGCACCATGGCCTCCTCCTCAGGCTGACTGCAGCTGCAGCACCATGGCCTCCTCTCTCAGGGCTGACTGCAGCGCAGCACCATGGCCTCCTCTCTCAGGGCTGACTGCAGCTGCAGCACCATGGCCTCCTCTCAGGGCTGACTGCAGTAGCAGCACCATGGCCTCCTCTCTCTCTCAGGGCTGACTGCAGCTAGCAGCACTATGGCCTCCTCCTCTCAGGTCTGAGACTGCAGCACCATGGCCTCCCTCAGGCTGACTGCAGCAGCACCATGGCCTCCTCTCAGGGCTGACTGCAGCTACAGCACCATGGCCTCCTCTCAGGGCTGACTGCAGCAGCAGCACCATGGCCTCCTCCTCTCAGGGCTGACTGCAGCTACAGCACCATGGCCTCCTCTCAGGGCTGACTGCAGCTGCAGCACCATGGCCTCCCTCTCACGGCTGACTGCAGCTGCAGCACCATGGCCTCCTCTCAGGGCTGCACTGCAGCAGCACCATGGCCTCCTCTCAGGGCTGACTGCAGCAGCGACCATGGCCTCCTCTCTCAGGGCTGACTGCAGCCAGCACCATGGCCTCTCCAGCTGACTGCCAGCACCATGGCCTCTCTCTCAGGGTTGACTGCAGCAGCACCATGGCCTCCTCTCTCAGGGCTGACTGCAGCTGCAGCACCATGGCCTCTCCTCAGGGCTGACTGCAGCTGCAGCACCATGGCCTCCTCTCAGGCTGACTGCAGCAGCAGCACCATGGCCTCTCCCTCCTCTCCAGGGCTGACTGCAGCAGCACCATGGCTCTCCTCTCTCAGGGCTGACTGAGCTGCAGCACCATGGCTCTCCCTCAGGGCTGACTGCAGCAGCACCATGGCCTCCTCTCAGGGCTGACTGCAGCCAGCACCATGGCCTCCCTCTCAGGGCTGACTGCAGCAGCAGCACCATGGCCTCCTCTCTCAGGGTTGACTGCAGCTGCAGCACCATGGCCTCCTCTCTCAGGGCTGACTGCAGCTGCAGCACCATGGCTCTCTCTCAGGGCTGACTGCAGCAGCAGCACCATGGCCTCCTCTCCTCAGGGTTGACTGCAGCAGCAGCACCATGGCCTCCCTCAGGGCTGACTGCAGCTGCAGCACCATGGCCTCCTCCTCAGGCTGACTGCAGCAGCACCATGGCCTCCTCCTCTCAGGCTGACTGCAGCACAGCACCATGGCCTCCCTCTCAGGCTGACTGCAGCGCAGCACCATGGCCTCCTCCAGGCTGACTGCAGCTACAGCACCATGGCTCTCCTCTCCAGGCTGACTGCAGCCGCAGCACTATGGCCTCCTCTCAGGGCTGACTGCAGTAGCAGCACCATGGCCTCCCCTCTCAGGGCTGACTGCAGCTGCAGCACCATGGCCTCCTCTCTCAGGCTGACTGCAGCAGCAGCACTATGGCCTCCCTCTCAGGCTGACTGCAGCTACAGCACCATGGCCTCCTCTCAGGCTGACTGCAGCTGCAGCACTATGGCTCTCCTCTCACAGGGTTGACTGCAGCTGCAGCACCATGGCCTCCCTCAGGGTTGACTGCAGCCGCAGCACCATGGCCTCCTCTCAGGGCTGACTGCAGCCGCAGCACCATGGCCTCCTCTCAGGCTGACTGCAGCTGCAGCACCATGGCCTCCTCCTCAGGGTTGACTGCAGCTGCAGCACCATGGCCTCCTCTCTCAGGGCTGACTGCAGCTGCAGCACCATGGCTCTCCTCTCAGGCTGACTGCAGTAGCTGCACCATGGCCTCCTCCTCCTCAGGCTGACTGCAGCTGCAGCACCATGGCCTCTCCCTCAGGGTTGACTGCAGCCACAGCACCATGGCCTCCTCTCAGGCTGACTGCAGCTACAGCACCATGGCCTCTCTCTCAGAGCTGACTGCAGCAGCAGCACCATGGCCTCCTCTCAGGGCTGACTGCAGCAACAGCACCATGGCCTCCCCTCTCAGGGCTGACTGCAGCTGCAGCACTATGGCTCTCCTCTCACAGGCTGACTGCAGCTGCAGCACCATGGCCTCCTCCCGAGCTGACTGCAGCTAGCAGCACCATGGCCTCTCCTCTCAGGGCTGACTGCAGCACAGCACCATGGCCTCCTCCTCAGGCTGACTGCAGTACAGCACCATGGCCTCTCCTCAGGGCTGACTGCAGCTAGCAGCACCATGGCCTCCTCTCCCAGGCTGACTGCAGCTGCAGCACCATGGCCTCCTCTCTCAGGCTGACTGCAGCTGCAGCACCATGGCCTCCTCTCTCAGGGCTGACTGCAGCTGCAGCACCATGGCCTCCTCTCCAGGGCTGACTGCAGCTGCAGCACCATGGCCTCCTCTCAGGGTGACTGCAGCCTCAGCACCATGGCCTCCTCTCTCAGGGCTGACTGCAGCTGCAGCACCATGGCCTCCTCTCAGGGCTGACTGCAGCAGCAGCACCATGGCCTCCTCTCCCAGGGTTGACTGCAGCTGCAGCACCATGGCTCTCCTCCTCTCAGGGCTGACTGCAGTAGCAGCACCATGGCCTCCTCTCAGGCTGACTGCAGCTACAGCACCATGGCCCTCTCTCAGGCTGACTGCAGCTGCAGCACCATGGCCTCCTCTCTCAGGGCTGACTGCAGCAGCAGCACCATGGCCTCCTCTCTCAGGCTGACTGCAGCTGCAGCACCATGGCCTCCTCTCCAGGGCTGACTGCAGCGCAGCACCATGGCCTCCCTCTCAGGCTGACTGCAGTCAGCACCATGGCCTCCCCTCTCAGGGCTGACTGCAGCTGCAGCACCATGGCCTCCTCTCAGGGCTGACTGCAGCTGCAGCACCATGGCTCTCTCCCTCAGGCTGACTGCAGCACAGCACCATGGCCTCCCCTCAGGGCTGACTGCAGCCAGCACCATGGCCTCTCCTCAGGCTGACTGCAGTAGCAGCATCACTTAGCATAAACTTATTAGCACCTATACATTCATGACACTTCATGATATTATATCCATTCTGACAACACATTGTACATATTTCACAGGCACAGGTGAACAGTACTATACTAAATCAGGTAATATCTTCTTGTCTTTAACTACAATGCACAGCAGGGGCCTTCCCTATCAGCTAACTAAGTGCAGAGACCAGGGCCACCATGGTGAGAGGAAAAACAAGTAACCTGGAATTGGCTGTCAAGCTCAATTTGGGCAATGAGCTTGGTGAGACATAAGCAACTTTGACAGCACCACATTGAGAGACAAATCCACTGGCCTCCGGGAGAATAATAGCTGAGGCATACTACTGGCTCGACAGCTCGCACCAGTCTTTCTGAGAGGATAACTACAGTCCCTTCTCTCATCACTGGTCTGGGGACTCTGCGTCACTTGTGAGGGGTGCCTCTGCCTAGGTGGGAGCGTCAAACTTGGGCACTATCATTGGCTCCCTGCTCTGCAGGCTCTGTTTCTACAACACTTGATTCATTTTGCGAGGCTCCAGGCGAAATCAAACTTTGAGGTGCTGAAGGGGGTGGTCAGCACTCTCTATAGTGTTCTTCAAGTTCTGGTATGTCACCAGAAAGACTCATTCCATCAGCCCCCCCTCAGGCAAATCATACAATTTCCACACTACACGAAACTCAGCATCTTCAGATGTGATACTTTGCACTTCACTTTCAGGAGCATTGGCTCCAAGGAACCATGAGGAGTTAGGCGGTCAGAAGGCCCAGCTTCATCTACCAATAAATCATGAGGTTACCTCGAAACTTATTTGACTCAAGTTCATAAGAAAGTAATAGGCATAGTCCTCACTTTCATCAGAAGTGGACTGAGTCATTATCATTTCTGGGCCTGCTACGGAGGAAACCTTAAATCAGAGACCACATGGGGTATGCTCTGTCTCTTTCTTGCAGCAGCATCGAGTCACTGGCCCAGGGGGGGCTCAATTTCCCTGAGGTTTCAGCCTCAAACATGACTTGGCTAATAGGCAGCAAGTGGTTACAGTGCATGGTCTTAACAGCTTTGAGTTGTTCTCGGTGCACCTCCACACACAGGTAAGTCATCCAACTTACCATCTACTACATGGGGAAGATGGTGCCACCCAATCAATAATTTTGTATTTACCATGCAGTCCCAAATTGCGTAACAACACATGGTCTCAGGTGAAGCTCTTGAGCCTTTACTTTTTATCATGCCTCTCTTTGTTGGCTAGATTTCTCTTAGTGGCCATTGTCTAGGCCAGTTGATAGGCATGGTTCAATTGAGCTTTCAGTTTTGTGCATAATTGCAAGTAGTTTTGGCTCGGACCCCATCTGGAGACCCCAAAACGAGACATCAACTGGCAACTTCAGGCCTCTACTACGGAACATGAGACGTGCCGGGGAGAACAGTAGCATCATTTTTTGTTAGTGTATCGTGTACTCAAGGTGCTAATCTGCTGGTTCCATTTATGCTTGTCTTTTGGGTGGTAGGTGCTCAGCATGTCTAGCAGAGTGCAGTTAAAATGTTTGGTTAAGGGTCTCCCTGCATGTGATAGGGGTGGTTCTTGACTTTTACCCTGCCCCCATAGAGAAATTCTTTGAGTTAGCTGACTCTCAAAGTCTCTGCCTTGATCAGAATGAATTTGCTTGAGGGGCACCATAGTGGACGCAAGAAATTTTCCACTTGCACCCTTTACCACGGTAGATGTCTTTGATCTTGGTGGGAAAAGCTTGTGCATACCATGTTAAATGATCCGTGACCACTAACTCATTGCCAGTGTTCCACTGATCAGGTTCTAAACACAAGAAGTCTATGCAGACTAGTTCCATGAGGGTGCTAGTAGTCACATTACCAGAGGGCGACAGCCCTCTAGGCAGGGCTTTTCTTTCAGGCAGCCACTACAAGTCTTTACACGGTGCTCAACATCAGTCCCATTTTGGGCCAGTAGAGCGAAGATTGTACCAGGTCAAGGTTTCTGTCAATACCGTAGATGCCCCATGTGACTGTGGAGGGGACCTCAGAACCAAATCTTTAAAGGCCGTGGGCAGGACCAATTGTTGCTTGTCTGCTTTGTCACTTTGATCTACTGTCTCTCTATACAACAACTGATTGAGCAACTAATCTAGGGCTTTCTTTAAACAATAAAGCAGTTTGCAAGTCAGTGGAATGTAACTTTGACACATCTTTCCCCGCACGATATCAAGTGCTGGCTGAATCCATAGGATCACTGGGATTGGAGCCCACTGGATGCTGTCATTGTCAAATTGAGTGGTGCACTAATATCTAGAGCATGAGGTGGCAATAAGCAACTGGTATGCAGGTGTAAGAAGGGCCCAAACAATCCTACTAAACAGTCCACTGTGTCCGCAGACATCGGTTCATCTCTATCAAACTTTTGGCACAATGCTCGAATGTCAGGTTCAGACAGCCTGGCCCAATCACTCTTGGAAGTGGGCCTTCATGATAGGGCATCAGTGTCAATATGGTTCAGGCCCGGTCTGTATTCGACAGCATAATCATAGGTTGATAATGCAGAAAGCCACCGGTGCCCAGTGGTGTCTAACTAGCTGAAGTCTGTACATAGGTCAACGGGTTGTGTCAGTCTTCACCTATATCTTTGGCCCATATACAGTAGGTGTTCATGAAACTGGTCAACGATGGCCCATTTAACACAAGGAACTCCAACTTATGCAGGCATGGTTTCGTTCAGGCGAGTCAAGCTCCACTGGTGAAAGCTACTGGTCTCAGGCCATCCTCATGGTCTTGATACAGCACCACTCCTAGACCCTGCAGACTAATGTCTGTATGCAGCACATAGGGTTTGGTGGGGTCCAGCATAGGGATGGGATGGGGCGTGCTGAGCTGGTATATGATCTCATGGAAGGCTGCTTCACAGCTCGGGCATCAAGCGGGCCCGAAGAGTTCACCTGGGCAGAAGTATACTTTTTCTGGTTCTTTAATGGACCCTTTTTTGTATTTATGATTGGTAGGAGGGTAACCCTGAGTAAGGTTCAATAGTGGGCGAATCACCTTGGAATAGTCTTTTATGAACCTGCGGTAGTAGCCACAGAACCCCAGGAAATGTTGTAGTCCTTTCAGATCATGGGGCTGGGGCCAAGTAGTCAGTGCTTCAACCTTTCTGGGATCAGTCTCTATCCCTTTTGTAGATACTATGTGCCCCACATACTTCACGGTGGTTTGGAAATACTGGCACTTGTCAATGGACAGCATGAGGCCGTAGTCTTCCAGTAGGTCTAGAATTTTAAACAGTCAGTTCTCCTGCTCCTCTAAGGTGCTCCCAAACACAATGACATCATCCAAGTACATCAGACATTCCAGTAAATTCATATCTCCCACTGCACATTCCATCAGTCGCTGAAAGGTGGCCAGGGCGCCCGATATCCCCTGTGGCATCCTCAGAAACTCGTAGAACCCCAATGGACAGCTGAAGACTGTTTTCTCATGGTCTTCCAGGCCATCAGGATCTGGTAGTATTCGCTGCGAAGATCCAACACCGAGAACCATTTGCTCCCATTCAAGCAGTCCAGGGCATCTTGTATATGAGGCATAGTGCATTGGTCTGGGACGGTCTGCCGGTTCAGGATTCGATAATCAACACACATCCTCACAGACCCATTCTTCTTACACACAACCACAATGGGAGAGATGTATAGGCTCCTGGATTCTTGTATCATGCCAGCAGCGAGCATTTCCTGCAGGTGTCTTCTCACATCATATCGTCTGCTGGGGCTGGGTGTTGGGACCTCTCTCAAAATGGCTTCATCATGCAGGCGTACGTGATGCCCACACCTGGACATATCCCACATCCCATTCCTTCAATGAAAACACTTGGTCTCTCGGGCAAGTCTCTTGCTAATTTAGCCTTCCATTCAGTTGGAAACAGGGAGTCACCAAAGTCAAACAAGTCTGGGGTCAGTCTCTCCTTCTTACCAGGGTGCTTGTTGCTGGGCAATACTGCAGTGTCTGAACAGTGTACCATAGCTAGTGTGCACCCTCTGTTCACCCGGATCTCCCGATCTGACACATTGTGAATCTGGACCATCACTCATCGTGCATAGGCATGGGCATGAGCAGGCAAGATGCTGGGCTTGACCAGTAATCCTTCTCGCAATTTTCCATTGCCTGGCACATCCAACATCAGTATTTTGTTCTTGACATCTTTCCGGAGGCGGACCTCCCCTTGAATGGTACACTGGGCATTGGGGGCCAGTACCATTGAATCTGGATCCTTCCTCCACACGATCCCCACCGGTTCATCCTGGTCTACTTCCTCGGGTTTCTGTTGCAAATAATAGGCCCTCTTGATCAGAGCCAGAATTCTCAGGGCCCTTCCAATCCATCTCCCTTGTTTCTAGTGACAGAGTTGCGCCAGTCTCCCAAACATATGGGTGTTTGTCCCAATTAACAGGGGGACCCCATCATACAGTCTGGTGGGGGGACATACTAGGCCAGTGTCTCTACTCACTCCTCTATACCCGTTACAGTTGCAGGAAAAGACAACCAGAGGTGGACTTACCCTAGGTAGGGATAAGACTTGTCGTTCAGGCCCCACACATGTAAGACTTCCAGGGATTGCAAAGGCACATCAGATAAGTGTTTGTCATACCAGTCCTGGAATACAGTGGTCACTTGCGACCCACTGTCACACACAGCCCAAGTATGAATACCATTCACAGTCACTGTAGTCTACATTGAAGGGCCCACTATTTTAGACCAGTCTGGAAAGGAAGTAGCAGAGGCCTGGACAGATGATTTAGCCACAAAGAAATTTGAGTTAGGGTTTCTTGAACCCTCACTGCGGTTATTTCGGGCACCCCTTGGCCACTGATTTGCTTTTTGGAGCTCCCCTTGGAGTCTGTTTACTACTCTTTCTAAGTCCTTCTGAGACTGGCATTCTCTTTTCATATGGCCATCCTTTCCACAGTTATGACAAATGATAGACTCTTGGGTTATCCTGGGAGAGAACATCATATGAGGAACTGAAGCAGTAGTAAGAGATTGGGGTCTAGTATCTGCTTGCAGCGGTGAGAGTGGTGCAATGTGTCTTAACAGTTCCTTTAGAGTGGCAGTCAATCCAGTGATCTCAGCCTGGAGCCACCCTCAGTAGCGGATCTCTGAGGGTGCCTCCACCCCATGGCAGTCACATCCTGAAAGGGACCAGAATCTTGTTCCATGGGGAAGCACCTTGCAGAGGCACCCAACTTCAACTCTCAGACTTCCTTTAGTAGCTCGTCTTTCCAATGCTGGGCTCAAGAGCGGAAGTCCTTTGCATTCTCAGAGTGCTCGTTAAGTGCCGACTTTTGCCCCTGAGCCTCACTTGGCTGATCACTCTCGGTCACTTGTGCAGCAGCAGCAGATGTGGGAGCAATTCCCCCCTTGGGGTCCCTTTTGCTCAACCCCCTGAATTTCTTTCATTAGCTCATCATAGGAGGGGGGGGGCGAGTCCAGTCGGGTGGCAAGGTGCAACTGAAGCAGTAACAATTCTGAAAACAGAGCAGACTTAAGGATCCTGTCAAGCCTAGTTCAATCTAATTCATTTGATGGCAAACACGCTTTCTTGAGGCACTCTTGTAGTAGCTCTTTCAAGCTCGAGGTACATACACAGACAATGGCTCCTGGGTACTGCTGAGCATTTCTTACTCTCTACTGCAGATCCTCATCTGAATCTGGGCTCCCATACACATTTTCCAATGCATCAAGAATAGTCCTGTGCGGTTGCTTGAAGTTTGATAGTAAGCAGCGCATGAAAGTAGCCAGGCAGGGACCTGGAGGCTCTCACTCAACCTCTTTCATTTCTCTGCTTCGAGCACTGCCATTCAAGTACTAGAGGGGCAACATAGTCTATCTAGGTCTCCCAGTCATTCTCCTTCTGGGGGTGGGAGGTGCCCAAGAAGATTCTCAGCCTCGGTAGGAGTCGTGACTAATGGCAGGTACAGATATAGGGGCCAGCAGTGGCATGGGCACAGAAGGCAGGACAGTAACAGGTGCTGGAGTGGGAGGGGGTGATGGGTAAGGAACACCCCCAGGTGGCAGAAATAGTTTTTTAAAGTCCTCTACGGTTTTCCCTTCCTCCAGCAACAACTTAGCAAATTTCTCCTCAAAAGTCTCACATAATGGTGGGAGCTCATCCTCCCTGGGGTCTTTACTATCTTTTGTTATCACTCTCCAGGCAGCTGGAACCCCTTCTGGGGCAATAGTCTTTGGCACTTTAGAGCTGTCTATGAGGTCACTGCACTCTACCAAGGCAATGATAGTTTGGGCGATGAAATCAGCCTGTCGACCCACCACCACAGGGTTTTTTAAACATTCAACATTGGAGAGTGCTCCCTCTACACTGTCTTTACTGGTACCCAGGGGAATATCCAGTATAAGCAGAGCATTTTGGGGGTCGATCTCCTGCCCAGTACACCACCGCACCAACTGGTGTACAGCCATTTCTACTGGGGTAGCCATTAGTCTTTAACAATAATTCGTACTTTTTGGCAATTAGAAGGAACAAAATCCCAGCGGTGAGCCTCCAAAATGTAACCCCTAGGTGGTGCTATCCCAAGGGCTACTACCCCTTCCTGCTTGGCTAGTAGCAGGTTAAGGGGCCTGAGTTCTGAAACGGGTGCCTCCACCCGGAGGTCAGGGTTGGTAGTGGTCAAGCTAACCTGGGCACAGCCCTCTGGGACACTGTAACCCCCCCTCTTTCCTTACTAGTGGCCGGAACAATACACAATAATCACTTTCACAATACCCCTGATACACCAGACAAGTACCCACATGTTTGCAGTTACCACCAGGGCTTTCCTCTGGCTCGGCCCTGGGGACCCCCTGTAAAACAAGGTTATACACAGCAAGTAACAGCAATACAGTACTCTTGCACAAACTGGAATCACAGTCAGGGTAAATGCAAAAGAGTTAGATCTGATTTATTTAAGGGGCCTGAACAAGGAGGGAGTAATCAGGTTAACTTGCTTAAAGGCTCCATCAATCAAACAGTTATGCATGCAATCAGGGTCCATAAACAGTCACACTCTGGTACCCAGATGGAGAATGGTGGATTAGCCAGGAACACTGCAGCTGGTTGGGGCCCTGTGATGGAAGAAAACAGCATGCACAACACACACTATTTGTAATCCGGAGCCAGAGGGCTCAGTTCGTGAAAAGAAAACAACAAGACAATCAGATGTCGCACTTTTAGAATTAGGCTGTTGTTTTAGGAGCTACCCTGATGATTACTCATGATGCCCAAGACTGGACACAGGCTAGACAAAATCGAGACAGCAGGTGGTTAATCTGGAGTGCCAGGAGAGGCAGGGCCCACACAATTGGCTAAGGCATCATTCCTGTTCAAGCATGGAGCAGGGACTGATCCCAGGCAGCTTTCTCATTGGTGGCTTTCTCTGTGCAGTGGGGTAGTCTGGCAGGGCCAGCGTGGCATGGCCCAGGCCGAATGGAGATGAACGCGAATTCAGTCCGATTAGGCTGGATAAAGCTTACAGCAAGTAGAACACAGTTCACACAGTGGGGAACCACAAATCCCGACCCACTTTCAAGACACAGCACATTTACATGTAAGGAAATTCTACTGTACCAGGCAAACCACTCTCTGGTCATGATCGCAAAGTCTCTGCACAAACCGGGGATTCAAAAACAGCTGGAAATCCTGACAGGCCGATCGCATTCAGCAAATCTTCAGTCTTCTTCAGGTATGAGCCTGGTAAAAAAATCAGTGGCTTACTTCGTTCTCACAAACTTGGATTTAGTCTGAAATAATTCTCTTCTCTCCCTCTCAGGGGCAGCAGGCAGACATGCAGGCTATACAGGCACTCTCTGGCAATCACATTCAAACTGCTAAAATGCTGGACACCAGCCTGGCAGTGAGCATTTAGGCAAGCTCAAGGAAGACTTTTCAGGAACCCCCATTTGTAGGGGGGATACACATGGAATTAAATTACACATTGGAACATGAAGTAGGAGTAATATAGGATACATTGCAACAAGGAATTTACACATTGGTACATGGAGTGAGAGAAAATTGTACAAGGAATTATAACGACATAGGGTATAAAAATGTATATACATACATGTCAGCTACTAATCTATGGGTAACATGTTAGACAGGAAATGAGGCTAGAAGTGCAGAGGGATAAGTGCAGAAGTTGGTGGATATCTGCCAGCATTTATAGCCATTGCTAAAGCTGCTGGTCAGGCTGCATGGGATCTAGGATGGGAAGTAGGGGAAGGGAAGATGTGGGGGAAGGGAGAGGGTTAGGCAAGAAGAGGAGGGGAAGGGAAGATCAGATACATGAGCAGTTTACCGCGTAGAAGTTTGTCAGGGCTGAGGATATGGAATGCCTAGAGGAGGAGTGACAGATTTGTACCGGCAGGTCACTCCAGAGCCTCGGGAGGTGGTAGGAGAAGGCCGATTGGCCTGCAGTGGTCCAGTGGTGAGGGATTACCAACAGCCAGGAGTCAGTAGATCTAAAGGCGTGAGAGGGGGGTTGGGGGGAAGATAGGGAGGAGGTGAGGTAGGGCGGAAGAGACCCAAGCCAGAGGTTGGAAGCATATTTTGCACTATGGAGTAGGTGTCGGCTGTCAAGGGAGGGGAAGTCCAGCGCATGGTAAAGCTCGCAGTGGTGGGTGCGAGGGGGAGCATCGAGGGCAAAATGGCAGAAAGCATTGAAGCGGGGATCCAGTCTGGATAGAGTAGATTTAGGAGCGGCACTGTAGACTACATCATAGTAGTCGAAAGTAGGTAATATCGTTTTCTGCACAATTTTGCGTCTCACCGGTAGCGGGAGGCAACTGTGGTTCCTGTACAGAGCGCCGAGCTTAGGGCACAGTTTTTTCAGGATAGCATCCACATGGGCAGAGAAGGATAGATGTCAGTCAAGCCAGACACCTAGGTACCTAAAAGTTGTCAAGTTCTCAAGGACTGTCCCGTCAAGGGTGTGGAAGATCAGGGGTGTGGTAAGCCTGAATAGTCTCTGCCTAGTGCCGAAGGTCATGGAGACTGTTTTCTTGGCATTAAGGGAGAGTTGGTGGAAGCTAAACCAGAGCTGAACTTTATTGAAATCAGCCTGTAGACTGCTAGCAACTGTCACAAACCCACTCAGCAGGTCAGCCTTCTACTCCCAATGTGCCAACCTCTGAGAGCAGTCTTGTGAACAGTTAACAGAAACAGGGTAACCCTCCTGTCTGTTTTGTGGGTTCAAATCAACCTTTGGTCTCAAGTTCTGGAGGGATTCAAACTGTGAACCTCTTGTTAGCATACCCAATGCACAGGCTCAGATAATTCTGTCTTCAGGGGGGCCAGATATCTTTGCCTACGGGCATCTAACCAGGTGAACAAAAATGAACCCTTAAAAACTCTAATAAAAGACCTCAGATTTAACTCTACCTTTTTCCAGTTTGGTATCACTATTCAAGCTTATGCACAGTGTCAGCTTTAACCATATATACTTTACTTGTTAAAGAAAGAAATTCAAGGACAGACCAAGTAGGCTCTAAAAACAGAGTTTTACTAAAATAGATAAAAAATATGTAAAATATAAAATACAAAACCATATACAGTATCACAAGAACCATACAATCTTTTAAAAGAACAGGGTTTTAACAGTGCAATTCCTACTACAGTACTTAGATTTGTCTCTCTCTCTCTAAATACCTGCTTAAAGTGCTCAAAGATGTTTCTTTCTCAGAGTGTAGCTAGAAGTGAGTGTCAAGGAAAACAGAATACTGTTTAAAAAACTGTCTTTGCCAACCCCTTTGAGTGAGGTCACCTAGCACCTCCTCTGTTTATGAAAATCATACACTCAGGATATTTAATCATATTAGAAGGTAAGAAAATTAAGGTTACATCAGCAGAAACTCCTTTCCCCATGTGACTTCCCCAATGAAGCCTGTAAATTTCCTTTCATCTATAAGCAGTATCCTCTCTCACACAGACATCAAAGCATTTGTGATTTCGACCAGTGTGCCATAACCTGGTTTCCTCCTCTAAACGTCATAAATTTTTATAATTTTCCTCTTAGCAACTACAGCTATAATTAAGTTAGATAAATAGGAGATCCTTGATTAGGTATCTTCTAGCCTGTAATTATCTCATGGCTTTCATCTTTTTGCTGAGACCTGGGGGTGAGTGAAGTCATTCCAAGAGCACCAGATTTCTCAGCAGAGAAAATCAGTAACACATTTTTATATTTTAAAAACCATAGCATACTCAGAAATGGCTGTCCACGTGTCACAGCAACCTCCTCAGGGGTACAGCCAGAGGTAAAGAGGACTGTGGCATATGCATACATGTGAATAGAGGTAAATGAACAGGTTTGAGGCAGGCCATTTAGGAAGATGGAAAAGAGAATGGGACTGAGTACTGAGCCATGGGGGATGCCAGTATCTATTGGGAAGTGAGGTGGAATCAGCAATTCTTAAGAACTGAGTTCTGCCTTCCAGGTATGCTCTGAACCAATTGGTTGCAGGCGCAGATAAAGCGGCTTCAGAGAGGCAGGATAGCAACAGGGGGAGGGAGACAGTGTTGAAAGCTTTGGCTAAGGTGACAAAGATGGCTGCAGTAATAAGACCTTTGTCCATCCCCGAGAGGATAGTGTCAGAGAGTCTTAGGAGGGAAGTGGCGGTAGAGTGGTTCTTCCTAAATCCAGACTGGAAGGGGGAGAAGAAGTTGGATTCTGAGAGGAAGCTGGAGAGTTGAGAGAGCACAAGATGCTCCTGGAGTTTTGTGAGGGTGGGGTGGAGGGAGATGGGGTGGTAACTGGCCATGGTGGCGGGGTCCCCTCCTTTGGGAAGTGGTAGGACTGTGGCGTGTTTCCACTCTGCAGGAACTGATTCAGAGGCAAATGATAGGTTTAGCAGGGCAGCTAGTGGAGCTGCAATGGCAGGAGAAGATAGGTAGAGAGTTTGGGGTCCATCCTGTGAGGGCTTTCCTTGGAAGGGTTAAGGTGAGTAGGGCATCAAGAGCTTCCGGAGATGTTCCCAAAGTGGAAGGTGTTTAATCCGGGGGTTGGTAGCTTCAGCATGGTGGGTGGGTGGAGCTACAGCTGACAGGGAGGCAAGGAGAGTAGTAATAAATAAATAAATAAAAAGTTATCGCCACCCTCAGAGATGAGGTCGGGGTTGGTACCGGGTCAATATGTTGCTTCAAAACAGTGCTAGAACCACGCTGTGTGAAGCGCGAAAGCATTTAGAGTGACAGGGGTATAAGAGTGGTAGGGATTACAGCTGGCCCGTCGGCTCAGTGGCAAGGCATATGTCTGTGGTGCTGACATCCCAGGTTTGGGGACAAACTCAGGAGTCAGAGGGCTGGCAGGGGAAAAGGATTGAGCATCCCATGAACTGCTCTCCTTCTCCAGGGGGAAGGGAGGAGGAGAGTGTCTGGTGCAATGCAGACCTCTAGCGGAGTCTGAGGGGTACAGCTGCAGCTGGTGCCACATGTAACAGAAGGCAGGGTGGACGCTGGCATCATTGCATGCCCCCATTCCCAGGGAAACAAATACACAAAAAATGTATCGCCGGCCGCTAATAACGGCCTCCGCCTCTGCCGCCGCTCCCCACTGCAGACCAAAGTCTGCCAGAGAGGTCCTGCTCCCATGATCCCACCATCGGGGGCAAGCCAGGGCTTTGCAACCATGTTTTGTGGGAAGGAACACCTGCCCGGGGGGGGACCGATGAGCAGAGCAGGTAGGGAATTACCACTACCCCTGTCACTGACCACGATATGGAGGAAGGGGTGAAGAAGCTTGTGCTGCTGTGCCTGGTCGAGTCACTAAGGCACCAGCACACAGCAGTCATGGAAACCTGGGACGCAGGTTCGGTTCCCCCCAGGTCTCCTGCTGTTGCAACTTTTTTTTTTAAGTAATAAAAAAAAAATTATGAATAAATTCCCCTCTTCAGAGTTTCTCCCTATCCCTGAAGTCCACACACGCCTTGGAGTTGATTATTTAAAGTCCGATGGGGTGCAGGAGCAATGTCCCGCAAAAAAATGTCCCAGTGATTTCAATAGGGTGTGCGCATTTGTTGTGTGGTCGCTGTTTTGCCTGACGTTGTATTGGAGCATGACATTTTGCTTGTGACATTAATTGCTGCGCTGTTTTTGTATTAGTCATTATGACCCCATGCTGTCGAGGTCAGACTCACCCACTTCAACTCCTCTCCGGAAAGAGTAGTTGGGTGAAGAGTGGATCTAGAAGTGCCCAGCCCAGCTCTTGCAGTCGGAAAGACAGGTGACACTGGCACTGGCAGCAGAGGAGGAGTCGGCACTGAGTCTAGCACTGAAAAGTAAAGAAGTTGGCACCAGTACCAAAGGAGCTGGAACCAGGGAAGGCATTGCCAAAGAGACTGAGCCCTGTGCTGAGGAATCCCTCGATGCTGAAGGTGGCACTGGGACAAGCTACAGAAGGTCTGACCCCGGCGCTGGGCCCAGCACCACCCACAGCGAAGGTCCAGCCAGCACAGGAGTGACCAGAGAAGGTATCTGGGCCAGTCCCAAGACAGTGACACTGCAAAGGGGCACGGCCAGAGGGACAGGCATCAGCAGTGTGGTCACCAGCAAGGACTCAGAGGCCGCTGCCAGAGCTAAATGCTCTACTTGGCTAGAATGTCCCAAATGCATTTCCAGTGTCCCTGGCCCGTGGAACCTGGAACTGCAGGAATGGGCAAACGAGCCAGACACTGTACCCACTGCTCCATAAGAGCTGCCCAGTGGTGAAACTGTCCACCTGAGGCTCTACAGGAGGGCAGGAAAGGGCTTTGGGCCCAAGACCTTGAATTGCCATGAGAGGAGTCATCAAGGAAACTGATGGTGCTGGAGAGGGCCTCCTACTCCCGGACCTCGAAGACCTCGTGGCAGACATACCAGAGGGAACCTCGAGCAGTACTGCTTCTCCCCTTCCAGACAGGCAGCACCAGGTCCCCAATCAGGACTGAAAACAGACCCGCTTCTTTCTGTGTTTACAGAAGGGCTGTCCTCGGTCCTGAACAAATGACTATCCATCGTCAGAACCATCTATCAGCGAGAGAAGTGGACTGGAAATGACCCCACTGCCCAAGCAGCATGCCTGAAGAGGCTTCTTACCATCACCATCACCATCCTGTTCAGCAGGGCTGAGAGAAACTGACAACAAACAAGCAAACAAACATACTACAATTTTTTAAATACTAAAGTGACACAAAATAACCAACACTACAACACTAGCTTTAAACACTGAACTCAAACAAACTGAATGCTGCTGTCATATATGTGAAGTTCTGACCCCAGATGGCAAGCAATGTCGAAACTGAGCGCACTCAACAGCGGGAAAAAGGAACTGAGGTGGCAGTGGGCCAGTGCTGAAGTAAGCCATACAGTTCAAGCTAGTCTCACAGTGCTGTGCATGTGCAGCCTACCTTGGCACCTGTCATCCTGAACGTTTCTGGCTCCCATGGGTCCTAGCACCTACAGCTCAGAACCCATCAGTATGAATCAATGGTGAAGACTGGTCCTGGAAGATCTAGAAACAGTACTCCAGGTGGGGTCTTGAGTGATACAGTGGCAACACTACTTCCTTCTCCTGCTAGAACTCCCTTCCCTATGCAACCCACCATTCAGCGAGCCTTGCTTACTACCTTGTCACACTGCCCCACCAACCTGGAGATCAGCAGGTATATTTATATTGTCTTGTACAATGACTGTGATCTGTGTCATGTACAGTAGGTAACCTTTCCAAGCTCACAACCTCGTTAAACAGGGCCTTTGGTCCTAAAAGTTTTTATCTTGTTCAAAAATAAAGGTTTTTATCTCTTTCTGTCTCTCTCTCTCTCTCTCTGTCTGTCTCAGATATGACTTCCCCAAGGTCACTGCCTTGCTTGGTGACTGTAAGTATCCCCCCCCCCATCTTATACACAGCCACTGGGTTTCCCACCCCGATTGCATGGCTAAGTTATACAGAAATACTGAAAGGAATTCCAAGGCTGCTGCAGATCGCCACTCGTGGCAGCATGCTAATCACAGCTAGCCTCTGGATTCCTTTCAATATTTCTCTCTTTTGTGCTTTGATGCTCAGTAACTTTTCTGTTTTCTAAACTGAGAATGAATCAGTCTGCATGATCTAAATGAGTTTCTGTGTAACTTAGTACTGAACAACAGTACAATAGCATTTAGCTAAAAAATTGAAGTTTCCGTTTTATTTCCAGTCACACCTGATAGGAGTTAATTTTGATTAACCATATAGTGACTGCACGGCGTTGTATTCTATTTCACATATTCTGAATATTTATGAGTTGTCATTATTTATAGGGTGTTTCTGCCATTGCCATGCCCCCTAACGAAGGGTTCTTCCCAAAGCACCAGGGCAGTTTGGTGGTGCAGTCTGAGTGTTTCTGCATCACACTATTTTCTATTATGCATTAAAGCACTTTACTTATCTAGATTTTGTCATTTAGTGTAATATGTTCAAGTTCATTAGTGTGCGGGTACTCTTTGATCCTTGTGGTACTCCACTGGTCACTCTTCCTTCCCCGGTGACTGCCATTTACCACCACCTCTGCCTCCTATCTTTCAACCAGTTGGATACCCAGTTTACCACCTTCTCCCCACTCCCAGTTTGTTAAGTTTCTTAATCCACCTCCTGTATGGTACAGTGTCAAGGGCCTTAATGAAATCCAGATAAGTCATATTCAGTGCCCTCCCTCCTCGATTCACTTCCTTAGTTACCCAGTCAAAGATGTCTATTAGATTTGTTTGACATGACCTTCCGCTGTGAAGCTGTGCTACGGTGGTCCAGCAGCCCATCTGCCTCCAGGTACTCCATCAGTCTCTCCTTCAGAAGGGTTTCCATTAATGTTCCCACCACTAACTGGTCGGTAACTGCTAGCCTCCTTCCTATTGCTGCTCTTGTGCAGAGGGACCATATCGGCCCTCCTCCAGTCCTCTGGAACTACTCCATCTCCAGTGAGTTGCTGAATAGTTTTGCCAGTGGGGTGGCTAGCACTGTGCTCAGTTCCTTTAGCATCCTTGGGTGGATCCCATCCTGCCCCATTGCCTCGTTTACCTTTTAGGGCTTCCAATCTCCAATGGACTCTCTCTTCCAAAACAAAAAAGACTTGTGTCCATCGCCCTCACCAACCCACCCCCAATGTCTGCTGATGCAGGTCAAGCCATTCCCTCCTTCCTCCACTGTGAAGACCAAGAAGTAGTTGTTTAAAAAAATTTAGCTTTTCCTTGCTCTCCCTCTGCAGTCCCCCCACTCCTCTGATCCACACTATCCCTCCCCTGGCCTTGCCCTCCTCTTTTTGCTCACGTACCTGAACAAAACATTAAACAACTGAATAGCATCTAGACTGGAAGAGCTGTGCCACTGGGATCTGATTGAGGGACTCCGATATACATTCTAAATCACACAAGTGATTGTTGCACTGGAGCCCTACCCCCACTGACACAGGAAGTAGGACGGGAGTGCTGTAGTTCTGTCACAGCCAAGACAGGACTACAAAAGTGCTAGTTTGTTGTTTTTATTATTTTCAACACCTGTGCCCTGTGTCTGGACCTTGTATGAGAGGTAGACACACGGTGGGTTTTAATTTTAATTAAAAAGCGTTTGGTTTCCCAGGGCTCTTGGCCCCCACAGGCACTTCGGGTCATCTGACCCATATCTAGTGGCCTGCTGCGAGCAGGCGCACATTGACTATCGCGTGGAGATGCGCGAGAGACATACACGCCTGCTGCAGTGTCTGCCATGTCCACCAGGCAGTAGGGACACAGGATCTGTAAGTACAGTTTATTATGCCAGTGCCTCTGTTAAAACACTACACAAATGGAGGCCAATAAGACATTCAGGGATAATTACATTACAATTGTTGCCAGATATGTTTGATGTTCACTTACGGGGAACAAATTCAGGGATTAATTTGTGACAAGTGCTTGTTAAATAATACACTACAGGAGGAGATAATGAGACTTCAAGCCAGGGGACCAGCCACTTCAGATATAGCTGAACTAGAAGAATACATTGATTCAGTGGTATCAAATCTTAAAATTACCTCCCGGTAAGCTAGAAAAGTACATAATGAGGAACATTTACCAGAACACTTAGCAGCTGACAACACATGGACAACAGTGCCTAAACATAAAACAAAAAAGAGAGGAGGACAAATCCAGTGCACCACCCTTATCTCTACATAACACATTTGAAGTGTTTCAGACTGATGAAGGCCCCATAACAGACGACAGTGAGTTACTGATCAGCACAAACCACCTATGCTGATTTAAAACCTAAGCTTAAATCATTATCAAGTACCTCAACATACAAACAAAGCCTTTCACACAGCACTCTTAATAATACCCCTCACCTTCAAATCACTAACAAACTTATTCCAACAAGTAATACTCTAAAACCTATCTTTGTACTTGGAGATTCTATTATTAAATATACTGATCGCCTAATTTGTAACCCTGACAAACATAACTGCACCGGTTCCAGTTATAGAGGGGGGGCCAGAGTATCTGACATTACAATAATAACAAAGGACTTGTTTTCTGGGCAAACTAATAATGCACTAGTGGTCATTCAAGTAGGCACAAATGATATAAATAAAACATCCTTATCTGAGCTAAAAAAAAGATTTTGTGGCACTATATAACATCCTGACAGAAAAAGGATATGATGTCTGCTTCTCAGAGATTCTGCCAGTGCCCGGAGCCACAATGTACATAACCAACAAAATTAAGGCACTAAATGAGTGGCTGAGGAAATGGTGCCTTAAACAGCATATTTCACGTTTAACTCACTGGGAGGATTTCTACGAGAGACCATCTCTTTTTTGCTGGGATGGGTTACATCTAAGTAGGAGAGGAGTACAATCCTAGGAAAAGATGCTACATTTATCTCTAATTATTTAAACTTGCCACAAAGGGAGAATGGACTTAGATCCAAGTCTCTGGCATCCAATATTAGCACCCGGCGTTACTGTAATGTGCTGTCCCTTAATGCCAGGTCATTGAATACACTTACAATTGCTGAACTAGAAGAGAAACCTGGTGGAACACTGACTCAGAATGGTCAACAATTATTCCAGGGTATAAACTTTATCAAAAAGATTGTACAGACCCGGGGTGGGGGGGTCTGCATGTATCAAAGATAATACTGCTCACATGAGGCCTCTTTAAAACTGACACTGAAAGTTTATGGATTAATATCCAATTGAAAGGACAGCCCCAAATAACATTTGACATCTGTTACCACCACCTAATGCCAATTCTAAATACACAGATCTTATTAGATGAAATTAGAAGTATTGCAGACAAAGGTAACATTATTATCATGGGTGATTTTAATTTACCCACGCAAACTGGGAAACTTTATCAGGTGAGTCCTTAATAGACAAAAGCTTTATGTCTACTATAATCAATCTAGGACTTTATCAATTAATTAACGAACCCAGTAGAGGTAACAATATTCTAAGCCTCTTATTTACCACCCCGATAATAATATTGCTGACCATCTCCCTGTCTGACCCATTGGGCACTAGTGATCACAAATCTATATGTTTTCGCTTAGCTTATAACCAACGAGGTACCTTGAACAGCACACTGTTAAAAAACTATGACAAAACTGACTTCATAAACATAAATAAACACCTAAATAATATATTGTGGGAAAATATATTATTACCACTTACACTTGAGGAATCTTGGAATTATATGAAAAACACTATTCTAAATCAAGAAGCTAAATATGTTCCCATGAAGAATAAATATAGTGGTGGGCAAGGATACCACCTTAGGAATAAGCACATAAAAAAATTAATCCGCCACAAAAAAAACACTTCCATAAACTTAAGAAATGCCTCTATAATAAAAAAAATGAATACCTGTCACTTTTTCAGACATCTGTAAAAAAACTAGAACAAGCAATCAGATTGGCTAAGCGTAACTTGGAATTCAAAATTGCTCATACAAAAAATAGACACAAATCTTTATTTGCATACTTGAACAAAAAAAGGGTAACACCAGGCATGTTGGACTATTAAAAGTCGATAATAATCTGATTACTAATGATAAGGATACAGCCGACACATTTAACCAATACTTCTGTTCAGTATTTTCGAAAAAGGATCCTAAAATGTATCCAAAAACAACAGACACCGAACATAAAACACTGTTAATATCTAATAAACACACCGAGGAGGTGTTGAAAACACTAAACAAAAATAGTAGCCCAGGACCTAATGGCATTAGTCCAAGACTCCTCATTGAAACAGATGAAGCTATAAAACGACCATTAACAATAATCTTCAATAAATCACTGGAAGAATCTACTGTTCCTTTAGACTGGTTAAAGGCCAATGTAACACCCATCTTTTAGTTTAGTTTAGTTTAGTTTATTGTTCTAGGAATTATTACCTTTGAGCCAGAGGCTCTTTTACAAAGGTTCCACGTCAATTAGGTACAGTACAAAAGGTTACATAGATAACACAACAATTTGTGTTGTGTCAAGAGCAAGAAAACATATACAAATACATATCAAATCATTTGTGCAAAAGGACATGAGATATCAATAATCACATTATTATTACAAGAAAGAGGTCATGCCAGATTAAGAGAAATAAATAGGAAAAGTCCAGAACAGAGAGGGTAAGTGAAAAGTGTGGGAGCAGACAATAGCAGGAGAAAAGGTTTCCCAAACATGTCTTTGTCAAATAATGGAACAGGGTGGGTAGTGAGAAAATAGGAGGTTTAATCAGGGCAGTCACAGGAGCTGGAGGTGGCAAGGTGAGAGAAAGCCTTGATTTGAAAATACCTAGAGGTGGAGGCAGTAATATGAGAGCTGAGGGCATTTAGCCAGCTGGGGCACGATAGGCAAATGATCTTTGTCCCTGAGAAGTCTGGCATCGGGAGACTTGGAGAGGCTGGTGTTCTGATCTTCTGGTAAGCAGGGTGCTAGCGCTCGGGCATAACAGGTCTTGGATACAGGGTGGAGTGAGGCCCAGAGTGGATTTTTCGCCATCAGGCAGGTAAGGTACTTTATCCGGTTTGAGAGTTGCAACCAACCTGAGTCAGCATAGAGTTCACATGTGTGGAGTACGTCGATGTGCACCAGTTAGCAGCCCGACAGGCTTTATTTAGGGATGTTGTAATGCGACTAAGTGCTGTTAGTAGTGGCAGATCCGTATATAACTAAGCCATAGTCAACGACTGAGATGATAGAGGATTGGATGGCAATCCTCAGTGCAGAATGGTAGAAGCTGTCGGTTCGATACAGAATCCCAATTCGCTGATTAATAGTTTTGCTGTACTATCAATGTGAGTTGTAAGGTTAGGCCTTGATCAAAGTTGATTCCAAGATATTTGAAAATTGGCACTTGTTCAAGGGTATTTCCAGGTATGTATTAATGGTGAGTGGGAATTGCCGTTTCTTGTTTTGCGGGTTAGAGAAGAGCATGGATTTAGTTTTTGTGGTTTAGAACCAGCTTATGTTCAAGGAACCACATCTCAACTTTGGAAAAGCATGCTGAAGGTTGAGGCGTAAGAGGTTCGGATCTTTATGAGTGGCAGAATCACGGCATCGTCGGCATAGAGATTATTTGTTCAGGACAGGATTTGGGGAGGAGTTTAGGAAAGGCTGAAAGGAGGGGCCCAGGATGGATCCCTGGGGAACTCCTGAGCGAACCGGTTTTGAGTCTGAGAGAACTCCAGCTACTTTTACAGGTTGAGGCGCCGAGCAAGGTAATTTTACCCAGTCACAGGACCCCATGAGAAGCCCTAGGGATAGTAGTTGTTTGATAAGTAGGCCATGGTGAACTGTATCAAATGCCTTGGTTAAGTCAATGTAGACTGCTCCAGTTAGGTTTCCTTTGTCCATTGCATTGTGGATTGCTCCTGAGAATTCAAGTAGGGCAGTCGATGTGCTGTGCCCTTTCCTAAATCCATGCTGCTGAGTGCATAGGATGTTGTGCTTTTCCAGGTAGTCTGAAAGTTGGTCCGCCACTAAGCGTTCAAGAGCCTTAGAGAGAGGTGGTAGTATAGATATCGGGCGATAGTTACCAGGCAGTGATTTATCACCACTTTTGTGCACCAGAGTGACAACTGCAGCCTTCCATTTCCTAGGGAATTGGCTGTAGCAGAGGGAGAGATTGAAAATTTTTGTGAGGGGGAGCAGTACTTCCTCCAGAGTGAGGGACAGAAGTTTAAGGTCAATAGTGTCGCTGCTTGCTCGGGACTTAGAAATGGCCTACTTTACATATTTATAGACTTCATGCGCCTTTACTAGTTTGAAATGGAAGGGTGGTTTGGTTGGAGAGGCAGTAGTAGAGTAGGAATGGAGGGTCAGCATCAGTGAAGAAATCAGATGAGAGGACACCACTAAGGTCCGTGAAGGTATCATTTAGGGTGTTTGCAATGATCTCTGGGTCTAATGTAGTGGTTCCATCCACATTCATTATTGTAGGAGAGATTTGGACTGCTGACCCATGATATATTGTCCAGAAGGATTTCTCTAAGCCCCAGGAGTTGGAGAGGCATTCTTGAAGTAGAGCTCTTCATCAAGCGGATCTGTTTAGTACAGTGGTTGCGAGCCTGTTTATACTTTTGAATGTCCGACAGAGTGCCAGTAGCTCTTGCAGTGGCCCAGAGGTGATCCCTACTTTTGAGTTGTGCCAATAGCTTTGCTGTGAGCCAGGATTTGTGGAGTGCTTGATTTTGCGCCTTTTTACTGGTGCATAGGTGTCACAGGCAGTGTTGAAAGTAGTAATAAAGTAATCAAGGGCTAGGTCAACATCTTGAGTTTTGTAAATCAAGGACCAGTCTATCTGTCTAAGACAGGTCTTGAGATGAGTAAGGTTGCCATAAGGTAGGACTCTGCTATAGATGGTTTTGGAGCGACGAAACTTATTTGTCCAGGTACATATTATTGGAGAGTGATCACTGAGCGAGTCAGGGAGAACACTTACATTGGTTATACGGGTAGGGTGGCTGGTAAGGATCCAGTCAATGAGGGTGCTGGCCCCTGATTTGTAGTTTTTCCTGGTAGGGGAGTTTACCACTTGTGTTAAATTTGCTGCTAGGATAGCATCTTTGTTTGACCCTGCATCAGGAGCAAGCCAATTTATATTAAAGTCCCCAAGGAGAAGGAGAAAGGATGCAGAGCCAATCTTGTTAATTATCGTCCTATCAGTTTAACCTCAGTACCATGCAAATTACTGGAAAAAATAATTAAAACTATAGTAGAAACAGAACTACAAAACACTTAACATTAATAACAGTACACAACATGGATTTAAACATCGGCATTCTTGCACATCCAATCTCATAGCTTTTTATAATAATATAAATCAGGGACTAGATTCTAATACACCAATGGATGTAATCCTTCTAGATTACAGTAAAGCTTTTGATTGTGTCTCCCACAACAAATTAATTAGTAAGCTTTCATAGTTAGGACTCCCTGTCAACCTGGTATCCTTCGTCGACAGTTGGTTGACCAACAGGACACAGCAGGTCAGAATTAATGCAGTACTATCTGATATTAGAAAATGAGTAAAAGTATCTAACCCTTCTGATTGGCTCAGGGACTTCTCTAGCTGGGCATCTATCAGACAACAGATGCCCAGCTATTAAAAGTACCAACCCAGCTAACCCCATCACCAAAATCCTGTTGCCCACCCGCCTCCCTAATTGGTTAAGACTTCCTCATTTGTTTAAATTTTCGCCATTTTTGTCTCTCGCTTTTTAGAGAGACTAGCCCTAAATGCTCATGCTTGTTTAGTTACATTACAGTCACCTGCTATGTAGTTCTTAGTACAGGCACCACTACTCAGTAACTGCCCCAAAGTAAACCAATGTACATTTAATCTTCCGTTTCGTTTATTTTCTCTTTAAACTGCACTCAACTTTACTTACCAGTCTTGGTCTGTCTTCCACAGCTCACAGCATTCCACTCTTCCCCCATTATCCAACATAGCAAACCATGAAACAACGTAGGAGCAAACGAGATATCGCCTCACAAAGTACATCCCCCAAATATAAAACAATCTCTGACCCGAACGAAAAAAATAATTTAAACCGCTGCCTTCTGTCCTCGCACTCATGCGTCTTCCAACTTCCGGGTATAACATAAAATGGACATGCGCTTCACTGTTCACAAATCCACTTTTCTTCTGAAGCACCCACAAAAATAAATGGGAACTGACACAGCAGCTTCTCTCTGTCCTAAAATTACATTACAAATAAAAAAAATTACATTTCGAATAAAAAACCCCACAAAAAAATGGGACAGATACTGTCCTGCAAGTCATACAGCAGAGAGGGCACCAAAGCAAGAGAATGGGGGCAAACAACAAAAACAGATGGACTACTTTACAATAAAATATTTAAATGTTGTTTTTCTTCCATTTTTATTTCATTTTTTTAATTTTATCAAATTCCATATAAAAATATAACCGCAAGCCTATTTTCTAAGCGCAATAATACCCTCCAGGGTGGGCGGTATGGGCTATATCAGACCCTCCAGGGGCTATAAGGCCCTCTGCCTTCGGCGCGGGCCTCATTACACCCCTGGGCAGTCCGGTATAGCCCAATACTGCCCACCCTGTTGGGTATTATTGCTTACGCGGAAAAGTGTCCAGTGGGGTACCTCAGGGCTCAGTTCTTGGGCCAACCCTATTCAATTTATACATCTCTGACATGCAAATACATTCAAATAACACACTTTCCAAATTTGCCGATGACACAAAACTGGGTGGAAGGGTGGACTCGACTGACAACATAAACCAACTAAAAAATTATTTAGCATGCATCGACAATTGGGCTACCATAAGCAAAATGGGCTTTAGCATAGACAAATGTACAGTACTCCATTTTGGCAGAAACAACCTTATGCAACCTTACAAACTCAAAGACATAACATTAAAAGTATCAAACAGTGAAAAAGGCTTTGGTATTATAATTAACAATAAATTTACTTCCACTGACCACTGTGATAGAATAGCAAAAAACTCAAATGCATTGCTAAGGAGGATAGATTACACATTCATTTTAAAATCTGAAGAATGTATAATTCCACTATATAGAACCTACATAAGGCCTTATTCAAATGATGGCTCACCTTTCTGGAGCCCATATTTAAAGAAGGACATAGTCAGAGTGCAACAAATACAGAGAAGAGCAACTGGAATGGTTTCTCATCTATCACACTGGTGACATCCAGCAGACCAGACCTGGGTTTGAATCCACAACTTCCCTTACATGCTGTGTGACCCTGAGCAAGTCACTTAACCTCCTTGTGCTCCCCAGTGCTCCTCTGTAAAAAAGCTTTCAGCTTAGTGAGCTATACCTGGTTAAACAACAAAATAAAAAAAAAAAAAACACTTAGATTATCGAAACAGACTCCAGAAGCTTAATCTGCATTCCTTGCAACTGAGGCTTAGCAGAGGAGATCTTTTATTTCTCTATAAATTACTAAAATCACCATCCTTAATGCAGCAATGTGGCATACATTACTCTGAAAGGAAAGTAGTCCCAAGACTACATTCTGAGCAACTTGAAATACTACTCAGCTAAAACTAACTGAAGGTTAAATTATTTCTTATTAAGAGACCCAAAACTGTGGAACAAACTCCCACAAAGTTTAATAAGACAGTGAAACATTTGAAGTATTCAAAAGGGATTAGACATTTGGCTAACTCACCACTAGCAACAATGTTCCACAAACTTGTGGGGGGCATTCTCGATGGGCTCTTGCCTACTTATGCCCCACAAACACCAACTAAACCAAGTAAAGTCTTATCCCCTTTTTTGATCGTCTAGGCAATCCTCTCATTTGTTTAAGCCTTTGCTGCCCTAACCCTTCTCCCCACCTCCCTTTATCTAGATATACCAACCTGTTACTCTCTGTTTGGGTCTCCTTGTATTTCTTAAAAGCTGTCTTTCCCCCTTACCACTTTAACCACCTCCTCTGAGAACCATAATGGCTTCCTCCTCCTCTTATTGCTTATTTTCTTCAAACAGCTTGGTGTTGCCTTGGTTATATCCTCCCTTATCCTTTCCATTTTGTCTCCATTCCCACCTGACCATGACCCACTTCAAGTATCTACTCAGGCAGTCTCCTATTTCTTTAAAATCTGCTCTCTTGAAGTCCAGGACCCTCATCCCAGTGTGTTTTTTCCTGGCCGATCCATACGCCAAACCACACTGTGCAAGGCACCCAGAGGGCTACCCACTGTGACGCCTGCAGTGCAATCCCTGTTCAAAAGTACCAGATCTAGCAGCATTGCCCAGTTTGTAGTGTCTTCTGCAACCAGCTGCCTAAGAAAAATGCCCATAGAAACATAGACTTTGACGGCAGATAAGGACTGCTTGGCTCACCCAGTCTGCCCATTTCCCTACCTACAGGATAAACTGCAGATCCTAGTTAACCAACAGCCTATTTCTTCCTACCCCCCACAAGAATTGCCTTATGTCTGTCCCATGCATTCTTGAATTCTCCCACAGTTTTAGACCCCACAACCTCCTCAGGAAGGCTGTTCCACATGTCCACCACCCTCTCTGTGAAAAAATACTTCCTCACATTGCCCCTGAGCTGTCCCCCCTCTATCTTCAAGCTGTGTCCCCTTGTTCTTGTACGTCTCTTTTTCTGAAAGATGCTACCCCGCTTGGACTTTGTTGATTCCACTGAGGTACTTAGGGGTTTCTATCATGTCCCCCTTCTCCCTCCTTTCCTCAAGGGTATACATATTAAGCTCCTTTAGTCTCTCCTCGTATGGCTTCTCTCACAGACCCTGCGCCATTTTAGTTGCCCTCCTCTGGACTGCCTCCATCCTGTCTATGTCCTTGCGGAAATGGGGTCTCAAGAACTGGATGCAGTACTCCAGATGGGGTCTCACCAACTGTCTATACAGAGGGATAACAACTTCCTGTTTTCTGCTGCTGATGCCTCTCCCTATACATCCCAGTATCCCCCCAGCCCTCCCTACTGCCTTCTCTTATTGCTTGCTAACCTTAAGGTCATCTGATATGATTACCCCCAGGTCCCTTTCCATTTTTGTTGTTGTTACCACCCCTCATTGTGTAATCTTCCCCTGGGTTTTTGTTTCCCAGGTGCATTATTTTGCACTTCTTTGCATTGAATCCAAGCTGCCATACCTCTGACCATTCCTCCAACCTTGCCAAGTCCCTTCTCATCCTTTCCACGCCTCCTTGAGTATCAACCCTGTTGCAGATCTTTGTGCCATCTGCAAATAGGCATACTTTTCCTTCCAGTCCCTCTGCAATGTCACTTATAAAGACATTAAAACGGACTGGACCCAGTACTGAACTCTGCAGTACCCCACTAGTAACCACTCTTTCTTCAGAGTGGACTCCATTTATAATTACCTTCTGTGTCCTGTTGTCCAGCCAATGTTTTTCAGGGAGTCTAAAATGGCCCTGCTTCTAGCTGTAGCTGTGGTTACACTGCCCCACTCTACATCCAGCAGATTAAAGTCCCCCATAATCAGTACTCCCCCCCCTTGTCATTCTGCCAATGGCCTCTCCCAAAACCCAGACCAACTCCTCCTCTGTTGGTGGTCTGTACACCACCCCAACATGGATCAGGGCCATGGACCTAGCCTCCAAGTCAACCCAAGGAAACCTCTAGCCCTTAATCTTCCATGTGGCGCCTGTGGCCTTTGTATCCTCTCTTACATAGAAATCACCCCTCCCTTTTCCTCTCTGCCCTAGTCTTACAAAACATTGTATAACCCATTAGGAGTGTTAGGAGGCAGTATAGTGCAGTGGTTTAAGGCTCTGAGCTGCAAACCTGGAGACCTGGCTTGGAATCCCACAACCCCCACTTGCATACTGTGTGACCCTGAGCAAGTCACTTAACTTATTTTTGCTCCCCGGTTGCACATGTAAAACAAGCTTCAGCTTAGTGTGTCTCTCCTGGCTAAAGAAAAACAAACTAAAAAAACGGACTGGCACATCCCAGATGTGGGTGTCGGTGCACCGTGATTCTGTTATTACCACTAGATCCAGGTTCACCTCTGCAATGGTTGCCTCAGTGTCACAAATTCTGTTTTCTAAGCCCCTTGCTATGGCATACATGGCTCTACTCTGCTCTCCATTCCCTAGTCCATTCTTCACCCTTCCTATGTCCCTGGTACTGTCTTCCCCCTTTTCCCCTTTTTAACCATCCTCTGTCCACCCTACCTAATTCCTCCCTCACCCCTAGACCTACCTCCCGACTCTTCCCCCTGCTTGTCCCCATGCTCCTCAACCCCACTGGAATTTATTTCCCCAGGGCTTCTCTCTGAAGCTCCACTTTCGGGCGGGGGGGCATTCACTGCCTTCCTTATCATTTCTGCTTCCCCTCTTTCCTAGTTTAAATGCCCAAAGAAGTAGCATTTAAATCTTCCACCCAGGACTGCCACTCCCCTACTGGATGGATGGAGATTATCTCCTCTGTACAGGCTTCAACCTTCCAAGGTAGGACTGAGTCCCAAATGTAGCCAAACCCCCTCCACCCTGCACCATGCCTTCAACCAATCACCGAAGACACTGATGTGATGTTCCCTCTCCTCCCTCCGGCCATGTACAGGTAGCATGTCAGCAAAAGCCATCTGCCTTCCACCTTGGGACCTCCCCTCTGGAGGACCCTCACATCCTCCCTTGCCACTAACATGGGTGCCTCCTCTTGGCAGTCCCATCCCACCAGAACAGCGAAAGAATTGAGTAGTGGCACCAGCCGAGAAACATGTTCCCAGTCCTCCACCCCACGCTCCCAGAGCCCATGACAATCCAGTCAGCCATCCTTCTTGGCATTCTCTGAGGCAACAGTGGTGGACTAAGTAGCCCCTGGGTGGGGTAGGAGGAGTCCCAAATCCCAGCCAACTCAACCTGAAGTCTACTGACCTCCTCCTTCAACCCAGTGGTGCACGCAGATGGGGCAGCACCTCAGTCTCCAGAAGGTCTCCCTGAAGACTGCCACTCCACAGCCACTGCACTGCACCATTCTGATCATTCTCAGTACTACTCTCCCTATGCCCTTAAGAACTTGTGTCTTTACCTGAGATAGTGTTCCCCTTTTCTGATTGGTTGTAGCTATACCCTTGATATGTTGGTTCTATTTAACTTTCACGTTGTAAGACTTTACTAGCTTTCCCCTTTAAGTTTAATTTAATTCTTATCACCTGAACCTAGATAGGACTTCTCAGGTTTTCACTCTGTCACCCCCTTCTTACCCCTTTCCTAGATAGGAAGTTTCCTTTTTGTCCCCCCAACCCCCTCCGGTTATCTTACCCTCTTATCACCTGACCCTAGACAGTGTTTTATAAGTTTTCCTTTGTCACCCTCTTCTACTCTAACCCTAGATAGGGTTTACAAAAATAGGAGTTCTTACAATACCCTTAACAGGTGCTTACAGTTCCTGTACTGATAGTATAGTATAGTATAGTATAGTATAGTATAGTATAGTATAGTATATACAGTACTTCTCTTTATTTGTTGGTAGTTGATTAGATGTCTCACATAAAACTCCACTGGCCAACATGCTATTGAAGCTGACAATTATAACCTCTGGGTCTAGGCCAGAATTTGCTTCAAACTGTATTGTACCAAGTGAAACCCTGAAGCTGATGTGTTGTATATTGACTTTAATAGCACCACTGACCATACAAGGTTATTGGGGGCATCTAAAAATGCCAATAATTAAAAGAAAATGAAATATTTATTTAGAAATAGCGATCCTCTTATTATCAGGGCTGGAACATAAATGTCAAAGGCTCCTTTTAGAACCAGAAATATGACACTCCATAGGCCAAAAAAGGCCCTGTAAACTGTTACACTACTTCTTTAATGGTACTTCGAGCACTTGTAATTGCATGCCCTTCTGTTTTTCCCCCATCTTCCCAAAGTGCAACAGATCTGCAAGGAAAAATTCATTCTCTTGGTGCTCTTGGAGTCAGACATTCTGCTATCCAAATATCTGCCAACAAGGTACAATCTAAGTGTCTGCCCACAGGGTACAATCTAAATGTCTGCCCACAAGGTGTCTGCCCACAGGGTACAATCTAAATGTCTGCCCACAAGGTGCAATCTAAATGTCTGCCCACAAGGTGTCTGCCCACAAGGTGCAATCTAAATGTCTGTCCACAAGGTGCAATCTAAATGTCTGCCCACAATGTACAATCTAAATGTCTGCCCACAAGGTGCAATCTAAATGTCTGCCCACAAGGTGTCTGCCCACAAGGTACAATCTAAATGTCTGCCCACAAGGTACACTCTAAATGTCTGCCTACAAGGTGCAATCTAAATGTCGTCCCACAAGGTGTCTGCCCACAAGGTACAATCTAAATGTCTGCCCACAGGGTACAATCCAAACACTTCACGATGTGAAACCACAACACCCCCTCCAGACTAAAGAAAAACAACACTCTCTCCCCTGTCTCTTCCATCTCTCTCTCTCTCACCCCCAGTTTCTCTCCCATCTCTCTCTCTCTCTCTCCCCCTCGTCTCTCTCTCTCTCTCTCTCTGTCCCTCTCCTCATCTTATACACACACACACACACACACACACACACACACACACACACTCCAATGACTTTGTAACCAGGTAGGGCCCACTAGGCATATGTGCCTGTTTTCAGGGTGACCCAGAGCACTGCAGAGGTTCAGTGACTTGCTCAAAGTTACACACTATACAAGTGGAGATTGTGGAATCAAACTCAGGTCTGCTGGATGTACCGGCTCAGCCACAGCTTGTTACTCTAAGCTCTAGGCTATACTACCAGCCCAAACTTACAAATTTATTGGAGGGAGGTGACATTATAGTACATGATCACTGATTTTGGTTACCCTACAGTTTGATATCTACTCCTACTGGTGTTACAATATGATTGTGCTGTCTTTGAATCAAACATCACATAATGCTAACTGCAAAAACAACTAAGAAATATGATGTGTCTGGGTAACAAATATGGGTATGTGTACAACCCGGCGGGGGGGCACAAAGAGGCACTAAAGGGCCCTGGCTTACATATGTTATTTTTCTAGCTACACCACTGCAGGCAGGTGGGCACACTCCTAGCTATACCACTGCAAGCAGCCGGGCACATTCCTAGCTATACCACTGCAGGCAGCCTGGCACATTCCTAGCTATACCACTGCAGGCAGGCGGGCACATTCCTAGCTACAGCACTGCAGGCAGGTGGGCACATTCCTAGCTACAGCACTGCTGCAGGCAGGCGGGCAAATTCCTAGCTACACCACTGGAGGCAGGCGGCACATTCTAGCTACACCACTGCAGGCAGGCGGGCACATTCCTAGCTACACCACTGCAGTCAGGCGGGCGGGCACATTCCTAGCTACACCACTGCAGGCAGGCGGGCACATTCCTAGCTACACCACTGCAGGCAGGTGGGCACATTCCTAGCTACAGCACTGCAGGCAGGCGGCACATTCCTAGCTATACCACTGCAGGCAGGCAGGCAGATTCAGAAAGTGTCTGGCCAAGGCAGAGCCATACTCCATCTAGCTAATCAGGCCCAGCATCCCCAACCACCACCTTGCAATTTCTGTACTGGCTACAGACCTACTACAAACATAGGGTCTACGGTAGCAGCCCAGTGAGCTCTAATCACTTCATCAGTCCACTTTCCTGTTCGGTCTGACATGCCAGTGTATTTCTGCTTCACACAACATTCTTGGATGTGCAAAGGTGTGTGGCAGCTAAGAAATGAAGTATAAGCCAAGGCGTGCAGCCTCTAAGAAATGAAGTTTCATGAACTAATCAGGTGATAAAGCATTTGTATAGTTCAAGGGAGGAGAATTTGGTGTTACATAGCACTTTTTCATGCATGCAATAAAACTCATACAGCTTTATAATGCAATGAGTCAGATAATGGGTGCAGGAATACATACGCCAAGTAAGCCACGGTGGCTTATAGTTGATTTTAGAGGGGTGCAACATTCTGGGCCCTAGTCATCAAGTTTTGTTTCTCCTCACTGCCTACTGCCCACCCTACTCATTGTGTAACTGTTGTACTCTGTTTGAGTTATACTGGTAGTGCAGTGACTGTATGCAAACAAATGGAGCAGCCTTCGAGTGCTCAGCTATATACCAAACACAGTTATCGATAACTGCATTAGAGCGTTTTGTTTATGGAGAATGGGAATGCTGAGTAGGAGTAATCCTCTTGTGTTTTTAACAAATCCCAATAGATCATTACTTACCACCCAAGCACCTAGAAATGAACCTAACAGGCCAGTCTCCTCTCAATCCAGTTGGCTGTACCTGTACCTGAGCAACCCAAAATGCAGAATGGGATCTTTACATTCCAGGTAAATGCAGCTCACATCTACACTTTGCATTGACTTCCATTTAATTTGGGGGTGAAGCAGAAAGCAGAGCAAAGCTTAGTTTAATGACTTATCTCTGTCACTCAAGGCAAGACTTGTAGACCTCTGACCCTGCCCCCCCACCCCAACCCACTGCACTGCAGTGTCACACACAACCTTCTGGCCTCAGGAGGTGAGTGCAGCTCTGAGCTGCAGTGATCCACACTGTGAGATTACCATTTCAATGATGTCTGAAAGAATTAAACTGCATATCAGTCTGACAGACTACACCAGCAGTTATGAAGAACATGGGTTTGTATCCTTTTTCTGTTATTCACCATCTCTGTATACACACACACACACACACTGTATATGTAATAGATAACCCACTCTTAGGTGTGCGGTCGCACTCTGATATACGCACGCCTTGGTGTTCATTGTTACGCATGGGGCCGCAGGCCGAGTGCGTCAACCACCCAAGGCATGTGTATATCAGAGCACGACTGCACACCTAAGAGTGGGTTATCTATCTTATAAAATGGCAAAATTATTTTGGAGGGGGATAAAAGTGCAGGTGTGCAGTCACGCTCTGATATATGCACGGTCATGTGATGTGTTTTATACAATCAAGACACTGGATCTTGAGGATGATGTCCTCCCCATTTTATATATATATATATACACATATACAGTATATGTATTCGCTAGTTAAAGTTAGAGATGGGCAGAAAGAAATTCAGGATTCCATAGTGGATGCTAGAGATGGGGAAAAAGCCAGATCTGAAAATAAAACCTCAACATTTAGTATGAAAACCTCCTTTTAAAAACTGTTACAGTAATTCAAAATGCAAATCATCCAGCAACATGGTAATAATAAGTAAGCAATAACCCACGACAGGGTATGGGGTAATTGGGGATTAATTCACACCCCGGTTGCATTGTGAGACACAAGGTCACAGGCATACACACACACACACACACACACACACTAGTGTGCTTGAAAAGAGGCTTGATGAGAATGTTATAGGGTTCTATTTGCTGTTATTTATTTAATTTTAAATTACTTAAACTAGGATAACCCCATGAAGATGTATAATCTCATTTTCGTGGGGATCCGTGGGAGGGCAACAGCTGTCACCAGGTTAACATATTCCAGCAGGAATAGTTACATACAGGTGAAAAGAGTTTAGAACCAGAAGAGGTTTACCCATCACCCATGCCTGGTGCAACTGGACATAAAAGGAGTTAGTCAGCATTGCAGTAGACTTCTTATCAATAAGCAGAGAAAATTACAACTGTACATGAAAAAGATCTTTTTAGACTGGAAAAAATAACATCCAGTATAAGGACAGTGGTCTGTGGAACTTCTTCCTACATTTCTGAGTTCTGGTCAGCCCATGGAACAGAAAAAAAAAAATGTTCAAATGCAGCACTGCAAAAAAGATACATTTTGTTGGAATGATTACTTTTGGCTTCTCCCTGTTCCTGAAGTTAGTCCAGGTGGCGAGTTCTGAAATAATACAGAGGCTGCAACAGCTGGCAGCAGCCATATTTTGTCTGGGGCCATCCTCCCCGGACTCAGGGAGAGGTGGGGAGGGAGAGAATAGATGGCGGTCCCACAGGGGATAGGAATAGTCCAGTGATTGGACGCAGGGACCACCGAGGCTTCCCACATGGGAAGGGGGGCTACGTCCTGTGGAAGAGAGGAGGGGTGGATATCTGGGACTGTAGCCAGGAGTCCTGCCTCTTTCTCCCCCTCCCTCGCAGGATCAGGATCAACAGCAGCTCCAGCTCACAGACACCAGAACAAAGGTAAGATAGCTGGGGCCTGGGGAGGGGGAATTCCTTGGCTGGCAATATAGCCCAGAGGTTAGATTGAGGGGTTGGGAACCAGCTTGGTACATCCAGTAGACCTGGGTTTGTTTCCCACAGCCTCCAATTGCATACAGACTTTGCACTGCAACCCAGGCTATTGCCCTGCAGCAATTGGTGCTTTTTCATAGGGACGTGGCCTGAGTTAGGGGCCTGTAGTGGGCCAGCTAGGTCCCATGCAGTCCTGAGGGTGCTCCCCTCAGCACCCGGGACGGCTTCTCTCTCATGTGCCCTGGGGAGTTGTTAGTGCTTCCCCCAGATAGCTATTTTGCATAAAAAAAAAAGAAAAACCCTCTAGCCATGAGGTTGTGAGCCTGGAAGAACCTACCTCGGCTTGTGGAGTCTCCGCGTTCAGGCTCCTCTGTCCCGTGGCAACAAGAGAGTGGGCGGCATCATGGACACAGCTGTATGCTTGTGGCAGCTCTGTGGCTTTCCCCTGGGTCCTGCTCGATGAGGCTGGAGGTTTCCTGAGTCCCTCCCACCCGCCCACCACTACGTGTCCCCGGAGTCCGGGCGTTCTGCCATACGCCCGCAAGTGGCAGGTGGTGCCACATCTGCTCGGGAACCAGGCGAGCAAGGGAGTTGGTCTGGCTGCTCTCTGAGTGTGGCGGTGGGCAGCTGCTTTGTATGTGTCCGGTAGACAGCCAGTGATCGTGGTGGCCGACAGTGGGACTACGGGTCCCAGCATCCCTTGGGGCTTGTGGGCAGCCAGTGGATTGGCCAGTTAGCGAACTTGAGCTGCTCTGGGTGTCCCATGAGATCTGGGCCCAGTGAGCTATGCAGCCATTGCAGATCTCGCGGGAATACGCACGAGAGGCAGGTGCCAGGGTATGCAACCTACATGCTGTAGTTTAGATCTGGGCCTGACAGCCCTGATTCTGGGCTGTTGGGATGTTATCGGTCTGGTTTTGGTGCAGATAGTCTGGTGCTCCCTTGACTCTGGTGAGTACCCCTGCTCCCTGAAGGAGTCAGTAGTGACACCTTTGTTGAAGAAAGTTTCATTGGACCCGGACTCTCTCGCAAACTACAGACCTATCTCTAACCTTCCCTTTGTGGGGAAGGTGATTGAGAAAGTAGTGGCTGTACAGCTGGAGAACCATTTGACCATCCATAGCATCTAGAATCTCTCAGTCCAGTTTCCAAAAGAAGCACAGTACCGAGACTGTGCTGGTTTGAGTGCTCAATGATCTCCTGATGGCGAGAGATCAGAAAAAACAGTCCATTTTGATACTTCTTGATCTGTCATCAGCTTTTGACACCATGGACCATGGGGTACTGCTCGAGCACCTTAGATTCATCTGTGGGCTCTCTGGTTTGGTCCACAGATGGTTTATATCATTCATCACTGGTAAAACTCAGAGGATGGTGACATTTTTTTTTTTCTCTGAACCTATCTCTCTGTCATGTAGGGTTCCCCAGGGCTCGGTGCTGTCCCCCATGTTGTTTGCGGTGTATATGCTGCCCCCTCAGAGACATTGTAAGACAGTATGGGCTGAGGTTTCACTGCTATGCTGATGATACCCAGCTCTACTTGTCTTTTGCACCCGACCAGGATGAAGCACTCTCGGTATTTAATGACTGCCTCGTTGAAATCCAAGACTGGAAGAAGTCCAGCTGGCTGAAGTTGAACCCTGGGAAGACTGAGGTGATGGCTGTGGATCCAGGTCACCAGATAGGGGGGTTGGGGGCAGGTCAACCCTCAGGAATATTCCTGGGGGACTTCCAGCTCCTTACCTCTGAACGGGTGCGAGACCTTGGGATGATACTGGACGAAGGGCTGACACTTCAATCTCAGGTGTTGGCTGTTGTTAAGTTATCCTTTTACCATCTGAGGAACATCGCTAGGATCAAGCACCTTGTTCCGTCCAGTGAACTTCCTACATTGAGCCACGCCTTGGTGACCTCGCGTCTGGATTATTGCAACTCCCTTTACTTTGGGCTACGGGGGCTTGATATCCGCTGCCTGCAGCTGGTGCAAAATTCCACAGCCAGGTTGTTGATGGGGGACTCCCCGGTCCTCCCATATCACACCAGTGCTGCAGGAACTGCACTGGCTGCCAGTTCAGTGGTGTATCCCCTTCAAAGTCGGATTACTGACATATAAAGCCCTACACAGACTGAGCCCTGACTACCTGAAAGAGCTTTTGGTTCCTTACTACCCTGTCGTCCATTCTGCCCAGCCAATGAGGGGTTGCTGGAGATTCTGAGGTTTCTTTAAAATCTTGGGGCACAGGCCTTTATGTTCATGACCCCAACCTCTGAATTCTCTACCCCATCAGATAAGGGAATGCATGACTGTGGAGGGATTTAAAAGGCATTAAAGACGCATTTATGGAGCATGGCATCTGCATGTGGAAAATAGTTTTTAATTGTATAGTATTGTATATTTATTACTGTGGTGCAGCATTGTTTTAAACTGTTTTAACTTGTACTGCACCTTGACATTTGAAAGGCGCATTAAAAATAAAGATTATGATTATTATTATTATCTTGGGTGGGCCTTCAGCTGGTTAGGCCTGGCTTAGCGCATCATTCCCAGGATTACAATTAGGCCCCGACACGGCCACTGGTTGGGCAGAGCCAGGAGACCTTGGGGTTATCCTAGCCAGCGTTTTGCCAGTGAGTCAGGGCAGGAGAAGACAGACTGCTGCAGTGTTCCTCCCTGGATAATAAAATAAATAAATGAAAAAAGTACAAAGTGATTGGCAGGTGTGCTTGGCCTCCAGGCAGAGCTGAGGTTGTAGCCAGAGCGTGTAATGTAGTGGGCAGGAAGTGTGCCCCTGATGCGCATGAGCTGTGGGTTGGAATCCCACCAGGGACAGGCCAAGTTCCCAGGGCTTGAAGGCACGTGAGTTCCCGGGTTGTACAGGCAGGATTGGGATTCTGCTTGGGCCTGGCCATCGGGGACACCTGAGTGGGCTGGCATACAGGTACCTGCTCGAGTCTTGCCTTCGGGGACCAGGTCAGCCCCTTGCTGTCCCGCGGTCGCCTCTGCTAGGGAGGAGACCTGGGGACAAGGGACTGGTTCCCCATCCCTCCTACATACAAAAAAAAAATTATAAAAATAAATAATAAGTAATGTTGAACAGTAAGGTGGCAAGTGGTTGGATTACTTTGGGATGGGCCTTGCTTGGCAGATCGACTCCAGGTGAGACTAGCATGATGCGGGCCACTGCCTTCCCCCCTTTTTTCCCTCTGATATGCAGGGGAGGGAGCTGGGCCTTGAGGGGCCGTAAGGGCCAAATGAAGGGGGGGGGTTGAGGCCCCTGAAGTAAGGCGGATCCCCCTGGACCACCCCAGTGTTCCTACTTGGTGGCAATACTAACTGATTTCGTAGGGGGAGGGCTTTCGAGTGTTTTTCAGATTATGCACACAGCAGAGAACCCCATCACAGAAAGCCACAGAAGCCCTGGAAGGGTAGCTTCTGGAGATGTACCAGAAGAAGGGAGCCACTTGGCTAGAAGCCCGCTTGGAGGGTCTGGATGGCCCATCGACATCGAAGGCCAGGTGAGGGGCCACTGCAGAAGTAGCCAGCAAGAGGGAAGGTGGCGCTCTGGCTAAGGTGTCTAGGACACCGGGAGAGGTAAGCAGAGCAACAGGGTGTGGGAGCTGACTGATGGGGATGTGCAGCAAGTCCTTGATGTGGCGTTAGGAGCAGGAGGGCAGTCCCACACAGGCAGGAGGTCGAGGAGGGGAGGAGCTCCCTGTGACACAGGGACAGGCCAACAGTGGGGGAAGGGGGCCGGGTGCTACCCTGCCAATGGGGCAGAGGCCAAGCTGGACAAGCTTCTGGACCTCATGACAGCGATAGTAGCAAAGACGAGGTTGCAGGAAGTGGCCACGGGGTGCCATCTACTTTAGTGCCCCTCCTCCTGCCCCAAGCTCATACACCAGTTTGGACAAGCAGCTGGTGTCCCACCTTACGGAGAAGGTCAGGCAGAAAATCAGGAACAGGGAGTACGTGGACATGTTCTCCCTGTTGAACAGACTGGTGGAGTGGGAAGACAAGAAGAAGGAAAAAGGGGAAGAGACAGATAAGAAACTCCCAAAAGTTCCCTGCACCTTCAAGAATTGGATAGCGGCCTTCCCCGTATATGCAGGCCCCATACTGCAGATGGAGAAAGATCAGGGACTGGGACTTTATACATATCAGAACAGGATTACGCTCATGCACCAGAGAAAAGGGGGGATGGCATGGCTCAAGTACGATGAGGAATTCAGAAGGCAGAGACAGGAAAACGGATCCCTGGGTTGGGGGATGGTGGACTTGACTCTGCTGTTGGATGTCATGCATAGCGGTTGGGGTGGTGCACACTGACAGTGGCCTGCCACTTAGGCCACCGCCCCCATTGAAACCTGAAGGGGTCACAGGGATCGGACAGGCTTGCTATGCTGTACAACCAGGCAAGTGTACCAGAGCCTCGTGCTGCTTTGTCATTCATGCATGGCTTGTGGAGGCAGCATCCTTTCATCCAGTGCATGTCACCTCTGCACCCCAGAGGGGATTCAGAGGAGCAGCTAGAAAATCGGGGAGGTAACAATGTGCCAGGTCTGCCAACGGTAAGGGTGGACAGGATTAGTCAGTGGTTGGCCCGGTACCCAGACCGGGAGGCCGCCAACCTGCTCAGGGAGGGTTTCACAGTGGGTTTCAGGCTACAATACACAGGCCCGGGGGGCTAGGAGGCAGGGAACCTGAAATCCACCAGGGATCACCCACAGGTAGTCCAGGAGAAACTGGAAAAAGAGTGGTGGCTGGGGAGGTTTAGTGGGCCATTTGCTGCCCCAACGACCCCGGCCTTGAGGGTATCGCCCCTCGGCTCCATGCCAAAGAAAATGCCAGGGAATACAGGATGATAAACCACGGTCATACCTGGAGGGGGACTTGGTGAATGACCATATCAACCTGTGCCATACGGCAGTGCAGTATGCATCGTTTGATAGGGCAGTTCAGGTGGTGCAAGAGGCGGGGCCTCGGGCACTCCTGGCAAAGGCAAAAATTGAGTCCGCATTCTGGCTGCTTCCCATTCACCCAGATGACAGGGATATACTGGGCATGAAGTTTGAGGGGCAGTATTATGTAGACAACTGCATGCCTATGGGGTGTTCTGTAGCCTGCACAGTCTTCAAGACATTCAGTAGGTTCCTTCACTGGGTAATGGAGAAGCAATCGGGTAACAAGCTCATGTTCCACTTCCTCAACGACTTTCTATTTGCCAGAGCAGACAAAGAAGACAATTGTGATAGGAAACTGTCCACCTTTATGGCAATCTGCAGGGACTTTGGGGTCCCTTTAGCCCCAGGGAAGGTTGAGGCACTGGCCAGGGTGTTAGTGCTCCTGGGGATTGAAATCGACACCATCAACAGGCTCTGCCAGTTGCCTTGGGTGAAGGTGGAGGCACTGAGACACCTGCTCAACTCCATGGAGGGGGCCAAGAAGGCAACCTTGAGGCAGTTGCAGCAGCTGGTAGGGCACCTGAACTTTGCTTGTCGGGTCATGCTGATGGGGCGCACAGTCTTGTGACGCATGGCTAAGCTGGGGGGGGTGCACCAGGCCACATCACAGGTTGCTGGTCACGGAGGACTTTTGAGAGGACCTGCGGATATGAAAGGTCTTCTTGGAGCACTTCAATGGCATGGCTGTTTGGCAGGTGGACAGCCAAGAGCACAATCTTCAGCTGTTCACAGATGCAGCAGGATCTTAGGTTCTGGGCATACTTTCAAGGAGATGGTGTGCCAGGCACGGGCGCCGGAATGGGAGGTGGCGGGGCTGCTTAAAAACATCACTTTCTTGGAATTTTTCCCCATAGTGGTAACCCTGCATTTATGGGGTGCACAGCTGAAGGATCACAAGGGCCTCTTCAGGTCAGATAACATAGGTGTTTTGCACACTATTAACAGGCAGTTGGGGCCAAAGGACGCCGGGGGTGGTGGCTGGGCATGTCGCTGGCTTGTTCTGGGTTTCCAGAGTCCTTGGGGTCTCAGACACCATGAAAGTGTTTAGGGTGAGGAAGGTCCTCAAGGGTTGGATGAAGTGGGTTGCCCCTCACCAGGACATGAGGTGCCCAATCACACCGGCGACCCTCGAGAGTATCAGGGGGGGTCCTGCTGAAGGTCAGTTGGACCCCATTTGAAGCACTGATGTTCGAAACCATGATTCTGTTGGCCTTCTGTGGAGCATTCTGGGTATCAGAGGTTACCCAACCATCCAGGAGAGTCAAGCATATAGGGCTGAAGGAGGGAGATGTGCTTGCCATGGACTTGCTGTGGGGGGCATGAAGAGTGAACCATGGGGGAGTAGCCATTGCATGACCTGCTCTCCCAGCCAAGCTGATCCAATAGTTACCAGACTGGAGGGAGAGTGGTGGTCCCTCTCACACATGGCCCACCTTAGGGTCAGCTTGGGAGATGAGCAGGGTCAGGTGGGAGCTCAGGGGGCCCTTGGAAAGACATAGCCAGATACAGGCTTTGGGCCAAGGTGCAGTAGCCGAGGCAGGCCTCTGTCCCAAAGAAGGGGGGGAGCTGGGTTAGGCGAGGCAGGCATTGGTCTTGGAGGAATTAGGGGAGCAGATGGCTTGGGGGGTCAGACGTTGTCCATCCTCTGGTGTCTCGGGAGGATCATGATACAGCAAATGGTTAGTGGGGGTGGTAACAATCTGTATTCTTCTAAAGGCTCCTCCAAGATTGGTGTCTGTGTTTTCTTTCTGGGAAAAGGGGTCTATGGATGGGTACCAAATAATACAGATGCTGCAACAGCTGGCAACAGCCATATTTTGTCTGGGGCCATCCTCTCCTGGACTCAGGAAGAGGTGGGGGAGGAGAGAACAGATGGTGGTCCCAAGGGGATAGGAATAGTCCAGTGATTGGAGCCTAGGGACCACCGAGGCTTCCCACATGGGAAGGGGCTACATCCTGTGGGGAGAGAGAGTGGATATCTGGAACTGTAGTCAGCAGTCCTGCCTCTTTCTCCTCTCTCCTTCGAGGATCACCCACCCACCTGTCCTCATAAAAGCAGGGTAGTGGGGCCAGGCAGCTAGGGCTCCCCTTTTGACCCCTTAGGGGTGACCGCAATAGGGGTCGGGGAGCGGCTTTTCCTGGTTTTCCCCTGAAAAAGGATTTTTCTGGGGTTTTCACCTCCTCCAAAAGGGTGCAAAAACAGAGTTAGAAGCAGGAGAACCAAATAAGGTAGAGCAAATAGTCAGAGCATCAGTGCATGTCAATCTGTCGCAGTCATGTTGATGGCATCTCGGGAGGATCACGATACAGTGAACGGTTGGTGGGGGCGGTTATGAGCCATATTCTTCTAAAGGCTTATGCCCCGCTCTGGTTGGCATGAGCGGAGAGCTTTGGTATTATCCTCACCGGGGAGGGGTCAAGGTCCTCCGCAGGTACAGCTATCCTGCATACACCCGGCGTGACACCGTGTAAGGCCGGTACGCTTTGGCCCTTACAGCCTCGGACTGCTGATCCTCCCGTGTGAATGCTGCTCTCAAACTGGTTTGTAACCAATAAACGCATGGCTGTAGCCATTTCCTCCAACATTGGTGTCTGTGTTTTCTTTTGGGGAAAAGGGTCTATGGATGGGTACCAGATAACACTAAATGAGTCTTTTGTGTCTGGCACTGGATACCTTGCACTGCAGCTTCTCTGATCAGTCCCCTATACACAAGGCCAGTGCTGCACTTCAGCTTTTTCTAATAAAACAGAACACCAGCCACCAGCTAACTGCATGCTCACTATATAGTGAAGGGGTTCTATCAAGTCTGTACCAGGTCGAATATGAATGTTACCAATTTAGTGTAGACCGTGTGGGTGGTCACACTTGCCTGGTTTTAATGTAGGCTCAAGTTGGACAGGCAGGATGAAATAGTTTTTGAGGGGGAAGGGGCAAGATGGAAAAAATGACAGCTGTACTGTTCATAAAGAGGTGTGCAAAATGGGCAATGCTGAAAATTTTGAGTGGAAATATCACAAATTTGTAAAGTTACGAGTGTGAGTGGAAACTGTGCAATGCCGCTCATAACTTAGTCATTTATGGACTTTTGTCGCAAATTTTCAACATAGACATTTTAGGACCTCTGCTCATGAGCAGTGTCACTGTGTTTTCTTACTCTGTCGAACACTGATTTCCCAAGTGACCGCTCTACTCTGGCTGGAAGTGCAAAACATTTTGGCCAGGATGTGAAAATGACAGCTGTGCGGTTCATAAGGAGGTGTGGAAAAATGCCAATGTTGAAAATCTGGAGTGGAAATATTATAAATTTGTGAATTCTGTGGATGCATGGAAACTGCACAATGAACACTAATAACACAGTCATTTTAAGGACTTTTGTCACCAAATTTTCAACATAAGCATTTTAGGACATCTGCTCATGAACAGTGCCACTGTGATTTTTCTTAATCTGTCCAAAGCGCTGATTTCCCACAGTGACCGATGCTACTCTGTGCCGGAAGTGCGAAAACACATTTTAGCCAGGATGTGAAAAATGACAGCTGTACTGTTCATAAGGAGGTGTGAAAAAATGCCATTGTTGAAAATGTGGAACGAAAATATTACAAATTTGTGATGTTACGAGTGTGCATAGAAACTGCGCAGTGCATGCTTGTAACAGTCACTTTTTGGACTTTTTTCACCAAATTTTCAACATAGGCTTTTTGAGAGCCCACCTCATGAACAGTAACACTTTTGTTTTGCTAATCAGTCCCAAAAGGTGATTCCGCACACTGACCATGAAATCACCTTTCGGGACCGAATAACACTATGACAGTGACTGAATTCATGAGGAGGGGTCCCAAGAACCCCATGTTGAAAGTTTTGTGCCAAAAGTCAAAAAAATGGCCGAGATATCCACATAAGTAAAAAAAAAAAACATTTATGCCATTATACAGCTTACCTGAATTTTTTCAGTTTGTGGTCGGCTTTGAAGAGTGCAAACGTGTTCCCGGTCCACCGAAGATCGTTGCGCCAGGCTCCAGAGGTAAGGATGGGGTGAAGGGGGATGTGGGGAGATGGGGAGTGCAGATGGTTGGTGCGGGTTGGGGGAAGGGGCACGAGAAACAGCGAGGGACCATTTTAATTTTTTACAGGGTTTTAAAAAAAAAAGACAACGGGGGAGCTTTTGGCATGCTGGGGTGGGCTCCCAGCGTGCCACCTGGATGTTTGTTGGGGGGACTGGAGCTGGAGGGGTTTGAACACTCCCACTGGCCATACAGTGTGTTTGGGGAAGGTCTCTATATGAGCCAAGGGGGATCAGGCACCCCCTCCGCACACAACAAAAGGGGAGGCTCATAATGCCGACGGGGACTGGGCTACCCATCGGCAAATGAAATGGGAGAGCATGCTTACAGAGGTTGGGCACCTTTTGGCTTAATAGGGACTGTGACAGGTGGCGGCTGTCTGTCGGCTTCCGCGCGGACTGTGAGAGGCCGATGGAGAAGCAGTTGTCATGTATATTGAAAGGGGATACCAGACAATGCAACTGTAATTGGTTGCTGCAGTGAGGGACCGCCCAGCAAAAACAGCTGATTGCTGATCATGAGGGGCTCCCTGATTGCAGAAGCCAGTTTGTTTCAAGTTGGTGGAAAGCTACACTATTGCTGTCATGGGCAGCATGATTTTCTATTGGTGCCACATAGACCAGCCCCAAAATGGGTTGCTGGCATTTGCAACAACACTGCCTCACCTCCACAACTCACTACTGAAGAAAGCTGCCACAATATGTTTCTTGCGCATGCTATAAGCAAACATAAAAATAAATAATAGAGGGCAGCTGTTGGAGAGAGCTGGACAAAACAGGTTTCTGGCTACAGTCACCAATGAACAACAGCAGTGGATCTTGAGAATTTTTAGTGGCATCCCAACAGAAAATACAAGTGTTCCTTCAGCAAGCACCACCAACCACATGGATTTCTTGAAACTGTTGCAGGCATCGGTGGCTACCTCATAAGTCTTATGTTCAATGCCAAAAAAATGACTTTAATCATCTGCAAATGTAATATGACACCATATCCCTGTCTTTCCATACAGCCATTACATTTTCATATTTGACTTCTGTATTAATCAAAAAAAATGGTGTGGGCATGAATGTGGGTTGGGAGAGATGTTGGTTGGTTTGATGACATTAGGGTTGTGTAGAAGAACAGAGTATGCTTAGAACAGCCTTTTCTTGTAATTAATTAATTAATTAATTATATTGTTGCGGTGCTGGGAAGAGAGGATGGGCAAATCCAAGTACACACAACACACACAAAACATGAAGAAGCCAGTAGAGGAAGGCCATTTGGTCTATTAAGTTTGCTTCTTTTGAAGGGTCCACAGCTTGAGCTAATGTCCCTTCCTCCTCACCCCATTCCTCCCATCCTCCCTACCCATGATCCTTACTTTTCCCCTAGGCCTACCCCAGCCTCTCTTAAAGCTGCCCACTGTCTTCAATGAGATGACCTCTTCTGGCAGTGCTTTCCAAGTGTCCACCACCCTCTCAGTGAAGAAGTGCTTCCTGACCTCCCTCCTAAACCTCCCAACCTCCAGCTTAAGACTGTGCCCCCTTGTCTTATGGTTGCCACTCAGCTTAAAGAAGCTCTGCTTATCAACCTTATCCATCCTTTTCAAGTACTTGAAGGTCCCAATCATGTCCCCCCCTCTCTCTCTCCTGTCTTCCAGGGAGTACATGTGCAGTGCCCTCAACCTCTCCTCGTATGACCTACCCTGCTGACTCACTATAATCTTTGTAGCCCTCCTCTGGACCTTCTCCAGCAGGTTAATGTCCTTTTTGAGGTGTATACAACATACACAACTTACACAACACACACAACACACACAACATACACATGTCAGTTTGTGATGGCACAATGCATATGTGTGGAGGGAGGGTGTAATTCTACAGTCTTGCCTAGAAATATGTAATGAAAAGAAATGTTTAAGATAACAATTAACATTCTAACATTTAATAAACACAGTCAATCATTAGACAATGGTGCAATAAATTAAGCAGAAAGAAAAAACTCATAACACTTTTGATTGTTAATGAAATTTTCTGTTTTTCATTTATCTCCTCTAACACGTACAGATAAGCAGCCTGTGAAAAAGTAAAAAACATATCACAGCCACTGAAAGTGACTTGGGTGATGATCAGGAGGTACATAACAGACAGTATAATTACTATATGTAACAAAATGTCCTCATTACCTTCCTAATTCATTAAAAAATCCCACTAACTTCCAATCTAAATGTGCCTCACCTAAAATGCTCAGACTACCACTGCTCTGACGTGCTCTCCTACTACTGCAATCAGGAAATATACCCCTGACCCAGGGCCACCTCCTACTGTCTCTTCTACGGCAATAATGGTAGCCTACTGCTGGCCACACTTAATGTCTGCAGTCTTCAAAAGTTCACCCCTACAGGGCTGGATTGTGCAGCACTCACCCAATGTCTTAGCTCTATCTGAGACCTGGCTCTCCGATAAAATACCCAATGGAGCAGTCAACTTCAGCAACTACACACCTTCTATCTTGACAGGTCTAGTAGAGGGAGGTAGCTGTGCCATCTACGTTAGATCCTCCCTTCACTTCCTGGAGGTCCGCACCCCGCCACCATCACACGGAGCCCAGACCCTAACAGTCAACATCAGCCTTGGCAATCCAGGTAAATCTCTTTACATTATGGCAGTCTACATTCCCCTTTGCAACCAAAAGCTTGCTTTCGATTCAGTACTGGATAGTATCTCCCACCTCCCACCTAGGCGTGAAATCGTCTTACTGGGAGATTTCAATGTCAGTTGGTTATCAGTTGCCTCATCCCGCTGCAAAGGCTCAGCCCTAGCTTGTGACATCACCCAGGTCATCAATTCCCCAACCAGGTGGGACACTAGAATGGGGACCTCTACCCTAATCGACCTAATCCTTACCAACCAGCCTTATAACATCTCCCAAGTTACAGTGCACCCCAACTCGATTAGCGACCATTCCCCAGTGACACGCCGATGGTCCACTAAAATCGCCCTCCCCCAAAGGTCACTGTACATAGGCGCCTCAAAAAGAACCCTAGCACAGTTCAAGTCTCACCTTGCCTCCTCGACTGGTCCTCTATCAACACTGCCCAGACCGTGGGCGCTGCCCTCGCCTACTTTATTGCCACCTTCAATACGACCAGTGACATGTTTGCACCCTTCTCCAAACAAGTAATAAAGCAAAGAAGCCAGCCCAGTGGCACAGAGGGCAGAGGTGCCGGACATCTCACCTCACGGCACGCTGGCAACCCAGGTTTGGGAGCGAGCCTGGGTCGTCGGAGGTCGGCATGGGGGGGGCAGGCGGAGCAGGATGGACCGGTCGTAAGGCAGTTCTCCTCTCCGGGGAGGAGGGGTGGCATCCCTAGCTCATGGCTACCCCCTGGTGGAGGCTGAGGGTCTGCGCAAGTGAGGGTGCCAGTGATAGGCCAATAAGGCGGGCAGAGGAAGGCCATTACCGGGGCTGTAAGGCGCATGCATGCCTCCTCACGCATGTGTCCTTCTCCCGGGGTCCTCAGAAAATAAGGGAGAAAATGGAAAAGGCAACGCGGCAGGATGGTGACCGACTCTCTGCAGGCACCGCTCCTGGACCAGGCATAAAGTAAGCCCAGTAATTCCTGGGGACAGATCTGGGGAGTCAGTCAGATGGGGGCACAGGAGCAGGAGAAACAAAGTAGTGATAAAAAAAAAAATAAAGCAAAGAAACACCCTTGGCTCTCCCAAGTGCTACTTGACCTAATGCACCAGAGGGTTAACCTATGGAATAAGGCCCTAGACTCACAGCTCCCGCAAGACAAGCAACTGTACAGAGAGGCCAGAAACAGATGCACCTGGGCAATCCAGCAAGCCAAAGCTGCATACTACAAACAATCTCTCACCTCCTCCTGGGGCTCAGGGAAAAATTTCTGGACCAATACTAAGGAACTCTGTGGGAAAACTGTTTCCCCTACCCCAGTCCAGCTTATAGTTGATGGGGTTATCACCCAGGACCCTATTGCCATCTCTGATGCACTCAATACCCCCCTTCTCCGATTTATCTCATATTCTCCCATCAAACTTCTTTGACCCTACCATCCACCCCCCCCCCCCACTGACACCTCGGCCATCACCAACACTACCCCTTCAGGCTAAGAGTGTCTCTTGTAATGAGACAAAATGCTATCTCAACAAAGCTCTGGCAAACTCTTGTTATAGCAGTGATTCCCTGGATCTCAAACTCATTCGGCTTACACTGGATGTGACACTACCCCATCTCACCAAAATCATCAACCTGTCCTTATGCCTTAGCCAATTTCCTATGGCTTGAAGAGAGCAGTAATAACCCTATTCTGAAGAATGTGACCCCACCTCCACAAGAAATTATAGACCTATATCTATCCTGCCACCCCTTTAAGGCCCTCAGAAAATAGTATCTGATCAACTAACTGACTGCCTATCCAAACACGACCTGCTCTGCCATGAGCAACACGGTTTCCAGAGGGGCCACAGCACCTCCACTGCCCTCATTGAACTCACTGCTTTTATTCATGAGGCACTAGAACAAGGCTCCTTGGCCGGGGCTCTCTACGTGGATCTGACCAAGGTGTTTGATACCATCAGCCATGAGCTACTACTCCATACCATCCCAGCCCTTAATTTTGCCTCAGAGGTCACCGCCTGGTTCAAAGATTATCTCGCAGGTCAGACACAACAAGTCAAAATAAATACAACCATCGCCACTAGCAAACTGGTTCTTACTGGTGTCCCCAAGGGTCAATACTTGGCCACTTACTCTTCACCCTCTTCCTGAACTCCCTTCCAAAAGCCTGCAGTGGTCAGATGCTGCTTTATGCTGACAATCCGGTAGTCTTTTAGAAGCACCCACATCCAAATTCTCTTCAAACTGCTCTGCAGGGCTTCTTTAGGAAGACAAAATCCTGGTTTTCTGATCACTGTCTTATTATCAACTACAAGAAAACTAAGTCCATGATCTTTGCCCACCGCCAAAGCCCCCATTGTCACACTCCACTAGTTGTAATGGATAGCCATGGCTCAACTCTGGAGCAGGTCTCATGCTTCAGATACCTTGGAGTCACCTTAGACACCTCCCTCTCCTACCACTCTCGCATACAACATGTCTCCTCCTCTATTAACACTAGACTGGGGATCCTTTACAGGCATAAGCACTGCCTACCTAACCCCCGGCCATGCATCTCACTGTGTCCTCATCTATCCCGTCCCTGGTGGACTATGGAATAGTCATCTATGGGTCAGCTGACCAAACTGCCCTACGCAGCATTAACCTCACCCTCAACAATGCTTGCCAACTAGTCATGGGATGTGATAGGTTAACTCACACATCGAGCTTTATAAACTTACTGACTGGCTAAATTTCCAAGGCAGGCTTAAGTACTATACCTGCTTCCTTGTCAAAAGATACAACTTAAACTAGCCCCAATCGGCCTCCACCTGCTTATTGCACAGCCCCCATATGTGGGCACAAAGGCACTCAACAAACCCCACTCTGCTAGTCCTCACTGTAGAACTTCTCTTGGACAAGACCCTTCCACTATCGTGCCTCACTGTGGCTAAACAGCCTACCATCCTCCATCTCCTTGGCCCAAAGTCTCAACCAATTCAAAAGCGGTCTCAAAACACCACTCCTAGACTCAGCAACCTGTGTCTATAATTAAACCTCCCGCACACATTTCTATCCACCCTCTCTGAACCTCATACCAGGGACTTATGTTACCCAAGAGCCTAATCTATGTTTCCCCTTCGTTCTCAATCCCCCGTCTAGATTCTATGACTCTGGATCCCTCAAGATCCTATGTAACTGTATCCTGTCTAATCTCTGACCTGGGATTTTACTTATGCTCCCAGCTAATGTAACCTGCACACTATGCTTAAGCCAGGACTGTATGACCTTGTATTATTTAATTATTGCTGAATGTGTATTTTTTATTATTTCATTATCATGGAATGTATATCTTTATTTCTGTGTTTTCTTTGTACTTCTTACTTTTGTTTGACATGGAGCCTTTGCAAAGAGTCTATGACTCTAAGGATTGTATTTCTGATTCTATTCAATAAATAAATAAAATAAATAAAATTCATTATGTGAAAGTTTGGGCAAGAAATAAATGCGACATGTGTATAGGGGTAGAGAGTGTGCGTGTGTGTGTGTGTGTGTGTGTGTGTGTGTGCAATCTTTATGACCAAGCACTACAAGTGCCAGGGGTCACTGCGTGACAGTGTGTGTGTGTGTGTGCGTGCGTGTGTGTGTGTGTGTGTGTATGGGGGGTGGAGTGGGGGTTATGATGAAGCAGTACAAGTGTTAGATGTCACTGCATGTAACTGTGTGTGTGTGGAGGGAATGTTTATGACCAAGCACTATAAGTGCCAGAGGTCACTGCATGTAACTGCGTATGTGTGTGAGAGGGTGTCTGTGACCAAGCACTGCAAGTGCCAGAGGTCACTGCATGTGGCTGTGCGTGGTGGAGGGGGAGTGATGTTGGATGCATGTCTTTATTATTTTCTCTAACTGGAAGTGCAAATGTGTGCAAAGTGTGCTGTGTTATTGTTTTTCTTGTGCGTGAGTGTGTGTGTGTGCGCGCGTGCGTGCATATGTGTGTGTGTGTGTGTGTGTGTGTGTGTTTCTGTGTGTGGTTGCTTACTGATGGTGCCAAAATCACTTAATTCTTTTTTCCACCCATTTACAGACATATGACAGCATTCTCAACAACTAAAGGCAACATTGAGATCACAGAGCATCCTACTAGCAACTCAATTACTTGTGTTGTAGTCAAATAAAGAAAACATAGGCAATCTTAGCAAACAAGCATAGTAAAAAACAAAGCACATAAAAAGGCAAAAGAGTAAGTCTGTAGCAATACAACTGTGTGTTTAGTTTTGTTTATGCATTTTTCGGCAACTGGTCTGATAGCATTGACCAGGAGTTCATATTGTTGTACACATTTCTTTCTAGAAAGCAATAGCATTATTAATAAAAATTATGTTGTTTGAATCATATGACTCTTGTCTGTATTTACTGCTGTATGAGGGTCGATCAAAAAGTGTGCATCTTAACACAGAAAGAAATGCACTACGAACCTAGTATTATTTTCAATGTATAGTTACACTAATATGAATAGAATATGGCCTACTGGTTAATGATCAAATGTTTTCTTCTGTAGGTATATGCTGGACAAAGTTTGATAGGTGACCACCATTTGAGAATGGAGAAACTGAGATCAGAGCAATCACCAAGTACCTCCATATCGAAGGAATGACTCCAATGCAAATCCATGATGATGTGGTCAACACACTTGGGAGAGAAGCCCTTCATACTCACTGTCAGGAAATGGGCTGTTGAATTTAAGCATGGCAGAAAGTGCTGAAGATGATCTCTGGTCAGGGCACCCAGGAGGTGACCACTGAGGAGCACATTGACACAGTCCATCAAATGGTGACGAAAGACAGATGAGTGACTACACAGCATGTAGCCAGAACCTTGGGCACCAGTTCTGTGACAGTACAATCAATGTCGACTGTAAACCTGGGCATGAGCAAAGTGTCAGCAAGATGGGTACCAAGAATGTTGACACCAGATCAGAAACGAGCCAGAGGGGGACATTTCAAGCCAACTTCTTGCACAATGCAACAGGGATCCAGCAAACGTTATCAGTCGTATTGTAACAATGGATGGAACCTGGTTCATCATTTTGATCCGGAGTCTAAACAGCAAAGCAAACAATGGAAACATTATGCATTTGTAATGCCAAAGAAGTTCAAGCAGGCCACCTCACATGACAGAATCATTGCCTCAGTCCTCTAGGACTCTGAAGGTGGGAACAAGATTGGTTTCCTTGAAAAAGGAAAGACAATAACTGGTGAATACTAACGCTGAACAATTACGCAAGCTGAGAGAAGCCACCAAAGCCAAACACCGTGGAAAATTGAGGCAAGGTGTTTTGCTCCTGTAAGACAATGTTTCACCCCACACAGCACAGGTTAGAGTGACTGCTGCAACAGAATGTGAGTATGAACTGCTTCCTCACCTACCTTACTCACCAGAGCTTGCTTCTTAAGACTTCTACCTGTTCCCAAAACTAAAGGCTAAACTCCATGGAAAGACATTTGCTGATGATGAATGATAGCTGCTATGGAAGGGTTTCTAGGAGACCAAGACATAGAATTCTACCATGAGGGTATAACAATGCTAGAACAATGCTGGACTAAGTGTTTTGAACTGAAAGGAGACTATGTTGAAAAAAATAAAACAATGCTAGGTTCATAGTGCGTTTCTTTCTGTGTCAGGCTCCAAACATTTTGATCGATCCTTGTACACCATCTCCACAGATATAAACAATGAAGTATTGCATATAGTGAGAGTTTGTTCTGCATAGATTTCCTTGCCATTTGAAATCTTGTTGTACTACAGTTCAAAGGTCATGGAACATGGTTGTACCCTTCTGTGGTACAGCAAGGCTCCAGTAGATGGAGTTTCACTTTCGAGGTCTGATGTAATCAGAACCCCTCTGTGGCAGCACATGCCGGTTGTGCATGGTTGCCCAACCAGTATCCTCTATATTCTTTGTTCCTGTTCTCATTTATTTCTTGTCTTGGAAGGTTCAACCCATACAATCTCACATGCAATGAAGAGTCATATGTTATAATAAAATCAAGTAATTCATGTGCATCACATACTGTACGTAACACATCATCATATTACTGGTCATTGCATGTACTGATGTAGGAGGGGTAATGTATTGGTTGCAACTCTGATTTCTCACTTTCTTACTCATGATGTTTCTTACAAAGCAGTCCACAAGAAAACAAATGCCCCCCACCCAAAACCTTGTCTATGTCTTAGCTGATTTGTTCGTTAAGGTGAACCATACAAAAATCAAGTCTTAATACAGTAATAAAAAAATGGATTTCTTGCAACAGTATTTTCATAAAATAATCCCAAACTGTCAACAGCTATCCCAAGGGCAATCCACAGATGTTACATTGCTGTCCACATCATGTTTGCAGTCTCAAATGTCCTGTTATATTCTACCGTGAAATCCATGTAATGGTTGTACCCTCCCCCCAAAAAATATTCCCTCCTCAAGTATAGTGGAAATTGTTCTGATCAGACTCTGTTTCTGTATACTTAAGTATTACACAGAGAGCCTTTCTGAGTATTGGGTAATCCTCAACTAGTACAGTACCGTCCCCTGATCAGTTTACCTTAATGACCCTTTGGAGTACCCAGTAAAATCCTTATGTGTATTTTTTTATATTTTGCTCCCACAAACTATATTCTTTTACAAGTGGCACAGAAAGTGTTCTGAATGATGGATGTTGCAACTCCCAGGTTTAAAGCCCACCTAATATAGCTGGTGGTCCACACAATTAGCAATGTTCAAGGCTGTCCAAAAGCATCGCTGCAGCACTTTCCTGAAATGGTCTTACTAAAGCAGCCACGAGAGACAGTGAAGCATCCGACAAGGCTGTCCCAGGGGTCCATGTTACCACCATGACTTCCAGCCACTACATGTTGACATGCATACGCAATGACCAGCTTGCATCTCTGTGATGTCAAATGACTCTTCAACCCTCAAGATGGCTACAGATGGTGCAATGTTTTCTGCTCCAGTAAGAAAAAAATCCTGAGCAGTATTTCAATTTCAATTTTTTTAGTTCAATCTTAAAAATGATTTTCACAAAATAGAATTACAATAAGACTGATATACATATAAGTGGATTAACAGAGACAATAAATACAATCCAATTTTACACATAATGCACATTGACCAATAAAACATACAACCACAAAGACACCAATAATGTGCAAAATAGCAAGATGAGATCAGGTGGATGAATCCAGGAGAGACCATTGAGAGAAAAAAGATACCACCACAGCACCGACATCATGTTTTAGGGGCATTTAATTTTCGTTGCCTAATATTTCTTGTTAGGAATACGAAATTCCTACAGAATGTATAATAGTATAATCCTCAGAGGAAAGAAAAACCTTAATAAGTTCCGTATCACTGGATGTTGCTATTCCATTGATTATTGGAGATAACCACTTGCGCCTAATCCCAGAGTACCAGGGGCACCTCAAAAGGACATGGGCCAAATCCTCCCTTTCTTTCTGTTCACAAGCACAAAACTGATCCTTCAGATTACTAGAGTTCTTATATAAAGCATTTCTAACATTGGATTCAAACAATTCAAGCCTAAATCTTGTAAATGTTTTACGAATAACTGGTTTCTCCAAGACATCAAGGTAAAAATCTATATTCATGATTATCGACACTGTGAGAATACCATTTAGAGTATTTTGAGTTAGCAATACGTGCCAAATCCAATACTCTATGAAACTGTTCCATTTTATTTCTTATACTGTATATATTTTATATTTCTTACTAATATTCACACATTGATGTCTATATTTCAACAAAAAGGACATCATATATTTATCAAGCAAGTTATACAAGTGAGAAAGCCAATTAGACTGTTTATGCTTACATTGCACCCAAACTTCTTTCTCCATTAAACAAATTTTAGCCCATCTATCATTCGGTAATCGTAAAATCCTAATCCAGAAATTAATTAATCTGGAGTCAGCCAACGCTTGTAAATTTGTAATACCCAACTCTGTTCTTAGAAAATAAGACGGTGCAGAACTTTGACAACCAGTGACTTTCCTCAGAAGTTTAATGGCTGGGATTTCTAAATGATTCACAGGTTTTAATTCCCATATTTCTACCCATATAGTGTTTGTGCATTGTACTGTGCCTTTATGGTAGACAGGAGGGGTCTAAGTGAGTAACCACCATAGGAGGCATGATTAAATTTTGCCAAAGCCCCAATTGTTTTATTAGTTTTAGAGAGTATATTATCCCAGTGGCTACACCAAGATCCGTTATTAGAATATAATATACCCAGATAAATATATGATGAAACTGTTTCTAAATACTCCTCTGCTAATTTCCACCTACACTTATTAGTTCTTGCACCAAATACCATTACTTTTGTTTTACTAAGGTTAATTTTCAGTGACAAAGACTCTGATACATTTAACAATAAATGTAACTTTTTCTGAAGACCTGAGGCAGTAAGAGAGCACAAAACAAGATCATCAGCATAAGCAAGGGATGAGCATACATGTGTACCAATTCTAGGAGAGTCAGAAATTAAAGATTGTAATTGAATCAACAAATTATCTAAATAAATCGAAAAGAGCATGGGTGCTAGAATGCATCCCTGCCTGACACCCCTGTTTATCTCTATTCTATCCAATAATACATTCCCTATACGAATCTGAGCCCAGGTATGCAAATATAAAATTCTGATACTATTGACCAGAACAGGAGAAATTCCACGTGATAACATTGTTTCCCATAATATTGATCTGTTAATTGTATCAAACACTGAACTGTAATCTACAAAAACTACATACAATTTTTGTTTTCTTATATTACCATATTTTTCGACCAAATGGGAAAGTATAAAGCAGTTATCAAGGGTTGAATAACCTTCTTGAATTCCCGCTTGATTAGGAGCAAGTCCCCCAAGTTGTTCTATTTCATTCTTAAGTCTATCCAATAATAATTTTGCAAAAATTTTACCCAAAACATCCAACAGACTTATAGGATGATACATTGCAGGATCGTCCTTTGGTCCCTTTTTATAAATTGGAAAAATAATGGCTCCCACCCATGAATCAGGAACAAAATTGTCATAAACACGCCGATTGAAAAAAGTAGTCAAAAAAGTTGCCCAGACTTCAGGTAAGCACAAATAAACTTCCCCTGGTATCCTATCTGGGCCTGATGCCTTGTTAGATTTAATATTCTGAATTGCCTCCAATACCTCTATTTTCAAAAATGGAATAAACTGGTCTCTAATAATGTTCATATCAATCAGGTTCCAAGCAGATGGGATATTTGGATTCCACAACATATTATCATAAAATTCAAGCCATCTACGTGGTTCAACATGTTGCTCTAACTCATTAGGCCATCCCTTACAACCTTTAGTGACTAAAGACCAGAAAGTTTTAACATCATTACCCATAACTGCTGCATACATCTTTCCCCATGGTTGTTCAAAGAATATGTTCTTTTTTTCCTTTACTAAGTTTCTATAAGCTTTTTTTGCAATTTTCAGTTTGATAGCATTAGATTGATTTGGATTATCTTTGGCTTTCCTAGATATTTTACACAACTGCTTTTTATAAAGCTTGCACTCAGAATCAAACCATCCTGCAGATGTTTGCAATTTGGACTTGATTATAGTCTTATATAGGTTAGATTCCAAAGTATTAAAAAGAAATTTAAGGTTTTCATAAATCAAAGATGGATCCAAGTCCACATTATTCCAAGTATTGAAAAAAGAAATAATCAAGGATATCACATCAGACTGCAAATCCCATGACTATTCAATTTTTTTTCAAATATCGAATAATGATTGGTGCAGGTATTGAACAAATATCATGTTTTGCATAAACTGTTTTGTATAAAGTAATCAGAAAATTATCACTTTCAACTCTATTTACCACTACTAGGTCCTCCCAGTAATTGGGCGGACCTTGCCAAAGAGCCAAGTCAATTACTGAGAAACTGGCTTTTGTTAAATAAGAAGGGGAACCCAATTGGTCTCCCTGTGTTCTACCATTAAGGGGATATATCAAAATATAATTCATAAATTTTATAAGTTTATGACCATTATAATTGATTTTTGAATCGATAGATTTTCTTTTCGTTTTAGGGGGCATCCGGAAACATATAACCCAATATTGTATTATCACTCAGTCCATCAAAATTGCCAATTCTGGCGTTAAAATCACCAATTAACAATAAAAATGCATTGGGGTATTCCATTTGGGATATTCGTACCAATTCAATTAATCTATCCCAGAGCTCATTCAAATACTTTCTATCTTTAACAGGAAGAATGTAACAGTTAAACAAAAGGAACAATGTTTTATTAACAGAGAAAATAATCCCAACGAAGTCCTGATCTGTTATCAGATGTTTAACATCCTTAAAGATCCCTATCTTAATGTATGTTAGGATACCACCCGATGAACAACCTTTCTTTCCAGTCTTGAGACCTGGAATGTGAAACAATGTATAACCATTTATATCTAGCTCATCCACTTGCTTATGCTAAGATTCTTGAAGACAGATAATATTAAAGGAACAGACATAATTTAACCAATCCTTATCTTGTTGCTTTGAACTATAGCCTGCTAATTCAGTGTCAGTGGCTCAGTAGGTAGCACACTCACCTCTGAGGCCGGGAGATCAGAGGGTTGTGGGTTCAGTTCCCACATCTGGCACTTAGGTTAATATCCCAGTACTGACACTGTACTGCAGCATGAGAGGGGTGCTGCACTTCTGAGGTGCTGTCTTTCAGATGAGACATTAAACCAAGGTGCCATCTGCCTGGATTTGTGGTAGTTCAGGTGGATGTTAAAGATCCCATGGTACTTATCAAAAAAGAGTAGGGGAATTTTTATTGGAAAACAATATAAGAAAACAAAACCAAGGTAATACATAACACTATAAACATATTGCTTACTACCTATGAAAACAGAAAAGAAAATCACAATATCCAATGTACGCGTGAAAAAGAAAAGAAAATGTACACTAAAAAATTGTTCACCATAGAATCAAACTCCCCCCCTCCCCACATACATGAGATTGGAAGGAAGAAAGAAAAATGCCAGACAATATAAAACCCATATTCAGGTAACCCCTTCAAACAAAATGATCGGTAAAGCTCGCCACCAAAATGCCACTAAAGGCACAGGAAGAGTTTTCTTCTCTAAACAATAAATTCTAGAGATTTCACTTCTGATATGTTCTTGGAGTGCAAGTAAAGCAATCGATTTCTGTTGTAACACAAACAAACAGCGGTTGTGCCAGATGCACCATTTGCAGACTGCAAACAGCACCCTCAAAGTACCTGGAAAAAAAATCTTCCAACTTGGTCCAAAGTCCCCATAAACCAATTCAGTATCGTCAAACTGAAAATACAGGTAAGCCCTAGACTGACTCAATTTAGCCCATAAAGGGCAATATATGGGCACTCAAAAAGAGGTGTTGCATAGATTCTAGTTGACAAACACATGTATCACGAATACAGTAACGTTCAGACAATTGTTTATGTTTCTGATTTCCTTTGACATTCAATTTGTCGTGACAACATAACCATAAAACGTCCCACATCTTTGCTGGAATCCTGCTTTCTAATAATTGTTTAACCAAATACTGTGAATCACAAGGTACTGTAAAACAAGGCGGCACTAAGAACATGATGTGCAGAATAGAGGAGTATAAACATTTCCTATTTCACAACAACTCCACATCAGGGGACACTTTCCAAAGTTTAAGTTTTTTAAACACTTCAACAAGGTATACAGAGGAACCTAATGGAATTCTTGTAAAGGGTTTCCAAACAGGAGCCTGCCATTTTTACAAAATATATTGGGAACAGGATGCAAGGCTAAGGGCCCAACAATCTGTCCTGTTGTCTAAACTAGGAAAAAGGTTAGCATGCACAAAGATAGAAAAATAAAAAAGCATTGGGTTTATCATTTGCAGACCCCCCTGTTTTATAGGCCAGTAAGTGACTGATCTCTTAACAGGGTTTAGTCTACTACCCCAAAGCAATTGGAAAAATAAAATATACAGCCAGGCTTCAAGAAAAAAAGGAAGAGGAAAAACATAACTAACAGGTAAACTGAGTGGCAAGATACAAGTTTTAAGTAAAAAAATCTGTTTCCTCCGGGTCATAGGAAACCGCTTCCACCGAACAATTTTAGATTCAGCAACCTCCATAGCCGAACACCAATTACATGCCGCTGCATCAATTGGACCAAATATAACCCCCAATATGCAAATTTTCTGAGAATGAACAGCAATCCCTCCAATCATTGGCAATCTATCCAGTAAAGGAATGTGCACAGCACATCCCACACTCTTTTGGGTATTTAAAGCAGATCTAGAAATCCGGGAAAAGGAATGAACAATCTCAATAGCCCGTTCCCCAGAAGCTGGATCAGCTACCAGAATGCAAACATCATCCGCGTAAGCCAAAACACACGGGAAAACAAGGTCAGGAGCTATGGAGATATGATGAATATCAGCCCTCCCCCCTAATGTCCGAAGAAGTGGATTAATGGAAAAGACATATAACAGGGGACTTAGAGGACAGCCTTGGTGGACTCTCTTAATAGGGACATGGGAACCTGCAGAACCATTAACCAATGGCGTGGTGTGGCTCCAGTCTATACAAAATTTTAATCCAGCCCAGCAAAACCGCGAGGACCCCATATTTTTGCAATACAGAAAATAAATACTCATGCAGCACCCAGTCGAAAGCCTTGGTTTGGTCTAAACTAAAACATAACCTTGAGTGGTAGTCCCATCAAAGACCTCTCTCAAAATTTTCAGGTTGGAGATCATGGAACGACCGGGATTAGCAGGTCTGTGTGGCAGAATACATGAGCCACCACCTGAGCTAGCCTATTAGAAACTATTTTGCACAAAATCTTCCAATCCGAATTTAATAAACTAATCGGTCGCCAGTTATCTAGCTTAGTTTTATCATGTGTCTGTTTATACAAAAAAATTAAATAGCTGTCCGAAAAAGTGAGGGGAATACGAAATAAGCCTTGTAAAATAGTGTTATAAACCTGAGTTAAATACGGTAGTAATAAGGATTTAGTTTTCTTATAAAATTTGTTTGGAATCCCATCAGGTCCAGAGGTAACTGTATTTTTCAGATGACTTATAACTGAATCAACTTCTGCACAGGTAACCTGCTGATTTGAGGGTATAAAACACTCTGGGGAGAGAAGAGGAACTTCAAAGGAATCCAAAAAGCTCTCCCAGGAATGCGAATCATAAGTCCGTCCATATAATGAGTTAGTATGGAAAGAAACTTCCTCCAAAATTTTATGGTTATCAGTAATCATGATACCAGAATGAGTAACCAAAGCAGATATATATATGATGCCACCTGTTGGTGACTACTATCATACGGATTAATAATTTTAGCAGAACCCTTCCGGCTATATTTCTATTCCAGGAAAAGCGATGTCGTTCTCTCATACTGAGAAGCCTGCATCTCTGCTTTAACCTGTCGGATTTGGTCTGAATAGTCTAAACCCCATTCAGATTGCCAAGACATTAGTCTTTGTAGGTGGCGCCGATATTTAAGATACTTAAAATAACGATCAGAAGATACTTTTTTAGAGGAATGTTTACAAAATTTCATAATTTCAACTTTACTATTTTGCCACCAAAAGGCCGAATTATCATACAAGGCAAAAACAGAAATCTTATCTTGAAGAAGCCGAAACAGGCCTTGCCACCCACCTTCATCAGTCAACACAGAAATATTCATTTTCCAAAAGGTATGAGTTACAGGTTTGTTAGGTGGAAAACCAGTATGCAACAGTAATAAACAGTGATCTAAAAATTCACAAGGTACCACCGAATACCATACATCATTTAACCAGTGGGAAATAAAAAAATAATCAATTCGTGTGGAAGATCTGCATCGATGAAAAGTGTGTTCTGGAGGGGTGACACCAAAAGAAGCCCCATCCCGCAAATCAGCAGTAACGTACAGAGTATTAAGAAAATTGGAATCCGAATATAATTTTTGAGTAAGGCCAGTTTTATCAGATAATGACAGAATAGTTAAAATTCCCAAAAATCACAGATTTGGAAGAATGAAAAAACGGCTGGATCTGTTTCAACGTATGAACCCTCTGGGTCTTAACTTGAGGGTTGTAAATATTAATAAGTCTCCATTCTTGTCATTGGAAAACAATATCCAGGATCAAGACTCGACCCTGAATTAAAGCAATTAACCTAGTGACCTGAATTTCTACCCCCTGAACCAGTATCCCTACTCCAGAACACAACTCTTCAGCTAGAGACCAAAAGGACAGACCATTCCTCCAATCCCTAGAGGCTTTCCCAATCTCCTGTAAAGAATGGAGCCTAGTGTCTTGTAAAAAAATGATGTGCAAGGGTAAAGACAAAAGAAATGAAAAAATGGCCCGGCATCTCTTATCATTTTTAAGACTATTCACATTTAAGCTCCCAAAAGATATAAAGTCTCCCATCTTGGTTAAAGAGAAATCAAGATTTTTTCCTACCACGACCCTTACCGGGAGATTTAAGCTTGTATCTCTTTTTTTTATTCAATTGGACCTCCCCCAGAACTTGTTCAGAGTCAGTGAACATCTCAACCTGAGAAGACGCAATAGAGGAGGCATCAGAATCCTCCTCAGTATCCACAGTTTGCTTTCACTTAGAAAAAATCGCAAACCGGTTGGAAACCGTCAGGTCAGGGGGGGAACCACAGTAGACAGAGGTACTCCTTTCGTCAGAGAACTCCTCACCAATCTCTTGTTTCCCACTGGGACCCAGTCAGTATCCCAAGGGGGCGGCATGTTGTCCTTCATAGAAGGGAGAACTACAGTACAAGAGGTGGAAGCCTGTACCTCCTCCACAACTGGGGAGGAGGATAAAGCCTGGGGCAGAGAACCAGGGTCCTCAGGCCATAAGGGTTTACTGGATGAAGGCACAGTCAGAAGTGGAGGTTCCAACCTAGGATTCCCAAGGGAAGAGGGAGAATCAGCAGGGGGTGGACGTATTACTGCAGTATCAAAAGGTCGAAACTGGGGCCTTGCCTGAGCCGACTTCTGAGCTTGAGTAACCGTCTCATGCTGGGAATCAGGAGGCCGATCAGGGTTATTATGGGAAGCCCATGGGCAATCTTTAAAAAAATGAGAAGTTTCCTCACACAAATTACAATATTCAGGGCGTGGGTAGTTGATACTGACATGGTCAGAACCAAGACATGTAGAACATTTCAGCTGGTCACAGGCACTACTGAGATGTGTCTGGGCTCCACACCGGAAACAAGAATTTTGATGCCCTGGATAGAAAACAAAACTCGATCTCTACCCAAATAAAAACAACTGGGCAAGTGTTGAATAGTCCCATTGATTATAGGCAATTTAACCTGTAGTTTCCACCCTCCCCCCGTCCAGAAACATTCTGAATCAATAATCGGATCGGGTAAACCCAAAACAGAACACTTAGAGGTCAACCATCTTACAATATCTTCTATAGCCACCCCCTCATTTTTAAACAAAACTGTAATAGATTTTATAGTTGGTTTAGTAAGGGGAATAGCAAAAAAAGGGGCCCACAAAGGAATATGGCGAACAGCTTGATATCTGTTCCAAAAAGTATCTAACCCAGATGCATTCTTAAAACTAACATCAAAGTAATTATCTCCAGATGTATGAATTAAAGCATAAATTTCAGAGGGAGAGAAATGGAGACTTGATTTAAGCAAAGTTTTCCCTACATAAAGACGGTCAGGGAAGACATCCAGGCCACCCCTATAACGGAGGCGAACAGCATTACGCCATTTAGCCTGTTCAGGAGGGGAATGGAACAAACCAGCAAAAGTTTTAGTCCGGGGAGGCCCCAAAGCCGGGTCAGAATCCTTAGTAGCCGAGTTCCTATTACCCTCCAATTCAGGGGTAGGGGAGGGTTCAGGTAGGGAATCAGATACTGGCATCGAAACAGAGCGCACCCCAGTGTCTACTAAGTCAACATGGGAAGAAGCAGGAGGCAAAGGAACAACAGCAGCAGGCAGGATGGGGGTAAGCAATACAGCTCCTTCAGTGTGCAAGTCAGAGTGTTGAAATAAACCCGGTGTAGATACCTATCCTTTTCCACCTGCCAGGAGGGCAGTTGCGATAAAGTAAACCCGAAGGAACCTCCAGTGGGTCTGAGATGTCCAATAAACCCCTTCGGGGAGCAGGGCCAGGCCGTGCAGGAGAGGTCCAAGAATCATCCAAAGGGGACTTCTCCCACCCTGTACCCTGAAGTGCTGCTGCAATAGTGATTCCAGAAGCCGAGAGGTGGGAATCAAACCCACCACCAACTGGGCTAGATACAAACAGGCCCAGTAAACTGGGCTGGCGATCCCTCACAACATCGGAAGAAACACTCTTTTTTTTTTTGGATGTTATTTTCTCTCCTCGGAGCTCCGGCTACAACCCCCCCCCCGCACCCCGTCGTTCCCCTGGCACCGTCCCCGGACATGATACCCCCTCCTTTCTGCACCCGTGACTTACCCTTCACATCAGGGTGGTGGGAGTGACTCAACCCACCCCAACAGATCCATGCCAGGGAGGCGCCCTCCAGGGATGGCGCCGGGAATGACGTCGTGCTGCTGGGCTCCCATTTTTCTTGACTTTCCTCCCAGCAGGCGTGGCGTGCAATGACACCAGTGACTGAGTGCGTGCACGCTCCCATGTGCATGCTAGTCAAGCATCTGCCATGTCCCATGTTTTGGCTTGAGGCAGTGTGCTGTCGATCCCCAGCCTCCGCTAGGGGTCAGACAAGCACCGGCCACCCGAAACCCCCCACCCCGGAGATGGAGAGCAGTCCTCCGGATGCTCAATCCATCTCCTCCCCGCCGACCCCGACAACCCATGCCCGTTCCTGAACACGGGTCGCCGGCATGGCGTGAGGTGTAGCGGCCAGCGCCTCAACCCTCAGCGCCACCGGGCCGACCTCGAAGAAACACTCTTAATGTGTACAGTACCTTTCAGACAGGCAGACTCTCCTGGGAGACCTGGAGTAGATGACACAATATTGGCTTCCAGGCAGCTGCAACACTTCAGCCCGATCCCTTCCAACTCCCGAGGTGCAGAACTTAGGCAAGGAGGCGGTGTGGGGGAGCCTAGGAGAGACTTCAGGCACTTGCATGCCCGCAATTCACTGCCAGTCTCCCCGGCTCCCAGAAAACAATCATCACCACAACGGGATACTGCCAGCACTTCCTGGTTCCTGCTGAGCTCCCGTAGAACACTCAGCGTCTCTTGCATCGCAGGGTAACTGACCTCATCGCCAGGAGCCAGGCAAGGAGAAGCCCAGCAACGTGCTGCCGAAGAGGAGAGACCAGGTAAAGTGGAACTAATTGTCCGAGGGGAGGAGAACACAATGCCAGCCCCTGAATCCTTTGGTAAGTCAAATCCAGCCACTACCGCGTCCATTGAAAGAGAATCCTCAGGCAAAAAAACATCCATTTGGCAGTGTGAAGCTTCATCCATTATTTCGGTAAGATCAGCAGGCATGATCTCGGGAAGCCTAGAGATAGGGAGGGAGACCAACTCCCCAATCTCCCGCACGTCCTCTTGCTCCATCTCGGAGCCCCAAGTGGCCATTGCGATGGCCGTTCCCCCACTGGTCACAGCGCAACCACAACGGAGTAGGGGAATTTCCCCGGTGCCCTGGCCAAATTTCCCTCATTCACTAAAAAATACCACCAACAGCTGAACCTGGTTCAAGGTCAGTTGGCATTCATCTGTATCCCCTTCCCCCGGGTCCTGCCTGAAAATAGGCAGAATTTGTCTAGTGCACTTACCCGGTCAACAAAAACTAAATAAATAAATAAATATTCCATGAGATTAGGAAAAAATGCTTTTCTATCCATAGACATAGACAACAAGTTATCTGATTGAAACCCCAAATTAAGCAGGACCCTGGATTCATCCACCTGTGTCCCTAATACAGAAGTGACAGGCTCCAATATGAGGTCTAACAGTCATTCATCATATTTTGCAATAGCCATGAATCTATTTCAAATAGAAATTGTATAACCACTTCTAGTATCTAAATGAGAAGTATTTTTTTCACAGACATACTGTAACTATGACTGGATAAAAAAGACGGAATTCCATCTTCAACAGTAAGATCAACCAAATGAAGACAAAGTGCATCTAAAATTCCTTCAGACTTCCAAACTCTGCCTGCTGTCACAGAGTTTTTAAAAATTATATCAATTTGACCCCCATTCTGCAGAGTCGGGTGCCTAAAAACTCCTATTACCCCTTTATAACCCAGTCTAATATCTAAAGTATTTGCAAATAAATTGCATAAAACTCTTAGCAGTTTATCATGTTTCTTTATATAATTTTTTATGCCCAAAAAGACTCAAGGTAACCGGTGCAAACTCATGATCAACATCATTTGTCGCACTCCTCACATTATTACCTCCAAATAAGCCCTCCTTACATTGATTTATAGTATCAATCACCTTAAGGTCTTTGTCCAATAACATAGCATTAAGTTTAAATCTTTGAATGCCAATGAGATTTCTCCAGACATAATATGTCAATCGCTCAGAGACCAACGTCACATCTATGTTGTCTGTAGAGAAATTCTCATTGGCATCCGCATTTCTTCTTACTGTAGAAAGGTCATCAATAGTGATGTCCAATTCAAGTTTTTCACTAAAAGTTTATGGATCAGTTCTGGCACAGCATTTTCCTTTACCGTTTAAGACCACAGATTCTGATCGAAATGTGACCAGGAGAGTAGTTAACAAACAGTGATTATGGTGGGTATTACTCAGATTCACATTCCTTTGCAGTAGTTCAGAGGACAAAGCACTTTCATTAAGCAGAATCATTTCCTATCCCTTCCAGGTTTTTTTTCTTTTGAAATTGTAAATTATTGACATTCCCCACCCATTTTTCCTTATTTCCTTTCGTCCACTACAGTGCCCTACTCCTTTCAATTTGCATTGATCACTTTTCTTTATTACTTGTACAATTATTACCCTTTTTTTGATTCCCATTTGCTTTTGCAACCAACTCTTTAGAAGGTGCAGCTTCCTTACCCAGTGCTTTATTAACCAGTGGTTCCTTCCTATCTACAGACACTTCTTCAAAAAAGTCAATTGATGAAAATTCTGGTCTAATGTGACTGCAGGCAGAGTTTGGTTGTTTACCATAGATGCATCAGCATTGATATTCTCACATTCTAGAACTATGGAGGAAGACTTTTTGATGGATGTATTTCTTTTAAAATCTTAATACCATCACCCATTCTTGCTAAATTTATTGCTATAAACTCCTTAATCAGCTGTTCACAAAGCATAAGATTAGCAGCATATTGGTTTTTAAGAACTTTAATTATGTCTTCACTCAAAATCGAGGAGTGTAGACCAATTTGAGACCATTCACATTTTCATTTGGTACTGATTGATTAGAACTCTCCAAACCCTGCATGTATTTATTTATAGTATCATCAGAGGACTAACTGTTCCTGAATTTTGAGTGTAGTCTATGCAGGGATAGATAGACTAAGTTATATAAGGATTGTTTTTTTGTGTTACGTCCAATTGTTTAAGCCCCTGTATAGGAACTTCTAATTTACTTAGGACCTCATTTAAGACTGATTTACAGTCTTGGGATATATCGTGGGGAGAATTAACCACCCCAATATCATCCTTAACTCTGTGTTGACCCACCCCACTATTAACACAGAATCCATTCTGTTGATCAGTCTGCCTAGACCCTAAATTCTGGATACTCTGCCTACTCTGGGTTTCAGAACTCAAATAGCTCCCATTACCATCAGTTTTTCCACTTACTGGGGCTTGATCCTTAGTTTGTTGTTCATTATAAACACCACTGTTCATACAGAAATTGTTCACGACTGGAAAAAACATTAGTACTAACCTTTGCATTGTTAGGAATATTAACAAAGATTTATGAGGACTAGAAGTACAAGATTTTAGAGGTTGTTTGGGTGTGAAGTAAAAGCAACATTATCTTGGTTGTTTTAACCTTATCCTTAATAAATACTTCATTAAGGGTCTGTTGCTTAAGTTTTGGTTTTCATAGAACGTTCTTTGGTTTAGCTTTTAAAACTGGAACTGCAGGCACAGATCTCCTATCAGATTTCTTAGATTGATTAGCAGAATATTTAAGCTTTCCCCTCTTATCCTTTGGTTTAGCGCCAGGATTGGCCCCCAATTAAGGCACTGTAGATAGAGTGGGTTGCTCCACTATCATCTATATCCCTGGTGGTCCAGTGGACCGTTCGCAGCCTGATTGAGGGAATCTGTATTAAAAACATGAAGTCCAGTATCCCTGGTGGTCAGTGGCACCCCCCCTCCTACCCGCCCACTGAGGCCCCACAGCCCCGCCCCGGGTCAGCGGCGGGTGGCAGCAGCCACCCACCTGCCACCCGCTGCCTGCTGACTGACACCATAGGTAGGGCTGTATGCCCATTGGTCCTGGCGTGAGCCAATGGGCATGCATACTATACCGTACTACACAGTCCAGATATGTGAATGGGATCCATTCACATATCTGGACTGTTGTCAATCTGTTCTGACTACACACCCATTGGCTCATGCTGTGGACCAATGGGCGTACAGCCATACCTACAGTATCAATCGCATGGGCAGCAGGGGCAGCAGGCTGGTGGGGTGCTGCCACCCGCCGCTGACCAGGGGAGCTTGGGCGGGGCTCGGTGGTGGTGGGGAGGGGGTACCGCTGGACCACCAGGGATATGGACTTCATGTTTTAATACAAATTCCCATGATCGGGCTGACAGCAGTCCACAGGACCACCAGGGATATAGGACTTTATTTCTTTTTACTTAAGCCCACGATCGGGCTGACAGCGGTCCACTGGACCACCAGGGATATAGGACTTTATTTCTTTTTACTTAAGCCTGCGATCGGGCTGACAGCGGTTCACTGGACCACCAGGGATATAGGACGTTATTTCTTTTTACTAATGCCCGCGATTGGGCTGTGGGACACATTGCCGTGCTGTGCAGGGGGCATCTGTCCCCAATGGCTGCTGCCTGGCAGGGCTCCAGGCGCAAGTCACCAGGGATCAGCACACCTGCATGCAAATGGGGCCATAATGACATGCAAATAGCCCCATTTGTGCCTTGCATACATTAGCCACATTTGCATGTGTGCACTTTGAATATTGCGGTTGTTGCGCTGGCACAAGGGAACTGCCTAGCGCATCCCCTGCTCCACTCTGGTCACTGGCGCTGGTGTAATGCCACTGCACATGCACACTGCGGGTGGCCAGGATGCAATATTCAACAGTGCTGTGCCATGGTGCAGCTCCGTTGAATATCGCCCAGTCAACGCCCCTTCGCAGCCAAGTTGAACTGCGCCCAGGCTTGCGCCACAGCCTGGCACAGTCTGAATATCTGGGCCCAGGTGTCCTTTGTCTTCAATGTACAAATATGCGTGACAATTATTACTTATTCTTTTTGATAGAAAATGCAGATTTCAGTTTCTAAAACTCTTCAGCCTTAGTCTCCCAGTCTCTCAATCTCTCACTGAAGGTTTTCCACAAAATTTTCTAGTCGGGCAATGCCTTCGGTCATGCTCACAAGGCTATCCAAAACAAATTAGGTTACCAGAGGCAATTATCCATGATTCAATCAAATGTTTCAGTGGTCCCAATTGTCCCAATAATCTCAATAGTCTCAGTAATCTCACTAAAAAAATATATATATATATATACACTATAGCACAGAATAAAACACACTCACAACTATTACTTCTAAATAAATAATTAAATAAAAGAGTAATTTCTATTTAATTCTGTTCTATTAAACTAAAAAAGCTAAAAATTTGCTTTTCCTGGTTTTCTTGCTATTCAAGTAGCTATGTATGCGCAAAAAGAATGCCGCAGCTCCTCAGGGAAAGACACACATAGTTGCTCTTTTTGCAGCATTTGTTGAGTTTCATGCACCCAAAAATCAACTCGAAAACACATAAAATGCTTTGTTCAAGAGCCGATTCTCTCCCAGCTGTAAAAAATAAGAACAGAGCAAAGTAATTTTTCCAAAGGGAAATGCTAACTCGAGCAACAAATAACAGCAAAGTAAAAGTGAGTTGCAAGTCACAGGTAGCAGCAGCAGAAACTACAAGCAGAGTATGTTCAGTGTGGCGCTGTGGCATATGACATATAAATACTGCTTGGTCATATGACCCAAATCAGCATATGGCGCAAAAACTCTAAATTCAAATTTTAAAATATAATGATATAATCTTATAAAAACCAAGTAAAATATAAAATAATAGAGCTCAATGAGACTCTATAAAGAGACACATTTGTAATTCACTAAAAAAATCACTACAGTGCAAGAGAAGTGGAATAGAATAACATAATTTCTCTCACTTTCTCTCGCTTCTCTTCACTTCACTTCATAAAAGTGCAAAATACAAAGTGTACTCAGTCCTGTTCTCAGTCCTGCAATGAATGCAGTAAGTGTATAAAAAAATCAATTTAAATCTGTAAGTAGGTCCGCTCAAAGTGCAACTTCTGTCTTTCCGAAGGGCCTCTGTCTGCCGCAGGGTCCCGATGCAGTCCAATGCGACAAGACTGATTTTCCTCCACCTGTAATAAAAAAATAGCTAGCGATAACTCCCTGCTCCTTCTGCCTTCCTCCACAAGGCATAGGGTGATTAGCAAAACCTCCGGTCTCTCAGTGAATACACTTCCAAACTCAAGTGGTGGTTGTTCAATAGGCTGATAACTGCAAAGGCCTTGTCTTCAATAAATTTCTCCTGAGCAGTAAGGTTAAAACAGAGATTTCTAAGTAGCTGATATTCATTTCAGGTGAAAACATCTGAATTGAAGCAGTTTGTCCATTGCATAAATGACATATGCCATGGAAGTGTGAAAAAGGGCATTTATTTTATTTATGGTTTGACCACTATAGACCTCACTCATGACTCTGCCACTCGTGAGGTCAATAGGGAGATCAAAACGTAAAAAAAAAAATAAGTTCTTTCACACTGCTCATGAACCTTTCCCCTATACATTCAAGAAAAAATATGGCGTTTCATTTTATTTATTTATTGAAAGAGTTTACTTGCAGTACAAAGAGTGACTGAGCCATAAGTAAGGAATATCCCAGGATGTAACTTCAAATATAATTGTTAGTACCAGTGTTTCCTAGATATGGAATTATCCCAGTTCTGGTGGTAAAATTTACCAATTTCAGACAATTCCAAATACCATTCAGAATATACTGTAGAACTGGAAATTTTCTCTACAATAATTTTTAGTATTACAGTGAAAATTTTCATTAATTTTGTGTTTGCATTTCCTTTCCTGCCTTCACATGTCCAAAATGCATTCAGAATCCCTACTTGCTGAAATTCTGTGCCCTTCTTTTGTGGTCTGAATTTAATGTCCTACTTTCTTTCCAGCACGGTTCTCTGTGAAACAAAAAGCCTGACTGGGATTGGTTCACATTTTTCAACCTGCTGATTTTCTAATCCTAATTGTAAGACTTGCTGTAACAGCGTTATTTTGGTAATGCCTCTAGTGTACAAGTGTATGCCTTCACCTCACCTTCTGCCTACTGCTGCAACAAGCCAAACTCAGCACCCCCACACCACCACTACTACCACAACCACAATCAAGCACAAAAACCCTGACTGGACTGGTATATTTTTGAGACACCAGTCCACCATGTGGTCTCTTACTGCTGAATGATGTGCTCCTGATTCCCAGGTCTCAGGCTCCTGACCGTTATACTCACACCAGCCCTAACCCACCCTCATCAGCACAAGCACACCCAAAATTACAGCCAAACTATCACCAATACATAAATGTACCCCTCTGTATTTCTCTTATTTATATTTCTTTATTTCTGTTTTATCTCACTCTGTGCAATCTGGGGGGAGGTCGGCTTTCATACAGGAGGTGCGTGGGAGCTCCAGCAAACTTGCATGTGAGATGCAGCTATTAAACCTGTCTAGGTCAGTGCAGGACACCCTAGGAGCACAGAAAACAAGTGGAAGGTCCCTAATGGCCACTAAGTGTATGTTTCTCCATGGCAACTCTGCAATGAGGCATGGTGCAGAATGTTTGGAAAACAGGTGAGCAAAGTGGAAATTGTAGACCCAGACTGTAATTTCAGCAAAAACTGTGGCAATTTTGGTGCTTACCAGAATTCACTGGCCCTAATGATTATTTCAAATGGAATGTTAGTGTTATTGCCCCTTGTAAAAGTGGCCGAGTAAAGTGAAGCCACAAGTGCAAGGGAACAATAACAGCAACAATCCACACCAAATAATTATATTTTAAGATGCCTCATGGGATATCTTATGTATACCATGGGATTTTGATTTTTTTTTGTGATAGAAATGGTAAACAGTTTAAAAAAATGTACAAAATGTAAACTGTGCCCTTCTGTTCTATGGTTCAGCATGAGGGATGCTAATCCGTAATGATCAAAAGCTATATTTCATCTCATTTGTAAGAACACATTTCTTTTATGCATATAATGTTCCCCTTTGTAATCGTTATAGTTATCCTGATACTGTTGTATTTATTGGCCCAGATATTCAAAAGGGTTGCGCCCCAGAGCGGTATTCAAAAGGGAAAAGTGCGCGGCACAAATCCCGATCTTGGCGAACACATCAGTAATGTATGCAGGCACAGGAGAGGTGTGCCCATGCATACTCTGCACAGCCAATATTCAGCCGGGATGTGCAGAGCCATGCATCACGCAACCCCCTACCTGTGCCAACTAAGTTACACCAAAATAAAAGGAACAACTGATGGCCACCACAGCTGAGCTGCCGCATTGCAGGCTTAACACGGGTAGTTGCCACCTGTGGTGGCCACCCGTTCCCGCTGCACCTGGCGGCACCCCCATGCCCAATCGTGGGCATTTGTAAAAAAACATGAATTCCAACATCTCTGGTGGTCAGTGGACCGCTATCAGCCCGATCGCGGGCATTTGTAATAGAAAAAAGAAAGTTCGTCTTATATCCCTGGTGGTCCAATGGACTGCTATCTGCCCGATCGTGAGCATCTGTATAAAAGAAAGAAATATCCGTCCTAGATCCCTGGTGGTCCAGTGGAATGCTATCTGCCGATCGCGGGCATCTGTATAAAGAAAGACAAATCCATCCTATGTCCCTGGTGGTCCAGTGGACGCTATCTGCCCGATCGCGGGCATTTGTAAAGAATACTTCATCCTATATCCCTGGTGGTCAGTGGACCTCTATCTGCCGATTGCGGGCATCTGTGAAAAAAATAAATCATTCAATATCCCTGGTGGTCTGAGGTACCCCCCACCGCCCACTGAGTCCACTGCCCGCTCACCCTCGGTCAGCCGGCGGGCGTGGCACCCACCCGCCTGCCACCGCGCGCCCGCCGACTAACACCGTCGGTGGGCTGCCGCCCATTGGTTCTGAGAATGAGCCAATGGGCATGCAGCCCATATCAGTGCTAACATTCCAGATATGTGATTTCACATATCTGGAATGTGTATAGTATGGGCTGCACGCCCATTGCCTCACGCTGTGAACAAATGGGTAGGCAACCTCACTGACGGTGTCAGTCGGTGGGTGGCGGGCGGCAGGGGGGTGCTGCCGCCCACTGGCTGATTGAGGGGAGCGGCGGTGGGGACAGTGGGTGGGTGGGAGGGGCACCCTAGACCACCAGGGATATTGAATGATTTATTTTTTTCACAGATGCCCGCGACGAAAGATAGAGGTCCACTGGACCACCAGGGATATAGGACAAGTATTCTTTTAGATACCGATGCTACGATCAGGCAGATAGCGGTCCACTGGACCATCAGGGATATAGGACAAAGTATTCTTTTAGATACAGATGCCCACGATCAGACAGATAGTGGTTCACTGGACCACCAGGGATATAGGAAGAAGTATTCATTTTAGATACAGATGCCCACGATCAGCCAGATAGTAGTCCACTGGACCACCAGGTATATAGGACATATTGCTTTTAGATACAGATGCCATGATCAGGCTGCAGGGGCGCAGTCTCCGGCGGCTGCAGCCTGGAAGGGCGCCTGGCTTGTTGTCGGGATCGCACACCTGCATGCAATGGGTTATACGATATGTAAATGGCCCATGTGCACCTTTGCATACATTATGGCCCCATTTGCATGTTAAGTTTTGAATATCGGGTTGCTGTGCATGACGCAATGGAACTTGCGCTAGCGCATCCCCATGCTCCACTCTGGCCACTGCACCATGCACACTGGGGGTGGCCAGGTTGTGATATTCAAAGCTGCTGAGCCATGGCGCAGCTCCGTTGAATATCGCCCAGTCCACACCCATGCGCAGCCAAGTTGCGCTGCGCCCAAGCTTGCACCACAGCCTGGCGCAGTTTGAATATCTGGGCCATTGTGTATATATTGTTTTTATTGTACATATTTGAGTGCATATATTGTTGCTATTGTATGTTGGTTACACTATGTCTACTTCTCCACTGAACCTTTTCCTCAGGTCGCGCCTAGAAATGAGCCTTGGCTCAGTGTGACTATCCCAGTTACAAATACAAAATAAATAAATAAACATTTCTGAGCATGCTCATTGTGATCAAAATGAGTGAGATACATTTCTGGGCATGCTCATTGTGATCAAAATGAGTGAGATACATTTCTGAGCATGCTCATTGTGATCAAAATGAGTGAGATACATTTCTGAGCATGCTCATTGTGATCAAAATGAGTGAGATACATTTCTGGGCATGCTCGGTGGTGACAGAGTTCCTTTATTTTGCTATTGTTAGGTCAAACTTATTTATTTATTTATTAAATTTTGGTGATCGGGTGAGCCCACTGGGCCCCAGAGGTCCCTTTTTCAGGGGCAACCCGGGAATTACAAAGGAACAGAGAGAGAATTGGTAAGCACATTATACATGAGGTAAGAGACAGGATACAGTTCAATACAGCATTGTTAGGCAGTCATAACACTTTTTGTTTGCAAAATGTATCTTCACTCCAATGGGAAAATGGGGATTATCTCATGAGGTAGCTTCAAATATGCATGTTATCTGATTTGGAATGTTGTGCCTGATCCTGGAAACACTCTCACCAGAAATGCGCCTTAGAGGTCCAGTGTACCATTTGCCTTACTTCCCAAGTACTGGCTACTACATAAACAATTGACACATTTTAACTCTATTGGGAAAATGTTGATTGCTATAGTGTATTCCCTTATGCACTGTATTGTAAACCTTGGACTGGCTGAATAATGTCTTGATTTGCTATAAGTGTATGTCCTAGTTCTCTGCAAGCAGAGAGCATCACCTATTTGTCATGAACTTGTTTTGTATGTCCTTAACCCCCATTTTAAGATACAATGTTTATGTATCACTGTTTCTGATACCACTGTACTCACTGTATTATATGTACCCACTGTATTATAACTTATACCTATTGTCTGTGTCACTGTACTCACTGTATTATATGTATCTACTGTATTATAACTTGTACCTATTGTCTGTGCCACTGTACTCACTGTATTATATGTACCTACTGTATTATAACTTGTACCTATTGTCTGATACCACTGTACTCACTGTATTATATGAACCTACTGTATTATAACTTGTACCTATTGTCTGTGTCACTGTGCTCACTGTATTATATGTACCCACTGTATTATAACTTATACCTATTGTCTGTGTCACTGTACTCACTGTATTATATGTACCCACTGTATTATAACTTATGCCTATTGTCTGTGTCACTGTACTCACTGTATTATATGTACCTACTGTATTATAACTTGTACCTATTGTCTGTGCCACTGTACTCACTGTATTATATGTACCTACTGTATTATAACTTGTACCTATTGTCAGATACCACTGTACTCACTGTATTATATGAACCTACTGTATTATAACTTGTACATATTGTCTGTGTCACTGTGCTCACTGTATTATATGTACCTACTGTATTATAACTTGTACCTATTGTCTGTGTCACTGTACTCACTGTATTATATGTATCTACTGTATTATAACTTGTACCTATTGTCTGTGTCACTGTACTCACTGTATATATATGTACCTACTGTATTATAACTTGTACCTATTGTCTGTGCCACTGTACTCACTGTATTATATGTACCTACTGTATTATAACTTGCACCTATTGTCTGTGCCACTGTACTCCCTGTATTATATGTACCTACTGTATTGTAATTTCTACCTATTGTCTGTGCCACTGTACTCCCTGTATTATATGTACCTACTGTATTATAACTTGTACCTATTGTCTGTGCCACTGTACGGCTTGGGTCACAACTGAAAATGGTCCTTTGGATCAGTTTGCTCACCCAGTTACCAAAAACATAAATAAATAAATAAAATTGCACACTTGCACAAGTGGCACAGCCACGAGTGCACAGCGGCAATAATTCCAACATTTCAAACCAGATAACATGAATATTTGAAGCTACCTCTTGGGAGAATGGATGTATATATGGAATTCCTACATTTAGCGTGTTTCCCTTGCAGGAAAGAAACATGCTGTGTTATGTAAATGGACTATCTGTTTACAGATTTTCTTATTTTTCCCTTTATTAATGATGACAAGCTGAGCCTTTTACTTTTATTGTTACAGTGACAGTACCACTGTTTGATGTGCTGCTCTGAGGGAGCCAGTTCTTGTGAAAAGCATGGGTTGTGGCTGCTATACAAATAAAATAGCTACTGTGTAAATAACATGTTATTTGCACAGTAACTGTGTCCAGTGAAAATAACAACTTTTATCTTTCACATGTGTTTGCAGTCCCATGGTATACATTTATTTATGTATTATACTACATGCGGGCCCTTTTTTCCATACACAAGCCACAGTCACAAACAGTTTATTCCAAAGCAAACTCACAACTGTAATTTTATTCAGAAAAAAACATTTGTCAGTGCCGAATGTTTGCTGCTTGCATTGCTGTTGTACCGGGTCTTGCTTGTACACATTTTTACTATATATTAACCCAGGGTAGGACAGCTGAGAGACAATATCTAATTTTCAGTGTGCTCCCACATTTTGACCCCAAATTTCCAACAGTCTTTTATTATTTATTTGAACATTAGTAACTGGAAGGGCACACTGAGCCGAGGCTCATTTCCAGGTCTGACCCAGGAGAGGGAGTAAACAGTAAACCGTACAGTACTTTACTGCAGTAACTGAGACTTGGGCAACATCACACCATTACTGGGACCTTGAGATACCTGGATATAAACTATACAGGAGGGACAGGGTAGTCGGGAAGGAGAGGGGTGGCAGTTTATATCAGGAGGAATAACTTGCTGAGGAGAGTCAGAGGAAGGAGAGGTGGAAGCATTATGGGTTCAGTTAAGATCCAATACAGGGAGAAAGGTGAGGTTGGGGGTCAGCTCTCTCAATCAGGATGAGGAGAGGGACAGGGAACTGAGCTTAAAAATATTGGAGGCTGCGGGGAAAGGAGAGGTGGTAATTGTGGGGGATTTCAACCTGGCCAAGGTGGACTGGAGCGTACCCTCCACAACATGTGCTAGGAGTCAGGTGATCTTGGAAGGACTGCAGAGTGGGTTCCTGACTAAGGGTGACACTGAACCAACAAGAGCTGAGGCAATTCTTGATCTGGTGCTCACAAATGGGGAGCATGTACAGGAAATAATGGTGAGGGAGCCACTGGGTGGAAGTGACCATTGCACACTGTGGTTCCAGTTGGATATGGGCAGGGAAAGCATCCCGACTAAGACCAAAATCTTGGATTTCAGGAGGGTGGACTTCGAAATGGGCGATATGCTAAGGAGCCATTTGCTTGGAGCATCAGAGCAGATATGGGGGTGGACCGAAGATGGTCCATCATTAAGGAAGGAATAATGGTTGCCACAGAGGAGTGCATTCGGCTCAGGTGGAAGAACACAAGGGCCAAAGCACCCAGCTGGTTCAGTGCTGGGGTTGCCCAAGCAGTAAGGGAAAAGAGGTTGGCCTATAGAAAATTCAGGAACACCAAGAGAGAGGTGGATAGGGAAAATTACCTAAGGTTGGCTAGTGAGACAAGGAAGTCTGGTGAGCAAAGGCACAGAAGGAGCTGCAGATAACTGAAGGAATTAAGAAGGAGAAGAGGGCTTTCTTTCACTATATAAGTGAGAAAAGGAACAAGAAAGAAGGGATTGTTAGGCTTAAGAAAGGGGTGGAGTGGGTGGAGGATAATGGGAGAAAAGCAGAGATACTAAATGAATACTTCAGTTCCATCTTCACCAGGGAGAAGGACAGACCAGTGCCTTCAGGAGGGAAAAGAGGAGTAGGGAGGGAGGGGAACACAGATGTAGTGATAGAGAAGGATAGAGTGAGGGAGGGGCTGCTAGCATTGAAGGTGGACAAATCACAGGCCCAGACAGACTACATCCAAGGGTACTAAAGGAACTGGCTGAGGAGCTGGCAGGGCCACTGGCAGATCTATTTAATAGTTCACTAGAGTCAGGTGTGGTGCCGCAGGACTGGAGAACAGCACATATAGTGCTTCTCCACAAAAGTGGTCCCAAGGATGATCCAGGGAATTACAGACCACGCAGTCTGACCTCCATTGTGGGCAAGCTCATGAAGACCATACTAAAGAAAGGTTGGTGGAATATCTAGAGGAGCATGATCTCCAGAATGCAAGGCAGCATGGGTTCATGGGGGGGAGATCATGTTAAACGAATCTGATTGACTTTTTTGACTGTGTCACTAAGACAGTAGACAGGGGCCAAGCGGTAGACATCCTCTATCTTGATTTCAGCAAGTCTTTGACTCTGTGCCTCAGAAAAGGTTGATCTGGAAGTTGGTGGATCTTGAGATTGGGGAAAAGATGGCCAGATGGGTGGAAAACTGGCTGAGGGACAGAACCCAAAGGGTTTTTATGGGGGAGAGTTATCTGGCACCAGAGAGGTAACAAGTGGAGTCCTGCAGGGCTCGGTGCTGGGGCCAGCTTTATTCAATGTCTTCATCAGTGACATTGGGGATGGCATTAAGGGTAAAATGTGCTTATTCCCAGATGACACCAAGCTCTGCAGGAGAGTGGACACAGCTGAAGGGATACAGGACCTACAGGAAGATCTGGAAAAGCTGGGAGGTGGTCCAGAATATGGCAGCTTGGCTTCATTTCCAAGAATGCAAAGTTGTGCATATTGGAGCCAAGAATCCCAGGACAGAGTAATACCTGGGTGGAGTCCAGTATCTGCATCAGAGGAGAAGGACCTGGGAGTGATGATCACTAGTCACCTGAAGCACTCCGCACAGTGCAAGAAAGCAGCAACAAAGGCAAACAAGATGTGGGATGCATAACTGGGGGATCAGTAGTAGGGGAGAGGAGGTTATACTGCCCTTGTACAGGTCACTGGTAAGGCCGCATCCAGAGTATGGAGTTCAGTACTGGTGCCCACACCTCAAAAAGGACATTATTAACCTGCTGGAGAAGGTCCAGAGGAGGGCTACAAAGATGATAGTGGGTCAGCAGGGTAAGGCATATGAGGAGAGTTTGAGGGCACTGAACATGTACTCCCTGGAAGACAAGAGAGAGAGAGGGACATGATTGGGACCTTCAAGTACATGAAAGGGATAAATAAAGTTGATAAGGAGAGTCTGTTTAAGCTGAGTGTAGCCATAATATGAGGGGCACAGTCTTAAACTGGAGGGTGGAAGGTTTAGGAGGAGGTCAGGAAGCATTTCTTCATGGAGGGGTGGTGGGCACTTAGAATATGCTGCTGGAAGAGGTCATCTCATTGAAGACAGTGGGCAGCTTTAAGACAGGCTGGGATAGGCATGGGGAAGGTAAGGATCATGGGTAGGGAGGATGGGAGGAGTGAGGAGGAGGCAGGGACATTAGCGTAAGCTGTGGTCCCTGCAATGCAAGCAGACTTGATAGACCAAATGGCCTTCTTCTACTGGCTTCTTCATCATATGTTTGTATGTTTACATGATGCAGATAAAGTGCAGACAATTAGCAGCAAGAATCTATAACTGGTTCAAACGTGGAACAGAATAAAGTGCAACAATGTTGTACAATCACAAGCGCAAGTTGGAAATTGAGACTGGCATTGGGCAATACACAGTCAGTCAAAACAGGTGCAGGTGGGTGGATTAGGGAGGTTCAGTTGACGCCTGAGGGACCCTAAGAAAGTGGAGTGATGAATGAAATGAGGAAGCTGGTTCCGGAGTAATGACAAATGATAGGAGAAGGCAGATAGTCTGGCAGACAGTTTTTATGACCAGATGTTATGATTAAGACAGGTGGAATTTTTAAAATCCCATCTGAAAGGTGATTTCACAGTGCGAGTGTGAAAACAAGTTCAGAGGGGATTCAAAAAATGACATCTGTCATGTTCAGGAGGTGGGGTAGCACAAGGGATATGTTAAACATTAGATGCTCCAATCTGCAAAAATAAAGTTATGAGTAAACGTTGGAACAAGTTAACATTTTCTTCATAACTTAGTTGGGTTTTTTTTTGTTACACTTTGTGCCCAAATTTTAAACATAGTCTTTTATGACCTTCGCCTTCTGAATATGATAGGTGACCTTTATAAAATAGTAGCTGAAACATAATTTCATGCCACAAATGAGAAAACACATTTTGGTCAGGATTTGAAAAATTATCACGTTCATGAGGGCGTGAAAAATAGGCTACGCTGAAAATGTGAGGCCAAAATATTGACAAGTACAAAAGTTACAAGCGTGGGTTGAAAAATTGCAATGCACATACATACCTTTATTTTTTTTAAATATTTTTATCACAAATTTTCGACATAGCCTTCTTATGACCGCACCTCATGAACAAGGGCAGAGAAAATGTTCAAATCCTGCCCCAAAAGTGATTTTGCACAATGGCCGTGAAATGCCATTCGGGACAGGATTTGTATAATATTACTGCTCTTGTTCATGGGAAGGGGTCCCAAAAAGGCCTTGTTAAAAATCTGGGGAAAAAAACATTAAAAAATAACAAAGTTATACGGACAATTTCAAAACCCATTGAAATACATAGAACCGCATGCCTGATTTCCTCAGTTCCCAGTCCGGCATTGAAGAGTGAAGACGTGTCTCCAGTTCAGAGAGGATTATAGCAGTGAACCTATGGTAGGTAAGTAAGGGTTGGGGATGTGTGGGGTGGGGGGTGCTGAGTGGAAGGGTAATGGTGGAGGTGTACTGGCAGCGGCAACAGACACTGAGGTACAGTTTTCTTTTACAGGACATATAAAACAAAAAACTCTTGAGGGATGGTTTTCTTCACTTCAGGTACTGACATTGGAGATTGGGCATCCCAGTGTTGGTGTAATCTGTGGCAGCACCAGTGGGAGGCTCCCAGTGTTGCACAGTGAAAATGGGCAAGGTTAGGGGTACTAGCAAGCACAGGGGATTGGGTACCAGGTGTCAGAAAATTAAAGTAATGGGTGGGGGGTTGCTGGTGGGAAGGTCAAGTGGGGGGAAGGTAATGGTGGCAGTGTGCCTGCAGCAGCAACAGACATCATGAATGCTTTTCTTTCTTATAGGATATATACAAACAAAAATAAAGACTATGAGGGACAGTTTTCTTTTTTTCAGGTACTGACACCGGGCATTGGGCAGCCCCATGTCGGTGTTATGTTTGGCGGCAGTGGAAGTGGGCTCCCGGGTGTCACACAGTGAATATAGGTGGGGTGGGAGGTAATATACAGCACTGGGAATTGGGCACCCCGGAGTTCAAAAATTAAGATGAGGAATGCAATGGTAGGTGGGAGGGATGCTTGGAATAGGGTGCGAGGGATTGTTTCCACATTGTGGGGGAAGACCACAGCAGGCTGATCTTAACGCTGATCAGCTCTGCTTGCTGGGTGGCTTATGCAGATCAAAGAAAAGAGCCGCCCTACAATTCGAGTGGCTCTATTCTTTGAACTACACAAAGTTTCCACCCAGCAAGACCAGAAGAGTGTCTTGATTAGCTCTGTTGATGATTGAGCTGACGCTGTCGAGCCCCTTGCAGACTGCCCTGCATCGGACCAACAGTGGCACCCCTCTCAAAACCCAGTATCATACCAACATGTTTGCTTTGCGCAAGGTCATCCACAATAAAATGACTGCTGAGAGCTCAGAACAGCCATTTTACTGTCAATAAAATGATAGTGACACTATCGACCTACCTTGCATTCTGATTGGTCAGCAGTCACTGCAGCAACTGCAAACAAGTGCAGTGAAGGGCAGGAAAGGAGTGGAGTTACCACAAAGTTACTTAGGGACAAAAAAATAGAACTGCTAGCTTTTTTGAAACACATGGAGCATAATCGTGATAAATGTGTTGTTAGGCTTACTAGCCTCAGCAATAATGTGATTATAGTGTCACTCAACGATCACTCGACAAGTATTTCTTCACTGAAAGGGTGTTAGACACCTGGAACAGACTGCCAGCTGAAGTGATGAGGGCTAACATGGTTGGGGGCTTCAACCATACATAGGATAAACATAGGAGTATATTACAACAGAAGCAAGGAGGGGGAGGGTAGTCAGAGACCAGATAATGTGTGCGGAAGTCCACTAGGCAGAGAATACTTGGGCAGACTGGGTGGGCCAAGCGGTCCTTTTCTACCAACAAATTTTAAATTTCTAGCTTCCACTTATATCACTACTGCATACAGTGAGACAGCTAGCACATTATCACTTAAGTGACACGAGCTTCAAAACTACTCTCTTTTGTTGCGTTGAATTTTGTTTTCTGGCAAACTCTGTATTAAACCAATCTGATAAGGAATGGGGAGGTGACAGCTGGAGAGGAGAGTGAGTGAAGCTACCACTAGGCGGTCGAGTCACATGCAAACAGCACTAGGCTGATGTGGCATATATTTATTTTAGTTATTTCGTTTTTGTTAACTGGGTAGGTGCACTAGCCACAAAATGACTATTTTCAGGCATGACCCGGGAGAGTCCAACAAAAAGAGAACAGTGGAACAACAACAACATGGGTACAGTAATACAAATAGATGAACAGTACAGCAGTGCTACAAAAATACAATGAGTAGAAACAACAAAAAATAATGGCAATAAGATATATAATAAGTGCAGAAACCACGGACCCGACCTGTGGAGTGAAAGGGTTAATAAAGTAGGTTATATAGAGAAAAGTGAGGAAATTTCAAACATAACAAGAAAGACTGATAGAAGGAAGGTCAGGGGTGGTAATTGGCAAAACAACAGTGGATGGTAAGCAACAAGGTTCGAGAAGGAAGAGAGCTAGTAGTCAAGAAGCTATTTTCAAAGAGAAGGACAAATATGGGGAGGGGAAGAGAAGCCAGTCTTGGAGCTGGATTAGAGCAGGGGTGACATTATTGGTAAGTCTTAGGACCTTCAGGTTGGGTCAAAGCATGTACAAGCATCAGCTAAGGATAGATAACGACGATATTCACTTACGAACATACGAACATACGAAATTTGCCAGCAGATAAAGGCCTAGAGGTCTATCAAGTCTGCTCGAATGTGCAGCTAGCACCCCTTATTCTGCAGCTGCCACTCCTTCCACCCTTCCCCTTCATTAACCCTCCCCCTTGTCCTGTCCCATCCTCGTTTGAAGCAGTCCACTGTTCTACTGCATACCACTTCAGCAGGTAATGCATTCCACCCAGCCACCACCCTCTCTGTAAAAAAGTGTCTCCTCATCTCCCTCCTGAACCTTCCTCGCTCCAGTCTCATATCATGGCCCCTGGTGGCCCTCCCCTCCCTTACTTTGAACAGCCCCTCTGTACCTGTCTTGTTTATTCCTTTCATGTATTTAAAGGTTTCAATCATGTCACCCCTGTCTCTCCTCTCCTCCAGTGAGTACATGTTCAACTCCTTCAACCTCCTCTCGTATGATAAGTCCCCCAGCCCCTTGATCATCTTTGTCGCTCTGCGCTGCACCCCCTCCAGTAACTTAATGTCCCTCTTCAGATACGGACACCAGTACTGCACGCAGTACTCCAGGTGTGGTCTAACTAATGACCTATACAGTAGCAGAATCACCTCCTCCCTCCTCGAGGATATACCCCTTGCAATACAACCCAGCATTTTGTTGGCCTTTGCAGCTGCCTTCCTACATTGTGCCGAGTTGTTCATTGACCCTGTAATGAGCACACCCAGATCCTTCTCCTCCTCTGTCTGGGCTAGCTGCACTCCCCCTAGCTGGTAACTCCTCCTTGGGTTCTTCATCCCAAAATGCAGCATCTTGTACTTTTTGGCATTAAAGACCAGTTTCCAGGTGTCTGACCAGGTTTCAAGCTTTGCCAGATCATCCTGCAACCCCTGCCATCCCCCTAGGTCATCCACCACCGCGCCTACCTTGGTATCATCAGCAAACAGACTGATCTTGCTCTTGATGTCCCATGATATGTCTGCAATGAATGTCCCAAACAACACTGGTCCCAACACCGAGCCCTGTGGAACACCGCTCGTCACTGCCCTTGGGTGTGAGAGCTCCCCACCCACCACCACCCTCTATTGCCTTCCCTGCAGCCAGTTTCCTACCCATCTCACCAGCTTTGCACCCGCCCCTGTGCCTACTAACTTCCTTCCCAGCCTTCCATGTGGCACTGAGTCGAATGCCTTACTGAAGTCCAGATACAGGACATCCACTGCATGGCTCCTGTCCAGTTGCCTAGTTACCCAGTCATAGAACTTGACCAGGTTGGTTTGGCAGGATCTTTTAAATCTAAAGTGAGAATGAGACAGCTGAAGGTTGAGTGGAAGAGCATTCCATAGCCTGGGAGCAGAGGATGGAAGGCCCTGTGCCTTTTCGTCAGACATCTCGGAACATAGAGCAAGGATTTGTCAGCTGAATGCATGCCATGGGAGGATGGTTGAGGGACCAGCAACGCCGCCAGCTGGGATGTTTTTTTTTCCCGGATGATCGAGTCCATTAGTGATCCAAGGTAGTATTGTCTACTGGCAGAGGGCGAGAGCCAATTCAGATCCTTATAAAGAAGGCAGTGATGTTTGAGTTGAGGCGACAAAGAGGCAAATTGGCATATGTTGTTATAAGTTATGCCCCATTTTAGAAGGGACGTTTTATGGGCAGAGGTAAAAATAGAGGCACCATAAGTAAGGGTTGGGAGCAGAATACCTCGGGCAATTGCTAATTTCACCGAGGGTGTAAGCATGTAGCTTGTTTTGTAAGCTACTCCCAGTTTCGAGTTTATAGCTTTGCACAAGGACTGAATGTGAAGATTAAAATCCAGGGATTGGTCCAAGGTACTTGAAGGAAATAACATTTTCAAGTGGAATTCCTCCAGGATGAAGAACCTCCAGCAAACTAGAACAGGCCTTAATCTTCGGTGCGGAACCTAGGAGCATGGCTTTCATTTTCTTTTCATTTAGTAGAAGCTTACAGTCTAGTAGCCAGTCTAAGACCTTATTGAAGTCTTAAGTAAGTGATGTGTTTATGCAGGCAATATTAGCAGAACTAGTATAGATGAATAGGTCATCAGCATAGAGAATAGCCGAGCAGGATTCCAGGACCTCATCTGCATTGTTGATAATTGAGAACAGAAGGGGCCCAAGGATATAGCCCTGGGGGACCCCAAGGTTGATAGTAGACATGTTGGACAGGGAGGAGTTAAATTTGACAGCTTGTGACCTGTTTGACAGGTAGCTACGGAACCATTTTACAACAGGGGTAGTGAAATGGAATTTATGGAGAGTGGAGAGAAGCAGGGGATGGTGTATATATATATATATATATATATATGTAATAGATAAACCACTCTGATGTGTGCAGTTGCGCTCTGATGTATGCACGCCTTGATGTGCGTTATTATGCACGAGGCCGCAGGCCGAGTGCGTCAACCACCCAAGGCGTGCGTACATCATAGTGCGACCACACATCTCAGAGTGGTTTATCTATGTTATAAAATGTCAAAATTGTTTTGGAGGGGGGTTAAAGTGCAGGTGTGCAGTCGTGCTCTAATATACGCATGGTTATGTGATGTGTTCCATCAAATCAGCAGACATAATTTTTCCTACCCATTTTATAAATACATATATATATATATATATATATATATATATGTGTATATATATATATATATATGTGGTGTGTGTGTATATATATATAGGTACTGTAGCAACAGCCCAGGCAAGATGGTCTCCAGTATGTTTTCTAAGCCAAGCATTCTCCAGTGGTGCTGAAGGAAGATTTGTAGGAAAATTATTTGTATTTTTTAAACTCACTGAAACATTATTTAAATCAGCATTCACTGCTGCTCAGCACTGCATCCTTAGGACAAACCTCCACAAGGGCTACTTGCTGTCTTCAGTATTTAGCCTAGAACGTAGCTGATTCTAGTCTAATGGGGTTTGTTTCTTTGTTTGTATATAAATGTTTTATTGATTTTCGAATATGATGAACCAACATATACCATCAGAAATATGCAAATAAAAATACAACGAATGACACATTGATTTATCCAATAAATGAGCATTAACCCCACAATAGTGGGGTTTGTTTCTTAGTTCTGTTTTGTTCTTTAAAGCAGGAGAGCATGTTACAGACAGTAAAAACATTTCATCTATACTTTTCGTTCACTTGGCGCATGCGCAGAGGCATTTTGGGAGAGCAGCACACTTGAGGTGTGCCTCTCCCATCAATGCACTGCTCCCTTGAGCAGCGTGGAAGTCCTGCACCAATGGGTGCAGGAGCTCAATGTAACAGCGGTGTTCCTCTGCTTCAAGGAAAGCACCGCTGCCATACTTGTGGAATCCCAACCGTCACGTGCTTCCCCAAGCTTTGGTGCCGCTGACCCACCCAGCATGGCAAATGTTGTTTGCCGATGGGGGTGCCTAATCCCCGTCGGCTCCGGCACCCCAAGCCATCCTGCTGCCATGCTGGAGCCCACCCCAGCATGGCAAATGTTCATTGTTTTGCCGGCGGGGTGCTCAATCCCCATCAGCCTTCCTCGCCCCCCACTCTTCATGCTGAGCCCACCCAGCATGGTAAACATCCCACATCGCCTTTTTTTTTTCTAAACCTGTAAAATAAAAACGTCCCACGGCGAGTCTCCCAGCCCCTCCCAGAACCGCACACCCACTGCGCACCCAGCCTCCCCACCCCCCCTCACCCCATACTCACCTCCGGACTCTGGCGACAGTCTTGGTGGACCAGGAACACGTCTGCACTCTTCAAAGCCGATCATGAACTGAGGAAATGCCGTGTTTAATGGGCTAGATTGGGGGTTTCAACTTATTGCATATCTCAGTCATTTTTTGGAATTTTGCACAAATTTTCAACATGGGGTTTGGGACCCTTCTCATGAATGATGTCACTTTCTTGGCGTTATTCAGGCCGAAGGAGTGATTTCACAGGCACTGCGCAGTCACTGCGGCGAAATCGCCGGCCTCAAATAACAGCCATGACAGTGACACCATTCATGAGAAGGAGTCCCAAAACCCTGTTGAAAATTTGGTGCCAAAATTCCAAAAAATGACTGTTTTACGAGGGTGCGTTGCGCAGTTCCTACGCAGGCTCGTAAGTTCATGAATTTTCAATATTTTCACTCCAGATTTTCAACATTGCCATTTTATCACACCTTCTTATGAGTTGTACAGCTGTTATTTTTCACATCTCACCCAAAATCTGTTTCCGCCCATATAGCGCACAATGGCATAGTCGGTGTGCGAAATCAATGCATGGAACACATTAAGAAAATTACAGTGACACTGTTCATGAGCACAGGTCTTAAAATGGCTATGTTGAAAATTTGGTGAAAAAATTCTAAAATGACTGTTTTATGAGCATGCTATGCAGTTCCTACGCACTCGCAGACGCTTGCTTAATTTTCAATATTTGCACTCCAGATTTTCAACATTGCCATTTTACCACACCTCCTCATGAGCAGTACAGCTGTCACTTTTCACATCCTGCCCAAAATGTGTTTCTGCCCATGTAGCACTAATGGCACGTCGGTGTGCGAACTCAGTGTATGGGACACATTAAGAAATCACAGTGACACTGATCATGAGCAGAGGTCTTAAAATAGCTGTGCTGAAAATTTGGTGAAAAATTCCTAAAATGACTGTTTTATGAGTCTGCGTTGTGCAGTTCCTCATAGCGCTCTTAAGTTCGCGAATTTTCAATATTTTCACTCCAGATTTTCAACATTGCCATTTTACCACACCTCCTTATGAGCACTGCAGCTGTCATTTTTCGCATCTTGCCCAAAACGTGTTTCCGCCCATGTAGCGCACAATGGCACAGTCGGTGTGTGAACTCAGTGTATGGGACACATTAAGAAAATCACAGTGTCACTGTTCATGAGCAGAGATCTTAAAATGGCTATGTTGAAAATTTGGCGAAAAAGATTCCTGCAAATAACTGTTTTTACAGGCGTCGTTGGCCAGTTCCGCGCTCGTAAGTTGCGAATTTCAATATTTTCACTCCAGATTTTCAACATTGCCATTTTACCACACCTCCTTATGAGCAGTACAACTGTCATTTTCACATCCTGCCCAAAGCGTCTTTCCCCATGTAGTGCACAATGGGCGCGGTCGATGTCTTGAAATCAATGTATGGGACACAGTAAGAAAATCACAGTGACACTGTTCATTGTAGAGGTTTTAAAATGGCAATGTTGAAAATTTGGTGAAAATCCCTAAAATGACTGTTTCTGACGTCGTTGCACAGTTCCGCATGCTCCTAACTGCGTATTTCAATATTTCCACCCAGATTTTCAACATTGGCATTTTACCACACTTCCTTATGAGCAGTACAGCTGTCATTTTTCACATCCTGCCCAAAACGTGTTTCCACCTATGTAGCGCACAACGGGGGTAACAAAAAGGTCATGCTGACAATTTATTGTGCAAATACCAGCAATCGCACAGGGCATTAGGGTAAAGCATCACACATGCCAAACACCACTGCAAATACCTGCAAGCGAACGTTCGGCATTGACAAATGCTTGTTATTCTATTTAGAGTGTCTTTGTAGTTCTGACTTGTAAGATGCCCCTTTTTTTCCTTATCTTGAATCTGTTTTACCATTTTTTTGAGATTTGAAATAATAAAAATATCACGCCTTTTATTATGGTTATCACCTGGTTTTCATCCATTGTTCAACATAATTTTATATATATATATATATAGAACATATATATATATATATATATATATATACATTTTAGCGTTTCTTCCTGTTTTCTCTCCTATGCGTTGCAGGACCCCAACACACAGCCATGCCTGCAGGTGGGCGCACATGCCCCCGTGAAACTGGTTCGGACCCTTCCACCCCAACCCTTGGCTAATTGCCTGGCCCCCTGTAGCCCAAACTACCTCATGTCCTCCACCAGGTGGTAGCCAAGGACTGGGGAAACCCCTTCATCCCTCCCCGGGAGTGGAGAGCTGCCTCGTGGCAGCTCAATCCTGCTCCGTGCCCTCCCCCCTGCTGACCCCTGACAATCCAGGCTTGTTCATGAACCTGGGTCACTGGTGTGGTGCAAGGTGTGGCATCCAGCACCTCAACCCTCAGTGCCACCGGGCCGGCTTCCAACATCACTTTTCTTGTGACAAGAGTGAACTAGGATGCAACAGACAATGCTTCTGGACTCTATGGGACGGTGGGTGTTCTTCAAATATAGTAGAGAATAATGGTGAAACCCAAGGGATACCTATATTGAAAGAAGCCTCACTTTTATTATTCCAAGTTAAAACAAGCATTTGTCAATGCCGAATGTTGTCGCGCTGGCATCGGCATTGGCAGTGCCGGAGCTAGAGACGCATAATAGGAATGGCAGTGAAGTATTGAAGTGATGCCAACTCCACCCCCACCCTGTAGAGAGTGACAAGCATTGGTGTGTGCCTTTGGGTCATCAGCTATAACGCTCATGCCATTGTACCTCACCCTACCCTTTAGACACTGACAAGTGTCGGGGTGTGCTGGGGTCTTTGGGCATTATACTTACCCCATTCCATAAGGAAATACACTGACGTGGGTGCAGTATAGGAGCGTGGGGTGAACTTTGTGGCCGAACAGTGTAAGGCACACCACAATGCCTGTCAGTGGCTGCAGGGTGGGGGGGGGGTGGAATGGTAAGAGCATTGCATCCGATGATCCCAAGTCACACCCGTGACGCCTGTCAGTCTGTACTGGGTGGGGTGCTACAGTTGGAAACCCTAACACCGTAGGCATGTGATGGTAGTTTCACTCCATATTTTCAACATGGGCTGCTTGTCAGGCCACCTCATGAAAAGCGTCACAATCACTTTGCTAGCTGAAAGGTGGTTTTGCACAGCGGCTGTGCCGTTTGGCGACAGAGGGACGAAAACACATTTTTGGGCAGGGTGTGAAGAATGACAACTGTATTTTTCATGAGTATGCATAAAAAAATGGCAGCATTGAAAATCTGGAGTGACAATATGAAATATTGGTGAAGCAATGAGCATGCATACAAACTGCGCAACACACGTCCGTAACTCAATTATTTTTGAGAGATTGGTAGCCACATTTGTAACATAAGCATCTTGGGACCTCCGCTTATGAACAGTGGTGGTGCAATTTTGTTAATCTGTCCCAAAAGTTGATTTCCCACAACGACCATGCCATTGTGCGCCACAGGTGTGGAAACACATTTTGGGCAGGATGTGAAAAATGACAGCTGTACTGTTCATAAGGAGGTGTGAAAAAATGGCAGTGTTGAAAATCTGGCATGGAAATATTGCAAATTTGTGAAGTTACAAGGGTGCGTGGAAACTGCACAACGCACGCTTGCAATACAGTCATTTTATGGACTTTCTGCACCAGATTTTCAACATAGGCATTTTAGGACCTCTGCTCATGAATAGTGTCACTGTCATTTCCTCAAACTGTCCCGAAAAGTGATTTTGCACAGCGACCGCACTATTCTGCGCCGGGCATGCGAAAACACATTTTGTGCAGGATATGTAAAATGACAGCTGTACCGTTCATCAGGAGGTGTGGAAAAGTGCCAATTTTGAAAATCTGGAGAGAAAATATTACAAATTCATGACGTTACGAGCATGCGTAGAAACAGTGCAACACACGCTCGTAAAACAGCCATTTTTGGGAGTTTTGTCACGAAATTTGCAACACAGGCTTTTTAAGAGCTCCTCTCATGAACAGTGGCACTGTCATTTTGTTATTCGGTCCCAAAAGGTGATTCCGTGCAGTGACCACAAAAAAATCACCTTTTGGGACCGAATAACGCCATGACAGTGCCAGAATTCATAAGGAGGGGTTCCAAAAACCCCATGTTGAAAATTTGGTGCCAAAATTCCAAAAAATGCCTGAGATATGCATCAAAGTTGGAAAAACCTATTTATTCCATTATACAGCTTACCGGCATTTCCTCAGTTCGCGGTCAGCTTTGAAGAGTGCAGACGTGTTCCCGGTCCACCGAAGATCATCGCGCCAGACTCTGCAGATAAGTATGGGGTGAGGGGGTGTGGGGAGGCAGGTTGCACAGTGGGTGAGTGTGGGTTGTGGGAGGGGGGCAGGGAGACCGCCGAGGGACCGTTTTCTTTTTCCACAGGTACAAAAAAATAAAACATCGCAGGACCGTTTTCTGTTTACAGGGCATGTGGCACACTGGGGTGGGCTCCCAGGGTGCCAACAGAGCCTGTTTTGGGGGGCAGCTGTAGCTGATAGGGGATTGGGCACCCATCAGCACACAACAAAGGGAGGTTACTTTATGCCCGATGGGGACTGGGCACCCCAGTTGGCACACAAAGAAAAGCAGGGGGCAAGAGCCGAGGGGATTGGGCACCACTCGGCATATAACAAATGGGGAGGTTTTATGCCGATGGGGACTGGGCTCCCCCATTGGCACATACATTGGGGCAGGGTAAGCCGACATGGGGATGGGGCATCCCCGAAGTTGGCAGTTTAGTGGGCAGTGTGCCACCATGTTTGTGTTTCCGGGTATGCACATCGGGAGGTCCACTGCGTGTGATGAGCTTTGCTCACATTGCAGTGGACCTTTCCTTACATGTGCTCGCCCAGGTGTTGTGGTGCCGGCATGCAGGCTGATTGGGGAATGAGGGACGCACCTACTGGTGCGTGCCCTGCATTCGCCCAACAGTGACCACGCTTCCAAATCTGCTCTACCGCAAGATGTTGGCTGCGTAAGCGCACCAACATAAAAAGAAGGTTCTAAAGCAGACTCAAAATGGGAACACAAATCATACCTTACAAGGCAGGTGAAGAAAAGCACTCTAAAATTAAATGAAATGATATACAGTGCATTCCACTCATATGCACACTGGATATATGCACAATCCAGTTATATGCATAAATTGGCATGTCCGACTTCCAAGTCTGTCCACTTCATAATAAATAATTTGCTTTGTATGCACACCAAATGCCAGTTGTATGTACACTTTTTTTGTCAGACAGGGGCTCAACAGATGTTAACCATGTCAATCACACCTGTTAAATAAGGAATAAGACACAACAAGGTGTGATTTATAGGGGGATAAGAGTACACCCCAGGTGCGTAATGAGGCAGAGGCGCTTGTGCCGAGTACCTTTAGCACCTGGGAAGTGCTCTTATCAGCCCATAAACCACACTTTGGAGTGTCCTATTCTGATCACAAAATGGATCCGCCAGCAAAGAAAACAAAGAAAGAAACAAAAACTAAATACAAATAAAAAATTCACAAATCTAAATAAACATTGAAAACACTGTAAAAATATATTAATACAAAAGTCCTTGTTTAGTGAAACAAGCAGTTAATGTCTGTCAGTCTCCTCCCCTTCATACAGATATAAACAGCCTCCACAATGTATTTTTTATGCCTGCTATGCCCACACGTAGGAACATGCTTCACATGGTGTTTCACTGTAATAGTTGGGGCTGTGTCTGGTAACTAGCGTGTCCTTGCTGTTTCTGCCAGTGAGCATGTCCCTTATAAGCCACCACAGTAAATCGTTTTCTCCGAGTACTTTTCTGAATGAGCTGATGCTAGCAGTTCACTCGGGTTACTGAAAGGTTCAACAATTGATTTAGGGCTTTTCTTCAGTTTTGTTCACAGTGTTTGAAATAGCTGTTGAAGAGCACGGATGTCTGCTTTCATTTGGAAGCCGTTTCTAGGCAGCATACGCAACGATGCTTGGTGGATCATGGGTGTCTTTTTTTTTCTTCTAAAGCAGCAATATTTCATTGGTGGCTCTTGTAACCTGGAGACAGCAGAGGTCAGAAATTTGCTTAAAAAGTATTTTAGTGTACTGTAGTGAGTAGGATAATGCAGTGCAGTTTTTAATTCAATTCAATTTTATTTATATGATGCCTTTCAAATACCAAGGTGCCTTACAAAAGATTAAAACATCTTCAACATAAAATTACATGCATTATAAAATAGTATAAAATAGCAGTAAACAATCAGCGATATTAAACTAATCCCCAAAAGCACGGATCCATAAAACAGTTTTGAGCGCCTGTTTAAATCCCTCCACGGTCGGGCACTCACGTAACTGACGGGGTAGAGAATTCCAAAGGGTGAGGGCCATGTGCATGAATGCACAGGCCCCAGAAGATTTTAGACAAACCCTTGGAATCTCTAACAACCTCTTGTCAGTCGAGTGGGGGCGATCGCCCAGGCAGTAAGGACCAGAAGCTCTTTCAGGTAGTCCAGACCCTGTCTTTGTAGAGCTTTATAAGTCAGAAGTCCGACTTTGAAGGTGATTCACCACTGTACTGGCAGCCAGTGCAGTTCGTGCAGCACCGGGGAACTATGACAGGGCAAGAGGTTCCCATCAATAACCGGGCGCTGCTTTCCGCACCAGCAGCAGGCAGCGAATATCCACCCCTGGAAGCCCTAGGTAGAGGGCATTGCAATAATCCAGGCAAGAGGACACAAAGGCATGGACCAGTGTAGGAGGGTCATCGGATGGAACAAGATGCTTAACTCTGGAGATATTCCTCAGATGATAGAAAGAGGATTTGATGATGGCCGACACCTGCGAATGAAGTGTCAAACTCTCATCAGAAATTACCCCAGGTTTCACATCCGTTCAGAGGTCGCAAGTGGGAGACCCCCAAGTAAAAGTCCCGAGGGTGACCCCACCCCCAACCCCTCTATCCGGTGAACCAGGTCCACCACCAACACCTCAGTCTTTGCCGAGTTCAACAGTTGGGTACTGTTTCAGACTGTTGGGGGGGAAGGGTTCAGCTCGACCACTACAGGACAGAGGTTGCATTGGTACAGTGATCTGTGCTGTTCTCCATCCTGACTAGCTAAAGTGGGGTCAGCTGGCACAATATGCCCTGATAAGGACATGGCCAGAGGTACCTCTCAGCCAATCAGGATGAGAAAACCCCAACCCATTTTATGTTTGCTTGCGCATGTGCAAGAAACATAGTGCCACCATACAAATTTTCATAGGTGTACCACCTCGCTTCGACGCCCTGCTCCTTCTTGCAGGCGCAGCTTCACTGAGCCAATAAATGTCCAAGCTGTCTATGACAGCAGTTCAGATGCAGGCGTACAGTTCAATGCAAAACACCACTACAATCAGTGGTTGTAACATGTAGACAATTTGCATATTGCAGTTGGCAGGCAATTTACATACTGCCATCGCGTATGCAAAAGTGCTCCTACGTCAGCACTGCATCTGAACAGCTGTCATAGAGAGCTCCATTTTTCTTGCCCCCAACAAACACCCAAGTAGCATGCTGGTAGCCCACCCCAGTGTGCCCATGCACTGCCCCCACACTGTATGGCCGATGGGGTGCCCAATCCCGTCGGCTCCACTGCCCCAAACAGACTTCCAGGTGCCATGCTGAGATCCCACCCCAGTGTGGCAAAAGTCTGTATGGCTGATGGGGGTGCACAATTCCCCATCAGATCCACTGAACCCCCCCAGGACAGAATTCTAGGTGCCACACTGGGAGCCCACCCCAGTGTGGCTACATTCCGTATGGCAGACAGGGTGCCCAATCCCCGTCCAGCTCCACTGCCCCCCAAACAACTTTCCAGCTGCCACGCTGGGAGTCCACCCCAGCATGGCAAAAGTCCCACATCGTCTTCCTAAAAACAGAAAAACAAGACCTGTAAGAAATAACGGTCCCTCGTTGACTGTCTTGCCCTCCTCCCCGACCTACACCACCCTCTGCATACCCCCATCTCCCCTAACCCCTACCTCACCCTTACTTACCTCTGGAGGCTGGTACGATGATCTTCAGTGGACCGGGAACACGTCTGCACTCTTCAAAGCCAACTGCGAACTGAAGAAAGGTCAGTAAGCTGTATAATGGCGTAAATGTTTTTTTTTTTCAATTTTGGTGCATATCTCGGCCATTTCTGGGAATTTTTTCACCAAATTTTCAACATGGGGCTCTTGGGACCCCACCTCATGAACTCAGTCACTGTCATTTTGTTATTCAGTCCTGAAAGGTGATTTCGTGGTCACTGTGTGGAACCACCTTTCAGGACCGATTCACGAAACAACAGTGTCACAGTTCATGAGGTGGTCGGCCCCTCAAACCCTATGTTGAAAATCTGGTGAAAAATTCAAAAATGATAATTTTATGAGCATGCATTGCACAGTTCCTACACACACTGGTAACTTTGAGAATTTTAATATTTTCACTCCAGATTTTCAACATTGCCATTTTACCACACCTCCTTATGAACAGTACAGCTGTCATTTTTCATATCTTGCTCAAAATGTGTTTTCACACATGTAGCACACATTGGTGCGGTCGGTTTGCGAAATCAATGTTTGGGACACATTAAGAAAATCACAGTGACACTGTCCATGAGCAGAGGTGTTAAAATGGCTATGTTGAAAATTTGGTGACAAAAGTCCATAAAATGACTCTGTTATGAGAGTGCATTGCACAGTTTCCATGCACCATTGTAAGTTCACAAATTTGTAATATTTTCAGTCCAGATTTTCAACACTGACATTTTTCTACACCTCCTTATGAACAGTAGAGCTGTCATTTTTCACACCCTGGCCGAAATGCGCTTTCACACTTCGGTGCAGAATAGTGTGGTCGCTTCGGAAATTAGTGTTTGGGACAGATTAAGAAAATCACAGTGACACTGTTCATGAGGAGGACCCAAAATGCCTATGTTGAAAATCTGCTGTAAATCCCAAAGCGAATTACATTACGGTGTACATTGCACAGTTTCTACGCCGCTTGTGACTTCACCAGTTTTTTTATATTTTCACTCCAGATTTTCAACAATGCCATTTTTTTACACCTCCTTATGAACAGTACACCTGTCACTTTTCACATTCTGTTCGAAATGTGTTTCGCACCTGTGGCACCAAATGGCACAGTTGCTGTGCAAAATCTCCTTTCGCCTAACGGGCTGATAGTGTCACTGTTCATGCGGTGGGGTCACAAAAAGCCCATGTGGAAAACTTGGAGTAAAAATACCAAGAAACACCCAAGGCGTTAGGGTTTTTGACCATAACGCCCTACCCTGTAGGGACTGACAGGCGCCAGGGATGTGACTTGGGGTTGTCAGCAGTAATGCTCCTACCATTCCACCCCACCCTGTAGCCAGTGACAGGCATCAGGTGCGCTTGGACCCTTTGCCTCCAGAGTTCACCCCATTCTTCTATACTGCACCATCTCAGTGTATTTCCTTATGGTATGAGGTGAATGAAGCCCAAACACCCACGGCACACCTCGACACTTGCCAGTGTTTGAAGTGTAGGGTGAGGTGAAATGTCAAGACCGTCATGGGCAATGACCCAAAGGCACACCTCAATGCCTGTCCATCTCTGCAGGGTGATGGTGGAGTTAGCGTCAGTTCAGTACTTTAAAGCCATTCCTATACTGCATCTGTCTAACTCCTGCACTTCCACTGCTAATGCCAGCAAGCAAACATTCAGCATTGACAAAAGCTTGTATAAATAGTTGTTAACTGTGCTGCCAGAGGTTAAAGACATGCAAGCTGTAGTCAGCTTCATCATTTCTATCAGAGCCAGCAGCCCTGGAGCAAACAAACATCTTGATAGCTCAGAGTGGGCAACACTTGATATATTGGTATGTTTAATGTGAGTCTGATATATTCTATCACGGTTAAAGTGAGTAATAAGTGAGAATGTGTGTTTTACTAAGGGGTTGGATTACTTTTAATACTATTTTGGTTGCATGCAGTTTCAGATGTACTGTAAAAATGGGATGTCCCAAGCATGTGCACATATCAGAAATTGACTGTAGGTCAAAATGTTTTCATCTGTCTTGTGGGAATTAAGGCAGAACAGCTGTTAGGTAAACAAGCCTACTCCTCTCACATCAGATAAATTCCCAATTTGGGGTTTCACAATGAAAAATTAGTTTTTTAGTACCTTTTAGCTGCTTTATTCATCTTTTATTAATCATCTGGTTTGTAAACAATATGCCAGTAGTTTGGCAATGTTTCTAGTGTGGGGCATGGCTCGACATAACTCACTTGTATACATTCAGTACAAGTGAGCCACGTTGAGCTGCGCTCCATTTTTGTAATAGCCCTACACAGCACAATCATTGTTTACAAACTAGAAGATGAACACAAAATGAATAAAGCAGCTTAATGTACTAACATTTATTTTTCTTGAGAAAACCTAAACCAGGAGTTTATCCATTGGGGGAGGGCTTGTTTGCTTAACAGGGTTTTCTTTAAAAACTCTATCAACTAAAATCATTAATATTGCAAATCTCAACAAAAAAACATCTGAAGGAGATCCTCCCAGACCCCTACCTATAGCATTAAATAGTAAAGAGGTTATGATGTAGCAACTGATGTAATGACGCCAAGCACATTGGTTTGTGTTTACAATGCCTAACAAATATGCAGGCTAATGTGTGAAATGAAATGCTGACAAAATGTGAAACGCACACTCAAAATAGTGAAATCTTCAGAGAAATCTCTCCAAAGCTCTTTGCTGGACATCATTTTTTTGTGTGTGCGAGTTATTTCCTTTTTTCTGTAGTCTAATTGGCTGCCCCTTGGGAACTCCGAGCAATGAGCTGTCAAAACAAAACTTTTTTGCCACATTCCTCTATAATTAGATGGATGATTACGCTAACAATCACAAACACAATACCAGCTGTTTGAAGCCTAATACTCTATAAGCACTGCCATCCTTTTTAAGGTACGAGAACATATGGTAATCATAAAACATTTTCTTTTCCCCTGTAAGTTAGACCTTCATATTCACATGCCAGATCCTTGTTAAAACCGGACTAGCAATTTCAGCTAATTTGTCTTCCTCATGCAACTTTTTGCTCAGTTATAGCTGCTGCCCTGCCTGGTGTTAACTCTCTGGGTGCAGAAATGTCATTACAACATGTAAACATGTTCACATTGTTTTTAGCAGACAGATGGTAGAGAAATTAGTGTCAAGTCCCAAATCAAAATGCATCATGCATGCCTGTTAGGGCGCGCAGGCTTGAATACAGTTATAGCAGTGGAAGGCTCACTGTTATTTGGTTCCTGTGAACTTTACTGGCTACTGCAATCTTTCCATGACTAAACACATTGATTTCACTACAGTCCACTAAAATATACCCTTCCTGACAATGCAGCAAGATAGTGACTAGTATAGGTGTAAGTTGGCAACTAGCACTAAGCTCAAGCTAGCAAGTAGCACAAAGGTGCAAGCTAACATTTAGCACCAGGTACAAGCTAACAGCTTGAATAAGAGTACAGTTTTAACAACTAGCACCAAATGTGTTAATAACTAGCACTAGAAAACAAGATAACATAACTATACCAGTGTTAAAGCTAACCATTTGCAAAAGTGTTCAAGCTAAGACCTAGCACCAGGGTTCAAGTTAACAACTAGTACCTGGGTTCAAGTTAATAACTAGCACCAGGGTTCAAGTTAACAACTACTAAAAGGGTTCAAGTTAACAGCTAGTACCAGGGTTCAAGTTAATAGCTAGCACCAGGGTTCAAGTTAACAACTAGCACCAGGGTTCATGTGATCAACTAGCCCCAGGGTTCAAGCTAATAACTAGCACCAGGGTTCAAGTTAACAACTTGAACCATTGTTTAAGTTAACAGCTAGCACCAGGGTTCAAGTTAACAGCTAGCACCAGGATTCACGCTAATAACTAGCACCAGGGTTCAAGTTAACAGCACCAGGGTTCAAACTAATAACTAGCACCAGGGTTCAAGTTAACAGCTAGCACCAGGGTTCAAGTTATTTACTAGCACCAGGATTCGAGTCAACAAATAGCACCAGGGTTCAAGTTAATAACATGACCCATGGTTCAAGTTAACAGCTAGCACCAGGGTTCAAGTTAATATAACTAGCACCGGGGTTCAAGTTAACAACTAGTACCTGGGTTCAAGTTAACATCCAGAACCACAGTTTAAGTTAACAGCTAGCAACAGAGTTTATTTATTTTATTTAAAATTTGATAACCGGGAAAGGTACCATGAGCTAAGCTCATTTCCAGATACAACCTGGGGAAGTGGGTACAGATACAAACTTAGGGTCAACATACTAAAACAAAGTGTTAGGTACAGTTGTATATATATATTTGGTACTACAAATAGTATCATACAGTATGATACATCATTTATGTACAAATATATACAGTGTGAGACTGGACTTCCAACTATGGGTAGATCAGCTGTGCAGACGTAAGACCATTGAAAGTACATGGTGGTTTGGAAAGAGTAAGTAGATGAGAAGAGGAGGAGAAGAGAGGGTGGGTGTAAGGGGTGAGGACAGGTGCAGGCAGAAGTGGTGGTGGTTGGTCTGAGTAGGCATTTGAGGGCAGAAAAGGAGGAGGTGGGGCAGGCATGGGGGGAACACTGTTCCAGAGAGAAGGGAGCCTGTAAGAGAAGGCCAGTTTGCAGGAAGAAGTGCGGACACATGGAAGTGCAAAAGAGCAGGCACCGCTATGCCGTGAGTTGTATGGGGAGGGGGTGGCAGGCTTTAGCAGAGATGCAAGGTATGATGGGAGAGCAATAAACCAGAACTCGGATATGAGGGTGATGCAATGCAAAAAATGTAGCTGAGAGAGGGATTGGAGGGCTAGGAAAGAGTGGAGGTCGCAGTGGTGAGTTGGGGGGGTTAGTGATGAACTGACAGAAGGTATGGTAGAGGATGTCAAGTCTGGATAGGGAGGCTGCTGGCTCAGTGCTGTAGACCATATCAGCATAGTCAAAAGTTGGGAGGATTCATTTGATCAATAGGTTGTGTCTAACTGGAAGGAAGACTAGCTTTGTGGCAGTACAGCAGGCCAAGTTTGGGGCACAGTTTAGAATGAAGGGCATTGACGTGGGATGAGAAATCAAGTGAGGGATCTAGCCAGACTCCAAGGTACTTGTATGAGGGGATATTCTCAGGGGGAGTGTATTCGATGGAGAGGAAGGATGGTAGAGCTTGAATCCTAACAAGTTTTTGCTTGGTTCCGAATGTCATGGCAATGTTTTTTTTTATGTTTAGTTTTAGACAATTTTCTTTGAGCCACAAGGTAACTGCGGTGAAGTCCTCTTGAAGGGGGGCTTGAGCATCAGAAGTAGATTGGCCAGAGAGGAAAAGAACAGTATTGTCTGCATACATGTGGATCTTGGCATGGGAACATACAGAAGGGAGGTTGTTAATGAACAGAGAAAAAAGAATAGACCCCAGTATCAAGTCTTGGGGTACTCCAGCGGTAATAGGGAGGGAGGTGGATTGGGCATTATTTACTTTTACCGACTGGGAGCAGCCAGTTAAATAGGAACTGAACCAGGACACAGCAAGAGGTGAGAGGACATAGACACTTAGTTTGTTTAGGAGGAAGGGGTGAGACACAGAGTCAAAGGCCTTTGCAAGGTCAAGGAAAATGGCTGAGGTAATGAGACCTTGATCCATGGCAAAGTGGATGGCAACAGTGAAATGGAGTGTAGGGAGTTGGTGATGGAATTGTATTTTCTGAAACATGATTTTAACCTGAGTTTAAGTTAACAACTAGCATCAGGGTTCAAGTTATTGTCAATTAGCACCAGGGTTCAAGTTAAAAATAGCACAGAGTTCAATTTAACAACTAGACCCAGGGTTTAAGTTAATAACTAGCACCAGGGTTCAAGTTAGCACTAGCACCAGGGTTCAAGTTAACAGCTAGTACCAGGGTTCAATATAACAACTAGAACCAGGTTCAAGTTAACAACTAGACCCAGGTTCAAGTTAACAGCTAGCACTAGGGTTCAAGTTGATAACTAGCATCCTGGTTCAAGTTGACAAATAGTACCAGGTTACAAGTTAACAACTAGCACCAGGGTTCAAGTTAACAACTAGCACTAGGGTTCAAGTTAACAACTAGCACCAGGGTTCAATTTAGCAACTAGAACCAGGGTTCAAGTTAACACATAGACCCAGGTTTTAAGTTAACAACTAGACCCAGGGTTCAATTTAACAACTAGAACCAGTGTTCAATTTAACAACTAGCACCAGGGTTAAAGATGACAGCTAGCACCAGGGTTCAAATCAACAACTGGACCCAGGGTTCAAGTTAACAAATAGCACCAGGGTTCAAGTTAACAGCTAGCACGATGGTTCAAGTTAACAACTAGCACCAGGTTTCAAGTTAACAACTAGCACCAGGGTTCAGTTTAACAACTAGAACCAGGTTCACGTTAACAACCAGCACCAGGGTTCAAGAAAATAAGCTAGCACCAGGGTTCAAATCAACAACTGTACCTAGGGCTCAAGTTAACAAATAGCACCAGGGTTCAAGTTAACAGCTAGCACCAGGGTTCAAGTTAACAACTACCACTAGGGTTCAAGTTAACAACTAGCACCAGAGTTCAAGTCAAAAAATTGCACCAGAGTTCATGTTATTAGCTAGTACCAAGGTTCAAGTTAACAACTACCATGAGGGTTCAAGTAAGCAAGGCAAAGCAAATTTTATTTTTCAGGCTTCCGATCGCGGAGGCTCTGGGTGCCGTACAGTCAAACATCAGAACAATTAAAACACAATAAATAGAATATAAACTTGCTAATAAATATATAAAATCAAAACACTAAAATAAGGGTCTAAATTGCCAGCAGAAATTGTTAAAGTGCCATTATACAAATATCTCAGAGACATTGTCTAAGGGCGGTGTCTGGGAATGCCAGGGTGAATAAAAAGGTCTTGAGGAGGGCTTTGAATGCCTCAGCTGAAGGGCCTCCCATACTGATGGAGGAAATGAATTCCACAGGATGGGGCCAGTTACACTTAAATCTTTGTCACTGGCAGTTTTAACCTCATCCTGGGAATCGCAAGGAGGCCTACAGGAGGATCGGAGGAGTGGACCATTGCAGCAGGTGTTAGAAGGTCTGACAGGTAGCCAAGGCCCAGTCCATGTAGGGCCTTAAGGTGAGCAAGCCCAACTTAAAAATAACCCTCCATGGAACAGGCAGGCAGTGCAATTCAGATTGCACCGGGTGATGTGACAGTATTTAGGATGTCCTGTCAACAGCCTGGCAGCCGTGTTCTGCACTAGCTGCAATTGATAGAGGTACCTCAGAGACCCAGTGAGAGCTCATTACAGTAGTCAAGCCTAGATGTCATAAATGCATGTACCAAGGTGGGGAGGTCCTGAGGCAGAACCAAGTGTTTGATCCTAGCGATATTCTTCAGATGGAGAAAGCTGGACGGACAATGGGCGACACCTGAGAGTCAAATGTCAATCCACTGTTGAGGAAAACACCAAGATTGCACACCTAGAGGAGGCCTTCAATGACACAGATCCCAGAAACAATCCAGTCTCTGCAACAGAGGCCATCCTATCATGCCTCCTGTTCGACTCCACCACCAGTACCTCTGTCTTATCAGGGTTCAGTCACAACCAGCTAGAGGTCATCCAGTCATTAATCTCAGCCAGGCAGTTGTTCAATACGACACTCATCGGATGTCCCAGGGGCAAAGGATAGATACAGCTGGGTATCATTGGCATAGCAATGAAACTCCAAACTGTACTACGCAACTAGCATTAGGGTTTAAGTTAACAACTGGCACCAGGGTTCAAGTTAACAACAAGCACTAGAGTTCAAGTTAACAACTAGCACCAGGATTCAAGTTAACAACTAGCACCAGGGTTCAAGTTAACAACTAGAACTGTGGTTCAAGTTAACAGCTACTACTGGCCCAGTGGCACTGTGGGTTAAAGGGTTCAAGTTAACAACCAGCTCCAGGGTTCAAGTTAACAGGTGGCACCAAGGTTCAAGTTAACAACTACCATGAGGGTTCAAGTTAACAACTATAATCATTGTTCAAGTTAACAGCTAGCACCAAGGTTTAAGTAAACAACTAGCACCAGGGTTTAAGTTAACAATCAGTATTAGGGTTCAAGCTAACAACCAGCACCAGAGTCCAACTTAACAACTAGCACCAGGGTCCATGTTAACTCTTTGATTGCTGAGTATTTTTGAATGTATACAGATTCTCAATGTATATATATGTCCGCAGTTTCCTGTTAACATCCAGCACCAGGGTTCAAGTTAACAGCTGGCACCTGGATTCAAGTTAACAGCTACCACCAGGGTTCAAGGTAGCAGTTAGCACCAGTGTTCAAGCTAAAAACTTTCACCAGGGTACAAGTTAACCAACAGCACCAGGGTTCAAGTTAACTGCCAGCACTAGGGTTGAAGTTAACAGCTAGCACCACAGTTCAAGCTAACAACTAGCACCAGGGTACAAGTTAACAACTAGCACCAGAGTTCATGTCTTCAACTAGCACCAGGGTTCAGGTAACAACCAGCACCAGGGTTCAAGTTCAAGTTAACAACTAGCACCAGGGTTCAAGTTAACAACTAGCACCAGGATTTAAGGTAACAGCCATCACCAGGGTTTAAGTTAACAACTAGTACCAGGGATTTAGTTAACAACTAGCACCAGGGTTTAAGGTAACAACCAGCATCAGGATTCAGGTTAACAACTATCACCAGGGTTCAAGTTAACAACTAGCACCAGGTTTCAGGTTAACAACTAGCACCAGAGTTCAAGTTAACAACTAACACCAGGGGCTCAAGTTAACAACTACATTAGGGCTCAAGTTAACAACTAGCACCAGGGTTCAAGCAAACAACTAGCACCAGATATTAAGTTAACAACTTGCACTAGGGTTCAGGTTAGCAACTTGCACCAGGGTTCAGGTTAACAACTAGCACCAGGTTTCAAGTTAACAACTAATAGTAGGTTCAAGTTAACAGCTAGCCCCAGGGTTCAAGTTAACAACTAGCCCCAGGGTTCAAGTTAAAAACTAGCACCAGATTTCAACTTAACAACTAGCACCAGGGTCCATGTTAATTCTTTGATTGCTGAGTATTTTGAATGTATACAGATTCTCAATGTATATATATGTCCGCAGTTTCCTATTAACATCCAGCACCAGGGTTCAAGTTAACAGCTGGCACCTGGATTCAAGTTAACAGTTACCACCAGGGTTCAAGGTAGCAGTTAGCACCAGTGTTCAAGCTAAAAACTTTCACCAGGGTACAAGTTAACCAACAGCACCAGGGTTCAAGTTAACTACCAGCACTAGGGTTGAAGTTAACAGCTAGCACCACAGTTCAAGCTAACAACTAGCACCAGGGTACAAGTTAACTAGCACCAGAGTTCATGTCATCAACTAGCACCAGGGTTCAGGTAACAACCAGCACCAGGGTTCAAGTTCAAGTTAACAACTAGCACCAGGGTTCAAGTTAACAACTAGCACCAGGATTTAAGGTAACAGCCATCACCAGGGTTTAAGTTAACAACTAGTACCAGGGATTTAGTTAACAACTAGCACCAGGGTTTAAGGTAACAACCAGCATCAGGGTTCAGGTTAACAACTAGCACCAGGGTTCAAGTTAACAACTAGCACCAGGTTTCAGGTTAACAACTAGCACCAGAGTTCAAGTTAACAACTAACACCAGGGCTCAAGTTAACAACTAGCACCAGGGCTCAAGTTAACAACTAGCACCAGGGTTCAAGTAAACAACTAGCACCAGATATTAAGTTAACAACTTGCACTAGGGTTCAGGTTAGCAACTTGCACCAGGGTTCAGGTTAACAACAAGCACCAGGTTTCAAGTTAACAATTAGCACCAGGGATTAAGTTAACAACTTGCACTAAGGTTCAAGTTAACCGCTTGCACCAGGGTTCAAGTTAACAACTAGCACCAGGGTTCAAGTTAACAGCTAGCACCCGGGTTCAATTTAACAACTGGGATGAGGGTTGAAGTCAACAACTAGCACCAGAGTGGAAGGTAACTACTACTCCAGTGGTGATCTCTCTTCCCGCTGATCTCACCCCATTCATCACAATTCTCTGCTGCTTCCTCTCCAAACAACTCCCCTACTCACTTTACAGTACTGAAATCCCCAATCTTCTTGAGCAGCCATTGGTGTGGCACTGAATTTCCTAAAACTAAAGTATAGCAATTAAGTCTAGTGCCTGCCCTTGTCAACTAGCCTGATTACCCAATCAAAGAATACTATCAGGTTAGTCTGTCACAAGCTCCCTACCATGAACTCATGCTGTTTACTATCCTGAAGCCCATTGTTCTTCAGCTATTCCACCAGGTCCTCTTCCAATCAAAACTAGCAGCAGAACATAACAAGAATATGCTCAGGTAATGTTTTAATAAATAATTATGATTGTAAAAAAACAGGAATATAACAGCATACAATCAAGTTGATTAAGAGATCCCTAAATTGGTGCTATATGTCAATCTGTGGCTCAGCAGTTTGCACACTTGCTTCTGAGGCCAGGACTTTGGGAGGTAGTGGGTTCTAGCCCTATACCAGGAACTTTTGGCAAAATCTCAATGGATGGTGCAGCATGGGCAGGTGCTGGAATACTGCGGTGCCATCCTTTGGATAAGACATTACACCAAGTTCCCGGTTTGCCTCTTCAGCCGGATGTTAAAGAGGTACTTCTGAAAAAGGTTAGGGGTGTTTTTTTATTAATAAAAAAAGTAGAGATATAAACTTAATGAAAGAAGCAATTTGTCATAAATACAAAGAAACCAAAAGTATTAGGTTAACTTGATACCAGGAATAAACCAAAAAGGAAGGAAAAACTGAAAATTATTTACAAAATGAAATGAAGCCTAGAGTCCATCTTATGTCTCATCACAATGCAAAACTACAAAGGAAAAAAAATATATAAAGTCTTAAGTTGCTGGGTAGGTAGAATACTGTATTCTCTAATATATACCATCCTAATTTTATTTGTCACATTTGGTAATCACAGCAGTGAGGGAACCAGTTTTTGATTAAACAAAAAGAAGCATGTGTCATATCAGGTATCCTATTTTATACATACATGCCATTATAATGCATAACGTGCTGTAGTCCCAGGAAGTCCATGAATCTGAAAAGAAACAATACACCAAGTTATCATATGAGATTCTACTGAAAATGGGTAAGTTCCAGTAAAAGACTCAATTCAACCCAAAAATCCTGGATATTGGGGGAAAATAAAAAAAAAACAGATGTTTTAGGGTTTCCATAGTTTGCCCGCAGGAGTCCTGAAGACAGTACCTATCAGCCTCACTCTTGTGGGTATGGTTTTCTGATAACTGGATTTTCTCATGGGTGCAAAGCCATAGCAAGTCTCTCATTTTCCTGGGAATCCTAGAGTCCAGCAATTGCTTGGGGATGACAGAAGGCGGTACTCTACCAGAGATGTGTTATATTGGTTCTAGATAAAAGGACATCATGACATACTCATATAAGTTCTTCCTAGAGTAAGTGATAATGAGACAAAAGACACCCTCCATTGCTTTCATTTAGCCAGACATGATCTTAGAAAACTGGGGAGTGTTGCTTCATAGTGACCAAAGGTTGTTCTGTCCCCTGCATCCCATGCCCGGGAACTTAGAAAGCAAGTGTTAGGAAGATTGTATATCTCAAAGAACGGAGGTTTGGGGCCTTTAGATGCCTCTGCAGTCATTCAGTTTGCTTTTATTTATTTCCTTAGTTACTTTTTTTATAATTTGTTTGTATTTTGCCAACTGCTAGTAAAAAAAAGAATCCAATGAAATCCCTGTTTGATGATGTCAGAAACTTTCCTGGCAAGACTGACAGTGTATTTCAATGGGAAACTGCAAATCTGTTTTCAGATTTTTCATGGAGAAATAACACTTCCTGCCACCAAAATATTATATATTTAGAAGAAATATGTGATGTTTGATAACACCTGATCTTTCGTTATACTTTGTATATACTGTATTAATACTTTGTATATACTGTATTACTGTATCTCACTTTATTTGTATTATTACTATTTTCTTGTGTGTTGCATCCCATGTATATTGTCCCTTGTTCCTTGTTAACAAACCCAGGTCCACCTCGAAAATGAGCTTGCTCAATGGTGATCGCCTGGTTAAAGACTTTGATTGATTGATTGATTGATTGATAGCAGGTGTCATTTTCTTCATAACCAGATTTTACTGGGAAAGAAGAAAAGAGAAACTAGTTATTGTTTTTAAAATCATAAAGTCATACAGATGGAGCACACTAGTGCAAACATATAAAATTCAAAGTTTGTTGATGAAATAAGCATCAATTTATTTTGAAAAAAGATAGAAAAATATATTTGGTTTCTCATTGAAATACATTGGGCTCTTACGTAACTGGCAGCTTCTAACATCACAATACCAGAATTCTACTGAATTCTTTTTTACCAGCAGTGTGAAAAGCAAAGGTGAAAATTAACTTGTTTCACTGCACTAAAAATATTTTTATATAAAACTAGAAAATAATTACTAACACATCAAATTAGAATAAATAAAACAGTCAGTTTTCTATTTATTAGAAGTAAACACCTGGGGCAGGATTCACAAAGGAAGACAGAAATCCCGCAGCTGTGGGAAAAATGCCTGCAACACTGAAGAAATGCAGTTGCGCGGTATACACATAGAAAACCGGTGCAGCTGCGGAATTCCGCAAAAAGTGCTGCAGGTGCAATAATTCAGCAGCTGCAGAAATTACACAAGTGCTGAACAGCCACAACTGCAGATCCGCAGCTGCGGGAATGGTTTAGGAGGCACAACAACAGTGACCCTAATTAGCTGGAACAGCAGACATACACAGTACTGCCATAACATGTAGCTATAAGCACTAACAGAGAGAACAGCAACCAGTTCCCCAACTGGGACCACTGCAGCAGCACTCATACGTATCATAGGTATCATAAGCTTTTCAGAGCTAACAGACCATGGTCCATGATGCTCACAATTTTTAATTATATCCTATTATGCATTTGTGATGCAGATAGTTATCTATGTTTTTAAATGTAGTCATATTCTCACTCAATACTATTTCCATAGGAAGATTATTCCAAATTTTACAGACTCTTACAGTGAACCAGTGGCTGACTGTCACTGCTGGTCATCCGTCCTTGGGGTGTTCCTGTTGCCTGCAGGAGTAGCACTCACTGCAGGCTGGTCAGGCTCTACTGCCTGTGGGGCTCCGTCATGGGCTGCACTGGGTCTGGTGGTTGTGTCTGTTGCCATATCATGGCAATGTGTGCTATTATTGCCATAACATCAGCCACTGATATACCCACGGGGATGTTATTACCTGTGCCTGCCCTCCACTGTAATTGTTTTCAATTGTTGGGGCACTGATGCAGTTTGCTGGGGGAGGGTTACACCTCATTCCAATGTGTGTAACATTTTTTCGGCACCTGCAGACAAAACCTGGCTGAGAATAGTCTTTGAGGGATTGTGCCATACTTATCAATTACCTTTTTCCTCAGGAACTTCTGCAGCTGCACTTTTCCACAGTCCATAGTGTTTTTCCACAGCTGCGGGAGGTTTTGTGAATAGCACTCAGAGCAATTTCCACTTTTTTTCCATAGCTACAGAAGTTTTGGGGACTTAGGGAAGATTTTGCACCTTCAGAAAGCTCTGTGAATCCAGCACCTGATCTTTAAGAACACCTGCACTTCACAAACGGTACCCACAAAAGAATAAATTTATTGGAATGATTTAAAATAGGATCAAGCCTCTCCTAAATGAAGGCTTGCCTTCTGCTCTCTCTGAAGCACTGCTATCACTTTCCCCTGCACTACTCCTTCACCGTTGTCCCGGTCCAGACTGCATCTGCAGGACCAGGGGCTGGACTCAACACTTTCATATGTTCTGCAGGCTTCTTCAGTGCCCTTCTCACTGTTGCTGGCGTGCTGGCACCTCTCTTAGCCCAACTGGCCCTAGACTGCCTTCAGGGTTGGGAACTCTCAGCAAGGAGGTTGCTCAGTTTCAAGCAGCTCTCAAACTGCACAAAGTGGAAAACAACTGAATTAGTACATCTTGTCCTTGTGAAACTGACATCTATTTAGAGTTCAGCTCCTGTCGCTCTGAATTGCAAGCTGGCTCAGCACTTGTATGCATGCTTTTCCCCTGGAACTGAGTCACTGAAAAACAGGGGTTTAGCATAATTTCTTTTTTATTTAAATGTTTCACCAGTAGGGCATACTGAGCTGAATAGAGCTTGTTTCCAGATGTGTTCTGGGGAATGGGGTAGAGGGGTATGTACACCATTTACAGCATATAGGCACATAGATTATACAATTATAAACACAATTTGTTGTAAGTACACTATATAGAGAGTAAATAGCAGTAGAGGTGGGCGAGCAGTAAACATGTAACAATAGCAGGGGTAATAAATACAAGCAGCAGGGGTGAATAACAATGAGGGGAGTTGGGGGGTAGCACAGTTACAACACATAGGCACAATAATTGGTTTGCAGAATACTTCATGAGGTGCTAGCCACTGTTATTTAATGCCTGGATTTGTGTACAAAGGAGAGACGTGCAAATAGAACAGATTTGTCTGAAACAAACCTCTGAGGAGAGGAAAGTATTTGTGAATAGCTCTACCTTGAAAGCTGCTCTGTATCTGGGAAAAGGGTGAGCCGTGGCCTTCTGCTGCTGTTAGGATTTTATCCTGACAGGGGATCGAACCAGCTGAGGCCCAGAGTGACTGCCTGCCTGTTGGGATGGGTGATGGCAATTCCAATAGTGGGGAGAATAGGATCATAGTCATCTGGAGCATCACTGCCCACATACCTTGCCACTGAAGACACATTGGGTCCACCGCACCTGTAACCAGCTTACAGAACAGAGCTCAAAGCATCCAAAGTCACCGTGGCCTGCACCTTCCGCCACTGGGAGTGCATTAGGTCTGCTGCACCTGTATCCAGCTAACAGAAAAGATCATTCAGCCATCTTCTTCCTAACTAGGGCAAATGTCTCCACAGAAGCAGCACCAGCCTGTTATCTAAAGGTCATAAGTACTGTGCTTTACCCTCAGAACTTATTATTCCTATTGTTCAGCTAGCTAGTTAGATATTTTTTTGGAATTCCTGCATGAACTTGGAATCAAGCCCACAGGTACAGCTTACAGTTAGGAGCAATTGTTTTAGTGTTCATACAGGTGTGTAATTTGTCAGTCAGCAGCTGCAGCCATTAACCGAGTTCACACGGTACTGCACCAAAGTCCAAGCATCACAGGGCTGCAACTCTGCATCTGTGTGCACACTCAAACTGTAATTGGAGTTCCCAGATGGACTGTTGAGTTACCTGGTGCACCACTGGGGGGGAGAGGTGCAGAGACATGCCTTACAGTGGGGGTGAATGCAAATTGCTGCCTTTAGTTTTACCTTTGCTTCCCTTGTCCCCTACCTTGTTCCCAACACCCAAAATAAACCCATTGGTTATTTATTTCCAACTGCTGACATATTTTGCCATTTTTATCCAATTGTTTATTTTCATACTTCGAGTGATAACTGGCGAGGAGATTGTGTTATTGTGTTCGGTCACAGATGGTGAGGGCTGTATTTATTTTCTGTGTGGAAAAACCTTGGCAGAGCTTTGCCATGAGGATCCCCATGGGGGAGGCACCACGCCACTTTTCAAGCCCATATCTGAATACAAACCTAGGTGCCATTCAACCGAAGGCATAACAGACTTTGACCATTACCAGTTCCAGGCTTAGCACACCTCACGGGTAGGGGTGGTTACATAGGTTTTAAAAAAAATTATAAAGAACAAACAGTGAAAAAAGAAACTATGGTGTTTACCATACCCAAGCTGCCATCCTTGACTTTTCGACAAGTATGGGCTGTTTTGATGGGATTAAGATGATTTCCCCCCCCCCCAGGAGTCAGAAAAAAATACTATAAAGTTTCACCTCTAATTCTTTTGGAGGGGAAAAAAACAAAACTAAAGTATAAAAAATAGGAATCAGAAAAGTTTTAATCAGAAAATCTCTCTTGGCCTTGGACATGGGCCATTTGTTTCAAGAAGTGACTTTATGTTCTGCCAGGGGCAATTTCATTTCCCTGTTCACATGACGCATGTCGCCATCCCCCGAATTGCACCCCTAGAATTGTTAGAGGCTCAGTCTGCATTAGGATACCACAAACCTGTTCTGGACAGGTGTATTTCATAAGCCCTATTCCATCCCCTTACTTTTACTGAATTAACCTTGGCTCCAGAAATTATAGAATAGGATTCAAGACCCTGTGTTGTGACTTGCATGGATTCCAAATATCTTATCTTTAGGCAAACATCATCTGCCTAAGCAATAACTGGTGGAATTTAAATGTTATCGCTGTCATTATTTTCTGGCATTTCTGAAGATCCATTTATTTTATGAATTAGGAAGTCCACACTAAAAACATACAACAGGGGGCTGAGTGAGTACCCTTGTCTCACACCCCTGTGAATAGAAAAGTGCTTCCCATGCCAGCCACATAGAATTGGGGAAATGGTGACTGCAAAATATAGAATCATGATCCAAGATATCTCCTAGTTTGTGTGGTGGGGCAAAAACTGTGACAGGCTTCAAGTATGCATGGGACAGGTGTAAAGGAAAAATGGTATCAAAGTGGCGGAGGAGGTGACCGGAGACCAGGTAGGATCTGCGGTGGTAGTATGGGGAGGGAGGGAGAAGAGGGTCAGACTAGGTGAGCCAAGCAGTCCTTATCTGCTGACAGATTCTGTTTCTCTGTTTTAAGTGATTAGGAACCCCATACCTATGAAACACAGTGAATAAGAAAGAGTGAGAAATGTGCTCAAAGGCTTTCTTCTGATCTAAGGTCAGGCGAAGGCCAGAGACCTGTGCATATTCCCCCTTTCTATAAATTTCTACAGCATATGCAAATTATCCTGAATTTTCCTCTCAGGGATACCGTACAATTATGAGGAGTCAATGAAATGGGGGGGGTGCAACTTGAGACAGCCTGGAGGCAAGGATTTTCAAGTCTGTGTTAAAGAGGCTTATCGGTCTCTAATTAGATATGTCCAAATTATCCCCTTTTTGTAAAGCAAACTCAGGAGACCTTTCCTAAGACTATGGCCTAACTCCCCATCATTAGGATGTGTTTGAAGTGGAGAGTCAGCTCCACCTTCAAGGAGTCACCTAACAGGCAATACAAGTTCCCAAATAAACCATCTGAGCCAGGCGCAGAATCCATGGATAAGGAACCAATGGCAGCCATGATTTTACCTGGTGAAATATCAGCCTGTAACACAGTAATCTGTTCTTCCGACAGACCGGAGATCTGAAAGTCACTGAATAAGTCATCCTTAAGGTCAGTTTTACAGCGGGCTTTCAAATCTGTCAGTAGTGTAGTGACCAAGAAAGTCAAGTTGTTCTCAAGTGCCTGTCAAAGCAGACTGTCATTGATTACGAATGGCAGTAAACGTCCAGTCATTCATTTTAATGTTGTGATCATCATAAGAATTAGTTTGATACTTTTCCCTTTCACATTATATTTTTCTTCCATCAATAGCGATGTCATTTGTAGATATTGCAGTGTTGTCATCTCAGATTTTATGTTAGCTATCTGGGTTTTCAACTCCTGTCCTGTAGATTCTGTTATCATCAGGAGTTTGTAAAACTGCTGTCAAAGAGATAGACACTGCATCTAGTTTTTATTGGAAATGTTTCTACTGTGGGATCGAAAAAAGGATTTCAATTCCAGCTTCATGTCATCCCATCGCTCTATGGAGGACTCATACAAAACCAAAGTAGATTTTGTTCACGTAGATCAGATAGTTTAATTGTTGCCTAATTCCCTCATACTCCAATAAAGGATTTAATTTCCAGTAACCTGGGCCAAGTCTACTTTTGGGACATGTGTCAAACCTAGCCAGTACCATTATGGTCTGATGTCTCCACTGGTACTGTCTGGGACTGTGCACATCTTAACCATGGGGAGCAAAAGATAAAATCAGTTCTAGTGGAGAGTTTCCCCTTTTAAAAGGTTTGGTCCATTGCCTCCAGACACATAGGCTGTGTCCGTCAAACCTGCTTCACCAATCATGTCTTTCAAATAGTTGATATCACAAACATTTTTTCTGTTCTAGCTCCCATGTCTGTGGGGGATCAGTTCACAACTGAAATCCTCCCTTAGAAATACCCCGTGGTGGTGTACAGGAACCCTGTGTACAAAAAAAGTCAGTTTGTTCAGACTTTGTATGGGGGAGCGTATAGTTTGATCAATACAAGGGCATATTACAGAAAGTGAAATCTAGCAGAAGATCCCTCCCTGGAAAAATATCCACCAATCGGGACATAGTGAAGTGAGGACTGAAAAAAAAATGTCCACAGCAAAGCATCTTTCCTTCCCCAGGGACCAAAAAGGTGGGCCACTTTTCCAGTATTTCTGGACCTTTCTAATTTCTCCACAAGTATGAAGTCTGGTGTCTTGCACAAAAATAATGCTTCACTGGGACCCCGGTAGAAAAGATAAAGAAGACATCAGTTTCCTAGGGATTTTCATACTGTTGGTGTTAAGGGTACCTACTGAGAAATTTTGGACTGGCCTCCACATAAGGAACAGAAGTAAAAATAGACAAAAGCCAACATCATTTTGAATTCCATCCCCCCTCCTTTTTTCTTGGACTTCTGTTTCTTTGATGATTGGCTGTCAGCTATATCACCTTCATTTTTGGAGGAAGAACATGCTGGAAAAAAAGTGAAGGAAGTGTTGTTGGAATCATTTTCAGTTCCCCAGTCCTTCCATTTCTGCAGGTTCTCAAATTTATTTCTTAACAGAATATCAACCTTTTGGTAACCTTGGACTTTAGCTAACCTTTGGTTCTCTGATGCTGGGTCCCGCTTGGACAGTTTCCATGAGAGGTGTAGATTGGGGTGGCATAGAAATACCTTCACTTGGAGTGTCTTCACTAATCTCCATTACTGTCACCCTGGGTGCAGAAGTTAATTGTGGGAATTCCATGGCAACTAAGTCATCCATAGATACGAATGTTAGTCGTGCTGGGGTATGAGGATTAGACAATTCTGGAGAAAGAATACCCTCTGGAAACCTAGGGTGAACTGGGGCCGAAGAACAGGGTAAGCCAGAGCCCTTCTCTTCAGTTGTCTGTGCAGGTGTTGATTCTGGAGTAGAGCTTGTGGCTCAATGTTAACCTCTTCCTGCTGTGGTGCTGGGTGAATAGGCAGCATTCAAGGACCTCTTTGCCAAGGACCCTCTCTTTGGGCTCAGTTGATGTAAAAGTCTTGCTCAGTCTGGTCCATTGGGTCACCTTTGTTATGAGCTGCCCAGAGGCAGGTCCTCTAAGAATGACCTAACTCAACGTATAGGTCACATTTATGCTCTGGGTGCACTGTGAGCTGAGATGGCCTGGTTCAGAACAAAGCCCACACTTTACTTTGTCACAGAGAGAACTGATGTGCGAGGTGGAGCTGCATTGATTGAAGGCACTGGGTTGCCGGGGTAAAATAAGACATGATCCCTTCCAAGCAAAAAACAATTCAAAAGATGAAGAATGCCAACCTCAGAGTGTATTACTGGACCTTGATCCTCCACCCCCAGTCCACATATACTGTATTCCAAATCAATGGTTGGATCTGGGTTACAAACCACTGTGCACCTTTGTTTCAAGCAGTACAGTATATTGACTATAATGACCCCCTCATTTTTAAAAAGGACAGTTATGATTATAACTGCAGGATTAGTGAATGGTACAGTGAAATACAATATCCACAAAGGGGTGTTTTTAAGGGCTACAAAACTATTCCAGACCTGGTCCAAACCAGTAGGAGACTTGAAGCTGATATCAAAATAGGTATCACCCACTGACTATATTAAGGCAATGATCTCTGAAGTGAAGGAACCCATCTCAGCCTTTCAGGGATTTGCACCAGAAAAGTCGGTCTGGCATTTCCTCCATGCCTCTTCTCTAATGCAGACAAACTGCATGCTATCTCTATGCCAGCTCAGGTGAATCTCTAAAAAAGGCTGAAAACTTTTTCTGCTCGTGGGGGTGGCCAGGTTTGTGGGGTTCTAAGGGGCCTGCACTTCTGCAGACAGATGTGGTGTTGCAATATGGGTATCATGGATTTCTATATGCAGCTATGGAAGTGCAGGGCCCACAGCCAGACATCGGTGTGTACATCTTATATCTGCAGCTCCAGAGGCACATGCCCCTCAGGGGTCTGTGTTTCTGCAGACAGTAGTAGTATTGCAATTTGGGTGGCATGGATTTTGTTGGACCTGCATTTCTGCAGCCAGATCTCGATGTGTATGTCTTACACCCGTGGCTACAGAAGTGCAGGCCCTTCAGGTGCTTGTGCTTCTGCAGCCAGAACTGTATGTATGTCTTACACTGTACATACGTATCTGTAGCTGCAGAAGCATAGCCCTATTGGGTCCTGTGCTTCTGCAAACAAAATAACTTTTGTAATTTGGGTATTGTGAATTTGCAACTGTGGCTGCAGGAGCCTGTGCATTGGCACACAGAAGTTATGTTGTGATTTGAGTATGGTGGATTACTATCTGCAGCCACAAGTGAATGTGTATGTCTTGCAGTGTGTGTACCACAGATACAAATCCATGAAGTCAGCACATCAGTGCTACTGCATTTGCATCATGTGGACACAGTTGAACGTTGTTTGTCTTACCTGATGATGGCTGTCTGTGGTTGCTTGTATGGTCTTGTACTTTTGCTGCTTGGGGGTGAGTTTCCCTACTTTTGTTGCAGTAAGTTCAACCCTAACTAGTGCATTAACTAGGGCTGTGTGAATACCTTTTCCTGAATATTCAGCTGAATATTCAGTGTTCAACAACCAAATATTCAGGTATTCAGGAAAAGGTATTTGGCCACCTACAAACAAAAAGAAAAAAAACAAGCGCCCTCCTCCCCCAACCCAAAACCAGATAAAATGTTAACCCCATCCCCCCACTCTCTATCAATAGCCTAACTGCACCATCTTCCCACTCCACCACCCACAATTTGTTATAATTTTTATACAGTAAAATACTAATTAAATCCCCCAATCAGTGACTGGCTCAATCCGTCTGCTTCCATGGCCTGCCGTCATCTTTAATGTAAAGCCCTTGTTTACACTTAAAAAATATAGTATATGTCCCCACCGCACAGCACCCTACTCCCTCCCAACCAGCAGCACCCAATTCATAATATGAGCTTGAGAAGGTGAGGGGCTCAACCCACCCTCCTCTACAGCCAGCCATCTTCTCATGAATGAAAGCACTCAGGTGCTTGCATAGTAAAACCAGGTGATCATGTGATGCTATAGTAAAACCAGGTGATCATGTGATGCTATAGTAAAACCAGGTGATCATGTGATGCTATAGTAAAACCAGGTGATCACGTGATGCTATAGTAAAACCAGGTGATCACGTGATGCTATAGCAAGCAAGCTAGCGCTTTCATTCATGAGAAGGTAGTCAACCAGTGGTTGAGCTGGTCACCTCTTTGATCTCATATTAAGAATTGGGTGCTGCTGGTGAGAAAAAAGGATACTATGCGGGGGCAAAATTATATTTTTAAGTGCAAATGAGGCTTTACATCAAATCAAATCAAATCATAGTTTATTTCTTTTGCGCTTTGCAATTATCAAAGTGCAGCACATAAGAAAAAATTAAAGAAAGGTGGCTGGCTGTTAGTGGTGGTGAAGTGGACTCAATCCGCTCCATAAAGTGATTCCACGGAGCAAAAAGCGGATTAGCAGTGCTCCACAATGCGGCAGTACTTCACGTTATAATGAGTAAGCGTAAGTCCACTGAAAACAATGACTTCGCGTTACTCCACCTCTCAGACCACTACTCCAGTAATATCTTAAGGTGCGTGCATTGAAAACAACGCACTCGTCTCACTTTGCCTTGTTTTAAGCTCCAAAGGTGAATTTTGCAGTAATTCATGGGATTTCAGGTCACATGGGCTCTATATCGATCTGCACAGCCTCAGTTCGGGGGTAGTGTGTGTAGGAAGGAGTAGGAGACAGTGTGCTCTGAGAGCTGTCTGTGATTGAAACCGTCTAAAAGCTGTTAAAAAAGTGTCATTGCATTTTTTGGGGGGCTCAAACTTCAGTTCATCGATTGTAGGAAACCCTCCTGTGCACATATCATCGAGCATTTTTTTTTTTGTGTGGATTTTGAATGTTAATGTACAACATTTTTTTTTTTCATTGAGTGTGTGTAGTGAAAGACAGTGAAAGTGTGCTTTGAGGAGTGGCGTTATCTGTGGTGTGGTTAGATTTAAGTTGGAGAAATAGTGATTTCTTTGTTTTTTGGTTATATTTTTGTTATATAACTGACTGTGTTAATGTACACACAGTAATATTGTCAGTAATTGTTGAAATTTTCTTGCTGATTGTGTGTTGTGTGGCTCTGGTGCAGCAGTTCATAATTTCAGGTTGTTTACATTACAATACGTGGCATATTACTGAACTTTTGAATTTGCTACGCATTACTCGTTCACCATTGTAGACAAACTGTTCTGTGTGTGTGTGTGTGTGAGTGTGTGTGTGTGGTTTGCGTGACATCAAATAATACACTTTTTATTGTGCCACAGACTAGTGTAATTGCAGGCGCAGCAGTGTGAACCTGCTATCCACTGCAGCTGCCTGATTTTGTACTGCGATCGTGGTATCTGTTCTTTGTTTTGCTGCTTGTACTGCCGTAAAAATCTGCAGTCAGTGCTCCCTCCCAACCCCACCAGCAAAAGGAATTTTTTATCAGATTGGATTGTTTTTGTGACCTCATCAGCACCACTGGTTACTTAAGTTGTTTTCAATGTGTGACAGACTAGTCTCTATCTGTTGCTGAAGCTACAGTTGTTTTTTTGGCTTCACATCCAGCGTCCCCCCAATCGGAGAGTGAACGTATCAAAATCTAAATTTGGGTATAATATTGTTGTTGATCCCCCAAAATGCCCGCAAAGAGACGTGCAAGCAAAGCTGGTTCTTGCCATGGCAATGCTGGCAGTAAGATGGTCCGTGGGCATGGTAGTACACAGACGCAGAAGTGCATTGCTGATGTGAGGAAAGGTATTTCTCCTGCAATGTTTTTTACAGCCCAGTCAGTAGCTTCACTCACAGTTGGAGATGATGTTTTCCCAGCCCGTGTTAGTGTTACTGGTGCTAGTGGTGGTGGCAGTATTAGTATTGTGCGTCAAGTTCAATTCCAACCAGTGTACCGTATCCAAAAATATTGAGTGTGAAGCAGTGCAAGTGAGTGGCAGCATAGATGATGTCATACTTCCCAGCAACATCCCAGTAACTGAACCTGAAGATTCTGATAACCATGTCAACGATAGCATACAATGTGATACTCCGTCCACTGTGGTGGTTAATGTCACGCATTTTCCATGCAGTGATTCACAGTGTGGTGAAAAAATATCAGGTGATGGTGGTGTAGATGATGATGATGAATGTGATGATGACTATGATGTTGCTGTTGTTGCAACATGCAGTCCACATACTAGCATCCAAGCAGAAGATGTGGATGCATGTGACTTTGATGAATATGATGATGGTGTAATTGACCCCAGTTGGGAACTGGAGAAAAAGAAATTCAAAGTAGCTGTGTCTGAGTCTGTTTGCAGGAACCCCCCCGCCCCATAACAACCTGTGATTTAGCAGTTTTAGTTGATGATGATGACCCAGTAATAAATATGATAGGTAGTCGTGGTGGTCAGTTGCAGTCCAGGTGTGCAGTTCCTGCAACATCACATGCCCCCCACTTCAGTGCTTAAAATAACGGACTTAAATAAGCAACATCATGGACATGTTAAAAGTAGAGCATCACAGTCCCTTGTTTGGGATTTTTTTGTTCAAGATGCAAATGATGAGTCAGTTGCAATCTGCCAGGTTTGCCATGTGCGTGTGAGTCGAGGTAAAAAAAGGGGAGCCATCTGGGCGCAGGAGGACAGCATACGCATCTTAAGAATAGACACTTGGCACTGTGGACCCAGCACAAGCTGGCAGCTAATACCACAGTGGGGCATTCACCCTCGTCACTGGCAAATAGCAAGCATGTTATCCCTTTCCATGACTGTTAAGCCCAGTAGTAAATTAAACATGTGCAGTACTGAGGTAATAAGAGCAGCGGATTGCTACAGGCATGATGAGGTGGAGGACCATAATGACTGTGAAATGTTGTCCAGTGCTGGTGAGAGTAGCAGTTTTGGTGGTGGTGGTGGTGGTGAATGCAGTATGTCTAGTGCAAGTGGTACATCAACCCCGGTTGGGCAAATCTAGCAAAATAACTGCATTTCTGGGTTTGTCATCATCATCTGTGCAACCAACTTCATCAAACGTCCACACTCTACCCCCTGCCAATGCCATTCATCACAAAGTACAACCATTTGTGATCACACCCCATGTAAAACATTTAAGTCAGTCCATGTTACAGAGTGTTTTTGCGCATAAGCTGAAGTACCCCCGCAATCATACAGTGTCACATGAACTTAATGCTGCTGTAGCGGAAATGCTGGCAATTGATCTTTTGCCCTTCTCCTTTGTGGAGAATTCTGGGTTCTGGCAGTTTGCTGCACGTGCCTGTCCAAAATGGAAAGTCCCATCCAGGACATACTTTTCTACCTGTGCTGTCCCCGAGTTGTTCCGCACTGTGTCCCACTCAGTAAGACATGTCCTTCAACATTCCTCCTCTCCATTCATCCATTTAAGTATGGATATGTGAACAAGTGACAAAACAGCGAGGAGTTCATATCTGTGTATAACTGCACACTGGGCGCAGGTGCCGGGAGTTGTTTGTGATGTTGGTAGTGTGAATATCAGTGCAGTAAGGTGGATGGTCGTGGTAGGAATCTTCTAGGAATTCGACAGCATGCAACAATTGCTATGCACAATGTGACCTGTTCACACACTGGTGAGAAGATTTTGGATGTGGTACTGACTGAAATTGACAAACGGCTAAACTCTCTGTCCCTGAGAGCTGGGTTCATAGCATTTGACATTTGGTCAAATGCGGTGAAATGCATCACGAATGGTGTTTTTTTCCCATGTTCCATGCATGGCCCACTGTTTAAATCTTGTGGTGCAGGAGTTTCTGCAGCACCCTGATGTAAAGGAAATGCTGACCGTTGCACAACGTATCTGCTCTCACTTTTCAAGATCTGGAAAGGCCCGTGACCAACTGCGGCAGTTGCAGATACAAAACAGCCTGCCTCAGCACCTCTTGAAGCTGGAAGTTGTCACACAATGGAACTCCACTTTATAATTGGCAGAGTGGTTGTATGAACAATACAAAGCCATCTCAGAATATCTTGTGATGCACACTAGCCGTGACAATTCCGGGGCCTCCATGTCTATGACGACTGAACAGTGGCGCCTCATGGACTCTAAAAACAATTTTGTGGCCTTTTAAACATGCCACACAGGCAGTGAGTGGCGAGTCTGCCTCCATTAGCCAATCAATTCCACTGCTGCGGATGCTGAGGCAAACATTGGTGAATGTACAGTATGGCCTTGATGTTGCCGGAGACGGTTGTAGCAGTATGTTGCTGCAACACATGCTGACAGTATTCGACCAGAATTATCATGTTGTACACGTTCAGTGTAGTGACAACTTTGCCATAGCAACAATGCTGGACCCACGATACAAACGTGGAATTGCATCAGTACTGGAGGGAGGGCCTGAACAGGTAAAAAATATCAGTGGTCAACTGATGCGCTTAGTTCATGGGGCACAGAAGTCACGTGCCAAGGTCAGCAAACCTCAGCAGCATAATCCGCTGAAGGTGTACCTGTAGGACTATCAAGCATATCCTGCAAGGGGAAGCAGACAGCAGATCAAGGTGTTCTGTCATCCAAAGTGTCTGGCATCAACCCGCTTTGGGAGGCTTTGTCCCAAGTGGGTATTTGTGAAATAAATGATTCGGGAGAACAGGATGATGCATCAACAACTGGACTTAGTGCGGCTCAGAGAATGGTTGAGTCATATTTGTCTGAAAACAGGCATCTGACAATAAATCAAGATCCTCTTTTGTACTGGAGTGGAAAAGTCAGTGAATGGCCAGAGCTGACTGCAATGGCACTAAAGTATCTCACATGCCAACCCTCCAGTGTAAGTGTTGAGAGGGTATTCAGCTCAGCAGGTGCAATAGTCAAGGATCATTGGACAAACCTGTTGCCTGCAAATGTTAGTTTGCTAACATTCATTAAAATGAATGAGAGGCACATACCAGCACAGACTGCAACCTTGGTATTCGTACCCCGGCCTAGTCATGGTGGTTTTGGTAATGAGGAAATGGACCATCCTGGTGGCACTGGCAGTGGTTGCCTGAAACGGCCCACCACTGATGTAGATGATGACACAATGGAGAAAGAATTTCCCACTGGTCAGAATTCAGACATCGATGATTGTGAGGGAAGCTTTCTTTATGAGGATGATGATGTGGTTAATGTTGGCAGGTTTTAACTGAAGTTGTTAAAAGGCAGTGTGCCACCCCAGACCACCACTGGACTGATGTTGGCCACTACCACCACTGAGCATGAGTCTGTCTGACCCCCGTACCACCACCGGGACTGATGTTAGCCACTGCCACCACTGAGCATGAGTATATCCGGACCACCACATCCATCAGCCACAGACACAAAGCTTCTTACTATTTAAACCATAAAGTGAGTATGTGTACTCATGTTTGTTATGCTGTTTCACTTCCTTTACGTGTATGTTTTGTTTTCTGTAGCTTTTTATAGCCGCAATAGTCAAACACATATGGTACACTTATTCTGTTTTTTTTACAGGTTAACAAAAAAGTCTCCTTCACTGAAACTCGGTGGGAATGGTACTGCAGCTGTACCGTACAGAGGAACCTATGGAATATCCATTGAAATCCATTCTGGTAAGTATGAAAAATTTTTTTCATCTGTTTCATTGTTTTGGAAAGACTGCAGCAAATATTGCACACAGGTTGTGTTAGTTGACAAGATGTGGTCTTAAAATGTAACTTGACTTGAGATTGAGAACCAGGGAGGGACAAATAACAATTAAGTTGTAAGAAGTCATTCATTTCTTTTTTTTAGATAACTTCTAGATGCTTTGTTGTTCTGTCAAAGTGGCCTTCATTAGATGACCATGATCATCATTAACAACCGGACTCCAGAAGGATGCAGATGAAACCTGTGAAGAAGTAACAAAATAAGAAACCATTTGAGACAAACCTGCAAATATGCTTACCCCCACCCCCTGAAAAAAATACTTACCTTCATGTGCTTGAGAGTTATCCATTTCCAATATGAACACAAAAAATTCTCGTTGAACATGGGAATGTGCACACCAACAGTTTCTGTGACCTGTGATACAGAACAATACCATGAGTACATGTCCATGTCAACCCCCCTCCTCACCTACAAAATACACAAACATATATCTATATATATCTACTCACCAAGGCTACTATTAGTGTACAGACAAAGGACACCCTTCCATCCAGTTGAGATGATCACATTGTATTTGTCGAATCGCCTCGCAGAACACATTGGACCAGCAACAGTATGCTCATGGTCATCATTTTATTCTGGGGGACTTTGTATGTGCTGAAACACTCCCATTTCACTGTGTTACCACTTGTAAATTTTCTGCACACAAGGCATGACTGAGTGCGCCATTAATTCTGGGGATGCATTTTGTGTGTTGTATGATTGTGAGTTCATGATGTCATACTGACATCATCAATTAAAGCAGCATTGCAAGAATGTCATGACAATTTTGAACTGTACTTTTTTATGCTACTTTACATTGCCACACCCACTACTTACCTCTGAGTCATGACTTGAATGATAAGATTCTTTTCACAATTTCTGTCTGCTTTACTTAGTTGACTACTTTTTTTATGTATGAAAAAAAATGAGCACGCCTTTCATATTGTTCTGACCAGGTTTGTATTTATTTGCAGCTGCTTTTCAATAAATATTGTTCCTTGGTGTCATAAAACACTGCCTGCTGCATAACTGTTAATTTACAACAGAAGTGATACATAACAACTAACTGATGTGATGGAAAAAGCAGAGAAAACAATGACAAAGACTTGGTCAGCACCAATTTAAAAGATGCTTCTTTATTTCACACATGAAAAAAGGTAGCACAGCAGACTCAACTACTGGAAATTCTTGTATCATTCTAGTCAGGATGTAAGTAAAGGAAGTTGTAACACAGCATTAAAAAATATAGGTCAGAGTTCTCAACAGATTGTTGCGCTGCTGCTTTACAGAGATTCACCAAGTTACATAGTTATGGTGATGCACATAACCTAATATGTGGGCACCTTACTTCCAGGGGAATATTTCTTGCTCCACATAGTGCAATACATTTCTGAGAAAACCGCTCATAATTTCATTACAGTGTGTCATGTGTGGAGGAATTCCCGTTCAGAAAAGCCGCCCACATTCTGCCCCACTTTCTCAGCAACGTAGGATGTGATGCCAGGGGAGGCGCAGGTGCGTGCTCCACTATAGGAAGGTGTGGGTCTTGGGGCTTCATTGTGTGCTGGCCCAAGAAGTTTTCCCTTAGCTTCCCTCCTCAGGAGATGTGGACATCCAATGACATCAGCACAAGTCAGATCCTCTCCTGCACTTGACCCACAGATGTCCACTACTGCCTTCACCACTGCATGTTGGTTCCAGCTGGTACACCCAGTCTTCACTGGTGTGGCAAGCATGCCAGGAACCATGACCCCTGGTGCCACTGTCTTCTCTCTCTCCCTCCAGGTTGCAAGCCCCCCTTTTCATGTTTAATTTGTTATTTTTGTAAGTGAACCAGAGTTCACACCCCCAGTACCACTTCTCTTCAACCCTACCCTCCAGGTTGCCCACCCCCTTCCCATTATTTGCATGGCGTATGGTGCTGCCAACCTCTAGCCTGCCATTGGGTGACCAATCCCCAGTGTCAGAATATCCCCTGCAATAAACAAAACTGTCCCTTATTGTTTTTTTTTCCTGTAAAAAAGAAAATGGTTCCTTGCTGATCTGACTCCCCACATAAATCAGCAATTTGTGTCTCCGCTAGTTGTCAGGTACAGGGTATGCTGCTCCCATGGCTTGGGTGAGGGAGGGATGGTCATTGGTGGCTTATTGGGAAAGCAGGGTCTGTTGCTCCAGGGTAGAGATGAGCAAAGTAGCCACCAGCCTCCGCAGTGATTCGTGGAGTGAAGTTGAATTGTGGAGTGCTCCACAACGCAAAACGGAGTACCTTCACGTTATAATGGTAATGCTAAGTCCATTTAAAACAATGACTTCTCCTTACTCCGCCTTCCCCAAACCACTACTCCACCAATTCTTAAGGTGAAGTACATTGAAAACAATGTATTTTGCCTCACCCATATATTTTTAAGCTCCAAAGGTGAATTTGCAGTGATTGATGGGATTTTAGGTCATATGGGCTATAGATTGTTCTTCACAGCCTCAGTTTGGGGTAGTGTGTGTAGGAAGCTGTAGGAGACAATTTGCTCTCAGAGCTCTCTGTGATTCAAACCTTCTAAAAGCTGTCAAAAAAGCCTTTTTGAGTCATTTTTTTTGCTGAAACTTTAGTTCATCAATTATAGGAAACCCTCCTGTGCTCATATCATAGAGTGTTTATTGTTTGTGTGTGGATTTTGAATGTTAATATACAACATTCAGTCTGTGTACTGAGAGACAGTAGAAGTGTGATTGGGGGAGGGGCGTATCTGTGGTATAGGTAGATTAACTTGGAGAAAAAGTCAGTCTTTCTGTTTTGGTTATATTTTTCTTGTATAACTGTGTTAATATACACACAGTAATATTTTCAATAATTCATGACATTTTTTTGTTGATTGTTGTAGTGCAGCAGTGTACAATTTGTATGTTTAAAACATTTGGTTATATTGCTGAAGTTTTCAATTTGCTACGCATTACTTAGTGTGTGTGTGAGTATGTGTGTGATGCGTGTCATTAAATCAGACACCTTTTATTGTGTTACAGAGTAATTGCAGCAGTGCGAACCTGCTATCCACCACACCTGCATGAATTTTTTATACTGTTTTGTGGTATCTTTACTGGTAGTGGATTATTACTGCCATGCACTAATCCCCCAACTAGCAAAATGTATACCTTCCCAGATTTGGATTTGTGACTTGTGAGCACTGGTTAGGTGTTGCTGTGTCTTTTGTATGCATTCCTTGAGTGTGCAGTGCAATCTTAATCTGTCTGTGTGTTTGCATGGCACCATTAATTCTGGGAGACTGCATTTCTTGTTATGCTCTCATTTCACTTCATCAGCACTGGGGAATTCTCTGGACACAAGACAGTAGCATTTTGGGGATGTACATTAATTCTAGTGACTCTGTGTGTGACCTGACCACTGCGTGCATGACTGAGTGTGCCATTAATTCTGGGAGACTTTGCATTTCTTGTTACACTATCAATTCACTTCATCAGCACTGGGGAGTTTTCTGGGCACAAGACGATAGCACTTTGGGGTTGCACATTCATTCTGGTGACTGTGTGGGTGGGATGCTGCCAATATTGTTGTCACTCTGCCTTAGTTCATGTTTAAGGTGGAATGACAATGCAAAGTAATAATAACAAGGCGAAGTGAGCCTTTCCTATGGGGCACTCCGTGTAGCGAAGTGCCAACACGAAGTGGCCCTTTCTTGTTCACTTCGCTGGCAGATTTCAAATTCACCGCATCTCTACTCGGGGAAGGGGGATATGGTCAGGCACAGGCAAGCTCACTAGCTAGTTCAGCTCTTAGCTGCCTGGAGACTTAAGTACCATGAAGAACAGAAGAGAACATTAAAGAGCTGCTGGCGCTTCAAGATAACTTTGACAAACATAATAATGAGGTACAATTCAGCTGCATTCATATATATTCTACAGATTACTCCTTCCATTTAGTTATCACTAAGGAAATTTGCATAAATACATGCTCCTTATCCTTAGTGTTCACCTGCTTTATAAGCTTATTCTCTACTTCAAGTCACAGTCCTCTGTTGTTACATCACAATCTGTTGCCATGGGAGTAACTGTGATGTCACAGGCACTGCATTATGACCTCAGGTAGGAGAATGCAACTGAGTAGATGACATTTTAGGAGCAAAGCTCCTGTTTTCATGCAGATGTCCTCAATAATAAATAATGGGAGGGGACATACAGAACTGATGAGAAATACAAGCTGAACTGTGTCTAAAGATTATGTTTTGTAAAGTTATGTTGAAGGCATCGCTGCTCTTTAAAATTACACTGAAAATGCAGCAGGCCAGAAAAGAAATGAGTAAAAGTAAGACAAAAAGTTAAACACATACTGTAGCAGCTGCAAAATAAATGAGCAAATTAACCGTGGGACATGGGACTACATGATCACTGGAGGATAGTGTGCTTCTGAATACTTTACTGTCTGGCATACAAAAACAACACCACAACAGGTGCATCTAATAAAGAGTAATACCCCCCCGCACATCTGAAACTTTAAGAAGGCTTCTTTTATTTTCTGAAATACAGGGATGCTGCAGACAATCGCTGCTTCCTCTGAGTACTGTGAAAAGGTTCCACCATCAGAATAGGTGTCTGCGATCCGGTGCTGGGCAATTAGGGTGCTAATTGGCAATGTCACCGATCATGTTTGGGAGTTGTGCCCCCCACACCCCCTCTACTGATAGATTCAAACTCCGGGGCGGGTAGGGGGATGCATCCTGCATTTGGTGCCCTGATTGTGTGGTGCCATAATGGCTGTGAAAACACTTTCATTTTCAAAAATCAAAACAAATAAAAGATTAAAACAAAAAAAAATCTGTACATTATAAAAAATACTGATTGGGCAACCACATATCTAACTGTGCTGCCACCTTGGGCTTCTGATTACATTGTACCTCACGAGCTTCGCTGTTGAGGGACAAGTGTAACAGGGACCCCTCTGTGCAACACAGACATGTTGTGCATGGTTGTCCAACCAGCATTCCCTATATTTTATTTCCTTACCTGCTATTTCTGGGTATAAAAATGTATTATACCTGGCATATTGTTATTAATATAAACTATTTTGGAAAAAAAGTATTTAAGCCTCCCCTACTTTTTAAGTCTTCAAGTGCCTCTGGATAGAGGAGACAGACAGATAGAAAGATATTGGATGATAGATAGATAGACAGACAGACACACAGACAGACAGCTAGATAGATAGACAGACAGACAGACAGACAGACAGACAGACAGACAGACAGATAGATAGATAGATAGATAGATAGATAGATAGATAGATAGATAGATATTGGATGTAGAAAAACCGAGAGATATAGATAGATAGATAGATAGATAGATAGATAGATAGATAGATAGATAGACAGACAGACAGACAGATAGAAAGATATTGGATGATAGATAGACAGACAGACAGGCAGATAGATAGATAGATAGATAGACAGACAGACAGACAGACAGACAGCTAGATAGATAGATAGACAGACAGATAGATAGATATTGGATGTAGAAAAACCGAGAGATATAGATAGATAGATAGATAGATAGATAGATAGATAGATAGACAGACAGACAGACAGACAGATAGAAAGATATTGGATGATAGATAGATAGACAGACAGACACACAGACAGACAGCTAGATAGATAGATAGACAGACAGACAGACAGACAGACAGACAGACAGACAGACAGACAGATAGATAGATAGATAGATAGATAGATAGATATTGGATGTAGAAAAACCGAGAGATATAGATATATAGATAGATAGATAGATAGATAGATAGATAGACAGATAGATAGATAGACAGACAGACAGACAGATAGAAAGATATTGGATGATAGATAGACAGACAGACAGGCAGATAGATAGATAGATAGATAGACAGACAGACAGACAGACAGACAGACAGCTAGATAGATAGATAGACGGACATATAGATAGATATTGGATGTAGAAAAACCGAGAGATATAGATAGATAGATAGATAGATAGATAGATAGATAGAATAGACAGACAGACAGACAGACAGGCAGATAGATAGATATTGGATGTAGAAAAACAGACAGATATAGATAGATAGATAGATAGATAGATGATAGATAGATAGATAGATAGACAGACAGATAGATATTGGATGGATGATAGATAGAAAATTGGATGGATAATGGGTGGCTAGCTAGATAGACAGACAGACAGACAGATTGATATTGGATGTAGAAAAACAGACAGATATAGATAGATAGACAGACAGACCGATAGATATTGGATGGATGATAGATAGATAGATAGATAGATAGATAGATAGATAGATAGATAGATAGATAGATACTGTAGATAGACAGAAAATTAGATGGTTGGATAATGGATGGATAGATAGAAAGATAGATAGATAGACAGACAGATATATACTGTAGATAGATAGATAGATAGATAGATAGATAGATAGATAGATAGATAGATAGATAGATAGATAGATAGATAGATAGCTAACTAGCTATTGGAACAGACAGATATAGATAGACAGACTGACAGACAGACAGAAACAGTACACGGAAGAGAGGTCCAAATAATGATTACACAAACCCATAAGGTAAAAGCATTCTGGATATTATATTAAAGATAAATGCAAACAAATTACATATGAAATGCTTCATAATGTTGTGAAAAACTATTAATGACAGTGCTCATAAGTTAACCAGTATATACTTTCAATTATGTTTTGTAATCAGATAGACATACAAAAAGCACTACACCTATGGGTTTATTTATGAATGCAGCCCTTACTGCCTCAGGTGTAGCAGACACCTAATGTGTACACATATAGCTGAATATGTTGCATACACTTGGGTAGGCTGATCATAAACTCTGCTTCTAGCGTTTTTCAGCAAAACCAAAATTAAACTCTAAGCATGACATTATGAACAGCCTTCCTTTACAGAATATCAAGTTCTACCCTACTCTATGTGACCCCTTCATTAAAGAGTAAATACCAACTAGAAAGACATGATTAGAGCCATTTTAGTTGTAGAAATTAAGCATTAATGCATGACCAGGTGTTTGGGTTGCATAGGAGACAGTACACAACAGGTGTACAATTGTTGTACCATCTGATACACATAGCCTCAGGTACATTGGCATGAATTAAAATGTCAAGTGCTATTAGCACCCACAAAGTGGGTATATATATACAGTATATACAGTATATATATCTATATATATATATCAATAACCACACATCCTGAGTGTCTCATCCTGCTTATGAAATGAATTTCTTGTAGTAACTGGATCAGGAAAAAAGCATTTATTAATAAATGTTTCTGCATAGTTTTTTGTTGCGTGTTCAACTGTTTCAGTTTTTTTTTGTTTCATTTTGAGTGCAGCACAGTTGGTATGTGTGATGTGATCAATCATTGTGTATGTTACCTTGTAATTAGTGACTTAACAGATATACAAATGAGCGGATTGTGCAGTCAGTAGGGATTTATACCTCTGATTATACATTTTAAATATTTTATATATATTTATCTGAGTTTTTGTTTCTTTTTGATCACTTTTAATTGCTGTTATTGCTACTGTTTTATTGTTATGCATCCAGTGCCTCCGGGATTGGGTGCCATAGGAATAAAATTTGCCTTGTCTTGCCTTAATATATGCCTTCCGCAGTCTCATTAGCCAAGCACACTACTCAGATTACAGTGCATCTCAGGCACATCACTCAAATTGCTGTGTATCTCAGGACCAGTTTTATAATGTCAGTCAATCTAACCCACAGGGTCATGAAGTGCGAGGTGCAGCCGAGGGCCTTATGCCCCTAGGGTTAGGTTAATGAAGGTATTACAACATCTAAAGTGCGTTGAAACTATTATTAAACTAACATGCTTTCATTTATTTTTAAATTAATGTTTTTGTTGTTAAAAGTCTAATGGTTCTATTGTATTTGAGCATTTCCAGCCTAAACATAGTGGGTAATATATGGGCAGCCATACACAACACATATGTGTCTGAATTGAGAGGTTTCTGTGGCAACCAGGAACCTTGAGATCAAAGATCAAGAGGTTCTTTGGTTGCTACAGAAAACCTGAGACGAAGACAGAGGCTTGTCTATGTATGGATGCCCATATATTATCTTTAGTAGTGTATGGGCATCTGTGCCCATTTCAGATACTCCACTTCCTTTCATTGAATTGGGGGCTGGGGGGGAGGCACTTGAGGGTTGGTGGTAGGCTCAAATTACTGATTTAGTGAGCTGCAGCTTTTTCTGTAGGTTCAATCAATCAATAGTTTATTTCTTGAAAGTGCAATTCAAATAATTATCAAAGCACTTGTACAGATAGGTTCAAGTTTAACAAATAAAAAGAACAGCTTCCACTTCGATTGGATAGAGGAAAACAGCTGTGTGGCAGCATTCTAAGTTGCTGTGCTGCAGTAGACATCACTACTGCAGCACAACAACATAATGATGTCACTACTGCAGCACAAGCATATTCCAAAGTCGGTCAACCCTTGGCATAGGGTATGCGCTGAACCTGGATGCAGTATTAACTTTCTGGAAGTCTTGAAAAAAAGGGGTGGTCCCATCTGGTTTTGGGACTAGCACAATAGGAGTAGACCATTCCCTCTGGAATTCCTCAATGACTTCCAATGCCAACATAGACAGGATTTTCTCCTGTGCTGTTTCTCAGATTCTTTCCAGTAGTCTGCATGGTTGTTGGTGGATTGGAACACCTCAGTCTGTTTCTGTGTGGTGATGGGGCATAATGGTTCATCCTGGCTTCACAGGAGAATACATCCCAAAATTGTCTACCAGCCTCTGGGCTTCTTGCTTTGGGTCTGGTTGAGCCAACCATCCACTGGGAATGTGCTTGGTTCCTTTACATTTTTAGGCCCAAAGTCCAGAGTTCTGTCATCAATGTTCTCGTCCATCATTGGACTTGGAGCCCCTTTAGGATCTTATAGATCAATGATCAATGCCTCTTTGTCTTTCTCTTTCACAGAGAAGAGTCCTTAAAGAACTAGTACAACTAAAAGTGGACAAGGCTATGGGGCCTGATGAGGTACACCCTGGGATACTGAAAGAGCTCAAGGAGGTACTGGTTGCACCTCTGATAGCCCTGTTCAACCTATCAATAGATATGGGGGAAGCTCTGGGGGACTGGAGGAGGGCAGATGTGGTCCCACTTCACAAAAGTGGTAATTGGGAGGTGGCAGGAGATAACAGACCAGTCAGCCTGACTTTGGTGGTGGGTAAAGTAATGAAACCACTACTGAAGTAAAGGATTGGGGAATACCTTGTGAGCAGTGAATTAAAGGATCTGTGGCAGCATGGTTTCACAGGGGAGTTCTTGCCAGACAAACCTGATCCAGTTCTTGACTGGTAACCAGGGATGTGGATAGGGAAGAGCAGTGTATGTAGCCTACCTGGATTTCAATAAGGCCTTGACACTGTTCCACACAGAAGACTGGTGGGCAAGTTGGGCAGTCTAGGAGTGGGTTTAAATGTACTAAAATGGGTAAGAAGTTGGCAAAGCAATAGGAGTCGGAGAGTGGTGGTAAATGGTATTCGCTCTGAAGTAGGCAAGGTGACTAGCAGGGTGCCACAGGTGTTAGCACTAGGCCTTTTCCTCTGCGATGTCTTTATCAGCAACAATGCAGGAGAACTGGAAGGGAAGGTATGCCTTTTTGTGGATGACACAAAATCTGCAACAGAGTAGACACACCAGTTGAGGGGAATGAGGGACGATCTGAAAAAAACAGAAGACTGGTCAAGGGTTTGGTAACTGGGTTTTAATGCAAAAAGTGCAAAATCATGCACTTGGGGTACAGAAACCTAGGGGCAACATACCAATTGGGGAGGGGTATTGGCAACCACAAAAAAGGAACAGGACCTGGAGATAGTAACTTTTGATGACCTGAAGGTAGCAAAGGAGTGTGATAAGGCAGTGGGGAAAGCTAGCAGGATGCTTGGTTGCATAAGGAGGGCTATTACCAGCAGAAAGAGAGATGTTACCCTCGTGTAGATCGATGGTGAGGCCTCACACCGAGTACTGTGTCCAGTTCTGCAGAACCTATATCCAGAAGGACATAGATAGGGTGGAAGCAGTACAAAAGATGGCAGTCAAAATGATGCAGGGCCTATATCAAAAGCCCTACAAGGAAAGACTCAAGGAATTAAATATGTACTCTCCAGAGGAAAAGAGGGAATGGGGAGACATGATAAAAATGTTCAAATACCTCACAGGTATTAATAAGGTACATGAGGGTAGCATTTTACATAGAAAAAGATGCTTGAGGAAAAGTGATCATGCTATGAAGCTTGGGGGACTCACTGGAGAAGTGAGGAAATACTTCTTCACGGAAATGGTGGTGGACGCCTGATTCTGCTTCCCAGCAGAGGTGGTGGGTGCTAAAATGGTAACAGAATTCACATGCATGGGATAGACACAAGTGGACCTTAGAAATAAGGCAGGGGGACTGAGATTGAATAGGGTCTGCAGTGGCACTGTAGGTAGAGAAAATAGAGCAGACTAGGTCGGCCAAGAGGTCCTTATCTGCTGACAACTTCTATGTTTCTATTTTTCCAGGGTTTCAGCAAATTAACATGGTAGATTTGTTTTTCTTTTTTGCTGTCCAGTTGTACTTCTTCATAATCAATCAGTCCCACCTTTCTGTGGACCTCATGTGGTCCGTGCCATTTTACTAGGAGTTTACTCTCAGGGCTAGGTAACAGAAAGAGTACTCTGTCTCCAGTCGTGAACTCACATAGCCTGGCCCCTTGGTTATAATGTCTTGCCTGGCTTTACTCTGCTATTACTAAATTTTGTTTGGCAAATCTGCAAACCATGTCCAATCTTTCTCTCATTCATAATACATATTGGAGCATGTTAGGTGGACTATGCCTGTTCTTCCTACATCTCTTTTATGATATCCAACATCCCTCAAGGTTACCACCACGTACAACAATTCAAAGGAGAGAACCAGGGAGGACTGTGACACAACCGAATGGCAAACATTAAATTGAGTAACAATTCATCCCCATTTCTTACCTCAGTTGATACAAATTTGGACAACATACCTTTTAATGATTTATTAAAGCGTTCCACTCAGCCATCAGTCTGTGGGAAATACACTGATATACAGGTGGCCTTAACCTTCTGTAATGCACACACCTCCCTCATATGTTTTGACATAAAGTTAATGCCTTGTCATCTTAGGATCTCCTTCTGCAGCCCAGCTCAGGAAAACACTTTTTTTTACCAGGAGAGAAACACTAAGCTGAAGCTTGTTGACAGGTGCAACCTGGGAGGACAAGGAAGTTAAGTGACTTGCTCAGGGTCATACAGTATGCAAGGGGGGGCTGTGGGATTCAAACCCAGGACTCCAGGTTTGCAGCTCAGAGTCTTAAACCACTGCACTATACTGCCTTCTTTTTTATCAATTATTTCGCCATTGACCAGGCTGTAGTGAAACATAGGGGAATAGCCTTGGGTAACGGGTGGTGTAATCCAATATAATCAATACATACTGACCCTAGATGTACTTCTTATCATGGGTCCCACCATATCAACTCCAATTCATTCAAACAGGGTGTCTATTATGGGTGCAGGGATCAAAGGGGCCCTTTTCTATAGTTTTGGGGCTGTCAACTGACACTCAGTGCAGGAAGGAAGAAAGTCTGCTACTTCCTTCCATATACCTGACCAGAAGAACTGGGCAAGCATGCATGCCTCAGTTTGCTCCCTGCCCAAATGACCCACAGTAGGTAATAGGAACAATACTAGGAATTCATGAGACAGTTAAAGACATAACGTCTATCTAGACCATTCCCCCACTTTTCAGTGGTTATATACAGTATGTTGCTGTTTTCCTGTCAAATGTTCATTAAGGGATGTAACAACTACTTCTGGCAAATTGTTCCACATCTCTATTGGTGAAAATGTTCCTCTTTGCATCTCATCTGTCTACAGTACACCATTCTCTATCTGGTAGTGGTGCCTTCTGATGTTATTAATTCCTATACGTCTATCCCATTTCTGCCCTAGGTTCTTCATCTCTCAAAATTTTGTACAAGCACATTAAGTCTCCTCATAACCTGTGCCTCTCCAGTGTGTACAGTCCTATGTGGTGTAATCTTTCCTCATAGGGTTTGTTAGCAATATAGGGAATCATTCTGGTAGTGCAATGTTGAACACTTTCTATCAGTTCTATATCCTTCTTTAAATATGAACTCCACATCTGGGAGCAGTTGTTCAAGTGAGGTCATATGTTGGTTCCATTAATGGACTGATTAATGATTTCACTTTGATTCACAAAGGCGTTCCTTACACAGGTACATCCTAACGCCCTGATAACTTCGCTGGCAAACTACAGTGGTCACTAGATTTACATCCATTATTTACTGTCATGCCTAGATCTCTTTCACTAGTTACCTGTTTCAGCAATGCATCGTTTACTGTAGACGGTATTTTGCTGCAGATTATTACTGACAAAGTGGAAAACACACATTTGTGGTATTAAATTCTAGATTACTTTTCACAGCCCAAATTTTCAAGATTTTTTTAAAATCCTGTAGCATCCTGTCTCTATTGGACTGTGAGGCCACTGGGCCACCCAGTTTAATACATTGTTTACCAGCAAATTTGTTAATGAGCATGTTACATCCTCATTCTAGCTTGCTGATGTAGATAGTGAAGAGTAGGGGGCCCACGCCTGATCCTTGTGGCAGCCCACTCACAACAGGACACTCTTCAGATGTAACTCCATTAATCCTTATTTTCTGTGCCCTTACAGTTAACCATGATTCAGTCCATTTAATGTAATCTGAGTTTATATTGTATGCCTTTAGTTTTGTAATTAGTTTATAGTACTTGGTGTATATAATATATTAGTTTATAGTTATGTATAATAAGACTCCTTGTGTTGCTTTGCTCTTGATGAAACCCTGCATACACATCATTGTACCTTGTATTCTTCCCTCTCCCTTCCCTTTCTTGATGCCAGGCACTTTGCCCACTGTGCTTTATCTCCAAATTTTGGTTTGGCTTTCTCCTCTAGTAACTTGCCTCTCTTCTCCCCTCCCTATCCTCCTTTGTCCTCTCACTCCCTTCACAATGCTTGCTCTCACTCGTTTGCTCTCCTTCAAATGAAATCTACTGCCAGCCAAACTGCCTTTTCATTCTAGTTCCCTAAACTATGAGCTTCCCGTACCCCTTCTGTTCACTCTGCTCCTTCTTTTGCTGCTCTTAAATTTCTCCTCTATGAGTTCTCTGTTCACTCCTGCAGCTGCTTCTGATATTGGATTGGACTCCATTCACCTGTAACTCAATCAATATCATTAGCACTTCCCCACCTCCCATCAGTCATTCCCTCTGTTCCTTTTTTTGTTGTGTTAATTAATGTTTTAATGTTCTTTTGCCTATTTCACAATGTACTGTATGGTAACTTAATGACTGCCAATTTATTCCTTAAACATTGTATATTTTGTATATTTTTATATTGTTTATTTTGACATACTTATTTACATTGTACTGTATTTTGTACACTGTATCTTCTATTTCTTCTCTTCTCCTCTCTTCCACCTCCTCTACACCCTGAACTCATACGGAAATGAGCTAATGTCAGCTCACTATGACATTCCTGGTAAAACATTTGAAATAAATAAATAAATATGGTAGGGCTTATTGTGTGTGGAATTCAATGGATTTCAAAAGGTTGTTATGCACAGTTGAAAAGTTGTTGGGCACGTACCAAAGATGTTGTTGTGCCATTCTGTCATCAAGTGCATGTGTGACCCTGCTCATGCTTTCACCTGGCAGCCTGCTTCCATTTTCACAGAGCTCTCTCTCTCTGTAGCAGTACTCAACACTGCTTGCAGCTCCCGCTCACTAGTTCCCTCAACAAAACCATATACTTTATAAAAAAACACTTGTGACCATACACAACTTGCCTACAGGTTTTCATCTCAGGGTTGAGATAACAGCATGGAACTCTAGAGCTTAACCTCGAGGTCCACATACTGTTACCTCTTTCCCTCAATAGAAACACAAGCTTGATATGTATGGTCACCCATGCATTATTCTTATGTTATGGGGTACCTTGTTGAATGCTTTTTTGATGACTAAATATATTAAGTCCATTGGTGTATTAGAATCAAGTGCCTTACTTACTGTATATTTTCATAAAAGCCCATGAGATATGTCACATGTGATCTGTGTTTGGTAAAACCATGTTGATTTGTATCCTGAATCTAACTGGCCTTTAAATTTTCCATAATGCTGTCCGATATTAGTCTTCCTACAATTTTGCATATTATTGATGCTAGACTGAAGGGGGTATAATTTTCAACTTTTGTTTTATTGCTTTTCTTGAAAATCAGGACTACGATTGCCAGTTTCCAGTCTAGGGGGACCTCCGCTTCCCTTTTTGAGAAGTTAATTATTCGAGACATGGATTCTGCAGTTGTTGACTTCAGTTCTTTAATTACATTTGATTGAAGGTTATTTATATCTGCCAAGTTACCAATATCTATCTGGTTTATCTAATTTTGTTTGATTAATTTATTATCAGCTATATCTGCTATTAGGCTGATGATCTCATTTACAGCGGCACTTTGGTATTTCTTTGGCTGGAGAATACCAGTTGTGTCAAAGACAGATCCAAAGTATTACATTGCAACTGCAATGTAATCACATGCAACAGACATGTGACTACAGTATACAGTGTAATTACCCATGTTGCATGTATTAATGATTACCTACCCCGCAATTACATTTTATTCATTTATTTAAGCGTTTAACCAGGAAAGCATGCTGAGCAGGCTACTGCTCGATTCCAGACATGTCCTGGGGGAAGGGAAACTACATACAGAGTTGGAGGGCAAACATAATACAAAGTGGAACTCATAAAAGGAACAAACACTACATCATTATAGGCAGCAATACGTAAGACAGACTAGAACTAGAATACAATAAATACAGAACCCAAAACAGGCACAGTTTAAATGTGGTACACTAAATATAGTATATAGGTAGTCATACATTAAAATGTTCATAGATTAGGCAGACATGCCTGCCAATTCTGAGATCTGTAGTAGAGCCTAGAAACATGAGCAGGTAGAGGAGCAATGAGCTTGAAACTGAAATTTTCACTTAAGTTTGACTGAAAATACTACAAATTCTTGAGACTACTCATACATGGGCACAGGTAAAAAAATAAATAATACACAACTTGTGCAAATAAAACTGCAAAACATATTATAAATGTTAGAAATAACTATGATACTAAGGAATACTGTCACCAAAAAAAATCAAACAACTTGCACTTTATGACCACCGATGAACAGATAAACAAGCATTTGTCAATGCCGAATGTTTGCTTGCTGGCATTGGCATTGGTAGTGTAGAAGTTACAGAGCTGCATAATAGAAATGGCAGTGAGGTACTGAACTGAAGCCAACCCCACCACCACCCTGCAGAGAGTGACAGGCATTGGGGTGTGCCTTTGGGTCGTCAGGCATAACGGCCACACCATTTCACCACACCCTACCCTGCAGACACTGGCAAGTATCACGGTGTGCCTTGGGGTGTTTGGCCCTTATGCGCACCCCATTCCATCAGGAAATACGGTGAGATGGGTGCGATATAGGAGAATGGAGTGAACTTTGGGGCCGAAGAGTCCAAGGCATACCTAGATGCCTCTCACTGGCTGCAGGATGTGGAATGGTATGAATATTACAGGCAAGAATCCCAAGTCACACCCCTGATGCCTGTTAGTCTGTACAGGGTGAAATGGCAATGTGGGAAATCTGGAGTGAAAATATAGAACATTTGCAGACTTACGAGCGTGCGTAGGAGCTGCACAACGTGCACTCGTAAAACAGTCACTTTTAGGAATTTTTTCACCACATTTTCAACATAGCCATTTTAAGACGTCTGCTCAGGAACAGTGTCACTGTGATTTTCTTAACGTGTCCCATACATTGATTTCGCACACCGACTGCACCATTGTGCGCTACATGGGAAGAAACACGTTTTGGGCAAGATGTGAAAAATGACAGCTGTACTGCTCATAAGGAAGTGTAATAAACTGGCAATGTTGAAAATCTGGAGTGAAAATATTGAAAATTCGCGAACTTACGAGCGTGGGTAGGAACTGCGCAACGCGCGCTTGTAAAACAGTCATTTTTAGGAATTTTTCCACCAAATATTCAACATAGGCTTTTTGAGAGCCCACCTCATGAACAGTGGCAGTGTCATTTCATTACTTGGTCCTGAAAGGTGATTTTGCGCAGTGACTGTGAAATCACCCTTCGGGCCCGATTAACACCATGACAGTGAGAGCATTCATGAGAAGGGGTCCCAAAAACCCCATGTTGAAAATTTGGTGCAAAAATTCCAAAAAGTCTGAGATATGCAGCAAAGTTGAAAACCCTATCTATCCCATTATACAGCTTACGGCATTTCCTCAGTTCACGGTCGGCTTTGAAGAGTGGAACGTGTTCCCGGTCCACGAAGATCATCGGCGAGTCCGGAGGTAAGTATGGGGTGAGGGGGGTGTGGGAGGTGGGGTGCAGGGTGGATGTACAGTGGGGCAGAGACCAAGTAGGGACTGTTTTAAATTTCAGGATTTTTCTTTAAATGACGACGTGGAACGCTTGCCATGCTGGGGTGGGCTCCCCAGCGGCACAAGGATGGCTGGTGGGAGTGGGAGCCGACGGGGATTGGGCACCCCGCTATAATAGCATCTGTTGCCACACTGGGGTGGCTCCCAGCATGGCACCCTGTACTGGGGACAGTGGAGCCGACGTGGATTGGGCACCCCATCGGCTATATGAATGTGTGGCCACGCTGGGTGGACACCCAGTGTGGCATATGTAACTCAGTTTGGGCGTAGCACAGCCGACATGGGGATTGGGCACTCTTCGCCGCTACACAGTGTGTGCGTGAGGTCAGGAGCACGCAGGCGTCGCGCAAGCGGTGTGTGTGTGTGTGTGTGTGTATGTAGGGGAGTGCACGAGCAGGCAATATCTTATCGCTGCTCACTGAAGCGTAGCTCCCCCTTTCAGCTGTATTTCACTGCATTTTGGAGCTGTCATAGACAGCTCCAGCAGGCATTGGAGGACTGCGGCCGCACCTGCAAACACACTGACTGAATTGGAAGAGGGCTGCCACACCTCCGAAAACTCGGATGATGGCACTATGTTTCTTGGACATGCGTGCAAGCAAACATAATAAATCAGGATGTCAAACCCACAGGATTTAAGTATAGACATATTAACAGGGATTTAAATTACTGTATCTATCAGATCATCAATTGTTTAAGCAATAATGCATGACAGGGTGTGAATTGTTCCGGGATAACCTCATGCCTGGGTGGTTGGGCACAAGGCCGCTGACCGAGTGCATCCAATGTCCCAGAAGTGAGGTAATCCCAGCACAACCCACACCCTGGAGTGTATTATTGCTATTCTACAATAGTTCATTGTTATATTAAAATTAAAAACATTTAAAAAATGTTTTAGTAGATTTTTGTGGCAATATATCTTTGTTTCTTAAGAGAAGATGAAAATCAAGCAACAAATCAATACAGTGAGATTGTGCTGGGATAACTTCACTGTGCCAGGGACACACTAACCAATCAGAGTCCAGGAAATTTTCTTGCCGTTGTATAATAGGAATTTGATAACCAGCACATGATGGGAAAAATTTCTAAATAACCGTTAAAAAATGTAACTGAAAAGACTGAAAGGAAATAACCATCAATATCACATTTTTTTTTTTTTTTTTTCACTCTACTTCTTCACTGGCTCTACGGGGAACTCTCTCAGGCATCTACCTTACCACCAACTGTACCTCTTAGCCTGAAACTCCCCCTAAGTTCCGGCACCAGCCCTGCTATCCCCTCGGCTCTGAGCCACCCGAGAAAGGGCCAGCCTATCTGCCCAGGGCACTCTATCTACAATTTGGGCCAGGCTGGGCTCAGCCCAGGACAGGAGGTCCGCCTGTGGAGTGTGGCTGATGGTGGTGGTGCCGCGCCATCCCTGAGGGCAGGGTATTTCCATTTTCCTCCACTCCCCGATGTTCGGTCATGCAATGGTGTCAATGGCACTATTGCCACCGCCTGCCGCAGCACCACCCTCGCAATGCATAGCGATGCAGACTTGACATTCCCCTGGTCACCACCAGGGGTCGCCCCCCAGCGACGATCCCCAGAGCCCTCCCCAGGAGGAGAAAGCAGTCCTCCAGATGCTCGATTTCCTCCCTCCGCTGCTGGCCCCCAATGACCCGAGCTCATTCCCAAACCCGGGTCGCTGGCATGGCACGAGGTATGGCATCCAGCGCCTAAAACCTCAGCGCCACCGGGCCGGCCATTGTTCACATTCTTTATTTTACTTATTTGTGCCTGTCACCAGTAGTAAATTTACTGCAGTGTATTTCATGATATGCAAACAACTATTAGCCTGTGGGCTAGATGACTTGCTTATTGACTAGTGCTGCACTGCATATTCAAGTTAGCAGGAGTTTGATCTCAATAAAAAAAACGTAAGTACTCCTTACACATTAAAGTCATGTCTCCACATACACTCGATGCATTTCTCAGTAGTAATTTGACCGTGAGCATCAAAATATATAGAGTACCACTCTGGCCCACTACCAAATCCTCACACCCATTCACATAGTAAAAAGGTGCCAGTCAACATTTATAAACAATTCTGTAGTGCTGGCACGTCTCACCCACAGCAGTCGAAACAGACAGATTCCAATAGACTTCAAAATAAAGTTTAGAGTTTTATTCCACAAATTGTGTCAGTTCATACTTAGAAACAAATGCCATCTCAGCTACAATGAACATCCCCATTGATCCCCACACATCCAAACAAAGCTTCGCCACGAAGGACACAAAAACACAATCCAAAATGGATTGACAAGACCTATTGAAAATGTAGGTAATGTGACAGTATTGGGGGATGCAGCCATCAAGACTGACTTTCCACCGGTCAGTTTGGCTACATGGCAGGAAACATCGTAGAAGTATGCATCAAAGATTATTTATTTATTTTTTTGACACAACTTTTTTCTCCTTAGAGTCCTGTCTGGGATCTTCAGTCCCCAGGTGCTCCCGACTGGCTGCCATCTCCACCCACGACTTATCCACCATCTCCAGTCCCTCATGGTTGCCCCTTAGATTGGGCCAGGAGGGGTGGGCTATCGCCCCACCCCCGTGTCAAGATCCAGTTCTGCAGTGGCAGGAATAACAGGGTGATTGCAGGCTGGAGCAGTGAGTGGGGTTTCATGCCGACTGCCATCCAAGCCCAAGTGTTCGGCGCTATCCTGGGGCCTACCACCATGCCTCCATGTGGTGGCAGTATCTGAGTGGTGGGGAGTATCCCTCCTCCCTGAGAGAGAAGAGCAGTCAGTAGACGTTCAATCCTTTGCCATTCCAACCAAGCCTCAGCAGCCTGAGTCCAACTCCAAACCAGTTGGTCTGCTGGCATGGCAGCAGGTCACACAATGGCACCTGAGCCCTTCATGACACCGGGCTGGCTTCATTATTTTTTCAACAAAAAAATAAAGAGCACTTGCTGGGTGTTCAAAGAACTGCAGTACAACACTAGAGATGGTAACTGTGCTATGTCAGCGGCAAGTTCAGTTTACGAACTTGAGCATATCATGGTTCTTGGTCATTTGCCATTTGTTTTAGTTTTGTAAATGAAGTAAAAAATCAGGGAAAAGCATTAATTAACCAAACAGACAACAAATGAGTTTGATTTTCTACAAAAACACATTACATTGCTTTCACAGGCACTAGGAAATGTAACAGCTACCTTCCTTTCTAGCTACAATATGAATAACGGGATTATGTTACAGTCCTGTTAATCACCACCACCACCCCCGGAGCATAATGTGGCATGAGGTGCATTAACCAGACATTAACATAACTCGGAGTTCTTTATTGCTCTGATGATAATTACAAATATGCAATGTCGTGTTGTATTTATTGCTTTTATTCCTAGTTGTTGACGTAAAATAGTCCCTCCGCCCAAGGCTGACAATAGTTATAGTAATAGGCACCATAGTGTGGATAACTGGTCTATGCACGCTTGTGTTGTCCCCATCTCCCATTAAAAAAACAAAACACTTTTACAGTTTCATTTATTATTGCCCTCCACCTAACCTCACCACTGCTCAAATAAATACATCTATATATCATTAAACAATTAGAGTGATAGGATTACATGCTTTAGTTAATTCCTGCAGCTCACCTATTAAAAATGAGTTACTACTTTATAATACAGCTGACAGAGAACTGAAAGTAAGAGAGATGGGAGTGCCACTGTTAAGAACAGGGTGCTGTTCATGGGAACCATTGAGCAGGCGGGATCATTTAAAAGCTGTGATGCGGCTTACCAACAGAAAGCATGCAGCCTGCTGTTTACAGTAGGGTGGCATGGGCTCTACGATGCCAGTTTGACAACTTCATTGTCAGCCGACGTTAGAGTGACAGCTGTCAACTGCAATTGTGGTCAGCATAGAACTGTTAACTTTGGATGTTGCTTTCTTCAAGGGGCTTTGCCCCCGAACCCTCCATGATGAGGGCACTGCCCCACACCCCCCATAACTAAACTAAACTAATCAACTCCGAGTTGGAGTTGATTTGGGGAGGGGGTGCAAGACCCCCTGAAAACAGTGCCGGGTCCCGCAGTGGCAGTACAGTGACCTGTCAATGTTGTTGCTGCACTGTTGTCCACGGTGCAGGTTTTGCCGTTCGATCGGCATACAGGTGGCATGAATGGTACCAATGGGCAGCAGTGTAATGGTAACAGCTGTGGTTCTGTAGTCAGTTTCACAAAACTAAACACCTTATTTATGGTTTTTGATAAAAAAATGACTATGACTACAGAACCACAAAAAGGAAACAAATGTAAACATTTTAAGACACAACACACTGTATTACAATGAAAAAGCCACAATTTAGTGACAGTGTCCCTTTAAACCCACCTTCCACCAAGCCACTTGCTCTGTGTTTGTGAGCTACACTCCACCGCGTTTCTATGGTTACACTGCTGCCCGATTTTCCCATTCATGCCACTCTGCTATAAACAGCCAGCTGCTGACTCTCTGGTGGTAAACCGCATCACAGCTTTCAAAGGATCTGGCCTGCTTGTTGGTTCCCATGAACTGCACTTGTTTCTAACACTGGCACTCCCAGTTGTGTCCCATGGCTCTTACAACAACCTAGATGGCTTACCAGGTTTAGCCATGACAGAGGAGAGCGCCAGATATGTGGGCATCCCAAGACTGACAGAAGTGCTGTATAGGGACTGAAGAGTACCACTTGTGGGGGGAGTGAGGCAGCAAGCTCTGACTGGCAGAAATTACAGATTGATCAGCAGGGGAAAACATTAATGTGTTTACAAGTAATGGCATCCATAACTTCCGGGCATAGAATGCTAAAAGATAAGTAGGACCTTCATTTTTTAAATCAATTCTCCTGTAACCAGGCTGCTGAGGTATGGTAATCAGTAGGTTAACATAAGGCTCTTAGAATGCTGTCAGCCAATAAGATTGCAGCATTTCTGGGACCTTTATAATAATTAGCTTTGTCTCGAGCACACTAATCTCCAGCGGTTATGTTGAGCCACATGAATGCAGTGTAAGATTTCTCATGTGAACAGCTGATCAAAACAGCATGTTCCTGAACTCGGCCACAGACAGTTGTGAGCAGACCACTTGCTGTTTAAACTATGTATCACAGTATTTAAATGGTAAGAAAGATATAAAAAACTGTGCATTAAACTAGGCTATGAGACAGGTCTAAATATCTGTGCCATATAGGGATTGATAGTCGTTCAATAAATATCAGACGATATCCCTTTTAAAATAGGAGACATATACCTTTTACAAAAGTCCATGTAGCTGTTCACCATTAGCAGTAAGAGGAATATTGTCCTCTCCTGGAGATTCAGTTCCACCCACAAAGCCAGTGTTATAATAGTTTGCACCAGTGAAGGCTTGTTAGCAACCCCATTTAGTTGCTCTGGTAACTTTAGGAACAAACAAATGCTAAATAAGTGAGAGTCATACAAAAGGCCATTTTATCAGTGAGTGCTGCCCCTAATACCAAGGCCCCCCCCCAAACACACACACCCTGTTATCTGAGTTATCCATCAGCACTGTGGGAGTCATCTAATCAGGCTGGAGGGAGGGAAGACAGTGTAGGGACGCCACACATGCATAGCCCCACCTTCTCATTCTGGGTGGCCCACCAGCAAGGAGGTGCTATAGCTGTAACCAGAATGCTGAAGGCTTTACTTCTTTGTTTATTTTATTTATTGAATTTTGTTGACCCGGTAGGCCCACTGAGACTAAAAGTTCCTTTGTTGTTGGCAACCGGGGGATACAGATGGTAACAAACTGAAATTGAACCAAATTAAGCTGTTGGTGGTATTTTAGTCTCATTCCAGCCAAACAAAGCAGTCCCTTCCCACAGCCCTTACCGCATCTGGTCTCATCCAATTCTCCCAAAAGAATTTCCCAGGATAAAAGTTTACCATCATTCTTTCAGGATTATTAATTGAAATTACACAATCAGTGCTTAGTTAGGGGGCTGTTGGTTATTGAGGAGTCATCCATCCTGAAGGGGCATGTGGCAAGGAGAGGAAATGTTGCAGCCACTTTGGCCCTAGATGGTGGTGGTCGATGAACTAACTTTGAAGGATTGTTCTGTTCAGCTGTCTGTGCTAAAGTGGTGGGTGCAGTACTGCATATCTGTTTTGTGACTGTAGACCTGTGGTGGAGGGATCACATTACACTAGTGATGGGTGCAGTACTGCACATCTGTTTTGTGACTGTAGGCCTGTGGTGGATGGATCACATTACACTAGTGATGGGTGTAGTACTGCATATCTGTTTTGTGACTGTAGGCCTGTGGTGGAGGGATCACATTACACTGGTGGTGGGTGCAGTACTGCATATCGGTTTTGTGACTGTAGGCCTGTGGTGGAGGGATCACATTACACTGGTGATGGGTGTAGTACTGCATATCTGTTTTGTGACTGTAGGCCTGTGGTGGAGGGATCACATTACACTAGTGATGGGTGTAGTACTGCATATCTGTTTTGTGACTGTAGGCCTGTGGTGGAGGGATCACATTACACTGGTGGTGGGTGCAGTACTGCACATCTGTTTTGTGACTGTAGGCCTGTGGTGGAGGGATCACATTACACTGGTGGTGGGTGCAGTACTGCACATCTGTTTTGTGACTGTAGGCCTGTGGTGGAGGGATCACATTACACTGGTGGTGGGTGCAGTACTGCACATCTGTTTTGTGACTGTAGGCCTGTGGTGGAGGGATCACATTACACTGGTGGTGGGTGCAGTACTGCACATCTGTTTTGTGACTGTAGGCCTGTGGTCATACCTCTCAAGTGTCCCTGATTTTGCCTCAAAATTTTACTCTGTCCCTCCTAAAATTTGTGTTTTTGTGGCTAAACAGTGGGGAATGTAAGCACAACACAATGTCAAACATTAAAGTTACAGACTTGTTCTTCTTTAGAAAATGCATTTTGCACTAAGCCCCATATTCTACCAGCTTTCTGGGTGGATATTTCTAATTTTGAAGATGTGTCCCTGATTTTGGTCCTTTGTCCCTGATTTGTTTAAGCCTTGTCCCTGATTTATGAGGCAGGAGGTTGAGAGGTATGCCTGTGGTGGAGGGATCACATTACATCAGTGGTGGGTGCAGTACTGCACATCTGTTTTGTGACTGTAGGCCTGTGGTGGAGGGATCACATTACATCAGTGGTGGGTGCAGTACTGCACATCTGTTTTGTGACTGTAGGCCTGTGGTGGAGGGATCACATTACACTGGTGGTGGGTGCAATACTGCACATCTGTTTTGTGACTATAGGCCTGTGGTGGAGGGATCACATTACACTGGTGGTGGGTGCAATACTGCATATCTGTTTTGTGACTGTAGGCCTGTGGTGGAGGGATCACATTACACTAGTGGTGGGTGCAGTACTGCACATCTGTTTTGTGACTGTAGGTCTGTGGTGGAGGGATCACATTACACTAGTGGTGGGTGCAGTACTGCACATCTGTTTTGTGACTGTAGGCCTGTGGTGGAGGGATCATTACACTAGTGGTGGTGCAGTACTGCATATCTGTTTTGTGACTGTAGGCCTGTGGTGGAGGGATCACATTACACTAGTGGTGGGTGCAGTACTACATCTGTTTTGTGACTGTAGGCCTGTGGTGGAGGGATCACATTACACTGGTGGTGGGTGGTCGAGCGGGTGCTGCTGAGCTGCCTATTTTTTTTTCATTCTTTAGTAACTAGTTAAGGCCCACTTGCCATAATGTCTGTTTTCAGGGGTGACCTGGGAGCACTGGCCCAGAGGTTAAGTGAATTGATCGAGGTCACACGTTATACAAGTGGAGGTTGTGGGAATCTAAACCATGTCTGCTGGATATATCAAGCTCATTAGCAGCTCATTATTCTAACCTCTAGACTATACTGCCAACCCCAATAGCCTTGAATTGGGGGTACTTCACCTGGGGGTGGATGAGTGAGCAGCTGCTGCTGAGCATTTGGGAAGGGATGAGGAGCAGGTTTCATAATGACCCCACTCAGCTAGCTGGTGGGTGGTGTCTTGGAAAGGATCCAGCCTCACTGTGATATTGTAGGTGCGCCAGAACCTTTAAACTACACAAAGTTTCTATGTATCAGTCACTATCACCCTGCTCCTCACTGAGCTGTTAGTGGCAGGCCTCCTGCAGCTCAAGCTGCATTGGATGTTACAGCGACACACCTTGCAGCCCCTATCCTCCCAAATAGCCACAACATGTTCACTTCAGTTGTGCACACACAAGCAAACATAAAAGTGAGGCTCTGACTCACATGAGGCCTTTGTTATGTATGTATGTTGAGAAATTAACATTCTTCCAGTGGAATTGTGCAGAATTTTAATTCCTGTAGTCCAGGGTAATAATTCCATCTGTTGAATGATGGGAAAGACAAATGAAAAATAATCAGTGTGAGGAAATGAGACAGAAATATAAACAAAGAGGATAAAGGTAGGAAAACACAGTTACATGGGCAGAGGCAGATCCAAAAGGCTTCAAGAAATTCCAGAAGTTCATAGCAGTATAGGCATTTAAATCAGAAATGGGTACTTTTTTTATCAGGAGAAATCAACCCCTTCCCCCATAAAAAAAAACTTTGCAGATTCCACAGTTTTGAACACATTTCCATTAAAAATACCTGTATTGGTTTGAAAAGCAAATAAAGTGAGCATTTTTTTATGAAAAAGTGTGCCACACATGGCTTACATTTTTTGTTGTTGTTTTAGCTACCCCTATTACCAAAGTATCTATTTTTTGTCTTCCAAGTTAAAATGGAAGCAAATTTCAATGAAAGGTCTTAATTTTTATCTTTTTAATACTATGCCTTCTTGTTTTTGTTCATTTTAAGTCAGACATTTAAAAGCAATTTTATAAGCTCAATGAGATACTCCAGGGTGTGCCATCATGGTGATATAATCATACTTCTCTGGTGCGTTTAATGGCACTTGGCTGCTCGTCATGCCTAGCAATAGCAACAGTGTTTACCAGTCCAAAGAGGAAACTACAGGTAAAGGTTTAGTGGTAAAGCAAAATGAATATTGAGTGTGATCGGGTGGTAAGACCTTGTCCCATTTGTCATGCAGGAGAGTTAAAAGCAACAATATATTTTGACCTCTTCTATTCTGCCACTTGTGTGTCTCTTGCCTGACTGATTGTGCTATCAGATTTTTCTTCTGGCGCCTAGGAATTGGCCACTCCGATAGTCTCACAGTTTTCCCCTGTTGTTTCCCTTCGTTATTTATTTATTTATTGAATTTTGTTGACCAGGTAAGCCCGCTGAGACCAAAGCTCCCTTTTTCAGGAGCGGCCCTGGTTTAGTTACAGATAGTAAAGCATAGACAACACTTACAATTTGTGGACCCCTGTAACCTACCTCAACCGAGATGTAAAAGTCCCAGCTAAAAATGCACAACTACGTAAGCTGAATAGTGCACAGTAAAAACGGTCAGTGTGGTTTGATGTCTGTTACTTGTAACATCCTGTCTGGTCATATGTGATTATAGAATGTCTAGGTATGTTCCTCTAAAATGTAAGACACTTTGAATTGCCATGATTGTTGCAAAAACTGTCTTGTCTCACTGAAATGTCCTGTATACAGCAGGTTTTTATGTAATTAATTCTGGGTCACCCCTGAAAAAGGGACCTCTTGGGTCCAGTGGGTCTACCCAGTCAAGAAAATGAAATAAATAAATAAATTACAGAGGATAGCTTGCTCATAAGAATAATAGACTGTTAGTACTATAAAATACATAGAAGACATTTCAGATCAACACTACAGGACACAACTATACAGTACCTGACTGGTTGCTAGTTACAGTACCTGACTGACTGGTTGCTAGTTACAGTACCTGACTGGCTGTTAGTTACAGTGCTATAACAGACTACGCTGAAGTGCCACACATAATAACAGGGTGCTGACTTTGGTTTTAGTGGATTCGGGGAATTAGTGAGGACAGTTGCAAGTGAGGCTACTGGAGAGGTGCATGTTTAGTAAGTATTTAAATGAGGGAAGGAGGGCAGCTTTGCAGGCTTATTGGGAGTTTGTTCCAGTACTGAAAGGCTTTATATTTGAAATATCTTTGCCCAGCCACTGTGCTTCTCTTGGTATCTCTGGTGGGGGTTGAGATGAAGAGCAGAGACTTTGTTCATGCAGCCTGTGCTCCACTAGGTTCTGGAGGTGTGGTAGGTGATTGTGTAGTATTTTGTACATTCAGCAGAGTGAGGAGTGTTTAAGTCTATCATTGAATTGGGGCCAGTTCAGTGTTGCAAGAACCTTACAGTGATGTTCTCTTCTGTCTACATGGGCTACAAAGCTGATTATTTTGTGGTAGAGCATAGGAATCTGTCTAGTTCATTTTCTCTCAGGATGGCCAATATTGGAGCTTTGTAGAGGAGCATCAGGAGCAGGACAGCACTCGCTATTATGCAGCAGGCATCGTTGGTGAGGTACTCTTTTAGCCTGTATAGTAGTCCAATTTTCTGATCTATTGTTTTGGTGGTTTGCTCGATGTGTGGTTTTAATGTCAATTCTTGGTCTAACCACATTCCTAGGTATTTCATGCTGCTCACAACTTACAGCATGGTCCCCCTGGTGTCTGAGATCTTGAGAAGCTTGTTCCTGTCTGTTCTAAGTTTTCTAGGCCTGAAGGGCATGGGCTTGGTCTTCTTTACATTTTTTACCAGATGGTTAGATGAGAACCAGCTACATAGTTTGTCAAAGTCTTCATTTAGTCCTTTCTCGATATCTGCAGTGTCATTACCATCTCTGTACATGACTGCATCATCTGCATACAGGATTGTTTTTGCTTCTCTGCAGTTGGATGGGAGATCATTGATAAATAAGGAGAAAAGTAATGGCCTGAGTATCGACCCCTGGGATACCCCATTGGTTATGGCTCAGTATGAGGATAGGCAGTATGAGGATTAGGTAGCTTTTAAACCATGTGATCCAGCCCAAGGCCATATAGTTTAGCCAGTAGTACTTCATGATTCACCAGGTCAAAGGACTTGGCGAAGTCAATGAAGATGGCCCCTGTAGTTTCCCCTTATCTGTGGCTTTCAGGATGTCCGAAGTAAGGCACACAAGGGCTGTGTTGGTCCCATGATGCTTTTGTAATCCTTGTAGTACTACAGCCATAACACTATGAGCTTCCAGGTGAGCTGTAAGTTGATTGTAGATGAGGCACTCCTGAACTTTGGCCAGGGCACAGAGCCGCAAAACTGGGTGATAGTTTTCTTTCAAGTCTTTGGTACCTTCTTTGTATATAGAGACAACACAAGCAGTTTTCCACAGCATGGGGACTTTGCCATAGAGCAGGGACATATTGTATAGTCTGGTCAGAGGGGGTGGCGAGTACTGGTGCTGTGATTTGGAGGAGCTTAGGTTCCAGTCCATCTTGTCCAACCGACTTGTCAGGTTTTATCTTGAGCAGGTGCCATAGAACTTCTTTCCTGGTTACAAGCTTGAGGTAGAATTTAGATTGGTTGGGGGGGTTGTTTTGGGGAAGTTAGGTTGTGATATTTTGAAGTGGTCTAGGTCAGTGATGTAGTTGTTGAACACTTCTGCGGATAAGCTGGGAGTCCCCAGTTAGCATTTCATTCACACTTAATTCCTGATGGTGGGGTGTTTGATACCCTTTTAAGAATCAATTAATTTGAGCCCAGAATAGTTTAGAATTCTGAAGGTTCCCTGCCTGCAGTGTTTTTATGTAGCTAGTCTCAGCTTTCTTTAGAGGGGCCTTGCTTTGATTCTGTATTCTCCTGTACTCTTGCCAGTCCTGAGTTAGTCCCATAGCTTTGTAAGTACTCCAGGCCCTATCATGTTCTTTCATCAGAGTGCGGTGATTTGGGGAGAGACATTTAGATCATAGGCCTCTCTACCTTCTTTGTATGAGTGGGGCATACCTGTTCATTGCTGATGAGGTTGTACTGTATGTTATGAAGTACAGGGATGTGTTTATGTCTGTCATGGCTTCCATATCTTTCCTGTTATCTTTGGAGAGGTCCTCAAGAAAGGCCTCATAGTTGAGCTTGGAGTAGTCTCTGGTAGTGATGATTTTGGGTGGGAGATTACAGGAGTCATTACTCCAGATACAGTAGGTTGGGAAGTGATCACTTAGTGAACCAGGGAAGATCCCCAATGCTAGGAGTCTATCTGGTCTAGTTACAAAGATCCAGTCAAGCAGAGTGGGGTTTCCAGTTTTACTGTTGTGTCAGGTTGGTTCCTTGATTATTTGATGGAGGTCAGCATCACTGATTTGGTCCTTGTAGGCCTGAGGTCCTTTCTCCAACCAGTTTAAATTGAAGTCACTTAGGATAATAAGTTTGTGGAGCTTGCTCTCAGAAGTAATCCATTAGCTTTCCTCGAGAGCTGGTTTGGCTGGTAGGAAGGCTGCAGTTGCAGGCTATGTATAGTGGTTTGGTACTTCCCAGCAGAAGTTTGACAATGACAGATTCACTGGCCATGGTGCTGAGTGGCTGAGGTAGGATCTCAGAAGCCTGGAAGGAGTTTTTGATATACAGTAGGACTCCTACACCTTTCTTTTTACCCTTCCTATCCTTTCTGTGTACGTTGTAGCCTGGGACATCCACTTCACATGGCTGGTCCGATGGTTGGTTTCAGCCATGTTTTGGTGATTGCTATGATGTTGGGGGAGTAGAGATTCATCCAGGCTTCAAGATCAGGCATCTTGGGCCTTAGACTACTGATGTTTCTTCACTTGCTGGTCCCAAGTTTGATTCACTTGTTTTGTTTCAGTACATATATATATAGCTATAGATAAATAGATATACATACATATATAGATATAAAAATGTAATTCTTTCAGTTTTTTAGATTTGACTTCTTCTTCCTCTGTTGTCCAAGGTAGCAAAAAGTCTAGGAAGTAATTAAAATGCAAGTTGCACAAGCACACAGAATCTGCAGCACAGAGCAGCCTACAAAAGCTGCTGCTCTTTCTCCATCCCAATTCCTCTACATAGGTCTAAGGTGGACCACATGGGTTGCTAGAGCAGCAAGCCAATCTTGTGCCACCTTAGAGAGATGGGCAGCTCAGCCATCCAATTAGGATCCTGAGTCTTGTCTCTGATCCCTCCTGTGGGTTTCTCCTGCTCTGGTGCATCTCGCGCTGCATTTCCCGTGATACAATGGCCATTCAAACAGATCCAAAGAGCCGAAAGTGTTCAGAAGTTGTTCATTTATGAAACACTTCAGCATGTTTGGGTCGGTTCATATTTTGGCTAAACTTGTTCACCCATCCCTTTTAAAACACAGTATATTTTCTATTGTGTGTTTTTTTTGTAATTCTCTATTTTTTCTGGCAGGCCACGGTCAGTCCTCAGCCCTGATCATGGCCCCCGGGACTCCCACCATCATCTATTTGCCGCTGACTCCCCCAGTTACCCCTGGCTTATCCCCCAGAGGGTGGGGCCATGGCAAAGGTCCCCAATCTGTACCGCGGAAAAAGTGATTGGTCAGGGGAGCGTCAATGACTGCTAATCAAAGCCTCAAGGAGGGCTTCACTGAGACAGTGGCCTCTGCCCACCTTCTCCTTTTTTCCTGTATTCTTGGAGGCGGGGACGTGTAATGATGCCAGCGTCCACCCCACCTCCCATGAAATTAGCGCTGGAGCATGGGTATCTCCCGGCCTCTGCCAGGAGTCCTCAGTGCACTGGGAACTTTCCCCACCCTCCCCCAGAGAAGGAGAGCCATTCATGGGATGCTCCATCCTCCCCCCCCCAGCCAGCCCTCCAACAACTCTGGCCTGTTCCCAAACCCGGGTCGCTGGCGTGTCGCAAGCAAAAAATCCAACTGCTGCGCCCGGTGGGCCAGCCATATTATCTGCTGTTAATAAGCACACTAGCGTGTGAGGAAGTATAATGGTAGGGGATGAAACCGGACGTGGGTAAGCAAAATATATTGAAACTAATCTAAAGTAAGAACAAATGTTATGCAGCATATACAAAACAAAATACAACTGTATACTGGATTAATTCAAAAGTATACTAAGGGTTTGTAAAAACACAATAAATAAAGCTAAACGTCATTTAGAAATCAAACTAGCTGCCTCTGCCACTAAACAAAATAATAAACAGTTTTACAGTTACATTAATTCCTTAATTAAGGAACTCTGATGCGACATTAGCCGTACTCTCTAATAACAACAAAACCATCACTGAACCAACAGAGATGGCCTTTGTTTTTAATGACTACTTGTGTTCCATCTACTCTAAACCTAGTATAGCCTGCTGTCAGTCTAATCTTATAAGCCAGGCAGTTATACTGTAGCACTGACACTGATGAAATAAAAAAGAAAATGATGGACTAAAACCATTTGGAGCCCCCTGATTGGACATCATAACTCCACAAATGTTAAAACTTATGAAAGCAAACATCTGTCTTCACTCAAGATATTATTTGAAAGATCCTTAAACACTGGGGAGATCCCTAAAGACTGGAGGGCGACCAAAATCTCCCCAATACACAAAAAGGGGTGCAGGCAGGACATTCAGAATTATTGTCCCTTAAGCTTGACCTCAGTCCCATGCAAAATGTTAGAATTAATTATAAAGGGTAGATTGTCCTTGAAGACTAAATCCAGTGTTGATTTTGATGGGAATTAGTATAGCTTAACCCACAACCATTCCTATACTACAAACCATATCTGTTTTTATGAGAATAGTAGTAATCTCCTGGATAGGGGGACACTTTGGATGTGGTCCTACTTGATTTCTGCAAGGTATTTGACACTGTTCTGCATTGGGTTGTAGTCAAGAAATTGTTAAAATTTAACGTTGACAAACACATTGTGAAATGGGTAAGCAACTGGCTTGTAGACTTAACTCAGAGGGTATTGATTAATGGCAGTGAGAGCCGCGTGACAAGTGGTGTGCCTCAAGGCTCCGTCTTGGGACCCATTATATTCCAACTGTTTATTGCTGATTTAAGTGATAACACACAAAATTACATCATCCGATATGCTGACGATACAAAACTAAGTGACCCAAGTAGTACAATGGAACAGATTAAAGCAATTCAGATGGACCTACAGTAAATGTTATCACTGAATGGGTGTACAGATGACTTGTGTCCTTTAACATGGATAAATGCTAAGTTCTACACAAGGGAGGAAACATCTCACACCAATATGTGCTAAGTAATACTACTTTAAAATTCACCACTGAAGAAAGAGAACTGGGAATTGTTATAGATTCCAATGCTGATTTCAGGGAGCAATGCATCAACACAGTATCTAAGGCTAACAGAGTAACTGGGACCATTAAAAGGAATATTAAAAGCCCTAGGGTGGAGGTGTTAATGCCACTGTATAGATCTTATGTGAGACCACAACTTGACTACTGTAGTCAACTTTGGTGTCCTTACAGGAGGTCAGAAACTGACAGAGTGGAGAGGGTCCAGCGTAGAATGACCAAAATTGTACAAAAAATTAAAGATGACTTCTATGAAGAAAGATTGAAACAATTAAATTATCTACCTTGGAGGTCTGAAGGAAGAGAGGTGATGTATTGCTTTTTTATGGTATAATGTATGATCCTTACCTTATAAATTAGCTGAATATTGACTTAAATGACATCAACTCTACAACGAGAGGACATTCACTACAAGTTAAGGCTAGGCAATTCAGAACAAATAAAATGAAATATTTTTATACACAAAGGCTGGTGAACCTCTGGAACAGACTACCTGAAGAAAAATCAATAGCAAGAAACCACGGCACCCATCACTTCCGCATTCAAAAAGATGCAACTTGCCATTTCAGATTTAATATGCAAAAACTGTATTTCCGATGATAAAATATCTCCTGCAACCAGATTCAAACACTCGCCTGGATAACCTCCACGTTTCGCGCGTGCACGCTTTATCTTGAGGATACGCTGCCCCCCCATGGTGCTCCTTATATACTAAAATTTCCTTAAAGCGATATTAACAGAAAGACAGTACATAGCAAATGGAGATAAATTAAACTATTACACTGGATTATAAGGAGCTCCCTAGGGGCAACCGCCTTTTTGGCTCCTCATGAGTTAGTGACATTAATGATAATGACCACACACTAGTATCATTGTAAATGTGCCCTCCTGGTGACACAGTGTAGATGGTGCAGGGTATGTGCCATGATATACACAGGGATGCATCTGATTCCACAGTACAGTCCTCCAGCATATATACATGGCACAACCTGTCAAACTAGCCGACCAGTATGGCCAATGTGCAGACACTGCTCAACGTTGCATAGTGGCAGTAGACATGCATAGCCTAGTACTCTGCATGCCACATGCATTTGGAATGTACAGTAGGCAGTAACCCTATGGTACATACAGGGATGGATGATGCAGTATGCAAAGAAATGGAGGCACACCTGAGCAGGCCACACCACATGGCTGTGCTAGTGGGTCCCCGCCTGGGACCAATCCCTGGATGTCCCAGATCCTCCTCAGCACTAACGGCTGTGTTGTTTCTCCCATGGGCCGTGGTGCTACACATTGGGCCCCTGCGTGTTGGTGGCCCTCCCCCTTGTCTGAGTCTAACAGCAGGCACCTGAGACACTGGCGCACCCATCCCTCTTCCTCCTCAACCTGGCCCCCAGGAAATTGCACCCCTGCTGCTGGAGCCATGAAGACATGGAACACAGAAAGCTGCATGCAAGTGAATGACAGAGCACTGAGGGGCACAACAGGTACGTGCCATGCACACCTGTGTTGCACAGATGGCATGTAAAACTCAGCACTACAAAGTCATGCACAAGTACAGGACCATGACCAATACAGGGTTTGACAACCCTGGCACTAGTATATATACAGTGGTGTGGATATGAACATGCCTCACACATGCCTCGTGGCTCACATTGCAGCTCCTCTCCTGGAGGCCCCACAGATGGACATCAAGCACAGTGTACACATCATACTACCCACGCCCTATATACTGCAGTATATGTAGGGCACACACACTGCCACATGTGGTCCATACAAATCGCCACAGTTGATGCATACTGAAGTTACCCATGGATGCAAGCGTAAGGACCCCCCCACTGTTTCCAGGGATATGTATGATGGTACCTAAGCTCTGTTCATGGAGAGGACACAACACAGCACTGTACCATAAAATGCAGAACGCCATCATGTACACACCCTATGCCACCTCCAACTAGGTCCTGACCTGTTGTCCTGCAAGGCAGAGCTGATAGCAGACCACAGATAAGAGGACCCAATAAACCTGTCCACCACTGATTGATGGCATAATACCTTGATGTGGTTTATCATGACTAGATGGAGGGTCAGGGACACTCTATACATTCATGTTGTTTGAGATCAGGAATTTGTGCAAATGTCCTACATATAGCAGATAACCCATCCAGAGGGGAGGGGATGTGCAGCTTCCTTGGAGCACAGGTCCAGCACTCTGTGTAAGTATGCTCAGTAGGGGAGGAACACAAAGGGCTTGGACAAGCCCATGTAGCAGTCCAGCAACAGTTCCATCTACATGAAATGCATATACAGTAGAACTATGATATTGTATGGGATATGAATACATACAGTATATACATGCTGCATAGTATGCACACATCACACTATCAAATACAATCACAATAATAAATACAATATTGCTGCCCTACATTTTCTATCAGTGGTTAAGGCCCGTAATGGTTGTGTATACACCCAAACAATTGTAGCCAGGTGGCCCGTAGATTGTGTAACAGATGACATCGCCTTAGCTGGCCGTATCCCTCCAGTAGCATGCTGTGCCTGCAGCCACTGCAGGTGCTCCCCCTCATGCTGGGTCATGTCACCCCAGTGGAGCTGGCAATTGGCTGGTGTTCAGCCCAGGCCCTGTACCCGGGAGACCCTCCTGCCCACAGTCTCCCAAATATGGGCCTTCTCAGCCCTGGGAGCATCCCTGGCTGTTTTCCCAAAGAGAGAGGTCTCCTTGATGATGGCCTCCCTCACAAGCACAGCCACCTCACAAGGTGTGAAGTGCCTGTCTCTCACCCACTCCTCCTCAGGCACCCTGCTACATCTGGATGTTACTGTTTCTGTCCTGCTCCACGCCACTGTTCTGCACTGTGTGCCATTTGTGATCTAACTTCTGCAAATGATGTTTCATGCATGCATTGCATCTGCAAAACATCATCTGATGATGCTGCCGCATGCATGCTGCTCTGCGCATGCGCTGCAGGAATAGACACTTCCATGTCTTCTGGGATTGCTCGTGGTTGCATACAACTGCAATAATGTACGATTGTGGAAACTGCCGTATGTTTAGTTTAGTTTATTTTAAACACATCATTACAACACATCAAAGGTGAGTTGAAGTTTGATACTAGATAAAACTCGTACAATTTTGCCGGCCCGTCGGCACAGCAGCAAGGCGTCAGTCTGAGGCACCAACATCCTGGGTTTGGGGACAGACTCGGGATTTGGAGGTCTGGCTGGAGGGAAGAAAGATTGAGCATCCTAGGGACTGCTTTCCTTTTCTGGGGGGAGGGGGAAGAGTGTCCGGTGCAATGCGGACCTGTGGTGGAGGCTGAGGGTACTGCCGCAGCCGGCACCACACATTCAGGAGGGTGGGGCGGACACTGGCATCATTGCATGTCCCCGCCCCAAAGGCAGATAGCAGCAAAAAAATGCCAGCTGCTAATATCGGCCCCCACTTCCGCCGCTGCTCCCACTCAGACAATGGTCCGCCATGGGGTCCCGCTCCCACGACCCCACCCTGGGGGGCAAGCCGGGGCTAGAGACCCATGTTTCCTGGTAGGGGGCATCCTCCTGGTGGCTCCACCAAGGGTGGTAAGCCTGGGGATGGGGGACTGTGAGTGGAACGAGGGACCAGAGCGGGGGGGAGAAGCTGGCATCCCCCCAAAAAACATAACAATCATGACTGAATCTACACTACAAGCCTCCTCCTTCTCAAGAGTTGAAGCTATGTTTCAAAAACACATTTCTGACACAAACGATCTAAAAATAGTAACTCAACAAAATACAGTTACTTTAAATACGATCGATTGCCATCTTTTAGCTACTGAATCCAAAGTGAAATACAATGAAAACTCAGTCCATGAACTGCAGGCCACTATCACGGAGCAAGACTGGGCTATTAAGCAACTACAAACTAAACTGGAAGACATAGAGAATCACAATCGCAGAAATAATCTGCGTTTCTTTGGATTCCCGGAAGGTTCAGAGCTTAAGGACACAAACGCATTCCTTCTACATGTATTACCTTTTGTGCTGCAATTACCTCCAGACCATGGTCTCACTATTGACGGCTTGCATTGTTCCTTAGGCCCAAGACCAGGCCCTAAGCAGAAACCCAGACAAGTTATTGCAAGATTTCTTATCTTCACCCATACTGAATTAATACTTAAAAAAGCTAGAGAAATAGGAACCCTTACATGGCAAGAACACCATATCTCCATATACAGGGATGTGTCAGTTAGGAGACGAGCTTTTAACCCAGTTAAACAAGATCTCCACCAAATGGGCATCAAATTCACACTTGAGATACCCCGCTGTCATGAGGCTTTTTATGAATAATTCCACCAAAGACTTTGACTCTCCTGAAGCGCTTTCAGCATATTTGAATAATTTACAATACAACTTCCCCTCATCACCTAAATCTGCTGTAACTCAGTCTCTCAGTGTCAGCACCCGTACCTCGAATGATGTTAATGCAGACTTGCCTGATGCAAGAAAGGATTGCGATTCTACTGGGCATAGCAACGCTGCTGCGATCGCACTGCCTCCGAGACATTCAGCACGGATCCAAGAGAGAGCCGCTTTGGGGTCAAGATTTGACAAAAGCGCTTGTTGCACTATGGAGGAGTCACACAGTCAGCCTACTTCCTCTAACCAGATGTTCCAGCTTAATTTCCCAGTTCTGCTAAGCAATAAATTTGCTCCACTTCATGACTTTGCCACTTGTCCCAGGAAGACCTAACATAGAGGAATCCACACCACATTCTAATAATACAAGCATTTAGGAGCGGGAATTATATCTGCAGATTCCTCCTGGGCTGAAGTCGATGTCCAGCTCGCCTATGAAGTCTTTGGAACCACCAAAAAAGAGGCGTAAGAGCAAATCAAAGTGCACACCCCATATGTCTCCTGCCTCAGCTCACATGACTGAAACACTTGAATCCTTTATTCAGTATAGTTATCTTGCAGTAAACACACTGTTGCTAAAATCTTAGATTCTGTGGCTACACGGATACACACATTATTTCCTGATCCCTCGCTCACAGCCCTTTTACCCTCTCATTACTATCGCTCCCAACAGGTACTGAACTTTTAAAGCAGTACATCGAGGTCATTACAATACAGCTTTGAATCATTCTGTTTTACATTTGATTTGCATCCCCTTACTTTTGCCTTCGTAAACATTGAGGGGTTTGCACTAAACCTGCTTGGCATTAATATTTCTTTTCCTCTTTTCTTTTAAATCCCTTTTTGTTCAGTTTCTAACCACCTTCACCCCATATGTATTTATTTTGATGCCTCAGATGGTTTCACTCATTTTATAAGCTATTTTCCCTTACAGTACATCTATTTACAAAATTTTTACTAAGGATTGAAATACTAAATGATTTTCTATAGCATTTCACCTATTCCCTTTCGCATCATTACATTAATATACAAAATAATCATAAGATGTTAATTATAGCCTAATATTACTAGACTTTATGTCATGCAGGTGATTTTAAGGTGACATGGTGTACTCGAATATGGCAGATTAATCACAACATAACTGCTATTCACACAATAGTGGTTATTGCTTGAAGCCTATATTATAGGGAAATACTGCATTATAATAATAATAACTTTATTTTTTAAGCATCTTTCGAAGTACTAAGGCGCTGTACAAAAGTTAAAACTACAATAACACAAACAGCAAATACAATAATAGGTAAAATAACGGATCCATTCAATTACACATCAATGAAGGCCTGATGCCACAAAAAAGTTTTAAGCCCCTGTTTAAATCCCCCCACAGTCATGCACTCCCGTAGCTGACGGGGTAGAGAATTCCAGAGAGTAGGGGCCATGAACATAAATGCATGGGCCCTAAAGGATTTCAAAGAGGCCCTTGGAATCTCTAGCAACCCCTCGTCAGGCGAACAGAGCTGTCACTCAGGGCAGTAGGGAACAAGAAGCTCTTTCAAGTAGTCGGTGCCAAGTCCGTGTACGGCTTTATAAGTCAGTAAGCCAACTTTGAAGGTGATCTACCACCAAAACAGCAGCCAATGCAGATTGCGCAGCACTGGAGTAATATGCAAAGAACGAGAGATCCCCGTCAACAGTCGTGCTGCAGCGTTCTGCACTAGCTGTAGGCAGTGGATATCAATCCCAGGAAGCCATAAGTACAGGGAGTTGCAGTAGTCAAGGCTCAGGGTCACAAAGGCGTGGACCAACATAGGCAGATCCCCAGACGGAACAAGGTGCTTGATCCTGGCAATGTTCCTAAGATGATAAAAAGAAGACTTGACGACTGCCGACACCTGAGATCGTAGGGTCAGTCCATCATCAAGCACCACCCCCAGGTCTCGCACCCATTCAGAGGTAAGGATCTGGGAACCCCCCAGATAAAGTCCAGAGGGCTGACCAGCCCTTAACCCCTCTATCTGGTGACCCGGATCCACAACCATCACTTCAGTCTTTCCCGCATTCAACTTTAGCCAGCTCGAATTCATCCAATCCTGGATTTCAGTGAGGCAGTTGTTAAATATCGAGAGAGAGCACTACCCTGGTAGGGGGCGAGGTAGAGCTGGGTATCATCAGCACAGCAGTGAAACCTCAGCCCATACCATCTTACAATGTCTCCGAGGGGCAGCATATACACTGCAAACAACATGGGGGACAGCATTGAGCCCTGAGGAACCCCACATGATGGACAGAGTAGGTCAGAAGAAAAAGTTCCAGACACAACTGTCTCAGTTCTGCCAATGAGGAAAGATGTAAACCACCTGAGGACCATACATGTCAGGCCAAAGGTGAACCTCAGGCGCTCAAGCAGCACCCCATGGTCCACAGTGTCAAAGGCTGAAGAGAGATCAAGGAGCACCAGAAAAGAATGACTTCTCTGATCTCTCACCATCAGGAGATCATTCAGCACCTGAACCAGTGCAGTCTCGGTACTATGCCTCTTTCTAAAACCGGACTGGAGAGATTCGTAGATGTTATGGATGGTCAAGTGGTTCTCCAGCTGTACCGCCACTACTTTCTCAATAACCTTCCCTATAAAGGGAAGGTTCGAGACTGGTCTGTAGTTGGCCAGAGCTTCCGGGTCCAAAGAAGCTTTCTTCAGGAGGGGTGTTACCACCGCCTCCTTCAGGGAGCTTGGAAATTCACCCGAATCCAAGGAGCATCAAACTATCTGAGCCAGGATCAGGCCGATAATGTCACAACAACCCATAATCAAAAAGTTGGGCCCGGATCCAAACTTCAGCATGTAGGGTGCATACCCTGGACAATCCGCATGACATCAATGAACTCCAGCAGGTAAAAAGGTACTCCAGGAAACACGAGGTGCAGTGACTGAGCACCTATCAACAGCATCCCCCACAGAGTGAGTCAGGAGGATCTCCGACCTGATGTTGGCCACCTTAATCGCAAAGAATCGAGCAAGCTCATCGCACTCCACTTGCGAAAAAGCTCTTCGGAGCTGCAGACAGTCTGGGTTGCACAACCTGTCCATAGTTCAGAAGAGTTGAGCTGGTCGATTCTGAGTGGCAGCAATCTCCCTGGACAGGAATTCTGCCTTCTTACAGGAGATCGCTGATTGGTAGGCCTGATAATGCTCTTCCAATCTAAGGTGGTCAACCTCCAGGGTGGAGTTCTGCCAGTGCTGCTCTAACCTTCGTCCTAGTCACTGCAACTCCCTCAAGGACCCATCAAACCAAGGGACCTGAGGATGAAGGGGGAGAGGACGAACACGGACAGGAGCAATCAAGTCCAGGGCTGTGGAGATGGCCTTATTATAGGCCAAGACCAAGGTCTCTGGACTCGAGCTGGCCACAGGGAACTCCGAGAGGTCAATTACTGCCGCTAGGCCTTTAGGGGTCACATCCTGTAAGGGGCCGTAACTGACCATCTCCACAGTGGCAGGCCTATGGAGGGGAGGCCAAAAGTTGAACCTCACAGTGTGGTGATTGGACCAACCAACAGGTTCCACCCCCAAATCGGAGGTCTCAATCCCCAGGAGGAAAACCAAATCCAGGGAGTGACCGTTTTTATGGGTAGCAGAGGTAACAATTTGTGTAAGGCCCAGAGATGCCATCAACTGAATGAAGTGCTGCCCAAATGTTGAGAGTTTGTCGTCGACCCAAGCATTGAAATTACCCAGAACCATCAGTCTGGGCGATTCCAACGCCATGTCGATAATGGAATCCACTACTTCCTGTAGGAATCACTTTTTGTCCCCAGGTGGATGGTAGACAAGAGCTATCCTACAACCTACACCTGCTACCACAGTACACTCAAAAGATTCAGCCTCCTCTACTGGTAGACTTGTGAGGCCCAACTCAGTCTTGATACAGACCGCTACCCTCCACCCCCACCCCCGGTGGTCCAATCTTGGATGGTGCATCACCGAGTACCCAGCCAGAATTGCCGCTTCCAATGTGGGGCCAGTATTTTCATCCAGCCAGGTCTTGGTGATGCATGCCAGATCTGTTGTTCCAACAAGATCTGCAATAATTGCAGTCTTGTTCTTAACAGATCTGGCATTGCATAACACCACTCAAGTTGGACAGGTTTTGAGGGCTGCCCTGGCTACTTGCCCACAAAAAAAGGTGGTGCCCTTGGGTATGGGGACTAGACATGGAAAACCACGTTCCAGGCTCCATTTCGCCCCAGGGCGTCTTCTAGACCTAACTATCCCAATGCGAGAGACCCGTTCATTTGTCCTCTATCTCTTATTTTTGGGGCTTACAGGGCCTATTTTTTAATAGATCCAGTTACCCCAGGATAAATGTGTTGCTAGGCAAATTTCCGAGCAATGACATTTGTGTTTCACTGCCATATATATAATTTAATGGCACCATTTGTCTCAAAGCCTGATCACTTATTTTATACATATCATACTGTATTTGAATATTTAAGACACAATTAATATAGTGACCATAATGCAACTATACCAGTGACTAAGATTTGTTTTTTCAGCCTTGTGGACTTATCTGATGTGCCAAGTAAGACAATTGCATATACATACCAGGGTTACCATGGAATCAGACCTTGTCCCCTATTTAAAATGAATGATCCATAACTGTTATAATTTTAATTCCACTTGTAATCCCGAACCTTCCACCAGCCTACTTGTAAACTTTCTATCTCTAAATAAATTAATGTCCCCTCACCCTTAGATATATGTATAACCCCTCTTATACAGTATAAGTATATTGTGTGTATCCTACAGCCACGTTATAGTTTGGCTAAACAATAGTTGGCATATTTAATTTTCCATGGTACCTTTTAACCCTGGAAAATATTACCTCTTTAACTTTCTTTTTTTTTTCTTTACCTTTGGTTAGACTACTTACAGGTGAATTTCTGATACTGGATCTTCCCTATACCTGCAATATTGTTCCCCTGTGATTTTGCAACTACTTTTTTATTCAGTTTTGGGCATATAGAAACTTAGTGCCATAAACAGATTAACATCCATTATAGTGTATGATGGAATGCTGTTATTGTTAAAAATCCATCACTTTTGAAATGTTGTTATGCTGTAGTAGCTATGTCATCGCAGCTGTTTTGCTGCACTAGCTACGTAGCTACTACAGCATAACAACATCGAACGCACTAGTGCATGCGTGTTATAAGACCAGGATGCGGCCGTGGCAGTGAAAACAACAGTGAAACGAGTGGCAAAGTGAAGAAATAAAACAAAGTAAATCTCGCTTCATAACATCATTCCATTCTACATTATAAAAAACAATGTATATCCAGCTATCCATAACAAGCTGGGTTACTTCATCTCGAGGTCACCAATAGCGACCAAACCTCTCGAGCTACGCTCTCGAGGTTCAAATGGTTGCCATGGCAACCTCTCAATGAACTAACCAGCTTGTTACTGATAGCTGGGTATACATTATTCTCTATGTTGGTATACTATTGGTTAAGTTACTCTTTTTTGCCTGCCCTGTTGTGTGGCGAGAGAGTCTCGGTATTTCTTAATACTGACTCATATCTCCTCACACATCTAAGGTGTCTCATTGTTGTTAATAATGTTAATAGTGTTAGTATAATAGATAATTGTTAATGTATTCATTGTTTCCTTCTATAGTTTGTACGTTTCAGAGACATGGCTATTGCCGTTATTTTATTGTCCTAATCTTTACAATCTTCTGGTCCTGCCCATTTTTACCTACTCAATTTTCTTTATTACTTTTTAGGTTACCAATCAATGTTGAGCCTGTGATGTCCTCCACTTTAGCCTACTTATTGATCTGTCTCTTGAATACTAAGACGAGTCACTCCTTCCCGTTATCTCCTCTATTTCTCTTACATTACTCCTATGACTGATTTATTACTGTACACTTGGAATGTCAAGGGACTTAATGCTCCTTGTAAGCACAAACAAGTACTTAATCATCTCAAAAACAAAGCAAAAATTGCCTTCTTACAAGAAACTAGGCTGTTGGCAGAGGACATCGACAGGCTTAAATGTGATTGGGTCGGTCACACATATGCATCTTCATTCCCTTCTAAGAAGCGTGGGGTTGCAATATTGATTCACACAGATTTTAAGTGGCTTCTTATAAAAACTATTAGTGGTACAGAGGGCATATGGGTGATAGCTGTGCTTAGCACTCCCTCTGGTTCTGTAACTCTTGTAAATGTTTATGTTCCTAACTCTGACACTCCCGAATTTTTTCATAATTTAGCTCGACATATTATTTCAAATAATCTTAATAAGTCCCTATATTGTTGGGTGGTGATTTCAATCTTGCATTGGATGCCTACTTGGATAGAAGTAATGCATCCTTGGATGCAGACCCTAGAAGCATTAATGCTCTCTCTTTACTTATGAAAGACCTCAGCCTATCAGATCTCTGGAGACTTTTTCACCCAGAGACTGAGAATTTTACATTTTACTCCTCACTGCATATGTTCTACAGCAGGATTGATTATTGGTTTGCATCTCCCTCAATTACTGAGAAACTAACCGAGGCTTCCTTTTAACCTATAATGATATCAGACCATTGTCCTGTCAAATTACACTTGTTCGGGGCCCCCCCCCCAAATCTCCTTCATGTAGACTGGACCCATTATTATTGAAGGACCCAGAATGTTTACCTTGGGTTAAATTACACTTACATGACTTTCTCTCGCATAACAACCCTTCAGTTACCTCTATGTGTACCACCTGGGAAGCCCTAAAAGCTACGATTTGTGGAAAAATTATAAGTTATGCAGCATACCGCAAAAGGCTAAGAGAACAACAGCTTGCCAATTTGGAAAAGCAATTAAAAAATAAAGAAAACCTATATTTCAATGGCACCAAACTCGACCCTAATTCCCCTCTTCATCTAGAAATATTACAACTTCATATAAAAATTAATGAGCTTATCTCCAACAAATCCAAATTAGCCTTGTTTAAACTTAAACATAGATTCTGAGAACAAGGTGATAAATGTGGCAAATTATTAGCATGTCAATTAAAAGCTCAACAAATGGAAAGACATATTGCTGGCCTTTAAAGATCACCTCAGCCACACCCACACTGATAGTCCCTCCATCAATCATATTATGACATCCTTCTATAAGGAACTATATGCCCATCCCAAACTGGTTCCCAGTGCTCATATACAATATTTTCTAGACAAAATACAACTTTCCCACTTGTCTAACCAAGATAAGGAACTTCTGGATAAACCCTTTTATTTACAAGAAATACAAAATGCGTTATCCTCCTTAAAATCTGGCAAATCACCGGGAGGAGACGGTTTCCCTGTTGATTTTCATAAACCACTTTAGGATTTACTTTGTCACCTGTGCCATAAAGTATTTCAGGAATCGACTCAACTTGTTAAACTCCCTCCCACAATAACTGATGCTGTTATTACTGTACTTCCCAAAAAGGACAAAGACCCTTCTCACCCTGCCAGCTATAGACCAGTCTCATTATTAAACACTGACGGTAGCATTTTTGCCGAAATCTTATCTTCACGATTGGAACATCTTATCTTAAAACTAATTCACAGATCCCAAGCTGGTTTTGTAAAAACACAGATGAAGTGCAGACCATCTAAGCTCTCTGTTTAATATAATGCACAAAGCTAAATCCCTTAATTCCCCCACAGCAGCATTTGAGATTGACTTTGGAAAAGCTTTTGAGTCTCTAAACTGGAAATACCTATATCAAGTTTTACTTCACCTAGGCATTACTGAGGGCTTTTGTTCCTGCAGTAAACTGTTACATACATCTCCTTCAGCTAGGATTGTAACCAATTCTATCCTTTCCTCACCTTTTTATCTAGCAAGAGGGACCAGACAGGGTTGCCATCTATCACCTTCGTTACTTATTTTAGCTATGGAACCCCTGACTGCCTATCTTTGTCAATCCAATGATATTAAAGGGATCCTTATTGGTAATTCCAGCTATACCTCTTTATCTTATGCAGACAACCTATTAATTCTGTTACAGAACCTTGAGGAGGCTGGACAATCTTTGATCAGTATACTTCATAAATTTACTGAGATTTCAGGGTTAGCTCTAAATTATAATAAATCAGAGACTCTACCTTTAAACGATTTCTGTAAACCCTCCATGAATTCACTTTTAGGTTTCTGTTGGGCTGCACAGGGCCTTACATATCTTGGTATAAAAATCACCCCAAAGCTAGGGAAAACATGGGAAGAAAATCGTAATCCTTTAATAACTAACATCAAAACTATTCTTGATAGATGGAAATTACTTAATCTTTCATTCCCAGGGAAAATAGCTGCTATCACAATGTCCATGAACCCTAAGATACTTTATCTTTTCGCAAATATTCCCTTAATTCTTCCCTCCACCTTTTTAGTGAGACTAGACAAATTAATTGGTAACTTTTTATGGGAAGGGAAAGTGCCAAGGTTCAGTCGTAATAAGCTCTGTTCACATTGGTCCAGGGGAGGCTTTGGACTTCCTTGGTTTCTAGCTTATCTATGGGCCTTTCGCGAAGCTCAAACCGTTAAACGGTTTTGTAAACCATTATCTAAAACTCCATTGTGGGTTGAAGTGGAAGCCTCCCTGTCCCCAGGAAACGTACCCACCTCTTTTATTTATAACACTTTGCCCTCCAAATTAAAGACTCATCCTACTATTGCTCCATCAGTCTATTACTGATGCAAGGCACATAAATGGCTAAAATCCAACCCAACCCCCCTTTTCTATACTCCAATATGGGGTAATCATAACATTTCTCTTGAGAACCACCCAATCTTTTGTCGCACTTGGAATAATAAAGGTATATTTTTGGGGGGGAGATATTCTAGAAAAAAATACCCTAACCCTAAATGCTTTTTCTGATCTCTGTGATCACTGGGACATACTTAAGCAGAATTTTTGGAAATATTTACAAATACACTCTGTTGCACTACCCTCCTACAACACCTACCCAAACAATCCCTTCATGACCATTATATCTCCCTATGGATCAATAAATCATCCAGTTTAACCAGTTGTATATATAGACATATCAGAGACAGTCTACCTGATCAATCCCATGCAGCAAAAGTTAAATGGAGTCTGCTTTTAAATTATAATGTAAATGACTTACAATGGTGTAAATGTTGGTTTTTATGTCATAAAACTTTCGAGGAGATATGAAGTTCACTTATTCAGACCAAAATCCTTCATTTATGGTACAGGACTCCTTCCATACTACATCGTATGGGCCTTTTAAACAATAACCACTGCTGGCGGTGTAATTCCCCTAACAGTGACCTGCTTCATATTTTATGGCATTGTGACCCTATTCATAAACTATGGCAAACTATCTACTAATTTGCATCTAAGGTAATAGGCCACAGTTTTGATCCTAAATACTTTCTATTGGGCATTCTTATCTCCCCCGATCACATATTATCTCAAGATCAACATAGATGGTGAAACATATTATTTCTCCAAGTGAAGTGTGTTATCCTAATATATTGGAGAACTACCACCATATCTAATCTTTCAGATATCCTTAAAAATCTCACATAATATGCGTTTTTTGAAAGGCTTACCTATGCTGCTATGGACCGACTATATGTATATGATAGATGTTGGCAGGACTACTTTAATTATTTAAATTCAACAAGTACCAATGTTAGATAAATCCCTTTGAGAACTGAATATGTGCGAACGTATATAGATTCTCTATGTATATATACGTCCACAGTCTTCTAAGGGTTTTTAATGTACAATCATATATGGTATATTCTATATCACTACCATCATAGGACATTCTATAAATGAAAACGTCTCTCCGTTGTTAGATTTTCTCTTCCTGGTTGTTAATAATATTAAGGTTATTTTTTCTTGACTGTTCACCTCTTTGTTCTTCCATCCACATTGTACAGCAGAGATATTTCTGCCTCATATTACGTTGCTAATTAGGACCTATATCTTTTTGCACAATGTTGCACTTTATTTCAGGTCAGTGAATTAGCAATTATATAACATATATTATCTCCTGATTGACTTTACCATAATATATTATTCTCTAACACTTTGCATTCATATTGCTTTGCTATATGAAGCATGTATGTTTTTCCAATGTTGACTTGCTGTACTTGTCATGTTTTTCCTTAAATATTGTATGTATGGAAGCTCTTTCTTTTCTTTTTCTGAAAATATCAATAAAAAGATAAACTGCAAAAAGAAAATAGTTATTGTACACTAACCTAATTTTCATATTTTTTTTTTATTTCCATATTACCAGTACATATTTTGTAAGAGCCGTACCATAAACCTATACAAAGTAAGGTGGAAGGAGAAAGGGGGGGGGGGAGGAAAGAAGGATTTCTCATGCACCCTTGTTCTTATTTTAGGCTTATTCCATTTTACTTGATAACATGAATTATAACTTGAAATCTCAGTCGGAGGCAGACGGTTATGCAACTTGTGATTTTCATTACATAGCTGCAAAAACATATCATTACGTATTCTTTCCCTCCTTTCACTCAAAGATTAAATTTTACATTCCCTCAAAGCCTCTTCATACACAACCTCTCTCCCTACAATATTTCTATGTGCTCTTTTCTGAATATGTTCCAGGTCATCATGGCCTGTGATACTGAAGCCACAATGCCATACAGGGGCTCCATATTCAAGCACTGGTCTAGTCACTGTACTATAGTAATAGATAACATCCTTCTGACTCACCCCAGCCCTTCTTAACATTGTCAAAAAATACACTCATGTATTTGCCTTCTAAATCATTTCATTTACTTGCTGCCCCCATTTAAAATCATTCTGGATCATCAGCCCCAAAACTTGTCTTGATTTACAACCAAGACTTCCATCCATCAAACAATAAGAGTACCCCCTTGCTTTTTTCCTCCCAAACCAGATTTTCATTGTTTTTGCTGGGTTTATTTACATAAACTTTGCCTTAGACCATGTTTCTGTTTCTCCTAGATTCTATCCCCATGCAATGCCCCACCCCATGCCAGATGTACTTTATTACTGTTTGTCCCATCCCCTGTGCTGCCTATCCCCATGCAATGTACCCCATGCCAGGTGCACATTATTTATTTATTTATTTTGTTCCAGTTCCCCCCAATCCTCAGACCTGCCTCCTCTACCATCCCCCCATGCCCAGGCTTGCCCCCACTGGGTGGGGCCACTGGGAGGGCTCTCCCTCCCAATGGACACAGTTGGCAAGCCCCTGGCTTACCCCCCAGGTCGAGGCCACAGGAGCGGAACCCCCCCCGGAGGGCATCAAAGGGAGTGGAGACAGTGGCGGCAGAGTGGGTCATCATGCTGGGGGGCTGGCTTTTTTCTGATGCTTGCTCCTTGGGGGCGGGGACGTGCAATGACATCCAGTGTCCAGCCCACACCCCTAACCTGATGGTGCTGGTTGCAGCAGTACCCCCCAGCCTCTGCCAGGGGTCTGTAAAGCACTGGATACTCTTCCCTCCCTCCCCCCAGAGAAGGACAGCAGTCCCCAGGATGCTTGATCCTTCTCCTCTGGCTGGCCCTCTGACTCCCGGGTCCATTTCTGAACCTGGGTCATCGGCGTCATAAGCAGAAATCCAACCACTCTGCCAGTGGGTGAGGTACACATTATTTCTGTTTATCACTTCCCCTGTGCTGCCTATCCACATGCTATGCCTCCTGTGTCAGGTGCACTTTATTTCTGTTTACCACTTCCCCTGTGCTACCTATACACATGCAATGCCTCCGGTGTCAGGTGCACTTTATTTCTGTTCGTCCCTTCCCTTGTGCTGCCTATTCACATGAAATGCCCCCACCAGGTGCACTTTATTTCTGTTTGTCCTTCCTCTGTGCTTCCTATTCATATGCAATGCCTCCCTTGCTAGGTGCACTTTGGAATGTATCAGCAGATGTGGTCCATGTGGACCATCAAGAATGCCCATGTATACTACCCCCCAATCATGTTTCTGTGTTAGGTTTTCCACACTGTCTGTTCCATGCCAGCATGACGTCTCTGACCGCCTTTTACCCCACCACCTGTGGAGGGAGACCATTCCAAGGCTCCACCATTCTTTCTGAAAAGAAGGACTTCCTTGTGTTGCTCCAGAACCTACCCCCCTTTAGGCACATGTCATGACCGCTGATCCAAGTGTATTCGTTTACCTGAAGGAGATCCTGTGCCTGTACCTTGTTGATACCCTTTAGGTTTTTAAACATCTTTCTCATGTCGCCATCCATTCTTTGTTCTAGTGAGTACATGTTGAGCTGTTTTAGCCTTGCATCTTATGGCTCGTGATGCAGACCTTGCACCATCTTTGTTGCCCTTCTTTGTATAGTCTCTAGTCTTTCTATGTCTTTCCTCAAGTGAGGCCTCCAGAACTGGACACAGTACACCAGGTGAGGCCTCAACAGGGACCTGCACGATGGCATAATCACCTCCTTTTTTCTACTGGTTATACCCCTCCCTATGCAACCCCAGATGCCGCTGGCCTTTTGTGCTGCCTTTTCACATTGCTTGCCAACCTTCAGGTCATCTGCGGTGCTCACCCCAAGATCACACTCATGTTTTGTTACTGCCAGCTGTACCCCATTTAAAAAGTAATTTCTCCCTGAGTTGCGTCTTCCTAGGTGCACAACCTTACATTTTTTGACGTTGAACTTCAACTGCCAATTTCCTGACCATTCTTCCAATTTCCTAAAGTCTGACTCCATCTTTTGAGTCCCTTCAGCTGAGTCCACCCTATTGCAGAGCTTTGTGTTATCCGCAAATAGGCACACCTTCCCATTTAGGTTATCAGCTATGTCGCAGATGAATAAATTGAAAAGTACTGGTCCCAGCGCTGAACCTTTTGGAACACCACTTGTAACTCTACCCTCTTCTGATAGTATTCCATTTACCAATACCTTCTGGGTTCTCCCATTAAGCCAGTTTTGGATCCAGTTTACAATTTTTGGCCCAATACCCGTGTGCTCCAGCTTGTTTATTAGACTGCTGTGTGGAATGGAGTCAAAAGCCTTGCTGAAGTCTAGGTACACTTTATCTCTCTCTTTCTTCCTTCCTTCCCCTTTGCTGCCCATCCACATGCAATCCCCCCAAGCCAGGTGCACTTTATTTCAGTACCCGGTTAGAACAGCGCTACCAGAATAGCATAAGGAAAGAGAGAGCTAATCTGGATAGGGGATTGATAGTGCTTGCAGCAAGCACACCACAGATCGCTGTCCATGGTGCTGCCACAGGACAGGGACAGCAGAATTCTTGAGGCTGGCCAAGCTGCTGCTGTGGCGCGGAGGGCTGAGACATGGAGCAGCTTGACCAGGTGGCAGTGGAGACCAGGGTTGTAATCCTAGTCTCCCTAGATTTTGCCAATCGGGACTTCAATATTTTTTACAAGGGGCCATGGAAATGCATATTCCATGGCCCCACAAATTCTTTCTTTCCCTGTGATTCGCTCCCCCCAGAGCTGGAATCTTTTAGTTTGAGGGTGTGGGGGGCAGAGCCCCCTGCAAAAAGATCATCAGCGGCATTTTTTCTGTGTGGTTCTTCACCGTACTATTCTTGCTGGCTATATTGTGACCCAGTGCCCTTTATTTCTCTTTGTTCCTTCCCCTGTACTGCCCATCCACATGCAATCACCCCATGCCAGGTGCACTTTATTTCTGTTTGTCCCTTCTCCTGTGCTGCTCGTCCCCATGCAATGTCCCCCCTGCCAGGTGCACTTTATTTCTGTTTGTCCACTCCCCTGTGCTTCCTGTCCCCATGCAATGGCCTCCATGCCAGGTGTACTTTATTTCTGTGTAAACCCCCCCCCCAAAATGATGGGCTTACTGCAGTGCTTCCTGCCTGGAAGGGTCCCAATTGGTGCTCTGACTGTAAGAGCCTGGCCAATATCCAGTTATGTAAATAGTGCAGTCAAATGTAAAGTGTTGCTGTATTCCTGGTTCCTGCGTGTGTGTGCAAATTCATGTCACCGTGCTGTAGCTTTAAGGGGATCGCCCTGTGTATACAGTGTATAGCCTGTGTTGGATCCGGGTAGAACAAAGCTTACGACCGGCCAGGCAGCACTCCTATAGATTCAATTGTATAATCACATGCATGTACAGATGAAGCCTTATTGAATGCTGTGACCATTTTTTCCTGAAACTGAACTGCTATGCTTAAAAATGAACTTTGAGAATGGGACTGTTTACATTTTACTTGGACAGCTGTTATTTTGATACCTTGACCCTGCTTTGGGCCAATCAGAACTCAAGGGGTCCTAATGGGTCCCTTTACTGTGGCTTCTGGGAGAAACGGTGAACTGTATGCTTGACACCCATTTTAACCTATCAGAACGCTGGAACTGTGACTGACGGCCTGGGCAGCCAACTGGACTGCAGAATTCCTTTTCCAGTCAGTCAAAAGAAATGGCTGAACAGTCAGACTGGCTTGAGTTTCTGGCTAGTGAGGAAGGTCTGAGTTCTGCTTGGAGAGTGTGGGGAGAGGCCTGTTTGCTTTCCCCAGCCTGAGATCTTGTGTGGATCGTGTGGACTGCCAAGTGCTGCAGATATGGTTTCAAGCTCAAATCGGAGAAAGAGTGGTTTGCTGCTGAGCTGAACTTTCTGTTCAAATGGTTCAGGAAACTTGGACACCGCTAAGCTGTATTTTGGTGAGGAACTTGTTTGCCTCAGAGATTGTGGCCTGGACCCCAAAGCTTGGAGCTATTGGAATTGTCTCCTGCCAGTTTACTAAAGGGCGAGACTTGGACTGCATTTCTGCCAGCTTACATGTCAGAGACTGCCGATTGCCAGCGGGTAAGCTGTGTGGCCTAAGACTATAGTTAAAGTACCAGGGCACGCCTACCCCCCCATTTTGCTGCATCAAAGCCTGCAATTTTTAGAATAATTCCAATGTTCTTACTTTACATACATTTCGGAGGGCTTCTTGGTTCTTATTATCAAGCTGAACCATGATTAAGCCTGACCACTTCGGCCAAGTGACCACCTCCATCGGTCAGGTAAAGAGCATCACATTTTAACTTGCCATATGAGAGCTGAGGTCTCCTTGCTTCCTCTATTTTTAATGAAGAGACTACTCTCCTGGCTTCATTGCTTATAGATGCTCTGGCCAATGACCAATGGAGGTGGTCACTTTGCCGAAGTGGTCAGGCGTAATCATGGGTCATCTGGATAATGAGAAACAAGACCCCTCTGAAATGTATGTAAAGTAAGAACATTGGAGTTATTCTAAAAAATTGCAGGCTTTGATGCAGCAAAATTGGAGGGGGGAGTGCCCTGGTACTTTAACTATATGGTTTTGTTTGGTCACACCCCAGGAGCTACCCCATTAATTTTATTAAATTGTATTGTAAATACAGGAGTTGAGCTTACAAACCCTTTATACTAACTAAGACTGTGCCAGAATTTGAACTGGTGATGACAAACAAATTTCTGAGAAACTATATCTGCCTGTGAGACCAAAGCTGCTAGAAAAACAGATTGGAGAGTCAGCTCCTGTGACAAAGATCACCGTGAGTTGTGGCCACCCTTGGGGGGGAGGCCTACATGTGGAGGTGAGTTGTGTTAGCCCTGGTCCCTGTATGCTGGTCCTTGCCATGAAGGATGAAACCCTGCAGCTTGTAGCCAAGACCCAGAGAGCGAAATCTAGGTTCAAGGGGAGTCAGCCTAACAACCATCTCTGATTCCGAGGTCCTGGTTCTGTGAGTAACAACAGGGCTTGTCTCTGGAACACCAAATTAAAAATACAATACCTTTACCATCTGATTTTGCCTTCTAAGTTCATGTTGTGGGTTAGACATTGCAGGCCATCGGGCCTGAGGATTACAATTTTCTGGGTGTTCAAAAGTTTATGACACTACAGCCGAGAGTAAACAAATCATTAACCATTTATTTATTTAAGGGCCCCAACCAGCTGGAACACCGACCAACCAGCTGCTATGCTTCAGGACTGCACCTACGTAAAATCTGGGTACCCAGTAGCCATAGCTGGACTGACCAGGATGTTAAAGGTTGTGATGTGGGACTAGGATGCCTGAAAAGGAATTACCGCCCCCAAAAGAGATCCCAAAGGGATTAATGATGGGAAGTGCATGAGTTAATTGGTATGTCCACTTGCAAAGCTGATTTAAAATGATTGGGGATAGTGTAATCAATAACTTTCCACCTAGTAAATTAAGGGTGCAAAAGAATGCACATGGTCATAGACACAAACAGATACTGTAATCTTCTTGTTATTGTTGTTTTCTGGTTCTGTACATCCTAACCCAGAGCCTAACGATAGCCAGCCTTTGATAAATCCAGCTCAAAATTCTAGCACTTCTTCTTTTAGAGTAGCCCATTTAAATGTGCATAGTTTAGTGGCTAAAACATCACTAACTGAATGCTGGATATTTGAACACAAAATTAGTGTTTTTGCTCTAACTGAGACCTGGATTACTGAAAACATTTCCAATCAAGAAATTCATATATTTAAGGTTATACCATCTTTAGGAAAGATAGGGTGGGCAAGAGGGGAGGGGGTTGCCTTTTTTATGTTTCTGACCACGTAAATGTTACTGAGCTCTCACTTATTTCTGATGACTCTCCTTATGAATCTCTAACCATTCTAGTTAAATTTGATTATTTTAAAAACTTAACCATTTGCACAGCATATGTCCCCCGATACCTCCAATGTTGGCACATCCCTGTTTTTAATAGACTTTCAGCCACACATATTAAAGGGGAGGTTATTCTCTTAGGTGATTTTAATATTAATTAGACATCATGTAAAGCTTTGGACACCAAAAACACTGTTATGGACATGGGTTGGGAGCAATTGAGCTCTGATTCCACCCGGATCAACTATAAAACTGGTTATGAGACTTTGTTAGACTGGATAATTACGAACCATCCACAGCATATTATCAACTCAAGTGTTCTTCCAGATGGAATCAGTGACCACTGCACTATATTCTGCAATTGGTCTGCTAAATATTCAAAGGCACCTCATTAAACTATTACATATAGACAATTGAAAGATTTGGATAAGCAAAAAATTTTTAATGAAATTTTATCAACTGACTTGTTTTTTTTAGACAAAATTCATGATGTAGATGTGGCTTATGACACCTTTTGTATAAAATTTATTTTGATCTGGGATAAACTTCTTCCCTTTAAAACTGTCAGAATTAGGAGTGATAATAAGGTCTGGATAACTCTTAAGCTGTGTGCACTAATTAGATCATACAATAAAGCCTGGAAGCTGTTCAGAAAAACGAAACAGCCACACCATCAACAAAAATATAAAGAATTACAAAATAAGTGTCAAATAGCAATCTGGGCAGGTAAGTCTGAGTTTTACAAAGAAAAACTCACTGAAGTTAACGGTAACTCAAAAGCCAATTGAAATATATTAAATGAAATTATGGGTACAACAAGGGTATAGATCAGTTGTACTATTGGGTGGATGATTCAATAATTTCAGACTCTGTAAAAATAGCTGAAGTTTCAATATTCATTTTCTTGAACAGGGATGCTTCAAGCTCCCCCAGTCGGCGGCACCCAGCCAGCCACCCGACCAAGACCAGGACGCCCACCTGCAGCAGCTCCTTGGAAGTGCAAGGACAAGCGCAGCCAATCGGAACACAGGCACTTCCAGCAAACCCGCTCTGATTGGCCAGGACCTTTCCCCTGCTTCTGCCACCTGGCACTTTTTACAAATAGATTTTAGATAGAACTAAGCACATTTCAAGTGTCTAATGGAGGTTTTTCAACTGTATTAGCTGGATTGTAATTTCTACTAGTGTTTTTTTTTTTTTTAACTTTCTTTTTATCCTCCTGGTCACCCTTGACACTCTACTCCTTCGGGCTAGCTCAATGCCCTCCAGTCCCCACTGGGTCTGACCCTAGAGTGCCTTTTTTACCTGCCTCCTTCACCCTGCACAGCGGGGTCTGCCCATGGTTGCAGACTGGGTGGCTAGAGCAGCCGTCATCCAGAGTGCCGAGGGTTGTTTTCCATTTTTTTTTTCTTCGTCCCTCCCCTTCCTCCCACTGGGGATGCCGGCTCGGGCGGAACGTGCTTATGCACGCCTGCCAAGTGCCGAATGGTGTCCCCCCCTCCCCGACTCCCCCCAATGGGAGCCGCTGCTGCCCCAAGGACCGGTGCTTCCACCGACTCTCCCAGGCGTCGGGTGTATGAAACACCCCGGTGTCCCTCACAAGGAGGAGAGAGCATCTGTTGGGATGCTGATCCTCCTTCCCTGCTAACCCCGAATGACCCGAGTCCGTTCCTGAACCTGGGTCACCGGCGTGGCGCGAGGTGTGGTGTCCAGCGCCTCAGCCCTCAGCGCCACCGGGCCGGCCTCTACTAGTGTTTTTAAAGTGCTTACACCTCTTCTGTTTCAGTGCTCCTCCTGCATCCCCCCATCTGCCTTGGTGCCGAAAAGTCTAACTCTCCTTTGTCTTGCTAAACTGCTCAAATCTAAACCCATCCTACCTCTTTGCTATTTAAGCCCTGCTCTTTTCTCTTCTCTCCAGCTGCCTGCACTTGAACAGGGCTGCTTCAGCTCCTCCACGGTCAGCCAGCACCCAGCCAGCCACCGACCGAGACCAGGATGCCCACCTGTAGCTCCTTGGAAGGTACGGGACAGCACAGCCAATCAGAACACGGGTGCTTCCAGCAAACCTGCTCAACTTGGCCAGGACTTTTCCCTTGCTTCTGCTACCTGGCACTTTTTACAAAGAGATTTTAGATAGAACTAAGCACATTTCAAGTGTCTAATAGAGGTTTTTCAACTGTATTTTCTGGATTGTAATTTCTACTAGTGTTTTAAAGTGCTTACACCTCTTCTGTTTCAGTGCTCTTCCTGCACACCCCCATCCAAGCACTCTGCCTTGGCGCCGAAAAGTCTAACTCTCCTTTGTCTTGCTAAACTACTCAAATCTAAACCCATCCTACCTCTATGCTATTTAAGCTCTGCTCTTTTTTCTTCTCTCCAGCTGCCTGCCCTTGAATGGGGCTGCTTCAGCTCCCCCATGGAAGGCCAGCACCCAGCCAGCCACCGACCGAGACCAGGATGCCCGCCTGCAGCCCCTTGGAAGGTATGGGACAGCGCAGCCAATCAGAACACAGGCGCTTCCAGCAAACCCACTCTGATTGGCCAGGACTTTTCCCCTGCTTCTGCCACCTGGCACTTTTTACAAATAGATTTTAGATAGAACTAAGCACATTTCAAGTGTCTAATAGAGTTTTTTTTTTCTTCAAGTGGCTAGTTTTCCATTAGCAGATTATACAGACCTGCCACTAGAGGGATTCTTGGTCTTTCATTGAAAAAGGAAGAAAAAAAAAGTATACCCTCTGAAAGACACAGTCCCTGGCTGCCTGGCCTTCCTGGCTGTATCTTCACTTTCCACTGATCCAGCTACTGCTCTTCTGCCCCCTTCTCCTAGCCTTGCCAGCCTGTCTTAACCTCCTCCCTCCGCCTACCCCGAAGTCCTACCTTAATCATGCGCCTCCACCGTTCTCTACCCCTATTCTATTTCTTCTTGCATGTCTTCCTCCCCTACTGCACACCCAAAAAGCCTACTTTCCCTCCCTCCCCCACAGCTTCCACATTCCTACATCCTTCCTCCATTTAGGCACACTGCACATGCTGCACACTGGTCACTCCCCCTTGCCCAGGGTCCATCCTACCACCATGAAACTGTCCTATGCCCACACTGGTCCTAGCCCTCCACTCCAGTCCCCCCTGTCTACGCTTACCCTCACCCACCATCGTCGATGCTCGGCAATTTCCCAAGATGCTAGCAGGCGAGCATTCCATAAAGAAATCGCAGCTCCTTGGTTAGTCCTCCTCCTAATGCTGTCCCAGGCAATGTACCCAAACCCTGGCCCATTCTGCTCTAAAACCATTAATCTGAGCAAACTGGTGGAAGAACATAAAGGAACTCAACAGGAATCCACCCAATACCCTCCATCAATACTCAACATCAGCGGAATCACAACCCTCAACTACAAAACCATTGTGGATACCTTTAACAAAGCCTTTACTGACCTCAGCGCTGTCCTACCCCAGAACTACTTCAAAGATGGTGAAGCCCCTCTGTCCAAATGAACAGTACTCACAAGCTCCCCTGCTTCTACTTCAAAGCAGTCAAGGCTCAGCAAGTACGCAATTTGTAACCAAAGCCCTCTGTCTCTCACACTTGAAGAAGTGTTAGTCCTCTGACCAAATTTTCAACCTCTTCCTCAGCCTTACCCAGTTCCCGGACAGATGGAAATCTGCCTGTCACCCCAATCCATAAAAGTGGTGACAAAACTGCCCGATAACTACATACCTATCTCCTACTACCACCACTCTCCAAGGCACTAGGACGCATCGTCTTGGACCAGCTCACAGAATTCCTGGATACGTACAACATCCTGTGCAAGCAACAACATGGGTTCCGTAAAGGTCACAGCACCTCCACAGCCCTACTTGAATTCACCGGCACAATCCACAATGCACTTGACTCCGGTGAACTACTAGGCTCAATCTACATTGACTTAACTAAAGCCTTTGACACTGTCAATCACCGCCTCCTGCTTGTCCAGCTTCAGAACACTGGGCTGTCAACTGACTCCATTGGCTGATTTAAGAGCTACCTTGAAGAACGGTCCCAAACAGTAAGAATCACTGATACACTCTCGGACCCTAGACTGGTCCACTCAGGAGTCCCCCAGGGCTCCATTCTGGGACCCCTCCTCTTCAGCCTATTCTTAAACTCACTACCGGACAGCTGCCCAGAACAACTAATTCTCTACGCCGACGATGCTGTGATCTTCACCTCGGACCCTGATCCAATCCAATTACAAACAAACTTCAGGAGCCTTCTCCTCCATTGAATTCTGGTTTCTAAATCATAAACTGATTCTCAATCAGAAAAAAAAAACAAGTCTATGGTCTTCTGCAGCCCCCACAACAAAAACAAAGAACTCCACCTCTCCATTGCAATCAAACGAGGAGCTATCCTAGAGCAAACACAATCGTTCAAGTACCTCGGCATCATCCTTAATCCCCACCTCTCATACACTCTCCATATCAGCAATGTTGCAAAGTTTGCCAATGCGAGGTTAGGCATATTATTCTGGCACAGGAAACACCTAACCCCAGAAGCACTGGCAGTGGCCATCCAAAGCTCCATCGTCAGCATCATAGACTATGGTCTTATCATATATGGGTCTGCAACTACCTCTGCTCTCAAACATATTGCAACCTCCCTGAATAAGGCCTATCATCTCATCACTGGCTCACATCACTGTACCCACACATGTGACCTTTATTCCCAATCTGGATGGCTTCAACTGGACAAACGCATAAAATACCAAATCTGCATCACGGCCAAGAAAATTATAATGGGTCTGGCCCCACCTGGTGTCTGTGCCCTCCTTAAGCCTAGACATAGAAATGTCACTACAAGAGATCAATTCCATCTACTACATATCCCACGATGTCCATGCGACAGGACAAAGATCATTCGCCTATCAGGCATCAACTGGCTCAACTCTCTGGCAGCAACATAGTGACCGCTCCAACACTTAGCCTCTTCAAGTCAAGCTGCACCTCTCACTGCTTGTATCCTGCAATTGCCCATCTTAACATTTCCACCGTTCCAGCTGCATGCCCCAGCACCCAGCACTTACAATCAGTCTTTGCACCCTAGCACCTTACCTGTCATATTCCTTGACAAGGCCCCCGGCTGCACTATCTCCACCCTCATCCACGTCCCACTGTATCTTCACTCCTGCCACGCCCCAACCACCTCCTGTACTCCCCTTACCCCTGCCTCCTTCCTCCTTGATCTCCTACCCTCACTTCCCCACCCCACCCCCTTCCCTTGTCTTGCTCATAGATCAAGTCTTTGTACTGGTTATTACATGTCTGTAAGTCAATGACTATATGTTTGTAACTTAAAATGATGACTGTTGCACACGCTGACGTGGAACCTTTGTAAAGAACCTCGGCTCAAGGTATTGTAATCCTAGATTGAAATAAATAAAATAAATAAATAAATAATCTTCATAGGCTCAGACCATGTGATGAGGCACAAATGGAGCCTCTTCTGCCAGTGATAGTGACAATTTGACTAGGGCAGTCAACACTACTTCCATTTTTATTTTCGCTATCTTACTCCCAGAGATGTCCTTAAGTATACTCAAAAAATGAATCCCAAACCTCATTTTGATCCAGACAATGTAGATATAGGATTCAAAAGAGAGTTAGATATCAAATTGCTCCCCTACCTACTAAACTTTTGAGTTTTTCATTGTGCCATGGTGTATTTCCCAGTAAGTGGAAGTGTGCTTTGGTGAAGCCCATTTTTAAATCTGGTAATAAGGCTAATTTAAATGTAACTCCCCTGTTACCCGGGGTTACTAGAATCCCAGTAAGACCTAGTGTTTGGCAGGGAAGGCAGCTTGTGAAACTCCAGTTAAATGGATTTCACACTGTCTCACTCTGTTCTCAGTCTCAGCTGAGATTGAGGGATGACATCATTTTAGAACTGTCGCAGCTGCATAAGCCACACTGGAATGTTGCAGTTGGGGGTTAAAGTACAACGCTGGGTATTTTTGAAGTCAGTCTGTGTGCAGTCTGAGTGGGAGACTGTAGTGCAGCAGAGTGTGTGCAGACTCTCAGAGCCTTAAGCTCGTTACAAAACTACTTTTGTTAAGGTGTGTGTTTCCACCTGAAGAGGAGCACAGGAACTGGTAATTGAAGTGGTGGAGACCGCTTTCAATGGTTCAGAGCCCCATCCCTAAGGGGATGGGGGGAAGGTGTCTGCCTGTTTTCCAGGGGCAACCCCCCTGGGTTCAGCAAGGAAGGAAGCTGCCTGTTTGAGTTGTGCTGAGGCACCAGAAGCTCTGAGGAAGATTCCTGAGGAGGAAATGCTTGTGGGGCACCTGCAACCAAAGGGTGAGTTCACTCTGAAAAAGGGCCAAAGTGTTTTCACCTGAACAGAAGGAAACTAAAGGACTATTACTGTGGGGTCAGGAAAGACAGCCAACACAGTTGGAAGATGTGGGAATTGGACTACTTAGCTCAGTGGGGGTCTGGAGTAACGGACAATGCCACTTATAAAATGTTCAAGTCCAGCACAAATGGAAAGAAAGCATGTGGGGATTGGACTGCTTAACCTGTGGGGGTCTAGAGTAATGGACAATGCCACTTATTTTGAGTAGGTTCAAGTCCAGCACAAATGGGAAGTAAGACAAGTAGATGGAATGTAGAAATACATATTGCAAGAATCTACACAGCAAAGTGTTAAAGGATGAGAGTGTTTACAGTCCAGGAAATGGCTGGGTAGAATTGTGGGAGTGAGGTGGGAGACCCCCATCAGTAGTAACCAAATTCACCTCTCTGGTTGCTCTGAGACACCTGTTGCTTTCTCTCAGGTACTTGGCCAGTGCCTGAGGAAAGTACCCAGACATAGAGATTAAGGGAAGTTTTCCTGATGGAGCAGAGGTGCTCTTAGGTGGTTTAGGGAGCCACCAGAAAAAGTTTCCATGAAATATGGAAGGTGTCCAAGTGGCTGGTAAGGGAGCCGAGCCAGGGAAAACCCAGAACAGTGTACAAGTTTGGGCTGTGTAACCCAAAGCAGCGTACAAGTCCAGGCTGTGTGCCCAGTGTGTTGTACAGCCTGAGGGCTACAGTGATGAGGATGTGTTCTGGTCTCCTTTAATCTGTATTACCAGGAGTGTAGCCCCATGGGGGTCCATCTATGCTTTGTTTATTCTGTTTGGATGTGAATAAAAGCCACACTTTAGAATACCACTTCTGGCAATGGATAGTACAGTTATTGCTTCCTGCGTTCGGAGTTACTTGGGTGCCCTTATGCAGAGTAGCCAAACCTAGCCTTTGTGCCGGTGACCTATTCCTCCCGGAACCAGCCCACCTGGTATTGCTGTCGGATGTAGCAGCAGACGGGTGAGGGTTACAAAATGGAGAGCACCGCTGAGGATTGGGGTTTGGAATTTAGGGAGGAATATAGAAGGTGCTCGGGCAAGGGCTAGCGTTTGGTTATCTGGCAGTGGGTAGCCAAAAAGCTGAAGCAATGTTAAATAATGTGCCACTGTGTGCTGTTGTCCATGTGCTGCTCTTAAAATGCCAACTGTTTACCAAGGAGCGGTAAAGCCTGAGAGTGTATGCCCTTGTCCTGCATCAAATTTACAGCATTTGCCAGCTTTTAAAACTGTTTGTGACAAAGAAAAGTATGGAAAACTGAGGGTAGCAAAAAGAAAATTGTGCCCTAGACGTTAGAAATGCTTTCTTGTGAACTGAGAGACTTGTTGTGCTTAATGGCCATGAAAAATGGGTGAAATGGGCTCCGCCATGGAGTCAGTTAAGAAAAAAAAAAGTGTGGTTTGCAGTTTAAATTTGTCTGGCAGCGATCGCCGTGAGGAGAAGAGCACTCGAGAGAAGAGCTCATTTGCATGGTGTCGGTGATTGGTGAGACTGCAATCAGTCCGCCCCAAAGCCAGCTCTAGGCGACTGCCCAGCATTCGAGAGGGAGAGTGAATGGAGTGTGCATACTGGCTTATCTGGAGGAGCATTGCAGTGACTAAAAGCACTGTAAAAAGTATGAAAAACTGACTTTTCAGTCTGAATTTGGGCTCAACTCACATCTCGATCGACTGGACTGTGAGTGTGGTGTTCAGAGGGACAATCGGCAGGACTGCCAACCCGCTTCTTTCCAGAGGCCTCCAAGACTGGCTGCAGGCCATTTTCCATCGCAACAAACAGCTACTGATAACAGTGAGTACTAACAGAAATAATTGCTCAAACTAAGTGATTTTGCCAAAAGCCAGCTGAATCTGTGAGTAACAGTGTAATCACTTTGCAAAGCAAGGACTGTGTTAAGTTTTACCAGCAAAAGCAAGCATTTTAAGCCATCGACTGTGAGCATAATTATAGGTTCAGCATCAGTATAAGTTTCAAAGCCATGAGAGAGACTGTGAGTTGTATCTGATATGCAACAAGAGTTACAGGCAATCCTGTGCTTGAAATACTGAGAGCTTTAAGGGACTGTAAGCTAGAACAACGTCTTCAGCAAGTGAAAAGTCTGTGGTAAATCATATAAATGTGCTAGGAAAAGAACAGTGCAAGTTTGTGTAGTTTGAGCAAAGTTTTCAGGGAGATTGTATAATCGGATGCGCGGTGGCTTGACCCAATTTCAGAATGTTGATGCATAGGAGTGCTGCCGCCACCATTACAGGGTGGGGTAGTAATGTAAACACAGCAACAGTGGAGCCATTTTGAAAGAGACAGAAAGTTTTCAGTGATGTGGGACTTGAAATAACAGTGGCGTTGTTTGTTTTCTCTGCAGTCATGGCTCAGACCAGCCCGCTACCCAGATCATGCCGGGCTGTGGTAGCAGTAGAAGTGAACAAGTTAAGGGACATTGAGAGATGTTATTACGGAGGACAGCTGCCTCCTTATGTGGCGATTCCTGTATATCAGTGCAAGTATGTTTGATGCGCTTAAATGCTGGAAAGGACGTCTTCATGGTACCTCACTGTTCTAGGTGCTTAGAAATATGGTTTGTCGTTAAGCACCCAAGATTCATTTAGCTCCCACATGGACAAAGTTCAAGAATTTGCAGTTGGCAGGACACAGCACCAGACAGAGCCTGTTGCAGGAGGCCCCTCGAAGTGTGGCTACAAAGCTAGAGGTGCAGATTTACAGACAGAACCATGTGCTGATGTTTCAGGTTCTGAGTCAGAAAGACATATCAGGAAGAGCATCAGTAGACCCGTGGAGAGAAGGTCTAGCCCAAGTCTCATAGGTGAAGACAAGATGAAGGAGACTTTTGAATGGAGTTTTAGACCTCTAGCCTAGCGAAAAGTGGATAGTCTCAGGAGTGAGGATGACTGCTCACTCCTGGGCACAGATACTCAATGAGGAAGAAGAAGAGGGGAACCTATGTGGCCTTGTGAAAAAGGAACTGGTACACAGCCTCAAGCTCTTGCCTCAGAGGAACACATGGAAGAGAGTGGCGATTCCACTGCCCTGGCTGTGCAAGAAGAAGTCAGGGATCCATTTTTTGTGTCTTTGAGAATGCGTAGCTGGCAGAACCAGGACTGGCCACCCCCAAGCCAGGCCAGAGGTGTCAGGTTGACCAAAACTAGTAGAGAGGAAAGACTGGTTCGTAAGAAGGTGAATGAAATCTACGGGATGTCCTTTCCTACCTTTCCTTGGAGAGTCTGGGAGGAGATTGAGAACAGAAGAAAATCCTGGATTTGGGCACAAGCAATGAAATGTGTGTGTTTGCACCAGGAAAAATTCACGAAAAATACAGCCAGTGGAAAACAGGCAGGACACTGTTAATGGACACTGTTCGAATTGTGGATGGAGAGGGCCATGAAACCTTTTACAGTGTGAACTATGAGTGCCCAGACAGGGTAATAATTCAAGTGCCTGACCCATTGTGCTGTTGGCCACAATGCAAAGACACCTCCTGCCGAATGTGCCCATGCCTACCAAATGAAAAGCAGGAGTAGTGGACAGTGCTGCCACTTCAGCCATTGCAGTGCCCATGTTGTTCCACCAGTATGGACATTCAGACTCAGGTGCCCCACATTCATCAGTTCTACAGTGTACTGGCCTTCTAGAATCCATCGACTGGCCCACCAGATGACTTCAGATCCAGAGAGGACACCAGCCCAGCTGTATCCTGATTTATCACCTGGTAATCGGATGAATTCAGACCAGCTGTTTTCCTTTTTGTTCCTGTTCCAAGGTTCCATCTCCAGAGATGACATCATCCCAGCAGTTTCCAGATGAGCCCTCCTGTCCTTCCTGGAAGATGTCCGCCCAGCTGTATTGGAAGAATGCTGCCAGGGAGAGTTTTCGGTTAAGGACCAGGTTTGGTGCCATTTTTCATTCTACAAGGGACTGGTAAGTCCAGACTTTTCTATTCTTATGACATTGCAGTACACACCCTACACTAGCAGACTCCAGATGTTTGAACTGTCCTCAAAGACTCTCCCCTTTGGGACTTTGGCCTGCTAGAACTGTGCTTCATTGGGCTCCAGCCCAGGAGAGACTCTTTAATGGACTTGCCTTCGGGCACTGTGGTCACTAGATGGGACTTTTAGGGCACTCCATCCCCCATATATGGTGTATTGTAAATAATGTCATTGTTTTCTACTGTTTTCTAATGTTTATACTGTTTTTTCTACTTTTCTAAATAATCTTTTTGGGATTCTCCAGTGTTTTGATGGTAGGGGTTTAGATAGACTGTGTATGCAGATTAGGAGTGTGTGTTGCCTTTCTTTTTCTTGCAGGTGTTCCTGATGAAGATAGAAGAGAAGACAAGAAGAGGAGGAGGGACTCAGCAGAGTCCCTCACTAGTACTTTACAGTGTAGTGTTTAAAGTACTGTTGTTGTTGTTACTGTGTGTAACCTTTTTCTTCCACAGGTATGGTTGTGGGGGAGTGTGGGAGTAATGCATAGTGTATGGTATTAGCTCCTGGTGTATGGTTGCATGGTATCCAGGGTTGGGGAGGTCCCCTGTTTGTTTTGTTTTGGGAAATTTGAGTTAGAGGCAGACAGATTTTCCCTAGAGGGCTAGGGGGGATAGACAGGCTGTGGTCCTGAATGGCCTTAGGGGCTGCAGTGCTGATCTATTAGGGCTATGCTCTGGACAGTTGTACCACAGCCACTAGGTGCCCATAGTTAGCGGGTAGAGTAGAGGCTGATATGTCATCCAAAGGCCTCTAGGCCCTTAGTGTTGCCTGCCTGTGCTAACACACAGTAGGGGAGAAGGTAGCGCTACCTCTTCGTAGTCAAAACATGGGGTAAGATGGCCTAAGCCAGGTGAATAATGACTTCGGACAGTCATTTTCCTGGCCCAGGGTGAGTGTAACCTCCCCTGTTAGCTAGGGTTACTAGAATCCCAGTAAGACCTAGTTGTAGGCAGGGAAGGCAGCTTGTGAAACTCCAGTTAAATGGATTTCACACTGTCTCACTCTGTTCTCAGTCTTAGCTGAGACTGAGGGATGACATCATTTTAGAACTGTCGCAGCTGCATAAGCCACACTAGAATGTTGCAGTTGGGGGTTAGAGTAGAACGCTGGAGATTTTTGAAGTCAGTCTGTGTACAGTCTGAGTGAGAGACTGTAGTGCAGCAGAATGTGTGCAGGCTCTCAGAGCTTTAAGCTCTGTTACAGAGCTACTTTTGTTAAGGTGTGTGTTTCCACCTGAAGAGGAACACAGGAACTGGTAATTGAAGTGGTGGAGACTGCTTTCAATGGTTCAGAGCCCCATCCCTGAGGGGATGGGAAATGTCCTGCCTGTTTTCCAGAGGCAAACCCCTGGGTCCAGCTAAGATAAAAAGCTGCCTGTTTGAGTTGTGCTGAGGCACCAGAGGCTCTGAGAGGAAGATTCCTTGAGGAGAAATGCCTGTAGGCACCTGTAGCCAAGGGTGAGTTCACTCTGAAAAGGGACAAGTGTTTTCACCTGAACAGAATGAAACTAAAGGAACTGTTACTGTGGGTCAGGAAAAAGACAGCCAACTACAGCTGGAAGATGTGGGGATTGGACTGCTTAACTCAGTGGGGGTCTAAAGTAATGGACAATGCCACTTATAAGTATGTTCAAGTCCAGCACAAATGGAAAGAAAGAATGTGGGGACTGGACTGCTTAACCTGTGGCAGGTCTAGAGTAATGGACAATGCCATTTATTTTAAGTAGTTTCAAGTCCAGCACAAATGGGAAGCAAGACAAGTAGATGGAATTTGAAATACATTTAGCAAGAATCTACACAGCAAAGTGTTAAAGGATGTGGTGTTTACAGTCCAGAGAAATGGCTGGGTATGAATTGTGGGAGCCGAGAGGTGGGAGACCTCCCATCAGTAAGTAAAAATTCACCTCTCTGGTTGCTCTGAGACACCTGTTGCTTTCATAGGTACTTGGCCAGTGCCTGAGGAAAGTACCCAGACATGGGATTAAAGAAAGTTTCCTGATGGAGCCGAGGTGCTCTTAGGTGGTTTAAGGAGCCACCAGAAAATGTTTCCATGAAATATGGAAGGTGTCCAAGTGGCTGGCAAGAGCCGAGGCCAGGAAAGCCAGAACAGTGCACAAGTTTGGGCTGTATAACCCAAACAGCGTACAAATCCAGGCTGTGTGCCCAGTGTGTTGTACAGCCTGAGTGTAAAGTGATGAGGATGTGTTCTGGTCTCCTTTAATCTGCATTACCAGGAGTGTAGCCCATGGGGGTCCATCTATGTTTTGTTTATTCTGTTTGGATGTGAATAAAAGCCACACTTTAGAATCCAACTTCTGGTATTGGACATTACAGTTATTACTTCCTGTGTTCTGAGTTGCTTAGGTGCCCTGTGCAGAGTAGCCAAACCTAGCCTTTGTGCCGGTGACCTATTCCTCCCCGAACCCAGCCCATCTGGTATTGCTGTTGGATGGCAACGGCAGACCTGGTAGGGGTTACATAAACAATTATCACCCTATCTCACTGTTGACTCCATTGTCCAAAGTGCTGGAGAGAGTTGTTTCCAACCAGGTGACTGAGCATCTAGAGAAATATGGACTGTGGACAGACTCACAGCATGGATTTCATTCTAAACACAACACAGAGACTGCCTTGGTGAGGTTCACGGGCCAGGTCATCAAGGCAATTGATGAAGGAAAGCTTGTTGCCTCGGCCTTCTTGGACCTCACTAAGGCATTCGATCTGGTTGACCATGTTGAGTTATTGAAACTACTTTTGTCTGTCCATTTCTCAGATGGTGTAGTTGCCTGGTTCGGATACTACCTCTCCAACAGGGTCGAAAACTTCTATTGGTGGAGTAACATCTAACAAAGCCACTGTAAGTTGTGGCATCACAGGGCTCCACTTGGACCCATATGTTTTTCTCTTTTTATTAACACACTTTCCAATCTATTTAAACACACCAAACTTATTTTATATGCAGATGATGCTGTTCTTTTCTGTTCTGAATATGATTTACCCACATTACAAGCAACATTGCAATCTGAATTTAATTTATTACATTCTTGGTCTGAAGTTCACAAATTAGTATTAAGCGGTAGTAAAACAAAACAATGTTTTCTAGTTCTAGGAAATGTCCACATCTGAACTATTATTGCGTGATAATTTTGGTAATCAAATTGAGCAAGTGAAGGTGTTTAAGTATCTTGGCCTGTTGTTAGACTCACACCTCTCATATGAGTCTTATGTTACTGACCTAATTAATAAGCCGTAGAGACTGGACTTTCTTTTTACAATAAAGAAAAGTCTTAAAAATGAAGTTAGGCATATGTTAACTCACAGTCTACTACTGTCAGATCTGGACTATGGTTCGGTGATTTATTCCTATATGACTGAAGGAATGCTTGCCTAACTAAGGTCAACATAAGACAGTATTATTCGATTTGCCATCGGTTGTCCGAGGTCTACTCACCATGGTCTTTTGTATAGTTTATTTAATTTTTACCCTTAGATCAGCATTTTAACTTTTGCTCATTATTGTTTCTCCACAAAATTCAGCTTGGCCTGCTCCCTCACAGTATAACCACTTTATTTATCAGAAATTACCATTCAGTAAACACCAGAATACATGAATAGATTTTCATTTAAGGTTCCCTTCTACCATACAAAATTTGTCCAGAATGCTATAGCTTTCTTACCTATCACTATTTACAATAAATTACCCAGCATTATAGTAGGTGTCCCCACAATGCCCAGTTTTAAGGTAAAGCTAAGGAACCATACGTTGATGCATTCTGCATGCAAGTGCAATAATTGACTTTAACTATTGTATTTAAGTGTCTACTGTATTTGCTTAATGTATGTATTTTGTAACACTGGACATCTGTGAAAATGGGTTATTAACCCACAGATCCTTCAGTATAAAATAAAAATGAAATTAAATATGAATGCTTTTACAAAACTCCAAGAATTGCCTAAACCTTGATTTGCATCCCCTCCCCTTGTTAAACTCCTACAATAAATCTGTTTTACTGTTTGAATGTTATCAGGGTCCCTGAGCATATTATTGCCGAATGCTGAGTCATTGTGGGAGCTAAGAGGTATATTACTGTTGCTAAAAATCAGTTCTTACAGATGCACAGGGTGTATTCAAGAGGTCTGGACCCTGTTGGCAAGTGGTGTTGCTGTGAGCATATTATTATTTCTATATTATAAAAGAAATATCTATCTATTATTAGCGCTCACCAGTAATCATAACTTTGAATGCCAGGTACTGTGTTTTATGTCAATCCATGTGTGGGACCACTAGTTGGGGCTGTGGTAAGTACACCTTCCCAGAGGGTTGTGCTAGCTTATCATTAGACTCACTTAAAGTCACTCTGGGTGGAGGCACTGCACAAATATTTCTATTGTTGGTATTGAGCCCCTTTATCTATCCAAACCAGAACCCAGGCCCCTCAACCTACACCTAGGGCAGCAGGCAGGGGTAGTAGCCCATTGGGAGGTGGCACCTGGGTTGCATCTTTGGAGGCACCACTGGGATCCTTCCCTGTTTACCAGTTGGATCCCACATGGAGACTGGCACCAAAATGGATAAAGTTACCGGTACTAGTTTTGAGTTTCCTGCTAACAAAATGGCTGTGCATTGCCTGCTTGGTTGGTGTTGTAAAGGGTCGAATTGCTGATTTGATTGCCCAGATGCTAATGGCATTAGTGGAATGCAATAACCCAGTGGACAGTGAGAGAGTGCCCAGTGTCACTATCCCTGATGAGTCCACAGCAGCCTGGAAAGTAGTCACTATGCATAGTGTAACCTCCACACCTGGGGGGTCCCCAAGATCAGAAGGGTTAAAAGAAAAACTGGGGAGATCATTGCTTTCTGAGGGACAAACCTTTGAGGACTTAAAAAAGAGTGTTAGAGACCTCTGGAGGCACCCCTCCTTCGGTACCCATGCCAGCACCAATACCAGCACCTGTGCCTGTACCAGTGCCTATACCTTCAGTTAATCTCGATTAATTGCATAAATTTTTAGTATTTTCTGGCACCCTCCCCACCCTTCATGGGGAAGATTATCTAGAAACATGGATGGTCTATGCATCACCCCTTGTGCAAGAATGGCAACGTACAGAGGTTGAGAAAAGGAAAAGATTCATGGAAGGTTTAAGGGGCCCTGCACTTGAAGCAATTCATTTTCTAAGGTCCACTAATCCTGATGCTTCTGCCCAAGAATATTTGGCTGCTCGAAGGTGTTTTTGGTAGTACTGAATCTGGAGAAGATTTAATGTGGAAATTCAAGTCCACTGAACAGTGGAAAGGTAAACTTTTTCCTGCTTATTTTACCTGGCTGGAAAGAGCATTTCAGAACGCTCACAGGAAAGGTGGGGTATTGGCTAGTGATCTAAATCAAGTGAGACTAGATCATATTTTGAAGTCTGCTAAATTCTCTAGTGTGTTAGTGTTAATGCTAAAGTTTCAAGATGGCAGGGATGACTGTCCTGCTTATTGCTGGCTCATGAAAAAGATTAGAGAGGCAGAAAATGAGGAGGAACTTCGGGACCCTTATGCAAGCACTGCCAGAGTAGCTCAGGCTCCTGAAAAAGCAAGTGAAAAAGAGACTATTGTTGACCCACAGCAACTTAAAGACTTACTAATAGAACTGAGAGCACTGAAGGCAAATGCTCAGAGTGCTGCTAAAATGGTAAAAGGTCAGACCATTTGAATAAATGCTGCCGAGACAGCCAGTGAAGCCCAGCCTACTATAAAAGGTGCAAGTGCTCAGATTTCTAGTGGGGAAGCTAACAATGATATGTTGAAAGAAATGAGAGAATTGCAAGCTTTAGTAAGTGATTTTGCTTGGTCCTCCCATCAAAGTTCATTCTGGAAGGGGCCCAGTGGAAATTAATGTGTATATAGGCAACGCGATGACTCTAAGCCCTGTTGATACAGTAGTAGTAAGCCAACTGAGGAACCTGCTCGAGCCCAAATTCCTAGACCAAGTGTGTTTTGCTATCATTGCAGAGGATGGCCACACAAAAGGGTGTGCCAGTTCCCTGAAGATCTGTGATGAGTAACTATCAAGCTGCTAAATCAAATCAGGCAAAGCAATATAAAGCCTACAGCTAAGTCTTCATATAAGCCTTACATTCCCAAGTCTGCGATCTAGCACTCTGTCAACACCTCTGCAGAATGGTGGAGTTGTAGGTCCCTCTATGGAGACCATTGTTCATGTTGAAGGAATCCCTGCCAGAGCTGTATTGGATAGTGGGTCTCAAGTAACAATAATTCCCAAAGACTGGTATGATCAGCACTTATCCAACTACTCACCACAACTGCTTGATGGACTACATGTATGGGGACTGAGTGATAAATCATACCCATATCTTGGTTATCTTAAAGTGTGGTTTTGTTTTCCATCTTCTGTTGCAGCTGTGAGAGATCCTGTAGAGACACTGGATTTAGTGTGCTCTCCTTCTCGAATGTAAGATGGCATTCCTGTGTTAATTGGCACTAATGCCCATATGTTTGGTCATTTTGCCAGTTGTGCCAAGAGAGACAGCAGAAAAGAACTGGTAGAGCACTGCATATCCATGCTATAATGAAAAGGCCTATGAGTTACAAACTCACCCCAGAAAAAAAGATAAGGATGAACCTGTGGGAATTGTATGCAGGATAGACCCTTCTGCTATCATGCTTCTTCCAAACGCTGAATGCAGTATCAGTGGAGAAGTTCGGTTATGAAAAGACGTGACTAATCAAATACTCATGCTGGATGCTCCTGAGGATGGTAAACTGCCTGAAAGATTATTAGTCAAGCCTAGTGTACTCCCTTCGTGTCCATGTTTACCCGACATGTAGTCGTCCAAGTCCAGAATGTTACTGACCGAGATATTGAGGTACATAGAAGCTGAACTCTGACCAAAGTTTACTGTGCTGACACTGCTGTGCAGCTTTCTAGAAAGAAGAGTGGGGAAGAATCTAAAGTGTCTGCGGATATATTTGATTTCAGGGTGTCACCTATTCCAGATGGCTGGAAGACCCGAATCAGTAAAAAGCTTGCTCAGAGGACTAAGATATTCTCCCTTAAAGAATGGAACATAGGATGTGTTACTAGTGCTGAACACCACACTCGTCTTCACAGTGAACATCCTTTTCAAGAGAGAGATCCAGAAGGTTATCACCAGCTGACATAGACAATGTGAGGCATCACATACAGAAATGCTAGCTGCAGGAATGATACAAGAGTCTCAAAGTCCTTATGCATCTCCAATCATAGCAGTAAGGAAGAAAAATGGAACAGTGAGAATGTGTGTGTGGACTACAGAACACTCAATATAAGAACTGTCCCTAACCAGTATGCTATGCCACACATATAAGATGCATTGGACTGCTTAAATTGGAGCAAGTGGTTTTCTGTTCTCGATTTATGCAGTGGTACTAACAAATCCTAGTGGATCCTGAAGATAGGGAAGACTGCTTTTATTTGCCCTTTGGGATTTTATGAGTTCCTCAGAATGCCACTGGGAATCTCAGGTGTTCCCACTACATTTCAGAGACTTGTGGAATGTGCAGTGGGTGACATGAATCTTCTTGAATGCTTGGTATACCTTGATGATGTCATAGTTTTCGGCAATACACTCGAAGAGCATGATACTCGTCTTTTCAAGTTACTTGACTGATTAGAAGAATTCGGCCTTAAGTTTAGCCATAGATAAATGCCAGTTTTTCCAGAGTTCTGTGAAGTGCATGGGTAACATTGTGTCTCCCCAGGGTATACAGACAGATCCTAGCAAGGTGGAAGCTTTAACAGATTGGCCAAAGCCCAACAACCTCAAAGAGCTGCAGAGATTTCTAGGATTTTGTGGTTACTACCACTGATTTGTCAAAAGCTACACTACAGTGGTACATCTTCTGTTGAATCTAACCCAAGGGTACCCACCCCTACCCACAAAGAAATCCAAGAAAAACTGTGCCCCAGCGACTGTTAAAAAGTATTTTAAGCCTCACGACCCTTTTGGTCAAAGGTGGACGCCTGATTGTGATGCTGCTTTTGAAGAAGTCATTTACAGGTTAACTCGTGCTCCTGTGTTGGTCTATGCTAACCTTTCCAAGCCACATGTGCTCCACACAGATGCCCACCTAAGTAGCCTGGGGGCTGTACTTTATCAAGAGTACCCTGAAGGGTTGTGCTCAATGGCGTTTGCAAGCAGAAGTTTGTCACCATTAGAGAACTACCAAGTTCACAAACTAGAATTTCTAGCACTCAGATGGGCCACAGTAGAACAATTCCATGAGTACTTCTATGGAGCAAAAATCTTGGTGAAAACTGATAATATCCTGTTGACATATGTGCAGATTTCAGCCAAGCTAGATTTTACCAGGTACCAATGTCTATCAGCCCTCTTCACTTACGACTATGCAGTGGAGTATCGCCAATGCTTAAATCATATTGCTGCAGATGCCCTGTCTCATAGACCTGCCTCAGATCAAAAGTGGGTATGTGTCTCTGAGCAATCAGCAAAAGCATTGTGTCACAAGTTTAACAAGGATGAAGCATTCCCTGAAGACAATGTTGATCGCCTGGTGGATTGCCTGGGACCCCCTGATACCTGTGTGCCAGAAGCTTACTGTAACTTTGCTGCCCTGGACCTGAGTTCTTTGCCCCAGTTGACAAAAGCTGACTTGCTAAGAGAACAACGTTGTGACCCTAGGATGAGAATGGTCATTTCTGTCTTAAATCAAGGAGGTGATCTCTCTACCATGTATTCCTTTGATCCTCCTAGTAGTTTGTTGCTATGCGAATGGCCCAAACTCAAGTTGCGTGAACAATTGTTATACAGAGAAGTAACCAAGGTGAACTGGTTAGAAGACAATTAATCTTGCCATTAAATTTTAAATCTCTTGTATTAAAAGCCGTGCATAATGACATGGGGCATTTGGGAAGTGAGACAACTATGGACTTAGTCCAGTCACATTTTTACTGGCCCAAAATGGGACCAGATGTTGAGCAATATTGCAAAGCTTGCAGCAGATGTATACAGTGGAAAGTCCAACCACAAAGAGCCACCCCATTGGTTAACATAGTGACCAGTGCGCCAATGGAACTTGTGTGTGTATAGACTTTCTTAGTGTGAAGCCAGACTCAAGAAACATTTGGAATGTGCTGGTGGCCACTAATCACTTTACGAGATATGTGCAGGCCTTTCCCACCAAGGACCAAAAGACCTCTACTGTAGCAAAAGTTCTGGTGGAGAAGTTCTTTGCACATTATGCTGCACCCCATCGCATATATTCTGACCAGGGCAGAGATTTTGAGTAGATCAATCAAAGAACTGTTATCTCTCTGGGGCGGTAGAAAATCTAGAACTACCCCCTACCATCCACAAGAAGATCCCCAGCTGGAGAAATTTAATTGCACATTGTTTGACATATTGGGTATGCTGGATCCAATGGACAACCCTAAATGGAGTCAACAGATCAGTGCTTTGGTTCATGCATATAATTGTACAAAAAATGATGCCACTGGTTTCTCACCATATATCCTCATGTTTGGCAGAAGATCACCTTCTAGTGGAAGTGTACTTGGTGTTTCTCCTGATGGTACCTGATCTGAAGGCTACCTTTAGTATGTCAAAAACTAAAGGAATAGTTAAACCATGCATACCAGCTAGCAAACACTATGGCTGCTAAAATATACATAGCCAATAAATTTTGCCATGACAAGTGAGTTAAAGTACAAGAACTCTAGCTAGGTGATTGTGTGTTAATGCAAAATCTTGGATTTCAGGGTAAGCAAAAATAGCTGATCAATAGGGTCACACTCCTTATGTTGTAATTGCAAAACTGGATGAGCTACCAGTCTATAAAGTATGACCAGGAGACACCTGTGTTATAAAAACAATTTACAGAAATCACCTTATGCCTATTGATCAAATAGTACTCCATGAAGATCAAGAATCAGAGACCCCTAGATGTCCTGTGACCAGATCTGCTGCCCAGTAACAAGCCACCCAGTCTGATAACTTCTGCTAGCCAGTCAACTGCTCCTGTGGATGATACAGACATTGCCCCTCATCTTGATGCTGATAATGATGACGGAGTTCTGTCCTGCATACTATCCATCCTCTGAACTTGCCAAATTGTTTCAAGGTTTCCCTTCTTCTGTTCACAGCAATGCTTCTAAAGACCCTGTGGTCTCCAATTATTCAGTTTATCTGTTATGCCTGACCCTCACACAGTGACACACATAGCAAGAGCTCTTAAATCAAAGATTCTTTTTGTTTGGTGGAGCTAACTGAACCAAGTACTAAAACTAGTGAACATGCTAGTGAATCCAAAAGTACGATGGTTTTGAATGGGTTAAATGAACTGTTTCGATCCACAGAAAGTGTTGCTGTCCTAGAGACCGCTAGTTGTATTTTGGATGAGTCCAATTTTGTGGATATACCCCTCACAGATGAAGATTAACCTAAAGAGCCAGAGTGTGATAGGCAATAGAGATTATCAAAAAAGTGCAGAGAGAGGTACCCATTTCTTCAGAAGCTGTTTCTTTGCTGGACAATGAACTTGGAGGTACAAACCCAAATGCTGAAGCAAAAGTGCAAGTGCCAGTGCCAACTGTGCCATGTCACTCAGAAAGAACTGTGAAACCTGTATTATGGCTCATGCATGATACTCCAGGAAAGCCTGTTGATCTGCCCATGAATGTTGTCCACAAAGGAGTGTTTGTCACAGCCAACTCATTGCCCAGAATAGTGTTCACTGCCTCCTCCGAAATCAAAACCTCCACCCTGTATAACATGGGTTATGCAACTAGATAAAAGGGGATTGTATGAAGCATGCTGGTGAAATGCCTAATTGGATAATATCTGTATCTCACAACTTTGAAATGTCCAACTAATAGCATGTGATTTTGAAAAAATGCATAATAAGTGATAGTTAAGTTCACAGAGTCCTATCCAAATGTCTTTCAGTATTGTGGGATATGTTAATCGCTAAAGTAACGCCTGATTTAATAACATGCCATATTGTAGATGATTATAATATATCTGAAAATATATTGTATATAATACTATATGGTGTGGACTTGTACATATTGAAATGTTATTGTAAATACATCCACACCCTTTATAGACTTGGCACAGATGCCAGGTTTCCTGGTCAGGGGAGAGTGTAACCCCCTTCCCCAAAATGGTGGGCTTATCTGGGGTCTCCCTGGACACTGCAGTGCTTGCTGCCTGAAAGGATCCCAGTTGGTGCTCTGCCTGTAAGAACCTGGCCAATATCCAGTGAAGTAAATACTGCAGTCAAATGTAAAGTGTTGCTGTATTCCTGGTTCCTGAGCATGTGTGAACATTAATATCGTTGTGCAGTAGTTTTAAGAGGATCAGCCCTGTGTATACAGTGTATAGTCTGTGTTGGATCTGGGTAGAACAGAGCTTGTGACCAGCCAGGCAACACTCCTATAGATTCCATTATACAGTTGCTTACAAGTACAGATGAATCCCTATTGAATGCTGGACCATTTATTCCTGAAACTGAACTGTTATGAGTAACAATGAACTTTGAGGATGGAACCATTTACATTTTACTTGGACAGCCGCCATTCTGATACTTTGACCCTGCTCTGGGCCAGTCAGAACTCAAGGGGTCCTAATGGGTCCTTTTACTGTGACTTCTGGGAGAAACTGTGAACTGTATGTTTGGCATCCATTTTAACCAATCAGGACACTGGAACAGTGACTGACAGCCTGGGCAACACCCAGATTGCAGAATTCCTTTTCCAGTCAGTCAAAAGAAAAGGCTGAACAGTCAGACTGGCTTGAGCTTCTGGCTGGTAAGGAAGCTCTGAGTTCAGCACGGAGAGTGTGGGGAGAGGCCTGTTTGCTTTCCCCCAGCCTGAGGTCCTGTATGGATCGTGTGGACTGCCAAGTGCTGCAGATATTGTTTGAAGTTCAAAATGGAAAAAAAGTGGTTTGATGGTGAGCTGAACTTTCTGTCCAAAGGGGTCAGGAAACTTGGACACCACTAAGCTGTATTTCAGTGAGGAACTTGTTTGCCTCAGAGATTGTGGCCTGGACCCAAAGCTTGGGGATATTGGAATTGTCTCCTGCCAGTTTGCTAAAGGGGGAGACCTGAACTACATTTCTGCCAGCTTACATGCCAGGGACTGCTGATTGCCAGTCGGTAAGCTGTGTGGCCTAAGACTGTGCCAGAGTTTAAACTGGTGATGATAAACAAATTTTCTGAGACTGTGGCTGCCTGTGAGACCAAAGCTGCTAGAAGACCAGATTTGGGAGTCAGCTCCTGTGACAAAGATCATCGTGGGTTGCGGCCACCCTTGAGAGAGGCCTAGACATGGGAGTGAGGTGTGTTAGCCCTGGTCCCTGTATGCTGGTCCTTGCCAAGAAGGACGAAACCTTGTGGCTTGCAGCCAAGAACCAGACAGCCAAATCTGAGTTCAAGGGGAGTCAGCCTATCAACCATCTCAGATCCCAAGGTCCTGGTTCCATGAGTAACAACAGGGCTTGTCCCTGCCACACCAAATTAAAAATACCTTTAGCATCTGATTTTGCTTTTTAAGTTCACGTTGTGGGTTAGACTGTTTTGCAGGCCATTGGGCTTCAGCATTACAATTTTCTGGGTGTTCAAAAGTTCGTTTATGCATCTATAGCCAAGAGTAAACAAATCATTAACCATTTATGTTGGCTTGCACGCGTATGCGCAAGCAACATTTTGTGGTAGTAGCACTTTCAAAGGTGTGTCAGTGCTGTGGCGAATCCAGGGGATGCTTTAGTCGGTGTGTCTCTCAGCCACCAACTAGTGAGCATGCTGCCGATGACAGCAGTTTCAGAGAGTGCCACCAACTAGAAACAAATCCACCGCTGCAATGAGAGACAGGCTTGTCATTGCAGCGGCAGATCTGACACGCCTCCATTACATGCCATTCCTGGTGAAACATTTCAATAAACATGGTGGCAGCTCTCGTCATCTGCCTCTCACAATCCCTAAAAACCGACTTAGGGGTGCCCAATTCCTCTGTCAGCATGCCCCTCCCAGTTCAATTTGTTTGCCGATGAGGTGCCCAATCCCCAGTGGCATAATGTCCCCCTAGTTTCATTTGTTTGCCGACAGGGGGTGCCCAATCCCCCTCAGTATCATGCCCCCCCCAACACAGACATGCTTTCTTTGCTAACGAGGTGCCCAATCCCCATCGGCTTCAGTCCTCCCCAAAAAAAACAGGTGGCACACTGGGAGCCCACCCCAGTGTGCCCAAATGTATTTATGAAGCTTGTAAAAAAAAAAAAACTTCCTCCGATGGTTTGTTTTTGGTTTTCTGGCCCTGTAAACAAGAAAATGGTCCATCATCATCACGAGACCCCCACCCCATACTTAGCTCCGGAGGCCCAGCGTAGCGATCTTCGGTGGAATGGGAGACATCTGAGCTCTTCAAAAGCCGACCGTGAACTGAAGAAAATCACGGTAAGCTGTGTAATGGCATCAATGGGGGAGGTTCAACTTAGGTGGATTTCTCAGCCATTTGTTTGACTTTTGGGTCCAGATTTTCTTTGGGACCCCACCTCATAAAATCAGTCACTGTCATTTCGTTATTCGGTCCTGAAAGGTGATTTCACGGTCACTGTGCGGAATCACCTTTCAGGAATGATTAATGAAATGACAGTGGCACTGTTCACGAGGTGGGCTCCCAAAAAGCATATGTTGCAAATTTGGTGAACAAATTCCAAAAAATGAATGTGTTATGAGCGTGCATTGCGCAGTTTCCACGCACGCTCGTAACTTCAAGAATTTTTAATATTTTACTCCAGATTTTCAACGATGCCATTTGTTCACACCTCCTTATGAACAGTGAACTGTCATTTTTCACATCCTGCCTGAAATGTGTTTTCACATATCTGGCGCACAATGGCACAGTCGCTGTGGGAAATCAATGTTCGGTACAGATTAATAAAATCCCAGTGACAGTGTTCATGAGGAGAGGTCCCAAAAAGCCCATGTTGCAACTTTGGTGAAAAAAGTTCCAAAAAATGACTGCGTTACCAGCGTGCATTGCACAGTTTCTACGCATGCTTGTAACGTTGATAAATTTTTTATATTTTCACTCCAGATTTTCAACATTGCCATTTTTACACATCTCCTTATGAATAGTACAGCTGTTATTTTTCACATCCTGACTGAAACATGTTTTCGCAACTGTGGGCACAGTCACTGTGCAAAATTAGCTTTGTTCATGAGGAGAGGCCCCAAAATGCCCATGTTGAAACTTCTGTAAAAAAATCCCCAAAAATGACCTCATTACAGGCGTGCGTTGCGCAGTATCTACGCACACTCGTAAGTTTGCAAATGTTTCATGTTTTCTCTCCAGAATTTCAAGATTGCAATTTTTTTACACCTCCTCATGAACAGAACAGCTGTCATTTTTGCCATCCTACCCAAAATGTGTTTCCGCACCTGTGGCTCCCAATGGCGCAGTTGTTGTGTGAAATCATTTTTCAGGATTGAGTAATGAAATGATAGTGCCACTGTTCATGAGGTGAGGTCCCAAAAAGCCAATGTTGAAAATTTGGAGTAAAAATACAGACAAACACCTGTGGCATTAAGGTTTCCGACCATGCACTCACCCTGTAGAGACTGACATGATTCGGGGACTTAACTTTGATTCATTGGTCATAATGTTTGCAGAATTCTACCCCACCCTACAGCCATTGACAGGCATTGAGGTGTGCCTTGGGTTCCGTCCTCTAACGTTCACCCCATTCTCTTATATTGCACCCATCTCAGCTTATTTCCTTATGGAATGGGGTGAGCATAAAGACCAAAGACCCCAATGTACACCCGACACCTGTACTCTCTGCAGGGTGGGTTGAGGTAGATAGCGTAAGCATTACAGCCAACCAAAGCCCCACTCCCAATGCCTTTCAGTCTCTGTGGGTGTGGGGGGGGGTGTTGGCATTACTTAAATACATCACTGCCATACCTATTTTGCATTTCTAACTTCTGCACTACCAATGCCAATGCTAGCAAGCCAACATACAGCATTGACAAATGCTTGTTTATTTAAGGGCCCCAACTAGCTGCAACACCAACCAACCAGCTGCTATGCTTCAGGCCTACACCTAACTAAAATGTGGGTACCTAGTAGCCATAGCTAGATTGACCAGGGTGTTAAAGTTTGTGATATGGATGCTTTTGCAAAACTCCAAGAATTGCCTTAACCTTGATTTGCATCCCTCCTTGTTAAACTCCCACAATAAATCCGTTTTACTGTTTGAATGTTATCTGGGTCCTGAGCATATTATTGCTGAGTGCTGGGTCATTGTGGGAGCTAAGAGGTATATTACTGTTGCTAAAATCAGTCCTTCCAGGTGCACAGGGTGTATTCAAGAGGTCTGGATCCTATTGGTAAGTGGTGTTGCTGTGAGCATATTTTTCATCAGTACGTGTGATTTCAGTTTATTCTCATTTTTTCAAGTCAAGAAAACTATTATTAGAGCTCACCAGTAATTGTAACTTTGAATGCCAGGTAATGTGTTTTATATCAATCCATGTGTAGGACCAGTGGTTGCAGCTGTGGGTGGATACAACTTCCCAGAGGTTTGTGCTAGCCTATCATTAGACCCACTTAAAAGTCACTCTGGGTGGAGGCACCACACAAATAGTCCTATTGTTGATATTGAGACCCTTTATCTATCCAAACCAGAACCCAGGCCCCTCAACCTGCATCTGGGGCAGCAGGCAGGGGTAGTAGCCCATTGGGAGATGGCACCCGGGTTACATCTGTTTGTCCCTTCGAGTTGTACTGCCCATCCCCATGCAATATCCCCTGTGCCAGGTGCACTTTATTTCTCTGAGACCTTTCCCCTGTGCTACCTATCCCTATGTAATGCCCCCCATGCCAGGTGCACTTTGTTGCCTCTCTCCATACAATGTCCCCTGTTCCAGGTGCAATTTATTTCTGTTTGTACCTTATCTGTCTTGTCCATCCCCATGCAATCCCCCTTGCTAGGTGCACTTTATTTTGTTTGTCGCTTCCCCAGTGCTACCTATCCCCATGCAATCCCTCATGCTAGGTGTACTTTATCTCTTTTTGTCCCTTCCCCTGGGCTTCCTATTCATGTGCAATGCCCCCCGTGCCATGAGCACTTTATTTCTGTTTGTTCCTTCCCTGTGATGCCTATTCCCATGCAATACCCCCATGCCAGGCGCTCTTTATATCTGTGATCTGTCCCCTGTACTTGCCTATCCCCATGCAGTGCCCCCATGCCAGCTGCACTATTTTTCATCTGCCTTTCCATGTGCTGCTTATTCCCATGCAATGCCTCCTGTGTCAGATGCACTTTATTTCTGTTTGTTCTTTCCCCTGTGCTGCCTATTCACATGCAATTCCCCGCATGCTAGGTGCACTTTATTTCTGTTTGTCCCTTCCCCTGCACTTCCTATTCATATGCAATGGCCCCCATGCTAGGTGCACTTTATTTCTGTTTGTCACTTTCCTTGTGCTGCCTATCCCCATGCAATGCCACCTGTGTCAGGTGCACTTTATTTCTGTTTGTCCCTTCCCCTGTGCTGCCTATTCACATGCAATGCCCCCCATGCCAGGTGCACTTTATTTCTATTTGTCCCTTCCCCTTGGGCTACCTATCTCCATGCAATCCCCCCATGCCAGGTGCACTTTATTTCTGTTTGTACCTTCTCCTGTGCTGCCTATCTCCACTCAATGCCTCCAAGCCAGATGCAATTTATTTCTGTTTATCCTTCTTCTTGATGCCTATCCCCAGGCAATGCCCCCCATGCCAGGTGCACTTTATTTCTGTTTGTCCCTTCCCTTGTGCTGCCCATCCAGATGCAATCCCCCCATGCCAGGAGCACTTTATTTCTGTTTGTCCCTTCCCCTGTGCTGCCTATCCCCATGCAATGCCCCCTCCCTCATGCCAGGTTCACTTTATTTCTGTTTGTCCCCTTCCTCCCATGTGCTGTCAATCCACATGCAATGCCCACCATGCCAGGTGCACTTTATGTCTGTCTGTCCTTTCCCCTGTACTGTCTATCCCCATGCAATGCCCCTCATGCCAGGTGCACATTATTTATGAATGTGCCAGCAGAAACTGACCACCCGGTCTATCTAAGTCTACTCGAGTGTGCAGCTAGCACCCCTAGTTTGCAGCTGCCCCACCCCCTCCATTTGTCATCCACTGTCCCCCACCTCCCCACCCTCACTCTCCCCCATGTTCCCGGTCCCGTGCCCTTTTGAAACTGTTCACAGATTTACATGATACCACCATTCTGGTAGGGCATTCCATTTTGCTACCATCCTCTCTGAAATCGTGTCTCCTCATTTCCTTCCTAAATCTTCCCCGCTATTCTTAGAGCATGCTCCTGTGACCCTCCCCTCCTTAACTTAAAGACCCCATCTGCCCCATCCTTATTGATTCCCCTCAGATACTTGAATGTCTCTTTCATGTCCCCCGTCCCTTCTATCCTCCAGGGTGTACATATTCAGGTCTCTTAGCCTGCTGTCATAGTCTGTCCCTTCCATTCCACATATCATCTTTGTTGCCCTCCTCTGCACCCCCTCCAGTAGCCTGATATCATGCTTTAGGTATGGCCTCCAAAACTGCACACAATACTCTAAGTGCGGCCTTACCAGCGACCTGTAGAGGGGCAAGATCACCTCTCTTCACCTGGACGAAAAAACCCTTGCTATGTACCCCAGCATTTTGTTCACTTTTGCAGCCACTCTCCTGCACTGGGCAGTATTGTCCATGGTCCCTGTCATCATTACCCCTAGGTTCTTCTCCTCCTCAGTGATCCCCAGCTTAACCCCTCCCAGCCAGTATTCTCTCCTTGGGTTCTTCACCCCAAAGTGCATAACCTTACACTTCTTTGCATTGAACCCCAGCTGCCGCCTCTCTAACCACTCCTCTGAGCTTGGGTCCCCTGCAGCTGCTTCCATCCCTTCTCTCCATTCACCACTGCTCCAATATTGGTGTCATCAGTGAACAGACTTATCTTGCTCACCACCCCATGTGCAATGTCTGATATGAAGAGTCCGAACAATACTGGCCCCAACACAGAGCCCTGTGGCACCCCACTTGTCACCGGCCTTGGAGTTGAGAGCTCCCCTCTCATCACCACCAGTTGCAGCCTCCCAGTCAACCAGCTTGTAATCCAGTTCATCATTTTTGCCTCTAACCCTACTCCAGTTAGCTTCCCCACAAGCCACCCAAGAGGCACAGAATTGAAGGCCTTGCTGAAGTCCAAGTAAAGAATATCCACCGCATGACCCTTATCCAGCTCACCTGTCACCCAGTCATAATATTGCATCAGGTTGATTTAACAAGACTTTCCTAAAACAAACCCATGCTGCCTCACATCCTGGAGGCCTCTGTCCTCCAGGCACGACACCAGTCTGATTGTCCCTTTTCCTGTGCTGCCTGTCCCCATGCAATGCTCTCTCTCCCATGCCAGGTGCACTTTATTTCTGTTTGTCCCTTCCCCTGTACTGCCTATCTCTATGCAATGCCACCCATGCCAGGTGCACTTTATTTCTGTTTGACCCTTCCCCTGTGTTGCCTATCCACATACACCCCCACCCATGCCAGGTGCACTTTATTTCTGTTTGTCCCTTCTCCTGCACTACCTACCCACATGTAATCCGACCCCCCCATGCCAGGTGCACTTTATTTCTGTTTGTCCCTTCCCTGTACTGCCTGTCCCATGCAATGCCATCCCCCATGCCTGGTGCACTTTATTTCTGTTTGTCCCTTCCCTGTACTGCCTGTCCCCATGCAATGCCATCCATGCCAGTTGTACTTTATTTCTGTTTGTCTCTTCTCCTGCACTACCTGTCCACATGCAATCCGCCCCCCCATGCACTTTGTTTATGTTCTTTCTGTACTGTATACAAGGCCTACACTGGCTGAAGTGAGAGATGTACTCCAAGCTGACTGCACAACTAGAAATCAAACTAATCAATGCCAAACTACTCCTCAATGCCAAGAAAACTAAGGCCATGACCTTTGCCCCAAACACCACCTCCACTTCCCTTGCAAACACGCACAAAAAATTCATCACTACCTCCCTAGGTGAACCCCTTGAAATCACCTCCAAATTCAAATATCTTGGTATGTGGCTAGACAACAAGCTTTCCTTTCGCGACCACCTCGACGATCTGGCAAAGAGGCTAAAAATTATATTAGGTTTCTTCTTCCGTAACAAGTCCGTCTTTCCATTGGATACCAAAACTAGGCTGATCCAGGACACTTTCTCGCCACTACTTGACTATGGAGAGCTAATCTATTCCTCCACAGTGGCCTCAGGACTCAACAAACTAGATGTTCTCTACCACCGTGCCATACAGTTCATGACAAACCTACCCTACCGAACCCACCATTACGATTTGTACCTAACCGCTGGCTGGACATCACTCTCAACTAGATGCACGCTTCATGCTGGTATCTGGACTCTTAAGCTACTCCTGAACAAGCTCCTGAACTTTCTCACAACCCTTTTCCATATGTCCCATAGGGCCTACTCTCTTAGGAAAAATTACCTCCTCCTCCTCGATGTAGCGAGAACTCGCACCTCACTCGGCAAGTGAGCCATATCGAGCGTACTCCCAACTATCTGGCACCAGCTCCAAGGTGTACTAGAAGCTTCCGGTACTGTCCCTGTCAGCCTATATAAAGGTTGGCTGCAGCAAAATAAAGATAAGTGCAGCTGCTTCTAAATCCCAGCTCACTGCTCTAACCCTAGCCCACTGCTTCCTCTCACTTACCTAGAAATTAGCTGCCTTGATACTCTGAAACAAGCACTTTGTACCTTTTTTCTGTACTTTTATTTTTCTATGTCATTGTCATTTTTATGCAACATGTTAAAGTTTGCCCATAATTCTGTACTTGAATTTGTACTGTTTTTTTGATTATGCAATCTGTAACTACCTGTCTGTGTTGAAGGACCTCCTTGTGAATGAGCATGCTCAATGGAGTTTTCCTACAATAAACTTGAACTTTTCCCCTCGCCATATTATTCTTCATCTCTTTTTGTGTGTCTGTAGGTACCATACATTTTTGTTGATGTAGTAGTAAAGGTATTTCAGGATGTACACTGTTGTATTGTGTTTTACCTTGTCTATGAAAAGCTCTGTTCAATCAGGAATTCCCTTACCTCCTTGTAGCATCTGACCATTCTGTTGTCATGCCTACTATAGTGGACCGTTGGCTCTTGTACCATAGTTGACCTGCCATCACCATTCATGGTGTCACCCTCAGAGCTGTGCATTGCTATCCCACGTTGGATCACAATATTTTGGAGGATGCAGCAAGCCACGAATATCTTGCACACTTTCACAAGTCTATACTGCATAGATGCATCAGACCAGTCTAAGCACTGGAACCTCATCTTCCGAATTCTGAAGACGCTTGTGATGATATTACGTGTGGTCCGGTGTGCCTCACTGTAATATTCCTCATTGCCATATGCCGGGCACAGCACTGGTGTCATCAGCCAGGGACACAGAAGATATCCATTGTCACCAGTAGGGAAAGGTAGGCAACATATGTTTTTGTGTGCCTTTGGGGGTGGGGAGGGAGCGTGCTATTCTAACCAAGTAGCTATCTATCCCTTATCTCTAACTGGAGCTATCCAGTCTCGAACACCTGGCACACAGGAATTTTGACAGATGAAAGCATCATGTGTACCACCGGGATACTTTGCTACCACATTTGTGATCCTATAGTTGTCATCACACACCACCTGGACATTTAGGGCGTGGAAGTCCATCCTATTGCAAATGCCTCTCCTCCATCCTAGGTGGTTCCTTGATGGCAACATGGGTGCAATCCACTGCTCCCAATACATTCAGCATGCATACAACCTGGCAAAATGCCTGTAGTTGCTGATCTCTGCTCCTGTGACATAGAGAATGAGATATAGTCCTCACCTCTTAGTCAGAGCATCTGGGAAACAGGTTAGTAGATGGGACATTGCTGATTGTGTGATCCCAAGGTGTCCCCACAGGGTGTCTGGAACATGCTACTGGAATGAAAGCACAGTGTTACTGTTACCTTCAGTTCCACTAACAATGCCTGACTCCAGGCTTTGCTACTCTAGAGGTCCTCCCGAAATATTCATAGATTCACAGAAGTGTGACGGCAGAAAAGGACCGACAGACCCACCTAGTCTGCTCATTTGTCTTGCTATCTGCTAGGACATGCCACCCCCCAACACTCCCCTGTGGCTGACCCATGCCTTTTTGAAGCCTTCAACTGTTGCTTCTCCAACCAACCCCTCCGGGAGCCTATTTCAGTTATCCACCACCCTCTCTGTGAAATAATACTTGTATGTCATACAGTTCATGCGTGGTGCTGCAGTCTGTCCAGTACTGGTCCACTACAGCTACAGGTAGGTGTGGGGACATATGGATGTGGGACATGCCTGTGTCGGCAGCTTACATAGGCCTGTGCCTCATCCAGATCCCAGGTGAGTTTTAGCAGCAACCGGTGCAAGGGCATGGCATGTGGCAGAGTGTGTCATGCACAGGCCTGCCATTTGTAGTTCCCTGCACAGGTGTTCTGCATCACTGTACTGATTTGCAGCTGGCTATCACTTGCTTTTTTGCCAGCATTTAGTCTGCAATCGACGCAAACGCTTTGTTGAGTGCCTCATATGCATAGCCAGGGTCCTTATTTGCATGTCAATTGCATACATTGATTTTAGCAATGATTGGCAGTGTGTGATTGCTATTCTGGCAGATAAAATATGGGCGAGAACTATATAATGGTTGCAATTACCTTTTACCACTCGCTGATCGCATTAGCACCTATGTAAATGTTTGAATATCCCTTCCTGGGTGTGGCTTCACTAGTGATCTACAGAGAGGTAGTAATACCTCTTTCCTCTTGCTGATAAACCCCACCAATACACCCCATCCATTCTGTTCAGGGCCATGATCGGGGGGGCGCAAGAGCTCCAGTTGCAGTAGGGCCTGCATTGTCTGGGGGCCCACTGCCTCAGAGGTCAGCATTAAGATACTCTTATCAAAGACAATCTTGCGATTTTCTCTTTGGATGCTGCTTATCCACTTGAAACTGGGGCTATCAGCAGTGGTGAAAGACTCAACTCCAGTTTCACATGGTGGGGATGTACAGAACAAGGAAGCAATAGGACCCATTGCTCAAAACATCTATCATTGGTGCCAGTATCTCCAGAAGGAGCAGGGATAAATTACATTGTTCAGTTCCTTGATCACAGTGCCAGCAAGTAGGACAGGGCAGCACGGACAAACTCTGGATGCTCAGCAGGACTGATACAAAATAAGCGTATGATATAAATATTTCATATGCACTAATTGTTATTTATACTTGTTGGTGGGAGGTGGGTCCCACAAAATATTTTTGGGGGCTTTCAGTTGTTGGCACAGTCCTGATTCTGTTTGCCTTACTGTAGGCTTTGTTACACTGCCTAGACCATTTAAGGGAGTTACTCATGATGACTCCTAGGTCCCTTTCCTCAAAAGTTGTGTCCAGTTTAACCCCTCCCATCCAATACTCCATTCTGGAGTTCTTGGCCCCCATGTGTATCATCTTGCACTTTCTGGTGCTGAATCTCAGGTGGCAAACACTGGACCACCTTTCCAGTCTTCCCAGGTCCCTCTGCATTCTCCCTTACCCCCTTTCTGCTGTCAACCCTACCATAGAGCTTAGTGTCATCTGTGAGGAGACTAGAGGTGGGCAAAAGTTGTGAATTCTGCTTTTGCTGAACTGTAGTGAAAATTGGGGAAATTTCATGAACTTCTGCCATTGGCGAGATCTGAATCTTCCGAATATGTTTGGCAGATTTTTGCTCTGTCCACAGAATTTTTGGGCTGAGCTACAGAATAATACACATGAACTGTGGAATGACAGTTCTGAGGAATTTTTTTTCTGCATTTTTTTTTTTTGTGCCTCCCCTCCTCCCTGGTTGCCCACTCCTTCAGGCTTCAAAGCCCTTCTTGACTGCCTGTCCATCCCATGCCAGCTACTTACCTCATATTGTGGCCCCTCCTCCGGAAACCTGGTGTATCTCTTCACCAGACAGGTCCCCCTCCTCTGAGGGGGAAGGCACCAGTGGGGGCAGCCAGTGCACTCTGCAATTGGCCCAGGGTGTTGCTGAGGTGTGCTAGTCATTGGTTCAGTGTTAGCAGAGGGCTGGAGACCATCATCTGGCCAGCCAGGGAGCATTTTTTGTTGTTGTTGGTTTTCTTGGGGGAGTGACGTCCAGACGTCAAGACCAACGCTGACATCTGCCACTCACCTTTGACCACTGAGATGGATGTTCTGCTGTGCTCCCAGCCTCCTCCAGGGGCCAGCAGGTCAGTCCACATCCCACCTCCCGGAGAAGGAGGCTGTTCCCAGATGCTCCATCCTTCTCTTCCTGGCTGGCCTCCAGCGTCCCAAGTCCATTCCCAAACCTGGGTCACGGCGTTGCAGGCGGAAATCCAACCACTGAGCCAATGGGCTGCCATTATGCAGTTGAATTATTTATTCCTTAGTACATGTAATTATTCCACAGTTCAGAGATCAGTTCTGCTGACTTTTTTCTCCACAGATTAATACAATAATCCACAATTTTTACATTTATTCTGCTGTTTTATGTCAGAATTTCTGTGAAAGTTGCTAATGTGATTTCCGCACTTGTACGGAAGTGAAAATCTGACTTTCACAGAACTTCCACTGGTGGAAGTTTTTGTCACACCTCTGTAGGAGACCTATTCTGCCCTGCATTCCTTCTCCTATAACACTATAGCACATATTGTAGGCACTGGACCAGGACTGATTCCAGTGGTACTCCACTGGTGACCGCCCTCTCCTCAGATCTGACTCTATTTCTCAATGCCTCTGCTGTCTCCTTTTTGCATTTGCTTGCACTCTTGTGAAAGGAACATCTTGTGCTAGTAGCACATTTCAGAGTGTGTCTGTGTTGGCGTAATGCAGGGCACACTTTAGTGAGTCGTCCTCATTCACCAATTAGCATGCTAACACTGACATACATATTATGTAAAGTGGACACAACTTGTAAGAAAAGTGCTGCTGCAATCAGAGACTAGCTCATCATGCAGTGACGCAATGACACACCTCCCAAAGTGCCTTTCCTGGCAAAACATTTCAATAAACATGGCAAGAAAGCTGACCTCACAGAAATGAAGATTTTACGTGGGACAGTGGAGAAATTTGAAGCAAAATCGGAGACATCCCTGAAAGTCAGAGACAGCTGAGAGGTATGATCCCAGTTTACTTCATTTGCCCGATTACCTTCCACATCAGTTGCATTCACCTTGTGGCTCGTGAGCAGCAAGTAGCCCCTTATGGCCAAAGCCACGGTTAAGTACACCTTCATGAAATTGTTAGCGGCTGTGCCTTGTTCATTGTAACAAACTGTGCAAACCTGCTATGGTATGTGTGAGGTGCTAATACCATGTTGTGAGCACCTAAATAATGTGAAGTGCTCTGCCTCCGAGCTCATGATCCTCCATGATGAACGGAAATTGTGCAATAAGCAAATGTTGTGAGCTGCTGAGACTCAGTCGGGTCTCCAGTGAGTATCTGTTTCCCTCTAAAGGAGACTTTCAGCTCTGTTTTTGTGTGTTTAGTCGAGTTTAGGATGTGCTGCTACCACGAGCCACAGAACGCACATCACTGCTGTGTGTGTTGTGTAAGAAAGGTCGGATGCTGAAAAGTTGATTTACAGCAGGTCTGGCACCTTGTTCGGTCTTTACCACTGTAAGCTGATCAGATTGAAATGCTACCCATAGACATTTTTTAATAAAGGTGACCCAGGACGTAACTGTATATTAACTATTGAAAGCATGTACAAACAGCTGCACACTATATTGTGGTGAGTGCCAAGAGGGACAATTGGAAAACTGGATTATTATTATCCCCTTACAAAAACAGATGATTTTCCTCCTCTCCAACAGGGCACCTTGCTGCGCCCAGGCAAAGCAAAAGGAAGAGTGTTTAAAATCTTGGAACCAACAACGCATTAATTTGAGGCACCAATGTTTTAGCATCCGAGAGGTAAACAGTTTAGTCAAGAATGCCTAATGTCTGGTGGACTGGTTCTGTCATGGGGAGATCTGTTGCTCACGGAGCAGTGCACTGTTAAGATTGGATCGAGCACTTCAATCCTCCCATCCCCTCCCCGTGTTTGGGTTATGCACGATATTTATTGTAAGGAGGCCAATTCAGTTCAACCCATCAAACTCTTCAGCCACAAACCCATGGTCAATATAGATTTTCCCTTTCCCTTTTTTTTGGTCAGCCCTCCACCCCACTTTTCCTGCTGGGTTTTGTATTCGGTTTCATTCCACAATGGAGGAGGCTCCCAGTTCTATCTGACACAGCGTGTCTTGTTTTCCCTGCTTAGTAAATTTCATGTCAGTTTCCCACTCTTCAGATGGTTGTTTTGGATCACTCTCCCTTCCACTCTCCTCTTGCCAATTTCTTTTGTGTGGCACATTGGGAGCCCACCCCAGTGTGCTGCCACTGACAGTAAGCCAACCACGTTGGCATGTTCCTGCCCCCCCAACCCCATTCCAAACCCCATTGTGTGGCGCACTGGGAGTCCACTCCAGTATTGCCAACATCAGCCTCAGACCCACTCCCCAAAAGTCATGGGGCACACTGGGAGCCCACCCCAGTGTGCACAACATTTGTTATAATTCACCTGTAATAAAGAAAATGGCCCCATGAGGTCCGGTGTCTTGTTTTTTTTTTTACCTGAAACAAAAAAATGGTCCTTTGATGTCCTGCGTCCACTCCCTCAACCTGCACCCTCCCTCTGTGCAACCCACCTCCCCACCTCCCCTCACCCCATACTTACCTCCAGAGGTCGGAACTGCAATCTTCGGTATAGCAGGAACACGTTTGCACTCTTCAAAGCCGTCTGTGAACCAAAGACACACCGGTAAGCTGTATAATGGCATAAATGGAGGGATTCAACTTAGGTGGATATCATAGACATTTTTTTGAATTTTGCCTTCAGATTTTCAACATGGGGTGCGTGGGACCCCACTTCATGAACACATGCTCTGTCATTTCGTTTCATTACTAGGTCCCAAAAGGTAATTTCATGGTCACTGTGCAGAATCACCTTTTGGGACTGAATAATGAAATGACAGTGCCACTGTTCATGAGGTGGGATCCCAAAAAGCCTATTTTGCAAATCTGGTGGGAAAATAAAAAAAAATGACTTTGTTACAAGCATGTATCGTGCAGTTTCAATGCACGCTTATAACTTTGACAATTTTTTATATTTTAATTCAAATTTTCAATATTGCCATTTTTTCACACCTCCTTATGAACAGTACAGCTGTCATTTTTTCACATCCTGCCCAAAATGTGTTTTTCGCCCATGTGAAGCACAATGGCATGGTCGCTGCGGGAAATCAATGTTCAGGACAGAGTAACAAAAGCATGGTGACACTGTTTATGGCCGGTGTTCCCAAAATACCTATGTTGAAAATTTGGGCAAAAAAAATCCCTAAAATAATTGCATCATGGGCGTACGTTGTGCAGTTTCTACGCATGCTCGTGACTTCACCAATTTTTCAGATTTTCACTTCAGATTTTCAACAATGCCATTTTTTATACCTACTCATTAACAGTGCAGCTGTCATTTTTTACATCCTGCCAAAAATGTGTTTTCACACTTGTGGCGCCAAATGGCACAGTCGCTGGGCAAAATCACCTTTCGGCTAATGAACTCATAGTGCCACTGTTCATGAAGTGGGGTCACAAACAGCTCATGTTGAAAATTTGGAGTGAAAACACCAACACATGCCCGGGGCATTATGGGTTCCAACTATAACACTCCACCCTGTAGAGCCTGACAGGCGTCAGGGGTGTGATTTGCCATTGTCGGCTATAATGCTCACACCATTCCACCCCCACCCTGTAGCTAGTGACAGGCATCGAGGTTTGCCTTGGACTCTTCAGACCCAAGTTCATCCCATTCTCCTATACAGCACCCATCTCAGCATATTTCCTTATGGAATGGGGTGAGCATAAGGCCAAGACCCCAGGGCACTCCTCAATACTTCTTGGTGTCTGCAGGGTAGGGTGAAGTGAAATAGCATTAGCACTATGGCCAATGTCCCAAAGGCACACCCCAATGCCTGTCACTCTCTGCAGCGAGGGGGCCTAGGTTGGCATCAGTTCAGTACTTCACTGCCAATCCTATTATGCATTTCTTTAAGTAGCACTACCAATGCCATTGCCAGCACGCCAACATTTGACACTGACAAATGCTTGTTTGCTAAGAGAGACAGAGGGGAAGAAGAGAGAGAGAGAGAGAGAGACAGAGGGGGAGAAAGTGAGAGAGGCAGAGGGACAGAAAGACAGAGAATAGGGAGTGAGAGAGAGAGAGAGAGAGAGAGAGAGAGAGAGAGAGAGAGAAACACAGATTACAGTGGAGGAAGAGAAAGAGGGACCATACCTCTATAAGCTTTCCCTGACTTTCAGGGATGTCCCAGATTTTGCCTCACAATGTTCCTGTCCCTCTAAAACTTGTGTTTCTGTGACTGAACAGTGGGTATACTCTATACTCACAATATTGTCGAACAGAGTTACAGACTTGCTCTTCTGCAGGCACTGTATTTTACACCAATACTCATACCTCTTAACTGTCCCTGATTTTCAGGGATGTCCCTGATTTTACCTCAAAATGTTATGCTGTCCCTCCTAAAAACTGTGTTTCTGTGACCAAACAGTAGGGGTTGTAAGCACAAAATAATGTCAAATATTAAAGTTGCAGATTTGTTCTTCCTTAGAAAATACATTTTATGCTAAGCCCCTTATTCTACGGGGTTCCTGAGTAGATATCACCAATTTTGAAGATGTGTCCCTGATTTTGGTCTTTTGTCCCTGATTTTTTTAAGCCTTGTCCCTGATTTATGGGGCAGGAGGTTGAGAGGTATGCCAATACTCTTAGGCTGCCTCAGTTTACTTCTTTGTCACTGACTTTTTTAAGCCACGTCCAAGTGCCAAACAGCATTGCAAATACCTGCAAGCTAACGTTCAGCATTGACAAATGCTTGTTAATAGTGTTGCCCAGATGGTGCTTTTGTGGAACCTACCACTACTTGTCACATAGTGCTGGTATCCTACTTAAGATCCTATCAGAAATCCTACAAAGACAGATCTAGGATCAGGATCAGATACAATAGATCCTAGTTAGGATCCAGGGATCCACCTCAGATCTGAAACACCCTTCTTATGATTTACCGCTGTGCTGGCACATATAACAGCTTTAAAAAATCAATCAATCATAATTTATTTATAAAAGTACCTTTCTGAAACCAAGGTGCTTATTCATAACATAAATAATACAATATATAATTTTGAATTCAAATAAAATCTTATATTTAAAATTCACTATTAAGTTACTATTCATTAAAACCACCATATGCTGACTCAAATAAGTAAGTCGTCAGTGCAGTTTTAAACTCATGGGTGGTCAGGCAATCTCATATACAATGAGGTAGAGAATTCCATAGGGTCAGGGCAACAAAGCTAAAAGGCCAGGCCCCAGATGTCTTTAGGCGAACCCTGGGAATCTCAAGCAATCCCACACCAGAGGCTCGGAGAGAATTGAGGGGACAGTAGGGATAAAGGAGATCTTGCAAGTGGCTAGGTCCCTGGTCATGTAAGGCTTTATAAGTCAGTAAACTGACCTTGAAGGTGATCCTTCACCGCACTGGAAGCCAGTGCAGTCTGCGGAGCACAGGCGTTATATGGTTCTAACTGTACCACTCAATAGTCTGGCTGCCACATTCTGCACTAGCTGAAGGCGGTGGAGGTCCACCTAGCTAGCCCTAGGTATAGGGCATTGCAATAGTCAAGGTGAGAGGTAACAAAGGCATAGACCAAAGTTGGAAGATCTTCAGGAGGAACCAGGTGTTTCACCTGGGCAATGTTCCTCAGATGGTAAAAAGAGGTTTTGACGACAGCTGACACATGTGACTTAAGAGTCAAGCCATCATCCATAATATCACCCAGGTTCCGCACCTGGTCTGAGGTAGTCAGCGCAACACCTCCAAGATCTAATCCCAAGGTTGAGCCTGCTGACAGTCCTGCCTTCCGATGATCAGGGTCCACAACCATCACTTCAGTTTTAGCTGGGTTCAACCGCAGCCAGCTTGCACTTATCCAGTCCTGGATCTTGGCAAGACAGTTTTCCGAGAATGATCGAGACTCCACCATGCTAACTAGTCATGTGGCCTCATGCTCTGAGTGCCATCATTCATATGAGTCATTAAACCGAGGTCCCATCTGCCTGGATTGGTGGTAGTTCAGGTGGATGTTAAAGATCCATGGCACTTATCGAAAAAAGTGTAGGAATTTCCCTAGTGTCCTGGCTAAATTTCTCTCATTCACTAAAAATACCAGCAACAGCTTAATCTGGTTCAAGGTCAGTTAGCATTCATCTGTATCTCCCTCCCCCAGGCCATGCCTGAAAATAGGCAGGATTTGTCTAGTGCACTTACCCAGTCAACAAAAACTAAATAAATAAATAAATACTGAGAGGAGCACATCTTGACCAGGTGGGAAGGACATGTATAGCTGATTATCATCTGTATAGCAGGGATACTCAGACCATACCACCTAATAATCTCTCCTAATGGCAGCATGTACACTGCGCACAACATAGGTGACAAGATGGAGACCTGCGGTAACCATGCAGAATAGGGAGAGGAGCAGGAATAAATTCCCGACACCACTCTTTGAGTCCTACCCTCGAGGAAAGATTGAAACCATCTGAAGACTGTACCAGACAGGCCATAGATAAGCCACAGGCGATCCAACAATGTCATATGGTCCACAGTGTCAAACGCTGCAGAGAGATAATGGAGGACTATGATGGAATGAGTCTTCTGATCGCTCGCTATTAGGAGATCATTTAGCACCCAAACAAGGGCCGTCTCGGTACTATGTCTCTTCCTAAATCCCAACTGGAGAGAATCATAGACATTGTGGTTGGTCAAATGATCATTCAGCTGTAATGCGACCATCTTCTCGATAACCTTCTCAGTAAAGGGTAGGTTAGAGACAGGTCTGTAGTTTGCCAAGCAGTCGGGGTCAAGGGAGGGCTTTTTAAGGAGAGGCTGAACAACCGCCTTCTTCAGGGGATCTGGAAAGATCCCCCCCTCCAATGACCCCCAGACTATCTTGGCTTGGACTGGGCTGATCACATCAGCGCATCCTACCAGGAGGCATGTAGGGCCTGGGTCCAAACCATAGCTGGTTGGTCACAATGTCTGGATGATCATCATTATGTCAGTGATTGCAGGCTGACTTAAGTCAGACAAGGTAAACTGAGGGCCAGACATCTCCTGCTGACCATTGCAAATTCCATTAAAGTGAGCCATGCAAATATTGGATCTGATTGTGGCAACCTTATCTGCTAAGAATCGAACAAACTCATCACACCATTCTTCTACAAGGCTCCTCCAGACTGGAGCCAGGTTGGATTGCACATTCTGTCCACAGCCGGAAGAGCTGAGCTGGTTGGTTCTGTGCAACAGCAATCTCCCTGGACAGGAATTCTGCCTTCTTCTGGGTGATTGCTGATTGATAGACCGCATAATGGTGTATCAATCGAAGTTTGTCATCATCAGGCCCGATTTTCTAAGCTCATTCTGAGGCTTCACCCACTCTCCTCAGCTCCTTCAAGGACTCATCAAACCAAGGAGACCTTGGGCGGAGGTTAAGGGGGCGAACATGAACAGGTGCTATGGAATTCAAGGCTGCCACCACTGCCTTGTTATAGGCAAGTATTAGATCCCCTGAATCCATGCATTCACTTGGTACACCCAATACGTCCAGCACCCTCATTAGGCCATCTGGGGTAACACCCCCTAAAGGACAGTACCAGGCCATCTCCGTAGAGGCAGGCCTATTTGGTGGGGCCATGAAACTGAACCCTATGGTGTGATGGTCAGACCACCCGACTGGTTCCACCACCAAATCAGATAGCTCCATCCCCAGGAGGAACACCAAGTGCAATGAGTGCCCTCTAATATGGGTTGAGGAGGTAATAAGTTATAATAACCTGTGTAAGGCCCAGCAAATTCATTAACTGGAGGAAGTTTTGACCAAACTGCAAAAGTTCATCGTCGACCCAGGCACTGAAATCCCCCAGGATCAGCCATCTGGGGGAATCCAATGCTAGGTTGACAATGAAGTCTGCAACTTCCTACAGTAAAACTTTCCCATCTCCTGGTGGATGGAACAGTAGATGAGAAGAATCCTGCACCCTACACCCTCACCCAGGATACACTCAAAGGGTTGGTGGTCCCCACTGGAACTTCCACCAATCTCAGTTCCATTCTAAAACAAATGGCTACACCCCCACTTCTACGATCCTTCCTCGGGTGGTGTATCACCGGTAGTGGTGGGTGACGTGGCCGATATTCACTCCGAGATGTGATTCATGGAGTAACATGGAAGCCACGAAGTACTCCGCAACGCGAAGTGGAGTATTTTGAGTCATAATGGAGAATGCAAAGTCCATTAGAAACAATGACTTCACATTATTCCGCCTTCCCAAAACCACTTCTCCACCAGTTGTAAGGTGAAGTACATTGATATCAATGTACTTCACTTCATTTTGCCTTGTTTTCAAGCTCCAAAAGCAAATTTTGCAGTGCTTTATGGGATTGAAGGTCACATGGGCTCTAGATTGCTCTGCACAGTCTCAGTTCTGTGTAGCGTGTGTGTAGTGGAAGATGGAGACAGTTTCCTCTCAGAGCTCTGCGATTCAAATCCTCTAAAAGCTGTTAAAGTATTTTTGAGCTATTTTTTTGTTCACAATTTAGTACATTGATTATAGGAACCCCTTCTTTGCTCATATCATCGAGTATTTATTGTTTGTGTTTGGATTTTGAATGTTAATTTAGAATAGTCAGTCTGTGTACTGTGAAGTGTGCTTTGGGGGAAGGGCGTATCTGTGGTGTAGGTAGATTAACTGGGTGAAAAAGGCAAGCTTTCTGTTTTGGTTATATTTTTCTTGTATAACTGTGTTAATGTACACACAGTAATATTTTCAGTAATTCTTGACATTATTTTGCTGATTATTGTGGTGCAGCAGTGTATAATTTCAGTTTGTTTAAAACATTTGGTTATATTACTAAAGGTTTTCAATTTGCTGTCACTACTTGTAGTGTGTGTGAGTGTGTGTGCGATATGTGCCATTAAATCAGACATCTTTTATTGTGCCACAAAGTAATTGCAGCAGTATGAACCTGCTATCCACTGCACCTGAATGAATTTTTTGTAGTGCTATGTGGTATCTTTACTGGTAGTGGATTGTAACTGTCATGCACTACTCTCCAACCAGCAAAGGCATTCTTTCCAGATTTGGATTTGTGACTTGTGAGCACTGGTTAGGTGGTGGTGTGCCCTTGCGTTGGCATCTCTTGAGAGCGCAGTGCAATCTTAATCTGTCTGTGCATTTGTAGTACACCATTAATTCTGGTAGACTTTGTATTTCTTGTTACGCTCTCATTTCACTTCGTCACCACTGGGGAATTTTTAGGATGCACATTAATTCTGGTGACTGTGTGTGACCACTGCACACATGACAGAGTACACTATTAATTCTGAGAGACTTTGCATTTTTTGCTATGCTCTCATTTCACTTCATCAGCATTGAGTAATTTGCTGGACACAAGACAGTACCGTTTTGGTGTTACACATTAATTCTGGTGTCTGTGTGTGACCACTGCGCACATGACGGAGTGCACCATTAATTCTGGGAGACTTCGAATTTCTTGTTAAGCTCTCATTTCACTTCATCAGCACTGGGGGATTTTCTGGACACAAGACAGTAGCATTTTGGGGATGAAAATTCATTCTGGTGACTGCGTGAGACTACTGCATGCATGACATCTGAGTGTGCCATTAATTTTGGGAGACTTTGTATTTCTTGTGCTCTCATGACACTTTGTCAGCAGTGGGGAGTTTTCTAGACACAAGACATGAGCATTTTGGGGATGCACATTAATGTTGGTGTCTGTGTGTGCGAAGGGCTGCCAATATTGTTGTCATTTCACCTTACTTAGTGTTACGGTGGAATGACAACGCAAACTTATAATTACAAGGCGATGTGAGCCTTTTGCATTGGCCACTTCATGTAGTGGAGTTACAATGTTAAGTGCCCATCTGCAGGCACTCGCCAGCGAATTCAAATTTACTGCATCTCTAATCACCAAGTACCCAGCCAGAACTGCTGAAGTCAAAGCTGGGCCAGCATTTTCATCCAGCCAGGTCTCAGTGATGCAGGTCAGGTCAGATGATCCAACAAGATCTGCTATTAAATCAGTCTTGTTCTTAATAGACCTGGCATTGCATAACACTACCAGTAGGATGGTGACCAAGGAAGACCGTATTACTTGCCTGCCGATGAAGAGCCTTGGGAATGGGAATCAAGGTGGGGGGAACCCTTTCCTGAGTCCATTTCGCCCCAGGGTGTCTCCTTGTCCCCACTACCCCGATCTTCCCACTCCTTTCAATTCCACGACCAGTCCCAGCCCCCACCCTCCTCCTCCTCCTCCTCCTCACTATCCCCAGAGCCCTACAATGCCTATATACCTGCAGGGGCAGCGAAGGACAAACAAAATGGTGGAAGTTCCTGAGTCTGGAGGGGGATATTGCCTAACCATCCCTGCACCTTCCCAACACATATTCCCAGCTGGTAACCCAAATAAATAAACAAAATAAAACCAACAAATACCAAATTTAAACAAATTCCCACAATCACCCCCAACAGAGTAAACAAAAAATAAATCAATATAAACTACCAAATTAAATAAAACTAAGTCAACTCATTAAAATAATTCTATCAATATTCAGAGTCCTACAAAACATAATCTATATAATCACAAGAATTCAAAAAGATGTGCTGATGAGACTGAGAGCTCTCACCAACTCCTACATCAATTAGTGATTAGATACTGCAGCACTCTCACTACTGGAGCTTCACAGGAGACTAAAAACAAATCTTAAAACTAAGATAAGATAACACAGTCATTAAGTCCAGTGTAACAGTTTGAAAAATAGAAGAATCCAACCATAAAATAGTTGATAATTCTTTAAAACTACAGCAATCTCTGTGGGAGCATTTAAACACTCCTTTGAGCTGCCACTGCTCCAAACCCCTCTCTTCTGACTGTTTCCTCTCAGCAACAGTTTTTGTACTTACAGCTCTGTTAACTTTTGTCTCATATTCTTATCTTTTTCAGATTATTTTTATTTATTTCAATCTAGGATTACAATACCTTTGAGACGAGGCACTTTTACAAAGGTTCCATGTCAGAGTGTGCAACAGTCATCATTTTTAGTTACAAACATATAGTCATTGACTTACAGACATGTAATAACCAGTACAAAGACTTGAGCTATGAGCAAGACAAGGGAAGGGGTGGTGGGGGGACTGAATGTAGGGAGATCAAGGGGGTAGGAGGTACAGGAAGTAAGGGTGAGTACGGGAGGTGGTTGGGTGTGGGGCAGGAGAGGAGATACGGGGGGGAGGTGGATGAGGGTGGGAGACAGTGCAGCCAGGGGGTCTTGTCAAGGGAATATGACAGGTAAGGTGCTAGTGGTGTAAAGACTGATTGTAAGTGCTGGGTGCTGGGGCATGTGCAGCTGGAACAGTGGAAATGTTAAGATGGGCAGTGGCAGGATACAAGCAGTGAGAGGCGCAGCTTGGACTTGAAGAGGCCGAGTGTTGGAGCAGTCGCTATGTCACTGCCAAGAGAGTTGAGCCAGTTGGATGCCTGATAGGCAGATGATCTTTGTCCTTGAGTCATGTGACATTGTGGGATATGTAGTAGATGGGAACTGGATCTCCTTGTAGTGATGTTCCTATGTCTAGGCTTAAGGAGGGCACAGACACCAGGTAGGGCAAGCCCCATTATAATTTTCTTGGCTGTGATGCAGGTTTGGTATTTTATGCGTTTGTCCAGTTGAAACCATGCAGATTGGGAATAAAGATCACATGTGTGGGTACGGCAGTGTGAGCCAGTGATGAGACAACAGGCCTTATTCGGGGAGATCACGATACATTTGAGAGCAGTGGTAGTTGCAGACCCATATATGATAAGATCATAGTCTATGATGCTGATGAGGGAGCTTAGGACAGCCACTGACAGTGTTTCTGGGGTTAGGTGTTTCCTGTGCCAGAATAATATGCCTAACCTCACATTGGAAGACTTTACAACATTGCTGATATGGACAGAGTATGACAGTTGGGGATCAAGGGTGATGCCGAGGTACTTGAATGATTGTGTTTGCTCTAGGATGGCTCCTTGTTCGGCTGCAATGGAGAGGTGGAGTTGTTTGTTTTTGTTGTGGGGCTGCAGAAGACCATAGACTTGTTTTTTTTTTCTGACTGAGAAGCAGTTTATGATTTAGGAACCAGGATTCAATGGAGGAGAAGACCCGCTGAAGCTTATTTTGTAATTGGATTGGATCAGGGTCCAAGGTGAGGATCACAGCATTGTCGGCATAGAGAATTATTTGTTCTGGGCAGCTGTCTGGTAGTGAGTTTAAGAATAGGCTGAAGAGGAGGGGTCCCAGAATGAAGCCCTTGGGGACTCATGAGTGGACCGGTCTAGGGTCCGAGAGTGCATCAGCAATTCTTACTGTTTGAGACCATTCTTCAAGGTAGCTCTTAAACTAGCCAATGGAGTCGGTTGACAGCCCAGTGTTCTGAAATTGGACAAGCAGGAAGCAGTGACTGATGGTGTCGAAGGCTTTAGTTAAGTCAATGTAGATTGAGCTTAGTAGTTCAATGGAGTCAAGTGCATTATGGATTGTGCGGTGAATTCAAGTAAGGCTGTGGAGGTGCTGTAACCTTTGCAGAACCCATGTTGTTGCTTGCACAGGATGTTGTACATATCCAGATATTCTGTGAGCTGGTCCAAGACGATGCGTTCTAGTGCCTTGGAAAATGGGGATAGTAGGGAGATAGGTCTGTAGTTATCGTGGGCAGTTTTGTCACCACTTTTATGGATTGGGGTGACATTGGCAGATTTTCATCTGTCCAGGAACTGGCTAAGGCTGAGGGAGTGGTTGAAAATTCTGCTCAGAGGACTAAGCAGTTCATCAAGGGTGAGAGACAGGATTTTGAGATCGAGGGAGTAATTACTGAATCTTGATTTACCAAGGGTTTTGGTCACATATTTGAGTACTTGGTGAGCCTTGACTGCTTTGAAGTAGAAGCGGGGGAACTGGTGGGAGTAGTGTTCATTGTGAACAGAGGGGCTTCACCATCTTTGAAGCAGTCCTGGGGTAGGACAGCACTGAGGTCGGTAAAGGCTTTGTTACATGTATCCGCTATGGTTTTTTGGTTGAGGGTTGTGGTTCTGTTGATGTTGAGTATTGATGGGGGTTTTGGGTGGATTCCTGGTGAGTTCCTTTATGTTCTTCCAGAATTGCTGACCACTGCCCCAGGAATTTGTGAGGGCATGCTTATAGTAAGTGACTTCGATTGCCGGATGGTTTTGGTGCAGTCATTGCAGGCACGTTTGTAGTTTTGGATGTCGTTTTGCCTTCCAGAGTTTCTGGCCAGCTCCCAGAGGTGGTTTCTTGTTTTTAGCATCCTGAGGAGGTCACCTGTGAGCCAAGGGTTACTGAGTGATTTGGCTTTGCATTTCTTAATAGACACATACGTGTCACAGGCCACAGTGAAGATGTTTATGAAGTGGTCAAGGCAGTGTTTACATTGGTTGCATTGAAGATAGGGGACCAGTCTAGATGGAGGAGGTGGGATTTGAGTCGAGGAAGGTGACCACGGGGTAGAACCCTGCTGATGATTGTTTTTGGTGGTGGTTTGATGAATTTATTTGATCAGGTGCAGCTAACAGGGGAGTGATCGCTGAGTGAGTCAGGAAGGACATTAGTGTTAGATATCCGCAATGGGTGACTGGTAAGGATCCAGTCCAAGAGTGTGCTGGTGCCGGTCCTGTAATTTTTTACTGGTTGGTGAGTGAACCATTTGTGTGAGGTTCGCGCGCAGTGGTATCCTGTGTGCACCAGCATCAGCCGCTGAGCCAGTTGATGTTGAAGTCGCCTGAGGACGGATTCAGTGTCTGTGGAGTGACTTTACAAAGTCAAGAACAGCTGTTAGACCAGTTCCCTGTTCTTTGGGAGGATGTAGATGCTGGCAACAGTGAGGGTTTTGTTTTGGGCTCAAGGAGGAATCTCACTGGCAGTATCTGAGCAGTTGTGGGTTGGAGTGAGGTAATGATGTGGTACCCTGTATGGAGTCTTTAGGTAGAGAGCGCAGCCCCCACCGCTTTTGAAAAGGCGATCCAGCCTAAAGACATTATAGCCAGGAAGGCTGATTGCTTGGTCTGATACTGATGGTGTGAGCCAGGTTTCAACAACTGCCAGGATGTCAGGGCAGTGTTGGCTGGTGAAGGCCTGTAGGGCATCCATTTTAGGAAGGAGGCTGCAGATGTTGATTGATATGAATGAGAGGGCACCTGAAGGCTTGCTCAGATTGGCGGCTTTAGAGCAGAATGGGCCAGGGTTTGGGTGCACGTTTCTATAACAACGTGGAGGAGGAGGAGGAGGAGGGCTAGCCTCAAGGAGCTGCGGCATATTTCTTTAAGGATGCTTTCACCTGCTAGCATCTCGGGAAATTGCGAGCATCGGCGATAGTGGGTGAGGGTAGCGGACAGGGGGACCAGAGTGGAGGGCTAAGACCAGTGTGGGTGTAGGACAGTTTCATGGCACTGGGATGGACCCTGGGCAAGGGCAGTTACCAGTGTGCATCGTGCCTATGTGGAGGAAGGATGTAGGAATATGGAAGCTTGTGGGGAGGGAGGAAAGCAGGCTTGTGGGGCATGCAGTAAGGGAGGAAGACAGGCAAGAAGAAATACAATAGGGGTAGAGAATGGTGGAGGCACATGATTAAGGTAGGACTCGGGGTAGGTGGAGGGATGAGGTTAAGACAGGCTGGTGGGGCTAGGGGAAGGGGATGGAAGAGCAGTAGCTGGATCAGTGTGAAATGAGGATATAGCCAGGAAGGCCAGGCAGCCAGAGTGTGGGAAGTGGCAAATAAAAGTTGGGGGCGAAGTCCCAAAACAGGTACCAATAGATGCAGATGGGGTGGAGCTACGGAGGCATGGAGGAAGGTCTATAAGGTTAAGATTGGAGGGAGAGGCAGTGTAAAATTGCAGATGTTTGCCATAGAAATGAATGAAGCAGCAACCCGGAAAGCAGAGCAAAGTTTTAGCTGGCTCAAGAGCCAATCCCCAAGCAGGAGGCAAAAAAGCATCCGATCAGGGTGTGGTACAGATACTGTGGGTCCAATGGCATGGCTCTCAGCAGTCCCGTGGTTCAGGGAAGTCCTACCCGGTTCGAGAGGATCTCGAGGGAGAGAGGAAAGGTATATAGCAAGTAAAGCAACTGTGTCTTTCAGAGGGTAGACTTTTTTTTTTTTAATGAAAGAGCAAGAATCCCTGTAGTAGCAGGTCTGTATAAAACTGCTAATGGAAAACTAGCCACTTAAAAAAAACCTCTATTAGACACAAAACTTCTATTAGACACTTAAATGTGCTTAGTTCTATCTAAAATCTACTTGTAAAAAGCACCAGGTGGCAAAAGCAGGGGAAAAGTCCTGGCCAATCAGAGCGGGTTTGCTGGAAGTGCCTGTGTTCTGACTGGCTGTGCTGTCACTGTACCTTCCAAGGAGCTGCAGGCGGGCATCCTGATCTCAGTCAGTGGCTGGGTGGGTGCCGGCCGACCGTGGAGGAGCTGAAGCAGCCCCATTCAAGGGCAGGCAGCTTCCATTACTATTTCTGTCTCCTAGTCAGCTCCTATCTGTCCAAACTTTCTGATCTCCAGCCATCCTCCAGTCAGCCCCAGCCTCCTTAGGGCCCTCGCCTTCTTCCTCACATGGCCTTCCCTCTGCAGTGAGGTGGTGGGGAGCCCCTACTCTCCTGCCAGATCTGGATCCAGTTCCTGCGATGCCCCCAAGGCTAGGTTGCCCATTCAATGGCCATCAAGCTGCCACAACCATGGATGCCTTTTTCCTGTTTTCACCCACTGTGGGGCACGGTGTACAATGACACCTGTGACATGGTCATGCATGCTCCCGTGTGTGTCACGTCAGATGTCTCCTTGTGCTCCCATCCTTGAAGTCATGGCTTCGTGCCACTGACCACCAGCCACACCTAGGCGTTAGGCATGCACCAATCACAAGTTCCATCCCCTCAGAGATGGAGAGCAGTTTATCGGATGCAGATCCATCTCCTCCCTTCAACCACGGCAACCCGTGCTCACTCTGAACAGGTGGCCAGCATGGCGAAAGATGCATGCATCAGCACCTCAACCCTCAGCCACTGGCCAGGCTCTTCTTCTTATCTTTGACTCATGAATGCTCTTGTTTGCTCATATGGCAATCTAAGAAACGGGTATCTGATTGCACATATGGTAGTACTCTGTTCATCATAAGTAATACAATGTATGTATTTTTAACACGTCTAACCTATTGTACCTAAGTCTCATCATTTGTAAATGCCTCCAATTCTCTGTTTGTGTATTTTCCTATTACACTGTCTGTAAATCTTATGTAACCTTCCAGGTCGCACTGAAAGTAGGTATTTTTGTCTAGTGTGCTTACCTGGCCAACAAAAGCTAAATAAACAAATAAGATCCACGGATCCTAATTCAGATAGTTAGGATCCAAGCTGGATCTGTTGCCAGGATCCCAAGATCCACAATGCTTGTAAGATCCATGCACTGGATCCTAGATGATAGGATCCACAACAACTATCTGGCCAAATGGGAGGTATATGTTGATATCCTATTTTCTAGGATACAATCTGAGCAACACTACTTTTCAATTAATACTACCCGTCCATATACCTGTAACTATGTCCTTACCCAGACCCTCTAGCTTAATCAATAGCCTTCTGTGTGGCACCAAGTTGAATGTATTTGAAGTCAAAGTAGAGTAAATCCACTGCATGACCCTTTTTTAGTTACCCAGTCAAAGAATGCTATCATGTTGGTCTGACAAGTCCTCCCTGCCATAAACCCGTGCTGCTTACTCTCCTGGAGCCCAGTTGTCTCCAAGTTGTCCACTAGAGCCTCCTTGACTAGTGTCTCAATAGTTTACTCACAACAGAGGTAAGACTGACAGATTTGTAGTTACCTGGCTGCTTTTTGTCCCCCACCCTTGCACAACAAAACTATGTCACCTACCCGCCAGTCTTTTGGAACCACCTCTGTCTGAATAAGGCTACTGAATAACATACATGGGGTTCTAAGTGTTAGAATGCCAGATAGGGAACAAAGAAATCTTCCAAGAAAATTGACTACTGTCCATTGCTTGTAATGCAATATATAGCTGCTGAAACAGAAAGCCATAGACCTGTTTCTTTCTAAGACTCATCTGTGTAGAGTAGCTGTTGATTCAGTCATGTACAGACAGTCAACGTTGACAATGTCTTAGATAATGAGTGCGTCCAAAGCAAATCAGATATTTTTAAAGAAAAGCTCAAAGCAAAGTTCAGTTGGGGAGAGGTAGGTTAATCAAACAGTGTGTTGGCAGTATAGCCAAGTTTTATGCATAAAATTACACATTTCATCAGATGCAGTGCATCAAGGACTGTGTCGGGGAAGTAACTTATAAAAAGCAATAGGTCATTGGGGTGCTGGTGCATGGGGGGAAGGGAGGAGCAGGACTGAGCAAGCTGGCAGGCTGCTGTCCTCTCCCAGAGGTGGTGGAGGTGGGTTATTGCCCCCCCCATAGTTCTACTCCCACTGGGTGGTGGTCTGGTGGGTAGCATAGGCGGGAGGGGGTGGCACTGTTGTGGAAGGGCAGAAGGGGTTGAGATGGTGCCACAGTGCATGCATGCCTCCACATGCATGCCTGGCCATGAGTGGGGCCTTGGGTGGGGAAACAGGAGAAAACCTACAAATACTACAAAACCTATATATAAAAAATAAGTTACAGTTACTCTCAAATGTCTGTAACAGTAACAGTTACTTATTATTTTGTATAAAAAGTAACACGAATTGTAATAATAATCAATACTACTATTCATGTTACTTCATATTTATTTTTATTGTGAGTTTCTGCAGATACAAAGGTGAGTTTTATTTACAAAAACAAACTGTTTGGAAGTGACATTGGAATACCAGAGAACTCTATGCTGTGGATTGGTCCCATTTCTACCTGGTGCAGTTAAAGCATGTGGGAATACGGAAAGGAAGAACAACTGATCCCAAAAAACAGGAACTAAAAATGTTTGTTACCATAACTAGTTACTTTGAGAAAAACATGTAATATAGTTATAGTTACCTGATATTAATTTCTTGAAAGTAATCTATTACTGTTATGAAAGTCATCTAATACTATTACTAGTTAATATAAAAGAAATATTACTATAACTATAGTAGTTACACGCTAGTTACTCAGTACCAATGATCATGGACAACATTTGCAACTCACTATGTAGCATCCACCCGGAGCCCTTGGGCTTTTCCCCTCCACAACTTTCCTAGGGTCAGGCCCAGATTTGCAGAACTGTGCTACACTGGGTACTCAGGTCATTTGTTGACCTCCACCTGGGGTAGCAATAAGCATACATGACCTACCTCAAAAAGGACTTAAATGCTTGGTTTTGCATGGGCGATATTTGCTTAGGGCTGAAAAATGGCATGCAGCTTGCCCCTCCTATTGTTGCCAAAATACATACATACTGTAACCTGAACCAAGAACACTGTATTATAAATCTAATTAATTATTCATGAGCTTAGCGAGGCTCCTGAATGGCTACTTGATTGGCCATTAATATCTTAGAAATGACCAGTCCAACTGTCAGCTTACGCTGTATGGCATGCACGGCCCCTGCCATATCGCTTGTACAAATATGGCAAATTTAAGATCTCTGGCCAAATTAATGGCTGAGGTACTTGCAGATAAAAATGTCCATGAAATTTCCCACAAAAATAAAATGCCAGACTTTGAACACCTATAATTTTGAGAGAATCCATCCTGATTTTATGATATTTGGCATGACCAAATTAATACATTTTAAAAATTCCACAAAATTCAGATGAAATTCTGTGAAATTTCACAGAATTTCATGAAATTTCATAACAATTCTGCAAATTTGTAATTTTCTCATTCTGCACAGCTCTATCCAGGAAGGCACACTGAGCTATACAGCTAATTTTCTAGTATGTCCTGGGTGCAAGCAAAGCATTTCTTTTTTAATGTGCCCAATCCACAGAGGTGTGGAATGCTTTACAAATTCCAACAGAGCACACACAGTACTTATATCAGTAACAAACATATATAAAAACAATAAATAAATACATACAAATATATGGAATATAAATACTGAGAAAAGGCTCACCCAGTGATGTGGAGGGCTGAGGTATCATGCCTTACCTCCTGCCATACCAGCAACCCGCGTTTGTGGTGCAAGTGGGTTGCCAGGAGTTGGCCAGAGAGAAAGAGTACTGAGTGTCCAGTGGACAGCTCTCCTCTCCCAAGGAGGGTGGTTTGGCATTCCCACTTAATGACTGCCCCTAAGAGGAAGACTGAGGGTAGAATAGGACAGGTATGCCAAATGAAGGGAGGGAGCTGTGGGACTTCGTAGTGTGCACATGCCTCCATGTCCACGTGCGGACATGTTGTGCCCCGGCAAAGTGGAGGAAAAAGAAGAAAACCAGGAAAAACTCCCTAGGTGCTGGGATGAAGATCAACCCCCTGCAGGCTGTGCACTGGTGGCTGAGCATGGCCATGGTCCTATGGCAGAGGGCATGGTCTAGTATGTCCCAGAGGAGCCAGGTGACGTGGCTGGTGGGGGAGGGATAATCAGATGAGGGCCACCGGAGCGAACAAGGAGAGAAGTGAATATAAAAAAAATACTGAAACACTGTCCCAAAACAGCTAAAATGCTAACATGAATAAAAAGCTTTTCAGACTCATTTTAAAGTTCTTTACTGAGGGGGAACTCCTAAGATGGAACAGCAGAGAATTCCAAATGAATGCTGCTGTAGCTGAGAATCTCTCTCTCTCTCTCTCTCCTGACAGTTTTATACATGCCTTGGGATAAAGGGGGAAGCAGACAAAGGAATAGTTTAAATGCACAATGTAATGCAGCAAACAGAGATGGTTGGAGCCAAGAGAGTGCCAGAGTTTACATTTGAATGGAACAAATATGCTGTACGGGAATAGTAGAACCCACAAGCAGACAAGGGGAAGACATAAGCATATAATTTATCATTGTGATTATACACAGAAATGTGCAATGTAATAGCAGGTAAGGGCTTTTGGTTCCACCTAGTCTGCACATTGTTTTTAAAACCTTCTATTTTGTGTTGCAGACCCTTCTTGATCTATGGCACAATCCTCCCCCCTCCCAAAAAAAAACACTCACTTTACCTGGACACAAACCCAGAATGTTTGAATTAGAAGTTCCAATGCACTGTCCATTGCACATGCCTGAGAGAACTGAGAAAGAAGGATGATAATGATTAGGATCTCCACAGCCTGCCAGGTAGTTGGCCAAGACTGGAGCTAGGCAGGGGAATGGCAGATGCGAAGGACATCTAGGTCTTTTTCTGTCACAGTCTATGTTTCTATCTAAATATAACAACAGCAGTAAAACAATAAGGTGTGCAACCAGCAACAAGTCATAACAGTTGGTGCAGATCAAAAGAACAGAACATGCATGAATCAGATTACGAAGTTACAGATTTCCAAGCCCCAGGTATTTTCCCATGGAGCCATAGTCCTGAAACAAGCTCAGTTCCACATAAATGTCTCCAGCCACCTTGAGCCAGTGAGGGGTACAGAGCAGACAGTTAGCTGAACCACTGGGCTTTGTTGGCTCCCAAAGAGCTTGCCTGTGAGATGGCTGTCTTTGCCATCCTCGTGGCCTAGAACAGGGGGTGTCTGCCACTGACACAGGATCAATAGTGGTTTGGGTGATGGTCCCAGCTGATGAATGGTGTGATGATTTCTGTGGTCATCTTAGACAGCAAATCAGTTTCCTACTAGGATGAAGCTATCAGTAGACTTTGAGTCCTGCTTCTGCTGCGACTCCAGGCTCAAGGAAAGACTGAAGAGAGCCTCTAAATTGATGGCTCTTTATTCAGCATTTATGCTGACTTCATTAGTCTGTGGTTACCTCTCAGATGCTGGGAGGGACAGATTGGGTCAGGTGCAGTAAGTGGACATATTGGAAGTTTGGCTGTATCAGTGTGTCCAGGAAAGGTGTTTTTGTCTCTAATGGTTCTGCCTGTTTGTGAGCTAGTGGATTTTACCATCAGCAGTTCATGTTCAGGTCAACATTTGCAGCTGCAGTGATGACTCAAATTATGAGGGACACTATGGTAGAAGATGTAGACTGCTGCTGAAAACACATTGCACATTGGAGCCCCATAGAGAAGAGTTTACTGTGAACCTCAGTAAAGCCTAATGCCTCTCTACCACCTTTGGAGAAAAGTCCTGGAACACCATTACCATGCAACCCTGCCTTTGCAGTAGGTCATGTTCTGTCATAAGCAGAAATATTCCCTTTCACTGGGCACCAAAGAAATTTAGCAAGGCTAGTTGTGGAGCATTCCTAGAGCTCAGGTACCTGAGCAAAGGATCGATGCAATCTCTTGGTCTCCAGCTGGGCTGGCCACTGATTACACAGAGGCGGAAGCACACTCTGCAGATAGGGGACTGGATTGCAGTTTTAGGCCCCGTTTGGGAAGCGGACAGATCTAAGGTTATTACACTGGCTCCAGTTTTCAATATCCTCAACTCGGTGCCACAGAAGATTACTCAGCTTTCCTTTATCTTGGGGTTTGGCTTTGAACTAGTGTCCAGTATCCTGTGCCACAGATTTAGTTCATCCCTGAAGGTCAGAGACCTCAGTCTTGAGTAGCGAGTTTAAAGTCACTCATCTTCATGAGTAACATTGAGCACATGTCCTTAATTTGTGTGAGATCAGTTACGAGTGCAGTGTCTGTTTCAATGGCTATCTTTAGCTTACACGCCATGCACCTTCCCTCAAAAATGCTGCTGTTCTCTGCAGCAATCAGCAGTCTGTTGCAGTAGTGCCAGCTGCTTTGTTCTGCATGGTCTGCACAGCCAGAACCTCAGTTTAGCAACCATTTCTATTTGATGAAAGAGGTATATGGTAGTGGATATTAAATTATGTCACCAAAAGGCCTAGTCTCAAGCAACCATTGTCATCACTGGTTCTGTGGCACCCCAGTCTATGAACTTGTTTTGTGGTTTGGGCTGTCCTGAGCTGACAGAGATGATTGCTCATAGATTTATAGATTCCTAGATGAGTCAGCAGAAAAGGACCTTCCTGGCTCACTGAGTCTGCCCATCACCCCCCCTTACTTTCCCCCCTCCAAGATTCCCCCTTCCTTCCTTTGACAACCCCTTGTGTTTGTCCCAGGTCTTCTTGAAACCCTACTGGCCCTCATACCACCTCCTCCGCAGTCTATTCCAGGGCTCAGCCACTCTCCATGAAGTAATACTTAGCATTTCCTAAACCTTCCCTCCACTTTTAATCCATCCCCCAGTTCTTTTATCTATCTTCCCTGAAAATAAGCTCTCCCCCACTTTATGGATCCCCTTCACATACCTGAATATTTCGATCATGTCCTCTCTTTCCCTTATTGTCTCCAGAGGATACAAATCCTGCTCCTTCAGTCTCACCTCATATGTCTTCCCACTTAGCTCATGTACCATTTTAGTGGCCCTTCTCTGCACCCTTTCTATGCCATCTATGTCATTTTGTAGATGGGGCATCCAGACCTGTACCCAATACAACAGGTGTGACCTAACCATGGAACTGTAGAGTGGCATTAGCACCTCCCTCCTTCTGCTGGGTGTCCCTCTACTTATGCACGCCAGCATCCTGTTAGCTTTGCCCACTGCCTTGCTGCTCTTGGTCCCTACCCTAAGGTCATCAATGATTATAACTCCTAGGTCCTTCTCCTGCCTGGCTGCAGCCATTATCCCGCCCCCCAACCCAGTGTGTATGTGGTATTCAGATTCCGCTTCCCCAAGTGCATCACTGTGCATTCTGTCATGCTCCACCCTCCCGGAGTTCCAATCCGATAGTTTTTTTTTCTCTGCCTCTACACCTTGCTCCTGCTACTGGTGATATTAAACCCCAACCCCAACAGCTCTGTTTCTTTTTTGTGGCTAATCTTTTTTATTATTATTAATATTATAGAGCTTATAAACAAGAAAACAATATCGTCCAATATACAACTGCATATGATCATAATGGAGGAGGAGAAGCATCATATTGTCTGAAGTACTATACAAGCTCTGTCTTTTCCTCATCCTTGCTCTTCCCTGAACCCTGACTTCTTACCTTGCCTGCTTTGACTCACCTTTAAACATGACTCCTATTGGTTAGCCTCTTGTATCTGCTATCATCAGCTAACAATTATGTGTTGCAGTGCTCTCTTGAATGTGTCGGTTTGTCGATTACTGTGTAACCTACCTGCTTGTTATTTCAATCAATCAATCAATCTTTATTTATCCAGGTGAAACACCATTGAGGCAGCTCATTTACAAGGTGGATCTGGGTCAGGTACAGGTATATAACATACAAAGTTAGATGATCATATGACACAAGGCACCATAAATACAATCTTACAAATAGGTTGTAGTTTGTATATCACATACAAAAAGCACAAGTTTGTACATCATATATAAAAACACAAGAGGATACATAAGTCATTAGGAAAATTGTAGCCCAGTAGACACATTATCCAGATAGCAGAAATCATGAGGTAACTGGGACACTAGAAGAAGAGGAAGGACTCCAGAATGGTTAAGTTAGAAGTCCACTTGCAAGGTTCTTTAAAAGCCTTAGCAAAGAGGGTTTTGAAGAAGGATACTATCACAGAATAACAATTTTAAGTTTTATTGCATATTGTTCCAAAGACAGGAGAAAGTGATTTAAGGCTTGCCAAAGTGTTTATTTACCTTGGGAATAACAAGAGAAGAATACTAGAGACTTCTAAGAAGGTGACTCCCTGACTGGCAGAGAGGTAGACAGTCAGAGATGTATTTAGGAAGCTTATCTGGTAATGCTCTAAGTGTCCATAGGATAGCGTTTTTATGCTGTCTATAACTAAGTGAGTTTCAGTGAAGCATAGAGTAAAGGGTGCAGTGATGAGTGGAGTACGGTGCATTTGTGATGAATCTAATAGCCTGATGATAGAGGGTGTCAAGTTATTCCATAAACCTGTGGCTATATCTGTCTGTATCATAATCCTGTGGTTCACCAAATGCTGTATAACAATTTTTCCATTGTAACTTTCATTGCTATGTTAAAGCACTGCACTGTATACATACTGCATTTCAGGGTCGCCTTGAAAAGGACTGCAGTTGTCTCAGTGGACTTATCCAGTCACCAAACCTCAAATAAATAAACAATTTCCTGGCATTGAATTTTAGCTTCAATGTTTCTGACCACTTTTCCTGTAATCTTGTTTGTTTTGTTTTATTTGTTTCACCAGGTAGGTGGATGGGATCCAAGACCTTTTTCAACCACGCCTAGGGGAGAGGGTAACAAAGATACAAACATGATAACAAACAGCAGTCTACATAAAATCACTAAAAATATTTACAATATCACAATCTTTTACCTTAGATCATTTTTCATTGACTCCTTCCCCCCCAGGTGTCCACCCTGTTTCTGAGTTGAAGACTTGTTCATCAACCTAGATACCAAGAAAAGTGCTGGGAACGATGGTCTTGAACCTTTTTTCTTAAAATTAGGCTACTCACATCTCACTGCCCCTGTTCTACATATATTCAATCTAGCACCACTGCCACAGTTCCTTCTGGCTGGAAATCTGCCCACATCATTCCCTTATTTAAAACAGGGGACCCATGCAACCTAAACAATTATAGGCCCATCTCAGTTCTGCCCATTCTCTCTAAAGTCTTTGAGAAACTGATTTATACTCAATTAAAACACAGTATTGAAACTTATTCACTTCTTAACCCAGCACAATCTGACTTTCGCACTAATCATAGCACTATCTCAGCATTGGCTATAGTCACCAGTGACTGGGTATTGCTATGGACTCCAAGAAGATCACTGGTGTAGTCTTCCTTGACCTCAGTAAAGTGTTTGATACCATTGACCACAATCTGCTAGTTATTAGCCTCATTAAATTAGGTGCCACTCCCTCCACTGCCCAGTGGTTCACCAGTTACCTAACAGGAAGGACACAGAAAATTAAAGCCAATGGCCTATTCTCAACCTCCCTGCTGATTGCCTGGGGAGTCCTGCAAGGCTCCATCCTTGGCCCTGTCCTTTTCTCCCTGTACATCAGCGATCTTGACTCACATATAACCAACTCCAAACTGCATTTCTCTGCAGATGACACAGTACTGTACATCTCTGGCACATCAGTGTCTGAATTAAGGGATGTGCTTCAAGCTGACTTTGCCCAACTTGAACGTAATTTTATTAATGCTAAACTCCTTCTCAATGCCAAGAAAACTAAAGCTATGATCTTCACTCTAATACTACCCTACCACCCCTTTGACATACCTAAAAGTTTGTTGTCACATCCCAAGCAACATTGGAAGTCGCTGTTAAATTTAAGTATCTTGGCCTTTGTTAGATAATAAGCTTTTCTTTAATGGCCATCTCGATGACCTTTCCAGATGATTTAAAAATCAGGTTAGCTTCTTCTTCTGAAACAGGGCCCTCTTTCCAATAGAGACTAGAACCAGGCTGGTTCAAGCCACATTCCTTCCTCCACTTGACTATGAGGACCTAATTTACATTTCATCTGCAACCACAAGCCTAAATAAATTGGATGTCCTCTATCATCATGCTCTGTGGTTCATTACAGACTCTCCAAACGGAACCCACCATTGTGACCTGTATACAGCTGCTGGTTGGATATCACTTACCACTCAACGTCTGCGCCATGCTGGTTTTTGGACTTTCAAAATACTCCTGAATAAGCTACTAAGCTATATTACATCACTTATCCACATCTCCCGCAGTGTATATTCACTTAGAAAATCTGATTTTATCGCCCTTGATGTGCCTAGGACTCACACCACCTTTGGCAAACGGGCCATGTCATATGCTCTCCCAACCATTTGGAATCAGCTTCAATCTACACTGAAACTATCTAGTACTGTCTCTGTTAACTTTTATAAAAAGCTATGACAGTGAAAAAGCAGGGATACTGAACAAATATTTCTGCTCAGTATTCACAAAGGAAGAGGAGGGGGAGTTACCTAAACCAAACAAGAGAAACACTACAAAGACGGGGGTCGATACCAGTCCATTTACAGAAGAAACGGTTCTGAAAGAACTGATAAAATTGAAGGTGGACAAAGCAATGGGGCCTGATGGGATTCACCCAAGAATTCTAAAAGAATTAAAGGTAGAACTAGTGACACCGCTGACTACTCTCTTTAACAAATCATGGGAGGATGGGGTGGTACTCGAGGACTGGAGGAGGGCAGATGTGATTCCTCTTCACAAAAGTGGGAGCAGGACAGAGGCAGAAAACTACAGACCAGTTAGTTTGACCTCAGTGGTAGGGAAATGATAGAATCATTTCTGAAGGAAAGAATTGTTGAGTACCTAGAGGGCAGTGGGGCACAGGACCCAAGGCAGCATGGATTCACGATGGGAAGGTCATGTCAGACGAATCTAATAGATTTCTTTGACTGGGTGACCAAAGTAGTAGACCAGGGAGGGGCTGTGGACATGGCCTACCTAGATTTTAGCAAGGCATTTGATACAGTCCCACACAAAAGTTTAATTCACAAGATAGCCAGCCTTGGAGTGGGTCCCAAGGTGGTAGTCTGGATAAAAAAATGGATAGACAACAGGACGCAAAGGGTAGTAGTAAATGGAATACACAGTGAAGAAAGGAGGGTTACTAGTGGGGTATCGCATGGTTCAGTACTGGGACCGCGGTCCTTTTTAATGTCTTTATAAGTGACATTGCAGAGGAACTGGAAGGAAAAGTATGTCTCTTTGCAGATGACACAAAGATCTGCAACAGGGTTGATACACAAGATGGAGGGAAAAGATGAGAAGGACTTGGCAAGGTTGGAGGAATGGTCAAATGTATGGCATATCAGATTCAATGAAAAGAAGTGAAAGGTAATGCACATGGGAAACAAAACCCAGGGAAGTGTACAGTGGGGGTGAGATACTGACAGCAGTAAAATAGAAAGGACCTGGAGGTAATTATATCAGATGACCTAAAGGTGGGCAAGCAATGGAGAAGGCAGTAAGGAAGGCAGGGGATACTGGGATGCATAGGAAGAGGCATCAATAGTAGAAAACAGGAAGTTGTTATCCCTCTGTACAGACAGTTGGTGAGACCCCATCCAGAGTACTGTGTGCAGTTCTGGAGACCCCATCTCCACAAATACATAGACAGAGTGGAGGCTGTCCAGAGGAGGGCAACCAAAATGGTGCAGGGTCTGCACCAGAAGACATATGAAGAAAGACTAAAGGAGCTTAATATGTATACCCTAGAGGAAAGTAGGGAGAGAGGGGGCATGATAGAAACTTTCAAGTACCTCAAGGGAATTAACAAAGTTCAAGAGGGTAGCATCTTCCAGAAAACGAGATGTGCAAGAACAAGGGGGCACAATTTGAAGATAGAGGGGGAACAGCTCAGAGGTAATATGAGGAAGTATTTGTTCACTGTGAGGGTTGTGGATGCATGGAACAGCCTCCCTGAGGAGGTTGTGGAGTCAAGAATGGTGGGGGACTTCACGAATGCATGGGACAGGCATAAGGCAGTCCTAGTGGGGGTAGGAGGAAGTAAGCTGTTGGTTAACTAGGATTTGCAGCCTATCTGTTAGGTAGGAAAATGAGCAGACTAGGTGGGCCAAGCGGTCCTTATCTTCCGTCAAATTCTATGTTACTGTGTTTCTATCTACATCTAAATTAAGAGTTAGTTGTAACTGTTTTCAAGTCTCTTCATCGCCTATATGTTTCTCCATGCCCTCTTAATGTACTGGTATTAGCCTTAGTCCTGTTGGTATCTTACTAGAACTTGCCCAGACTACTATCCCGAAATGTTTACTGTGGCCAATCATAATGATCTTTTCAGCTGATCTTAAGACTCTCTTCTACCCTTATCTTTATCACTTATCTCACCTTTTTCTATTCTTCTAAAACTCTCTCTACCCTTTATGCTCTACATCTAAATCTTACCCCTCACTCCTCACTCCTCCATCCCTTTTTCTATTCCCCTGTATGCTTTTCCTCAAATTCTTGCTCCTATGTAATTACTCTCTCCCCATGTATGCAAACTCTCGACTACTAATGTTGCACAAGGTATATGCAGTTTATATCTACCTTGTTATGCCCTAAGTTGAGCACTACATACCATGCAAACCTAAACTTTATTGTATTATATCTACTGTGATTTTTTTTGTGTGTTCTATGTATTGCATTTCTTGTCTGTATACAAACTCCAGGACCTCACTGTGAATGAGCTTGTTCAATGGAGTTTTCCTGTAGTAAGCTTGAAACTTGAAAAAACTTGAAACTTCAAAACTATCGGAGCCCTCCCTCACCATGTGCCGTGCCCCCCGCAGCCCCAATCTGCCCATACAGTATATTTAAATGTTAATAAACTTCATTCCTTGGTGATCTATTTATTTATTTGCACATCAGTTTACAACCTTTGAGCCAGAGGCTCATTTCCAAAGGTACCTTGTCACATAGAGGACAAATACAAGTACAAGCATTCTCGGTACCAGGATATAGGTTACATAGTTTACAGGCACATGTGATAATGAGCATGACAAAATACATATACAAGCATTACAGGTTCAGGGTATGGGTTACATAGATAGTAAAGCACATGTGATAAGGACAGTTATACAGGGAAGCTAGTTAGGTTACAATGGTGCATACTAGTACGGCTGTAAGAGCAGGCAACAGAGTAATAGCAGTTTAATCAGAAGTAGTGCATACTTGCATGGAGAAGGGCAGGCAACAGTAATAACAGCAGAACAAACAGAGAAGGTGCAGGATTTTAAGAGAAGTGGTAAGGATGCTGCCCAGTGGGCATCATCAGGGCACCAAGTGTTGCACCTCAGATTATAGACAGGTGCATCTACGTGTGTTGAATAGTTTGCTTCTGAGTGCAGATTTGAATTTGTAAATCATGGGGGCATCCGAGATGGGGAGCGGGAGCGAGTTGTACCAGGATGGGGCTCTATGGCAGAATGACCTCTGTCCATGGGAGGTCCTAGATCTTGGTACCAGAAAAGTGGCCTTGGAGGAGGACTGTGTACAGATCAAGGGTTGGGCTAGGTGGAGAAAGGCTGTCAGCCCAGGCGGGGATAGCCCTAGAAGAGTTTTTTTTTGCTGTTAGGCATGTTTGACATCGCAGTCGTTCATCTAGGTTCAGCAATGTTGCCATACCATAGAACTGTCACGAATGTGTGAGTCTAGGGGCCCCAGTGATTAGCCTGCATGCCTTGTTTAGGATGAGTTGAATTTTATTGAGGGCAGTCATGTTGGCAGCACCGTAGACCGGTAGTCCATAGTCAACCAGGGATAATATGGAGGATGTTACCGCAAACCGGAGGGCAGCAGGGAGAGACAGTTTTTGTAGCGATATGAGATACCTAGCCGAACATTGGTAGCTGAGGCAAGTGCATCAATGTGGGTGTGGTAGGTGAGGGCTGAGTCAAAGTTGACCCCAAAGGTACTTGTAGGAGTGGACTTGCTCTAGTGGCTGTTTGGAGCAGGGGAGGATATGGAGTGGGAAGTTGCTGGCTTAGTTTTGGGGGTGGACAAAGAGCATTGCTTTTGTTTTTTTGAGATTTATGACCAGTCTGTGCTCTTTAAACCAGGTTCCAGCTTCATTAAAGGAAAGTTGTAGGGAGTCCTGGAGGGAGGTAGGGTTACAGAGGGTGGCAAAGATGACGGCGTCATCTGCATACAGCAGAATTTTCCCAGTGCATGCACTGGGCAGGGTGTTAAGGTAGAGTGAGAAGAGTAGAGGTCCCAGGATGGAACCCTGAGGAACCCCTGAGCAGATGGGACAAGTTTTGGATGAGTCCATTAACTTTGACACGTTGGGAGTGGGCAGATAGATGGCTGGTGCACCAGGCGAGTGGCCCCATAGTGAAGCCAGTGTGGCAGAGGACATCCAGCAGGAGGGTGGGAGACAGTGTCGAAAGCCTTTGAGAGGTCAATAACACTGCCCGGCTAGGAGCCAGAGTCCAGGGAGGATGTAGGAATGTTGAAAATTGAACTAGTGCAGTGCCAGTACTGTGTCCTGCATGGAAACCATGCTGTTCAGGGCAGAGGATGTTGTGTTTGGTCAGGTACTCAGTGATTTGCGTGGAAACCAGTTTTTCAAGGGCTTTGGAGGGGCAGGAGTAGCATGGAGATAGGCGGTGGTTCCTGTCTGAGGACCTGTCACCCCTTTGTGAAGGGAGTAATATGGCGGTTTTCCATGCAGTAGGGAATTTCCCAGGCAGAGGGATTTATTGAGAAGGCTGGTGAGTTGGGCAGGACCTGATCCAGTACCAGCTGGAGAATGCTGGGGTTCATGGAGTCATCGCGGGACTATTGCTTTTAGTGCACGGATCAGGTGGGGTCTAGCTTCCTGGACAGTTACCCTGCTTAGGTAGAAGCTGAGGGTTTTGGGGGCTGGGGTAGGTAGGGAGGTGGTGGGTCAAAGAAATTACTGGTGAGGATGAGCTGAGGTCTCAAGGATGCGTTGAGGTAGTTTGCAGATGTTTGTAGGGTCTGTGAGTGGTGCCAATGGTGATCTGGGATGGGGAGGGGAGCATGTGTTTTGTACAGTTGTTTGACATTATCCCAAAAGGTTCGGGCACAACCCCAGGAGGAGGTGAGGGTGACCTGATAGTGGTCAGCCTTGGCTTTCCTAATGGCCCAGGTGCACTTATTCCATACAGCGTTATAGGCCTGCCTATCAGCTGGCGGGCTTGTTTTGTTGCAAGGTACCATAGGTTATCCCTAAGCTTAAGCAACTATAATAGGGCAGGAGTAATCCAGGGCATGTTATGTTTTTTGGTTCGGGCAGCCGTGAGGGGTGCGAAGAGGTCACAGGCTTTGTTAAAGGTTTAGGAAAAGGAGGCGAGGGCAGTGTCTATATCAGGAGCATGGTGAATGGGGCACCAGTCTGTTTGGACAAGAAATTGCCTGAGGTTTTTCAGCCCACCTGGTCTGAAACGCTGGCGGAGCTTGTACTGGGCTGTGGGTCATGGCGAGGTGATCACCCAGCGGAACAGGATAGGGGAATGGTCACTAAGTGTGCCAGGGAGGACTTGGATGTCCAGAATTTTTTAGGGCGGTTGGCGATGATAACATCTAGGAGGGTGCTGGTACCTCTCTTAGGGTTTACTCTTGTGGGTTGGAAATTAGTTGTGTCAGAGCTACGGCAGCAAAGGGGTCCTGGGTGGTGATGGAGGTGGGGCTGAGCCAGTTCACGTTAAGGTCCCCCACTAGGACTTGATCAGCCCTGTGAGGGAGGGTAGCAAGATAATCGGTTAAGGATAATAGTGCTGGGTTTTGGTTCTTTGGTGGAATGTAGGCAGAGGTTAGGTAAAGGGGGCCCCTGGAAGGGTCCAGAGTAAGCTAGGGTAAGAGCCTGTGCCCCACATGCAAGGGCCGGGGCAGGGAGTACTAGCCCAGTGATAGAATCCCTGGTATAGGTCACATAGCCACCCTTGCGCTTTGCCTACTGATCCTTCAGGTACAGGGTGTAGCCAGGAGGACAACATAGGAGTCAGGGGTGGACTTTGATAGCCAGGTTTCCACCAGTGCAATGACATCTCGTTTGTGCAGCATGACCCACCATTGGAGGGTATAATTTTTCAATATGCTGCATATATTCATGGAGCAACACTCAGACCGGGGGCCCTCCCTGGTGGGCTGGTCTGTGTGGGGCCTGGAGTAGAGATGTACATTGCCTGTTAAGAGTAGAAAGAAGACCATGGCTCTGGCCAGGATGCGGCTATATGCAGGTTTCCATGGGTATGGGGATGGGGAGGGACCTTGGGGAACAGGGATGGTAGAGATTGCCAGGTTGTGGGGGACGAGAATGATTAGCTGCCAATGGGAGCCTGGTAAGGCAGTGGGGTGGTACATAGGGGATGGGTGTTGTAGGCCAGTGTACATGGTAAATGTGGGGTGAGTAAGAGCTCGTCTTGGTGAATTGTTGGTGCTGGTACCAGTGATCCAGGGTGAGATGGCTGGTTGGTAGGATGGGGACTAGAAAGTAAATGAGGGGAGGCATTTTAGGAGGGTGGACTAACAGCTTTTATGGTGGTAGTCTGGTAAAAAGATAGAAGTATTTATGTTAACTTCTAGAAAATGTGGTTACCACTTTGGATTAGTGGTAGTGACACGGACTGTGGTGGATAGGTACAAGGTTCAAATCTCTGCTAGGGCAGCATATAAAATGCCTGGGGAGGGCAATGATCCACGATCTGGGGGGCCTGATGCAGGCTGGGTTGGAGGGGAAACAGGGTGCAAATAGCAACTCCTAGTGGTCACTGGGGTGGGTTCAGCAGAGCAGTATTGAGTCAGGATGCAGGCCAGTTTGTGGGGCTGGGTGCTGGGTTGTGTGTGGGCAGAGTTGGGGAGGAGTGAAGTGGCACAGGAGGTTAGAGGGTTCCAGGAAGTATGGGGGAGGAGTACAGGTGGTGGAGCCTAGATGGGAGAGTATGGGCCCCTCTAGTGGCTGGCAGGTATAACCTGCAAATGGAAAAGTGGCACTTAGTAAAATGATCACAGGAAGTGAGGTCATAGGGCAGCACCTATTAAAGTAGAGCTGACCCCAGGGTGGGTCGGCGGGGCAATTGACACATGCAGCATGTCGAGGGGCTAACCCCCCCCTCACAAGGGTACAGCAGTAGAGGTACTGTAATTACCTCTTTAAATCACCCGCGGTGCGATCCGCTCCAGGAGGGAGCTCCGGGACTGCAGGGCAGGCGCCAGCTGACTAGCACCTCCACCAGCCCTAATATGTTAAATAAAATAATTCCCTGGTGGTCTATTGCCCCCCCAGCCTGATATGCCTGTATATTTAAATGTTGCTAAATTTATTCCCTGGTGATCTAGCGGCCCCAGCCCCAATATGCCAGTGTATTACAATGTTAATACAATCTTTTTCTGATGGTCTAGTGGACCCCCACCCCAGCAGGTAGTGTCCACCACCCTCCCCTCCCCAGTATGAACACCATGCTGACAACCAGCACAGCCCTCCCTCCCACCATCACAACTGGATGTTGACTAAACTGCCACATAGCGCATACTGTACACAGTACATGCTCATTGATTGACAGCCGAGATGTCAGTTAGTGAGCACATGCTGTATACAGTACACGCAAGTGACAATTCGTTGGTGTCTGGCTGTGTTAGTGAGAGGAGGGCTGTGTTGGTTGCCACCTCAGGGCTTGGGCTGGGTTGGAGTGGTGTGTTGGATGCTACCTGTTAGGGTGGGGGAGTCCACTAGAGCATCAAGAAAAGATTTATCATCACTGTAATATATGGGCATATCAGGGCTGGGGTGTGTGCACTAGATCACCAGGGAATGCTTACCATGATAATATGAGGATCAGGGCTTTGGGGGATCCACTAGACCACCAGGGAACTATTAAATTAATAATAAGAGGGCTAGGGCTGGAGGGGACAGCTAGACTACAGAAATGTTTTAAATACATCTTAATTTATGGGCAGATCAGTAATGGGGGGTGCTGGATCACCAGGGAATGGTTACTATACTAATATTGGGATCAGGGCTTGGGAGGGGTCTGCTAGACCACCGGAGACTGACAGATATAATAATGAAGGTATTGGGGCTTGGGAGGGTCTGCTAGGCCACCAGGTACATCCTACAGTGGTGCATGGCCGCTCCACAGCTTGTAGCAAATCCTCTGGATGCACCATCTGTTGGGCATATGGCCATAGTTGCCGCAAGCCATGGGACTTTACGGCCAGTACTCTTCCCAATAGAGGGTCCCTGGTGCACAGGGCTTTGACCCAGGCTGCCTTTTGCTGTAGCTGTGTCAATCTAAGTGCCCTTTGGGAATTGAGCCCTTGATGTATGCATCATGTCTGATCTAAAAGAGTCTAGTAGAATGTATTAATGGTTCCTTGTGTGGTCCATCATGTAGGCCTGGTCTGGCCAAGAGGGTGTCGGTAGGACTCCAGTTCACCTGACAGGTAGGTGCCAGAAGAGGGGGCTGCAACCTCTGAGGGAATGGAGAGTGTTGCCATTGCCCCAGTCCTAGTGAAGAGGGCCACTGGTTGGGGATTGCTCCCTACAGTGTAATAAGACTGTGGATGGTTTGTTGTTATCTGTTTGGGACGGTATTCAGTACTGGATAAAGAAATGCCACAGTGCCCAGGTTGGATGATGGGTGAAAGGAGGAGTAGCTAACCACCTTATGTGGCAAGCAGCCAGCGTACTTTCATCTGCCCACTCCTAGCATAGGATGGAAATGAATGTTCTGCAAGGAGACTGTAGTAATCCCTCTTTGCAGTAGGGAAGGTGGTCATTGTAATATATGGTCAGCAGGGACTGGTTCCTGATACCATTCTCTGTGGGTGAAGATGTATAAAGGAAGCTTCAGGTGATATATAGATATGTTGCTCTTGAGGTGCTAGTGCTTGTGGAGCTGAGCAGTTCTTAGGAATCAGGAGTGGGGTGAGTGAGACTGTTGTGGGAGTAGGTGCCAGGAAGCTGGCAGGGGCATCAATACTCCAGATGCCCTCATCACGGTAGACACCGCCAAGGGGTGCAGATGAGGGGTCAGCAGGCAACACTCCATGTATGTGTGCCAACCAGAGGAAGTTGCAGCCACTGTCAGCAAGGTAATGGGGTGTCAGGTGTTCTCCTGCATGCTCAGAAGTGGTGGATACACGCTATGCCCACCAAGAGGCTGGCTGCAGGACTCTGGCCTGGGGCACAGAAGACCCACAAGGTATGCGCTCCCACCTGAAAGCATGGATGCCAATCACTGTCAGAGCTCTCAGAGTGGTACAAGGTCCTGGACACCCCTCTGAGGTGAGAGGGTCTGTGCAACATTGAGTGAGATCTTGGAAGCTGTCAGGGAGGGATGTTGGGCACCTGGGATGCATCTCATGCTACTTGGACTTCTGGATGAAGTTTTTCCCATGGTTTGGGAGATTAGAGGGACTGCCAGGAGGGTGTAAGAACACAAGGGGATGTCCCATTAAGGACATCTCCCGATGACTTTCACGCCTTGTGGTTCCCTGAAGTCATCATTGGCATCCTGATGAAGGGTGACCCTGGACACCTGCATCCTGAGACTACCAAGCAACTGCAGGATAAGTGAAGCAAGCACTGCATAGAGACAGCAAAGAGTCAGGTAGAAAATTCATCTCCATGAAGTGTGCGGGGAACTGGAATCCCCAAATGTGGTTACGGGTACCTATGACCTAGCCACCAGAAAGCCATCCAGTAGGCCAGGTCAAGGGGTGTACCTTAGTGTGCTGAGAAACTGGAGTGGGTAATGCCAAGAGAGCTATGCTGGCTGCCAGAGTGAAGCCAGCAGTTCACCCTGTTAATACTGGGAACCTTACCAGCTGATGTACTCTGTAAAAGTAATGGACCATATGTGCATGTGATGCCAATAGACAAAGGGCAAAGACGCAGAATCTAGTGCAGAGGATGATAGGGACCCTCAGGTACAATGTTGCCATGAAGTAAGGGCAGGTCACCCTAGTCACCTAGAATAGTGAGACAAAGATTACAGAAATTGTTGGAGATCATGCTCTGAAGGAGAACCGCAGGAGGCAGGAAGGGATAAGCTGTACCAGAGCAGGAGGCTGCTATGCAGTTAGCATGTCCTCCCATCTAAGACAAGGGTTGCAATGGCTACCCATGAAGACCAAATTACTGTAATGAACTGTGTATGAGCTGATGAACTGATGTCCTTGTGCCTGTGATTACTAACTGTGCATATGAACTTTGGTGTGAAGCCCTTCATTAAAGACAGGTGCTTGATGTAGAGTGGTCAAGAGTATTTTATTTCTCTGTCTAAGGTGCCCACATCCAACTCCATCAGGAGTCAAGCAACCTGGTAATGTTGAGTGCATGGGGTTACCAGCAAGCAGTTCCATAATGTACTCCTAGACATTGGAGTTCTCTTGGCTATGCCCTCCCTAGCCGTCTAGGGCAGTGACGCGGGTTGGTCACATTGCCACCTGAAGGGGGTATTGTTTTAGGTTAAAAGAGTGTGGTTCCATGTGAAAATCGCGATTATAAAATCGCGACTACAATTTCAGCACCTCCTTATCGGTGACTGCATTAATAGCGCTCACAAAGTTCAGCTCCCCACAATCTCAGCTACCAAGTAATAATAGCACCGGTCGCTGATAGAGCAGTAGCGATTTTTTACGTAGATATTTGTTTGATGTATAGTGACTCGGTTGGCGGCGATTGCGCCAGGATCCTGGACCAAGGTTATCTTTTTCATTCCCCTTGTTTACAAATTTAATGTTTACAAATTTAATGTATTGGGACACTAGGGGTCCTACGAGGGTACCAGTCAGGCTGTGCTGATGAGGGGGGATTTACTAGATGGGCTCAGCATGTCTCAGGGTTGATGCAGGGGTCATCTGTTTGCTGTTTAAGTTGATATGTGACCCAACTGGGTCAGGTATGGGGGTGCTGTTGGATGACCTATCCTTCTTCATCTATGGTGCCCCCACCATTTGGGAGCATAACAGTTTGAAGGGGTTTGAAGTATGCCTGAAGTGCAGTGAATTGATCGCCGCCCTCACCAGAAATTCAGCTACCATGTAATAATAATAACACTGGTGTTTACTTACTATTTACGGAGTCTGTGTCTAGTAAGCTGCTCTTCTGATAGTTTATCAAGATATATTATGATTTATATTACTTCCTATTTCGATCCCACAATGCAATAGCCTACCTCTTAAAGGTACCAATACCATGTCTGTACCGAGATCGAGGTTACAATGGACGTGGAGTTTATTGCAAGCCAGAAGGAAAGCCACTAGCCTTATTTTTCTGGTTTTCTTATCGTCTCGTGACAAAGAAAGGAGGAAAGGTGTATTGGCGATGTGTGGATGCACACCGCTTCAACTGCCTTGCACGCATCCACACAATAGAAGGCAAGGTAACTGCTCAACTGAGAGAACATACTCATGTTGTGGATGCTGGGGGAGTTGGTGTACGTAAAGTCATGGCTACTGTAAGAGGCGTGCAGAGGTTGTTTAGAGAGCACTTCACAGGTTGTGGTGCAATGCACTTCTACTGCACCTCACTCGGTTGCTGGTTGATTGCCAGATGTACAGTTAATTAAAAGAACTGTGCAAAGGATACATCAGGTAGAACGCAGTTGCCCCGCTACACCCAGCACAGTGCAGGACTTGGTCATTCCACCTGAATTTAAAGTCATTGAAGGTGGTGAAAATTTCCTGCTGTTTGATAGTGGCAAGGAGCAGGACAGGATTCTAATGTTTGCAACCAGTGCAAATGTAAGATTTCTCAGTGAGTGCACTGATTGGGTGATGGACAGCACATTCAAATCATGTCCCACGCTATTTGACCAACTGTACACCATACATGGTGTTAAGTCAGGAACAGTTGTCACTGCTATTTTTGTACTCATGTGTTCATGCCGAACTGCAACATATGAGAGGGTATATTCCCAACTTAAATCACTGTTGCCAAACCTAACACCGCTAACAGCTATTCTTGACTTTGAGAAGTCTGCATGGAAAGCATTCGCCAATGCTTTTCCATCTGCAGACCTGCGTGGGTGCTTTTTCCATCTAGCACAATGTATCTGGAGAAAGATTCAGAAGTTACCAGATATACATGAATGTTATAGTGCAGACCCTGATTTTGCTTTACACATTCGCATGCTTCTATCACTTGCTTTTATACCACCAGCTGATGTAGCTAATGCATTTGACAATATGCCTTAGTTTGAATTTTTTGAACACAACGATGAACTACTGTTGCTCTTACTTGAATATTTCGAGACCACTTGCGTCAGAAGACAATGGGGCCATTCTGGACATAGGAGGACAGCATTCCCCCCTTATCAGTGGAGTTGCCGTGGTCGCTGATAGAGTAGTAGCGATTTTTTAGTCGCTCATATTGCCGTCGCTCATTTGTAGTCGCCGTTTTCACAGGTAACCAAAGAGTCTGACCTTCTGCTGGTTCCAAAAGGGAACAACCAAGGAGCCCCCTATTTTCAAAAGATTTGTTTTGCCAGAGGCACGGCATGCTAGGAATTTTGGAAGGTAAGACGCAATGTGTCTGTCGCAGAGATAAGTGCAAGTACAATGCTGTAAATACTGAAGGGACCAGTCACTATGCTTTCTGGTGTACCAGGCACACTATCTCATAAGCAGCTGTTACAATCTGCCCAGGTAAAACTGTGACTTAAGGTGGGGGTGGGGGCTGCTTACTGCTTACCCATTTGTTGCACAAAACTCCAATGAGAGCTTTCACTGTATACATAAAGTTACCAACAGCCCCTATTTTCCCAGTACAGTCCCTATTTTAGGCAGCATGTTCCGGTGTCCCCACAAGTTTAGCAAAATGTCACTTTTGTCCTGGTTTTGCTTATTTGTCCTAGTTTTGTCCCTTTTTTTGCAGACTGCTAATCCTTGAGTGACAGTTATTTCAGCACCACTGTGGCTGCTAGAGCTGGACAACAATTTGCGTCCTCAACTCCTGCACCTATGTTTGCACCACAAGCACGTCAGCGGAGCACGGTAAAAGCATGTCCCTTCTGTTAGGTTAGACTGGGTAGTAGTGCAAACAAGTGTGGTGGACATCTGCCTGCCAGCAACTGAGAGGGACTCCAGACAGAAGAGACTGGCAGCAGTGAACTAAAGTACCCAAACCTGATCAGCTGCAGGAAATGTGTGAAAACAATCTGGAGTGGTGGTGGGAGTCACTGAAGTGAAGCTTCCTCAGCAAATGAGGTGAGTGTAAGCAGGTTGGGATGGGACTATCAGGAGGAGCAATACATGCAGCTCGAATGTCTGAACACAATTTAATGCAGGTTTGCTTCTAATGCACTTTCTGTACATCATGATTTGGAACTTGCTGCAGCAGAATGAAGTATTGTTTTAATCTGGATGTTTGCTACTGGTGTTACTGTGGGCAGCATGGCCAGAGCAAGCAGCAAATTTGATTATGTGCAGCGTTGTCTGTGGCAGTGCCTGGGAGTGACACAGTGGGGGCAGGTATGGTCGGATGGACCCTGTCCCAGTTTTAGACCTTGGAAAGTTGGTAGCTTTATGTATGCAAGATTATAATAATTGCAGATGATTTCCATGCACAGTATTGTATCCTGTCCAGTTTTGTAGACTATACAGTATGATCTTTCAAATTCTAGCCATGCCACATGTTTACAACTTGCCAGATAGGAGTATGGTGGATTCTGTTTTAGAATGGAGAACATTTTATAATTCATATCCAGCAGTGTTTTGATTTTCTCAAAAAGGATCCCACACCTCTGCAACACATCTGCAAATCACTTTACAAGTTTGCTGGAAAAAGGATTAATGGCCGCCACACATATAGCCTGCTGGCGTATTTCTAGAGATCTTCACAGCGTTGGTTACAGATTAAGGCAGGCAGTAGGGGGAGTATTGCAGCTCTGGGATGATGCATCTGGTGCGAAGAGTGGGATGGAAATAGATGTAGGACTAAGGTGTAGACTGGGATAAGTCCTATGATAGGGAGCAGGTAGGGGTCTACTGGACAACCAGAGAAGGACACACACAGGAGGGAAAAAAGCAGACTAGCAGCAGCAGCCCAGAAGCAGGCCTAATGGTCAGGGTCCAGCAGGTGGTGGGATGACAACAGCAGTAGCCCCTGTCCCCATGGCACTGTGCATGGCATAGTGCTATGAAACTGGAACTGTACCATGCAAAGTTCTCCATAGGTATCACTAAATAGGGAATGGTGGGTGTAAACCCCTTCTGCGCCCAGTATTATCTGGCAACCTTCATTTGCAATGCAGCTCACACTTCCCTGTGCTGATGGGTCCCTGGATGATAAAGTCAGCAGTTTCAAACACCTTGAAATTACACTTGACCTCCACTCTAGATTTTTCCTTCCACATCACTATAATCTGCAAATATGTGAATTCTAAACTTGACATGGCCTTCAGGGTAAGACTTTGTCTGCCCTCCAAATCATGCCTCGCCGTCACTCAAGGGGTACTGCTGCCAGCTCTCACCCACGGTCTGCTGGCTTTCGTTGGCACTAACAAAGCCACTCTCTCTAAATGGGATGTAACTTATAACAACATGTCAATTTGCCTTGGCCAGCTCCAGACTCATCCACTGCTTCCACCTCTATGCTGGCCTAGGCTGACCTCCCCATCAAGACAAATGCTAATTTCTTCCAGGCTGTTTTGTTGACAAATTGTCTCAGACTGGCTCCCCACCTGCCTGGCCACCTACCTGCACTGACCCACCTCAACCTACTGCCTAAGATCTATTGACTCACCTTCTTCAAGAGCACAGAGGCAACATGGGCTTAGGCCACTTGATGTGTGCCTTTATTCCCCCAAATACTGTAACTCTCTGCCTCCTAATGTACACAGCCCTCCCAGTAACCTGCAGCACTGCGGAGGGCTGAACGGCTCTGTGCTCCTCGCTGGCCCTTGCTCCTGTCCCTAATCTGACTAGAGTGGCTGTCAGACCTAGTTATCTCCAGTTATTGCTGCTATCTGTCAGGTGCACCTGTTCCACACTGCATACTTGTATTAGTCGTCACTAATATTGCTACTATTTCTGTGAGGCACACCTGTTATAATGCTTACCTGTGTTTAGAAGCTAAACCCTAGTATTGATATCTGTTATTATTGTAATCATGTTGCTGCTCCCTGCCTTGTACTGAATTACCTTTTGTTGATTTTGCATTCCTGGTTTGTAATTTGTCACTTTTACTATTGTTGTTCTAATGTGCCTGCCACTGTTGCTGTATTGTTTTGTTCTTGCTGCTATTGGCTTATTGTTTCTGTAACTCTCCTTGTTTGTACCTGAAATAATCATCTGAATGGTCAGTATACTTCCCTGGCAAGTAAAAACAAATAAAGAAACTTAAGTGCAAGAGTGTCCTCCCCCCATGACTGAAAACACCTTTGTGTACCCGTCTGAAGTGAGGAGGCATTGCGGAGGAGGCTATTTACGCACAGTTTTGCATTTTTTCATCTACACACTTTGTGGCTAAGAATTGTCTGCCCGTACTCTAGATGCTGACTGGTCCATAAAAGCCAGGTGCACTTCCTAACCAGGGCTTTTACTCACACCCAGAGCACATGATGTCTACTGTATATGGGGCTGGAAAAAATGGAACGTATTTTCAAGTGGATGCTGTCAGCACTGGCAGAGGATTACATGACCTCAAACAACTACGACACAATCACTAGGTCAGCTGGTGGCACTACAAGAACTGTTCAACTCTGATGGTACTTTAATCAGGAGATGGGGGAGAGGATGAGGAGAAGACATAGAAACATAGAGGTTGGCGGCAGATAAGGGCCCAAGGCCCATCCAGTCTGCCCATTTCTTTTCTTCTAACTTATAAATGTGCCATCGGCCTTTGCTCTGTCAGTGGCCTATCTATTCATATACATCTGTACTGCTCCCTTATGCCTATCCCATGCTTGTTTGAAGCCCTGCACTGTATTAATAGCCACCATTTCCTGAGGTAGGCCGTTCCATGCATCCACCACTCTTTCTGTGAAAAAGAATTTCCTCACATTCCCCCTTAATCGGTCTCCCTCTAATCTCATGCTGTGTCCTCTTGTTCTGCTATTTTTCTTATATTGAAACATGTTAAGACTCTTTCACCTTGTTAATGCCCTTAAGGTGTTTGAATGTTTCGATCATTCTCACCATCTGACCAGCCCGTGGCATGGAAAGCAGAGGCATCCATGCCTCACCTACAGCCATGCTGGTGACCCGGGTTCAGTGACGGACACAGTTCACCAGGGGCCTGGCTGGGGAGAAGAAGATCAAGTATCTAGAGGATGGTTCTACTCCTCTGGGAGGGAGGGTTGCAGGTTCTTGGCTCTGACTTGATCCCTAGCAGAGGCCTGGGGACACAGGCATTCAGTGCATCTTGGAGTTGGGTAGATGGCGGCCATAGATGCCTCGCATGTGGCAGCATGTGTGGTGCATCTGGACAGTACAGCACATCCATCCTTCTGTACTGGAACAGGAAAAATGGCCAGGTACAGCACGAATGACACTAACCCCCTGTATGCTCCACACTGGCACAGGGCCCTCTCCTGCACTGGATTCTTATCGTTGACAATATGGCACCTACCATCGAACCCCACCACAGGGGGTAAGCTGTGGGGGAAGCATTGGGAGGAAGTAAGTCTCTGGGATGTCGGCTGACAGGTCTGGGGGGGTCAGTGGAGGGCCAGGCTGCACTGCGGCGTAGAGATGAATAAATTAATAAAAAAAAATCCTCACCATCTGCAAATGGCAGATAAAAACCCACCCTAAAACTCTGCCCACAGCCTCTGTATCAGTGTCAGGAGTTTCATTTGAGAGTCCCTGGTAAATGTGTTTGGCCTGGGCAGCGGACAACAGCAGGAGAACATGCCCTGAATGATGGAGGCCACCGCAAAAAGTAAATACGCACAAAGACAAAAACAAGATGATTAGTGCTGCAAGCCAGAACAAGTACTGCATTCAAGGGTTTTTGTCTGCTATCTGCCTAACCTTTTACGTTAGTCTTTAGAATACCCACTAGACACCCTCCTTAAACAGTGGAGCTGGTTGTTCAGGCAGATCCATAGGAGAACAGGGCTTAGTGGAAAAGAACAAGGTTAGGTGGAATCTAATTAGTTAATAGCTGAAGTATGATGATTTGTATGGCAAGCCAAAACAAGAGCAGGTCGAACAAAAGCATGTCTCAGAAAGGTTTCAAGCCTTGAAAGGCGTTCATGCACTTCACAGAATAAAGGGAATCATATACAAGAGACTGTGCTCCATGGACTGCCAAACAGAAAATCAAAACCTGCAGATACAGCATTTAATGACCCATACCTGATCATAATTAAACAAAAAGAAAAAGAAAAATCCTTCCAGATGCTACAATAGTTGTGTTATGTTTTCTTTTTGCACCCGGCAGCCTCAGGCATCCTTCCAGGAGTGCTGCTCAACAAGGCCTCTACTCCTACCTGAACCCTCGCCTCCAGATTAGTTCTCCTAACCACCCAGGCAGGCCTAGCCCCCGAATCACCCTCAGGCCGGGTCTGGCCTCATGCAGCATATCTGAAATTAGGAGGCCTACCTGAGCGCGGGTCAGTCGTGGAATCCTCCGAGTCATGGCTGGCGATGGGATGTGGGCTCTGCCCCTGGAGCCCCCTTCATCTCCACGGAGATGAAGCGGGTTTATTTTTTTTTTCTGGCTTTGTTCATCTCCAGGAGTGTGGCAGTGCAGTGATGTCAGCACGGCTACGCCACAGATGTCCGCCACACTCCTTCCCTCTACTTCCGCCCAAGCGTATGTAGTGCATTCAGCTTCCACCGGGGGCCAGTATTTTGCCAGGCAAGCCCTGGATCCCTCCCCAGAAAGAGGAGAGCAGTCCACCAGATGCTCTATCCTTTCTCTCTTGACTCATTCGAACTCTTGGAGTACCATGCATCATGGGTGTGTGAGTAAGGCGTCCAAGCGCCTCAGCCCTCAGAGCCACGGGCCAACCTCAAATGGTAATCATAATAGTAAACAATTCTGCTCATTGCTGGGGTGCAGTGGGGTGGGGGAGGGCACTGCATCAGATGGATTTCATTGAGGTTTTAGGGACCTTACTTGATAATATGTAAGAATAATTCACAACTGGTGTGTGGTAAGGGATTGGAAGTGTGAGGCACAGACAAGTAGCTTTAACTAGTTGGGGAGGCGGTAAGACTTGTTCTGCTGCATGTCCTGTTGAGGGTTAGTATGTTTATAAAATGTATTGTTTAGGCAGAAAAATGCTCTACACAGATACACAGAAATGTGACGGCCGAGAAAGGCACCACGGCCCATCTAGTCTGCCCAACTCCCTACCTTCCACCTTCTGTTATGCTTCCACCCTCTTTTCCCAACCCCTTAAATCTATCCCAAGCCCTCTTGAACCCCTCCACCATTTCAGCTGCCTCTGCGTCCTCCGGCAGCTTATTCCAGGCCTCCACCACCCTCTCCATGAAATACTGCCTCCTGACATTACCTCTGTATTGCCCACCTTCCAGTTTGAGGCTATGTCCCCTCGTGTTCACTCCCTTCTTCAATTTAAACAAGCTGTTACCCTCTACCTTATTTATTTCCTTCAGATACTTAAAGGTCTCAATCATGCCCCCCCCCCAGTCTCCAGAGGGTACAAATTCAGCCCTCTCAATCTTCTCTCATAGGTACATCCTGCATCCCTCGTACCATTTTAGTTGCCCTTCTCTGCACTCTCTCCATCAGCTCAACATCTCTTCAGAGGTGAGACCTCAGAACTGCACCCCATACTCCAGATGTGGCTAACCATGGTTCTGTATAGTGGCATTAGCACCTCCCTCTTCCTGCTATTAAAACCCCTTGCAATGCAGGCCAACATTCCATTTGCCTTTCCCACTGCCCTGCTACACTGGATGCCCACCTTGAGATCACGCGATACCATAATCCCCAGGTCCCTTTCCGTTTCCTTCTCCTTAATCACCCCCCCAAGGGAGTAAGTTTCCCTCCTATTCCTCCTCCCCAGGTGCATCAGTGAGCACTTTTGTGTATTAAACTTCAATTTCCAGGTGTCAGACCACCTCTCCAGCCTGTCCAGGTCCCGCCTCATGGCTTGCACCCCACTAAGTGAATCCACCCTATTGCAGACCTTTGTATCATGTGCAAACACACCCATCCCTCCAGACCCTCCGCTAGGTCACTAACATAGATGTTAAAGAGTATAGGTCTTAGCACTGACCCCTGTGGCACCCCACTGGTCACCACCCGTTCCCTGGAATGTGTCTCATTTACCACCACTGTCTGACTCCTTCCCTTCAACTAGTTTTCTACCCACCTGGTGATCCTGTTGTACACCCCTAGTCTGTCCAGCTTATGTACCATTCCACCATGTGGAACGGTGTTGAAGGCCTTATTGAAATCCAGATAGGCCATGTCCACTGCTCCTCCCTGGTCCACTATCTGTGTCACCCCATTGAAAAACTCTATCAGGTTAGTCTGACAGGAGCTTCCCTTGGTGAAGCCATGCTGCCTGTCAACATGCATGCCATTTATCTCCAAGTATTCTGTCAACCTGCTCTTTAGTAGTTTTCCATTACCTTCCCCACCACCGAGGTAAGACTAATAGGGGCGGTAGTTTTGACTTCGTCCTTCACCTCTATATGTAATGCAACCACCTCTGCCTCTTCCAGTCTGTTGGTACACCCTGTGACCAGGGACAAGTTAAACAGCCTCTAGATGCGGCGCCAGTTCATCCTTCACCTCCTTGAGAACCCTTGGGTATATTCTATCAGGCCCCATTGCCTTGTCTACCCTAAGTCTACCCAGCTCTTCCCTTACTCCTTCGGCAGTGAATTCTGCCACAGCCACCTGCCTGTGGCTGTCACCCTCCCCACCCCATCCTGGTCCCCAACCCTCCCTTTCCTCTGTGAAGACTGAGGTGAAGTAGCTGTTTAATGCCTCTGCTTTTTTGAAGTCCCCTTCCAGTATTGTTCCACTCACCCCTTATCCTTCCAATCCCAGCTGTGCTCTCCTCCTTTCTCCAACGTACAAAAAGGTTTTGTTCCCCTCCTTGCCTGCTATCCTCTCCTCAGTGGCCTCCTTAGCCCTCCTTATCTTTGCCCTGCATCCTCCTTTTCTTTTTCCCCTGTAGGTTTCCCTGTCCTCATCCTTTGTGTCCTCCTGTACTTCTTGATTGCTCTGAAGAGACATTTGAAATTTAATGAAAACCCAGCCATGTGGTAAGGTAACTCTTACCTCACAGTCATATGATGTAGTTCAATTAATCCTGTTCAATCATGTTCAACATTTTCTCACGGCTGCTTTATGTCTCATATCTCATAAGTATCCCAATTTTCAGAAAGTTTCCCTGATATGCCCATTTTCCATACTTCTTTTGGCACCATTAAAATACTCCCCAAATCAGTAGAATCTAAAGGCTAGTTTACTTGGCTGCATTTGACCTGCAGCAAACATGGCTGCATTTGCACTGTGGTAAACTGAGTACTCGAGTTGCTGCAGTGTAAATGCGGCCATGTGGACACTTAACCGATTGCGATAAGTCTTTCCTGACTCCTCTCCCAGAGCTGCTGCTGAGCTGGGGACACATACTGGGCCATGTGCTGTAAGCAGTCATGTGGAAAGGTTGCACCACTCACTCCGATGTGAGACAGATGCTCCATCCTGCCCTCCCATGATGCCTAAAATGGACATCGCCAGGCAAACAGACTAACAGCCCCTCTCCAGTGCACCTTGTATTGGCACTGAGAGGGGCCATATGAATACAACTTCATAGCAGAGCAGGGGCAGGGCAACACCAGAGCTGACCACAGCTTGCACCCCAGAGGCCCAAGAGGGGAAGGAAGAGCCACACCTGGGTGGAGTGTATGCCAGGCATGACAGCAGGGATGGTGAGGCAGTTTATACCAATGTCTGTGGGGCAGGAGAGAGAGAAGCCTCCTATTGTTGTACACCTGGGGACAAATGACCTGGTGGGGTGTGGGGCTGAGGGGGTGCAGGACAGGTCTGAGGTGGTAGGGAGAATCTGCAGTGAGGCAGGTAGATCAGTTGCATTCTCTGAAGTTCCAGTCCTTAGGGCAAGTACTATCAGAAAACAAATAATAGAAGAATTCAACAGATGGTTGGGGAGAAGGAGCACAAGCAAGGGGTACTGGCTGGTGGGGAGGTGGGGTAGAATGTGGGAAAACAAAGAACTATATGCAGCAGATAGGCTGCACTTAAGTAAGAAGGGCACAAGGGTACTGAAACTTAAATTGGAGGAATATTTGTTGACCAAAATTAGTTTATACTGAAGGGGGTGCGAGTAGGATGTGCTCATATCAGGGGACCAGGAAAGGAAGACCAAAGGGCCTCCCATAGCAGGTCACAGGGTGGGTGAAGGGAGATCAAAATGGGGAGGAGAAGAAGAATGGGAGGGGGAATTGTGACATGGGTCACATTGAAAGGTGGTATCCTTGAATGCAAGGAGCCTGGCTAGTAAGATGACTGAGCTACAAGCACAGATGGCAGAGGGAGAGGTAGACTTAGCAGCCACTACAGAGATGTGGGCCAACCAATACCATGACTGGGACCTCATGATCCCCAGGTGGGCGTAAGTTGTACCAGAAGAACAGAGAAAAGGGAAGAGGAGAGGGTGACTTTATTTGTAAGGAAGGGGATCTTGTGCACTAATGAGGAGATAGACAAGAGCAGGACTGAAGTCTTATGGGTACAGCTCCAAAACCCTAAGGGGAGGAAGGTTAGATTGGGGGTGGTGTACAGGCCATCCTCACAGGATGAAGAAATGGACAGGGAGCTGGGGGAGCAGATTAGAAGGCTAAGTGGCAGGGGCAATATTGTCTTGACAGGGAATTTGAAATTGCTGGGGATAGACTTAAGCACCCTGGCTGCTTTCTGTTCTAGGGAGCAGGTTCTCCTGGAAGTGTTCCAGGACTGTTTCCTGGTGCAGGGGATCACAGAGCCAACCAGGGAAGGGACCATACTGGATCTGGTGCTGTCAGACAGTGAACAGGTCCAAGACATAGTAGTTGAGGACCCCCTGGCAGGCAGTAACCACTGCACAATGTGGTTCTCCCTCAACTTGAGCAAGGAAACAACCAGGACTAAGACGAGAGTGGTGGACTTCAGGAAAGCAGACTTTGGAAGGATGGGTGACATCCTAGCAGGGCACATAGCCCAAATCAGCCCAGAGATGGATACGGACCAGAAATGGCCCACTATCAAGCTGGGACTGATTGAGGCCACAAACACGCGTGCAAAGACCCACAGTAAGAAGCCTATGACTAAAAGACCAAGCTGGCTCAGCAAGGAGGTGACGGAGAAAGTTAGGATAACAGTGTGGTATTCCAGAGATAAAAAAGATCTATGAGAGAGGTAGACAGGGAGAAGTACTCAAGGAAATCCAGTGAAGTGAGCAGAATGATCAGGGCAGCTAAGGCCGCAAGAGAACTAAGGCTAGCACAAGGGATCAGAGAAGGAAAAATGATTTCTTCAGGTACATGAAAGAGAAAAAAAGCTGCAAAGATGGGATTGTTGGGATTAAGAGGGAGGGGGGCTGGCAGAAAGAGGGGTGGACCAGGCAGAGGCACTGGACGAGTACTTCTGTTCAGTGTTCACTAGGGAAAAGAATGGCCCTATGCCACAGGGGATAATAGAGGTGGCAATAGAGGGTGCAGGGGTTACTGATGTGGAAATCCCATAGGACAGGGTTTTAAACGGCTTTAAGGCCCTGTGGGTGGAAAAGGCACTGGGACCAGATGGTGTGCACCTGAGAGTCCTGAGGGAATTAGTTGAGGTCCTGGTGGGACATCTGGTGGACCTGTTCAGCACCTCACTGAGGCCAAGTCATATGCCTCAGGACTAGAGAATGGCACGTGTGGTGCCTCTCCGCAAGAGCAGACCCAGGGATGAACCGGGTAACTATAGACCAGTCAGACTTACCTCCATTGTAGGAAAATTAATGGAGACCATTCTCAACGAGAGACTGGTCTACTTTATGGAAGCCAAAGGTCTCATTTATTCTATTTATTTGAAATTTTGGAAAGTACATTTGAGCCAGAGGCTCTGTTACAGAGGTTCCATGTCATTATATTCAGCAATGGTACAGAAAACAGTGATCGGATACAGGTTACTTATAAGGTGAGGAATACACAATGCTGGACACAAAATTTAGTTCACTTGGTAGAGATATACAAATGAATCCAGGAACTTACAGTTAAGACATAAAGACGACTAGGTTAGTAGTTAAGCCCGAAATTGGGCTACCAGAACATGCTTAGGGAAACAGTTCTATTGTCGCAAGTGCTTCCGTAAGAGGACCGCAGGGGGAAACCTTAAGTCCATGGAGAGTTAAGTGCAATTCTGAGCCCCTCCAATACACAGAGGGTGGAATGAGGACATTACGAAGGAGAGTAGTGAAAGGCAACAGAGCAGGGAAATGATGAGGGAAGGGGCTGAGTGAAGGGAAGGGGCAGTGGGGCTCCTGGGCAGGTGGAATGGGGAGGGACATATGGAAGAGGGGAGGAAAAATAGGTAGAGAGAGGAAACTTAGGAAGTAAGATATGAGGAGGGTGGGTGACAGGGAGTAGCAGGGCTAGGGGGAAGGGAAGTCCTCGGGAGAGGTTTGGGAGAGGAGTCATGGAGAAGGAAGAGGTGGGGTATGGACAGAGGGGAGTAGGAGGAGGAAGGCAGAAGTGGGGGGCAAGCAAGGATGCAGGAGGGAGGGGCAATGCAACACAGAAGCATAGCAGTGTGCAGTAGTCAAAACGAGAAAAAGAGGGATGGGGACTAGGCCCCCAAATGCATTTGCTGGTTGAGGTGACAAACTAACGGAGTTTTGTTTTTAAGGGACCAAGTTTTACTTCCTTCATGATGTCCATGCTGAGGGCGTTAAGCCATAGTGGTGCATGGTATTCATAGGACCATTGTCCTTGTGTGGTCCGATGGAAAGGAACTCTTCTTGTTAGCTTGTTAAGCGCTCTGGTGATTCTGGTGGCATTCAGTGGGCCAAGGAGGTTTTGAACACCAGGTGGTACCAGACCAAGCGTAGATTTGTTGGCGAGAAGGTACACTTGATATTGAATGTGGCTGTCTAGGTTGAGCCAACCTGACTGATTGTAGAATTAACAGGTGTGCATGAGACAGGGTGCATGTAAGACAAGCTTTATTAAGCATGGTTCTGATGTGTTTGAGGGAAGACTGGGAGGCAGCCCCATAGACTACTAGCCCATAGTCTAACACAGAGAGCACCGAGCTGTTTACAGCTATTTTTGTGCTTCTGTAGTAAGACACTGCCGATGTCTGTAGAGTAGCATAGTTTTGTGTTTGCTATCCTTGCGACTTGTTCTATATGGTGGGTGTAGGATAGGGTGCAGTCTAGAGTCACCCCTAAGTATTTAAAGGTTTGGAGCATTTCGAGGGGGGAGTTTTGGTTGTTTAGAATCTGAAGGTGGTGAGTTTGGTGTTTATGTGGGCAGATGCGAACAGCATGCTTTGAGTTTTTTTGCAGTTTAGGTGTAACTCTGAGTGGAGGACCATTGTTCAACTGATGTGAAGCTAGACTGCAATTGTTTTTTAAGGATAGCAGGGTCAGCATTACAGGAATATAGGATCACGTCATCTGCGTAGAGCAGAATCTTGTCATTTACTGATTGTGGGAGGTTGTTGAGAAATAAACTGAATAGCAGGGGGCCAAGGACTGAGCCTTGGGGCACCCCTGTGATGACATCACGGTTTTCCAAAAAGGTATCCAGTATTTTTTCCTTTTGGACCCTCCCGGTGAGGTAGCTCCTGAACCAGCTGTAGACTCAGTGGAGAGGCCCATGCTGGAGAGTTGATCCAGGAGCAGGTTATGGTTCATGGTGTCGAAGGCCTTGGTGAGGTCAATGTAAGTTGCCCCCACCAAGAGCCCCCTATGCAGAGCATTGTGAAAGAAACTGGTAAACTCTACTAGCGCAGTAGTAGAGCTGTGTAGTTTATGAAAGTTATGTTGTTGTCAACACTGTAGTTGGTACTTATCTAGATATTCTGTCAACTGGTCATAAACAATTTGCTCTAGGGCCTTGGAGAGAGGGGAAAGTATTGATATTGGATGATAACTTGTATGATTCTTTCTATCCCCATTTTTGAAGATAGGTGTAACCATCTCCACCTTTCAGATCTGAGGGAATTTGCCAGAGGTTAGAGACAGATTTAAGAGTTTGGTGAGGGGAGTGAGAATTGTGTCCAAGGTGAATCTAACAAGCTTGAAGTCAAGCTGATCACTACTGGCTCTGGAGTTCCTGAGAGCTTTTAGCAGGTATTTTTTGCCTCAGTGGGGGGAGAACTTTGAGATAGAAAGGAGAGTGAGAGCCTTTCAGGGGCTCAAGGTTGTGTGAGGGATTGATGTCCGATGGGGGTTGGAGGAAACTTTGCGGTAGTACTCTACTGAGGTTGGTAAAAGCCTTGTTGAAGGTATTGGCTATGAGATTGAGGTCATGGGTGGGTTTACCCTCAATGTTCAGAAGGGTGGGTGATGTTTTACTTGGTTAGCCAGTTAGAGTCTTGATAGTCTCCCAGAAGCGACGGCTGTTGTCCCAGGAGTTTGCCAGCTCTTTTTTAAAGTGGTGGCTTTTGGCTTTATGTACAGTCCAGGTGCAGTTATTGCATGTGGTTTTTTAGTTCTGATAATCCACTGGGGAGCCTCAGCTTCTAGCTTTGCACCATAGAGTGTCTCTAAGCTTCATAAGGTCCAATAGTTGGGGGGGGAAACACAGGGGTTATTGTGTTCTCATATCTTTCGTTTAGTGTGAGGAGCATAGATATTACAGAAGTCATTGAACTTGCGAATGAAGCTTTCAAGGGCCGCATCAATGTCAGTAATGATGTCAAGAAAGTTCCAGTCTTGGAGACCTAGGTGTACTCTTAGAGCTTCCAATTTACCTTTTTTTCAGTAGTCTGGTATTGACTGTTTTGGCTGGTATCTTTGGGGTCTTATTTGACCAATTGCAGATGATGGGGGAATGGTCGTTGAGAGAGTCCGAGAGGACAACTAGGTTTGAAATTCTGTCCTGGTGGTTTGTGACAAACCAGTCAATGATTGTACCAGTACCTGTCTGGTAGTTTAAGCGAGTGGGAGAGTACACTAGTTGTGCGCACTATTTAGAGAGGATAGCAAGTCTTTATAGGGGCCAGAGTTGGGGGAGGACCAGTTTTATGTTAAAGTCTCCCATTATTATAAGTTCAGAGTTTTGGCTTCCATCTGAGAGGTAATCTATGATCACTTTGAAACCAGTGGCTTGTTCCTTTGGAGGAACATGCAGCGAAGCTATGGTTAGAGTTTTTCCATTTTTGCCAAGCAGAACCTTTACAGCCAGGAGCTGGGCATTACAATTGGTGTCAATGTCATGGAGCACCTGACCCTGGATGTGTTCTTTGACGTAAATTATGCATCTGCCCCTCTTTAGCTGCCCTGTCAAGCCTGAATGAGGCATATCCTGAGAGCTGCACAGCTGTGTCTGGCGCCCTAGGGGTTAGCCAGATTTCAACTATTGTGATGATGTCAGGCTGGTGTTGTGTTACCCACACTTGCAAATGTCAATTTTGCCAGAAGTCTGCAAATAGTGATAGAGGCTATGGTTAGCCCATTTGGAATTTTTTTGGGGTTACATTGCCAGGCATGGAGCCTGGGTTCAAGTGTGTATGTCTCTCGATGTAAGTAGGAGCAGCCAGTCAACCTTATGGCCTGCCATCTCAGGTAGGTTATGATCTGCGATGGCTTATAGCTGTTATAAGTTTTATTTATTATTGTGGCTATGAGCAAGTTAGTAATGGGTGGTGGAATGGAATATGTATACGCATTTTACCAACAGCAGTGTGGGCAAAAGGTATGTAGCTTGAGTTGGGGTCATAGTAATGGCTGTGGGTTTAGAATTCCATAGGTTTTGCTCTAGTTCAATTACATTGTGTCAATCGTATCTTGAGGGGTATTTAGCAGGGGCAGGATTAAACGTATACAGCAGAAATAAACAAAGCGTTCTGAGTAGGATCATGTTGTTAACGAAGGACGGCAAAGTACAGGGGTGTAAGCTTAGAAGGGAGTGCCTTAGTGTGTTGCCAATTGACAATAAATGGTTTGTCTGGAGCAATGTCAGGTGAAGGCATGTAGGGAAGTGAGGGGAGGACAGCAGGACCGAGAATTGGTCTTCACATAAGAGGGTGATAGCTACGCCAATGGGAGAGAGGTTCAAGGAGAGAGGGAGGGTTAGAGGATTTAATACTGGCCGGGAGGGTAGGTGGAGAAAAGCATCCCCATAAGCACAGATTCTGCCCAGCAAGTCAGTCTGTGGCAAGTCTGGGAATGCGGCAGTGCAGTGGAGTTCTTTCCCAGGACACAGTTCCTCCGAGGGTCGCTTCAGGAGCTAACAAGCCGGGCATCCTCTGCTAGCCAATGGGGAGCCGCCCTGCTAGGCAGTCAGTCAATTGGCATCGTGGACGCTGGCTGAGGGTCCAATCAGCTAGAGAGTCGGTGCCGGGGGTTCAGCCCAGGCTTAGCAATGATTCTTACCATGTACTTTGGGTCTGCGGGCGGTCTGCAGTAGTAAGGAGGGAAGGACAGCTGCTGAGGGCTTGAGCTGCATTCCTGTAGCTAGCTGCTGGTGGCTAGGGGCTAGAGTGCCTGGTCTGAGCCTCCGGCTATGAGAGAGAGGAGAGACAGAGAGAGACAGATTAAGTTAAATGAACAGGTGAAATCGGTGGGCATGGGTAGACAGGAAATGAGACAGGAATAATAGCAGGTGCTTAGCTAAAGCAATTAACTTAACCTGGGGTGGGTCTCTATAAGCACAAAGGGGAGGCTCACAAAGTTAGAATTAGGCAGGAAGAGTTAGAAAGATTAAAACATTCATTTTAGCCACGGGCTAAGGGAGAACAAGGCAGGAAGACGAGGGACACTGAAACTTAAAACTTCTAGCCACAATAACAATTCATTCAGAAGGCTGTAAATCACAATAATTATACCTGTGAGCTGAGAGGGTTTTTGGTAGGATACACCAAAAAAAGCTTCTCTCTCTTGATCTAACCCCCTGTAAACCTTGCTAGCAGAGAAAATGTAAGTTGTGCTATTCCTAGGGTACAGTCTAATTGCAAGCAAAACAGCTGCAATGTAAGGTTAATCTTTGTTTTATTATACTCTCTGGGCTACAGCAGGTTATAGTCTAAATGCGGTAACACTGAACATTAGAAGGAGAAGTTAACTATTTAAATTTTGCTCTCACGGGGGTCACGTGATGGCGGTCTGAAGAGCATCAGCAATTCCTGCAGCTCCACGCCTCCTCTGCTAAAACTCACTGCTAATCTACAATTTTTCACCTCAGAATAACTCAGCAATAGCAGCAGTTTGTGCCGGACAGCTCCTCGACCCTAATAAGTCAAATCGAATGGAGGTTTACATGAAGAAAGCACCTCTGTGGCACTCTTCTCCTCCAACACCAAAGAAAGACAAAGCCGAGAAGCGGCCCAAACAGCAAGATGCAGGCTGTTCGAAAACTCCAGTGGCGTCAACTGCTCTCTCTGAGGAGAGATTTCTTGAAATCATGCAGCCCTTGAAAGCCACATTTGGAAGCATATCGGATGACCTACATGAAATTAAGTCGACTTTGAATCACTTACCATCCAAGTGGGTGACTCAGAAGCCAGGCTGGTTTCCCCGGAGAGAAAGCAGAGCAAGCCTGAACTGGATACTGTGACCACTGGCCGGAGAATTAAGAAACTTGAAGAGAAATTGGAAGACTTGGAAGGGAGGAGTAGGAGGAACAACCTACTGGTTATCGGAGTGCCCGAAAAGGAGGAAGGCACTGCCCCCATATTGTTCCTCCAGAAGTTCTGTGAGAAAATTGCAGGCTAATCCCCGAATGGTATGACATACAACATAGGGCACATCGGGCCCTTCGTTCCCCTCCTCCACCAGGTTCCCCACCCAGGCATCTGATTTTCAAGCTTCTTAACTTTCTAGATAAACAACATATATTGACTAAAGTTAAGGAACTCCAAGAAGTGCAATGGGTGGGGTGCAGAATTCGTATTACACAAGACTTTCCCAGTCTGTCTGGGTGAAACGGCAAGAATTGCACCAGACAGTGTCAAGTTGATTGTAGCTGAAGCCATTTCTGATTAAATATCCGTGGTGCTTCAGGTCAAGTAGGGTGACTAGTGGCTGCCATTTGACTCTAAAGAGCAAGCAGTTTCAGAGCTCAAGGTTCTATTCCCAGATTTGTTCTAGTGAGACTGTCCTGTTTTGCTGGAGGTAGCTATTCTGATTTTGTACACTGTGAGTAAATGAGGAATTTCATCTGCTCTGTCATTAGGAAAGAACCTTCCTTTATGGGCTTAACTTATTCTGAGCCAGTGAACTGAACACTCTCTGGACTCAGTAAGCTGAGCAGATGTTTTAGAGCTCAGATTTTACTGAGTGGATTGGCTCAGTACTCTAGATTCTGGTTGGGGAGCGATCGACCACCCTTTATTAGATGGACTTGGGCCTGCTGGAGACGGTAGAGTGGAAGATTTGAGACCCTGCTCTGTTGCTAATATTTGCCCACCTGAAATATGTCGATTCTGTGTTTCCCTTCACCAGAGGTCTGCTGCATCCCTATAGCAAGCTATTGACATACCGTTTTCACAGTAGCTGCAACTTGGCAGAAGCTATATTTGAAATGCATGCACTTCTAGTGACCCTGAGGATAGTCTGGCAACTATGTCTGTTCTGTGTTTGTTTCTCTTCTTTAACTCTTTGCTTGTTTACCTTTTCACTACAGGGTTGAACTTTTGTTTTAATATCAGCCTTCAATATCCGATAATTCAGACCTGAATTTCCCCTGTTTAAGTGCTGTGCCTGAGGGGGGACTTTGACAATTTTGCCCACCCCTCCTAAGCTGAATAGCCGGTGTTTAGGGTATGTACTTCGGGGATATTCCAGGGTGTAAGTTTCTTTTCTTTTATTCCCTGCTCAGCAGGAGAAGGTAGGCAAATGTGGAACCTTGTATTGGAATAGATATGGATCCTATATGTGTGGGGGGCACCTAGTAGCTTTCTGGGAGTCCAGCACGTAGTTGTGTAAAAGGACTATATACTACATACCCAGAACTCTATTTAGCGATTCCTGCTTACTGGATTTTAGACTTCTTAGGCTATTGTTCTTGTTGATATGTTGTTTTGTTGTAGTGTTATCCGAATAGTGGTGAGGGAGTGGGGAGAAGGGGGTTATTGGTCTCAGACTAGCGCAAAGTCATAACTGATGGTGTGTTTGAGAGGGTGTGGCTGATCAGAACTGGGGTTTGTTTCTTTTTGGTGGAAAAGGGGTACTTTATTTAGTTTGGTATGCTATTTTGGGTGGGAATGGAGAGGGGGAGAGTTTTAAGGAGTAAGGGGGAAATCACTCAATTATTCTGTATCACAGATTTGTGTCAGAGGAACGGGATGCCAAGTGTGTCATATGGAAGCATCGGGGGAATGATCCACAGTTCTAAATGACAGCACAGGCAATGTTGACTGCAATCAGCACAAATTGCTGGGAGGGCTTCAAGATGTATTGTCAGCAAGTACTCAGTTAGCTGGCAACAGACCACTGATCTTCCTCTTACAAAACTTCTCATGAGTGGTCCTTATATAGTGGTGAGTTGGAATGTAAGGGGAGCCCAGGATAGATGTAAGAGACAAGTAATACTTCGGCACCTTTTACATTTATAAGTGGGGATCGCCTGTCTACAAGAGACGCATCTTCGTAGAGAAGATGTCCCTCTGTTGTGCTGGAACTGGGTGGGGCAGGCCTTAGGTTCGGGGGTTTCTATGAACCGAGGGGGAGTAGCTATATTGATCGCTAGGAGAGTCCCCTTTAAATTGGAGAAGGAAATCTGGGATCCCAATGGCCGCTATATTCTCCTTCCTGGGATGTTAGAATCACAGCCTGTTCTCCTCCGGGCAATCTACGGTCCGAATGTGGACTCTCCCCAATCCTTTACCCATCTCCTAAATCTTGTAGTTACCAATCCACCTAAATTAACTATTTTGGGGACTGAATATCACCCCAAGACAATTTTAGATAGGTCAGACCTAAAAGATGCGGCCTGTCACTGGCCCAAAGAACCTTGAAAGACCTTATGCTGGGAGCAGACCTCTTAGATGTTTGGAGGGTGTTGCATCCTGATGAATGCCAGTACACCTTTTTCTCCCCTCCCCATAAGTCCTACACTAGAATTGACTATATTCTAGTAAGTTCCTTTATTTTGCCAGGTATAATAGACTCAGGTATACAAGCAAAGGTCATATCTGACCACTCATCTATTTTTATTACCTATATCTTGGGGCTGGGAATTAGGAGAGATGCCTTGTGGTGTTTGAACACCCAGTTGCTCCAGAAACCGGACTCCCTCTCCCAAGTCAAAAATTTTGTTTCCCTTTTTTGGAGACCAATAAAGGGTCAGTATCAAGAGTAGATATTGTATGGGCGGCTCTGAAATGTGCCTTATGGGGAGAATGCCTTTGGTTGGCTGCTGCAAGACACTGGCAATCTAAAAGGCTGGCAGAATCATTACTCGGCTCAATTTGAGAGTTGGAGCATACCCTTAGCCGACAGTCTCCGGAAGGGGACTGGGTTAGGTTACATAACTTGCAAGCCCAATACTCTGATATGATGTTTCAGAAGGCTGAGCTTGCCCTGAAATGTACCAAGCTTAAGTATCTGGATGTGGGGGAAAAGGCCAGGAAGTTACTTGCTATTCGGATTAGGCAAGCCAAAGCCTCCCAATTTATTCCAGGTCTTCAATTTGATGCAAATGGCCCAGTGGTCCCTGATCCTAGAGATATAGCCGCTGGCTTGGGGTGATGCTAGCAAACCCTTTACTCTGAAGATTGCTCTGGGCCCTCTGAGAGGGACATCATGGATTATCTCAGTCTAGTTGACCTCCCAAATTGTCCCCTGCAGCGGCCATGACCCTAGGAAGGCACATCCACGTCTGGGAAGTAAAGCAGGCCATTGAACAACTCCCCTTGATAAGTCACCTGGGCTTGATGACTTTCCTAACAACCTGTATAACGTATACCTCCTTGAATTAGCCTCTTGATGGGGTATATAACTCTGGTTTAAGGAAGGAATTTCAGAATCCAATTTTCTGAAGGTGTTCATTAGTCTTATCCCAAACAGGGCAAGGATCCTCAATATCCTGAGAGTTACAGACCCATCTCATTGCTTAATTCAGATGTGAAAATCCTTGCAAAATTCTTGCCAATAGCCTAGGGCCCCTCATGGGTAACCTAATTAATAAGGGAACAGGTGGGATTTATGGCGGACGGTCCTCAGGAAATCATATGTGTAAATTACTACATCTCCTCTCAGCATCAGAGGACTCAAATTCCCCTGCGGTTCTTGTGTCCCTCGATGCCGAGAAGGCTTTTGATCGAGTCTCATGGGATGTTCTTTTTGCTGTCATGGCTTGCTTTGGTTTCCCCCAAGGACTTCCTAAAGTGGGTCCGAATACTGTACTCCTCCCCATCCGCTCAGATTTGATGCAATGATTTGCTCTCTGACCCCTTCCCCCTTTGTCATGGCACCAGACAAGGTTGCCCACTGTCCACCTTCCTCTTTAACTTATATCTGGAACCCCTGATTAGAAAATTAGCCTCCTCTTCAGTGTTGAAGGGGATTAGGATGGGAGAACATCGCTATGCCCTTTCAGCTTATGCTGACGATTTGCCTTTACATCTAGAGGAGCCATTGACGGGCATCCCCCTGCTCTTGGAGGAAGTCAATGCCTTTTCCAAGTTATCCTATTATAAAATTAATCTTTCCAAAGCCAAAGTATGTCCAATGAATAACAGAATCTCTCAGACGGATTTAGCCGAGTATAGCTTTTCCTGGGAAGCAAAGTTCCTGACGTATTTAGGTATTAAAGTGGCCAGGGATAGTCCCACAATGATTAGGGTAAACTTCTCAGATTTATTGAGCATGCTCAAAGCAGACTTGTATAGATGGAATGCTCTTCCCTGTTATTATGGGGGAGAGTCAATATTGAAAGATGAATATACTTTCAAGGCTCCTGTACCCAATGGGCATGCTTGTTTTTTCTTTCCTAAAACCTGGTTCTCCAAATTCCATAAAATGCTTAATGCCTTAATGTGAAAGGGTAAGAGTGTCAGACATGCCTATTTTAAGCTTACGGCTCCAAAATCTCAGGGTGGGCTTACACTCTCCTTTTCATATATTACTGTGCTTACCATATTAGCAGACTAGCTCATTTTGGTACATGAAGAACGAGCAGAGGATCCGCAAGTTTATGCACCTCTTTGGATAGAGGTAGAGAAGTTTCTGGCTGCACACCACCACAGTGCTCTTCCATCTTTAATATACACGGCCCCTAGAATGCTCCCCAGGTCTCTGAGGAATACTCCCATAGGTTGGTCCCTCAGAGCATTGCATCAGCTACAAATGTACCTCTCCCTTAATTGGCACACATCTTTGAACCAGCTGATTTTGAATAATCCCCACTTTAAAATTGGGCATATGCCCATTCCAGCCTCGTACTGGCCCCCCTTAGTAGGGAAAAAACTCTCTGACCTCTGTCCTGGTGGTGAAATAATCTCCTTCCCTAGCTTTCAGTTCCAATTTTGAGTACAGGACAGATCTGTTTTTACATATATGCAACTCAAAGAATCAATAATTGCCTTTATAGGTACAGGGTTGGTAGCACATACTCCCAAAACTGAATTGTCCTTGCTTTTGCAGCTGGCGGACCAGCCCCATGCAGTTTCTAAGGCATATAAAGAATTACAATCTTAGACCCCACCTGCCTCAGGGTGTTTATTACTATTGGACCCAGGAGCTGCCTCTGGTAACGGAGGTAAATTTCTGGACAAAGCTATGGCTGAACACCTGCAAGTCTGTTAAGCAGGATAGACTGCACCTAATTCAATTTAACATCATGCATAATTTATATTTTACCTCAGTGAAACTCCACAAAATGGGTAGGCTCTCCTCCCTAACTGCCCACGATGTATTGGTCCACCTGGGACACTATACCACATGCTGTGACATGCCCTAAGGCATAGATTTTCGGCAAGCCATCAGGCGGACATTAGACCCACCTCTGGGCTTGACCCCTATTCACTCCGAAGTCTGCTTGGTGAATAGTTTTCCTCATGGAACTCTTCAAGTCAGGGAAGCACATATGGCCTTGATTTCAGCCACGCTAAATTAGTTATAATGAGATACTGGAAGGAGGAGTCCTTCCTCGGTGATAGAGTGGCATAAAGAGATACTGCTGGCTCCTGCAATTGGAGAGGCTTATTGCCTCTATGCACATAGGCTTACAGCTTACCAGAGCAGATGGGGACCCTTAGATGCCTTGTTTACTATATGGAAACCATAGGTTCCTCAGGTGAACTGTTAAATATCTAGATAGACCCCAGAATGGTTGACTGAGGATGGCACTTGGCGTAGGGTGGGACAAGGGTTTATGGGGGGTTGTTGTGTCCTTACACAGTACCCTATGATTTGTACTAAAATAGGATATTTTGTTTTGGGGGTGAAACCTTTTGGTCACCTACTTGCTTATTTGTACACCTGTGGTTGTTGTTTACAAGAAGATGATAATAAAGTGTACTGAATTAAAACAAAACAAAAAAATTTGCCCTCACAGAGGAAGGAAAGAAGCAGCCCCTGAAGCACTGATTCTACCCAGCAAGTCAGCCTGTGGCAAGTCTGGCAATGCAGTGGTGTGGTGGGGTTCTTTCTTGGCTGCAGTTCCTCTGAGGGCCTTTCAGGAGCAACAAGCCGGGTTCTCTGCTAGCCAATGGGGAGCTGGCCTGCTTGAAGATCGACCAATTGGCAGTGTGGGAGCCGGCTGAAGGTCCAATCAGTTAGAAAGTCGATGCCGGGGGTTCAGCCCAGGCTTAGCAAGGATTCTTACCATGTACTTTGGGTCTGCAGGTGGTCTGCAGTAGTAAGGAGGGGACAGCGAACACGGAGGGCTTGAGCCATGTCCCTGTAGCTAGCTGCTGGTGACTAGGGGCTGGAGCACCTGGTCAGAGCATCTGACTAGGGTCTGCAGGCAGTCTCCATTAGTAAGGAGAGGACAGCGGCCACTGAGGGCTTAAGCTGCATCACTGTATCTAGCCGCTGGTTTTGCTGCAGCGCCCAGTCAGGGCCTCTGACTTGGGTCTGCGAGTGGTCTGCAGTAGTAAGGAAGGGACAGCGGCTGCTGAGGTCTTGAGCCACACCTTTGTAGCTAGCCGCTGGTTGCTAGCAGCTGAAGCACCCAGTCAGGACCTCTGGCTTGGGTCTGTGGGTGGTCTGCTGTAGTAAGGAGGGGACGGTGGCTGCTGAGGGCTTGAGCCACATCTCTGTAGCCAGTCGCTGGTGGCTAGGGGCTGGAACGCCCAGTTGAGGCCTCCAGCTTGGGTTTGCAATGGTAAGGATGGGATGGTGGTCACTAAGGGCTTGAGCCATGTCCCTGTAGCTAGCCGCTGGTGGCTAGGGGCTGGAACGCCCAGTCAGGACCTCCGGCTTGGGTCTGCAGGTGGTCTGCAGTAGTAAGGAGGGGACGGTGACTGCTGAGGGCTTAAACCACATCCCTGTAGCTAGCCGCTGGTGGCTAGGGGCTGGAGCGCCTGGTCAGGGCCTCTGGTTGGGTCTGCAGGTGGTCTGCAGTACAGTGAAGCCCACCTAAGTGCACATCGGATAAGTGCACATCCCGCTTAAGTGCACAGTTTTCCATTATCCCGATTTGTTTCCTATTCTCTATATGTTAAATAGCCCAGCTAAATGCACAACGGATCAGTGCACATTTCAGTTAAGTGCACATATTTTCAGTGACATTTCAAAGTTAAATTTTTATTTGATCAGTGTATAAGTGCACATTTATGTTCCACCTTTACTGCTGATGCCTTTTAATTCACATGCAGCCACCTTAACATTACACAGTAATGAAGCAATTAAGCAATTAAAGTTAAATAATTGAATTGACCTCTGCTGAAACTGCTTTAAGTTATGTTACTGCTCTGAGCACTTGAGTTGTAGAGAGAGACATGGACAAGCTAAGGAAAAATACCCTAATGTTGGAGCAGAAGGTAGCTGTTATCCAGAGACTGTTGGAGCCAAATGTGAAAAGTTCTGAACTTGCCAAAGAATTTGGCATCGATGTCTCAGTGATTTCTCACATATTTTCTCAGAAAGATAGGTTGCTATCTGAATGGGACAGCGGGGAGAAGCTAGAGAGCAAGAGAAAAAGGACTGGTAAGAGTGACACTGTTGAAACAGCACTCCTGTGTTGGTTCACAATGAACTGCGCAGCTGATGCACCCATTAGTGGCCTGATCCTGCTACAGAAAGCCCAACAGCTAGTGGATATGCTTGAGATCCCCTTTACACCTACAAATGGGTGGCTATGTCGATGGAAGGAGCGCAATGGCATCATTTATAAGAGATGCCATGGTGAAAAGAAGGACGCTGATGCAGAATCAGCTGACAATTGGTTAAAGAACTTTCTTTCACAAATTTTGATTGACTATAGCCCAAATTACATTTTCAATGGAACCGGGCTATATTTTCGGGCGACTCCTGAGGGCACATTAACGTTTAAACCGGATGCAGCGAGTGGGGAAAAGAAAGCCAGGGAGTGAATCTCTGTTCTTTTATGTGCCAACATGAGTGGGGACTGAAAAATTAAAGCCTGTGGTTTTTGGGAAGTCCAAAAAGACCAGATGTTTTAATGGGGTAGAAGTCAGTGCATTGCCAGTCATGTATGAGGCAAATGCCAATGCATGGATGACGGCAGAAAATTTTAGTCGCTGGCTTGGAAACAGTTAACGGCAAATGAGATGACGAAGAGGAGAATTGCCATGTTAATGGACAATTGAAGTGCACACCCAAACCTGAACCCTCCCATGTCAAACTAATCTTTTGCCCCCAACACTACTCCTCATTGATCCAACCCATGGATATGGGCATAATTCAAATGTTAAACATCTGTGAAGGTAAGGATTTGTTTCTCTTTATGTACTCAGTGCGACTGTACGTCGAGCCAATGCTGTGCTAACCTTTCTTTGTTTTTTCACAGATCATCCAAAGGATTATTTTGAGCATTGATTCTGGATCAGCTGGGTTAGTGACAGATCTCACCAAAAAGATCTCCGTTTTGGATGCCATTCAGATGCTTGATGCTGCTTGGGGTGGAGTAAGACAAGATACGATAACCAATTGCTATTGGAAGGCGGGATTCTCTGCTATGTCAGACACCGGCGACACTCCCAATGACGAGACTGTCGATGAGCCAGTTCCTGAGCTACCCGCGGGAATGACCGTTCATGATTTTAGGATGTACACCGAAATTGACTCGGGCTTACAGTCAGAGAGTGCAGTTGCCGAGGAGGATATATGTGAGGACATTAGGGGATCACTGGCACCGAACGATGATAATGAGGAGAAAAACATGGATGAGGAACCAGTAACCACAGCAGCAGCCATTGTCAGTCTGGAAACAGTAAAAAAGTTTGTTTTTTGAGCAAAGAAAAGCAGGACTTCAGCACATTGTTTAACTTTGAGAGCTATGCGTAATCTCTCGCTCGTAAATCAAATAAACAGAAAAATTATTGATTTTTTCAATAAGTAAATTAGTAATATGGTAATACAGTGATGTTTTTCTGTACTGATTTACAACTTAAGGATTTTACGATTTTACGTTTAGGCGCCTGTATGCGAATAAAGCTCAGATTTAAATACTGTACTGTATTGCGTCTTGGATGCATTTTTTTCAATTGCTCGCTTAAGTACACAGCCCGGTTAAGTGCACAAAAACCCAGTATCCAGAGGGTGTGCATTGCTGGCTTCCTGTAGTAAGGAGGGATGGCGGCTGCTGAGGGCTTGAGCTGTGTCCCTGTAGCTAGCCGCTGGTGGCTAGGGATTGGAGCACCTGGTCAGGACCTCCGGCTTGGGTCTGCAGTAGTAAGCAGGGGATGGCAGCTTCTGAGGGCTTTAGCCATGTCCCTGTAGCTAGCCACTGGTGGGTAGGGGCTGGAGTACCCGGTCGGGGCCTCCAGCTGTGAGAGATAGGAGAGAGAGGTTTCCAGGATAATAGGCAGCATGGGTTTTTTCTCAGGGAGATCCTGCCAGACAAACCTAATAAACTTTCTTGATTGGGTCACAAGGTCACTGGACAGGGGTCATACAGTGGATGTCCTGTATCTGGACTTCAGCAAGGCCTTTGACTGAGTGTTACATGGTAGGATACTCAGTAAACTAGCAAACCTGAGAGTCAAGGAGAAACTGGTGAGGTGGGTCAGGAGCAGGCTGAAGGACAGGATGCAGATGGTAACCATAGGGGGGATCTATCGAAACCCAGGCCTGTAACAAGCAGAATCCCACAGTGCTTGGTACTCAGTCCAGTGTTATTGGATGCAAGGAGCAGCTGAGGAAGGGGGAAGCACTGGGGACAGGGCAGAGCGGTGAAGGAGTCAAGTAACAGGGCAGTGCCTTCTTTGTCTGTGCCACTATACTGTTTGCTGAAATATTGTTCTGTTTGTTTGTTAACACAAACAAAAAAAACCTTGCTGCTTGCCTTTCCTGTATTTCATTGTGTAATCCAGCTTTCGAGCATGCTGTAGTTTGCCACTGGAGAGACATTGCTTTTTCATAGTTGGCTACAAAGGGGCATACTGGGCTCGCTGATGGTTGGTTGCTGGAGCGGTGGCTGATTGTCTTTCAAGAGAGACATGGATAGGCTCAACTACCCTCTCCCATCCCTCCCTCCCCAAGTTCATCCTGCTTTATAGGGGGGAAGGAACACCCCAACCAACATGCCCCCCAAACCCCCCCATCTCTAATTAACCAAGTCCGAGTCACAGTTGGGTCAGGGTGGGGGTGCAACTATGAGAATTGCTCCATTGGCTGACAGCAGACCACCACAGTGAAAGATCTCAACCTGGTGAGATCTGTCACTGTGGTGGTATTTCGCGGTAACGGTGTCGCTGTCCTGACAGTACACCAGAAGAGGTGAGTATATAGTAAAAGCTTACACTTGGGGCAAGGTACTGGGAGGGGTGACTGAAAGGGGGGGAGGATGTGGAAATCTAGTGGAATGGAGAGTCCAGGCAGATGGATCAGGCAAGATCAAAGGGGTGTTGAAGGGGGATGAATAGGGGAGGAGCAGGAGGGGATGGCGGTAGGCTAATAGGTTGCAATAGCTGCGGGGCAACCATCTTTCTAAGGATTGCATGGAGGGCTGGGGGTGCTTAGTGTGCAAACAGCTTAGGCAACTAAGGGACGAGATTGAATGACTGAGACAGGAGCTGCAGGGACGGGGGAGGGACTAGGAGTGGCATCATGGGACAGGGGGCCGAAGAGGAGATTACTCACACAGCTTAGCAAAGGGGCTCAGGGTTGGGAAAAGGGGTGGACTAAATGAAGCAGAACCACCATATCAGCAAAGACCAAAAGAACCAAAGTCAGGGAAATGGAAGGTGGTCAAAAACAAGGGGAAATCAAAGCCACGGGAAGTACAGGGCAGGAAGGCTATAGACAGGACTGGGGCAAAGGCAAGACCAAGGAGAATAGTGATTGATTCTCGGTGCTGGCAAGCCTAGAGGGCCAGGCAGGGGAAATCAGAGGGAACTAGTAGATGGGGAGTTAGAAAAACAATGGGACTAGCTGTAAGGAGGAAAGACAGGGATGGGAAGGAGGGGTATATGCAGGAGGACAAAAGCTAGTAATGGTGGTGGGGGAGGAGGAACGGAGAAGGGTGAGGGTGAGCAGTAGACGGGGAGGAGGGTGATAAGGTTAATCAAGGCAGAGAGCAGGAAGGACAAGGGTGGGTGAACAGGAGGACAAAGGGAGAGGAGGAATGAGGGGGGACCAACTGGTGGGGACAGGGGCATGGCAGATGGGGATGGGGAAGAGCAGGAAGGAAATGGGCAAGGCAGGAGAAAACAGGGGAAGGGGTAACAAGAACATTGACTGAGACTTCGGCCAGGACAGAGTGACATATGGGGGGCAGAAAGAAGAGGGTAGGATCATATTTTTGGGGGACTCAATTCTAAATGGATTGAGATGGGGTGGCAAGAGAACCAGGAAGGGCCGTATATGGGTGGAATGCATGCCTGGAATGACAGTGGGAAAGGTGGGGCAATATCTTAAGAGTGTGGGGTGGGCAGGAGAATCCTCATTGTGGTGCACCTGGGTACAAAAAATCTGGCAGGGTGCACAGTTGAGGAGGTACAGGAGAGGTTTAGGATGTGGGTAGACTATGCAAGAGGGCAGGGCACTCTGTTGCATTCTCTGAAGTGCTGCCAGTACACAGGGCCAGCAGTCAGGAAGCAGTGGATAGAGGAGTTCAACATATGGTTAGGGGAGTGGTGCCAGTCTAAGGTTCACGAGCTGGTGGGGTGGGTGCAACATGGGAAAACAAAGAACCTGTATGCCCAAGACAGGCTATACTTAAGAAGAGAAGGCATAGTAGTACTGAAGCAGAGACTGGGGGAATGTATAGCCACCAGAATACTGTTAAACTAAGTGGGAGTGGGCAGAGGGCTGGAGGATGAGCTAAGTCAGGCCTCCCCTAAGTGAGTAGCGAACAGAGAAGGGGGAATTCAGACTCAATAAAGGGGAGCAGTAAGAGTGATCTAGAGATGGGCATAGGAGGGGGAGGGACAAACTGGAGGGTGGTCTCATTGAATGCAAGGAGCCTGGGGAACAAGGCCGCTGAGCTGCAGGCACTGATGGCAGAAAGAGAAGTGAACATAGCTGTCATCACTGGAACCTGAGCCACCCAATACCAGGACTGGGACCTGGTGGTCCTGGGGTACAAAATGTACTGGAAGGACAGAGGATGAGGAAGGGCGGAGAGGACAATTTACATAAAGGAAGGTATACCATGTAGCAGAGATGAGGGGGAGGAGGCAGAGCGAAGACTTTATGGGTAACAAATAGGACCCAAAAGGTAAGAATGTGAGGCTGGGGTGGTGTACAGGCCACCAGCCCAAAGCGAGGATGTTGATAGTGAACTAGTGGAACAGATAAGGAAAGTCTGCACAAGGGTCATACTGTGGTACTAGTAGGGGACTTCAACCTGCCAGGGGTGGAGTGGAGTACCCCTGTTACCACAAGCAGCAGAGAACAAGTCATCCTGGAAGTGTTCCAGGACAGCTTCCTGGTACAGTTGGTAAGGGAGCCAACCAGAGAAGGAAACATACTGGACCTAGTGCTAACAAATAGTGAGTGTACAGGGACTGAGTGTGGAGGACCCCTGGCAGAGAGTAACCACCACACAGTGTGGTTCTCACTTAGTATGAGTAAGGAGTCAAAGGAGATCACCAGTAGTACCAGGACTAGGGTGAGCGACTTCAGGAGGGCAGACTTTGGGAAGATAATCGAGGAAAATATTGGAGGGACACCTTGACAGAATCAAACCACACATGGATGTTAACCTGAAATGTGGGATTATCAAGCTCGGGTTAGTGGGGGCCACAAAATCATGTTCAAAGCTCCAAAGCAAGAAAGCCAGGTCCAAGAAGCCAAGTTGGTTAAGCAGGAGATGTTAGGAGGATTAGAGAAAAAGGGCCACCTTCAGAAAATACATGAGATCCAAATGGGAGGAGGGTGGTAGGGTGTTAGTGTCTCACAGCTCAGTGTCTTTTTGATATGGCCACCGTGCTGGGTGTGCTGTGAAGTGCTGCGAGTTGTTTCCATTGTTTGTCTACCCTTGGCGTGTTTTAGCTTAATCTTCATTCGTTTACTGTTCATTTATTGTTTTATTTTAGTTTGTTAATTCTCCTTGCGAATTGTCTTAATTTGAGTTTTAGCTAGACAGGGACATACAGTGAGTTAGTCTTCCAACTTCTGAGCATTATCTGGGTCATTGTCGTTTGACTCTGAAGTGTGCATTGGGGCTGTCCGATTTGCCCCCACTATCGATCCGATTGCTAGAGGATTTCCTGGGACGTTGATATTAAATGAAAAAGGGATTATCTGCTGTCCTGTGTCCTTTTTTTTGCAGTTGTGATAGAGAAGGTTGTAGTGTGGAGCTGAAGGGAAGCTGCAGCGAGCTAATAATATTTGGATAAAGATAGGAGCAAGGACTGACTATTTGGGAAAAGAGTCCCTAGTCGAGAGACCCTAATGAACCCTACATTGTGTTTAGAGTTTACAGAGGATTAGATGCTTGAGTGTAGGCTTGTCCAGCTGATCAACCAAGGATCCTTGCTGCTTGAAGGGGTTGTCTGATTGGACATGGCTTTATGCTGAGTGGCTCCTGATATAATAAACTTGGATGTTCGTTGGTTTGCCAGTTGGACCCTGCAATTGTGATTGGCCTTCCATTGGAATCTGACCTTCTCGGGCAATCTGTGCCTGGTTTGGCCAGGAGCGCCGTGGTGTATGGTTTGTAAAGTGTTCTCTGCTGACCCAGCTGGTGGGTTGGCACAAACAAGTGCCATGGTTGTGGGGCAGACATTTCCAGTGGTGGCCCTCACAGGCAGGGTTCTCAGGCCTGGATATAACTTATGCTGGATTTGTTACCTGTAAGAGGTCCAGTCTTTTTAATGTCTTTATAAGTGACATTGCAGAGGACTGGAAGGAAAAGTATGCCTCTTTGCAGATGACACAAAGATCTGCAACAGGGTTGATACACAAGGAGGTGTGAAAAGGATGACAAGCGACTTGGCAAGGTTGGAGGAATGGGCAGAAGTATGGCAGCTAGGATTCAATGCAAAGAAGTGCAAAGTAATGCACCTGGGAAACAAAAACCCAGGGGAAGAGTACACAATGAGGGGTGAGATACTAACAACAACAAAAATGGAAAGGGACCTGGGGGTAATTATATCAGATGACCTTAAGGTTAGCAAGCAATGTGAGAAGGTAGTAGGGAGGGCTGGGAGGATACTGTGATGTATTGGGAGAGGCATCACCAGCAGAAAACAAAAAGTTGTTATCCCTCTGTATAGACAGTTGGTGAGATCCCATCTGGAGTACTGCATCCAGTTCTGGAGACCCCATCTCCGCAAGGACATATACAGGATGGAGGCAGTCCAGAGGAGGGCAACTAAAATGGTGTAGGGTCTGCAAGAGAAGCCGTATGAAGACAGACTAAAGGAGCTTAATATATATATACCCTTGAGGAAAGGAGGGAGAGGGGGGACATAATAAAAACTTTTAAGTACCTCAGTGGAATCAATAAAGTCCAAGAGGGTAGGATCTTTCAGAAAAAGAGATGTGCAAGAACAAGGGGGCACAATTTGAAGATAGAGGGGGGACAGCTCAGGGGCAATGTGAGGAAGTATTTTTTCATAGAGAGGGTGGTGGATGCATGGAACAGCCTTTCTGAGGAGGTTGTGGGTCTAAAACTGTGGGAGAATTCAAGAATGCATGGGACAGACATAAAGCAATTCTGGTGGGGGTAGGAGGAAGTAGGCTGTTGGTTAACTAGGATCTGCATCCTATACCATTAGGTAAGGAAATGGACAAACTAGGTGGGCCAAGCGGTGCTTATCTGCCATCAAATTCTATGTTTCTAAGTTTCTGTTTTCAAGTTTCTAAGTTTCTGTTTCTAAGTTTCTATGTTTCTGTTTCTGTTTCTAAGTTTCTAAGTTTCTAAGTTTCTATGTTTTAAGTTTCTATGTTTCTAAATTTCTGTGTTTCTAAGTTTCGTTTCTGCTCCCAAGCTCCAAGCCTCTGCTCTGCCTCTGCTCTAAGCCCTGAGCTCTAGGCTCTCTTGCTGCTCCCTGCTCCAACCTCCAAGCTCCCCATGTTCTCCTCGGCTCTCCAAGCTCCAAGCCCCATGCTCCAAGCTCCATGTTTCTGCTCCAAGTTCTCATGCTCTGCTCTGCCTCCAAGCTCTCAGGCTCTCAACCTCTGCTGTTTTCATGTTCTCAACCTCCAAGCCCCAAGCTCCTGCTCTTGCTCCCTAAGCCCCATGCCCCAAGCTCCCCAAGCTCATATGTTCTGCTCCAAGCCCATCATGTTTCTCCTGTTCTCCATGCTCCCCAAGCTCTAGCTGCTCTCTGTTGCCCATGCTTCTGCTCCAAGCTCCCCACGCTTCCAAGCTTCCCCAATGCCTCCATGCTCTGCTCTCCTGCTCCAAGCTCCCCAGGTCTCCAAGCCATATGTTTTACGCTTCTAACCTCCAAGCCTCATGCTCTGCTCCCAAGCTCCCAGCCTATATGCCTCCAAGCTCCCCATGTTCTGCCTGCTCCCAAGCTCCTGCTCCCCCAAGCCCCCATGCTCTGGAGCTCTGTCTCCTGCTCCTCAGCCCTGCTGCTCAAGCTCCCAAGCCTGCTCCTTGGGCTCCCCATGTTCTCAGCTCCCTGCTCCAAGCTCCCATGCTCCCATGCCTGTAAAGCTTCCCAAGCTCCATGTCTCTTGCTGCAAGTCTGTCAAGCCTCCCAAGCTCCTTGCTCTCCAAGCTCCATGTCTCCAAAAGCTCCCAAGGTCCCAAGCTCCTTGCCTCTGCTCCAAGCTCCCCATGCTCCTGCCCCATGCTCCTCAGCCCCCAAGCTCCCATGCCTCCTGCTCCAAGCTCCGAGCTCCTATGCTCCCATGGTCCTATGCCCCATGCTCCAAGCTCCATGCTCCAACTCCTCCCTGCTCCCATGCTCCCAAGCTCTCATCTTTCGTTTCCAACCTCCAAGCTCCCAAGCTCTGCTCTGCTCCTATGTTTTCTCCGTTTCTAAGTTCAAGTTTCTGTGTGCTTCATGTTTCGTGTTTACTCTGGAGCCAAATCAATTGGAACTTGCAGACAGACACTGAACTTTTTTATTTAATTTTCATTTGGGCAGTGAGAGTGCCTTGGCTTTTTATCAGTACCCCCAGACAGTGATGGGGTCTGGGGGTCTGAACTTCATCAGATTCTGTCTATTGACTCTTGTGTACCCAGTGAGAGGGGATGGTTCAAGTTCTGTTTTTCATCTTTATGAAATGGTGTTAGTTTGCCTGACAGTTTAGTTGTTTTTTATTTATAGTTTATATGCCAATTTTCTGTTGACTGGGATACAGACCTTCTTGCTTCTTCATTACTCACTCAGACTAGTTTCTTCATTTGAGATTTTGTGTTTTGGACTGGAATATTAGAGTTTAAGAAGTGGGTTTTATTATTTGATTTAAATTGTTTATTGTTTTATTGTTATGGGTATTTTATTATTGTTTACATTTTATTTGGGGTGGGTATTTAGTTTTACTTATTTTTTCCTGTGAGAGCAATTGGGATAGCTTTATATAAGGGGTTTAATTTAATTGTTTAGTATTGGATTTTTAATTTGTGTTATTTGTGTTATATTTCCCACAAGTGACAGTTGTGGAGTGGAATAGCGTATTTGTTTCAGGTTTGTTTTATGCTCTTGGGTGTGTGCAGATAGATTGCTTTAAGAATGTGTAGGGAGGGTCCAAAGATGGTCAGGCAGTATTCCCCCACCAGGCCCAGGGAGCTGAGCCCTTTTAACTGCCCCTTTTTACCAACAGAGATGTATAGACATTGACAATCCCTTGGGATTGCTAGGAGGCATAGGAAGAGGGATGGGGCTGGGCTTGGTGGTGGAATGAAAAGGGGGATGTATTGGGGTGGTGGGGACCAGGTGATGCCCTGGGGTGAAATGGTGTCAGGACAGGGGTAATCCTGTCTTGTTCCCATACCAAAGCCAGAAATTGATGCTGGATAGAGTCGAGGTCTTTTCCAGCATCTCAACCTCCAGGCGGTGTTGTAGTACTAGGTCCATCAAAAACAAGACAGCTATTATAGCTGATCTTGTTGAAATAGTGGACCTGGCATGCATCACCAAGACCTGCCTGGATGAAAATGCATTGGCCTCTGCAGTTCCAGCTGGGTTCTTGGTGATTCACCACCGCGTGTTGAATCATAGGGATGGGGTGTCACCATCTTTTTAAGACTGAACTGGGCCTTGTGGATGTTCCAGTGGGGATCACCAGATCCTTTGAGTGTGTCATGGGTGAGGGTGTAGGCTATAGGATACTCCTCATCTACTGTCCACCAGGCGATGGGGATTTATTCCTGCAGGAGATTGCAGACTTTGTCATCGACATGGTGTTGGAGTCCCCCAGATGGATAATTCTGGGGGACTTCGATGCCTGGGTTGCCAATGAACTCTTGCAGTTTGGTCAAAATCTCCTCCAGCTAATGACAGTGCTGGGCCTTACTCAAGTAGTTACCTTCTCTACCCATATAGGAGGTCACTCATTGGATCTGCTGTTCCTCCTGGGGATAGAGATCACTGACTTGGGGTGGAACCAGTCAGTTGGTCTGACCATCACACCACAAGGTTCAGTTTTGGGGCCCCCCCCAAATGGACCTACCCCTTCGGAGATGGTCCAGTATTGCTCTTTGTGGGGACTTACCCCAGATGGTCTGTCAGTGGTGCTGGACCTATCAGGATTGCTTGGTAAAAGCACAAGTCCAGGGGACCTCGTACTTGCCTATGATAGGACAGTGGGAGGTGCCTTGGGCTTGATTGCTCCTGTTCATGTTCAACCACTCACTCTTAACCCAAGGTCCCCTTGGTATGATGGGTCCTTGAAGGAGTTGAGGTGGATTGGTCGAAGGCTGGAGAGAGCATGGCAGAAGTCCGGCCTGGATGTTGACAGGCTTAGATTGATAGAACATTATAAGGGCTATCAATCAAAAATCACCCGTAAGAAGGCAGCGTTCCTGTCCAGGGAGATTTCTGCTGCACAGAACTGACCAGCTCAACTCTTTTGAACTGTTGACAGATTGTGCAATCCAGTCTGTCTCCAGTCTGGAAGAGTTTCTTCACAAGTTAAGTGTGATGAACTAGCTCATTTTTTTGCAGATAAGGTTGCCAGCATCAGGTCCGGAATCAGCCCAGCTCTCTCCATGAGGGGTTGTGGAGGTCGATGGGAGGTGGTGAGCACTAGGTCTGTCTGGACGGATTTCAGCAGACTGTAATTCATGAATATTGTGAAGATTGTCCAGACTTTGCACCCGACCTGCTGTAGTTTGAATCCGGGCCCTACCTCCCTTCTGGTGGGATGTGTAGATGTTATCTGCCTGTTCCTAGATGAAATTGTATGGAGATCCTTGGAGAAGGGTATCTTTCTGGAACTCTTAAAGGAGGCAGTCATTTGACCACTCCTTAAACCCACCCCCCTTGGATCCTGTCAATCCAGCTAACTACCGACCTGTCTCTAACCTTCCCTTTGAGGGAAAGGTTATTCAGAAGGTGGTTGCACTGCAACTGTACAATCACCTGGTAATTCACAATGTCTATGAAGCTCTCCAGTCTGGTTTCAGGAAGAGGCATAGCATGGAGACTGCCCTTGGTCGGGTATTAAATGACCTCCTAATGGCGAGAGATCGAAGGCTGTACCATCTTGGTTCTTCTTGATCTCTCAGCAGCTTTTGACACTGTGGACCATGAGGTGCTTTTGGAGACCATGTGGTTTCTTTGTGGACTGCTGGGTACAGTGCTCGAATGGTTTAGACCTTTCCTCATAGGCAGGTCTTAGAGGTGGTCACTGGAAGTTATTCCTCTGACGCCCTCCCCTGTCCTGTGGGTGCCACAGGGCTCCATATTGGCACCCATGTTGTTTGCAGTGTATATGCTGCCATAGGGAGATATCATTAGGTGATATGGCCTGAGTTTTCACTGCTACACAGATCATACTCACTGTATATGTCCTTTGTGCCCTGACAGGTTGATGCAGTCTCTATGCTAAATAGCTGCCTCTCTGAGGTCAAAGACTGGATGAGCTTGAGTTGGTTGAGACTGAATCTGGATAAGACTGAGCTGCCCTGGGGTGGGTTCTGGTGCTGGGCACGTGTCAGGCCTGTGGCTCAACGGGGTCCAGCTCATTACTTCAGATCGGGTGCATAACCTGGGTGCTATTTTTGATGATGGCTCGACATTGAAGTCTCAGGTGTCAGCTGTGGTCAAATCCTCATTTTATCATCTGAGGAATATTGCCAGGTGAAACATCTGACTCCCCCAGGTGACCTTCCAACTTTGGTCCACACTTTCATTGCTACCTGTCTTGACTACTGCAATGCCCTCTACCTAGGGCTGTCTGGGGTTGATATCCGCCACTTACGGCTGGTGCAGAACGCTGTGGCCTGGCTATTGACTGGTACCTCTAGGACCTGTCACATTACGCCTGTGCTGCGCGAACTGCACTGGCTGCCAGTTCAGTGGTGGATCCCTATAAGGTAGGCTTGCTTGCCTCAAAGCCCTACATGAACAGGGACCTGACTAACTTAAAGATCTCCTGACTCCCTACTCTCCCAATCGCCCTCTTCTATCCACTGAAGAGGGATGGCTAGAGATTCCCAGGGTTTGTCTTAAAACATCTGGAGCTTGTGCTTTTTCATTTGCAGCACCGAGCCTGTGGAATTCTCTACCTCGTCGGTTAAGAGAATGTCTGACCATCGCAGTTTTAAATCTATGCTAAAAACTTATTTATTCTCTTTGGCCTTCCCGGATTAATTAATTGATTTTAAATACTTATTTATTGTCTTTTTTTATACTGTAATTTTATAATTTGTACAGTGCCTTGATTTTGAAAGGTGCTATAAAAATAAAGATTGATTGATTGAGTGCAGGAAGAAATCAAGAGGAGTGAGCAGATCAGTCAGGGCAGCCAAGGCAGCAAAAGAGCTTAGGCTGGCATGAAGAATTGAGGATGGGGAGAAGGATTTATTCCAGTACATAAGAGCATGAAGGAGCTGTAAGGATCAGATCATTAGGATTAAGGTGGATGGAGGGTGGGCAGAGAAGGGGGGAGCAGGCAGAAGCACTCAATTAGCACTTCTGCTCTGTGTTTACTAGGAAGAAGCTAGGGCCAATGCCACAGGGGAAGGGGGCAGTGGGAACAGGTGCAGTAGAGCTTACAGAGGGAGTAATCCCAGAGAGCAGAGTGCTAGAAGGCCTTAGTTTCCTGAGGGTAGACAAGGCACCAGGTCCAGATGGAATACAGCCCAGGGTTCTGAGGGAGATGGCAAAGGTATTGGCAGGACCACTAGCAGACTTATTTAACACCTCCTGGGGTCTGGTTGCATGCCTCAGGACTGAGGATGGCATAGGTGGTGCCCATTCAAAAGTGGGCCCAAGGATGAACCAGGGAACTATAGACCAGTCAGCCTCACCTCCATTGTGGGGAAGCTCATGGAGACTATCCTCAAGAAGAAGCTGGCAGCCTTTCTGGAGGAGAATGGTCTCCAAGACAGCAGACAGCATGGGTTTTTCGCTGGTAGATCCTGCCAAACAAATATGGTTGACTTCTATGACTGGGTAACAAGGGCAATTGACAGGGACCAGACAGTGGATGTCTTGTATTTGGACTTGAGCAAGACCTTTGATTCGGTGCCACATGGGAGGTTGGTAAGCAAGCTGGGGTACCTGGGGGTGGGAGAGAGGATGGTAGGATGGGTCAAAAACTGGCTGACAGATAGGTAGCAGAGGGTAGCTGTAAGGGAGACTCTCATCTCAAGGCTGTGACAAGTGAGGTACCACAGGGCTCAGTGATGGATCCAGTGCTGTTTGGCATATTATTGCTAACATAGCAGATGGGGTTAACAGTAAGATCAGCCTGCAGATGACATGAAGACAGGAGCAGTGGTGGACAACACAGTGGGGTGGCAAGGACTGCAAGAAGACCTGGATAAACTCAAACACTGGTCGGACACATGGCAGCTATGTTTCAGAGCAAAAAAGTGTAATGTTATGCACTTGGGAGCAAAGAACCACATACTTCATCAGCCTCCTTAGTGACCCAGTCGAAGAAGTCGATCAGGTTAGTTTGGCAAGATCGTCCCATGACAAATCCACGCTGTCTCTCATCCTTTAGGCCATTGCTATCAAGAAAGGTTATCAACCTCTCCTTCAGAATGGTTTCCATCAACTTCCCCACTATGGAAGTCAAGCTCACTGGTCTGTAGTTACCCAGTTGGTCTTTGGATCCACTCTTATGAAGTGGCACCATGTGAGCCATCCTCCAGTCCCTGGGTACATTCCCCGTCTCCAAGGAGGTGTTGAACAGGTCCATCAGAGGGCCTACCAACAACTCTGCCAGTTCTTTCAGGACCCTTGGGTGTTGGGCCTCAGTGGCACATGATAACCATCTGTAGATGTTTGCTTCAGAAATTAATGGAACTCAAGGAAGAGGATGAGGAAGAGACAGGAGGACCCACCAGTGGAGGAAAGACACGTGGAAAGGCTAGTGGCTACTAGAGGCAACAGACTCCCTTGCCATCATCATACGAACATATGAAATTTGCCTGCAGATAAAGGCCTAGAGGTCTATCAAGTCTGCTCGAATGTGCAGCTAGCACCTTTTCTGCAGCTGCCCTTCCCTCAGCCTGCATGCCATCTGGGTGCTGTCAACCTGCATAAATTTTGGACAGTATATGTTTTTGAATTGCGGCAGGTTCATTTTTAAACAATCATTTGTCAATGCCGAATCTTGGCTTGCTCGCATTGGCATTGGTAGTGCAGGAGTTAGAAATGAAAAATAGGAATGGCAGGGAAGTACTGAACTAATGCCAACATACCCCCCGCAGAGACTGAAAGGTGTTGGGAGTATGGCTTTGGGTCTGCCATAACGCTTACGCGATTCCACCTCACCCTACCCTGCAGACAGTGACAGGTGTCGGGGCATGCATTGGGTCATCAGCCCTTATGCTCACCCCATTCCATAAGGAAATAAGCTGACATGGGTGCAATATAGGAGAACTGGGTGAACGTTACGGTGGCAGAACCCAAAGCACACCTCAATGCCTGTCATTGGCTGTAGGGTGGGGGTGGAATGCTGCAAACATGTGGCCAACAAACCCAAGTTATGTCCCTGATGTCTGTCTGTCTCTACAGGGTGGGTATGGTTGGAAACCTTAATGCCCTGGATGTTTGTTGGTATTTTCACTCCAAATTTTCAACATTGGCTTTTTGGGACCCCACCTCATGAACAGTGGCACTATCATTTCATTACTCATTCCTAAAACTGATTTTGCACAGCAACTGTGACATTGGGAGCCACAGGTGTGGAAACACATTTTGGGCAGGATGCAAAAAATGGCAACTGTACTGTTCATGAGGAGGTGTAAAAAAATGGCAATGTTGAAAATCTGAAAAATTTGCAAACTTACACGCGTGCGTAGATACTGCGCAATGCATGCCCGTAATGCAGTCATTTTTGGGAATATTTTCACCAAATTTTCAACATAAGCCATACCTGGCAACTACAGTGAACAAAGCCTACAAAAGGTCCCACAGTATTGTCCTAAATGTCACTGATCGGCGTGCCCCTATGACCAAAATACAGACCAAAAAAAGATTGTGCCCATGGTTTAATCAGACTCTCAAATCTGCATTACTTCATAGCGATGCACTCTGGAAGAAAGTTTGTAGATCAAACTCCTGCTGACTGGACTGCATTCAGAGCTGCCAGAAACAGCTGTACCAAACTCATCAGATCTACAAAAGCCAAGTAGTATACTATTAAACTAGACTCACATCCGACTGCTCTGCAAAACTATGGCAGAACATTAAAAACATTGAGAGACATAGAGCTACTAACTCTCCCCAGCCAAAATTATATCTGACAACAAAACCTATACTGACAAACAGACAATAATGGAACTACTTAACACCCACTTTGCTACAGCAGGGCTGGCTTTTGATTCGTCCCTGCTAGCAAACTTCAAGATCAACTCTGTAATCAAGACCCTACATTTTCTACCCCTACTCACCTAAACTGGACTCGAACTTCTCCTTTACTTCTGTTGCTCTTAGGAAGTAGAAGAACTCCTACTGCAACTGGACACAAAAAAAGAGTGCCAGTGCTGATTTCATCGACCCTTACTTTCTGAAATTAGGACATCATGTGCTGGCTATCCCCTTAACACACCTTTTCAACCTGTCACTTGCCTGAGGTGCTCTACCCACTATATGGAAAACAGCACATGTCATACCACTATTCAAATCTGGGGACCCCGCCAACCTAAACAATTACAGGCCCCTCTCCCTACTCACTACCGTGTCAAAACTCCTCGAAAAAATAGTAAATTCACAGTTAAGAAAGTACCTAGAGTTACATACCCTCCTTACACTGGCCCAGTCTGGCTTTAGACCATGCCGTAGTACTACCTCAGCACTGGCAAACGAGTCTAACGACTGGCTGAAAGCGCTTGATGGCAAGCAACATGTGTGTGTGCCTTGTTCCTTGACCTAAGCAAGGCATGCGACACAGTAGACCATTCATTACTAGTGGACATCCTTCGGAACACTGGGCTAGACTCGACGGGCACTAAATGATTTTACAACTACCTTGATGGTTGCTACCAGCAGATAAAAGCCAGTGCAAATTCTCCTCTTTAAATTTCCTGTCGAGAGGCCCTCTCCTGTTCGCTATCTACATCAATAACATCAACACCGCATAAACTATGCTAACATCCACCTTTTGCTGATGACACCGTGCTGTATATTGATAGGCCCTCCCCCAAATTGGTCTGTAGAGACCTCTAACCTGATTTTGACAGACTCCAGACAAATTTACTACACCTGGATTGGTCACGTGATGTAGGTGCTGATTGCAAGCCTCCATTGTCTCCTCCAGCCACCCAATCACCATTTTGAGTTAATTTTATGATTTAAGGCTGACTAACTCCTAGCAAAGGGAAAGGAGAAGTTTTTGAGCAGGCTCTTCACGCTTTGAGCTGTAGTGAAAATGCGAATGGAGGTGGAGATGAGGAAAAGCCTTCCCAAAAAGAACGCCGCCTAACACTCCTGAGAAAGGCCCTAAGAAGCCTAGGCCTGAAAGTTCAGCCGGTCCGGGTGAAACATCCTCTAATCCTGCTGAGCAAGCACCGTTATCCTTGGCCAAGTTTCTTGCCGAGTTTAAGCCTTTTAAGGAGGAAGTCACGTCTATGACGGCTGAAATTAAGATACTGTCTTCAGCTCTAGAGGAAGTAGTACGGCAAACTTCAGATGCTGAAATAAAAATTCACTCTTTGGAAAAGAGAGTAGAGAAGGCTGAATCAGAATTGATAAATACGAAGCAGAAGATGTCTAGAATGGAGTCCAAGCTACAGGACCTTGAAGGTCGAAGTAGAAGGAATAATGCAGTCCTGATAGCGCTGCCTGAAGCTGAAGAGGGGCAAGATGCAGTGCTTTTGTCCAGAAATTTGTGGAGGTGGCTGGTCCCTCACTCTCACGGGCCAATACGCTATAGAGAGGGTGCATTGGGCCCTTAGACCACCCCCTTCAAGTTCGCAGCCAAGACCTCTAATATTTAGGTTTCTCAATTATTTGGAGGACCAGTATTTTCTGAAGAAAGTAAAGGAGGCGCAAATTAACACCTGGGAAGGTAAAAAAGTAAGAGTGGCTCAAGATCTCCCAACTACGGTCCTGCAACGGCGCTCTGCCTTTCATCCCTATGTTTCGAAGTTAATAGCAGCGGGTATTCGATTTAAAATGTTATATCCGGTGAGATTACAAGTCTACATCTCGGGGGTATGACACAGCTTTAATGACCCAGAGATCGCCCACTCGGGATTAAAGGAACTGCTCCCTGAACTTTTCCGAGAAGTTTGAGCTCCATTTGTGGCAGGCTGTACAAGTGTTTTATGCTCCCAGGGTCCTATTCTGGATGTGTACTTTTTTTTTATTTTATACTCCTGTGTAGAGGAAAAATTACCTCCAGTATCCTCTAGTGAGATCCTCGGTAGAGGGGATGTGGCAGAAGCAAGTCTACTTCGACGGAGTGTCAAGTCTCTGTTGGACCCTTACTTTCTGATAGTTCTTTTAGTGAAGGACTTTTTTAGGACTCAGTCTCTGAGAAAGTAACGAAATGCATATTTGCTATATTTATGTTTAGATTTAGCAGAGAAGGTTTCCCTATCAAATGACTCTGTTTTGTTTATGATTCCCATCACTGTGCTACTTTCTCAGTACAATTTAGCCGAACACAGAGGGTGTGGAACAGGCTCTCTCCCTAAAAGATTGATGAATTATTAATTTAGGTAGTTAGATGACTACTTGGAGGGGGGGGACATTTGGATTTCAATCAGAAGGATCAGGTTGCCAACTTTAATGCTGATTGATAAGGGGAAAAACTCAAGCTAAGTTTTCTTTGATTGGGGTCTTTTCTCGCTGTTTCCATGGTGAGGGAATAAGCAGGTTATAGTTTGGTTAAACCGCTAGAGGAGTGTTGCTCCATCGTTCTGACTCATTTGCCAGGCCCGCAGCGTTTCGTTCTGGGCTTAACGTTTAATTTCTAACTCTCCCCCCAACGGAATAGGGAAGTCTTAGATTGGTAAGAGTATAATGGGGTGGGACTTGTAAATTGCTCTAAGGCTCGGTAACCTAAGTTTTCAATTTTGGAGTGGTATTTGACAACTTTTTGATTTACTTGGTGCGTGAGTTAATAGAGGGTTCTTTGCCCGAAATTAGTTCCCTACGGATGGTCATCATCAGATTATACGCATTAACTAGCCTGGCGTTGCCACACATTTCTAAGCCTAAATTACTAATGCTGCCATGATAACATCAGTCTCCTCAAAGTGACAGACACTTAACATGGTTCTGTTTAAGCTTCAAAATACGATTTTGCAGTTGATAGTTTAGATAAAGTGGTACATCTAAATTGCTCGGGGATTCTAATGAAGGACAGTCGGCTAAGTCTAAGCATTAAATGCAGTAAATGGACATTAGCAATAGGCGATCAAGTGGATTTTGTTTAGAATCCCATTGGTAGAAGGGGTGTAAGCAGATTATTCTAATTTAGTCTACATCGTTGGGGTTTACTTTCACTTTATTTAGAAGGTAGAATGGACTGATGTGCTTATAGGTGTTTTTGAGATGAAAATGTTCAACAGAGAAAGAGCTGGGGCAAGGGTATATGGTCCCTCACTGGTCTATCCTGGTTTTCAAACTGTTAGGAAGTTCACTCTTAAGCTATTTCCCTCACTTGTTAATAAATTAGTATTAAAATGCAGGGCTCTCTGAGGGTGGCTGGGGGGGGCTAAAGAGTTGGTATACTGCTGAGCAGAGCCTATAACAGATGGGGAGAGAGGGAGAGAGGAGGGGTTTGTTCATGTTCATCTCTTTATTGGGTTGGGGTCTGGGAGGGTGGGATAGGGTAATCAGGGGTGGGAATCAGCACAGCTCATAGGGGACTACCAAGGATGTATACACTTGAGAGATTTGTGGTTCAGTATCTTACATTGCTGGGACCTTGTAATGATGACTAATATTATAAAAATTGCAACATGGAATGTGATGGGATTAAGGCAGCGTGTGGAGCAATACAAAATCCTTAAACACCTTGGTTTGTTGCCCATAGACGTTGCAGTAATACAAGAGTTACATCTATTGGATTTGGAAGCCAATTGTATGAGACGGCAGCAGATTGGTCACGTCTTTTCAGCTGGAGCTGCCACTAATAGTGCTGGTGTACTAATTTTGATTAATAGGAAGACCCCATTTGTTGTAAAGCAGGTGCTTAAAGATCTGCAGGGGCAATTCTTGTTTATTCGTTGTTTTATATATTCCACCGAACTACTCCTGGGAACCCTGTATGGACCCAATATAGATTCCCCTGATTTCTTTGTGAAGCTAACTGAGCTATTATATCCTTATATCACTTTGCCAATTATCATGGGGGGGCTATATGAACACCGTTGTGGACCCATTACTGGATCGCTCCTCTTCTACAAGGAGAGGTCATTCCCTTGCTCAAAGGGCACTTCAAGAGCTCTTGGAGCATTATGCTTTGTGTGATGTCTGGAGGATTTTTCATCCTTCAGAGAAGGAGTTTACTTTTCTATCTCCAGTACACAAAACGGCTACATGGATAGATTATATTTTTCTTTCCCAAGTTCTTCTCTCTGGCGTAATTGAAGCTTCTATACAGCCAGGCCCACCTTCGGATCATGCGCTAGTAGTGTGTCAGCTAGCTACCTCAACCCTCCCTAAGAAGTCACCCAGATGGAAAATTAATAACCAATTATTAAAAGAGGATCACATGGTTAATGCGATCAGTGAACACATAGGGCATTTTATAGAAACCAATACCCACTCTATAGATAGACCAGATCTAGTATGGGGGGCTTTTAAAGCGTTTATTAGGGGCATGTTAATTAGTATGGCTACGTACAGAAAGAAGGAAAAGGATAAGAAATTAGTCTCATTACTGGGTCAAATTCATGTAAAGGAAACAATGTTATCCCATAGTTTTTCGGAATCAGTACAGCAGGAGCTGGTTAAGTTAAAAGAGGATTATTTGGAATTATTAAGGGACAAAGCCAAACTTGCGATTCTTAAAGCTAAAGCAACTTATTTGGACCAGGGAGAGAAAGCGGGAAGATTATTGGCACTCCGGATTAAGCAAATGGAAGTGAATAGGCACATTTTGTCAATACGCTCCCAGACAGATGATGTCTTAAAAACTGCCCCAGATGATATAGTGCTGGAGTTTCAGAGGTATTACGCTAGCTTATATAATTCTAAAATGAGTTCAGTATCTGTAGACAATATAGACAAATACTTAGGGGCTTCTGGATTAGCTTCACTCTCGGAATCTCAGCAGGGATGGTTAGTCTCACCAATAACTACAGATGAAATCTCCAGCGTTATTAAAAGTTTGCCCTCGGATAAATCACCTGGTCCAGATGGTTTCTCAGCAAATTTTTATAACAGCTTTCTAGATCAGCTACTCCTTTATTGTTACCTCTATTTCAATACATATTATCGGGTGCCCAGATGGATCCTAGTTTAAGGGAAGCTTTAATAGTCTTAATTTTAAAGCCTGGGAAACCCAGAACTACTCATGAGTTATCGCTAATATCCCTGATGAACCAAGACATCAAGATATTGGCAAAAATCTTAGCGGATCAGAGGACATTGGTGCTCCCGATCTTGTCTGACTGGAGCAAGTAGGATTCATGGGAAAGGACTCCTCATTGATCATTTAGAACCTGTCGCATATTTTCTCGGGCATCCAGAGATGCTTCATTCCCAGCGGTCTTGGTCTCTCTGGATGCTGAGAAAGCGTTGACAGAGTAGATTGGAATTTTCTATTTAGGACTCTCAAGGCCCATAAATTCCCTGAGTTTTTTCAAAATTGGATTGAAACCTTTTATAGTATCCCAACAGCCAGAATAATGGTTAATGGGGTTATATCGGAGAGATTCCCATTGCGTTCTGGAACCAGACAAGGTTGTCCGTTATCACCCCTGCTTTTTAATTTATATTTGGAGCCCCTCATCCAATTCTTAAAGTTCTCTCCGGTGATTCAAGGCATCACCATCCAGGGGTATGAGATTAAAGTTTCGGCTTATGCCGATGATTTGCTTTTGCAGTTGTCGGACCCGGATAACTCAATACTGGCTGTGTTGACTATTATACAAGAATTTTCCAATTTTTCCAACTATAAATTGAATATTGATAAATCCCTGGTTTTCCCACTTAACCATAAAGTAATTAAATCAAGTGTTGTAGAGCATGGTATGTCCTGGACGCCGAACTTGTTAAAATATCTAGGGATACAAGTGGTCAGAAGTCCAACTTTGTTTCGTAAGTTAAATCTGGATGATTTACTCAAAATTTTAGAAGCGGATTTAAACAGGTGGGCCAAATTATCTATCTCACTCTGGGGGCGTATGAATTTAATCAAGATGAACCTTTTCCCTAGGAATTTTTACCCGTTGCACTTACTCAACAATTGGATCCCCATGTCATGGTTCCGTAAAGTCAATGCTTTGATAATTAAATTTATTTTGGCCAATAGACAACCCAGGATTGCATTTCATAAGTTGGCGGCACCCAAGGATAAAGGGGGTCTCCGGCTACCATATCTGATTTTTTACTACTGGTCGAGTCACATGGTAAAATATATCAGATGGATGGAGTGTATAGGAGAACCGGCTCAGCGGGTTGGTTTCCTATTTGGCTCAAAATTGAGTTATCCTGATTAAACAGTGTGGCCTATCACCAGCTTGTTATTTCACATTAGGCGAGTGCTCTCCCCATTACTGAAATCTACCCTATTGCGTATTTCGGTAAGAGTACATTCCCAGGTGTGTTCGTTTATGGAATATAGTCATACTTCAGACCTATCTCAACCCATTGGGGGAAATCCTAACTTCAAATAAGTAACAAGCCAATTTCGTCAAAATGGCTCCCCCAGTTAGAAAATGTCAAACTTTCTCAAGTCGTGGCTCCGAATGACTCCTGGCTTTCTGTTACAGAAACTTTGAGTAGTCTTAATATCCCCACTAAGTTTATTTTTAAAGTATTCCAGTTAAAGCATTTACTAACAAAGATATTTGGGCCTGTTCCACCTCAATGAAGCAGGAATAAGTTTAGGGATATGCTAATCTCGATGTTCGGTAGCCCTCTTTCAGTATCCGACACTTACAAAGTTTTATATAACTGTAAATATCCGGAGGTGTTCATACCAGAGAGGTTTTGGGTATCATGTTTTCTGGACTTGGAGATCAACTGGGCAGCACTGTGAGCAAATTGTCACAAATACATTACCCAGGACAGGTTACGACTTACGCAGTTTCATATTTTACATAACATATATTATACGCCCCAAAAGTTGTATAAGTATGGTCTTATAGATTCCCCATCTTGCCCCAGATGCAGGCAGGCAGAGGGAATGCTTTATCACATATTTTGGTCATGTTCTAAGGCCTCCACCCTCTGGGGAGATATTCAGCAGAGGATGGATCCCCTATTAGGCCTTTCTGACCTTTTCATTCCAGAGGTATGTTTATTGGGAGATTACTCCTCTATCTCTGTGGTCCCGAGAAGGTATTATATGGCACTAATCTCTCTGTCGGTTAAGAAGGTCATTCTCCAGCATTGGAAAGATGATGTAGATATTCCTTTCTCAGAATGTCTCAAAGAAATATTGGCCAATCTCAGGATGGAGAAAATGGTGGCTAGTTTAAATAATAAGATAAACAAATATAAAAGAATCTAGGATCCTTTGTACACGCTGCTTTTCACCTAGTTGATACCAAGGCTGTTTAGTTGTTCTGGATGGATTACCATCTGATTAGTTCGAGCTGTGTTGATTGGGGTGGGTTTGTTTGTAGGGAGGGGGAGTGGTATGGGGAGATCAGCTCAAGGTTTGTAGTGTAAGCTCATTGATGACCATTTGTACAATGCTGTCTATCTCACTTGGATCTGTTCTTATTGTGTGAAATTAATAAAATTTGATTTGAAAAAAAAAAACAAAAACAAATTTACTACAACTTAAGCTATTACTAAATGCAAAAAAAACAAAGGTTATGTTCTTTTCTCCATCTGCAAAAACAGCCCATACTCCACCCCTAGGCACGTTATCAAAAGTTACCACCCTTCTGGGTGAGTCACTAGAAGCAGTAGCCAAATTCAAATACTTGGGTGTGTGGGTCGACAGAATGCTAACTTTCTCAGATCACATTGAGGATCTTACAAAAAAATTAAGACAGACTCAGCCTATATTTAAGGATCAAGCACTTATTCACCAAAGAAGCAAACACTAGACTAGTCCAAGCCACCTTCCTCCCTCACCTAGATTACGCAGAAATCTTGTACGGACAGGGAACTTGCACCGTTCTTTCCAAGCTAAACGCCCTATATCACCGCACCTTAGAATTAATTACTGGTGCTCCCTACTCTACGCACCACTGTTCTCTCTACTCTCCAGTTGGATGGACATCTCTGTCATTTAGGCAGCAAAGAAATGTAGCAATCTGGACTTTCAATGCCATCACCAAACTGCTCCCTTAATATGTCTCCAACTGTATGCCTATCAGTGTGCCTGGTAACTATGCCTTAAGAAGCATATCTTATATAATACTTACCGTCCCCAAAGTTTGAACCAGATTTGGTAGATCATCCATTTGTTTTGCTGTACTTTCCCTGTGGAACCAACTTAAAAAAAACACTGAATTTAGCCTTCCCCATAAAACTTTCCAAATTTAAAACCTTATTTAGACAGTCCTTCAAGCCAAGTCATGCAAGTACAATTCTAACCGATTGAACCTAGGGTTGTCATATGCATCATACTCTCCCTCACTTCACTGTCCCAGTGTATCATCTCCCAAGCTCTCTTGTCTCTTCCACCGCCTCTTCCCCTGGTGTGTCTCTGCCTCAGCCTACCTCCCTTAACTGCTGCTTCTTTTCACTGATAATGGAATTTTGTTGCAATCACGTTAAAAATTTATTACTCCAATGCTACCCTACTTTTGTTGATATCCCCCACCACATGTTTCTGTATTCCTGTTATCTGAAATATTTGTTATGTATACCTCACCCAGGTCCACCTTGGAAATGAGCTTTAACTCAATGGTGTTTTGCCTGGTAAAATAAAGATTATTGATTGATTGATTGCTACCACTGCCACCACCACAGCCACTACTACTTCCATTATCTATTTGAGGTCTTTCCATGCCATCTGCAAGTCTTTTTGATGCACAGCCTCTCTGATTGGTTGAACTGCATCTCTTTCTTCCCCTTGTGAAGCCTGTCCATCTTCTGTCCTCTGTTGTTCCTCTACATGTGAGGGTGTCTGACGCCCTTTATGCTCCACTACCATTAATGTTTTTTTTGTTTTTTTTTTCACCACAGCTGGCTGCCGATCATCCACCCAGTCATGGACTCCTCACCCCACCTCCATTTTAGCCTCATGTTCCCTGAGCCCAGGCCTCCCAGGGGTGGCAGCCATACCGGCCTGTATAGTGCCGCGATACTGGTAACCTAATTGGAAGAGCCAGCCAGGAGGCTAATTGAAGCCAGCGGTAGGCTTCATGGAGGCTGACCAGCTGTGGAATTTTTCCCGTGTGCAGGCGGGGGATGTTGCAAAGACAAGCCGCCTGCCTTACCTCACCCAACATGCTGGCATTAGTGCTGTGGTGCACCCGTCCTCTGTCAGGTGTCCATAGTGCACCAAACACACTACCCATCCTCCACTCTGGAGAAGGAGAGCAGTCGCGGGACACTCGATCCTTTTCCCCCGGACGGCCCTCCGGCAACCCGGGTCCATTCCCGAACCTGGGTCATCGGTGCTGCAGGTCGGCACCCTGCCCCTACGCCAGTGGGCCGGTGTCATTAATGTTTTTTTACCACCACCACCATCCTTCCTAGAATTCCTTTTGTTCTTTTTCTGCCCCTGTATTCCCTTTTCATCATCCCACTCCCCAGAGCTACTGCTAGTTGGCATATTAAGTGCTGCCTTATCTACTACAAACTCAGGATCTGTTTCACTGATTTCTCCCTCAGTTTCATCTGTCTTCTCCTCCTCATCATCATCATCCATCACTCTGCTTACTAAGACTGGCTGCCACACTATGATGACCCTTGTGCTCATCCTCTGAGTACCACAATGGGCTACTCCTACAATGTCCAGAAATTTTTGTACTGTTGTCATTGTTACCTGGACTGCCTGAGAAGTGTTCCTGTTTTTTTTAAGACTCATTGTTTTACTTCATAACAGGTAAATACAGCACTGCTTGCTGCATTGTCAAGTACTTTAAGTAGTAACACACAGGGATATTTGTTCCCTAACAGGTAAATACAGCACTACAGGCTGCGTCGAGGCAAGTATTTTGGGTAGCAAAACACAGGGATATTTTTTCTCTCTTACAGGTAAATACAGCACTGTTGCCTGCATTGAGTCAAGTACTTTAAGTAGCAAAACACAGAGATATTTGTTCCCCAACAGCTAAATACAGTACTACTGGCTGCGTCGAGGCAAGAACTTTCGGAAGCAAAACACAGGGATATTTATTCCCTAGCAGGTACAGCACTGCTGACTGCATCAAGTCAAGTACTTTAAGTAGTAACACACAGGGATATTTATTCCCTAGCAGGTAAATACAGCACTGCTGGCTGCATCAAGTCAAGTACTTTAAGTAGTAACTAGGGCTGTGCAAATACCATTTCCTGAGTATTCGGCTGAATATTCGATATTCGTGTCCCAGGTATTCGTTATTCAGTATTCGTTATTTGGGTATATGAGTTGCCTTAATGGAGAATTGCTATAGAACTCCTTAAAATGGCTTCAGGAGGAAGAAGATGGGAGGTAATGGCACTTTGGCTTGTACACTGGTTCCAGAAGCTGTCTTCTGCTGCTGGTGCTTCAGGAGGAGGATGAAAAGGTTATGGCACTTTGGCTTGTACACTGGTGCCAGAGGTTGTCTTCTGCTACTGGTGCATCAGGAGAAGGATGCAGATGTCATGGATCTCCAAGTTGTACACTGGTGTCAGAGGCTCACTTTGCCTTGTACAGTGGTGCCAGAGGCTGTCTTCTGCCACTGGTGCTTCAGAAGTAGGATGAAGAGGTCACGACACTTTGGCTTGTACACGGGTGCTTGAGGCTGTCCTGTGCTGCTGGTACTTCAGGAGGAGAATGTAGAGGTCACAGCACTTTGCCTTGTACTGTGGTGCCAGAGGATGTCTTCTGACGCTGGTGCCTCAGGAGTAGGATGAAGAGGTCACAGCACTTTGTCTTGTACATGAGTGTTTGAGGCTGTCTTGTGTTGCTGGTACTTCAGGAGGAGAATGTAGAGGCCACAGCACTTTGCCTTGTACTGTGGTGCCAGAGGATGTCTTCTGACGCTGGTGCCTCAGGAGTAGGATGAAGAGGTCACAGCACTTTGTCTTGTACATGAGTGTTTGAGGCTGTCTTGTGTTGCTGGTACTTCAGGAGGAGAATGTAGAGGTCACAGCACTTTGCCTTGTACAGTGGTGCCAGAGGCTGTCTTCTGCCACTGGTGCTTCAGAAGTAGGATGAAGAGGTCACAGCACTTTGGCTTGTACATGGGTGTTTGAGGCTGTCTAGTGTTGCTGGTACTTCAGGAGGAGAACGTAGAGGTCACAGCACTTTGCCTTGTACAGCAGTGCCAGAGGCTCTCTTCTGATGCTGATGCCTCAGGAGGAGGATGCAGAGGAAAGGAGTTCATCAAGGGCATGCAGTTTCCCATAGGATAACACTGGAAGTATAAAACACCACAACTCTGTCAAGATTTGGAGTTAAGTAACAATCTATAAATAGTCAGAAAGGTCTCAGTGGCCACTACCAGAATGCCATATGCAAGAGCCTTAAATAATTGTGGCCATGAAGAAAAGCAAGCAATAAAACATAATTAAGCCTATTGAATAACACTGTAAATTCAACAGGCCATAATTCTGGCAATATTTGGAGTTAAGTAACAATCTATAGATTATCTAAAAGGTTTCACTGGCCACTACCAGCATACCATATGCCAGAGCCTGAAATAATTGTGGCCATTAAGAAACACGAACAATAAGACATAATTAAGCCCATAGGATAACACTGTAACTTCAACAGGCCATTATACTGGCAATATTCAAGCCAAGTATTTTCTTTCTTTATTTATTTATAACTCTCTATAATAACACTGTAACTTCTACAGGCCAATATACAAATTCATCTTACCTTCAGAGCCGAGAGGTACAGCTGTAAGGATGGCACTCAAGCTTGGCGCCATTCGCCTATGATGTGCTACCCCAAAAGGTCTTTTGATTGGATGCTAGCTGTGAGGATACATAATGAAATGCAGTGCTTTTCCAAAATGGCCTACACACATCCAGGCAGTCTCCCTGTTCTGTTTTAATAAGCCCCCACCCCACACCCTAAAACAGAAAAGAAAACAATTAGCAGATTAAATACTTTACTTACCTTTGCTGTTCAGATCTACATGTTACCAAAAGTTCATCACCCTGGTGGAAAATGCTGTATGCCAAAAAAAAAAACAGGAGAAAACATGATTAGAGATGCACTGTTCAATCGCAATTTACCTCCCTCCCCAAAACACAAACAGAAATAAAACCATTAAAAGACTGCATATTTTGCTTACTTTTGCTGGTAGTACACAATGTGTTCATTGAAGATGAGAAGCATCAGACTCTGGCTTTGGCAGTCATCAGTCATCAGTAATATTGTCATCATGCAGCAGTAGCATCAACAATTTATTGCAGGAGTGCACTTGAAACAATAGTACAAACTGATGGTAGTCAGGCAACTGGAATATTTCAGGCATGGGAATACCTTGAGACTGGTGATGCCATACTGATAATCGGAATATTTCAGGCATGTGCTTATACCGACGAATAGTGCTCTATTCATTATTCGAATCAATAACGAATAGCTTATTATTCATGGTATTCAGGAAATAATATTCATTATTCGCACAGCCCTAGTAACTGCCATATTTCAGACATGGAAACACTAAGACTGGTGATGCCACACTGGTAACTGCCATATGTCAGGCATGGGAAATAATGAGACTGGAGATGACAGACTGGTAACTGCCACATTTTATGCATGTGAAACACTTGAGACTGGTGGTGCCACACTGGTAACTGGCATCTGAAAGCTGTTAAAGGGATGGATGGAACATGGGCACCAGTAACACAGGGATAAGAGAGGTAGCAACACCAGTGGAGGATTTTATATTAGGAACAGCAGTCAATAGGTGGGTGGCAGTTTTAAGCACTGGGAACTGCTGGGCATGCTCATTCAAAAGAATACACCATGACAGTGGAAGTAAAAAAGAAAAAGGGTGCTGGCCACAGATTTGTGTTAGTATGACTGTGACTATGATGAACATGTTTGACTAAATGTTAACATGTTATGCTTATTTGCTAACGCAACAATGATGGTTAACACCGAATGGCTTGTGTATGGGTCCATGCTACAACACACAAATGTTGTATCCAGTACAAGGCAATTATTTAATGCAATTGTTAGTGGCCATACATGTACCCAAGGTGAGGTAGATTTATTTTTATAAACACAAGTTGTTCCACATGTGCAGGGTCAAATGAGGATCAGTGAGGCTCCACCACTTTCCCAGCAGTGCTGAACATTCATTCAAATGGCATGCTGGTAGAGGGGCAACAGATACATTTAAGGGCCAACTGTGCCAAGTGTGGAGATGCTTTCATCCTTTTGATCCAGTACTCCACTGGATTTATGGAGAATGACTCCAGAGGTTCATTGAAATAACTGTTCAGCAGATTGGGTGCCGACTGTGGCTGCTGTTCTGTTCTCTTCCGCTCCTCAGCCTGTAGTGATGAGCTGAGTTCAGCCCAACAGTCACCCACCTTCTCAAGGTTTTCCATACTGCTTTCAGTTTGTGATTCTGACACTGGCTCATCGATAGGGTTACCTACTGATCTTATCGACACTCAAGCATGCAGAAACTAAGTTCTGAGCACATCTGCTTCTGAAACTCTGTAACCCTGTGAGTGGGCACTATAAGGTGTAGTGCCTTGCACTTGAAACGTGGATCCAACATAGTGGCAAATATGTGCTTTTTATTGCAACAGAGATCAGAAAATCTAACTTCTAGTTCTGTGGTGAGATTTTCCACAAGGGATATCGCTGTTCCTGGTGTCTGGTTTGGATCTTTCTCGGCATTTCCACTGAATCGCCTCATGGCTTTTTTTAGGATCTGTACAGCAGGAATTACCTGACTTAGCAGTGCAGAATCAGAGCTATGGTCACGAGTGCTCCTTTCAGATTGGGCTAAAACCTTTACCAAGCCCTCAATCACAGCCCAGTCCTGATGTCCAATGACTCCCCCATGTCAGTTTCCATGCTCATCTCATGAAGGGCCTGCTTCTGCTCCAGAAGCCTTTGCAGCATGTAATAGGTGGAATTCCACCAGGTCTGTACATCCTGGATGAGATGATGCTGCGGTATTTAAAGATGTTCTTGTAGCTGATGCAGACAGTTTGTGGCTTTCACGATGGAAATGGCTACATATGCTTCTGGCTACTTTGGCTGTGTGATCTGCCTCCACTGTGTTTGCCAAAGCCTTTGTCACCACCAAATTTAGTGTATGAGCAAAGCAGCTTATCTCCTCAAAATTGCCATCTCTTAAGTGCTTTTATCATATTTGTGGCATTGTCTGTGACCACAAACCCTACCTGCTATCAGTCCATGAGCTCAACATCTCTTGCAAGAATGACTGTATGTTTACAGCCCGGTGATCCTTTTCCATAACACTGACATTTATGGGGGAAGAGACAGAACCAGCGCCAGTACCACCATCACCACCAGTGACTACCACATCTGCAACACACCAGAGTACTGTCAATGACATGTGTGACATTGACTATCTGGTTATGATTATTGTATGATATTGGTATTATAAATACATGGTCTGTGTATGATCTTTCAGTGTGTGAGGAATTTGGCCTGTAACTTCAAAGTGTCAGTAGCTGAAACCAGGAGTTAATAAAACAGACCAGAAGGAAACAGTTAATAGGAACATTCCTTCCAGAGACAGTTTATGGCCTGCTGCTGCTTTTGAAGTTGGAAACTAAATATACATTTTATGATATAAGGAAAGGGATGTCATTTAGGCTGATTCCTGTTGGCTTTTTAACACCTTGGTGCCAGTGTGGGAATGTTTAGATCAAAGAAAATGTTAATTAAAGGATGCCATATTTAAGAATTGTTTTTTTCTTCTGATGTTTCATTAATTAAAGATACCTCCTGGTAGAAAGCATGTTAGAATTAATTCTGAGGGAGGATCTAGCTGACCTCATCCAAAAGGGGTGGGGGAAGACAGAGAAAAGACATGTAACATTGTACATGAAGGTGATATCTTTCTGGGACTCTAAGATTGAAACAGTTCTCTGACCTAACTTAAAATGCACTTACAGAGGTAACACATTAGACAGAAAAGGTCTAAGTGGTAGTTTTGTTCTGTAACTTTCCCATTTTCTTTTGAGATTGTAAACTCTTGATATTTGTTCTGTATTTTATCTTACTTATTTTACCATTTTTAGTAACCCACCTTTTCTTAAGATACTACCTGTGTCTTCCCTTTTTTTTGGCATGTGGAGTGCCTGTATTTTTAAGTTTGACAACAGTTTAAAAGGGCTTGAAGGTGTTACTAAGCTTGGAAAAGGTAAGAATATATCCAAGGTTTCTAATAGAGTTTTAAGGGTTAATTTTGGATACCTGGTTAGGTGCCCCTGGGTGAAGGATTGTATTGCATTCCCCGAAGAGAGTATGTATCTGAGCCTGTTAATTGGGTATGCTAGCATAAGGTTTACAGTTTGAATCTTCCCAGAACTTGAGACTACAGGTGATTTGGACCCAAAGCAGACAGGAGGGTTACCCTGTCTGTTACCTGTTCACACTATTTCACTCTGAGGTTGGCACTGTGGGAGCAGAGGGCCTGACCTGCGGAGTGCGTTTTGTGACAACATGTATGAATGATTTGAACTCATGCTGGTCCATATGTCCGTTGTGCAGTGGAAAACTCCACCAACAGCTTGTGCTAGTAGTCTAGCAACTTCTTTTCTCAAATTATGGTAAATGTTGGGTACTACAGTACGTGAAAATGTGGTTTGTGATGGTATTTTATACCTGGGGTGCAAATGCTGCAGCAGCCTATGGAAAACTATGTTTTCCACAATGGAAAATGGCTGCAGATCCAAGGCCATCATCTCACCAATTAAAATGGTGCTCTACTGTGCTGTTGGGTGTGACACCTGTTATTTGATGCTAGCATGGAAGGCTTGCATGATGGGTGTAGTCAAAGCGGTACCACATTGCATTAATTTTGACTTTGAACCCATGGTGGAGGGGTGTTACAATAATTGACGACTGGGCAGAAGAAGGCAGAATATGTGATGCTGCTGTATGGGGATGTGCTACAAGTGGTGTAGGGGGAGTTAAGGGCACACTGTTTGTCTCAGTAATAGAATCACTTCCAATACTTCGTGCATCTACTGGACCAGTACCAGAAGAGGGGATGGCAGGAAAATGTTGTGTAGGGGGAGGAACCATTATGGATCTTGAAAGTGCACAGGGATATTTTATTTGGAGATGGTTCATCATTGATGTTGTTGTGAGATCTGAATGTTTTTTACAGCGACTTACAGTACAGTCGCACACAGAACATACTGCCTTCGTTGCATCATCTTTCACAACACTAAAGTACAGCCACACCACACTTCCCCCCCACTGGCAATGGAAGTACTGGCCCCAATAGGGTGACCATGGCCATGTTTTGCCCCTTTCCCCTTATCAGACCTTGGTGCACTGGATGCAGTTGTTCTGACCCTTTCTTTCTACGCAACAGATGTAGTTGTAGAACTACCTTGTGTATCAGATGGAATTGAACTTGACACAACTCTTTGAAACATAGGGTGGACTGTTGTTTTTTTTAGAGGAGGAGGAGGAGGGTGACTCTAACTGACCTGCTTTGCCATGACGAGCAGCATTGCATTTTTGGGCAGCTGCACATTCACACTTCTCACACAGATATGACACATATTCGGCTTCATCGCCAAATTCGCTTAGGTAGGTATCACTGTCAGATGATGTATTGAGCAAGTCGTGTGGTTCTGGTAAATATTCAGAAACAGATGAATGCACTTCTTCAGAATCCTCCACATCAGCAAAAGGAAATGTGGGGAGAAAAAACTTATGAGGCTGAGCAACAGTATGTTTTGGCAACACAGTTGGTGCGGTCATGGTAACAGTCTGGTGGTTAGTACTAGTCACAGTACCCTATGGTCATGGGCACAGTTGGCGGAGTAGTAGCACTGTCAACAGTAGTCCTGGTGCCAGAATTACTATCAGGAGTTACAGTCAAGAAATTGGCATCATATTACAGCTAGTTGTAATACTGGCAGCAGTAGCCATGGTGACAGCAGAACACTCATGATTACTAAGAGAGGCAAAAGTTGTGGTGACAATGGCTGCTCAAGGAGCACAAATAACAGTGCACACTGTTATGGCAGTGGTGGTGTCAATAGTACACAAAGGATTCACTCTGGTTGCTGAAATCATGGCACTGGTGGTGGTGGGGAGAAGCACACTGATAGGCGATGTTGCCTCTGTGGGGGCAGTTGTGTAATTAGCACTACCACTGGTAGTGGGGGTAGATTCTTGTTCTTGTATGACTGAAGATGTCAGCTGCAAAGCCCTCCTACTTTTATAAAATGATGGTGCTGCAAATGCAGTACTAGTAGTAGTAGTAGTAGTGGTAGCAGTTGTAGTTATAGTAGGACTAGTACTTCCACCAGTCCTACTGACACCAGAACCTGAAGGCTTATCAGGGGAAAACTATTTTAGAGTGGTGAATATGAACTGACCTTCTCTTACTCTGTTCCTCACTGCTTACAACTGGTGGTGATTATGGCTTGCTTTCTGCTTGACCATACTCGTTTATGGGATTGATGAGACATGGTCTGTAACTTACTGTGTATTTTATTTGTGAATAACAATACCCACCCACACTGCTCAAGTAGCAGCTAATAAAGACAGGCTGATACTGAGAGAGATAGAGTCAGCAAACAACTTCTTACGTAGCGGTGTCAGTTGTGCAGTCATACAGTACAGTAATTCAAGCTTTCAAGGTGCACCACACAACTTACAACACGTAGAACCCAGAGTCATGCCTGACACACACAGAAATACTAAAGCAGTTCACAGAAATGTGTGTGTGTGTGAGGACCATGTGATGCTCTTCGCATAGGCAGACGCTTGAGACCTCGCTCCCACCTCAAAGGCAACAAATTTAAAGAAATAATTTTGGAGCTCATATTTCAACAAACTTCGAATTCCTCACCAGCTGGAAACTCCAGGATTTCAACAGAGAATTTCCCGAATAGAGAAACGGGTATATTACGGAAGAATGGAGGCCGAAATGAAACAGGCCCTCCCGGCTCGCACACCACCTACAACTCCAGACAAGCCAGCTAAGCGACCTAAAACCCAAAATGTAGTATCGAGTAAATCTTCCCAAGCTCCGACTATTACTATTCCACTTTTGGAGGAAAAGTTTTTAGCTGAATTGGCTCCGTTAAAGAAAGCTTTTCAGGATTTCTCTTCGGATCTAAAATCTATTAAACAGGACTTGAAAGACACTAATCGGGCAGTGGCAGATGTCAGCACGACATTGTCCCTGAAAATGGCAGACCAGAGTGGATCCTGACATGTCTTCTCTTCAGCAGAAAATGAGCAAACTGGAGCTGAAACTTGAAGATCTGGGATGCCGTAACAGGCGTAACAACCTGGTTATTTTCAGCCTTCCAGAGGATGCCGAAGGCCACTTGCCTGTGTTGTTCACCCAGAAGTTACTACTAAAGATCGCTGGACCACCGCCTCATGCTACTACATACGTTGTAGAAAGGGTTCATAGGTCCTTGAGACCTAGGCCATCATCCGGATCCAAACCCAGGCCGTTTATCCTCATGACTGCTTAGCTATTTGGATCTCCAAAATGTTCTTGCTAAAACTAAGGAACTGCAAGAGATCAAGTGGGACCAAACTGACCTATGAATATCCCAGGATCTTCCCATAGCCACACGCGAAACGAGCAGAATACCACTCTAGTATTACTAAGTTGATTACGGCTAGTATTAAATTCCAGATGTTATACCCGGCAAGGTTATCCGTTCTGCATCAAGGAACCTGGAAATCATTTGACAATGCCAAACAAGCTGCCCGTGATCTAGTAATTCTGTTCCCAGACTTATTCACGCAACGCTGATCCCCGACACTCAACTAAGCGATGGTGCAGATCCCAACTGGAACTAGAGATGATCCCTAAACGAGCGTGAATTGTTAAATAAGTGGATTATCCAAATCAGAAGATGGTTTTTAATCCGTCTTGTTGCAGTGGCTTCTTTCCTAGAATTACTTCCTAGTTACTGGGATGCCACCCCGAATGCACCATCCCGAATGCTTGCAGCTCTTTCCTGTTCTTAGAATCGACTCACCCGACTCTGTCTTTGTTTCATCTTTTTTTTATTTTGGGGAGACTGCTCCGTTGCCAGTAAGCCCATTCTTCTTAGGGAGTTCCCTTATTACTTCAAAGACACTCCATCTATAGACTTTTTACACGAATCTCAGCAGAGTCTACGAGCAGAGGGGCTGCTCGAACGTGCGCACGATAGCAACTAATGTGCATAATGAGTGAACTTGTGCTTAAATTACTGGTTAAAGGCAGTAAACAACTTGCCAATTATGTTTTTTTTTTCATTTAAATCTAATAAGTTTAGTTCACCTTGTTCTAAGTTGGTGATATTGGGTCTTATATTGCTGAGTCGTGTAAATCGGTCAAGTACTGGCCTGACTCATTTCCTAAGCAAAGTGCTTGGATTATTTGGTTGTTAGGGTTGAATTACAAGCTATTTTACAAAGGATGGTGATTTCATTCATTTCAACATATTAACATACCTGGGGAATATTGTGTATAGTTTTAATAAATCAAAATGGTTTTCTATTATGTTTCTAAGGCTTACTAAAAGTTATAGTAAAAGCCATATGCCACCACACAGAATTTTCTTTAGGAATGCATTTATTCATATCACCTGTAAATAATTTAATATTGGAGTTTAACCTTGTTAGGTAGATAACTGTCATTTAATTCTATACAGATATCACTATATAGATTAGTGTTGTTAGGTAGGAACCGAGCTTATTTACCGTAGTGTTTGTTGATTGACGTTTAAAAAGGTATTTATGTTTCTCCTTTCTTTCCCAATTTTTTTTTTCCTTTTTTTTTCTCCTTCTCTCTTTTCTTGGTAAAGGGGTGGGAACGGGGTTTCAAGCGGGATTGCCTAAGGCTGGTAGCAGTCATGAAACAGACTTTGGGGGTTGATCTTCCCATATCAGGTTTTAGACTGGGGTTTCTTTTTTTATTAACAGTCAAAGGTATAGTGGGAAGATCATGGGGGTGCTTCCACAGAATTGGAAGTCAGGGGTTAAGTAATTGGAATGGGGGAAGGTTAGTAATAATACTGGGGCTGTCTGCCACTGGTCAGGAAGTAGTTGTCATTAGATTAGATGTTGAGTGCTGGCTTTTACTTGAAGAAATATATTTCATTTTTTTAGGTTTTAGTATCAGACATGGCTGGTCTTAAGTACTGCTCCTGGAATATAAAAGGAGCACAGACCCCAACCAAGAGAACTAAAGTTCTACTTCACCTCAAAAGCTTGCAAATAGATGTAGCCTTTTTTTCAAGAGACACACTTGTTACCTAATCAAATACATTACTTAAGGAGAAACTGGGTGGGGCAGGTTTTTGGCTCTGGTACTGATTCCCATAAAAGAGGGACAGCCATTCTTAAATCCCAGAGAATTCCATTCCAACTTATTCATCTAATTGCTGACCCAGGAGGCCGATAGGTGATTCTTAGGTCCTTACTGGGCCACTCAGAGGTAATATCAGGTTCCATATATGGACCGAATAATGATGACCCAGAATTTTTTGCTAGCCTTATGTCCACCTTGGCCCCGTGGGCTACACTTCCAATAATTCTGGGGGGTGATTGGAACCTGGTTATATCTAACCAGCTAGATAGATCTGGCCAGATAAAACAAAAATTAACACCTGGCCAAAAATCAATACATGAGTTAATGCAATCCACTGGTATTACAGACCCCTGGAGGTTTTTGTATCCAGACAGTAAGGAATTCTCATTTCATTCCCTTCCTCATCACTCTTTTTCCTGACTGGATTATTTTCTTATTTCATTAGATTTATTGCCGGGTGTCTCTATGGCTTATTATTCTTCCAAGGCAATCTCTGACCATCATATTGCCCATCTCCTTCTTGACACCTCACCAAACATACACAGAGATAAATTCTGGAAATTAAACAGTCAGATCTTGAAATCTGAAGATCAAATAAGACTTATTCAAACTTTCATATCCAATTTTATGGATCTCAATGCCCCAACAATGCCCAAAAAAGACTTTTTATGGGGAGCTCTGAAATGTGCACTGAGGGGTGAATTTATTCGTTTAGCAACAAAACGTAAAAAACAGAGAGAAGCAGCACTTTCCATAATCCAGACCCAAACAGAAGATCTAGAAAGCCACCTCTTACCCTCGGCTTCAGGAGAATAATGGACAAAAGTGGAATCCCTTTGCACACAATACAACCAGATTCTAGCCGAAAAGGCTGAATTTCTTATGCTTTGGTCTAAAATCTCCTACTTTGATAAGGGAGAAAGGGCTGGGAAGCTCATGGCACTCCATCTGCATACTCAAATGGCTGACAAAATAGTCACTTCTATTTACTCAACTTCTGGGGTCTTGCTTACCCCCCTCCAGACATTGCAAATGCATTTCAAGAATATTACGACATTTATATTCAGCCCCAAATCATTCCTCTGTGTCTCAACATATCGATAATTTTCTTCAAGATATCGATCTCCCAGTACTATCAGAAGCCCAGAATATGAGCCTGAAAACTTCCATTACTCTAATGGTAGTGGAGGAAGCTATAGACTCCCTATCACGGGATAAATCGCCTGGCCCGGACGGTTTTACTAAAAACTTTTACCAGACATTTAAAGAGAAAATTGCTCCCATTCTCCTAGATACTTTTCAATATATTTTCAATAAAGGTACCTCTGACACTTCCTTGACTCAGGCCTTTGTAATCGTTCTTCCAAAACCAGATAAAGACCCTCTTCTTATTCCCAATTATAGGCCAATTTCTTTAATTAATGTGGATCTTAAGAGCGTAGACAAAATGCTCTTGACTAGATTAGGTCAGGTCTGGAAATCCCTTGATAGTCAAGAACAGGTCGGGTTTGTCAAAGGGAGACTATCCTCCGATCATCTTAGGAAAGTTGCCTACCTCTTCTCTGTGTCCAGGGAACTCACCTCCTCAGCTGCACTTGTCGCCCTAGACGCAGAAAAGGCCTTTGACAGGGTCTCTTGGGAATATCTCTTCTTGTTATTGGTTAAATATCATATTCCGCACGAATTTATACAATGGATCAAAATTTTATATACATTACCAAAAGCTCAAATTTATTGCAATGGTGTTCTCTCCACATCCTTTACTTTATCCCAGGGCACCAGACAAGGTTGTCCCTGCTCCCCTTTCCTTTTCAACTTGTACTTGGAACCACTTATTAGGAAAATTAAAATTCTGGTATGGTATCTGGGATACCAATTGGTCATACAGAATACATAATATCGATATGCAGACGATTTACTTTGCATATCACCAATCTTCCTCAATCCCTCCGCAATCTTTCAAATTATATCACAGTTTGAAATAATCTCGAATTAAAGTTAAACATGGGTAAGATGAAGTATTCCCTCAATAAATTCACACTGAAGAGTGATATTGAGCACTTGGGTGTACGCTGGAATACTGGAAAATTCAAATACCTTGGAATCTTTCTACGTCTTCTCCCCATGTAATGAAAAACTCAACCTAGATGTTCTACACAAGACCCTATCAGAAGACTTCAAGCGATGGTCTAAATTGCCTATTTCTATGGGGTCGATGAGTATAATAAAATGAATGTTTTGCCTCGATCTTATATCCTTTACAAATGTTCAACGGGCCCTTCCACTTTCATGGTTTAGCAAATACACAGACTTATTAGTTCCTTTATATGGCAAGGAAAGAAAGTTAGGTGAAATTATCTTAAACTTACACGTCAGAAAATTGATGGTGGCCTTCAAGCCCCTAATTTCTATATATATTATTAGTTATACAACTGGCAAGAATTAGATTCTGTTACATTCCCAGAATCTATCTTAGAATCCACCTATTGTCCCTCCTGGGTCAGAATTGAACAGGCTGTATGCTTGGTGAATGGTATGGACCCCAAGACTCTTCCTTTTATTACCAGGAAGAATCTCCTAAAGCCTTGCAGAAAACACCATTGTATGCCTTACTTCATACGCAACACCAGTTAAATAATTTCTAAAGTAGATGCATATAGAGACATTGCCCAACCTTTGTTCTCTAATCCTAATTTTTTAATCTCAGGTAAGATAATTAAACATCACCTTTTTGGCCACATGGGAGTAAACAGTGTAGACCAACTTGTTAGAGATCAAAAAATGCTCTCCTTCAAAGAAGCCAAATCCATTTTTAAATGGCCTGATAATCAAGTGTTTACATTTTTTCAAATAGCCCACTTATTGGTGAAACACTTCGGGTCGGGAGTATGGAAAAGGCCCCTAATGTCAGCTGTTCTCCCATATGTTGAATCCACCCTTACATCTCACATTATATCCCATTCATATAAATTTCTACTAAAAGAAATAGCTAACCTAGAAGGTCAAAGGTCTTATTGGTGGGACAACAATTTACCACTGCATTCCTCCTTGAGGAGTTGGCCCAGCATCTGGAAATACCTATATAAATACATTAAATGGGATAGGTACAGAATAATGCAATACTACATTAACCATACTCTGTACTATACTCCAGCCCAACTTCATCAAATGGGGATTACACCCTCCAGTCAATGTCCAAAATGTCAACATATACCAGCTGATTTATTTCATATGCTATGGGCCTGCGATACTATTAACTCCTTTTGGAAGGAGATTCAAAATCGTCTTAATTCATTACTTATGGTTGCTGACAAATTTAATCTGGAAATTTGTATTCTGGGGGATTATAGGCAGATTCAGGGGTCACAACAGAAAGCCCATATGGCCTTAATTACTGCTTGTGCCAAGAAAATAATATTAAGACATTGGCTAGATTCATCTACTCCCCGTTATTTAGAGTGGTTCAAGGACATTACATTTGCCCTACAGGCAGAACTCACACTTGCAGGAGTTAAGAATAGATTAGGAATGTACAAGAAAAGATGGGAAACATTCCATACTCTTATATTGGTACAATAGACCTAATCCATATTCACCCTTTCAGGTGCTCTATATGATGATTATATCGTTCAGGGATTACCAAGTAGCCAGCACTTCAGATCTATATTTTTATAACTTTTTTTATTCTTCTCCTTTTTTTTTTTTTCCTAATACAAAACCAGGTGGCAGAGTGGGTTTGGGGAGGGGAGGAAGGGTTTGGGGGGAAGGGGTTACAGACAACTTAAACATATTACAATCCACTTCTATTGAGCAATTATTTTCTGTTACCGAATGCAATAGTCATGTAACTGTTTACTGCTGGATGTTCTTTTCATGGCATTGTCATGTTGTCTGTATTTGTATGTTGTGAAACATTTAAAATGAATAAAGTTTATTAAATTTAAAAAAAAGAAAATGTATGTGTACACACTCACAGCAATGCACAGGGGTGAAGAAGACATGCAAAAAAGAAAAAACTCACATGCACATGAGGCAACTGAGGTGCAGTGAGCTGTGGAGGGAGGAGTCACTTGCGACACTCTCTTCACTCAGTTGTACAGGGAACTGAGCCAAGAACCAGACTACAGCCAGCAAGAATTCAATGGGCCAAGCCTGACCCAATGAGAAAAAATACAATGCTTTATAAATCACAAAAAAAAATGCATGCAGACAACTGTGCGTGCACTTGCAGGACACAGATTACAAGAACAATACAATGCATGCACAGATGATGTATGTGCCGCGGTGAGCTGCGACGCAGACAAGAGGGAGTCAGATGACAGTCACACCTCACTTATGCAGGGAACCGAGCCCAGAATCTAATGACAGCAAAATACCAATTTGCTTCACAAAAGAAAGAGAAAATACCCCAGTGGATTTGAAAGAAAAAGCTAACCAAGCATAGTAGTGGGGATGGGGCAGTCAACAAAAACTTGGGCTACTCACTGTTACTGAGCCCAGTAACAGTTATTCACTTCATGCAAAAGCCAAGCTGGACTTTGTTTACAAAAAAAATCCTGATAAGAACTAATAATAGAACAGCAAGGTTTAGGCAAAAAATCAAACCACACTGCTTCAGCTGAGGTGTGAAACTATAAGCAGTGGGGGAAGGGAGTCAGCAGAAGCACACACAGTCACACACACACAGATTCATTCACACACAGAATCTCCTTTACCTTGAAACTGATTCCAGTTTCAAGGATAAAAATGAAACTGTAGTCAGATGCAGTCACAAGGTGATCAGAATTATGTCAAAACTGGATCACACACAAAACATTTTTTAAACAGTTATAAAAGTCACAAGTGGTAAACTAAACAGAGCTAGCTCTCTCAGAAAGGACCGTCTCCTCTCATCTACACACTCAGAGTGAGATCACATGGTGTTCCTTGCTGTGAGCTCAAAAACATCCTCTGATTGGCCAGCGAAGCTCTCTGTGAGATTCTGAAATTACCCACCGAATAGTACATCCTAATAGCAGCAGAATAGTGGACTATTCGGGACGCCCATTCGAATATTCGCAAGCCCACTAATCGTGATATTTGGGAAAATACTATTCGGACCATGCACAGCTTTAGTAGTAACGACAGGATATTTGTTCCGTGACAGGTAGATACAGCACTACTGGCTGCAAGTCAAGTACTTTAAGTAGCAAAACACATGGATATTTGTTCCCTAGCAGGTAAATACAGCACTACTGGCTGTGTCGAGGCAGGTTCTTTAGGTAGTAAAACACAGGGATATTTGTTCCCTAGCAGGTAAATGCAGCACTACTGGCTGTGTCGAGGCAAGTTCTTTAGGTAGCAAAACACAGGGATATTTGTTGCCTAGCAGGTAAATACAGCACTACTGGCTGCATCAAGTCAAGTACTTTGAGTAATAACACACAGGGATATTTGTTCCCTAACAGGTAAATACAGCACTACTGGCTACGCTGAGTCAAATACTTTAAGCTGTAAAACACAGGGATATTTTTCCCTAACAGGTCAGTACAGTACTACTGGCATGGGGCTGAGTCATATTGTAAGTAGTAAGACACAGGGATGTTTTCTCCAAACAGGTAACACAGCACTGCTGGTCAGCGCCAAGTCAGGTGTGTAAGTAGTAAGACACAGGGATATTTTCTCCCGAACAGGTAAATACAGCACTGATGGCTGTGTTGAATCAGGTACTTTAAGTAGTAAAACACAGGGAGATTATTTCCTAGGCAGGTAAAGACAGCACTGCAGGCTGCGTTGAGTCAAGTACTTTAAGTAATAATACACAGGGATATTTCTTTCCCTAATAGGTCAGTACAACAATGATGGCTGGGTCAAGTAACTGCGCCCAAAACAGGGAAAATTACTCCCTAACAGGTAAATACAGCACTGCTGGTTGCATTGAGTCAAGTACTTTAAGTAGTAAAATAAATGGAGATTTCTTCCCAAACAGGCCAGACTCAGTATAGCACTGCTGGCTGTATTGAGTAGCTAAGAAACAGCAAAATTATCCAAAATACCAAATAGGTCAGTAAAGCACTAGTTTGTGCAGTTGTTGTTGTGTACTTGGGATTGGGAACACACAGGCACAAAGTCTTTTTTTATAGCAGCAGACAGAGAATCTGATTTTAATTTAAAATGTTGTTAAGTATAAGTATATTTATTTATTTATTCTCCTAAAGGGTGAGGCACCCCCTCCCTTCAGGACACACCACTGCTTTTGTGGCCCCTGCTTTGGAGACAAGCCAGCCACTCCTGGATCTTCAGCCTGCTGTGCAGTTCAAGCAGAGTGAGGCACCCATGCCCCTCAGGATGCACCGCTGCTTTCACGGCCCCAGCTTTGGAGACAAGCTGGCTACTACTGGATCTTCTGTCCACTCACAATTCAAGCAAAGTGAGGCACCCCCACACCTCAGGGCACACCGCTGCTTTCATGGCCCCAGATTTGGAGACAAGCCGGCTGCTCCTGGATCTTCTGCCCACTCTGCAATTCAAGCAGAGTGAGGCCCCACTAACCCCTCAGGGCGCACCGCTGCTTTCACGGCCCTGGCTTTGGAGACAAGTTGGCTGCTCCTGGATCATCTGCCCACTCCGCAATTCAAGCAGAGTGAGGCACTCCCCACATCTCAGGGCACACCGCTGCTTTCATGGCCCCAGATTTGGAGACAAGTAGGATGCTCCTGGATCTTCTGCCCACTCTGCAATTCAAGCAGAGCGAGGCACCCCTGCCCCTTAGGGCACACCACTGCTTTCGCGGCCCTGACTTTGGAGACAAGGCAGCTGCTCCTGGATCTTCGGCCCGCTCCGCAATTCAAGCAGAGCGAGGACCCCCACCCCTCAGGACACACCGCTGCTTTCACGACCCTGGCTTTGGAGACAATTTGGCTGCTCCTGGATCTTCTTCCCGCTCCACAATTTAAGCAGAGCGAGACACCCCTGCCCCTCAGAGCACACCGCTGCTTTCACAGCCCTGGCTTAGGAACAAAGGCGGCTGCTGGATCATCTGCCTGCTCCACAATTCAAGCAGGTACAGCCACTCTTTTTCTGCTCCAAAGCCGCTGGTTTGATTGGTGGCCTGCCACGGACTCCTTGTTATGGATTGGTCGGCTCCCTCTGTGGCCTCTGAGCCTATAGGAGCACACCACTCTATCCTGCTTCTTGGGTGCCAATTTCAAGGATTTAAAACTTGTGCCCAAACTGTAAAGCAATTTGTGTCTTACTCTAGGAGGATTTTCATGCAAAAATTTTAGTCAAATCGGAAAGGCTAACTTACTAAATGCTACCACCTTTTCTTTTATTTTTGATTTCCTGCTTAGAAATGTACTGTTGCTTGACCTGCATCTGTGTGGACTAGCCTATCTTGTATACCATTTCTGGCATGGGTATTGAATATTATTTTCCTTGGTCTGTTGCTGTTTAATTTAAACTGTAATTGTTGCTGAATTTCCTCCCTATTGAGGTCTCCTCTCTCAGGTGTCTCTTTCTTTCCTAAACTCTGGACCATAGTGTCTAGCCCTGAAATGGCATTTTCCTCACTTGTATTTTCCGCGCTCTCTTTCCCCACCTAGTGCCCACCCCAATCACCAGACCTGTTTTTCTTTTCTCCTCGATCTCATTTTTCCATTTCTCCCTGTTGCTTACTCCTCGCTGCTCTGAGCTAATTACTAACTCTGTCCCCCACAATCCCAGCCCTGCCTGCCTCCTTTCATACCTGCTGTACCTCCAGTGACCTTGCTAGTGTTGTAAAACTTTCCCTCCTCAGCTCGGCAGCCACTTTTCTGACCCAGCCAAAATTCCTTTTCTTTGTCTTACCTAGACTGCCTGAAGCAAACTCGGTGCCACCGCCTGCTGCCTTCTAGTCATTACTCTGCCAAGCCCCTCTTTCTCACTCACTCCCCCTTCCATTTATGCTAGTTATGATCCACCCCCTTCTTGAACTTGCTACCCGTTTATCTGGGGCTCTACCTAACTTCTCACTCTTTCTTCTTCTACAGAGCAAGGCACCCTGCCCTCAGGGTGCACTGTTGCTGTGGCCCCGCTTTGGAGAGAGAAGCCGCCACCTCTGGATCTTCTGCCCGCCCCACAATTCAAGGAGGTACAGCTGCTCTCTTTTGGCTCCAAAGCCACTGGTTTGATTGGCGGTCCACCACGGACTTTTGTTCCAGATTGGTCGGCTCCCCTCAGGCCTCCGAGCCTATAGGAGCACACCACTCTGTCCTGTTTCTTGGGCACTAATTTCAAGATTTAAAACTTGTGCCTGAACTGTAGAGCATGTTGTGTCTTACTCTAGGAGGGTTTTTCTCCACCCCCACCCCAGCCTTTTATTAAGTACTCTCACTCCCCAGTGGATCGACCCCCAAACCCCCCTCCTCCTCTCTCACATTTTCTTTTCCTTTTCTCCCTTAAAGAAACAGCACCTGGTTGTCAGGGCCTGACAACTATTACTGAATCTTGCTCTTAGTTGTCATCTGCTCTCCTGCCCCAAAACTTCTTCAGCACACTTCTTCCACCTCCTGCCGTCCTCGCCTTCCAAGGAGGTCCTCATCCCCTCTGGTGTTATAGTTTCTTCCCACAGGAAAAATGTTCCTCCCATGTGGTCTGCATAATACTATGCTCCATGACTGGGCTGATTTTTATGACCAACTTTTGTGCCAGCATCCTCGCTATTGACCAAACTCACTTGCTATCCTTTTCTGAAATACTTTTACCCAATGACCCCCCCATGCACAGCAAAAGCACACCTGCTCTACCCCTTGAGCCCTATCCTACTGGCCCTCCTGACAAACCATGATATTAGTCTCCTTGGTTTGTTTCTACACTCCATCTCCGTTCAGTCTCCACACTGGCACCCCCCCTACAAACCACCTCCTCCAACTTCTCCTCCTAGCAGAGGATGTGGAAACAAACCTGGATCCTCAAACGTGCACACACTGACCATGTCAATGCCATCTGGACAGGGCGCTGCAGCCTCAAGGTTGCACACCTGAATGTATACAGCCTTCCAGCCAAGTTCCCTGAACTCGTAGCCTAGTTATACCTCTGCAAACCTCATGTCCTAGGTCTATCCGAAACAAGACTAAAACCTCACCATGATGATGCCTCCTACCTACTCCCTGGTTATTCATTATTGTGGCTCAACAGGCCCGGTAGAAAGAGGGGAGGTGGGGTTGCACTGTATGTGCAAGACCATATTAAAGCCACCACTATTGTCTACTCCTGCCCCACCTGCAATCAGTGAGTGACTTGTTGCTGAAATTGTCCAGGGTGCATCAAAAAATGGTACATAGGTTGCTGCTATAATCCTCCCTCAGGAGGGGCTCAGGGCCTATCACATTTCCTGGATGGCCTTGCATCTGCCCCCTCTCCCAAAGACACCATCATAATCGGAGATTTTAACCTCCACTGGACTGAATCCCCAGTGCTGGAGTATGCACACCTGTTAAAGTTGCATCATTTTCAGCAAGTCATCTCCTCTCCCACCAGATATAACCCCCACTCCCCCAAACACTCCACCATCAACTGGATTGCTACTAACTGTGCACACTTAGTCCTCCAAGCTGGGACAATGGCCGACTCAATCAGTGATCATTCCCTTATGTATATTGCTTTAACCACAAAATCTACTCGGCCTCCCCACAAATTATCTTTTAGGAAATTCAACGCCTCCAACTCAGACTTAGTGTTAAGGGATGCCTGGGCCATAAACTGGTCCTCTTTTTACCAACTCGGGGATGTCTCCTTGGCTGTGATGACCTTCCCAGAAACTCTTTGCTCCCTCCAGGACAAATACTACCCAATCACCACCAGGAGGGTTAGAGGTGGAAATACCAGTTTGTTATCACGTGAGCTCTTGGCTCAAATGAAACACAGGGACAAAACATGGAGACTCTCAAGGCACCCCCCTCCCTCAACTATAGAATGCTTATAGGCAACTTGTAACTCCTGCAAGCAGGCGGTGAAATCACTTAAACGTAAATATTTTACCAATCTGCAAAATGAGTCTCTAAGAAACCTTCGCAGTTTCTGGGCCTCAATTAACACTCTCCTAAACCCCAAATCAACTAAACGAATAACTGAACTTACCTCCCCATCTGGTCTCACCACTGATCCAGGTGAGATTGCAGATACTTTCAATAAAATGTTCACTGACCTTACATCCTACACCAATAGAATCCCTTCTATACCTCTTTCTGCCCAGAAAAACCCGCCACACTGTCCTCACTGCCAACCCTGTCTTCTACCTTACATCCATTGACCACAGGGTCAATAGCAAGCTCTAAAATGCTACCCACCAGTGGCAGCCCAGGCAGTGATGGCCTGCATCCCACCTTCTTGAAAATCCTCTTCCCAGCCCTGGTTAGGCCACTGACCCACATATTTAATCTTGACCTCTCCTAATCTACCATGCCTGATTCATGGAAATATGCGCATGTTGTGCCTGTCTTCAAATCCGGTGATCCTATGGCCCCCGAAAACTACTGTCCCATCTACCTCCTCCCACACCTAAGCAAACTGTTAGAAAAAATCATCCACTACCAACTATCTGATTGCCTGGTAAACCACAATCTACTGAGCCCACTCCAACATGGCTTCCACAAACAATACAGCATGGCCTCTGCCTTAGCCCTTTTCTCAAACCACGTCCTCAGAAGCATGGACATGGGCATGGCCACAGGTGCGGTGTTTGTGGACCTATCAAAAGTCTTTGACCTCGTGGATCACCACCTTCTCATATCCACCCTGCAAAACCTAGGCTGCTCCCCAGACGCCACCACCTGCTTCTCCAGCTACCTCTCAAATAGATCCCAATCTGTTTTGATAGGTAAAGCTGCCTCTGCTGCCTTACCCATCCACACTGGTGTACCCCAAGGCTCTATACTCGATCCCCTACTATTCTTGCTGTTTATTAATGACCTTCCTGCCGAGAGCATAAACTGCAAAGCACTCTTCTATGCTGATGACCTAATCATCTTCCATAGAGCCACGTCCCTCGAATCTATATCCTCCACCCTCACCACTAATTATAGTGCAGCTCACAACTGGTTCCTCTCCAAAAAACTCCTGGTAAATGTGAAAAAAACTAAGGCTATGCTATTTGGATCAAAACTGTACCTTACAAAGGCTGTCAAAACTGACACCAAATTACACATAGCAACCCTGCTGGCCCTCCTCTCTACCTTGCATCCTCCTTCAAATATCTTGGCGTGACTTTGACCCTCCTTACCTACAATGGCCATATTTCTAACATTATAATGAGGGTCCACCAAAAGTTGGGGGCAGCCTACCGTGTAAACCACTTCCTGATCCCTGAGGCTCGTCTTACAATTGCCCTGGGAAATCTCCTGCCACTTCTCGATTATTGCTCTCCTGTGTTCTCCTCCACATCCACTCCATTTCTATCTCATCTAAGTACCACATATAGATCTATCTGTCGCTTTGTCCTCAAGGCTGCCTCCTCCAGTCATCACTGCTCTCTATATCAGTCCTTAGGTTGGCTTTCACCACAGTGCTCACATAAATATGCCATGGGCTGTCTAGTTGACTCTGCTCTCAGGAATGCTCAGGAGTCCCCTTTTTCCCAGTTTCTTACCACTAAGGTGGTAAGCCGCTCTCTCGGGGCCTCTTCCATTCCCCTCCCGGTAGTCCCCCAGGTATCTTCTGTCATGGGGAGCAAGGCCTTCTCTGTCTGTGCCCCCTTTCTCTGGAACAGACTACCACTTGTCATCTGAACTAAATCCTTTCACCAGATCTTCAAACTGAAGCTAAAAGACTGGCTCAAGTCTCAGACCACCTGCTCTTGCTCCCTAGGTAACACACCTGCCAGAAATCTGCCTTGAGGCAAAATTGAGCCACATGACTTACCTCCACTGCACCTTATACCAAACTACCGTTTGGCACTTATTTTCTGGACTACATTGGGAATAATCTGTTGCTATGAAACACCCATTTTCATACTCTTTCTGTGCAACTTCCACGGTCTAAAGGCTGTCTTAACTCGCACTGCATTAAACTGATGCATGGTGTTTATCAGTAACCTGATAGGCAGTGTTGTATTGCAATTTGACTGTCAATCTGACCTAACTATTTGTAATCAGTGATGCATTTGCTTAAAAATGGTATGTACTTGTTTTTTTTTTCTCTTTTAATTATGATGCTTAAAGCCACTCTTGATTTCCATTTTTATACAATGTATCAAATACACAGTACTGTAACTTGTTCCTAACTGTCTTAGTTGTACATATTTTCTGTCGCTGTTATTGTCTGCCACTGTGTGGCCCGGGTCGCATCTGAAAATGGTCCCTTGGATCAGCTTGCCTACATAAATAAATAAATAAACAAATAAATAAAATATTAATACATAAGTTGCTAAAATCAGATGCAGTCAGACTACCAAAAAAAACAGCCTTGCCTTTGCCTAGGTTGGTTTAGTTAAACATGTTGCCTTGAGCTCTCCCTCTCAAACAGAAAACACTAAAATATGTTTTATTATTAATTTGCCCCAAGAATAAGACACTGCCTGCCTAATGCCTAAAAACTAATGAATCTGTGGTAACAATGGAGGAGCTGTCTCGTGTCTGTTACCCCTCCCTCCCCACACCAACTGCTATGCTTTTGCTGTGCTGGTGGTACTGTGTTAAAAATAACACATTACTTATTTGACTTTTAAGGCTGGGGTTTCAATCAATTTAAACTTTCAGGTTTCAGTTCAGTCATTCAAACGACCACGGTCAATGAGCTATACTGTATCTCGTATGTATTGTAGTACAGTGACTAGGCACCCGCTGCCACCCACCATGCCCTCCTACTGTAGTTTTTCCTTCCCTCTCCTGACTCCCAGTCAAATGGCCTTGCTCCTCTGCCCAGTAAAATAAAAATTATATCAACTGCAGTAACAAGTTATATATATATATATTTTTTGGAAAGCTTTCAGTTTCAGCAATGACGTTTTCTTCTCACACGGAGGATGGAGTCAGATATTTACAGAGCAATTACAGAGAGAGAGTACAGCAGTTCACTGCTCCTGTCTGTCTACTGCTCTCATCTCGATTCGAGTCGCACACCAACTGCCAGAAAGAAAACTGGTGCTGTGACTCGAGATAGCCAGCCACTCACATGACTCTGTTCTCTGCTGGCCAACAGTTGGAGTTTTCTCTGCCAGACAGCCTTTTGCAGCCAATCACCCACACATTTACAAACATTCCAGGCAGGAATAAGGCTGTGGGGTTGACTGCTGACTGGGTTGTCGGCTGACTCAGAGTCGTCATGTGATGAAGGGATGCAGTCTGCGCCAGGCACTATCTACAAAATGAAATATGTGAACTTTAGTTCATCCAGTTCACCCCTGAAATACCCAGAAATTTTAAATTTACAAGTATTGCAGGGGCAAATCGAGCAAACAAAAGTTCTCATATTTCAGTCATATGTTCACACATGGGCGGATTAGCGTGAACATTGGGGGTTCGACCATTCAGGCTGAATGGTCAAACCGAACTTGCAGCCCTAGTTCTGGTGCCCATATTTGAGGAAGGATATCAAAATGCTGGAGGGGGTGCAGCGAAGGGCGACCAAGATGATCCAGGGCCTGGGGGGATAAACCCTGTAAATTGAGACTGAGGGAGCTCAACATGTACTCCCTAGAAGATAGGAGGGAAAAGGGGGACATGATAGAAACCTTCAAATACCTAAAAGGTATGAATAAGGTTCACGATGATGACATATTCAACTTAAAGGGGGAGGGATCAACAAGGGGGCACAGTCTTAAATTGGTGGGGGGAAGATTTAGAAGGGAAATGAGAAGGCATTATTTCATGGAAAGAGTGGTGGCAAAGTGGAACAAATTGCCAGAGGAAGTGATCTCACTGAAAACTGTGGGCAGTTTTAAGAGGGACAGGGTCAAAGGGAAGATCAATTCTGTGGGGGAAAAGTAGGATGGAAAAGAAATCTAGGGAGGAAAGGTGTGTGTGGGGGCAGCTACAGCAGAATAAACTGTGTGCTGCACAATCGAGCAGACTTGATAGACTGTAGTGGCCTGTTTCTGCTGGCTTGTTTGTATGTTCATATGTGTAAACAAGACTTAAGAATAAGCTGTTCCTCTTGTCTTTAAATTAGTCTAAAACTGCACTTCAGTCATCATATTCAATTGGACATGTGCATTTGGGCCTCAGGGCCTGTGAAAATCTCTCTGATTTTAGTGGTCAGAATCTGGAGATCAGCCATGTGGTTACTCAAATCTTACGGCACAGTCACATGATGTAGTTCAGCCAATGGTCAACTTTTTCTGACTGCTGCTTCATAATGTCTCATATCTTTTCAGTGTCTGAATTTTCAGACACCCTCTTTGATTTTGTTCATTTACCACAATTCTTATGGCAACATTAAAATACTCCCCGAATCAGCAGTACCTGTATCTAAGAATCACCTGCTGACCCTCCAGCTGTACCGATCTGGCTGGTACAATACTGGCTTTCTTACAGTGGTGCTGGATCCTGAGAAGTTCTCAGGGTGTACGTAATCTGGCCGCCACCAGAAAATACGTTAATTTGTGCACTGACACCACAGTTCCCCAGTTTGCTCTGCAGTGAGAGTGCACGGTGCTGGGGGGTTGAGCATGCTGGTCTGAGCAGAAGGCATCCATCCATCTCCATGGTAACCACCACGGACTTGCGCCGGCTGGCCCTGGAAGCAGCTGCTGCAGCCATTTATCCCCAGACACTTACTTAGCAGGTGTTTTGCAGTCAGTTCAACCGAGAGAGCAATTACCATGGTGTTGTCTCAGTCTGTGTGTCCACTCGACCGTGGTGCATCTCTTTTGCCCACGGTGCAAAACTTGTCTCTGCTTATTTTGCAGCTAGCATCAATCACAGACTAAGCTGTGTCTGTGTTATTTTTGCCAGTTCTTCTCCAAGACAGTCGAGTCCAGGCGGGCATGACCATTGATCGGATCAGGTGATGATCCCCAATCTCAGAGCATGGCTAACAGCACCAGCTGCGTAAGGTAATATGAACTTCATTAATCTGTAAAAACAATCTTGGGGTCAGGTGTTAAGGGCAGACTGGAAGTGGACCATTGGTATTTTTCTGCCGTTCAGTTCCCCAAATGTCATCAGCACGTTTACATATGACAATATGTCTTTCCCAGTGAAACTTTTGAAATAAATAAATATACTGCTATTCAGCAGCAGAGTAAGCGTTCCTCTGTTGAGAGGAGGTGAGAGGTGTACTTTAAACATCTTTATTTTGAGCCACTTTCAATTTTACTCTGAGACAGAGGAGGTATTGGGTGAGGTGTACCCTCCTCTCTGTCTCACTTCCTTGTTTCCCTTTGAAACTGTGGGATACTGGAGGCTATCCCTCCACACTAGCTGCTGATCATACTGAAACGGCACTTTTATTCGATTTGGACAACTACTGTGCAGTGGGACCTAAGTTGTAAGACTCACTCCTGGTAAAAGAGCCAGTTTGCCTTATCTGTCCTCATTTGTCATGCTTATGGCTTGAACCTCTTAAAACGCTTTTTCAGTGACTTGTTACTTATGTCAATTTGAGGTTTACAGCAGGGAACTATTCCCTCTCAAGTTATCTATTTTGGTGTATATTACTGTGTCTTGTTATATCTTTGTTAATGTTCATGTAGATAAATATTAATAATTAGATGCTTTGTATACTGAATTTTTTATCATTTGAAGGCAAAAGAAACAGATATTAAATCAGAAGACACTGCTTTTTGGTCTCCGTAAGGTAGCTTAAGTCTACATTAAGAAATGATTGGTAAGATTTATTAATTAAGAAATTGCTTCTGAAATGTGTAAATGGAAAGTAATGAGGAAAATGGTCAGCTAGTGGTGGCAATGTTTTGCAGTGGAAATGGGGTAAGCCAATCAGGTAGACCCATAGAGGTTTGGCAAAGATGGCTGTTAAATTCCTACAGTAAGAGGTCGCCATGCAGTTTAGCAGGAAGGTAATATTTGAGCCAAGATACTCGGGCCTAGTTCTGAATACTTGGTTCAGTGTATGAGACGAACTGACTTTAATGTGTAATTATGGGTCGAGATCCAGGACTGATAGGTGGCTCATAGTGCAGAGTGGCAGAATGCTCAATTTGGGCTCCATATAAGAGAGATACTGGGCAGCATGTGCTGTGAGGTATCTCCATTGGGACCCAGGATGGGTGTGGAGCTAGTAGCACAGGTGGGCCTTATTCAAGTCCTGTGAGAGTGTCCTTTAATTTGTACGGGGATCAAAGTAGCCTCAATGGCTGACAATAGTTTTTGGAAGAGGGTGGAGGATTGACATGGATCTAACCCCAGCTTGAAGCAAGGAGGGACCTTTGAATGAGGAAGGAACAACCAGGAGAGTCAAGTAGCTCTAGGGAGAACCTGGGAGGGCTGTCCCCTATGAGAAACTACAGCCGCCTTTTAGATATAGGGTCAAACTATGCATAGAAATAATAAATGATAGATAAATGATAGATAGGAGACCAAGAGATATCCTATAAAAATATGATATTTATAACATGATTAACGGATTAGTATGTCCTTTTAGGATTACTCATGACTATTTATGATTAATACACGATTAAGCTACTTGTTAAAAGTGGTTCATGTATGAGGAAGGAAGCTTAGCCTTTTATTATTGAATATATGAATTTCACTGTACTATTTAATGTTTAGACTATGTGAATGATAGAATGTTTAATGCATTTTATGTTGAAATGGTTTAAACAACCAAACAACAATAAACTTTACTTACTATAGTGATATGCAAATTGGCTCCAACAATGTGCTTTCAAAATCTGCTGACGATACCAAGTTGGGAGGGAGGGTAGACAATGCTTCACCACTGCAACACTAGCCACCAACCTAAAATCTATCGAGCAATGGGCACACTGTGATGTCATGCTTTTTAATGTTGACAAATGTGCTGTTTTGCATTTCGGTAAGAATAACCCCAAAAATATTTACCATCTTAACAATACCCCTCTCGAGACATCAAGCAACGAGTGAGATCTAGGCATCCTAGTCAACAATAGACTCTTCAGCAGGGCAATGTGCAAAAATCACTCGAATGTCAAATGAGCTACTGAAACAAATTCAACGAACCTTTGTAACTAAGACAGAACAATGTTTGATCCCCCTCTATAGGGCCTATATTAGACCGTATACAGACTACAGGTCACCCTTTTGGAGCTCGTATCTTAAGGGTGATCTCACACGCATAGAACAGATACAGAGGCATGCCACAAAAATGGTCCCTCATTTAGCCGTCAAGGATTACCCTTGCAGACTACAGAAAACAGGCCTTCACTTTCTACATTACAGAAGGTGTACAGAAGATATTCTCCTTCTGTATAACATGTTACATTCCCTTGAACTCATGTACCAATGCAGACTCACCTACAGTCAAAGACACATTGTCCCTAGGCTGCACAATAAACAGCTTGAAGTGAAGTGAGCTAAAACTATTAAAAGGAATAACTTTTTTTCCATAAGAGAACCCAGAATTTGGAATCCTCTGCCCCAAGTTCTACTTGATATTGAGAATTTTGACTCATTTGAAAAGGGCTTAGACATCTGGTTAACATATAACCTAACCTGGGATTAATAGCCCATTATGTGGGGGACAATCTCGATGAGCTTCTAGCCTTTTGTCCTACATTACCAAGTAAACTAAGTACTCATGCTGGGCAACGTTGATGCATGTTGCCATTCTACCTGTTCTGTTCTTCTAATTTAGAGTTTAATCGTGGACCTGCCAGCTGCACCATATCTTTAGTGCCCGGCCCTATTGAGCACAGTCAGAACCATAATAGCATTAATTGATTCTATGGTCAGAACCTAATAGGGAGCTCAAGTCAGGCAGAGTGGTGAGAGGATTTACTGATGCCCAGGTGGTCAGATACCTATTGTGTTACTCTTTATTTGCACATTTAGTGGTGGAGGACATTCTGTTTTGCACAATCACCAGGCTACCAGCATAAAATTGTACTGCTCTATGCATGGGTAAAAGTGGGCTGAGGGTGCTGAAGTTCCAATGGGCAGAGGGCAAAAAGGTAGTATGTGCAAGCAAACGGGCCCTTGGAATACTCTTGGGCAAAAGGGGGTGCTCCACCCACCCACTCACTTAACGTAACACAGGGGTGCACCTATTTTCATCTGTCAAATGTTGGAGAGTCAGCACCTGTTCCTCTTGTCTAAACTAAAACTCTGCTTCCATCATCTTATAGTCAGTTAGGCATGTACATTCAGGCCTTGGGGCCTGAGAAAATCTCTCTCTAATTTTAGTGGTCAAAATCAGGAGATCTCCCTCATTTGATAGGTGGAGGATTTGGAAACATAATTTTCTGACCCCCCCCCCCCGTTCTCTTTCCATCCACTATCACCTATTTTGCCATATTTTCATTCATCTGGTCCTTACTTCCTCCCATTGCAAGATAGCCTTGTAGTGTATGGTGGAATGCGGTTGTGTGTGGAAATCCATACACCGCAAAAAGTTGTTCTGCTGCAGTAGTGACGTCCTCACTAATGCAGAACGACTTTTTGTTCTGCGTTAGTGAGGATGTCATAATACAAGGGACTACAGCAGACATCATGATTGTCCCTTGCTCTGTGAGAGGGGCGCGTGAGTGTGCTGGGCAGTGCCAGTTGTGAACCGAGGGCATCGGCAGAACTGAGTGAAAATATAGAAAAGTGAGTGTCTTTTTGTCTTTTTCAGGCATCATACACTATAAGAACAGTGTATGGTTACCCATACACTACTCAGCTATTCTTTCACCTCATAGATACAATGTCGATTAGAGACCCTCTCGAGCTTCTCCAGGTCATCAGTTATTTATTTATTTATTTAGATTTTGTAATCGGGTATGGTTACCCATACACTATCCTATATTCTCAGACAAAGATACTGTATTTCACTGAGCCATTCCTGACTTTTTCACAAGACCAACTGATTTCAGAGACTTGTGAGATGATTGCTCACTGTTGTCCCCTGTTGGTGATCAAGCAAACTGCCACAAAGTATGGTACAGTGGTGCCCACTTATAAGAACATCGCTTAAAGGAACATCCCGGTTATAAGAACATGAGTCCCATGTCCCAATTTTTAGTAATGCATTCCTATGTGAGTGAAGCTTATTTATAAATCACTATCAGCCCGGTTAAAGGAACATTTTATGTGCTAGTTCACTGCCAACTGTCAGTGAAACTCATGAAACCTTACTGTCACACCTTGTCTCTGGCTATTAAAGCCTTTGCCAGTATGAGGCTACGTGTGAATGACTGCTAATTAACTTTAACATTCAGTGCATTCAATGCATTCCAGTATGAACTAATTGCTAAAAAGGTGCTATCTGGCTATTGTTTTTTCGAATGGCTCAGCAATCAGTCAGCACAAAACAGCCCTAGTCATACACATAAACTTCCCTCCCACATGCTCCCGTCTGTATGCTGTCCTGTTGTCTGTTCTGCGATCTGATGCAGTGCTGTGCAGCCCAACACCCTCCTCCCAGCATAAAACAGCTGCTGCTGTACAGGACTACCTCCACATCCATTTGCTCTCTCCTTGCTGTCTGTTACTCTGTTAGCCAGTCACGGCAGCCCGAGACAGACTGACACCCCCTTCCAGCAGAAGACAGCCTCCCCCGTCGAACAGGTAAACCTCAGAGCAATGTTTTGCAAGTTTTTTAATGTATTTGTAATCATTTGCTGCTGCTCAGAGTAGCTTATTGTGCATTCTATTACCCCCACCTTGAGGCCAGAATCGTGAATTGCAGGTGCCTTATTATTCAAACAGGCAGCCTGTCTATAAGAACAGCCCGCTATAAGAATATTTTTGTGGCAATGGGTGTTCTTATAAGCGGGCTCCACTGTATTACAAACCAGGAAATGGAATAAAAGAATAAAAGGCAAAATGAGAAAGATTACTTTAGCATCTCTCAGGACTAGAGTGGTGCGGAATGGTATTCCACTGACGGAACTGGTTCAGAATGGTGTCCGCTTAAAAAATGCTTTTCAGAACTGCGCTTTCAATTCTGTGGAATTCTGAAAATATTTCTATGCAAACTTGGAATGATTTTCTGAGGATCACGTAAACTGTGAAATCTTATTCCATGGATTGTGGAAAAAGAATCGGTAGCTTATGCAAACTGTACTGATTATCAATCCACAAAATCTATTTTACGTGCAAATTGCCGGAATCCAACTAACAGAATTCCACTGAATTTTCCAGAATTCCATTCCACTGGAATTTCAGCATAATCCACACATCCCTCATCGGCACCCTTTCTTGCTCTGATTAATGGTAGTAGTGCATGGACCATGGGATAAATAGTACAGAATTTGCACTTATGTGAGACACTTCAGCTTACACTGATTCCCCCACACATGGTTTTGGTTTTGGACACCCATGATTCCACTGATGCTATGCACTTTTTTTGCTTTAGTTTATGCATGCGAATATGACATGGAGAGTGTTACAAAAAAACGACCAAACTAGAAATCATCTGTCTTCTTGTATCTAGAGTATGGAGTTCAGTACTGGTGCCTACACATCAAAAAGGACATTAACCTGCTGGAGAAGGTCCAGAGGAGGGCTACAAAGATGATAGCTGGTCAGCAGGGTAAGGCATATGAGGAGAGGTTGAGGGCACTGAACATGTACTCACTGGAAGACGAGAGAGAGAGAGAGAGAGAGGATATGATTGGGACCTTCAAGTACTTGAAAGGGATAAATAAGGTTGATAAGGAGAGTCTCTTTAAGCTGAGTGGCAACCATAACACGTGGGGCACAGTCTTAAGCTGGAGGGTGGGAGGTTTAGGAGAGAGGTCAGGAAGCACTTCTTCACAGAGAGGGTGGTGGACACTTGGAATGCACTGCCAGAAGAGGTAATCTCGTTGAAGACAGTGGGCAGCTTTAAGAGAGGCTGGGATAGGCATAGGGGAGGGTAATGGTCATGGGTAGGGAGGACGGGAGGAGTGGGGAGAGGGGGCAGGGACAGTAGCTTAAGCTGTAAACCATGCAACACGAGCAGACTTGATAGACCAGACCTTCTTCTGCTGGCTTCTTCGTATGTTTTGTATGTTTGTATTGTTTGTGCATTCTACATACAGCCCATTTTGCAAACTGCCTTTGCTGCTGATACTTCTCACGCTGACTATAATGGGTCTGAATAAGATACTGTAGTATGGACTAGAGGTGAGCAAACCAGGGTTTTTCACCTAGACCCAAGCCAGAGCCGAGCTAGGGGTCTAGCTTGACTCTACGAGTCAAAACACAAGCCAAGCCTTGGCTACTGCAGTCTTTACATAGGAGTTGAATGTTGCAGACACTACACTAACTACTCAGGCTGACATGAAATGCTTGCTTTGAGCATAACTGACTCAGCCTGACCTTGCTCGCAGTTTCTTATGGAGGTTGAGCTGAGACAGGAGCTAGGCTTGAGCCTGCATAAGCTTGCCCAGCTATAGTCAGGGCCCCTAGTGCTCTCGGCAGAACTTTCTGATTTCTGCAGCAAGGCTCCTTGGTTTCTGCGGCAGCATTTTCTGATTTCTGTGGCATGATTTATTCATTTATCTGGCAGAACTCAGTCCTGCATTGGTTAAATTTGATGTGATGTCATCAATGACATCATATGCCGAGCATAGAGGAGGGGCTTCAGGATAAACAAGATGGGAAAGAAAGCCTGACACTATGGAAAAACAGTATATTTGAATAAAAATTCACCAAAAACAGTGAATTCTGTGGCACTGTATACATTCTGTGGCATGATGCAAATTCTGCGGAAAATTCCGCAACCGCAGAATCACAGAATTCCAGGGGGCCTTGGCTATAGTGTAGACCATTTAGAGCAAAAGGCATTGCAAAATACTATTTCAGTTCTCTGTTGCTGGAAGCCATTACACAAGCTCGTCACTCACTGTTGCCCCCTGTTGCCAATCAAGCAAGCTGACACACAGTACAGCCCCACAATCCAGAAGATGTAACACAGAAAAAGTTTGTAAAGAAATGTTGAGGAGATAAATGAAATTAGGGCAAAGTGAGAAGGATAGCTTAGCACCTCTCAGTAGCATTAGGACTGTAACCCATCAAGTGCCTGTTGATGTTCACTGTACCTCCTGAACTGTGTTTCTACATTGATGGCTCATTTTTAAATTTTTAATGTAAAATCCGATACCATGCAACCATGAGGTATCAAATAAATGAATATAATTAAAAATAAAATCAAAATACTCTGTAGAGCAGAAACAATCAAACAAGAAAAATGTGTAATTGTATCATTAATGTGCTTTTGAGAAACTATAGCCACAAGATGGCACTGCAGGATAAGAAACAGGTCCTTATACACTGTATATGAAGAAACTGAGAACTGTTGAAACTTTATTCACCTATGTTTAAAGAACTATTTCTAGCAAAATTTTCTTAGCGGCCAATTGGTTACTCAGATTCTTGTGTTACCTGTAGTATAGTATAGAATTTATACAGCGGCTTTAATATTCTGTAGCCCAAAGTGGTTTACCAGAAATGTATTTACACAAGGTAGCCTTGCTGAGATAGCATATCTCATTTGCTGTGGAGTCCTGCCTCTGCTTGGAACAACTTATTGCCACTCAGTACTATTGGTACTTTGAATTCTTCTTACGAGGCTGGTCTCTGACCCAGTACCAGATGTGACAGTGACGTCACTGCCCTAACAGAGATTTAAAGTCTTCCTCCACCTACAAGTTCCTCCCCTGAGGAAGAGGCTATATGCCTTTAAGCATCACATAGTATGTTGTTTGCCTGCATGAGGTAGTAATTACCTGTTTTATGTTTGCTTGCACATGTGCAAGAAACATAGTGCGACGATCCAAAATGCAGTGCTGTACAGTTGAAAGGAGAGCACCACCTGAGAGTAGCACTCCCTCCCCACACACACATGCGCGCACACCACATTGCGTGCTCATGCGCCCTACCTCCCCACGACACACTGTATGGCTGATGGGGTGCCCAACTCCGTCAGCTGTACTGTTCTCCCTTCCAGGCGGCCGACGGGGTGCCCAATCCCCCGCCGGCTCTACTGTTTCTCCCCACTATTAAGGTGCCACGCTGGGAGCCCACCCCAGCATGGCAACAGGTCCTATGGCCGACAGGGTGCCCAATCCCCATCGGCTCCACTGCCCCCCAACAGCCTTCCAGCTGCCATGCTGGGAGCCCACCCCAGTGTGGCAAATGTCCCGCCGAGTCCAAATAAAAACCTGAAAGGAAAAACGCTCCTCACTGCTGTCTTCACCCCCTTTCCCACCTGTGCCCACCCACTGCGCACTCCTGCCTCCCACACACTCCCACCTCACCCCTACTTCTCACCTCCGAGCTTGGCGACGATCTTCGGTGGATCAGAACACGCCTGCACTCTTCAAAGCCGACAGCGAACAGAGGAAATGCCGGTAAGCTGTATACTGTAATGAATAGGGTTTTTTCAACTTTGCTGCATATCTCAGGCATTTTTTGGAATTTTGGCACTAAATTTCAACATGGGGTTTTTGGGACCCCTCCTCATGAATTCTGTCACTGTCATGGCGTTAATCGGGCCCGAAGGGTGATTTCGCTGTCACTGCGCGAAATCACCTTTGGGGCTGATTAACAAAATGACAGTGCCAGTGTTCATAAGGTGGGCTCTCAAAAAGCCTATGTTGAAAATTTGGTGAAAAATTCCTATGACTGTTTTATTTAGCGTATGCCAGCTGTTCCTATGCACGCCATAGGTTACGAATTTTCAATATTTTCACTCCAGATTTTCAACATTGCCATTTGACCACACTTCCTTATGAGTAGTACAGCTGTCATTTTTCACATCTTACCCAAAATGTGTTTCCGCGTATGTAGCGCACAATGGCGCAGTCGGTGTGCGAAATCAATGTTCGGGACACATTAAGAAAATCACAGTGATACTGTTCATGAGAAGAGGTGTTAAAATGGATATGTTAAAAATTTGGTGAAATAATTCCCAAAAATGACTATTTTACGAGCATGCATTGCGCTGTTCCTACGCACACTCGTAAGTTTGCGAATTTTCAATATTTTCGCTCCAGATTTTCCACATTGCCATTTTACCACACCTCCTTATGAGCAGTATAGCGGCCATTTCTCACTTCTCACCCAAAATGTGTTACCACGCATGTAGCGCACAATGGCGTAGTCAGTGTGCGAAATCAATGTATGGGACACATTAAGAAAAACACAGTGACACTGTTCATGAGCAGAGGTCTTAAAATGGCTATTTGAAAATTTGGTGAAAAAATTCCTAAAATGACTGTGTTAGAGTGAGCATTACGCAGTTTCCATGCATCCCACAACATGGCGAAATGTGTTTTCACACTTTCAGCACAGAAATGCGTGGTCGCTGTGAAATCATTGTTCGGGACAGATAAAGAAAATCACAGTGACACTGTTCATGACTGGAGGTCCCAAAATGCCTGTGTTGACAATCTGCTGTAAACAATTCCCAAACTAATTACATTACGGGTGCAAATTGCACAGTTTCTACACACGCTCGTGACTTCACCAGTTTTTTTAATATTTTCACTGCAGATTTTCAACATTGCCATTTTTTACACCTCCCCATGAACAGTACAGTTACCATTTTTCACATCCTGTTCAGAATGTGTTTTTGCACCTGTGGTGACAAATGCCATAGTCGCTGTGCAAAAGCAGCTTTCGGCTAACAAACTGATATTGCCATTGTTCATGAGGTGGGGGTCACAAAAAACCCATGTTGAAAATTTGGAGTGAAAATACCAACGAATGCCTGAGGCGTTAGGGTTTCCGACCATAATACCCCACCCTGTAGAGAATGACAGGCATCAGGGCTGTGACTTGGGACTGTCACCTGCAATGCTCATACCATTCCACCCCCACCCACACCCTGCAGCCACTGAGAGGCATCGAGGTGTGTCTTGGACTCTTCGGCCCCAAAGTTCACCCCATTCTCCTATACCGCACCCATCTCACAATATTTCCTGATGGAATGGGGTGCGCATAAGGGCCAAAGACCCCAAGGCACACCGTGACACTTGTCAGTGTCTGCAGGGTAGGGTGTGGTGAAATGGCGTGGCCGTTATGCCTGATGACCCAAAGGCACACCCCAATGCCTGTCACTCTCTGCAGGGTGGTGGTGGGGTTGGCTTCAGTTCAGTACTTTACTGCCATTCCTATTATGCAGCTCTGTAACTCCTACACTACCAATGCCAATGCCAGCAAGCAAACATTCGGCATTGACAAATGCTTGTTTATTGTCTCCACAGCAAGTGCATGTCTTTTTGATATATTTACTTGTCTCTTCAGGATTTGCCAGTAGCATGCCCAGTATTTACCTGGGAGGGTGGGCAGCACATGTTATCCAAAAGCACTTTGCAATCAACGTTAGACTGGTAGTGAAGGGACTGAATTGTAGTGGCAGCCATTTTGCACATCAGCACCCACACATAGCCTGGACAATGACATGAACTGATTTTATTGAAGGGAATGTTGGCCAGGACACTTTGGGAAAATCCCTTCTCATATAAAAATGCCTTTTACTTACATTTGGGCACCTGCAGCAGAATGGTCTGAGCACTCATGGAGAACCAGAAAACAGCCAGAAACAGTGAGCTTAGATGCACTCCACTAGCCATACTGTCCAACAAAGACTTGGTTGAGTCAAAGGCAGTATAGCTGAGTGGTTTAAGGCTCTGAGCTGCAAATCTGGAGACCTGGCTTTGAATCCCACAGCCTCCACTTGCATATACTGTGTGATCCTGAGCAAGTCACTTAACTTCCTCTGCTCCCAGGTTGCACCTGTAAAAAGCTTTCAGCTTAGTGTGTCTCACCTGGTTAAACACTAAATTAAAAAAAAAGCAGGGTGAGTAGCAAGCAGCTGAGCCTGCACCAGCTAGTTGTTGTGTGAGCAGTTCTGTTTGAAATAAACAACCATTTGTCCTTGCATCCAGGCACCCTGTTTCTGGCTGCCTTTCTGATTCTCCCCCATGGCTCAGGATCCTTCTGCTTTGTGACTTTCTACAGGGCTGGCTTCCTTTTTCTCTGATCACTGACCCAGCACCACAGGTATCATGGTTCCACTCTGCTTTGGACTGTTATCTGGACACCCACCAGGACAGAACCACAGATGGGCAGAAAGGACCAGGGTTTAATTTGTCATCTGAAAGATGGCACATCCCAACAGTGTAGCATCCCTCTAGTACTGCACTCTGGTGCCAGGATTTATGGTGTGAGCCCAATCCCAGAGTGGGATGAAAACCTACAACCTTCTGACCCAGAGGTAAATGCGTGCTACCAACTGAAGTATGGTGACACCTGCAAGCTGCAATGAGAAAGTCCTGGCCAGGGTGGGACTAATCAGGTAGCCAGGTGGCCAATCACCACTAAAGCAACTGCTCTGGCTACCAGATTTTGATTACCAGCCAGTTGGCTACCAGACCACTATTACATTTTTGAGCCCTTTCAAAAAATGATAGCCACTGCAAATATAGATTTGGCTACCAGATTTTGAAAGCTGGTGACCAAACTGAGTACCTGCTCACAAGCTAATTTGTTTCATGCTGATTCAGGTCTCAATCGGATTTATAGACAGCCCCAATTAATTAACATAAAATTACCCCACTTGTTTTGGATTTGACACTTCAGCATTTTTGAGTTCTACTTATTAAATGGAATTTAAGATTGTATTTGGCTAATTTAGCTTTATGTAAATGTTTTAATTGACCTGTTCATATATACAGTACAGGACATTTGTTTGTTTTTTTTGGTTTTGTATATCTGGCATTGTTGCTCTGGATCATCCATGAATACTGGCTGCCAGCTCATGTTTTGTCAGTTTCTTTGTGAAATCACCTGTTGGATTGGATTTAAAAACTTCCACCTGTCTAGAACATAAGTTGGAGTGATAAAAACACTATGGGCCAGATTTTCAAGCAGGATGCAAGGCTTGAACATGCTCTGCATCCCCTGCAAATTTGCCACACTCAAGTGCTGGCGGTTTGCCGCACCTAAATCAAATTTCCAACCTCACATGCAAGTTGTGACAGTGCCCTCATTTTATGGCACTTGCACCAAAGTTGTGGCACAAGTCACAAACCCGGCTCCTCCACGGTTTCACAGGTGTGCCAGGGTGGAGCTTCCACGACATTGCTTTGTCGCTGCAAGTCTTGCAGCAGGGATTGTGTGGCAAGCAGCTTACAAAATTGCAGTTTCCATAAGGTCTGTTGCAAACCTGCACTTGCGCCAAACCCTCTGCCACAAGTCCTTTGTGGCGGATACACTACTTTCCAAAAGTGAGTCCCATGTTGAAACTTTGTGATCAAAATGTAAAAAAAACCCAGCAAAATTCATGAAGAAACAAATGTTTCCAGGATTGATTCATAACTTTAGTTTTACAGATTTTGACCCCAACTTTTCAACATAGTGTAAGCCCCCACTCATCGGGGGATGGGCTTGATTCCCCCTCGCAACCCCCCCCCCCCAGTGCTGGTAGGAAGCTTGTTGGCACCTTAGGAAATTCCGGTGCTTGCTGGTAGGGGGAAGCACCAGCGTGGAGTATATAAGGTAAGGCAGGTGGAAGTGAGAGGGGGAAGGTATCTCAGCAGTTGGCAGCAGGGCAGTTCACTGAAGGGGGCCCTACCAATCTTATGTAGGTCAGCATACAACAGCGGTGCACCTGTCCACATTTGGGCTCCATAGGAGGGAGTGAGTCAGGCAGTAGAGGTCATTGGGGCTTCGGGGGCTGTCCATCCCCTGGACAGGAGGCTGAAGAGGTTGGAGACACTGGAACACTGAAAGATGGTAGGAGACTTGGGACCCTGAATTCTCCTAAGGTATGGAGGAAGCGATCCTCAGGATCACGAGAACAGCTGCATGGGAGTTCAGCTGGACATCATTGTCCACCTAGGGACAAATGACTTGGCTCAACATGAGATTAGAGCAGTGCAGAAGGACTTTGTAGAACTGGGGGAGGGCTAAGACAAGTAGCACACACAGTATCCTTCTCAGGAGGTGCTGCCTGTAAATGGCATGAGTGAGGCGAGGGGTACTTTGCACCATGCAGTTTAATGAATGGTTGAAAAAATGGTGTGGAGCACAGGGTTTGGCTTCATTGGCAACTGGGGTTCCACCTGGAGGGACACCAGCCTATACTGGCAGGATGGTCTGCATCTGTCCAGGAAGGAACAAGTCTTTGAGCAATTGGTTTAAATGCTTCATTGGCAAGTTTTTAAACTAGTCAAGGGGAGGCACTGATAAGCAGCAGGAAAATCCCAGCCTCTCCCTACAAAACAGGGTACTAAATGAGAAAAGACCAAGGTAGAAAGGTCATTGGGTGATGCTGCAACCGAAGGTAAAGCCATCAAAAATGGAGCAATGTGTACCAATGCCCGTAGTCTGAGTAACAAGCTTCCTGAATTAGTGGCCTTGATGGAGGAGGAACATCTGGATATCATGGCAGTCACAGAAACATGGTTTTACACAAAACCATGACTGGGACGTAAACATACCAGGATACACTATCTACAGGAGGGACAGAGAGGGTAAAAGAGGAGGAGGAGTAGTAGCTCTTTACATAAGGGAAGGAATCAAAGCAACAGAACAAAAGGGAAAACAGGGAGGAGAAGAAGTACTGTGGGTAAATTTGGAGACCGGCAATGGCACCACAATCCGCACAGGGGTTGTATACAGACCCCCTTCTCCGGGGAGGAAATGGACAAGGAAATGATAGAAAGTATACTTAGTATGGAAGAAAAAGGGGAGATATTGCTGATGGGCGATCTGAATATGCCAGATGTTAACTGGAGTGCAGTTGCAGCAGCCACTTCGAAGAGTGGGGTTATTCTAGATGCCCTACAGGGGGCATGCCTTAGACAACTAGTATTGGAGCCCACTCGAGAGGGAGAAATCTTAGACCTGGTTCTCTCAAATGGAGATGAAGAGAGGATCACAGATGTAGAAGTGGGTAGCCATCTGGGAACTAGCGACCATCGAACAGTATGGTTCACAATAAGCACAGCAATAGAGTCAAGCCATACAAAGGCAAAGGTACTGGACTTTAGGAGGGCTGACTTTGCCAAAATGGGTGAGTGCCTAAAGAATGCACTAGCAAATGGGCAGGAAGGAGGGGTGGAAGAACAATGGGGAATAATAAAAACTGCCATCACAGAGGTAACAAGCCTTTGTGTGAAGCAAATAAACAAAACTAAACGATGTAAGAAACCACTATGGTTCTCAAAGGAAGTGGCAGGGAAGGTTCAAGAGAAAAAGAAAGCTTTCAGGAAGTACAAGGAATCACAGAAGGAGCAGGACAGAGAACTGTATCAGTTAAAGCAAAAGGAAGCTGGGAAGGCAGTCAGAACAGCAAAGGCCCAAACTGAGGAAAAGATAGCCAACTCAGTTAAGAAGGGGGATAAAACCTTTTATAGGTACATCAGGGAGCGAAGGAAGACCAAGGAGAGATAGTGAGGCTTAATAAAGGGGGAGGGGCAGAGGGTGACTGTGAAAGGCAGAGATACTAAACAAATATTTTTGCTCAGTATTTACAAAGGAAGAGGGGAGATACCTAAAACAAACAGTAGAAACACTCTGGATACAGAAGTTGATACCAGCCCATTTACAGAAGAAAGGGTTCTGAAAGAACTCTTAAAACTGAAGGTGCACAAAGCAATGGGGCCTGATGGATTCATCCCAGAATTCTAAAAGAACTAAGGGTGGAATTAGTGACACCACTGACTACCCTGTTTAACAAATCATGGGAGGATGGGGTGGCACCCGATGACTGGAGGAGGGCAGATGGATTCCCCTTCACAAAAGTGGGAGCAAGGCAGAAGCAGGAAACTACAGACCTGTTAGTTTAACCTCAGTGGTAGGGAAATGATGGAATCACTTTGAAGGAAAGAATTGTCGAGTATCTAGAGGCCAGAGGGCACAGGACCCAAGGCAGCATGGATTCACAGCAGGAAGGTCATGCCAGACAAATCTGATAGATTTCTTTGACTGGGTGACCAAAGTAGTAGATCAGGGAGGGCTGTGGACATGGCCTACCTAGACTTTAGCAAGGCATTTGACACAGTCCCACACAAAAGATTAATATACAAGTTAGCTAGCCTGGGAGTGGGTCCCAAGATGACAGCCTGGGTAAAAATTGGCTGCAGAATAGGACACAGAGAGTAATAGTAAATGAGTCCACTCTGAAGAAAGGGGGTTACTAGTGAGGTACCGTAGGGTTCAGATATTATTAGTCCTCTTCAATGTCTTTATAAGGACATTGCAGAGGACTGAAGGAAAAGTATGTCTCTTTGCAGATGACACAAAGATCTGCAACAGAGTTGATGCACAAGGTGGGGTGGAAAGGATGAAAAGGGACTTGGCAAGGTTAGAGAAATGGTCAAATGTATGGCAGCTTAGATTCAATGCTAAGAAGTGAAAGGTAATGCACCTGGGAAACAAAAACCCAGGAGAAGAGTACACAATGGGGGGAGAGATACTAACAACAACAAAAATGGAAAGGGACCGGGGGGTAGTCATATCAGATGACCTAAAGGTGGGCAAGCAATGTAAGAGGGCATCAAGGAGGGTTGGGGGATACTGGGATGCATAGGAGAGGCATCACCAGTAGAAAACAGGAAGTTATTATCCTCTGTACAGACAGCTGGTCAGACCCCATCTGGAGTACTGCGGCAGTTCTGGAGACCCAGTCTTCGCAAAGACATAGACAGGATGGAAGCTGTTCAGAGGAGGGCAACTAAAATGGTGCAGGGTCTGCACCAGAAGACATATGAAGAGAGACTTAAGGAGCTTAATATGTATAGCCTCGAGGAAAGGAGGGAGAGGGGACATGATAGAAACTTTCAAGTACCTCAAGGGAATCAACAAAGTCCAAGAGGGTAGCATCTTTCAAAAAAAGAGGTGTGCAAGAACAAGGGGGCACAATTTGAAGATAGAGGGGGGCTCAGAGGTAATTTAAGGAAGTATTTTTTCACAGAGAGGGTTGTGGATGCATGGAACGGCCTTCCGGAGGAGGTCGTGGAGTCAAAAACAGTGGTGGAATTCAAGCATGCATGGGACAGTCATAAGGCAATTCTAGGGGGTGGGGGTAGGAAGAAGTAGGCTGCTGGTTAACTAGGATCTGCAGCTTATCCAGTAGGCAGGGAAATGGGCAGACTGGGTGGGCCAAGCGGTCCTCATCTGCTGTCAAATTCTATGTTTCTATGTTTCTATGTAACTCTTGGCCAGTGGGGCTGTTGCAGTGGTGGCAGGGCCACAATAGGAGCCGTCAGTTGGTGGCAGCAACTGGGGTTCTTTACCCATGTGGAACGTTGGTCCAGGTGTAAGGCTACATGGGAGGAACATGGCCTGGGACTTGATGGGGCCTGCCATGCCTGTGTCTGGGGCAGGTCCAGGGATCCACCATGCCCATGTCTGGGGTGGATCTTTAGGCCATTAAGGGCCGTGGTTCTGTGGAAACTGAAATGAAAAATATGGGAGCCACTGCACTACTTGATTGAGCCACTCGGCTCCAGTGGGGAACACTCAAGGTGGAAATACTGGCCAGATCTTGGACACCTGTAGCAGCTACAGAAGGGAATGAGGCAGAGAACTAATGCTTTTGGGAGCAGCCACAGAGGCTATGCCGATCATTGCCCCAGGGACCGTTTTTTTCCTGGTGACGCTAGAGGAGTAAATTACTCCTCTACAGAGGAAATAAGGAATGGAAAGTAATTTCGGGACTGTGTAATGAAAATACAGAGGGTTTCTGTGGAAGAAGCTGGGTACTCACGTAATGTGCGGACTGTATCAGATAGATCCTAAATTGCTGTGAAATCTGCTGTTTGCTGATTGAAAGAATCTCATGCCTAAGTGCTGTCAATGTGCTCTCTCTCTCTGTTAAACACGTTTGTTAGCCCCATGGAGCTGTTTTGGAAGTTCGAGAATGCCACAGGGTGCTGTAAGACCATGTGTATTTCTGGAACCTTCTTCTCTTTCTCCTGCTTCAAGTCTGCTGCAGCACCACCTTCTGTATCTATCCTGTCTCTACTGACTTTGCTTTATTTCCCCTTTCCCAGACAGGCCACCTGGGAAGCTCTTTGTACTATCCCTGTGATTCTTCATGGTTTCAGGAAGAAAAATGTCTTCATGCCCACCCCCCCCCGATAGCTAATGTAGCTAATATATCTTCACTTGTGTCCCATTATTGCAACATTATGGCACTTTGACAGTGCTAGAATTTCTATGCACAGTGCATTCTGCAGAGAGATTTTGCCGTATGGGCGTTTGCCCTGTTAGCCTCATTTAGAAACCTGCACACAGTACTCTCAGAAAAGCAGCAGTTTAAAGCTGCCAAGAAGAGAACTTCCTCCCCCTCGTACTTGCGAGGTGAAACCCCTTTTCCTTTTTTCCTTTGTGAGATGTCCAAAAAGATCTTCATGTGGAGGTATTTGTTAAACTGTTGAGTTTGCCTAGGTAGAAGCTGTATTTTAAACCTAAACCGAAACAAACAGTTTCCTGTTTGTTTTTCTTCAGGCCTAGGCATCCAAGCATAACACTGAATGATATGAAGTTCTCTCTGTTGTTAGTAACCCGATGAAATGAATTCCAGAAAACATGGTTTTAATGTTTATGTTTTCTGCAGAATCTCCATAAGTATTATAGTTGAATAAACATAAAGTAAGAATGATAATGGCCATACAAAAGCAACACAATGCTTTTAAGAGCTCTGTGTTTCCCTGTGCTGCAGCACGTTTGTAAATATAAAAAAAAACTTCTGTACCTAAATGTGCACAATTCTACATAACTTTCAGCTTTTGGTTAAAAGAATGTATAAAATTCCAATGTTGGTTTATTTGTTACTTAAGAATGGAAGGTCTTACTGAGGTATAAGCAGGGGGAATCTTCTAGAAGGGGTTTTCTCCTTGCAGGGATCATTATGAATGGATCCTAGGAGTCAGCCGCCCTCTTCCCAATACTTATCCTTTGGTCATTCAGGGAGGAGTCTGCTACCAGGAACAGCATTACAATAAAATAAACAAAGCATATTTATTGATATTAAAAGCTGTACTACATAGTCTTAAGCTGAATTGAAGCTGTCCGGTGTTTTAAATGTGAAAATAATGGTTAGTTTTAAAATTAAGGATTTTGAAGTAAGTGGGCGGAGCTTCAAGTAAATCACCTGACCCCACTGAGATAAAAGGAGCAGCTTTTATGCATCTCCTCAGATAGATAGTGAGTGGAGAGGTTGGTAGTACACTGACCTGCTGTTATGCTCTAGCCATTTCTAGAGAACTGTATATTGATATATTCTTTTTGTTTTGCTTCTGTTTATTGTTGTATTCAGTTCACTTTTTTTAGTTTTTGTTTTTATTTGCTTTGCTTATCATGCTGGCTTAAAATAAATTTGCCAAGCAATTGCTTGGTCCAACCTGATACCTATTGACTCTGCGTCCATCTTTGACCACTTCCCTCCGATAGAGAAGTTTAGGTCCTGGGCCCTAAATCATTATGGTGCCCCAGGAAATAAAGTTTCTTGTTTTGCTAACTCTGGTGTCTGCTTCGTGATTGCGAAGAATGCCTCAGGTGAATTAACTGTCTTTACTCTGTCTATTTATTCCAAGACTAATCAATTTCCTCATAGCCATTTGAAGGGCCTCTAGTTTAATTCCATTTGAGCGCTGGGTCCTGGAGCATTAAGAAGGTGAGATCGGAAGCTCCATTTTCCAGTGTCCCTGCTGAGGGTTGAAAGAGTTGGCATCTTGGGGTTCAGAGGTGCTCTGCAAGCATGAAGTCTTCGAAAGGTTGGGCATCTCATTTCCATTATGTTTCTATTAGGGATGTCTGCAAATTTTCCATTGTGGAGATTCTCAGGTTGGCACTTTCAGTCTGTGGCCCCCTTCCCTATACTTCCACCAAGTGCCTCTAGACAGGGGGATGGGGGCTTACATATGTGGGGGCTCATCCGGGATCTTGTTGTGCCCCAGCAAAAGTGACCCCCCCCCAAAATTTGGGACCCAGGAGGATCAGCTGGCTCAGGCCTAAAATGTTGTGGCAATGTTTGTTTGGATGTGAGGCCTGGTGGTGGTATCTAGGCCTGTTTACTCTCTCCTGGTGCCTCTGTGGCAGAGGGGGACTGTGCCTGCCTTAAATGACGCTCAATTGTTGGATGGCAGCTGCGCTGTGGGAGGTTTAGAGTGAAGTCACCATTTTGTGAAGAGTCATGGGTAAAGGAGAGCAAGTAGCAAAAGCAGCAGTTAGAGACTTCAGCAGTTGAGCAGTGGTACTGGGAGACCAGAAACTTTGGAGAGAATTTGAGGTAAGGTGGAGCCAGTGTACAGAAATGGAGGATGGCAGATGGATCTACACCAAAGGAGGAACCTTAGGCAAAGGTTCCAGCCTCTCTGCTCTCATGGTTATGATATTCGGCAGGAGAGAGCAGCGGGATGAGCACTGTGTTAGATGTAGATACGATGGAGAAGGAGTTGTACGACTGCCTTTATGCATAATTTGCTCCAGTACTGTCCCTGAAGGCTTTATGGAGCCCCACTGTTTACCTTTTCTTGGGAGTACCCTGTTAGTGTGTCTGCTGGCACTGTGTCACTGTTATTATAAAGCAGTGTGGAACTGGTACTGGTGGTAGGCTAGAGCTTCAGGAGAGTGTGGAGGCCGAGAAGGAAGTGAAGAGAGGTCCCCAGAGGTTAAGGTAGAGGCAGTGGAGGAAGTGACAGAGGGCAGAGAGGGGGAGCACAGCCATCTGCCCAACTCCTCCTCCTCCCCAACTGTCCGCTATCCACCTGACAGAGGGAGGGGCAGGGGCCTGCACAATCCATCTGGGGATCCCCCAGGGCTCAGGCGTTCTCCAGCAGGGTCACTGCTAAGTGACAGTGCACCCGCTATCCCAGCTGCATCAGAAGTCCCACCACCTGTGCACACCTACCCTGCAATATGGGCAGGAGCCTGTGGAGTAAGTTCAAGTTCAAGTTTATTGCAGGAAAACCTTGTTAAAGCTCATTCACAAGGAGGTCCTGTGACGGACATACAGTAAAATACATTAAGAGAATTACATGATATTACATAATGTACATAAAGAGCTACCGGATACACAAAATCATGATGGGAGGAGACACTAATTATAAGACAACATTGCAAACATTAGATTTCACCAGAGAAAAATATTGTTCCTGGAGAAAGTAACAGTAATTACATAACTGTACCTAACATGCTAAAAGAATTCCATCAGATACACTGTTAATGGTGAGAGGTAGAGCTAGTTACATAGAGAGATGGAGCCTATGATACCGTGTGGTCGATAAATTGATGCCCCAAAAACGACATTCAGTTTAATGACAGTTACAGGTGTCTTTTAATTTGGCCATGGCTAACCTTTTAAAAAAGTTAACAGGGACGATACTGGATAATTTCAGAGAGTATTGTAACTGATTCCAAATAGTTGGCAGCGAACATGAGATAGCGTGTTTGCCAAAGGTAGTACGGGTCCTAGGTACATCGAGGAGGAGAAAATCCGACTTCCTGAGGGAGTAAACACTGTGTGATATGTGTACTAAGGAGGTTAGGTATTGTGGGAGTTTGTTCAGAAGAAGTTTTAGAGTCCAGATACCAGCATGAAATGACCGTCTAACAGTCAGCGAGGGCCAGCCAACTGTGGAGTATAGATCACAGTGATGGGTTTGGGGAAGGGAGTTTGTAATAAAACGAAGGAGCGGTGGTAGAGAACATCTAGCTTATGAAGACTGGTAAGTGCTAAAGAGTTGTAGATTATGTCACCATAATCAAGAAGGGGGAGGAATGTGGCCTGAACCAGTCTGGTTCTAATCTCCATGGGGAAGAAGGACCTGTTGTGGAAGAAAAAGCCTAACCTGGCTTTTAGTCTTTCAGACAAGTCATCAAGATGATCATTGAAGGAAAGCTTGCTGTCGAGCCAGAAACCGAGATATTTGAACTTTGAAACGATTTCCAATTGTTCACCTAGGGAAGTATTTATAAAGTCATTAGGTAAAACAGGAGTGGCAGAGGGGGAGGAACATGGGTGGAGGATCATGGTTTTCGTTTCCTTGGCATTAAGGAGCAACTTTGCATTAATTAGATTATTTTCTAGTTGTGCAAAGTCAGCTTGAAGACTGTCCCTAACTCCTTCCAGTGAGGGACCAGATGTGTACAGGACTGCGTCATCTGCAAAAAAATGCAAGTGGGACTTGGTAATCTGGTGGTCAAGATTGTTTATATATAAGGAAAATAGGACGGGGCCTAAGATATATCCCTGTGGGACTCCCTCAGCAGTAGGTAAGGAGGACGAAAACAAATCTCCTGTTTTAGCTTTCTGAGTCCTTTCTGTCAGGTAGCTGTTGAACCACTGGGTTGTGGATGGAGTAAAGCCTAGGTTAGTAAGGCTGTGCACTAATAAATTGTGGTCTATGGTGTCAAAAGCTTTACTAAGATCTAAGAATACTACACCAGAGGTTTTCTTAGAGTCCATTGCAGAGACCCAATCATTAGTAACCTTGGCCAGAGCTGTTGTGGTGCTGTGATTTGGGCGAAAGCCGGATTGGAGAGGGTTTAAGAGAGACTGAGTTTCAATATGGTTTTTCAGTTGTGCATAGATCAGTTTTTCAAAGGCTTTTGAGAGGATGGGCAGTATTGAAAAGGGTCTATAATTATTGAGATTGCAAGAATCACCCAACTTAAATAGGGGAAGAATATGAGCAGATTTCCAACACGAGGGAACTGTAGCGATTGAGATAAAAAGGTTGACTAAATGAAGAATTGGGGCGGTAAGGTAGGCGTAGCCAAGTTTTAGGAATATTGGTTCTATTCTATCTTCCCCGGCACTTTTTTTGGTATCCAGGTTAATATGTGAATCCTCAACTTCCTTAAAGCTAAGAGGGAGCAGCTGAAATGAACAGGCTGGGGTATATGGTGATGCATTCGTGCTATCTAGGTTCTTTACTTGGGTGGCATATGGAGAGGAATCAAACGCTAGGCTGGCAGTTACGAAGTGGGAATTAAGTTCTTCTAGTATTTGATGTGTACTTTCATACTATAGAGTGTGAGGAAATCCAAGATAATCCGGACCCAGATGTCACTGAGGGACCCCCAAAATGGTACCAATCTCGGATCGTGAGATCCAGCGGACCATACCTATGCCTTATCACAGCCCTGCTATCAAGTTGCCAGACAAGACCCCGCACCTGGCGACGCAGTCAAAAGCTTTAAGGCTGAGGATGGATGGGTTGTAAAGTAATGATCCTGTGAATGCCATCTACAGAACTGGAGTGTGGTTGGAGCCAGGCAATGAAGGCGACCAGTGTCAGGGACTTGCCCAAATGGTTGCAGGCAGAACACTGGGTGAGGCAAAGATTGCAAGCGGAATATCCCCAGCTGAAGTATCCTTATGTGTCAGAAAGGATGTGGGATGTTATCAAGGAGATGAGAGCCGAATGGGTCTTTAAGGAGACTAAGCTGTGGTCCCGACCTAGAGGTTCTGGCCATGCCTCCCAGCAACTCATCCAAAAGGCACAGGCTATGTGCCACACTGGGCCTTAGGAGGGTCTTATGCTTTTCAAACATTTTGCCTTGGTAGAAGACGTGGCTGGCTGTCGAGCAAAATTCTATGTCATTTCCAAGGACTCTTTTGGGACTTAACCACAAGCCTGATCCAGATTATTATTATTTCCTCCTGCAGGAGGTCCTGCCCTTAGAGTCCACCAAATAGAGCCATGAACTGTGCCATGACTGGAGATTATACAGCTTATACAGCAAGAAGTTATTTCTCTAGACTGTTTGATGTTAAGAAAATTCTGGTTTGTTCAAAGCATCTGTGCCCAGGGACTGTGCTCAAATCAAGTTGGAGAAAACAGTATGGTCAGATACCCTGTGACTGTTTTAAAAAACAAAACGAAAACAGAGATGATTTTCTCCCTTTCCTTCCATATTTAGAAACTTAGCAGTAAGCAGAGAGTTGCTTTCTGCAGAAAGGCTGAATAAAATGCTTGACTTGATTGAAAATGCAACAGTTTATTAACTATTTCTAGGAGACGGGGTCAAGTCTAGCTCTGGGATGAATGGTAAAAGTATAAAGTTAGAGTGAGTGATGTGTGCAAGGGAGTGTGTGTGTGTGTGTGTGTTTGTGTGTGTGTGTGTGTGCGTGTTGTGATTTCTAAATTATTGGATTATTGGATAAATTACTTAATTACTGTATCATGACGGCCCCAGGCTGGGCGAGCAGTTAGTCGCTAGTTTAGCTTAAGCGCATTAGCATTTTTAGAGTTTTAACGTCGTTTTATTTTCCGTTTTATATTATGTTACAGTCTTATTTTTTGTATTTTGTGTCCTTGAGAACAGTTTCCTGCTTGTTTGTGCTTTCGTCTGCATCGTTGGAGATTCGAACTGGGCTGCGGCTTTTGGGTGTGCTGAATGCCGGTGCGGTGCCGTGTTGACTACGGAACATCGCATTACAGCTCTACAGCACGTACTGGGGTTTGCCTTCTGCTGACCTTTTACTGTTTTTTATTGGTTGGCTAGTTGAGCCGCTGCCTCAGCTGCTGTCTTTTCCCTATTAAATTCTGTGGAGACCTGCTCCATGTGTCGGAGATTATATGGAATGTGTGACTAACTTTGAATGTATGAAGATTGTGGAAATAATCACCATTTCAAAGAGATGATATTGGCTTATAATGGGGAAGTTTTTGGACTTCTACATTCCTGACTTTGGATTACTGGCTATTTGGATAATCTGTTGAGAATTCTTGGTATTGTGGTTCATGCTACGTGTAAGAATCAGCAGACAATTGACCGGCTTTAAATTTGGTGCCTGGAGTTAGGCCTTGATCCTTGGGGTGGATTGGCGGTGCTTTGAGGCCAGGCGGGGTCCTGGTTTATTCTGCTGGGTAGCTGGCTGTGTAGCCCTGTGTCCCCTATGGTGTTTCCCTGGGGCTTGCTGTAAAGTGAGTGCAGGTGGGAGACTGTTAGCAATGACTGTAGACCTATAGTTCATCTACCCTGTGGGATATAGCGAGGCACTCTCTGGTCCCAGAGCAACAGACTATTGAGGTGGACTTCTCTTTTCCTGGCTCTTGCGTCTTCAAACTATGGTCAGATGCACTTTATATTTACATCTAAATCTGTAAGGCAGTGAGAGTGCCTTTTTTTCTTGGTTCTGGGCTTCAGTGAGCGTGTGCCTGGTACTAAAGAACTTGGACATTGTTTTTCCTTCCTCTTTACTTAGTGGGAATAATTAAAGGGGGTCGGGAATGCTTTCAATTTCTTTTTTGTTGCACTGATCCTTTTTTGGTGGTGTGAGGACCATTGGGGGTTTGGTTCATTACGTAATTTATTATAGTCAAAAGTGTTTTCATTATTTAACCTTCACTGTGAATTTGAGATCATAGGCAGGGACTGGATGGCTAAGACATTTTAGATATAGCCATTATTATTTTGATTTTTTTGTTAGTTATGGTGTTTTTATTTTAGTTTTTGTATATTATTTTTAATTTTATTGACTGTGTTGTTATTTAGGCTATTGAAATGTGTAGGAGGCCTACCCCCACCATCATGCGTTATTCATCCTCTGCTCTTCATGCCCTCCGTCCTTTTATCTCCCCCTCTATTGCATTTTACTACCTACAAATGCTGTAGAGTGCTGGGTGTTGCTCGTTGAGGGAGGAGTACTTGGGGGCATGAACAGTGGAGTGTGAATGAGCGGGTCCATCACATCGGGGTAGTGAGATGCAGAAGACACCCTGGACGAAATGGAACCCAGAGTGTGGTTTTCCTTATCTGGCTTCCATACCCAAGGGCACCACCAACTTTGGTGGGCAGGGGGGTTCAGACGGCCTTGGAAGTTCATCCAACTTGGGTGGTGCTATGCAATGTCAGGTCTGTGAAAAATAAGACAGCAATTATTACAGATCTTGTTGGTACAGCAGACCTGGCTTATATAGCCGAGACCTGGCTGGATGAGAATTCCGGCCCTGTATTGGAGGCCGCTGTTCCAGCTGGGTACTCAGTGTTTCACCACCAAGACTGGATCGTGGTGGTGGTGGGGGGTTGTGGTCAATTTTAAGACTGAATTGGGCCTCATGAGTGTACCAGTGGAGGTGACCTGGGAATTTAAATGTACCGTGGTAGCAAGTGTAGGGCATTAGGGGTGTGACTTGGGATTGTCGACAGTATTGCTCATGCCATTCCACCCCACCCCCATCCTGCAGCCAGTGACAGGCATCGAGGTGCACCTTGGACCCTTTGTCCCAGAGTTCACCCCATTCTCCTATACTGCACCCATTTCAGCACATTTCTTTTGGAATGATGTGAATGTAAAGCCCAAACACCTCAGGCACACCTCGACACTTGTCAGTGTCTGAAGGGTAGGGTGAGGTGAAATGTCATGACCGCTATGGTGATGACCCAAAAGCACACTCAATGCCTGTCCACCTCTGTAGGATGAAGGTGGAGTTGGTGTCAGTTCAATACTTCAATGCGATTCCTATACTGCATCTGTCTAACTCCTGCACTTCCACTGCTATTGCCAGCAAGCAAACATTCTGCATTTTCAAATGCTTGTTTATTACACTGCAGTAATCCATAAGTAAATAAAAGTGTTGCTGCAAACAAAAGGCTAATTAGGATTAGTCTCACACTTGAGTGTGAGGCTCTTATTGCTGACAATTCCCCTTTAAGTGTGTTTGGGTGTGTGAATGTTAGTATATCTTCTGAACTGTTGGAAGGTCTGCTGGTATAGCCCAGGATTTGTGGAGGAACAGATCACTACATCTGGGATGTGTAAGGATCTGGGGCAGGCTCAAATTACCTATGCAGCATCCCAGTGGCATCCCAGGTGTGCAATCTCAGCCCTTCACCAACTTCTCTGTGTCAGTGATGATGGTGAGGCACTGTCGAGAGGTTGGGATTAGGAGGAACCAAATTGATCAGCTGTGGTGGGGTTCGGGGGCTCGCTGGAGGTGAGCAAGATAGGGATAGTTGGTGCAGGAGACGCCCTGGGCTGGGACAAGACTGGGAGAGAGACCAGATGTGTTTGGTTCCTGTCCCCAGGGTATCACCAGACCGAGGTGAGCAGACAGCAGAGGGCTGCAGCACCTACCAGTCCCTTTAGAGCAGTGCTTTGCAATGCTAGATCAATCAGAAACAAGACTGCAGTTATGTTGGACTTGATTTCTACGGCCGTGCTGGCTTGAATTATGGAGACCTGGGTGGTGATGATTCTGGGCCATTTTTGAGGCATCGGTCCCCCTTCCACCAGGTACTTCTAGTTCACTGTCCTAGGGTGGAATGGAGGGCAGGGGAGTGGCCTTTGTTTTAGATCTGAACAGGGCTTCACTGTGCACCCAGTGGGAGCTACCAGGTCTTTTGAATGTGTGGCAGTATGTGGGGGTCAGGTGCAGGCTGCAGGATCCTCCTGGTCTATCGCCTCCTGGGGCCAGTGGAAGTTCCTGTGGGAGGTGGTGGATCTCATCATCGGGGTGGTGTTAGAGTCCCCCAGATGTTTGGTTCTGGTGGACTTTAACTCCTGGGCCAATGGTGAGTCCTCCAGGCTTGGTTCCAACCTCCTCCAGACTATGTCATCTTTGAGCCTGGCACAAGAGGTTACTTCAGTGACCCACGACAGCAGCTACATGCTGGACCTGGTGTTCTCACTGGAGCCTGACGTTTTCAACCTCAAGACTGATCAGGTCATTTGATCTGATCACTGCACGGTGAGGTTCTCATTCAGGGACAACACCACCAAAAGCCCTCCCCCTGTTGAGGTGGTCAGCTACCACCCTTTGAGGGAATTGTCCCCAGAGGGATTTCTGGTGGTTGCTGATTTATCTAGTGTAGGCGCTGCATGTGCGAGTGGCAGGGGTGTGGCGGTTGCCACCTATAATAAGATGATGTCCGCAGCACTCAGTGCACTCGCACTGGTCCACATATGACTCAAATCTTCTCACATGAGGTCCCCTTGGTTTGATGGGGAGCTCAAGGTGATGAAGATTGGGGGTCGGAAGTGAAACCATTGCTGGTGGAGGACCAGGATGGAGGAGGACAAGCTGACCCTGTGTACTCACTACAGTGAGAACCAGGGGGAAAGCAACTGTAAGAAGGCAGAGTTCCTGTCCAGGGAGATTGCTGCAGGGAAGAACTGACCAGCAGTACTTTTTCAGACTGTGGACAGGCTATTACATCCAGCCTGTCTACAGACTAAAAAAGTTTTTTCTGTCACTTTGTGTGACAAGTATGCTCGGTTCTTCTCAGACAGAGTGTCCTAAATCCGGCAAGGAATCTCACCAGTGTGTCATCCTATGATTCGCAGAGATTGCCATGAGGGTAGCAGAGGCACTCCATCTGTCTGAGAAGAGTTTCAGCTGGTGGAGGTGGTTGAGATCATTGAGACTGCTTCAAAACTGAAGCACACATATTGTGACCTGGACCTCGTACCAACGTGGTTCTTAATGGGATGCGTTGATTCTGTTGGACTGGTGTTCGCCTTGATATTCAAGTGCTCGTTGTTGGAGAGGGTCTTCCCAGATTCCTTGAAATAAGTTCTGGTGAGACCCCTCCTGAAGAAACCATCTCTCAACCTGGATGTCTAAAGTGAATTATCAACCTGTCTCTGACCTTCCATTTCTGGGTAAGGTTGTTGAGAAATTTGTGGTGCTTCAGCGTGAGGAGCACCTAGTGATCTTTGATATCTATGAGCCATTCCAATTGAGTTTCTGAGCAAGGCACAGCATGGAAACACCGCTAGTTTGGGTGCATAATGACCTCCTTAGGGCTAGAGATTGAGGAGACCAGTCAGTTATCATTCTCCTTGATCTATCTTCAGCATTTGACACTGTTGATCACTTCGTGCTACTTGACCATCTCAGAGAGTACTGTGGACTCGCCAGCACTGTCATCCACTGGTTTGAGTCCCGTCTCACTGACAAGAAGCAATGGGTGGTGATGTGGAATTTCTCCTCCTCCCCAAAGCTCCTGTCATGCAGAGTACCTCAGGGATCGATCTTGTCGCCAATGTTGCTCACAGTGTACATGCTGCCCCTAGTGAGCTCATTAGGATGTACAATGTGGGTTTTCACTGCTATGCAGAGGATGCCCAATTGTAGCTATCCTTTGGCCCTGGAACACCTGATGCTATGCATGTGCTTAACTCCTGCCTGGCTGAGATCAATGATTGTATGTTCTCCAGCTGGTCGTGACTGAACCCCAACAAGACGGAGGTTCTGGTAGTAGGAGCGGGTGAAAGGAGTGATAGATTGCCTCCGGTGTGGCAACTGGACTTTTCCTGGGGTCAACACAGTTGATGGCTTCCTCTAGGGGGCACGATCTTGCTATGTTCCTGAATGATGGTCTGACATTTGAATCTCAGGTGTCATCTATTGTCCAAAGTGCTTTTTACCACTTCAGGAACACCACCAGGATCAAGCCCCTAGTTCTGCCAGAAGATCTATTCACTCTAGTTCATGTCTTTGTAACATCCCAGCTTGATTACTGTAACACCCTACACTTCGGGGTCTTGGGAGGTACCCTCCGCTAACTGCAGCTGGTGCAGAATGTAGCTGTCAGGTTGCTGACGGGCCTTTTCAGGTTTTGTCGTGTAACTTCAGTGCTGCATGAACTGCACTGGTTGTCAGTTAGGTAGAGGGTTATCTTCAGGGTGGGTTTACTCACCTTTAAGGCCCTACATGGATTAAGCCCTGGCTATCTCTTGGATCTCCTAACACTTGCTTCCCCAGTCCACTCCCTCCACTCCTCCTCTAGGAGCCTCCTAGCAGTTCCCAGGATGAGGCTGAAAACCACCAGCAACAGGGCTTTAAGCATCTTTCATCCCATCCTGTGGAATTCACTCCCTCCAGCTATCAGGGAGGCCCCTTCAGTTGAGGTATTTAAGGGCCACCTTAAGGCTCACCTGTTTGCCCTGGCTTACCCAGACGTTGCCCTTTAATTTTTATTTTTTTGTGTGTGTTATTTCTTTATTACCTTCGGGCTTACCAAGGCTGACCTCCGACCCATCTGTCCTCTGAGCCTCCACTCTCAAATCACAGCCAGCCCCCAGGGTAACCTGGCATAACCCTTCGCCATATGGGTCCTGCTCCTCTGAGGGGGAAAGCACCAGCCAAGGGGGGCAGCCCAGTGCAACACTTGGCTCCAGGGGTGCTGCTGAGGCAGCGAGCTCAGCAGGACCTAGACGGCCTCAGAGAGCTAGGCAGCTGTCATTCGGCTGATGTAGAGCAGTATTTCTGCTTTTTCTAGTTGGTCCCTCCTGCATGCATCTGCAATGCTCCTGGTCTCCACTGGAGGCGTGCAGTGCAACAACAACCCCACTACCCCACCCCAGGAGAGGAAGCACTCTGGATACTCGATCCTCTCCTGCCCCTGCCAGCCCCGCGTCCCGAGTCCATTCCCAAACCTGGATCACCAGCATGGGCTGAGGTAAGGTACGGCACCTCAACCCTCTGTGCCACCGGGTCAGCTTCTTTAATTATTACTGTTGTTATTTGCCTCTTATCTGCCTCTTTGCAGATGACACAAAGATCCGCAACAGGAATGATACACAAGGAAGTGTGAAAAGGATGAGAAGGGACTTGCCAAGGTTGGAGGAATGGTCAGAAGTATGGCAGCTTGGATTCAATACAAAGAAGTGCAAAATAATGCACCTGGGGAACAAAAACCCAGGGGAAGATTACACAATGCGGGGGGAGGTAATAACAGCAACAAAAATTGAAAGGGACCTGGGGTAATCATATCAGATGACCTTAAGGTTAGCAAGCAATGTGAGAAGGCAGTGGGGAGGGCTAGGGAGATACTGGGATGTATAGCATGGGTCGACCTTAACATTCATTTACTAGCCCGGGTACTAGTGCAGATTGCTATGGCTAGTGCAGAATCTCTGTTACTTGCCCAGCTGGGCTAGAGCAATTCTCCTGTGGAAAGCAACAGTTCCATTCTCAACCCAGGTATCAAACAAATAAATAAATAAATACATACATATAACTTATTAAATTTAAAGCCAGGTCCTTTTCATGGAGGTTTAACTATGTGCTGCCTTAACATTAGAAAAATGAAAAAAAAGATGTCTGTGTGTTGTGCATTTACAAATGGTTTCATTTTATACTAACTACTGCTTCTATTTTGTGCTGGTAAATATCCTTCCTCCTTTTCCTTTCCTTGTTTAGCTCAGCACTCATGGCAGGCAGATTTGTGACTGTGCCCAGGAGCAGCACAGTTCTAGGGTTGACACCTGAACAGTTGTAAACCGGATAATCCAGTTTTCAGGGTCCTTTTCTGGTAATCCAGTTTTGATTAAATTTAGTCCAGTTTTGGGGCCACTTTGAGTGCTCAGATAGTATTAAAACTGATTGTATCAAATCATTCACTGTTGCACGCATGTCCAGGTTACAAAAAAAGTTCTGATATCACTAGTCACGGGCCTTTGTTTGTAAAACCAGTCTGTCTAGGAGGTGTAAAGTATGGCCATTAAGACCATTAGCAGTAAATCAACCTAATCTTTTCAACTCTGAATTTTAAGTATGGTCATTTACTACTATGATAGAAAACAGTTCTTACACCTTTACATGTTGTAATGAGTTCCTTTATTTTTCCTATATTCTCATATGCTTTAGACCCACTTTTCAAATTAGTTTTCATTTTTATTGCTTTGTTACTGTGTTGATTATATCTCTCTCTCGTCCTCAGCAGCTGCTGCTCTTATTTTTATGCTGCCAACCTGAACATTCCATGATATTAGCTACACCTTTACAGGCCATTGGAATAAATTGCATGGAATGGTGTGTCTGAAATTGTGGAATGTGATGTCTTAGACATTTGAAAAGAAACAGCAGTAGCTGATGAGGTAAAGGAACACAATGTAGTATTGAGGATACCACAACTTGATAGTTCAATTATCAAAAGGTGGTCAAAGCATATCAGAATACATGGCTGTCATGGAAAGGAAAACTGGAGAGTGTTTAACAGAGAGAGCAACAGCTTGTGAATAGGCTTTGTACATCCAGCAGATCTGGGTTTAAATTCCCACACCTCCACTTGCATATTGTGTGACCCTAACTAAACAAGTCACTTAACCTCCCACTGTTCCTGGGCCGCTATAAATGGATCTTTGTCCAATGGGAGTTACCTGGTTGCCAATGCATAAAAAATAAATAACAGTATGGGTTGATTCTGTTCAATTTATCCTCACCTTTTTTTTTTGGTGAACATTTTTTAATAGAACTGGGACAATCGAGCATTTCTGGGATCTGTGGCCAGGGTGGGAAAAGGAAGGGAAAAGGGAAGAAAAAGACACACACATTTTCATGACACAACTTTATTAACTACAAATCTGAAAATGTGGAAATATATTAAAGAAGTCAGTTACCTAACTGACATTAATAGAAAGAATGCTGACAAAATAAAAACAAATAAAAGATCATGAGTATGAAAAGACAAAATGAAGCTATCGGTTACAGCAATGTTGGCTAGAAAAATATGACTGGTTGGGGTATAATGGTGCAAATGATCTGATGTTCTGCCATTTGTGTATCAAACATGAAATACAGTTGGGTAAGCGGCAATAGCAATTTTAGTTTTAGTACAGATAACAACAGGGTTGACTCTGTCTTGTCCCATAATATCAGTGAAGCACATGCTAGGGCAAAGGAAAAGGAGGATGCCAGCACCGCTACTCCAGGAACAAGTAATGTGGAGGAAAGCTGAAGAACTGAATGAAGCAATGCAACCATCTGGATAAACTGTTTTGCACATACCATGCAATTGCTAAGGAAGGATGTCCTTTCACAGACTTTGTGTGGATGTGCAGCCTTAATGATATGAAAGGGCTAGATATCAGTTCAGCAACTTTATCCACTATGTAGTCAAGGTTGAACACATGGCGCCATGAGAAAAAATTATGGGAACAAAGTTCATTTCAGTCATCAGTGACAAAACCACTGACTCATCCATCACAGAGGCTAAGATAGTGCATGTGCGATTTGCAGTTTAAGGCACAGTGCAAAATCAGTTGGTAGGTGTCCAGACTGTTGACAGGACAATTGCAATTTTATTTGCCTTTTGTTTAACAAATCACTATTAACCATACTGACTGCGGGCTACTGCAAACTTCTGCAGGCTAGTGCAATCTCTGGTTCACTAGCCCAGCTGGCTAGTGCAAAAAAAAGTTAAGGTTGACCCTGATGTATAGGGAGAGGCATCACCAGCAGAAAACAGGAAGTTGTTATCCCTCTGTACAGACAGTTGGTGAGACCCCATCTGGAGTACTGCATCCAGTTCTGGAGACCCCATCTCCGCAAGGACATAAACAGGAAGGAGGCAGTCCAGAGGAGGGCAACTAAAATGGTGCAGGGTCTGCAACAAAAGCCATATGAGGAGAGACTAATGGAGCTTACTATGTATACTCTTGAGGAAAGGGGGGGACATGATAGAAACTTTTAAGTACCTCAGTGGAGTCAACAAAGTCCAAAAGGGTAGCATCTTTCAGAAAAAGAGATGTGCAAGAACAAGGGGAAACAATTTGAAGATAGAGGGGGGACGGCTCAGGGGCAATGTAAGGAAGTATTTTTTCACAGAGAGAGTGGTGAATGCATGAAACAGCCTTCCTGAGGAGGCTGTGGGTCTAAAACTGTGGGAGAATTCAAGAATGCATGGGACGGACACAAGGCAATTCTTGGGGGGCTAGGAAGTAATAGGCTGTTGTTTAACTAGGATCTGCAGCTTATCCTGTAGGTAGAGAAATGGGCAGACTAGGAGGGCCAAGCGGTCCTTATCTGCCGTCAAAGTCTATGTTTCTATGTTTCTATTTGTAGTTGCTGTTTGTTGGATTTTTACCATTTTATGTGAGGCTCCCAGACACCCTGGGAATGGGCATGTAAAAATACAATTTGCCTTGCCTTGTTTTATGTTGGCTTAAGTGCCAATGCACAAGCAACTTCTTAAGTGTAGTAGCACATTTCAGAGGTGTATAAGTGTTGGGGCAAATGCAGGGACACTTTAGTAGGTGCGTCCCTCTGCTGCCAATCAGAAGGCATGCTGACTATGACAGCAAACCTCAAAGAGAGCCAAACAGTTGAAAGAAATCTGCTGTTGCAATCAGGAGCAGACAAGACTCCGGCCAAGTGCATTACAGTGCACAGTAATGCGCATAGCTGGAGTTATGAGCAGTTACAGAGTGTGCCGTTCCTGGTGAAACATTTCAATAAATAAATAAAACAGCCACTGGTGTAGCTTTTTACAATGGCGGCTCCTGCCACCAGTCACACACTCCCAGAAAGCCGACATCAGGGATGCCTAATCCCCATGTCGGCATGTATCCCCCCACCACAGCCACATTGTGACACATTGGGAGCCCACCCCAGTGTGCCCAGACATTGTTTTTATTTTCCTGATACCAGGATGCCCACTGCTGGTGTTGGATGCCCCCACCCCCAGAGCTCAATTTCTTTTTCTGACAGGGGTGCCAAATCCCTGTCAGTATCATGTTCCCCCCAGCTTGCAGATGGGGGTGCCCAATCCTGTTCGGCATCATGTCCCCCCCAAACTCATGTGGCACACTGGGAGCCTGCCCAGTGTGCCCAAAAGTTGTTTCATTTTTTTTTTTACCTATAAATAAAGAAAACAGTCCCCCAGAGTCTTTTTTTGCTTGTTATTAAACTGTAAAAAAGAAAACTGTCCAGCGTCATCTCCCCAGCCCACCTACCCCAACCCTCCCTCTGCACACCCACCTCCCTGCAACATCCCTCACTCATACTTACCCTCGGGAGCAGTGATCTTCTGTGGATCGGGATGCATCTGCACTCTTCAAAGCTGAACTACAAAGTGAGGAATCGGGTAAGTGTTGTATAATGGGACTCAATGGGGGGGGGCAACTTGGGTTGATATCTCAGCCATTTTTAGCAATTTTGGCCCCAAATTGTCAACATGGGGTTGTTGGGACACCACCTCATGAACATTTTACTGTTGTTTCATTTCTCCATCCCAAAAGGTGCTTTTGCAGTTACTGCACGGAATGATCTTTCGAGCCTGATTAACAAAACAACAGTACCGCTGTTCATGAGGTGGGGTCCCAAAAAGGCCATGTTGAACATCTGGTGAAAAAACCTCAAAAAATGACCACGTTAGGGGCGTGCATTGCACATTTTCTACGCATGCTCGTAACTTTGCCAATTTTTAATATTTTCACTCCAGATTTTCAACATTGCCATTTTTATGTTGGCGTGCTGGAGCAGCCAACATCTTGCGGTAGTGCAGATTTGGAGGCATGGTCACTGTTCAGTGAATGCAGGGCACACACCAGTAGGTACGTCCCTCACTCCCCAATCAGCCTGCATGTCGGCGCCACACCATGCATACTAATGTGGTGAGCACATCTAAGGAAAGATCTGCTGCAATGCGAGCAAAGCTCGTCACACGCAGCGGACCCTTCCTACGTGCTTTGCTAACTGCAAACATGGTAGTACAATGGCCACTAAACAGCCAACTTTGGGGGTGCCCAATCCCCCCGGTCAGCTTATCCTGCCCAAGTATGTGCAGACGGGGGAGCCCACTCCCCGTCGGCAGAATGTGTCCTCTCCACTTTCGTTGTTTGCTGACAGGGGTGCCCAATTCCCGTTGGCATCCATTCCCCCTTTTCCCACTTTAATGTGCCAATGGGGGAGCCCACTCCCTATTGGCATGATGTCCTCCCCTTCTTCTGTGCCGATGAGGTGCCCAATCCCTCATTGGCTACTGTACCCCCACAAAAAAGAAAATACCTGTAAAAAAGAAAACCATCCTACGCCGGTGACCCGGGTTCGGGAACAGACTCGGGTGGCTGGGGGTCGGCAGGGGGAGGGAGGATCGAGCGTCCCAACGGATGCTCTCCTACCTCAGGGGTGGGAACCAAGAACGCTTTCGTGTTCTACATCTCTCTCACAGCTGGTGGAAGCACCGACAATGAGGGAATGGAGGCGGCTCCGTTCGCCGGCAGGGAGGGAGGCGTGGAGTGGCGCATGAGGGGCTTGGCGTGCGTCAGCACGCCACCCACTCGGGGCGTGCGTCCTAGCGCACGACGTCTCAGAGGACTGGGAAACCAGGGGAGAAAAACGGAAAAACCCTCTCGGCAGCCCTAGATGATAGCCTCTCGGGTACCATCCGGACCGCCAAAAAAAAGAGGGACAGACCCCACTGTGCAGGAGGGGAGAAGGAGGCACTCTAGGGGCAGATCCCACCAGAGGTGGAATGGAGGATGAGAGGAAGGAATGAGTGGGCTCCGAGAGTAGGAAGGAGACAAAAAGAGACAAAGTAAAAAAAAAAAAAGGAAACTATCCATAATGTTTTTTTCCCCCACCTGTAAACAGAAAACAGTCCCTCGTAGTCTCCTACCCACCACCAGCACCCACCCACTGCGCACCCTGCCTCCTGACACCCCCCTAAACCCATTCTTACCTCCGGAGCTTGGCGTGACAATCTTGATGGACCAGGAACACATCTGCACTCTTCAAAGCCGACCCGAACTGAGGAAATGTGGTAAGCTGTAATGGAATAAATAGGGTTTTTCAACTTTGATGCATATCTCAGCCATTTTGGAATTTTGCACCAAATTTTCAACATGGGTTTTTGGGACCCTCCTCATGAATTCTGTCACTGTTATGATGTTAATCAGTCCCAAAAGGTGATTTCATGGTCACTGTGAGGAATCACCTTCGGACCAATTAATGCAAAGACCTGTCTCTGTGTTCTTGAGGTGGGCTCTCAAAAAGCCTATGTTGCAAATTTGTGGAAAAATCCAAAAAATGGCTGTTTTTTGAGTATGCGTTGAGCATTTGTTACGCACACTCGTAACTGTATGAATTCGCAATATTTTCATGCCAGATTTTCAATATTGTCATTTTTCTACACCTCCTTGTGAACAGTACAGCTGTCATTTTTCACATCCTGGCCAAAATGTGTTTCCGCACTTCCGGCGCACAATACCGTGGTTGCTGTGGGAAATCAGTGTTCGGGGCAGATTACAAAAATGACAGTGACACAGTTCATGAGCAGAGGTCCTAAAATGCATATGTTGAAAATTTGGTGATGATACCCGTAGAAATGACTGTGTTATGAAATGCAGGTTGCATAGCGTTTGCATGCGCGATCGTAACGCTGTGCATTTGTACTATTTAACTCTGGATTTTCACCATTGGCATTTTTCCATACCTCTTGATGAGCAGTACAGCTGTCATTTTATATATCCTGCCCGAAATGTGTTTTTGCATTCAGTTCCGCACTTCAACAGGCCGCTTCTGGTGGCAGTCATTCGTGGGAGCACCAGTCCTCCCTCCCTGTAGAGGAGAGCTGTTCTCTGTTGCTCGATCCTCTCCCTCCTCTGCAAACTCCTGACGGCCTGTGCTTGTTCGTGAATACGAGTCGCTGGTGTGGCGTGAGGTGTGGAATCGAGTGCCTCAACCCTCAGTGCCACTGGGTCAGCTGTACATTGCCATTTTTATGTTTGCTTGCACGCATGTGCAAGAAACATAGTGCCATCATCCGAGTTTTCGGAGGTGTGTCACCCCCTCTTCCAATTCAGTCAGTGTGTTGGCAGGCGCGGCCCCAGTCCGCCAATGCATGCTGGAGCTGTCTATGACAGCTCCAAAATGCAGTGGCGTATAGTTGAAAGGGGGAGCTATGCTTCACTGAGCAGTGATCAGATATCGCCTGCTCATGCGCAGCTCCCCGTACACACACACACACACACACACACACACACGCACGCATACTGTGTGCTGCTCCCCACACACACACACTGTATAGCCGACAGAGGTGCCCAATCCCACGCCGGCTGTGCTGTGCTCCCCTAAAGTTTTCACATGCCACGCTGGTGCCTACCCCAGCGGGTGTTATTAGATAGGCCGATGGGGGGTGCCCAATCCCCTTCTCGGCTCCATTGTCCTTCCCCCGAGTACTGGTGCCACGCTGGGAGCCCAACCCAGCATGGCAACTGATGCTATGGCCAATAGGGGTGCCCAATCCCGTTAGCTCCATGCCCTCAAAACCAGCCGTCCTTATGCCACACACTGGGAGCCCGCCTAGCGTGGCAAACGTCCCGCATCATCGTAATAAAAACCTGTAAATTAAAACTGTCCCTTGGCGCTTCGCTGGCCCTCACTCAACCCGCACCCACCCACTGCGACCCTGCCTCCCCACACACCCTCACCCCATACTTATCTCCGAGTCTGGTGCGACGATCTTCAGTGGACGGGAACACGCCTGCACTTTTCAAAGCCGACCGCGAACTGAGGAAATGCCGGTAAGTGGTATAATGGGATAGATAAGGGTTTTCAACTTTGTTGCATATCTCAGGCATTTTTTGGAATTTTTGCACCAAATTTTCAACATGGGGTTTTTGGGACCCCTTCTCATGAATGATGTCACTGTCATGGCGTTATTCGGGCCCAAAGGGTGATTTCGCAGTCACTATGTGAAATCACCTTTCGGGCCTGATTAATGAAATGACACTGCCAGCATTCATAAGGTGGGCTCTCAAGAAGCCTATTTTGAAAATTTGGTGGAAAAATTCAAAAATGACTTTTCTGACGTGGCGTTGCACTGTTCTCGCACACCCGTAAGTTCGCGAACTTTCAATATTTTCACTCCAGATTTTCAACATTGCCATTTTACCACACCTTCTTGTGAGTAGTACAGCTGTCATTTTTCACATCTTGCCCAAAATGTGTTTCCGCCCATGTAGCGCACAATGGCGCAGTTGGTGTGTGAAATTAATGTACAGAACAAATTAAGAAAATCACAGTGACACTGTTCATGAGCAGAGGTCTTAAAATGGCTATGTTGAAAATTTGGTGAACAAATCCCCAAAATGACTGTTTCACGAGCATGCGTTCGCGGTTCGCGTAGCATGCTTGGTCATTTTCAATATTTTCACTCCAGATTTTCAACATTGCCATTTTATTATACCTGCTTATGTGCAGTACAGCTGTCATTTTTCACATCTTGCCCAAAATGTGTTTCCGCCCATGTAGCGCACAATGGCGCAGTCAGTGTGCGAAATCAATGTATGGGACACATTAAGAAAATCACAGTGACACTGTTCATGAGCAGACATCTTAAAATGGCTATGTTGAAAATTTAGTGAAAAAATTCCTAAATATTACTGTTTTACGAGTGTGCGTTGTGCAGTTCCTACGCATGCTCGTAAGTTTGCAAATTTTCAATATTTTCACTCCAGATTTTCAACATTGCCATTTTTTTACACTTCCTTATGAGCAGTACAGCTGTCATTTGTCACATGTTGCCCAAAATGTGTTTTTGCACATGTAGCGCACAATGGTGCAGACAGTGTGCGAAAGCAATGTTTGGGACAGATTAAGAAAATCACAGTTACACTTTTCATGAGCAGAGGTCTTAAAATGGCTATGTTGAAAATTTGGTGACAAAAGTCCATAAAATGACTGATTGTGCAGTTTCCACGCACCCTCGTAAGTTCATGACTTTGTAATATTTTCAGTCCAGATTTTCACCAGCGGCATTTTTCCACACTTCCTTATGAATTTATATATATATATAAAAATATTATTTCACAACATGGCCGAAATGTGTTTTCACACTTTCAGTGCAGCGATGCGTGGTCACTGTGGGAAATCATTGTTTGGGACAGATAAAGTAAATCACAGTGACACTGTTCATCATCGGAGGTCCCAAAATGCCTCTGTTGACAATCTGCTGTAAAAAATCCCCAAACTAATTACATTATGGGTGTGCGTTGCACAGTTTCTATGCACGCTCATGACTTCACCAGTTTTTTTAATATTTTTACTACAGATTTGCAACATTGCTATTTTTTACACCTCCCCACGAACAGTACAGCTGTCATTTTTACATCATGTTCGGAATGTGTTTGCACCTGTGGTGCTAAATGCCGTAGTCGCTGTGCATAAGCAGCTTTCGGCTAACAAACTGATATTCCCCCATTCATGAGGTGGGAGTCATAAAAAAACCATGTTGAACGTTTGGAGTGAAAATACCAATGAATGCCTGAGGTATTATGGTTTCCAACCATAACGCCCAACCCCGTAGTGAATGACAGGCATCAGGGGTGTGACTTGGGATTCTTGCCTGCAATGCTCATACCATTCCACACCCTGCAGCCAGTGAGAGGCATCGAGGTATGACTTGGACTCTTTGGCCCCAAAGTTCACCCCATTCTCCTATACCGCACCCATCTCACCATATTTCCTAATGGAATGGGGTACACATAAGGGCCAAAGACCCCAAGGCACACCGTGACACTTGTCAGTGTCTGCAAGGTGGGGTGTGGTGAAATGGTGTGGCCGTTATGCCTGACGACCCAAAGGCACACTCCAATGCCTGTCACTCTCTGCAGGTTGGTGGTGGGGTTGGCTTCAGTTCAATACTTCACTGCCATGCTTATTACGCAGCTCTGTAACTTCTACACTACCACTGCCAATGCCAGCAAGCAAACATTCGGCATTGACAAATGCTTGTTTAACACCTCCTGATGAACAGTACAGCTAACATTTTTTCACATCCTGCCTGAAATGTGTTTTCGCACCCGTGGCACAGAATGGCGCGGTCACTGTGCGAAATCAACTTTCTGGATGGATTAACAAACTACAGTGCCCCTCTTCATGAGGGAGGTCCCAAAAAGCCCATATAAAAATTTGGTGAAAAATTCCAAAAATGACCACATCACAGGGATGTGTTGCAGTTTCCAAGCATGCTAGTATCTGCGAATATTTCATATTTTCACTCCAGATTTTTAACATTGCCATTTTCACACATCCTCATGAACAGTAGAGCTGTCATTTTTCACATCTTGCCTGAAATGTGTTTCCACACCTGTGGCGTCAAATGGGGTACAGTAGTTGCTGTGCAAAATGACCTTTCAGGATTGAGTAACAAAATGATAATGCCACTGTTCATGAGGTAGGGGTCCCAAAAATCCAATTTTGAAAATTCGGAGCAAAAATACCAACAAACCCCCTAGGGTGTTAAGGTTTCCAGTCATAATGCCCACCCTGTAGAGGCTGACAGGCATCTGGGGTGTGACTTGGGTTCATCGGCTGTGATGCTTATGGCATTCTACTCCCATCCTACAGCCACTGACAGACATCAAGGTGTGCCTTGGGGTCTTTGGCCGTAATGTTCACCCCCATTCTCCCTATACTGCATCCACCTCAGCTTATTTCCTTGTAGAATGGGGTGAGCATAAGGGTCAAAGACCCCAAGGCACACTGTGACACCTGTTGCTGCCTGCAGGGTGGGGTGAGGTGGAATGGCACAAGTGTTATGGCCAATGACCCAAAGGCACAACCCTCAACTCCTTTCATTCTCTGTGGGGGAAAGTTGCATTAGTTCAATACCTCACTGTCTTTCCTGTCATGCATCTCTTTAACTCCTGCACTACGAATGCCAGCAGGCCAACATTCGGCACTGACAAATGCTTGTTTCCTCTTACTTTCATTCACTTGCCAGACACAGAGGTTTGTAGCCTTTAACATGTCTCTCTTGAATTCCACCCACTGTTCCTTCACTTCACCTGGGTTATCTCCCCCTGCAAGTTCACCCTTCAGGCATTCTACCAGTTTTACAAAATCTGCCCTCCTAAATTCCAGGACTCTCACCCAAGTGTGGTTTGATTTGTCTGACCCATGCTGTATTAATTCTGTCAGAAAGTAAAAACAATGCTCACTGCTCATAAAAATCAGATATCAAGTTCAACACAACACTGTGCTACCTACACCAAAGTTTAATGTGCTCCCTGTGCCAAACATCATTTTTTTTCTAATAGTTGCCTAAAAATAAATGGCTAAACCTTTTAAAATTCAGGTATGCAGCATAGGTTCCTTGTTGTCCATGGTATGTCATGTTATCCAGAGCTTGTTGATTCCCTTGAGAAACTTTCAAATACCTCAAGGGAATCAACAAAGTCCAAGAGGGTAGCGTCTTTCAGAAAAAGAGATGTGCAGGAACAAGGGTGCAGTTTGGAAGATAGAGGGGACGGCTCAGCTGCAATGTGAGGAAGTATTTCTTCACAGAGATGGTTGTAGAGCACTGAACAGCCTTCCTGAGGAGGTCGTGACAGTCAATAACATTGGGGAACGATGGGACAGACTAAGGCAATTCTAGAGGGGGGGTAGGAGGAAATGGTTCACTAGGATCTGCAGCTTATCCATTAGGTAGGGAAATGGGCAGACTAGGTGGGCCAAGCAGTCCTTATCTGCCATCAGATTCTATGTTTCTATGTTTTTAATGTTAAAATGTTAGTTTACTGAAACACTCAAGTAAGTATTTTATTATATCAAGGAAATTGTCAGTTTTAAAAGCACTGAATTGTCATCTACATACTAAAAGTAGAGTTACATTTTAACATTGAACCAGTCTGCATCCAAGGACCCGGATGCTAATACATAAGGAAAGCTAGAGAAGGTCAGTGTGCTTTGGGCCATATAAGGTCACACACCATTTAAGGTGCCGGAGAGTATTTTGTCTATAAATCTGTGTTTGCTGTTTGACTTAAGATGATCTATAGTAACACTAACAAAGAACGTTTGTTTTAGGCGTTCCAAATGAATGGAGCTACTATCTCTCTACGACTGTACAGAGAATTTGAAAGGTACATTTTTTTATTACCTCTACAGGGGAATTGTATCCTTTGGATATAGATACAGGTTAGTTAAACTAAGTCCTTGCAGCCTCAGTTCCAACCTTTGGAGGGTTGTATACACAGTAGAGATGTGGTACCTAAACTCAGTTGAATGGATAGCCATTCACAGCCAATGGAGGTTGAGTAGTTAGGGGAGAGTCACTCGGCATCCAGATCAGACCTAACATACAGTAGTATGCCCCCACTTTATGGTGGGATCTGTCTTTATGGTGGATCGTATAATACGTTTTAGAGTAGATGACATAAAGCTTTAACCAGCTATCAGTGATGGCCAGGATATATGGATTGTGAACACAGACCAAAGCCTCTACTTTGGTCAATTTAGAGAACAGGCTACGAACATTTAAGAGCATTATCCTTAGACCCGTGGGGACAGAGCAGAGCTTGCTGCCTGCTAAATCTGGATCAGATGGGCCAGAGTTACTCTCAGTGTAACCAGTGTTAACAAGGAAAAGTCAGATGTCGTATAAATGGGGACCATCAAAAGAAGCGAGTCCAAACTGCACTTTATGCCCAGGCAGAAAAAGGGGTCCTTTAGATATCAGGCCTGGGAGAGGACAAGAGACTTGATGGGGGTCAATTACATTGTCATGGCTTGGAGCATATATGTGGTATGTATTGGCCTGAGCCTGATAAGATCATGCACATATTGTCAAGCCATAGGAATACGGTGCAGTAGACAATGCTAAGACAAAGACTGTTGAACGTCATGGTATGGACCCAAGCACACTATATGCTAAGTCATACTAAACATTGTATGTAACAGAGTAAACAACAGAGATGTTGCGAAATTTAAATTTACGCGTGAAGTTCAGGCAGACTACCGAAAAATGACTTTGCAGATAAAATTCACGAAATTTTGTTCCTACGCTAAAGCTTTGTGTTTTTGTATTTTTACCTTGTAACTTCTACAATAACTTCATCTTTGGTGTTGCCAAGACATATTTTTGTGAAAACAAGGCTTTTGGTAAACAGTTGTCTGAAGGTCACATGGAAGATCTTCTACAGGTCACATGGTACCGCTTTGTACATTGACTGTGCCTGACTTGCTTCCTTTTTCTCAGTTCTAGACAGAGAGAGCAGAAGGAGTCTGTTCTGTACAAGAGGAAAATTATACCTTTCAAAGGCTGCTTACAGCAGTTTCTTCTTTTTGCTTTGCCCCAGCCCCATCTGGTCAGCCATTCCTTTGAGCTTGACAAGGGCCCCCACCACCAGACCCCCCCCCTTCATTGCCATCTCACTGCCCCCCATCCAACACTGCAGGTCAGATGACCTGACATATCCCTTCGACGGGAGGGGCCCCTCCCACGGCACCACCTGGAGAGTAGACTGGCCCAGCAGATACTCCTATTCTATGATGGCTTGGGGGTCAGCATGGACACCTCCAGGCTTTCTGGCAGACAGGGAACTACTAAATGCATCCAGCTGGCCAGGTGGGCCATTTTCCTGTTTGTTTTCTGCCCACCCACACCCACCCACAATGCTGTTGCATCGTCCAGGCATCCGTAGCTACACACACTAGCAGCACAATGTGTTGCCCCAATGGCTGCCAGAAGCCGCCCAGGGTGGTGCAGACTCATGCCCACCCCTCCGGGAGAAGAGAGTCCCACCGGATGCTCTGATCCCTTCCTGCTGGCCTTCACTCCTGTTGTCCTGGGCTCGGGCATGAACCTGGGCCACCAGCATGCCAGGTGATCCCCCCATCACCCAGCGCCATGGAACCAGTCTAGTTTCTTTATCTTTTTTGTCTTTTCTGTATTGTAGTTTTGTTAGGGAACAGTGTTGTAATAGTGTATTTTGAATCTCTTTTGGAGACCTGCTTGTTAGTACTGTACTATGTTCCTTATTATCTTGAATCTTTTCTGTCTCTGTCTCTCTTTTTTGTTTGCGATGGAGAGTCATCTTGGAGGTGTTTGCATCCATGGTGGTGCAATAGTGCTCTGCTGTCCTTGATTTTTTGTGGAGCTTACCTCCCCAAAGTAACTTTCCTCCTCCCAACCATGCAGCAGCAGCAATCCCTCCTGATCCTCCAACCGGGCAACATTCACAGCAGGAGGAGAGTAGTCTTGCCACCTTGCAGCAGGACCCAGACCAGCAGCAGCAGTAGGAGCCAGAAACTAGTGAGGAACAGCGGCCCTCTGTTCCTTCTGAGATGGAGCAGCAAGAGCCCCTGTGCCCTTCCATCATGGTTGCACCATGAGCACCATTCCCCTCCCCCCCGAGGAGCCCTGCTGGTCATCCTTGGGCTCCCTGTACTCCGAGCCCTGCTGGACATCCTTGGGCTCCTATGTTCCTCCTGAGGAGCCCTGCTGGTCATCCTTGGGCTCCTCTGTTCCCCCTGAGGAGCCCTGCTGGTCATCCTTGGGCTCCTCTGTTCCTCCAGCAGCAGCAACTCACCCGTACTGCCAGTACCCAAAATTTTCACTGGTGTGGGATTTTTATTCCACTGACATTAGCGACCACAGCATGGCCACTTGTAATTTATGAAAGGCCCAGGTCAGCTGGGGCAAGCAAAGTACGCACTCAGGTACTGGGTGTCAAAGAACACATTTAAAAATAAATCACCGGGCAGAGTGGGCGAAGAAACAGAGCAACTGGAGAGCAGTGGTGGTCCATCTGTGCCTGCAGAGGTCCAATGAACTGGGAATCAGGAAAGTTTGCATCACACAGTGGGGCAGCAGGTAAACCCTCTTGAAGTGGCTGTCCTATTGGTTTCACTTCCAGCTGCTGAACCAGCAGCGCCTACAATCCAGCACTTCTAACAGCAACAACATTAGCACCGAGCTTACGGGCTAAGGCAGGAAGTGGGGAACTCCATCGCCAACTCACAGAGGGGCAGGCTATTAAAATTATTCTCTTCAATCAGGATAAGCTGCTTGAGGGACAGCTGAGTTCTGCCACAGCAGTGCAGGTGCTAGTGGAAATGGCGGACTTGGTGGTTAGTGAGTTTGTACGTGCTAAAAAAAAAGAAGGTTAAATCCCTGTTACTGTTTAACTGTTTCCTTTCCTCATTCTAGTCTTTCCATCTAACTGTTCTACTTATTTGTTTCCAACAAAAAGCAATAAAACATTTAAAACTACAAAAATTAAATCTATCTTTACTGTTTTGCTTTCTTTATTGTTCCTTGTCTTTATATCTGTACTCTTGATACTGTCTTTAAAAACAAAATAAAAACATTATATTTCCTACCTATATTATCTTGATTCTTTTATCTCTATTTCTTTTCCTTAATTTTTCTCAACTACCAGAATAAATATGGGGCTTATAGAGATGGGGCTGGCAGAATAGCCTAGAGGTTAGAATAATGAGCTGTAAATGAGCATGGCACATCCAGCAGACCTGGGTTTGACTCCCACAACTTGCATACTGTGTGACTCTGAACAAGTCACTTAAGGTCCCCAGCGCTCCTGGGTTGCCCCTGAAAAAGGCATTTGTGCCTAGTGGGCTTTATCCGGTTCCCAAAGGATAAACAACATAGGCCAGTCTGCTATAGCAGGAATGCTACATGCTGTGGTGGTTGTTTTCACTACCCCGAACACTGTTGTTGGGACTCACGTAGTGTTAATCGTGCATATATCGCAATACACATAAATTCTCTTTTCCCAGAATTTTTCTCGAGGGTGCTCAAAAATTGGACAGGCTGTTACATGCTGCCACACAGTAGTTCACAGTGTATCTGCCCCAAATACTCAAGTCAAGTTAATACGTGTTACTTGATCAGCAAAGCCATTACAATATACTACAAAACAATATAAACTAAAAACATTCATAATAAAAACACTCCCTGACATATATAAATACATTAGATTTTAGCTATGTAGTTTGGGGTTCGTGGATAGCATCAGAAGGCAACCAATAAAATGTTTCATTTCTTATTATGTTCTAAAAGACAAGGACTAAGATTCAATTAGAAATATGGGAGATTACCCAAGTGCAATTCTGTATATTCTTATAAAGTAGATTCACTCCATCTTTATCTTATAAAAATGTCATTAACAGAAATGTTGCTACAATTTCTAATGTATACTTCTTTTGTATAGTGATGAGATGCTCGATTATCTTTCCAGGAGGGAGGCTGAGACCTCCTAGCAATCTACCCAACCACTTTCTTCTGCTAATCTTATAAAGAGGACATAGTAAGACAACATGCTTTAAATGTTTAATTGACTGTGCCCTACATTTACAGAAGGGAGAGATGGTGCTGTTTCAGTTTTGCCTGTGCTGGATAAACTGAACATTGTAAATTTCTGTTCTAAATCTAGTATAAGTTCTTTTCAATTTGGGACAAGTCAAGTATGTGAGATAAGTTTCAAGCCCCCAAGTAGTCTTGAATTGTTTGTAATAATCATGTAGTTTCAATGACGATACCTGAGTAAATAGGTAGTTAATATCGAGAGTCCCTAAGCCTCTATTAAAATCATGGCAATTTCCTCCCATGGTCTATAATGAAAATGGTGTGCAACAAGTGGCCCCAGCCAGATGGCATTAATGTTTTTTTTTAATTTGCTGAATGAATGGATGTACATATCCCATTGTCACTAGCCTAATCCCTTTCTCCAGTCACATTCTGGGATATTGGTGTTCCAGGAATAAAAAGGTTTTAAGTAGGAACATGATTTGTCTTTCTTTAATTAATGAAGATAGTGATTGTTGTCCCAATTCTAGTTTAAGGATACAATTAGGAGTTCCCTGGGGTACTAGTAACACCACTGACTACCCTTTTTAATAAATCATGGGAGGATGGTGTGGTACCTGAGGACCGGAGGAGGGCAAATGTGATTCCCCTTCACAAAAGTGGGAGCAAGACAGAGGCAGGAAACTACAGACCTGTCAGTTTGACCTCAGTGGTAGGAAAAATGATGGAATCACTTCTGCAGGAAAGAATTGTTGAGTACCTAGAGGCCAGTGGGGCACAGGACCCAAGGCAGCATGGATTCACAGCACGAATGTCATGTCAGACAAATCTAATTGATTTCTTTGACTGGGTGACCAAAGTAGTAGACCAGGGAGGGGCTGTGGACATGGCCTACCTAGACTTTAGCACAGCATCTGATACAGTCCCGCACAAAAGATTAATAAACAAATTAGTCAGCCTGGGAGTGGGTCCCAGTATGGTAGCCTGGGTAAAACACTGGACAACAGGACACAACGGGTAATAGTAAATGGAGTCCACAGTGAAGAAAAGAGGGTTACTAGTGGGGTACCACAGGGTTCAGTACTGGGGCCGGTCCCTTTTAATGTCTTTATAAGTGACATTGCAGAGGGACTGGAAGGGAAAGTATGTCTCTTTGTAGATAACACAAAGATCTGCAACAGGGTTGATACAAAAGGTGGGGTAGAAAAGATGAAAAGGGACTTGGCAATGTTGGAGGAATGGTCAAATGTATGGCAGCTTAGATTCAATGCAAAAAAGTGCAAAGTAATGCACCTGGGAAACAAAAACCCAGGGGAAGAGTACACAGTGGGGGGTGAGATACTAACAACAACAAAAATAGAAAGGGAGCTGGGGTAGTCGTACCAGATGACCTAAAGGCGGGCCAGCAGTGTGAGAAGGCAGTAAGGAGGGCTGGGGGATACTGGGATGCATAGGGAGAGGCATCACCAGTAGAAAACAGGAAGTTGTTGGCCCTCTGTAGAGACAGTTGGTAGGACCACATCTGTAGTATATGTACAGTTCTGGACACCCCATCTCTGCAAAGACATAGACAGGGTGGAGGCTGTCCAGAGAGGAGCAACTAAAATGGTGCAGGGTCTGCACCAGAAGACATATGAAAAAGACTAAAGGAGCTTAAGATGTATAGCCTCGAGGAAAAAGAGGAGAGGGGGCACATGATAGAAACTTTCAAATACCTCAAAGGAATAAACAAAATCCAAGAGGGTAGAATCTTTCAGAAAAAGAGATGTGCAAGAACAAGGGGGCACAATTTGAAGATGGGGGGGTGGCTCAGAGGTAATGAGAGGAAGTAGTATTTCTTCACAGAGAGGGTTGTGGGTGCATGGAACAGCCTTAATGAGGAGGTCATAGAGTCAAAAACAGTGGAGGACTTCAAGAATGCATGGGACAGACATAAGGCAATTCTAGTGGGGGTAGGAGGAAGTAGGCAGTTGGTTAACTAGGACCTGCAGCTTATCCATTAGGTAAGGAAATGGGCAGACTAGGTGGGCCATGCAGTCCTTATCTGCCGTCAAATTCTATGTTTCTATGGGGTAACATCAAAATGTATCTATACAGTTTACTAAGTATTATTTCTATGGCGCTAATGTTAGTAAAGCCCCAAATTTCTGTTGCATAAATTATGCTGGCTCTAATTTTAGCGTTGATGACCCTCAGGATCCCCCTAATTGAGGATTTACCCATTTTGACATTGAATATTTTAAGAGCATTGACTGCTGAGAACATTTTAAACTGTATCAATTCCATGTTTTTTCTAAGATGAATTGTACATAAATCTTACCCCAAGGTAGTCATCACTACTGCCTTGACAGTATTTCCATCAATCTTAAACCTTGGCGTATTCCTAGTTTTATTTCCAAAATCACTATATTCGTTTTACTTTGATTTTCAGTTTCCTTTGTCTGCATAGTGTCTCAAAAAGGCCTGTTTTCCTTTTGAGACTGAATGCAGAGGTGGAAAGAAGCACCAAATTGTCTGCATAGGCCAAACTATCTATTCTGTGTTCATTGGCTTTTGGTGCATGGAAATCAGAATCTGTAATTTGTTGTAAAATAATATTAATATAAATGTTAAAGAGAGTAGGGGCCAAATACATCCATATCTGACCCCTACATTAGTTTGAAATATATGTGTGACATACCCATATTGATTATACTGTATTCTCGCCCACGTATGTTCATGTAGTCTGATTAAGATGTCCAAAGGTGTCCTCTCCAAGTTCAAGTCCTCAAGTGAGGACCAGAGGATCGTCCTGCTGATGCTATCAAAAGCTGTAGAGAAATCGACAGAGCAGCAATATTGTCTACCTTTCCGTATCTTAGTGTACTTCCAGACTATGTGTTGTAGCATATAACAACGTTGTGCAGTCGATCTATTTCTTCTACCCCAGACACTCTTGTTGTAACACACTTTGTTCTGATTGTGCAAAAATCACAGTTCATATTAATTCTGTGAATTTCTGAATTTTCCTGTAGTGCCACAAAAATTGGAGAGGCTGCTGCATGCTACCACGAGGTGGTTCAGAGTGCATAACTGCTCCCCCCAAACACTATTGTTCAATCCAAGATTTTTTTTCAAAAGCACAATATACATAAATTCTGTATTCCAATATTTTGAGGTGCTAGTGACATAATAAATAGATTATACTACAACATGTATTGCTGCTGTGAATTGCTAATATGACCCCATTAAATGAGATGTGTTTGCTTTCCCAAGTTATATGCTGTTGCTGGTAGCTGGTGATATGCTGCGTGAGTCTCCATGGCAACTGTCAAGATGCTCTTCAGTGCCCAGAAAATTAAAGCAAATTTCCATGGCTGGAAAATTTTCAGGATACCCAAAAATGAGATGTTTCATAGGTTTCATGTGTTTGTACGAGCTAGGCGGTCAGATGACCCATAATAAGCTTGCCACTAGTTAGTGGTGATACTCATATTTTTTATTCCCATGTGTTGATCTAATGATTGTTCGAAAGTATCCATTGTTTTGCTTGTGACTATAGCCTCTGGCAAAGCATTCCAGACTGCTACCACCCTCTGAGTAAACCACTTATTTCTTTTAGCTGATCTGTTTACCTCTCCCTTAATTTTCAGACCATGTATATGAGTACATCTCTTACTACTCTGCAATGTTAATCCAACAGTCTCCCATTTATATCTGTCTTTAGATGCACTGCCAACTAGGCAGAAGTCACCCCTCATCTGTCTGTACTACATTGAGTACATACCCAAACCCTCAGTCTTTCACCCTAACCCCTGTACTGTACAGGGGTAATGTGCTCAGCAGAAATCTTATATTCTGCTGCTAGCTGGAACTGTGTGTGCATGAGATGCCACAGAAACCGCCACGATGAACTTTAGTGGATTCTCATGGCTGAAGAAATTCTCCTGATAGCCAAAAATGAGATGTGCTTTCAGAAATCTTACATGCTGCTACGTTGCTAGCTGATGTCGTGTGTGTCTCCACAGCAACTGTCAATTGTGCCCGAAAATAAAAGTGAATTCTCATGGCTGGAAAAATTCTCATAACGCCAAGAAATGAGATGTGCTCCCAGAAATCTGTTACGCTACTGCTGCTAGCTAATACTGCAAGCAAGTCTTCCCAGCAACTGTCAAGATACACTTCAGTAACCGAAAAATAACAGTGAATTCGCACGGCTGGAAAAATTCCAAGGATGCCGAGAAATGAGATGTGCTCCCAGAAATCTTATATGAAGCAGCTGCTGCACTTTGTGAATGTAGTCTACAACAACTGGATCTGGACGATGATCCTCAACTAAGTATCAGTCTGTTCTGTAGTGACCTGCCAGTCAAGGTAAGTGTCTTTCTTTTTGTCATTTTTGGGGGAGGGGGGATTGGAGGGTGGGTGAGTATTTGAAACCATTGTATTTCTAATCATCTTTTGTTACTGTTTCTCTTTGTAGGTATTGCTCACTAGGGGGATTGAATCCTGTTGCTGCATGGGGCTTGCCCAGATCTGGTTATTTAATTTAGTAGAGTTTCCTACCATGGAATGTAAGTATTTTTTCCATTTTTCCTTAAATGTTACCCGTATCTGTATGTATACAACTGTTGTCTGCTCCTGTTTCTCTTGTTTCAGGTATTTTTCTGGTGCATGACAAATTGTACAACAAGGCAGCTGAATCAATTGAAGGACTGTTATGTATGCTTGATACAGAGGATGTGTTGACTTTAATAACACCATATACAGTGGTGGAGAAGCTGGAGAAGGAGGTCCGAGCATTAGTTGGCAAGGCTGACCACATCAATAATCTGGTGGAGATTAGAAGGTTCACCAACTCACGGTGTGACAGGAAACCTGCTGACCAACATTAGGGCAACAGCACAATGTCGACAGCACTCAACACACCTGGCAATTGTGCCACCTGACCCCTGTTCACCCAATCCACCTGGTCAGATGCCGCTGTTTCATCATCATCATCAATTTCATTTATATTAGGCGCCTTCCAGTGCTCAGGGCACCTGTACAAATTACATAAAATCACAATAAAACCAGCAGCAACAAACACATAAAATCATCATAAAATACAGCTCACCTTCAGTTCCCACTTAATTTTACTACATTCAGCATCATATCTCCTGAAGAGCCTGAAGAAAAAGGTGTGTCTTTAGGGCTGATTTAAAACCCTGGATGGTCAGGCTATCTTGTAGCTGTGCACCTCTATGCCCCCTGCACACCCACACCCATTAAACTTATTATAATCACCTCTACAGCAGAGGTTTCTCAAGAAGGGGGTGCAACATCTGTGTGGCGCTGTCCATGCGGGGAGCTCTAACAACCAGTTTGCCACTGCGATAGGTAAACTGGTTGTGGCATTCTGATCACATTGCCCTCATTTCGTCGTCCCATTGACAGGATACCAGATTAGAAGATGGCAATGGCTGGCTTGCTGTAAGAGGATGAGGAATTTATCCTGATGGCAGAATGTAAACAGACCTGATGTGAATACAAGATAGAAATTGTTTAGACTGTAGCACATTCCATATTGAGTTACAGTAGACTTGTGAAAGAAAACCAAATTAAACAAGTATTTGTCAATGCCGAATGTTTGCTTGCTGTTACTAGCATTGGACATGCAGGAGTTAGACAGATGCAGAATAGGAATGGCAGAGAAGTGTTGAACTCACGTCAATCCCACCTCCACCCTGTAGAGATGGACAGGCATTGGGGTGTGCCTGTGGGTCGTTGCCCATAATGCGCATGGCATGTCACCTCACCCTATCCTGTAGACACTGACAAGTGTTGAGGTGTGCCTTGGGGTGTTCGGCTTCACAGTCACCCCATTTCATAAGGACATATGCTGAAATGGGTGCAGTACAGGAGAATGGGGTGAAGTCTGGGCTGAAGAGTGCAAGGCACACCTCGATGCCTGTCACTGGCTTCAGGGTGGGGGTGGGATGGCATGAGCATTACAGCCAGTGATCCAAAGTTACACCTCTGACACCTATCAGTCTGTACAGGGTGTGACGTTATGGTTAGAAACCCTAATGCCCCCTGGCGTGTCTTGGTATTTGCACTACAAATTTTCGACATGGACTTTTTGTGACTTGTGAATTTGTTAATGTGTCCCGAACTTCAAGTTCCCACAGCGACCGTGCCATTCTGCGCCAGATGTGCGAAAACACAGATCAGGCAGGATGTGTGAAGAATGACAGCTGTACCATCCATAGGGAGGTGTGAAGAGATGGCAATGTTGAAAGTCTGCAGTGAAAATATTAATAATGCTCGAAGTTCTAAGCATACATGGAAACTGAGCAACACATGCTTGTACCGCAGTCATTTAATGAAATTATTTCACCAAATTTTCAACATAGTCATTTTGTGACCTCTGCTCATGAACACTGTCACTATGATTTTCTTAATCTGTCCGAAACATTAATTTCCCACAGCGACCATGCCATTGTGTGCCAGATGTGCAAATGCATATTTCAGGCAGGATATGAAAAATGACAGCTGCATTGTTCATAAGGAGGTGTGGCAAAATGCAATGTTGAAAATCTGGAGGAAAATACTACAAATTTGTGAAGTTATGAGCATGCGTGAAACTGTGCAATGCATGCTCACAACACAATCATTTTATGGACTTTGTCGCCAAATTTTCAACATAGGCATTTTAGGTCCTCTGCTCCTGAATAGTGTCACTATAATTTTTAATGTCCTGAACACTGATTTCCCACAGTGACTGTGCTATTCTGCCCCAGAAGTGTGAAAACACTTTTCGGTCAGGATGTGAAAAATGACAACTGTACTGTTCATATGGAGGTGTGGAAAAATGCCAATGTTGAAAATCTGGAGTGAAAATATTACAGATTCGCGAAGGTACGAGCATGCATGGAAACTGCACAACATACACTCGTAAAACAGTAATTTTTTGGATTTTTCCACCAAATTTTCAGCACAGGCTTTTTGAGAGTCCACCTCATGAACACTGGCACTGTCGTTTTGTTACTTGATCCCAAAAGGTGATTCCACGCAGTGACCGCAAAATCACCTTTCAGGACTGAATAACACCATGACAGTGGCTGAATCATGAGGAGGGTCCCAATAACCCCATGTTGAAAATTTGGTGCCAAAATTCCAAACATTCCTAAGCTATGCACCAAAGTTGAAAAACTCTGTTTATGCCATTATACAGCTTATCGGCATTTCTTCAGTTCGCGGTCAGCTTTGAAGAGTGCAGACGGGTTCCCAGTCCACCGACGATCATTGCACTGGGCCCAGAGGTAAGTAGGGGTGAGGGGTGTGGGGAGGCAGGGTGCACAGAGAGTGGGAGGGGCAACCGAACTCAACAAGGGATCATTTTCTGTTTTACATGTTTAAAAAAAACATCACAGGACTTTTTTTACAGGATATTTGACACGCTGGGGTGGGCTCCCAGTGCCACCTGAGTGTTTTTGGGGCTTTAGCCAATGGGGATTGGGCACCCCTATTGGCACATACTGGGAGTTGAAGGGGATTGGGTATCTCAGCACACAACAAATTGTGTGGGGACATTATGCCAACAGGGAGTGGGCTCCCCATCGGCAAATTGAACTGGGAAGGGGTGACTGAAGCTGATGGGATTGGACCCCATTGGCAAAGAAAAACTGTTGGGGGTGCATAATGCCGAGGGGATTGGGCACCTCCTTGGCACACAACAAATGGGGAGGGGTTACAGTATGCAGGCGAGGTGGGCCCGTCTGCAAATGAACTGGGTAAGGGATGGCAAGGTACCGTCCGGTAATGAAGGATGCTCCTCATTGCAGCGCAGATTTGTTTCAAGGTGGTGGCATGCTGGCTGAACTAGTATCAGCAGCAGCATGCCGCCGCATTGGGAAAGCGGTCAAGCCTCAAAGGCACTGGGGCCATTAGCCCTCACAGTGCCGCACCTCCAAAACCCTCGCTTCTCTACTAAGTTGTGACGAGATGTTTTTGACATGTGTGCAAGCAAACATAACAAGCATTTGTCAATGCCGAATGTTGCTTGCTTCTATGTGCTGTTTAGGTATTGGAAGTCATTGGAGTGTAAATATTGAAAATTACGAACTTACTGAGCGCAAGGAGAACTGAGCAACGCACGCCAGAAACAGTTATTTTTGGATTTTTTTCACCAAATTTTCAACATAGCTATTTTAAGACCTCTGGTCATGAACAGTGTCACTGTGATTTTGTTAATGTGTCCCATACATTGAGTTTGCACACCGACTGCCATTGTGCACTACATGGGCGGAACACATTTTGGGCAGGATGTGGAAAATGACAGCTGTACTGCTCATAAGGAGGTGTGGTAAAATGGCAATATTGAAAATCTGGAGTGGAAATATTGAAAATTCACAAACCTACGAAAGCACGCGTGGGAACTGCGCAACGACACCTGTGAAACAGTCATTTTAGGATTTTCATTTTCAACATTGCCATTTTAAGATCTCTGCTCATGAACAGTGACACTGTGATTTTCTTAATGTGTCCCATACATTGAGTTCAAGACAACGACTGCGCCATTGTAGCGCCACATGGGTGGAAACACGTTTTGGGCAAGATATGAAAAATGACAGCTGTACTACTCATAAGAAGGTGTGGTAAAATGGCAATGTTGAAAATCTGGAGGAAAATATTGAAATTTCGCGAACTTACGAGCCTGTGTAGGAACTGCACAACGACGCCATAAAACAGTCATTTTTTGATTTATATTAAATTCAACATGTCTTTTCATGAATGATGTCACTGTCATGGTGGTCAAGGCAATGGGTGGATTTCGCAGTCACTGCGCGAAATCCCCTTCAGGCCCGGAAAACGCCTTGACAGTGACATCATTCATGAGAAGGATCCCAAAACCCCATGTTGAAAATTTTGCAAAAATTCCCAAAATGGCTGAGATATGCAATAAAGTTGAAACCCCCATCTAGCCCATTACACCGCCACGGCATTTCCTCATTTCGCGGTCTGGCTTTGAAGAGTGCAGACATGTTCCCGGGTCCACTGAAGATCGTCGCCAGAGTCCGGAGGTAAGTATGGGGTGAGGGGGTTGTGGGGAGGCTGGTGCGAGTGGTGGGTGCGGGTTGTGGGAGGGGGGTCGAGACACACCGCAGGACCGCTGCTTTTCAGGCTAAAAAAAAGACTACTAGGACGCTTGCCACGCTGGAGTGGGCTCCCGCGGGCACAAGGACATTGGGAGGGTTGGCGCTCAGCTGACGGGGATTGGGCACCCCGCCGGCTAAAGGACTGATTGCCACACTGGGGTGGGCCTCCCAGCGGCACCTACAACTGGGGGACACCGCAGCTCAGCCAACGGATTGGGCACCCCATCGGCTATACAGTGCAGGGGCCGCAAGACGCTTGCGGGGAGCTACGTGAGCAGCTTCTTATCAATGCTCACCAAGCCGTAGCTCCCTTCAACCGTATGCCACTGCATTTTGGCAAGTGCTATGACAGCTCCAAATGCATTGGCTTACAGGGCCGCATACAGCACACTGCCTGAATTGGAGGAGGAGGTGACACACCCGAAATCTCCGATGATGGCACTATGTTTCTGCACATGCGGCAAGCAACATAAAATTAAGAGAAAAATAACTTTTGAAAGGAAACTTACTATCACATTGGTGATGTAGTGACTAGAAATGGACAAAACTGCCCCAGACAGAGGAGACAAATGAGGAGAAGTCTTGCTTCCTGTATGAAAAGAGAGTAGGACAGGAGGAGACCAGTGAAGATAAGGGGAAATTATATAGATCTTACTAAAGTGGCCACTGTGGGGACTGACCGCATAGATAGTATATATGCTGCCCACTCCAAGTCTTACTATATGTGTCACCTGTGAAGAAAATACATTCATTTAGACTGACTTTGCCAGCATTGTGGCAGCACGATGGATCCGTGGTCCAATCCCACTCATTCTATACTTGTCACTGGTGAAGAAAAAATTAGAAATTATTTAGCCTGACATGGCATGGCCACTGTGTCACTGTTTACCTGTAAAACGAAAAAGTTAAATTAAAACTTAAAAACAGGACAAAATAATGTCATAATACCATCAAACTGGTGATGGCCATGGCCATGCTGTGTACTGGCACAACAGTGCCACAGAGGGGAGTGGTAGAAGAAGACACAACTTTAGTCTGTGTCTTGTGGTGTGCTGTCTGACGTGAGATGGAGACAAAAGGAAAGAAATGAAACACATATCAGTGTCTTATAAACAAGGTGGAAGTCCTCACTAGCAATGATGGACTCACAACCAACAAGTAGTGTGAAAACAATGAAAGTAACTTACAATCACAGCAGATAATGTTGGCCTTTGCTGGACATCAGGTCTTGCTGCTTTGATGTACTGGCTGGCTTGAGGCTCAGTTTGAGGTCTGGCTTGTTGGCAGGTGGGATGGCTGGCAGACTGGCTATGGGGCTAGCTGGTGGGATGGCTGGCTGGGTGGTTGGCTGGTGGATGGTTGGTGTACTGGCTAGCAGGATGACTTGCAGGCTGGCTGGTGGGATGTTGGCAGACTAGCAGATGGGATGGGTGGCAGGCTAGCTAGATGGCTGGTTGAGAGGATGGCAGGTAGGATGTCTGGCAGGCTAGTGGCAGGATAGCTGGCAGACTGGCTGGTGGGATGGCTGGTGGGATGACTGGCAGGCTAGCTGGAGGGATGGGTGGCAGGCTAACTAGGTGCCTGGTTGGCAGGATGACTGGCAGGCTGACTGATGTAGTCTTCAAAGATTTTCTACTTTGTCTGCGGGCATTACATAGGAGAGGGCAGATGTTATCAATCATGTGGATGCACAGAACAGCAGCACAACTTGGGGAAAATATTCACAGTGGAGAAAAAACTCAATCACAAAGAAATGGATTCAACTGATAAGGAAGAAAAGAGGGATCTAACACGTCTCTTTATGTGCTGTGATTGTCTGCATCAAGGGAGCAGCCCTCACAGTCTTCCAGACTGGAGGTGTCCCCACATGGGAAATTTTTCTCCATTACTGTGTCATCTACCTAGGTGGAAAGCAATTTACCAAAGCCGATACCACCAACCTGTTTTTGTTCGTCTTCATCACCACAGCCAACATCATGTGGTATGAGCACAGATGTAATTGTGTTAAGTGAAATGTGCCCTGCATTCATTTTAGTAAATGTTAGCATGCCAACATTCCTAGAGGACAGATTTGTACCCCTGTCCCACACAACTGACCGCACTGAACTGAATACCCTCTCCACGTTGCCACTCGAAGGTGGACAGTTCAGGTATTCAACTGTTATGGAGGCCATTAATGGCCAATCAGTGACCTTGGTACTCCAGTACCACACTGGCTCCTCCAGTACGTTAAGGTACCTGGTGCCAACTAGTTATGCATCTACCATGCATAGTGCTGCACACAATCCTGCGGTCCATCAGCCTCCTCCTCCTCCTCCTTTTTCTGCCATGTCTGCAATTCCTTCCTGGCACAAACCATCCAAACGTTGTTTTGTTGTAATTTTTCTGTTACCAGCCCTGCTTTTCCAGTCCATTTAACTGAGGTGGTAACAACACCCAGTCTCAGATCACTTTCATGTTGTGTCTTACATAACTGTGACTGTAACGTCTGTGCCCCATGAACCCGTCTTATTAGCTGATTGGTTCATTTTGTACCTGATCACAACCATCTTCAAGTAACGGTGGCAGACCCTGTTTATATTGTGGGTCCAGCAGGGTGACAATACCAAAATATGCAGATTGTAGAATGCTGAAAATATGGGTATTGCAGTCAAATACATGCAGCATGTGTTCCATTAAGGCACAGCTCTCTATCACCACTTGCCTCTAGCACCTGCTGTACATTTAACAGCATCTGCCTCGCCTCTGTACCTGTAGAAGTGGTATGGCCTGACTAATACAGGCAGTTTACCCACCACTGCCTGAATGGCATGTTCAAATGGTCTTAGAATCATGATCAGGTCATCCACTAGTCACCATTGATCTTCCGACAGAGGTATTGATACTCTGCACTGTCATAGCTTGCATGCACTTGCTACGGCAGATACTCAGAAGACAAATTTGTACTGCTTGTACAAATGCTCGATCATGCAGACTGCCACATGCCATCTGATGACAACTGCCAGCTTCAGACAGTGCGGAGGCATTTGGTTCTGGAACTGCAGGTGCCTTAGATGGTCACAGGCCTTTCCAGAATGAGCAAAGTGGGCACAGATGCAGCTGGCCACAGTCATCATGGACTGGATTTCAGGATATAATAGAAACTCCTGCACTACTAGATGAAGACAGTGTGCCATGCCTGGAACCCTAGGAAACTCCCCATCACTAATGTATTTCACTGCATTCAAGCCATTATTGCTCACTCTGAAACCCTGGTACAGGGACTGTGGTGCAGCCACTCATCAATCTCAGTCAGGAGCAGTTCTAATATGTTCTGACCCTTGTTCAAGTTCAAGTTCAAGTTTATTGTATGAAACCTCTGTTGAGCAAGCTCATTCACAGGGCGGTCCTTTGACACAGACAGGTAGTTACAGATTGCATAAATGAAAAAACAGTACAAATTCAAGTACAGAATTATGGGCAAGTATTAACATGTTACATAAAATGACAATGACATAGAAAAGTACAAGTACAGAAAAAAGGTACTAAGTGCTTGTTTTGGAGTAACAACAAGCTAATTTCTAGTTAAGTAAGAGGAAGCAATGAGCTAGGGTTAGAACAGTAAGCTAGGATTTAGAAGCAGCTGCATGTATCTTTTACTTTTGCTGCAGCCAACCTTTCAAATAGATTGACAGGGATAGTACTGGGAAGCTTCAGTACACCTTGGAGCTGGTTCCAGATAGTTGGGAGTACACTCGATATGGCTCGCTTGCCGAGTGAGGTGTGAGTTTTCGGTACATTGAGGAGGAGGAGGAGGTCATTTTTCCTGAGAGTAGGCGCTATGGGAAATACGGAAAAGGGTTGTGAGATAGTTCAGGAGCTTGTTCAGGAGTAGCTTAAGAGTTCAGATACCAGCATAAAGTGTACATCTAGTTGAGAGTGATGTCCAGCCAGTGGCTAGGTACAAATCTCAATGGTGAGTTCGGTAGGGTAGGTTTGTCATGAACTGTATGGCATGGTGGTAGAGGATGTCTCGTTTTTCTGAGTCCTGAGGCTGCTGTGGAGGAATAGATTAGATCTCCATAGTCAAGTAGCTGCAAGAAAGTGGCCTGGACCAGCCTAGTTCTGGTATCCAATGGAAAGAGGGACTTCTTACGGAAGAAGAAACCTAGCCTAATTTTAGCCTCTTTGCCAGATCGTTGAGGTGGTCAAGAAAGGAAAGCTTGTTGTCTAGCCACATACCAAGATATTTTAATTTGGAGGTGATTTCAAGGGTTCACCTAGGAGGTAGTGATGAATTCTTTGTGCATGTTTGCAAGGGAAGTGGAGGTGGTGTTTGGTGCAAAGATCATGGCCTTAGTTTTCTTGGCATTATGGAGTAGTTTGGCATTGATTAGGTGATTTACAGTGGTGCAAAGTCGACTTGGAGTACATCCCTCACTTCAGCCAGTTTAGGTCCTGATGTATACAGTACAGTAACATCAGCAAAGAAATGCAGATGGAGCTGGGATATATATGCGTCAAGGTTATTGATGTACAGGGAGAAGAGGATGGGACCTAATATGGAGCCTTGCTGGACTCCCTAACAACTGGGAGGGATGCAGAAAAGAGGCCACCAGCTTTTACTTTCTGGGTCCTTCCAGATAGGTAGCTGATAAACCATTGGGCAGCAAGAGGATGGTGCCTACTTTTATTACACTTGAGACTAACAGATTGTGGTCGACAGTGTTGAATGCTTTGCTGAGATCTAAAATATTGTACCAGTAACTCTCTTGGAGTCCATGACTGTGATCTATTCATTGGTAACTTGGCTAGATCAGTGACTGTACTATGGTTGGGCCAGAAGCTGGCTCATGAGGTTGAGGATTGAAGAGGATTCATGTGGAGTCTCAATTGGGAGTAAACTAGCTTTTGAAGACTTTGAAGAGAATAGGTAAGACTGAGATGAGCCTATAGTTGTTTAGGTCGCATGGGTCCTCTGACTTGAATAATGGGAGAACGTGGGCAGATTTCCAGCAGGAGGGAACAGTGGCAGTGGAAATGGAAAGACTGAATATGTGGAGGATAGGGACAGTGAGGTCGAGATAGCCTTGTTGAAGAAAAAGGTTCTAGACCATCATCTCTTGCACTTTTTCGAATGTCTATGTTAAGAAGTGAATCTCACTTCTTTATAGCTAAGTGGGAACAACTGGAGTGAGCTGGTCAAGTTTGTGAGTCAATATTATTACAGTCTTGATTGCTACCAAAGGCTGCATAAGGTGAAGAGTCGAAAGTTAGGCCAGCAGTTACAAAGTGATTGTTGATTTCCTCGAAGATTAGGCAGCTGTTTTCACAGCCCTACCTGCTGAGGATCTTCAGCGGATAGAGGGGCTACAGACCGACCTTCGATGGACTTGAGTGTCTTCCAGATTTTTGGGAATTCCTCTTGCCTGTTCAAGGGTAGAGACATAATAGTTGGCTTTGCTTGCACAGATTTGTTTAACACAGATGTTTCTAGCTGCTCGAATGCTTGCCAGTCAGCGGAATTTTGGATTTTCTAGCCTTAGCCCAGAGTTTATCATGGCATAGAATGTAGCCTTGAGATCTGATGTAAACCATGGGTTGGATGTTTTACACACTCTGATCACAGGGTATGCTTGTTGGCCAGTGCGTGAGGTTGTCATTCAAGACAGTGACCACCTTATCGATGGTTTTGGCAAGGTAAAGGTCTTGCCATCTAATTTTGCTCAAGTCGGATAAGTAGACCGATGCATTAAACTTGCCAAAGGACTGCTTAGTTATGAGTGTTGGTTGCTGTCAGGCTGTAATTTGTGATCTTGTACAAACAACCACCCCATGATCACTCATATCATTGTGGAAGACAGCAGAGTGAAGAATTTTGTGGGGATGTGTAGAAAGTATGACATCAAGGAGAGAACTGTTGTCGGAATTGGATGAATTGGTTCTAGTGGGTTCACCGACTAACTGGGCTAAGCCGACTTCATCACAGAGGGATTTCAGGCTATGCGACTTGGGGGTAAGCCAGTCCATATTAAAATCCCCAAGTGTTAAAGTTTCAATGCTGGCAGAGAGGATTTAAGTATGGTGAGGGTGTCAGTGCCACCAGATGGGGGGCGATAACCACCAATAATAGTGAGACATTCAGTGGATGGAAGGTGTAATTTGAGAGATACGATTTCATACTCCTTAGGTTTAGATTTACAGTGACTATCACTGACTGTAAACTTAGATTTAATGTAGATGGCCACGCCGCCCCCTCTGGCTTCCCTATCTGCCCTGTGCAGATTGTAGCCAGGAAGAGAGACTTGTTAATCACTGTTTGACTTTTTCAGACAAGATTCAGTTATAATAATGAGGTCCGGCTCAGTATGGGGAGCCCACACTTAGAGCTGATCAAACTTTTTTGTGAGGCTCAACATATTGACTAACATTAATCTAAGTCCAGGTGCAGATGCAAATTCTGTGAGAGATGCAAGTGGTAATGGGGGCCCAGGGTTTAGCTCCACGTTATCTGAACAGAGAAGGAGCAAGAGAAGCAGTTTCTGATCCAGTTTTTGCAGGATAGGAGTGCTTTTTTCCTTACGACCTTCTGCAAGGTGATGATGGGTGCAACGAATGCTAGGGCTGCACTGAAGGAAAGCTAAGGAGAGTGCTCTGATCAACATACAGTATATGAGGGAGTAGAAAGTGTAAGGTGAAGGATATGGGCCGAGGATAAAGGAGGTGGACATATTAAATAAGGGAGGGTGGAATAAGGTTCTGGTTACAGGATTGGAAATTTCCAGAGGTGGACCTGATCCTTGTTCTTTGTTGTGGTGAGCCGCTATGGATAAGGTGGTTAGGAATAAGAAAAGTTTGAGTATAAGGACGTGCCATGGCACCGCAATACGAGTGTAGATTTTCTTAAATGAAAGAACAAGATCTCTCTAGTGGCAGATCTGTATAACCTCCTAATGGAAAACTAGCCACTTTAAAAAAAAAAAAACACAGTAATTTTAAGTATGAGGAGCAACTGTGGCATCAGGAAGAATTAGCCAGGTGAAAAGTCACTCAAGATGCAGCGACAGAGAGCAGTGTCCAATCAGGATGTAGTTGTGGAATGTGCCAAAAATTGAACCTGATGGCTGAGTGCTGTTGTACCTTTGCAGGGTAGGGAAGTTTCCTTCCAGGCAGACCAGCTGAGCAGCGCAGGTGGAGGCTTAGTTGGAGCCGACCATACCGGACAAGGCTTCAGGAAGCAGCAGAGATAGGATCCGTGCTGGAGGTAGCACCCAATTTGGGCCTTGTGTGATCTTCTTACACTCTTCATTGCCAGCAGTGCATGCAGGTGAATACCCAGAATATTGCTACCACTGCAGTTTGGCTTTGTACAATTTTTCTACATTCTGGCATCAAATACTACTCCTGGTACCTACACCCAATGGGCTGTAATACATAGATAAGAGCTACCAGCTGTTTGGCCACATGTCCACGTATCCATATTAAGATATACATATGGTGATGCTGAATGCTGCAGGGCATGCATTACTGCGTGTGTGACACAGTCCTATAAAATTCAGGAATGGCACGAGTGAAGAAATAGGTTTGGAACAGAAGCTGTCCTTTTGGACAGGCACATGCCATCAACCTTCGGAACACCTCATTCTCCACAAAAGAGAATAGCAATAGATCAATTGTCAGCATTTCAACAGTTGCTGCATTCAGTTCCCGTGCAACAGCATAATTTGATGGGTATTTGGAATGACACTCAAACATACTATGCAGTATAGGCCGGTAGCAGAATATATGGGCGAGAATTATTGAGCGACTCAATAATACTGCTCTCCTGTAGAGTGAGTGAGGAAAAAGAGCTCTGAATATGCCTAGTAAGTGTAGCACTGTAGCACTGATTGAGATGCACTACACTCATGAGACAGGGGATAAGAGGAATTATTTGGCCAAGCCCTGCTGAGCTGGCTGTGTGATGTAGTAGCTTGAGCCGCTGCTCGTGGTGCCAGGTACAGATCCTGGTGCAGTCAATGGTTTTGATTCCAGGGGGAGTTTCTTTTTTTTCTAAGTCCGCTACTCCTAGAGTTGAGAATCCTTATTTTGCCCCCGCATAAAAAAAGGAGTATTGTGCATTTTTAGAGGACTGTCGCTGTTTGCGATGTTCTCTCTAACAGGAAGTCAGCCTTTTGTCATGGGCAATTCTTTCATTGCTCTAATGAGTGGGGAGATAAGGGACTCACCCTTATCACATAAAACCGTATAGGCCACACCTTTCAGGGTGCTGAGATATGAAACAGCTAGACTCTGCACACTGATGGCATGGCTTGTGGGGTTGCATATGACCCAGGGGGTTCAAAGATACAGAACAAAAGAATGAAGCGATTTTTGGGGGGGTTTATGGACTGGGATTGATGTGTTTTGGTGGCTCTGGCTGCTAATACTAAAACCATCACTTCTGCTATGGCCACTACTAGGCATTCCCACTGACTACTCCTGCTCATCTCTGCAGTAGTCCTCCGTGGTCAACTCTGACTCCAGGGGACTGTATCCATACCACTTGGGATGCCTTGCACAATGAGGATGATAAGGAGAAGACCCCCGAACCAGCTTTCCTTTGGTGCTGAACCAGCGTAACAAGAGTCTGGACTTGTGGTGTGTGTTGCCCACCACTGTCTAGGGTGGTGCCTCTTTCTCTCATTGCTAACATGCACTCGACCCATCTGGCAGACAGACACTGCTTCATCCGCTGGATCAAGGATGTAAATGTCCCGAACCAGAGCTTTTGTAATCCTTGTTTTTACATGGTGGTGGTGGTGGAGCTGGTACTGGGTCATTGGAGGTGTGGCAATGAGTGTTTTGGGGATTGATTTCTGCACTGGTGCAACAGTAGGTGACTCATGCTGTGTTATTGGCTCAGCAGTGCTAACAGGAACAACAGCTGGAGGATTGTGGGGCTTTGGTAATTCCTTAAATAATTGTGATATACACAGTACTACAGGTTCAGATGCATAACCTTTAGTTTTTTAATTTCAGGTTCCCAAAGAGTGCCCAGATAATCATCCCCATCCCACCGAGGGTGATCCTCCTGAGATCTGCCCTCCTCCCCTCATCTTCACCCTCCTCACCCCATTCCTTTCTGAGCATCTTTGCACGCTATAGTCAGATCACCCGCATCTGACTGTGAGTACTCTTCAAGCTCATCAACACCGTCCTTAGGAAATGGGAACCTATCCTCTTGATCAGACTCACCTCCATCAACAGTAGTCATGGTAACAACATCAACCACCTCATCATCCTCAACCACATAGAAACATAGAACGTGTCGGCAGAAAAGGACCACCAGGCCATCCAGTCTGCCCAGATGCCTAGCATGCCACTAGGACTTTGCTATTGCCTTCTGCCCACCCACATTTCCACAGAAAGATTTGTTTTGCTTCTTGGAATTATTTTTCTGTCACTACCTCCACCACCAGCAGTGCCAGTACCCACCAGCATTGATACCACAGATGCGGCTGAGAAAACGTTGGCCACACTAATGCCCCCGCCACTTGCATGAACTCCTTTTGAGTACTAGCATTACTGGCCCCAATGAACCTGCAGCAGAAGTAGTTTTTTCTATTTAGATACAACACCCAACTCGGGAGGCAGTATAGCGCAGTAGTTTAAGGCTCTGAGCAGCAAATCTGGAGACCTGGGTTTGAATCCCACAGCCCCCACTTGCATACTGTATGACTCTGAGCAAGTCACTTAACTTTCTTGTGCTCCCAGGTTGCACCTGTAAACAAGCGTTCAGCTTAGTGTGCTACTCCTGGTTAAACAATTGAACCACAGACTCTACACTCTTCTTGGCAACATCACCACTGCTAGCAACTCTAACTTTACCCAAGCATATTTATCCAGGTATTTTGAGATGTAAATGTCTGAACACTGCTATTTAAGTAAAAACAGGCAGCAGAACAGACACTACAACACCTCAGCAGAGCAGCATGATTAAAATTACACAACAGTTTACTGAGCTAATAGTAACCACAGTAAAAACAACACAAAAATAAGTTTTATTGTTATAATTTTTTTTTGTATGAGCAATACACAACTGGGATTAAGAAGACACACAAAACCTGGGGTAATTATAAAGAAGCAAGGCCATCTACACACAGGAAGGGATTCCAAAATGTTTTAAAAACATTTTGAGAAACATAGAAAGATAGAATTTGATGGCAGATAAGGACCGCTTGGCTCACCCAGTCTGCCCATTTCCTGCCTACTGGATAAGCTGCAGATACTATAACCAGCAGCCTACTTCTTCTTACTCCCACCCCTAGAATTGCCTTATGACTGTCCCATGCATGCTTGAATTCCATCACTGTTTTTGACTCCACAACCTGCTCGGAAGGCCATTCCATGCATCCACAACCTCTCTGTGAAAAAATATCTTAAATTACCTCTGAGCCGCCCTCTCTGTCTTCAAATTGTGCCCTTGTTCTTGCACACCTTGAAAGATGCTACCTTTTGGACTTTGTTGATTCCTTGAGGTACTTGAAAGTTTCATCATGTCCCCTCTCCCTCCTTTCCTCGAGGCTATACATATTAAGCTCCTTAAGTCTCTCTTCATATGTCTTCTGGTGCAGACCCTGCACCATTTTAGTTGCCCTCCTCTGGACAGCTTCCATCCTGTCTATGTCTTTGCGGAGATTGGGTCTCCAGAACTGCACGCAGTACTCCAGATGCGGTCTCACCAGCTGTCTGTACAGAGGGATAATAACTTCCTGTTTTCTACTGGTGATGCCCTCCCATGCATCCCAGTATCCCCCCAGCCCTCCTTGCTGCCCTCTCACATTGCTTGCCCACCTTTAGGTCATCTGATATGACTACCCCCAGGTCCCTTTGAGGGCCAGCTTCGTGGCACCGAGCAATGAGGCATCACTTTGGCACATTGGTGACCCGATTCTCGCACTGGACCTGGATGTCTGGGTGGAGATCGGCAGGGGATAGTAAGGGCATCCTCTGAATGCTTCCCTCCCAGGGAGATGGGCCATGCTGGACTGCTCTAAAGATGGCTCCTGAAGGTGGCTAGTAAAGGCATTCTAGGTGGCGTGGACCACCACACGTTGCCCCCAGGATATTGCTGCAGCCGCACGATAGTGGGAGGTGGGTGGGGTCCCAGAAAAGTGGAAAATCACCTGCTTGGCTGGTGGATGATGCTCACCTTGCTCCCCCCTTGCCACGTAGTCTCTCACAGTGCCTTCTTCGATCCCCCCTTGCTGCCCCATGCCACGTAGTCTCTCCCAGTGCCTTCTTCGATCCCCCCTTGCTGCCCCATGCCACGTAGCCTCTCATAGTGCCTTCTTCGATCCCCCCTTGCTCCCCCCGTGCCACGTAGCCTCTCATAGTGCCTTCTTCGATCCCCCTGGCCTCCCCACATTCCCGGTCAAGGTGGCAGAACTATCACCCCTCCTCTGCCTCCCCCTTGAAGGCGGGCCCCTTCAGCAGGGTTATGCCGGGTCTACCAGAACTCAAGACCAATGGGGATGAAGCAGATAGTAGTGAGGGATGGCCTGGCTGTCAGGGGCTTCACCATTGTGTGGTCCGAAGGAGTGACTGGCTGGGAGGGTAAGGGAAGGTGGAAAATAGAATACAAAAAAAGTTTTGAAATCCAGGTTCTACAGTTCTAGTATGGTTTTCAGAGTGTTCACACTGTGCTTGCCCAAATGAGTTCTCAGCACGATTGCAGCACCAGCACAAAGCATTGGGGATGCCACAATGCATGATGGGATACTTGCCATTGGACAGGTAATGGATCATGCTAAAAAATACATTGATGGATTTGGAACCTCATTGGGAGCTCATCCATGTGGAAACTGTATTTTTTAAATTTCCTTCGGGGTGAACAAAGAAGTTTTATTTAAGGGCAGGTTGCCTTAACCTGTATTACAGCATGGTGCATGTCCACACTGCTGTTAATACGGGTTAAGGGAACTGTGTTCACCTAAAACTGTGCTCAAGCCTTGGTCCAAGCAGGGCTTCAGCATGGTTTTAGAACACGGATTATAGCACGGCTTGTACCATGCTACAGTCTGGACACAGCCCTCTTAAAATGTTTCAACTGAGTTAAAACAAAACAGGGCCTTGCTGTCACTACTACAGTAAAACTGCAACTTTAATAGCTAAATTAACTACAATCAATACAGTAACACCAGACTGACAAAAATAATTTAATAAACCACTCTAAACTGTTCTACAGACATAAAATAACAAATCACAGAATGCAGAAAAATAATTAAGAAGAAATACTGAAGAAAACACTAGCACTCACAGGCAGGGCTGCCTTGCTTGCTGCTAGCTGACACAGTTTCCATCCCCCACAGCACTGCTTTACTACTAGGCAAAACAAAATCACTAGTTTAAGGAAAATACGTAGAAACAAATACCAAAAAATAAATTGCACAGGGCACACTAAACTCTTTTAAAGGAGTGATTTTATTCAACATACTCCACATTTAAAGTGCTTTTGAAAGATTTTTGCCAGCGATTTAGGGACAGACTTAACACCAACTCACTCTTCATAAGACTGCTGAATTCAGCCTACCCATGGCAAGACAGCATGTTGCAATACCATGTGACTTGCAGTCCCACAGAACGTTGCAAACTTCGCCTGTGGGCCCCAATATGCAGGTGAGGTTACCATATCTGCCATTCACGAATTTGTAACTGTGGCGTGAATTAGGGCTTCGCATTGTGGATTAAATTTGCTAACTTGAGGTGACTTCGCCAATTTCTCTGCAGAGTGAGATTTTCAAACTTCACACTCCTCTTGTAGGTTATTTGGTCAGATGAAAAAAACTACTCCTAGGTAGGGAACACCCAGATAAGGTGGAGTAACCAAAAATGTTATAGAAGTCGCCTACACAGGTATAGCAGGCCTCCTACATGCAGTTCAGACAAGAACAACACCGAAAGTCAATGCCATGGTCACTCAGACAGGGCAAATCACCTGAATGTATTGCTACATCCATGTGCAGAAGGTATAGCAGGCTACACCAGGTGTAGCCAATATCTTATGCAGCAAATAATCATCAGCAAATAATGAGCACCCAAATAGGTAACATACCAGAATTAACTGAGCACACTGTTAAGAGGAAGGGGGGTTGTTTAACCAGGAAAGATACACTAAGCCAGATCTTGTTTCCAGGTGCAACCTGGGAGCACAGAAGTTAAGGACATGCCCAGGGTCACACAGTATGCAATGGGAGTCGATGGGATTCAAACCCAGGTCTCCAGGTTTGCAGCTCAGTGTGCTCTTAACCACTACACTATACTGCCTCCTTAAAAGGGAACTAAGAAAAATGCACAAAATAATATGTTGTGCGAGTGTTTTGATTTGTAGGTGTACTCCTAGTAGGTCCATCCCTTTGCCAAAAGGAGTTTTTCTAAATTTGCTTGCATGTTGTAAGGCCCCTGGGGATCTCCATGTTTTTCTGTCTCTTCTTGTTTCTACAATGTCTTCTCCCATGTGACAGTGATGACAGTGAGGCTTTTGATACCATTCTGCATTGGAGGCTGGTAAACAAGTTGGGTAGCATGGGGTGGGCGATAAGGCAGTAACCTGAGTAAGAGGGATAGGAGGTAGAGGGTGGTGGTAGATGGTGTTGGAGGGGAGAGTGACCAGTGGGGTACTGTAGGGGTCAGTACTGGGGCAGTCCTCTCAATGTCTTCATTAGTTACATAGCAGAAGAACTGCAAGGAAAAGTCTGCCTCCTTGTGGATGACACCAAGATCTGCAACAGGGTGAACACTTGGATTTTGTTTTGAGTTACCTCTGGTGTTATTATCTATTTTCCCAGACTCAACCTGAAGTCCAGTCTCTATAAATTACACTATGAAATGGGAAGAAAGAATGCAGGCTCCTGACTGGCCCAGAGCAGCTTTCAGCTGGGCTCATCCCAGCACAATGGCCCAGCTAAAAGTAAAATGTTTAAAAAAAAGCATAAAATTTACTAAAAATTACCCATTTCATAATCGAATAATAAGGCAATCCAGGGGTGTGTTATGATGGGTTAAGCGGCCCTTCTCAGGTGGTGGAAACACTAGCTCGCCTGTTTCAGCCCACCTGAGGTGGGCTGTTATCCCACCATAACACACTCCCTGTCATGCCTTATTGCTTAAATATAAATAGCTTTGATGGGAAGTGTCCAGACCTTTCATGGCTTAGGTATTTCACTATTCCTGAGTCCCATGTGTATCTTAATGTTTGATTAGTATACGCCTTATTGTGCATTTGGCAATTGGTACGCCTGTATATGTGTGTGTGTGTGTTTGGGTTTGGGGGATTGGATGCCTGTTGGACATGTTTTGTTTCAGTTCTGCTGATTGCCAGGAAGTTTTTTGTCCTAGCCCTAATTTTGGATTTCTGAGTCAGTACCTCAAGAATCTCTGTACACCTACTGCACCTTTATGGATATCTGAACCACCCCTGACAACAGTAATATGGTGGAGGAAGGTTGCATCACAGTGCCATGACTCCTGTACCCAGTCCTCCCTCATGACAGCTAATGAGCACATGTGGATTGACTGAGTGGAGCTGTAACCTTGCTGCTTCTGGAATTAAAAATACTTTTAATCAATTATTGACTCATCATTGTGGGTAGCATTTCAAGTTTTCCAGTGAGAAAAACAACTCTGGTCTGTTTCTCCACCATGGGTCAATTTTTACTAAACTCAAAAGGCAAAATAGCCTACTATGTTGAAAACTGAATATTTGTGTAATAATATCTGTAATGAGCATATATAAAACAACACACTCAATATACAGATTTGTGCAGGCAAGCAGAGAGAGATATCACAGTGGTAGGATAAACTGACATCCATCTATTACAACAGAGATATAACATAAAGAACCTCTGTGGGCAAACATTGAGGCAAGGGTTACCCCTAAAGGGCATTTGGTTGGGAAGCTCAAGAAAATACAAAATCACACATGCCCACACAATGCAAAGCATCATGGGCTGCATATGCAAATCACCACAGAATGTTATGCTGGTTCAACTTTAAGCAGAATTGCATGGTGCCGAAAGGCCTCTCACACAGTTTGCAAAGGGTGCTAACAGATGACATAGCTAAATGCCCTCAGCACTCATATTACTGTCTCCACCTCTCTAGGTATTTTCAAATCAAGGCTGTTCTCTCACCTTGCCACCTCCAGCTCCTGTGACTGCCCTGATTAAACCTATTTTCTCACTACCCACCCTGTTCCGTTATTTGACAAAGACATGTTTGGAAACCTTTTCTCCTGCTATTGTCTGCTCCCCACACCTTTCACTTACCCTCTGTTCTGGACTTTTTCCCTATTTGTTTCTCCTAATCTGGCATGACCTCTTTCTTGTAATAATAATGTGATTATTGATATCTCATGTCCTTTGCACAAATGATTTGATATGTATTTGTATATGTTTTTTGCTCTTGACACAGCACAAATTGTTGTGTTATCTATGTAACCTTTTGTACTGTACCTAATTTATGTGGAACCTTTGTAAAAGAGCCTCTGGCTCAAAGGTAGTAATTCCTAAAACAATAAACTAAACTAAAACATAGAGATGTGTTTCAACCTACCAGGACTCATCAGTCTGTCTCATCTGTTTGACACCCCAGTGGAATGAACCAGCTACCCTAAGATGGTCTGTCTGGGTTATGTTGTGGTGAACCCATTAAAATAAAAACTATTTAAAGACAAAGAACCTCTGTGTGCAAACACTGAGGCAAGGGTTCTAAAGGGCATTTGGCTGGGAAGCCAAGTTTCAGAAAATACAAAATCACACATGCCCACACAATGCAAAGCATCATGGGCTGCATATGCAAATCACCACAGAATGTTATGCTGGTTCAACTTTAAGCAGAATTGCATGGTGCCGAAAGGCCTCTCACACAGTTTGCAAAGGGTGCTAACAGATGACATAGACACGTGTTTCGTCCTACCAGGACTCATCAGTATGTCTCATCTGTTTGACACCCCAGTGGAATGAACCAGCTACCCTAAGACGGTCTGTCTGGGTTATGTTGAGGTGAACCCACAACATAACCCATGACACATACAGTTTATTTGTGGGGAGATACATAACAGGTGGGAATCTATCAAGTACAGTTCAGTGCCACTTACTCAACTGCTACCAGGCTTGCCACTGGGTCCTGAAGATTAGAAGGTCATGGGTTTTAGCCCCGCACCAAGTACTTGGGTTAATATTCATTACTGACATTGTAGTGCAGTGTGAGGTGAATGCTGCACTCTTGAGGTACCATCCTTCAAATGAGACATTCAGTCAAGATCCCTGCTGTCAAAGCTCTTGTTACCGTCCAAGTACAAGTTAAAGATCGCATAGCACTTACAGAAGAAAAGGGGAATTTGTTTTTTATTCATTTCAAAAGTTTCACCTGGAAAGGCATACTGAGTTGGTAGCTGCTCATCTCCAGTTGTGTTCTAGGGGGAAGGGGGAGGCAGGGAGTACAGTTCATCAGAAAAATAGTAAGGAACAATTAGAATAAATAAGCATATATTGTAAATAAAGTCCAATTATATAGAAACATGAGTAATTCCATAGAAATCATCTCAAGAACACACTAACACAGACCAGCTAGTAGCAGTCAAAGGGCAGTAACAGGGCCAGGCCCAAAGCTGTATATAGTGCATAGCATGGCTGGGGGTATTCGGGCATGTTCAGGTGTAGAAATGAAGTCATTAAGGAAGGTTTGAGAGAAGATAGGGAGGAGATGGAGTGAATAGCAGGAGGCAGGAAGACCAAAGCTTAGGGACTCTGAATAAAAAACAGCTCAACCTGCACAGGATTTAGCAAGGTGAGGGGGAGAACAAGCGATTGTCAGAGTTGCAGAGGGAGTACACAGCAACAGAGGGACAGCAGAGGAGGAAGGAGAGGTTAGATGGAAGGAACGAACCCAGAATTTGAGATAAAGGAGGCACAGTTGAAAGAGATGCCTGGAATTGAGAGAAGGGTGTATGAGGGTGGTACCATAATGGGAGATGGGGAAGATCACCTTTGGGATGATTTCTCTGTGAGCATAAAGCAGGATATAAGCTTTGTTCCTGTAGAGAGCACAAACTTTAGGGTGGAGCTTCTGCTGAATGGCATCCGATGCAGTGAGAAATCGAGATGCTGGTCCAACTGAAACCCAAAGTATTTAAAGGAGGAGATGTCCTCAATCACCCCACCTTCAAGGGTATAAAAGAGGGGAAAGTAGAGAATCTGGCTGGCCTCTGCCTGGATCCAAAGGTCATACAGACCATTGTCTTGGCATTGAGTAACACTTGATTTGCTTAAAACCAATGCTGGATGCTGGAGAAACTTATTAGAGCCGAGCAGCTAGGCCAAAGACAGAGGAGGCAGAGGTGACAAGTGCAGCATCGCCTGCATACCTGGGATGGCCGCAAGGTACAGGCATAAGAGAGGTTATTCTGGAAGCTGCAGAAAAGATTGGGACAAGGACAGAACCCAGAGGAGCACCTGAGCAGATAGGGAGATGGGGATAGTTTCCGGTGTCATGTCCAACATTCACCCTGTCAATAAAGCAGTTCCATGTAACATGACCCCCACTCCTGATCTGTTACAGCTCAATGTGTCTTTCCTTGTCAATAATAAAGGAATACTACCTAACAGGGTGGGTGTTATGCTGGGATAACATTCCGCCCTGGGTGGTTGTGGCCTCGGGGCATCCAATACCCAAGAAAGGATGTTATCCCAAAATAACACCCACCCTGGAGGGCATTATTCCTATCATACAATGGCTTGTTTATATAAAAAGATTAAATAGTTTATTAAAAGCACATTTTTATCACATTTTCAGTGGTAGGGATACTTAAAAAAAATAGTGCTGATTATTTCTTTGAGCAAGAGGGTGGAGCTGTAGTACTGTATGGTTCGCTGTAGCTTACTAGGTTTACTAGGTGTTTTGGGGCATAAGAAGGTGGTTTGCCCATTGAGAATTCCCCCCACAATCTTGTGGAGCATTAGAATTTAACTAGTGCTTAGCCATAGATCCAAGCCTTTTTTTAATGTTTTAAAATGTTTACTGTTTACAAGTTGTTGTGGTCGTTTGTTCCATATTCTTGGCATCCTTATTGAGAAATAATGAAATCTTTACTTGTCTTTGCTTTCCCACTCTCTAGCTGTCTTGAGTTCAGTCTTGCTACTATCTTCCTGTCAGCAAGGTAGATCCCACATTGTTGCATTAGGGTGGGTGTTTGTAGGATTTTAAAAGGAACAAAAGATCTCCCTATAGCGCCTTGACTCTAAGAAATGTAGATTCAGTTTATGGAGTCTATCTGGGTAGCTTAACTGTGGTAAATGGGGTACCATTATGGTTGCTCTTCTCTGAATATGTTGACCCTTTGTTATTTTTTTTAATTAGGGATTCCAAAAGGGTGATCCGTAGTCTGAATAAGGCCTGATATATATTTTCTATAAAGGGATTTACACACTGTTCTGTTTTTGTGACAAAGGTGCGGTCTATTCTTCTAAGAAGTGCATTGGAGTTTTTGCTAGTTTATTGCAGTGGTCAGCTGAAGAAAGTTTGTTGTTAACTATGATAACGGGTCTTTTTTCGCTATTCGCTACCTTTACTATGGTGTTGTTTAGTCTGTGACTGCATTGGGTTGTTTTTCTTAGATGGAGTATGGTGCATTTTCAATATTGAAATCCATCCCATTTGTCTTTGTCCAGGTCTCCATTTCAAATAGGTCCTTAATTAGTTGATTTGCATTGTCTAGTGAATCTTCCTCCCCCCCACCAGTTTGGTGTCATCTGCAATCTTTGATAGGAAAGTGTTTGAGCTAACCTGCATGTCGGATATGAACAAGTTGAACAATGTAGGTCCGAGGACAGAAACCTGTGGGACCCTACTAGTCACTTCCCCAACATCTGATAAGGTTCCAATGATTTTTATCCACTGTGTTCTGTCTGTCAACCAGTGATCTACCCAGCTGACTAGAATGATAGAAATTCCAAAGTGTAACAGTTTAGCAATTAATTTCTCATGCGCTACCCGGTCAAAGGCTTTACTGTAGTCTAAAAGAATTATGTCCATTGGGATATTAGAATCAACCCCCTGATTTATGTGACTATAAAAGGCTACAAGGTTAGAAGTAGTTGAATGGCCCTGTTTGAATCCATGCTGAGTAGAATCATTAATAATTAGTGTTTGAAGTTCTATTTCTAGTATAGATTTAATCATTTTTCTAGTAATTTACAAGGAACCGAGGTCAAACTGATGGGTCGATAATTTTCTGGAGTTGATCGACTTCCTTTTAAAGACGGGTGTTACATTGGCTGCTCACCAATCAAGGGGGACTGCAGAATCCTCAAGGGATTTGTTGAATATAATGGCTAAGGGGAGACAAATGGTCTCAGCTGTTTTAACAGGAATCTGGGGTTTAGTTCATCCGTCCTGGACTTCTTTTATTAAGTGTGTTTATTACATCCTTTGTATGACTGGTAGTTATTAAAAATGGTTGGATTTGTTGTTGTTTTGTCATTGGAGGGAATTGGTGTTTTTTCTTGCAAAGACGGAACAAAAGTAGTTGTTTAATTTGTCAGCTGTATCTTTATCAGATGTAATTAATGTTTTGTTAAGTATTAGTGGTCCTACTTGCTTTAGTATTCCTTTTTTATTTAAATATAAAACAATGATTTGTGTCCATCCTTGGTATGTGCAATTTTAAATTCAAGATTTTGTTTAGATAAGTAAATTATTTTTTTTATTTTTACAGAGGCCCGATAAAGCAGCAGAATTTTGTTATTGTTTGGAAATGTTTTGAGTTTTGAAAAAAGCTGTTTTTATGTTTAATTAGTTTCTTTATGTTATTATTTAAGCATGTAGGAATCTGCCCTTTGTTATTATGTTTATTTTTTGTAGGGAAATACTTAGTTTCAAGGTTGAAAAAGATTTTTTTAAGCTGTTCCATGCTTCTTCCAAGGTAAGGGGTAATCAAGCAATAATGCCCAACAGGGTGTATGTCGTGCTGAGATAACATCACGCCTCAGGTGGTTGGGCACGAGGCCGCAAGCCGAGTGCACCCAACAACTGAGGCATGACGTTATCCCAAACGACACACACCCTGGAGGGCATTATTGCTATTATTCAATGGCTCGTGTTGCACAAAAAAAATATAACATTTAAAAGTGTTTTTAGAAGATTTTTAGTGTGGCAATATATCTCTGTTTCTTAAGACGGTGGCACGCAAGGCATCATCCAAATTATCCAAAGCATCAGCTGCGAGACTAGAGCCGTGATGTTGTGCTGGGATAACTTCATGGGTCCAGTCCCAGACTGACCAATCAGAGGCAAGCATTTATCTTGCCATTGTATAATAGTGTATTTTCCCATAGTATGTCACTTTGGTGGCTATTTATTAATTTGAAGTCAGCTTTATCATAATTCCTTAGTAGTGTGTTGTTACTGGGGTGTTGTTGATGATATGGTAGGCTGAAGTAAATTGATTTGTGGTCGCTATTACCGAGGGGATCAGACAAAGAGAGGTTAGAGATATTATTATCGGTATTAGTTAACAAGAGGTCTAATACATTACTTCCTCTAGTTGGTTCAGGTATTAACTGATCTAATCCTAGATCAATGGTACTGGAAATAAAGTTCTTTTCAGCTTCTGAACTCCCAGTTAAATTCTCCCAGTTTATGCTTGGCAGGTTGAAATCCTCAAGTATTAGAACATTTCCCTTGTTTGCAAGTTGCTTAATTTCTGTTAGTAAGGTGTCTATATATTCTGATTTTGCATTGGGTGGTCTGTAGCATGTACCTACTAATGCTTGTGGCTGTCCTTTAAGTTGTGCTGTAAACATAGGCTCTCAGTGGAGATTTGTGTATTATTCTGAGATGAGGGGATGTCATGCCTTACATAAATACAACCCCCCACCCCTTCTATCCACTCTATCTTTTCGGTAAAGCTTGAAACCCGGTATATTCTTTGACCACTCAGAATCAATGTCCCACCAGTCTTCTGTTACTGAAATGTTACCTAAATTTAACATATTAATTTTAGCTTCCAGTTCTGCTACTTTAAGGGAATTTAATGACCTTGCGTTTAGTGGCAACATGTTGCATAACTCTTGGGTGTTCAACCTGTTATTTAGAGATGTGGAAGTTGGTCCATTCTCCCCCTTTGTTGTTAGTATAAAGAGTTAGAAAAGAACAAGGCAATTCTTTTGCCCAGGATAGTAATCCCTTTCCTGCTTAGATGTAAGCCGTCCCAGCAGAAGAGAGAGGGCCTTTCGTAGAAATCCTCCCAGTGAGTTAAACATGGAATGTTTTGTTTGAGGCACCATTTCCCAAGCCACTCATTCAAAGCCTTGATTTTGTTGGCTATGACGGTGATTACTGTGGGGTACTGAAAGAATTTCGGAAAAGTATACATCACAACCCCTTTCAACCAGTACGCTGTTTAGGGCTACATAGTCCTATCTGAGCTCAGTTAGGTGGGTCTGTTGATATCATTGGTCCCGCATGGATGACCACTAATGCTTTGTTTGTATTATCCTTTAATATTGTACCAGCCATTTTAGTAACATCGAATACTCTTGCCCCTGTAGCTAGAGCAAGTATGATTATTTTGTCTAGGTTACATATTAGTCTATCCATGTCTTACTGATGAAATTACCCAAAACTAATATGGAATTCAGGTTACTGGTAGGTTTATGGGTTTTTGTTTGGGTTTGAGTTGCCCTGTCCATTGCTGATGTCGGATTGTAGTGGGATGTGTTCAAAATGTGTCGTGTCTGGGGTGATTGTAGGACTAGTAATATTATTTTTGATTTGTATGCAGTTTACTTGTTGAGTCATTATCACGTAGTTCCATGATCTGGGATGTGAGTCATCATCTATCCTTAGAGAGACAAATGTATTATTTAGAGGTGTAATTGGGGCACTGGTATAAACTTGGACATCTCTCCTTTTGTTTTGTTTTTCTATTTTGGCACCATTGCCCACGTGTCTTTGGTCATTATTGGTTCTGGTGAACTTTTCTCAACGTGAATGGAACTATTTAAATTGGATTCAGGTTTGTTGTGTGATTTCAAGGTTGGTCATTCATAGCTTCCTTACGTCGTGTATACTTGTTGCTGACTGTCCTTCCTTCTCCTATATCTTTGTGTGTGTAACCCCTAGATGGCGCTATCCCAGGGCTACTACCCCTGCCTGATTTGCCACTAACAGGTTGAGGGGCCTGGATCCAATGGCGGCTGCCTCCACCCAGAGGTCAGGGTTTGCAATAGTTAAACTAACTTGGTCACAGCCCTCTGGGACACTGCAACCCCCCTTTCTTCCCACTAGTGGCCCACACAATATATCAGAATTACCTTCACAGTATACACTTACCCCCAGGTCTGGTTCCGGCACTGGGACCTCCTGTGAAATGAGATACAGTGCAACAATCACAGTACAGTACTTTAACATAGACAAAGACCTCAGGCAGTATAACTTTGCTGAAACAAGCAGCTCTGATTTATTTAGGGGGATATAACAAGGACAGGGGGAAATCAGGTTAATCAGCTTATCACTCTAATAATCTACCTATGGCTCTGTGCACAGGCCCTATCCTATCCTATCAGTTACTGTCCCTGGGTACCCAAGCCTATTAACTAGTCCAAACCATGGCAGCTAGTGGGGCCCTTTCACACAGAGAAAAGGAGGAGAATTAAACAGTCAGCAGTACAGTAATTCCATTTGGATTTAATGTGGCAATTCAACAGGAGCGACCCTGAATTAGTACTCACGACCTTCCAAATAAGATAGGGTCCTTCAATGTCAGCAGGGCTCACTTGAGGTACACAAACCTCTTCACACATCCATATAAAAGAAAGCACTATACCAGGCAGGCTGCATCTGTATCCCGATCGCAATTACTGCACAATACCCGGAGAACACACAGCAGATTCAGTTCCTGACAGACGGAGTGCAATTTTCAGCAATTCTCCAGTCTTCTACAGGGTGAGCCTGGTTTCTACTCTTCAGAGATCCTTTGATTCTTTTCACAGGACGGATTCAGTCCTAACAAGCTGTTACACAAGCTGCAGACCGAACTCTGGGCCTTACACACGTTTTTTGACTAAACTGCACACTGAAAAGCACAGGGCTCCTTCCTTCTTCACTGCCAAAGCTCAACTGAAACTCCAACCGACAAAACCGGGCACTTCCTTTGAGTTCCTCCCAGTTCTTGACTGGATTGGCTGTCACTCACAATAGACTGCTGCTGTTGGTCCAAAAGGCACTGAAGTCTAAACTACATCTCCCAGAGTCACTGCCCATACAATCCTCTTGTGGCTGGCTCAGATTATGAGTCCAAGTTCTGATTCGTCCAAGGCACCATTTTAGAGCTAGCTTACCCCACACTGATTGGTCCAGTTCAGCAGTTCAAAACTAGAATGGGGAACTAGCAGACACAGTTCTGACTGCAAAGAAAGCAGGTTAGACAAACTGTAATTTCATTATTACTCTAAATAATTTCTGGCAAACAGTTACATCTTTCAGATAGGTTCCTTTGCACTCCTAGTGACTGCAAAATGAAGTGAATTGGCAGCAGCTTGAGTGGTACTCAATCAAAGAAACACACAGTCCCCCATACAACTAATTATGTCTGCAAGCAGACAGCTCTTAAAGAGACAGTACCAGAGGTTCTAAAACACTCACTGATAAATGGCTTAAATGCCAAACACCATTCAGGCTTGGAGCATTCAAGCAAGCTCCTGAAGTCTTTGGGAACCCCCATTTGCATGGGGGTTACACTCTTCCTGGCTTTGGGAAAGCTTGACGTCCTGCGTCAAGTAAGTACCTATAAGTTTCAACTGCAACCATATACATTTGCATTAGGCTCGCATATGTAATCATCAGTCAATATATCATTTTACCAAGAACACATTTCTGAAACATTGCAGTACGTCACTCTTTACACAGTATTACATACACATTGTACCATAACTCAAGTTATTACCTCTTGTACATGAAACCTGAAGAGGGGGCCCTTCCTATCAGTTACCTTGGGGCTGGATGGGGCAAGGCACCATACTTAGAGGGCAACACAAGTAACTTGGAGTTAGCACTGATGCTCAGTTTGGGCAATGAGCTCAGGGACACATACACTCCTTTATGGACAACATTGAGAGGCAAGTCCACAGGCCTCCCAAGTGAATCATAACTGAGGTGCACCACAGGCTTTACAGCTCGACCAGTCTTTCTAGGGGAACTGTTATAGTCTCTGCACTCTGAGCCTCATTTTCAGCATTGTCCTCACTTGTCAGGGAGTCTCCATGGGGGTAGAGAGGCTAGAACTTGGGGCACTTTCAGCTCCAGGAGTTACAGTTTCTGAGTCCACAACATTTGGCCTCGCATGGAGAGCTTTTGGACACTGGCAGTGGACTGTCAAGGCACTCAAATACTCTTCTTGTTCGGGTGTATCACCAGTCTGCCCTAATCTATCATTTTCTCCCTGAAAGCTCAAACAGTTCAACCATGCACAATGATTCCATTTCATCTGATCTGATGCTTTGCACTTCACTTTCTGGGAGCATTGGCTCCAGGGATGAAGCTGGGGGCTTGGACAGTCCAGAAGGCCCAGCTTCATCTCCAGTATTGACTAGGGGATTGCCCCGAAACAATTGACTCAGTTCGTAAGAAGGATAGTATTCAAAGTCACTCTCACTTTCTTCTGATATGGACTGACAGTCATGCTCAACTGGGACTTGTAGGGGAACACTTTAACTCTGCTTCTGTAGGTGCAGACTTCCTTGGTCTTTCTTAGCAGCAGCTCTAGTCACCGGTCCAGAGGGGGCATCTTCTAGGGGCTCAGACTCAATTAAGATTTGTCTAATGGGCAGTAAATGATTTCTATGCATTGTTTTTACATCTTTTGAATTATTCTCAGGCCTTACTTTGTACACTGGCAGATCATCTAGTTTGCCCACTACAATGTGAGGGAGATGGTGCCATCTGTCAGCAATCTTGTGCTTGCCATGCAGTCCCAGATTTCTTAGCAATACCCGATCTCCCTCCTGGAGTTCCTTAGTCACCTTTATCATACCTTTCTTTGTTGGCCAGATTTCTTTGGCAGCCATGGTTTGAGCCAGTTGGTACGCATGAGTTAGCTGGGCCTTTAACTTTTGCACATACTGTAAATAGTTGTCAGCTTGAACCCCATCAGGAGAGACCCCAAAACACACATCTACTGGTAGTCGAGCTTCTCTTCCAAACATCAGGCGGTGGGGAGAATCCAGTGGCATCACTTTTGGTGCAGTTATAAGCATGTACCAGGGTGCTAATTTGTTGGCTCCATCTAGGCTTGTCCTTTGGGTGCAGGGTGCCTAGCATATCTAGCAAAGTCCGGTTGAAAGCGTTCAGGCTGTGGGTCCCCTGGGGGTGAGTAAGGAGTGGTTCTGGACTTTCGCACTCCCCACAGAGAAAGCATCTCTTTGATCAGACGACTCTCAAAGTCTCTCCCTTGATCAGAATGGATTCTTTGTGGAGCCCCATAGTGAACAAAAAAGTTTTCTACAAGTACTTTGGCTACAGTGGATGCTTTCTGGTCTTTGGTGGGGAAAGCTTGGGCATATCTCGTGAAATGGTCAGTGACCACCAGCACATTACTGATATTTCTTTGATCTGACTCCAAACTTAGAAAATCAATATAGACCAGCTCCATGGGTGCACTGGTGGTGATGTTAACAAGGGGGGCAGCCCTCTGGGGCAAAGCTTTCCTCTGTAAGCAGCGACTACAAGTTTGAATGTGTTGCTCCACATCAGCCCCCATCTTAGGCCAATAGAATCTGGATCTCACCAAGTCAAGTGTTCTGTCTATACCAAGGTGCCCCATGTGGTTGTGCAAGGACCTCAGTACTGAGTCTCGAAAGGCAGTGGGCAGCACTAGTTGTTGTTTGTCTACTTGTCCCCTCTGTCTACTGTTTCTCTGTATAACAGTTTATTGATCAGTTTCAACTTAGGACCTTCTTTGTATAACAGTGCAGTTCTCAAATCAGTGGAGCGTAATTTGGACACATCTTTTCCTGCATAGAGGGCTTCTAAAGCTGCTTTGATCATGGATCGTGGGATTGAGCCCGCCAAATACTGTCATTGTCCAGCTGAGGCAGTGCACCAATGTCTATTGCAGAAAAGTGGCAATAAGCAGCAGGTATGCAATTCTCAGAGGCTCCCAAGCAATCCACCATGCAGTCCACTGCGTCCGTGGACATTTGTTCCTCCCTGTCAAACTTCCGGCAGAGTGCCCGAATGTCAGGTTCTGCCAATCGGACCCAATCATTCTGGGGAACAGGCCTCCGGGAGAGAGCATCGGCATCTATGTGGTTCAGACCTACTCGGTATTCGAGAGCATAGTCATATGTAGATAATGCAGAAAGCCACCTATGGCCAGTGGCATCCAACTTAGCTGAGGTCTGCACATAGGTCAAAGGATTATTGTCAGTTTTTACTAGTATTTTAGCCCCATACAAGTACTCATGGAATTGGTCAACAATAGCCCACTTCAAAGCTAGGAACTCTAACTTATGTACAGGAGTTCTTTTCGGATGGGGTCAGGCTCTACTGGCAAAGGCCACTGGTCTCAGGCCATTCTCGTGCTCTTGGTACAACACAGCCCCCAACCCTTGCAAGCTAGCATCAGTGTGCAGGACGTAAGGTTTTCTTGGATCGGCATAGGCCAGCACTGGAGCATGGGTAAGTTGATATATGATCTCATGAAAAGCAGTCTCACAATCAAGAGTCCAGGGCCCCAAATACTTCACTTGGATGAAAATACACTCTTTCAGTCTTGAGGGACGCTGACTTTTGGTATTTTTGTCGGTTGGGGATACCTTGAATAAGGTTAAGTAAAGGGCGGATCACTCTTGAATAGTCCTTGATGAAGCGCCGATAATAACCACAGAATCCCAGGAATCTTTGCAGTTCTTTTAGATTTTTGGGCTGTGTCCAGGTGGTCAAGGCCTCAACTTTACTTGGGTCGGTCTCTATTCCCTCGGTGGATACTATGTGTCCCACATACTTTACTGATGTTTGAAAGAATTGACACTTATCAATGGACAGTTTAAGGCCAAAGTCCTCCAGTCGGTCCAATACCTTAAATAATCTGCTCTCATGTTCCTCCAGTGAGCTGCCAAACACAATAACATCATCTAGGTATACCAGGCACTCTAGTAAGTTCATGTCCCCCACTGCACGCTCCATCAATCGTTGAAAGTGGCTGGGGCACCTGAAACCCTTGAGGCATCCTCATGAATTCATAGAAGCCAAGTGGACAGATAAAGGCTGTCTTCTCACGGTCCTCTGGGGCCATCGGGATCTGGTAGTACCCACTGCGGAGATCCAGCACAGAGAACCACTTGCTCCCGTTTAGGCAATCAAAGCATCCTGAATGCGGGCATTGTGTACTGATCAGGGATAGTCCGCCGGTTAAAGAGCGATAATCCACACACATCCTTACTGTTCCATTCTTTTCCTCACTACCACAATGGGAAGCATAAGGGCTTCTGGATTCTTGTATTACCAGCAGCTAACATCTCTTGCAGATGCCGTCTCACATCATCTATGTCAGCAGGTGCCAGGCGTCGAGACCTCTCACGAAATGGTCTTTTCGTCATGCAGCCGGATATTGTGCTCAGCTCCTTGCACGCATCCTACATCCCATTCCTTTAAAGAAAACACCTGGTCTCTCTGGGCAAGCTTCTCACTGATCCTCACTTTCCATTCAGCTGGCAGCGGGAGTCGCCAAATCAAACAAGTCAGGCTACTCGTCATTCTTCCTTGAACTCTTGCTGCTGGGTAGCACTGCAGTGTCTGCACAATGCACATTAGCCAGGATGCAACCTCTGTTTACTCGAATGTCTCTTTCAGACACATTATGAACTTGGACCATTACCCTTCTGGCATAAGCATGGGCTCTAGCGGGCAAAATACTAGGCTTGACCAGCAGTCCCTCTGGCAATTTTCCATCGCCTGGTGCATCCAACATTAATATTTTATTCTTAACATCCTTTCTGATACGGACCTCTCCCTGTAAGTACACTGGGCATTTGGCGCCAGGATCAGAGACTCAGGATCCTTCTTCCATACAATTCGGACCGGTTCCTCTGGTTCTGTTTTTCAGCATCTCTGTGCCTCATAGGCCTTCTTAATTAAAGCGGAACTCTTAAAGCTCTACTAGTCTTTGACCCCTGTTTTCATAACACAACTGTGCCAGCCTTCCGAACATATGAGCATTTGTTCCAATCAACAAAGGGACACCATCATACAGTCCAGTGGGGGACACACTAAGGCTAGGGTCTCTACTTGTTCGGCCACTCCAGCCACGGAGGTGGGGAAGACAGCCAAATTTGGATATACCCGAAATAGGGTAGGCCTTCCACTTAACCCCATACATGCAGTCCTTCTAATGGTTGTAAGGGTACGTCTGACAAATGCTTGATACCAATCCTGGAACATAATTGTCACTTGGGAGCCACTGTCTAATACAGCTCTTGTAGACACTCCATTCACCTTTACAGTGGTCTCCATGGAGGGACCCACTATTCTGGACCAGTCTGGAGAGGCGGTAGGGGGCCTGGGCAACTGACCTTGCCACAAAGGACGTGAATTAGCATTTTGGTGCCCTCACTGGGATCATGTCGTGCACCTCTTAACCACTGATTTCTTCTCCAAAGCTCTCCTTGTAGCCTATATGCAACTTTGTCAGTGTCTTTGGGGACTGGCATTCCTTTTCATGTGCCCATCTTTCCCACAATTATAGCAAAACATACTTTCTGGAGTTTGAGCTGGCCGAGGCGCCACACTGGGAGCCAGGGCGGGGGTATTACTAACTGGAAACCTTGGTGCCATCTCTGTCTGCGGCGTGATAAGCATTTGGAGACATCTCGTCAGTTTCTCCACTTCCATGGTCAAGGAATCGAGTTCGGAGCTGTTATCAGCAGGAGATACATGGGTGGGTACCCCCACCCCCATAGCAGATGCAGTCGGATATAGGTCAGGGCCCGTACTTGCAGGCGTGGCCTTCATAAAGGGACTGTTTTGAATTCCCGATCTCTCTCAACAGTTCGCCCCATTGTGACATATCTTTTTCTTGTCAGAGCACTCATTGACTGCCAACCTCTGCCCCTGAACTTCACTTGATGGGTCACCTCAGTCACTCGGGTCGTAGCGCAGCTATTGGTGCAGGTCCCTCCCGAGGTCGTCTTTTCTCAACTCCTCGAATTTCTCTCATTAACTCATCATAGGAGGGTGGGGATTCCAGTCGATCTGCCAGGCGAACTGAAGCAACAGCAGTTCTGAGAAGGGGCAGACTTAATGATCCTGTCCAGCCTGGTTCGGTCCAGTTCAATCGCTGGCAAACTACCTTTCTGAGGCATTCTTGCAACAATTTTTCCAGCCGAGATACATACACAGACAACAACTCCCTTGGTACTGTTGTGCATCTCTTACTCTCCACCATAGGTCCTCATCAGAATCTGGGCTCCATACACATTCTCCAAGGCCTCAAGATAGGCCTGTGCAGTCGCTTCAGGGTTACTGGCCCGTTTAGCACGGATGGTAGCCAGGGCAGGACCTCGAGGTCTCACTAACCCTCTTTCACTTTTCGCCTCCGAGCATTGCCATTCTAGCACTTGGGGGGCAACATAGTCTATCCAGGTCTCCAAGTCATCCTCCCCTTGGGGGGTTGGGAGGGTGCCAGAGAAGATCCTCAACCTTCGGTAAGAGTCGTGACTAATGGCAGGTGCAGAAATAGGAGTCTGCATTGGTTCAGCCACCATTATGGGCACTGGAGCAGGAGAGGGTGTTGGGGGAGGAACACCCCCAGGTGGCAAGAATAGTTTCTTCAAGTCCTCCACAGTTTTCCCCTCTCCCAGCAACCATTCAGCAAATTTCTCCTCAAAAGTTTCAGATAGTGGTGGGGGCTGATTCCCCCCCGGGTCTTTACTGTCCTTAGTTATCACTCTCCAAGCAGTGAGGGCTCCCTCTGGGGTAATGGTCTGTGGCACTTTGGAGCTATCTATGGGATCCTTAAACTCTACTAGGGCCAGGAAAGTGTGGGTGAGCAGATTAGCATGCCGACCCACCACCACAGGGTTTTGTAAACCTTCCACCTTGGAAAGTACTCCTGCACAGTGTCCGTATTGATACCAGGGGATGTCCAGGATAAGCATAGCATTTTGGGGTCGATCTCTCCCCAGTACACCACTCCACCAGCCGGTGCACAGCCACTTCTGTCGGGGTACCCATTTTTTTCTTAACAGTGGTTCGTAAATATGGCCACTAGAGGACACACAATCCCAGCGGTGAGCCTCCAAGATGTAACCCCTAGATGGCGCTATCCCAGGGGCGACTACCCCTGCCTGATTTGCCACTAACAGGTTGAGGGGCCTGGATCCAATGGCGGCTGCCTCCACCCAGAGGTCAGGGTTTGCAATAGTTAAACTAACTTGGTCACAGCCCTCTGGGACACTGCAACCCACCTTTCTTCCCACTAGTGGCCCACACAATATATCAGAATTACCTTCACAGTATACACTTACCCCCAGGTCTGGTTCCGCACTGGGACCTCCTGTGAAATGAGATACAGTGCAACAATCACAGTACAGTACTTTAACATAGACAAATACCTCAGGCAGTATAACTTTGCTGAAACAAGCAGCTCTGATTTATTTAGGGGGATATAACAAGGACAGGGGGAAATCAGGTTAATCAGCTTATCACTCTAATAATCTACCTATGGCTCTGTGCACAGGCCTATCCCTATCCCTATCAGTTACTGTCCCTGGGTACCCAAGCCCTAGTAGCTAGTCCAAACCGTGGCAGCTGGTAGGGGCCCTTTCACACAGAGAAAAGGAGAATTAAACAGTCAGCAGTACAGTAATTCCATTTGGATTTAATGTGGCAATTCAACAGGGAGCGACCCTGAATTAGTACTCACGACCTCCAAATAAGATAGGGTCCTTCAATGTCAGCAGGGCTCACTTGAGGTACACAAACCTCTTCACACATCCATAAAAGAAAGCACTATACCAGGCAGGCTGCATCTGTATCCGATCACAATTACTGCACAATACCGGGAGAACACACAGCAGATTCAATTCCTGACAGGCGGAGTGCAATTTTCAGCAATTCCTCCAGTCTTCTACAGGGTGAGCCTGGTTTCTACTCTTCAGAGATCCTTTGATTCTTTTCACAGGACGGATCTAATCCTAACAAGCTGTTACACAAGCTGCAGACCGAACTCTGAGCCTTACACACGTTTTTGACTAAAACTGCACACTGAAAAGCACAGGGCTCCTTCCTTCTTCACTGCCAAAGCTCAGCTGAAACTCCAACCGACAAAACCGGCACTTCCTTTGAGTTCCTCCCAGTTCTTGACTGGATTGGCTGTCACTCACAATAGACTGCTGCTGTTGGTCCAAAAGGCACTGAAGTCTAAACTACATCTCCCAGAGTCACTGCCCATACAATCCTCTTGTGGCTGGCTCAGATTATGAGTCCAAGTTCTGATTCGTCAAGGCACCATTTTAGAGCTAGCTTACCCCACACTGATTGGTCCAGTTCAGCAGTTCAAAACTAGAATGGGAACTAGCAGACACAGTTCTGACTGCAAAGAAAGCAGGTTAGACAAACTGTAATTTCATTATTACTCTAAATAATTTCTGGCAAACAGTTACATCTTTCAGATAGGTTCCTTTGCACTCTAGTGACTGCAAAATGAAGTGAATTGGCAGCAGCTTGAGTGGTACTCAATCAAAGAAACACACTGTCCCCCATACAAACTAATTATGTCTGCAAGCAGACAGCTCTTAAAGAGACAGTACCAGAGGTTCTAAAAACACTCACTGATAAATGGCTTAAATGCCAAACACCATTCAGGCTTGGAGCATTCAAGCAAGCTCCTGGAAGTCTTTTGGGAACCCCCATTTGCATGGGGGTTACATGTGTTTCTGGTTTTTTTTTTGGGTTTTAATGTCTGTGTAACAGGAAATCAGTTGGGAGAATCGGAAGAATCCCACCCCCATCAGTTTTCAGATTGCGATCGCGGTGACTACTGCTGTTTGCTCATTCTCTGGCAACAGGTCAGTGTCTGAGGGCATTAATGTTGTGTATTTACATGCTGTTCATTTCTGCTGCCCCACTGTGAATATTTGGCATCTGATTTACTTTTCATTTTATTTTCGAGCATTGCAGTCATAAATGCTGCACCCACCGAGGTGATCGGCGAGTGGACCTAGAGTGGCACGTGCGCTCGCAGGAGAAAACAGATTTCCACAATTGCTTTTTTTTAGGTTTGTTTAAAATATTCAAGGATATTGTGTCAGAGGCAGGTAGGGCTCTGATGGGTCTTGTGTGTGACCAGTACTCAAGGTGGAAACTGGAGAAAATTTAAATGTCCCCTGAGAGGGGAGTGTGACTGCAATGGCCAGTGCTGTAAAGGGAATCACAAATGTGGTTTTCACATTTCTGAAGTGTAGGCTGTGTAGGGATTTTATGTGTGTAATTTGGTCATCTGTGTGCTGGGACTAGACCCGTGATGTTATGCTGGGATAAATCCCCGGGTCTAGCCCCAGACAGACCAATCAGGATCCAGCACTCTTTCGTGCCATTGTATAATTACATATACAATAATGCATGGGGTGGTGTGTTTAATGAGATTTTGCACATACCCTAGGTGTTGGTTGCTGCATAAACCCAGAGAGTGAATCACAAGGGATTTATTTAAGCATCCAACACTGAGGGGTGTGTGTAAAAACTTGAGTTAAACACACCACCCCATGTTTTATTTTATATAATTGCTGGGGAGAATTTTCTCGCCATAGCAATTATATGAAATAAAACAGCTGTGGTCCGGTGTGCATGAAGCACAGTCCATGGTCTGTAAGCTGCTGCTGAAACCTTTTTCCTTTCTTTTCTTTTTTCCAGGTTAGTTGAATGAGGATTACTGGAGCAAAGTAAACAGCTGAGCGGCATTTTTCTTTTTTTCATTCACTTATTTCTGAGTGATACTGGCAGTGTCCAGTTGATAGTGGTGAAGTCTCTGGCGCCCCATAAATGAAGAGGAGAGAGCGGAGCATTTTATAACTCGCAAGTTATAACAGTGAATTATAATCAGGTTTCCCAATGGGTGAAAATACCCCCAGTTACTATAAATAAATAAAAATAACCAGTGTTCTGCTGCCAGCAGCTATGGCCAATGTCTGGCTTCTGGCTGTGCTTTCTGTCATCCTAGCTGGAATACAGGCTTGTGGGTCTTCTTGAAAAAGGGACAGAACTCAGTCTTGCAGTGTGAGTTTTATTAATGTCTATGAGTGGTCATGGTGAGGCCACTGGTTTTAGATTTTACTAGAAATCTGGTAAAATTCTGGAATTTGGACTATCTGCTCACCATTAAAACAACAAATTTCACAGAATTTGGCATTTTGTATCAGATCAGTGAATCTGCAGAATATGTATTTTCTTTAAATTGCTTTCTGTAGTATTGTCATTTTATTTTTTAATTTGTTCTATGCTGTCTTCTTTCATTCTGATTAATTATACATTATACAATGGCAAGAAAGAATCCTGGACTCTGATTGGTCAGTTTGGAACTGGACCCGTGATGTTATCCCAGCACAACATCACGGGTATAGTCTTAGCCTCACTGTGAACCAATGCAGATGAGCTTATGGTGCTTGATCTCTTTTTGCATCTCCTTAAGAAACAAAAATATTTTTCCACACTAATAAAAACATTCTTTAAAAATTATTTTTTATTTTATATAAACAATGAGCCATGTATAATAGCAATAATGCCCTCCAGGGTGTGTGTCATTTGGGATAACGTCATGCCTCAGGTTTGATGCACTCCTCGGCTCACGGCCCTGCCCAACCACCTAAGGCGTGACATTATCCTAGCATGACACATACCCTGTTGGGCATTATTGCTTAATTTACTAATAGATTGGCATTAGAAGCTCAGTAATATCTGGAAATGAGATTAACAATCACTGGTGCAGTCCTGGATTTCCAAATCTTGAAAATGGAATTTGATTACTTTAATCACCATGAATCAGCATAAATCAGTGGCTTTTGTATGTCAGAGCTTTAAGGTGTGGGGTGGCCAGGCCAGTGGAAGGGATGCAGGAGGACTGAACTTGTGGTCTGACTAACTGCTATAACAAAATCCAAGGAGACCTGCAGTAATTACAAATCAGACAAAACCACAAAACCCACCCGCAACACACACACACAAACATACCACATATATATATATAACAAAACAAATGGTAATATTACATGCATGTTGAAAATAGAAAATAGAGTTAAAATTGACGTTTCAACTATAGGTCTACTTCAGGAATTATCTAACGGGGAAAAGCAAAGTTAGTGGAGAGGTAAGGGGGAATAAAGGATATATATGTGAGGAAAGAAACTAAGGGGAGGAAGTCTTTGCTTTTTTCTCTTTTAGACAATTCCTTAAAAAAGACCTATGATTGAAATGTCGATTCTAACTCTATTTTGTATTTTCAATGTGCATTTAGTATTACCATTTTGTTTTGCTTTCAGACCACACACTGCTGCAGCACCTTGTTTTTTTGCACTGTATATATAGCCATGGAGGAGGAAGAAGACGGTCATGCTCATTAGGGATATTTGAAATTGACCGATTCCGATCCAACTGGACTGCTCATAAATTTCTGATTCCTAATCCAATTCCAATTCAGTTCATAAAAGGAGCTCAAAATTATATTCAGATTTGGAATCCTAAATTCCTGTTTAAAAATAGATTTCAGGATTCCATTTAGGAATTAGGGGTTTCAGACTACAATTATGAAAATAGGATCAGAATTTGACAAATCCAACTCTGTCCAGTGGATTCCTCATACTACTGTAATTCAAGTACAGTATAATAATACTTAATCACACAGTCACTTTTCCTGTCCTTGGTATAAGCAAATGAATGAAGTGTGACTTGCGCCACAATAGAAAGAAATTCACAACATAAAGGAATGTTGAGACACAGGTCATAAAGTGTGGGTCCCTAAACTTGAAAAGACAGACTGAACATTCGGGATGCTACTGGAAAAACATGTCAGTGACAAGATTTAATGAGTGGGTGCAGTTCCATGTGACCACGTGATGCAGTAAGCAGCTATTCAGTTCCATCTGATGACTAGATCATAGAAACATAGAAACATAGAAGATGATGGCAGACAGACAGCTGTGGACCATCGAGTCTGCCCAAGCAAGGTATCCGGGACCATTGTGCAACGGTATACTGTCCTCCTAGACACCCAGCCTAGCCTTGCCAGTGCCATGTGTTTGTTCCCAATACTTGTCCCACCCATGCTTAAAGCTTGATACCGACTTTGCAGCCACCACCTTGGGAGGTAATCTATTCCAAGGTTCCACCACCCTCTGAGAAGTAATACTTTCTGATGTCCCTCTTAACACTCCACCCTTCAATTTCCACTCATGCCCTCTTGTAGTAGAATTGACATTGCTGGTAAAAAGCTGCCCTACTGGCACTTTGTTGATGCCTTTAAGGAACTTGAAGGTCTCAAGCATATCCCCCCTCTCCTTCCTAGTCTCTAGCAAGTACAATTTCAGAGCCCCAAGTCTCTCTCCATAGATGATTTTCTGAAGGCTATGTATAATTTCTGTTGCCCTTCTCTGGACCACTTTCAGTCTATCAATGTCCATTCTTAGGTGAGGCCTCCAGAACTGTACACAGTACTCCAGATGAGGCCTCACTAATGACCAATAAAGTGGTAGTACCACCTCCCTGTCCCTGCTGTCTATACCCCTGCCAATGCATCCTAACACCCTGCTAGCCCTGCTGTAAGCCTTATTGCACTGACTTTGCTGCTTGAGGTCGTCCCTAATGATGACTCCTGATCACGCTCTCTCAGCCGAGGAGCTCAGCTGGACTCGTTAAGCTAGTATTCTTCCTTGGGGTTGGCCCTACCCAGGTGCATCACCTTACACTTCTTAGCATTGAAGTTTAATTGTCATATTTGTGACCGCCTTTCCAACTTCTTAAGGTCCTCCTACAATTGTCTGACTCCTTCCATACTATTTGCTCTTCCGTTGAGTTTTGTGTCATCCGCAAACAGGGTGATGTTGCCATTTATGCCCTCGCTGATGTCACTAATGAATACATTGAAGAGGACCGGCCCCAGAACCGACCCCTGAGGCACCCCACTAGTGACCTCTCTCATTAGATTTCACCCCATTTACTACCACCTTTTGTTTTCTGTCCCTTAGCCAACTCCATACCCACTTTACTATCTGTTCTGCTACACCAAGATCTTCTAACTTTTTTAAGAAGTGTCAGTATGGGACTGTATCAAATACCTTACTGAAGTCAAAGTAAAGCAAGTCCACCGCAAGACCTCTGTCCAACTCCTTGGTCACTTCATCAAAGAACATAATAAGGTTAGTTTGACATGACCTGCCCATCACAAACCCATGCTGTTTGTAGTTCTGGAGGTGAGTTACTTCGAGGTGTTCCACTAGATCTTGCTTGATAAGGGCCTCCATAAGTTTACCCACTACTGATGTGAGGCTGACTGGCCTATAGTTACTTGTATCTTCCCTGTCTCGACTCTTGTGCAGTGGCACCACGTCAGCCACCCTCCAGTCACCTAGAACTACCCTTGACTCCAGTGACTGTTGAATAGGTGTGTGAGAGGTGCTGCCAGCTCTTCTGCAAGCTCTCTGAGCACTCTAGGGTGTAAACCATCAGGCCAGGGGCCTTGTCGGGTCTGATGTCTGAAAGGCCCTTCCTGACCTTGTCTGTGGTGAACTCCTGGGTGCACATTCTCTGAACCCCTCTGATCTCAGCTTTGATACCACTGTCTGGCAGTGGGTCCTGATTCTCCCTCATAAATACCGAGCAAGAGTATTCATTTAGGGCCTCAGCTTTTTGTCTGCTGTCCTCTAGAGCCTCATTCCCCATTTGAACCTTACAATTCAGTGCTCAATTCTTGTTCAATGCCTATGTCTTGGATATAGGGAGGGGGGTTAGGAATAGGTTGAGTCTCTTTGTGAATGATTCAAAACTGGGAGCACTGGTGGATTGTGAAGAAGTGAGGGAGGCGGTCCAGGGGGATCTGGATACTATGGAGGGGTAGTCAAGGAGGTGGGGACTGAAATTTAATGCCAGGAAATGTAAGGTACTCCATTTGGGGGTCAAAAACCTGGGCCATGAATACACAATGGGGGGGGGTCACACTACAAGCCACATTGGGAGAAAGGGATTTAGGGGTGGTGAGAGACATCAGAATGAATAACTCTGAAAATTGTATAAGAACTGCAGCCAAAGCAAACAGGATACTGGGCTGCATAGCCAGGGAATTACGTCCAGAAGGAATGAGGTGATTCTCCTCTATATAATGCCTTGGTCAGGCCGCAGCTCGAGTACTGTATACAGTTCTGGAGACCTCATCTGAAGAAGGACATGCGCTTCGAAGAGGGTCCAAGGAGGAGCCACCAGGATGATTCAGGGCATGGAGGGGAAGCCTTATGAGGAGAGACTGGAAGAGCTTGGGTTTTTCTCACTGGAGGAGAGGAGGGACAGGAGAGATAAGATAGAGGTTTTTCAAGTGTGTAAAAGGAATAACCAGGAGTGTGAGCTGTTTAGGCTAAAAAGGGACAACGACTAGGACCATGAGGAAGTTGAAGGGGAAACTACAGGGGGGAGTGTAGGAAGCATTTTTTTTTTTACTGAGAGATTGGTGGAGCCATGGAATGCACTGCCTGGGAGGCTGGTGGAGGAGGGCACAGTGGAGGGCTTCAAGAAGGGGTGGGACAGGTACAAGGGAAAACTGAAACTAAAGAAGACCCTCTTGGGGGCTAGGGGGTGGTAAGGTGAGCAGCCACTAGGTTGCTGGCCTACGAGCAGACAAGACAGATCATTTGGCCTATTCTTCTGGCTTTTAGTATGTATGTATGTATGTAAACCCTTCCCCTTTCTTCCTATTTTTGCTGATATAGCAGAAAAAGGATTTCTCCCCTGATCTGACTCCACAAGTAAGTTGCAGCTCTTTTGTCGCCTTGGCCTCGCTCACTATTTTCCTGGCCTCCCATTCTTTTCTGAGTGTAATCCTCCCACTCCTTGTCCCCTTTATGTTGCCCGAAACATTTGTGTGCGTTCCATTTGGCCCTGATTGCCCCTCTCACTGGATGGGAGAACCACAGTGGTCTTTTAAACCTGTTTTTCTTTGATGTAGTCCTGATGCAGAGTCATGTTGCCTTTAGAACAGTATCCCTAATATCTTTCCATATTTCCACGTCTGGCTTGTCTCTGATGTTTGTTAACTTATCTCTCACTATCTGCCTCAATCTACCAAAGTCAGCCTTCTGAAAGCACAGCACCTCTGTGCTTGAGGTGGTTTTAGTAGTGCCCCTGATTATTTAAACCAGACTGCATTGTGATCGCTATTTGCCAAGGGTTTTTCCACCCTCACAGATCTAATTTCTTCAGAGTTTGTGAGGCTCGGATCCAAGATAGCATCTCCCCTGGTCGGGTCTTTCACTATATGAGACTGCAGGCAGTCCTGGAATGTGCCCAGTAAAGCCTGACTTCTGAAGCTCTTGGCTGCAGGGATATTTATTTATTTATTGAGATATTCAGAAAGACCTTTGAGTCAAAGACTCATTTACAAAGGTTCCACATCATACACAGAAGAGAACAGGGACAATATTTTTTACAGGTTGCTGTACATTACATTATATTACAGTTATTTAACATGGTTACACATTTGTTCAGTGAGTGACTACCCTTCTAGGATAACATGATTTACAGTGATATGCACAGCCATAAGGTAGCAGCAAGGTTCTGAAGGAGGCTGTTTGTCAAAAAAAAGTTAGCTCGTAGAAGCCATTGGCAAAGGAGGACTCAAAGATGTTCTGGGTCATCGGTGGGGTGGGGGAGCAGTTGCAGTCACTTTGGTTAGAGGCCTGTAGGTGATTCCTTAGTCTGTCTTTGAAAGGGCTAAGCCTAGTTTCATCAGTTATTAGGCTAGGGAGTGCTGTGTTTTGTAACTGAAAGTTCGCTGGAATTGGGAAGTTCGGCAACGGGGTATCCATAGTAATGGTTTGTGAGAGCTATGAGTGGTTCTGCCAGGAGAAGTTTGGAGGATAATTTTGTCAAGGGCGGTGGGGGGGGGTGAGGCCTAGGATTATCTTTTTGGTCAGTAAGCAGGTGTGATACCTGATTCTGTTGTCTAAGTTTAGCAAGTTTGTGATACTGTAGAGGGAGCAGGTGTGTGTGAAGTGATCACATCCAAGGATGAGACGGCAGGCTTTGTTAAGTACAAGCCTGAATCTACTGAGGGCTGTAGAGGGTGCGGCACTGTAGATGAGAATGCTGTAGTCTAGCAGAGAGAGAGGATCAAGGAGTTTATGGTTAGTTGTAATGCTTCAGGGGTGAGGCAGTGTTTGTACCAGTAAAGTATGCCTAGTCTGGAGCTAAGGGCAATTGATAGGTGCAAGATATGTTGATTAAAGTTGAGGGCAGGGTGTAGTGTGATCCCTAGGTATTTAAAGCTGTTTACTTGTTCTAGGGAGGTCTGATTAACTGTGAGAAATTGCGGACAGAGGTTCTTGAGTGGGTTCTGGGGATGGGAGAAGATCATGACTTTTGTCTTATTATAGTTAATTATTAGATGTTGGGTGGTGAGCCATTGTTCGATTTCACAGAAAGAGTATTGGGGAGTTTGGTGGCGTATGAGGGGTGCCGTGTCAGAGGCAAACAGGACAGCATCGTCCGCGTATAGGAGCAGGCTGCTGGGGCAGGTCGATGGGAGGGAGTTAAGGTATAGACTGAAATGCAAGGGGCCAAGTATGGAGCCCTGTGGAACACCGGAGTGATAGGTAGGCTAGGGACAGGACTGTGCCAACCTTGACCATCTGTGTTCTATCAAAAAGATAGCTGGTGAATCAGTTCATGGCATCACTGGAGAATCCAAGTGTAGGCCAGAGTGTTCAGTAAGAGGGCATGGTTGACGGTATCGAATGCCTTAGATAGGTCCACGGAGATGGCGCCTGTGAGGTGGCCATGGTCCAAGGCTGAGTGGACATGGGAGGTAAATTCAAGGAGGGCAGTGGTGGTACTATGACCCTTTTGGAAGCCGTGTTGTTGGTTGGATAGAAGGTTATATTTATTAAGGTGGTCAGTGAGTTGGTCGGCGACTATGCGTTCTAGAGCTTTAGATGGGGGGGAGAATGGAGATGGGGCGGTAGTTGTTAGTTGATGTGCGATCCCCACTTTGATGGATAGGTGTGATGGAGGCTGATTTCCAGCATGTGGGGAATTTCCACTGACAGAGGGAGTGGTTGAGAACATGGGTAAGCGGGGCTAGGACTTCCAGGAGGGTGAGGTGGAGAAGTCTCAGGTCCAGGGAATCATGACTATAGTGATAGCAGCTAATGGCATTGGTTAGGGTTGGGCTTGGCTGCCTCTGGGGTGAGGGCATGTAGATAGAAGGGAGGATCAAGGGGAGGATGGGGGTAGATTCGGGAAGGTGGGGGATTGAAGAAGTTAGGGGGGAGCACATGGATGAGATCAGTGAAGGCAGAGTTTAGGGCCAAAGCTATACTGAGGGGGTCGGTGGAGAGGTTTCCATCAATTTGCATTTGGTCTGGTGGCAGATTTGGGGCTTTACCACAGAGCTCCTTAATATTATTCCAGAATTTGTGCCCAGTTCCCCAGGTGGAGGTTAAGGCAGCTTTGTAATAGTCTGCTTTGGCGGTGCGTATAGCCCAGGTGCATCTTGTTTCAGGCCTCCCTATACCGCTGCCTGTCCGGAGGCTGTTGGGTCTCATTAGCTAGGTGCCATAGGGAGTCACGCTGTAGTCATAGGCCTAGGAGGTGGTCCGAACCAAGAGGCATGGTTTACCTTGGACATAGTTTTGGTGAGGGGACAAACTTGTCACAGGCTGCATTGAAAATTGTGATAAATAGGTCAAGAGCATGGTCTGGGTCGAGGGGTGTTTGCTGGTGGTGTCAGTCCCAGTGTCCGAGGTAGGCTTTGAATTGAGCTAGTTTACCAGGCCCAAGTTTGTGTTGTGAAGTAATTTAAGGAGGGGTTTGAGGGGTACCAGACCAGTTGCAGAGTACCCGTGTGTGGTCACTTAGGGCATCAGGGAGGACTAGGGTGCTGGTTATTTTGTGGGGCTGTTTGTGAACACTAGGTCTAGTAGAGAGGATGTCCTTGTGTGGGTGTCAACCCGGTGGGGGTTGTGATGACCTGTGTGAGATCGAGGGCAGCAGCCTCGTTAATGAGCGGGGCGGCTGTCTTGGTCAGCCAATTTATGTTGAAATCCCCCCAAGAGTATTTTTTCATGCTGTGGGGGAAGAGTAGAGAGATAGGACATGATGGCTTGGAAGGCTAGCTTCTGGTATCTGGGAGGGACGTAGACAGTAGTGAGAAGGAGAGGGGAGGTTGACTTACCTGGAGTTAATTTTATGGTGATGGCCTAAGCCCTGGAAGTTAGTTGGGGCAGAGGAAGTAGGTGGCCTGAGAGCGAGTCCTTGAGGTACAGAGAGAGCAGCCTCCCCCTCACTTACCCACTCGGTCGGAATGAAAGAGAAGATTTCCAGAGAGGTTTACTGCCGAGTCGGTGACAGTGGGAGAGAATCAGGTTTCACTCAGTGCAGTGATATCAGGGTGATGCTGGAGTACCCACCCCTGAAAGGAGTCCCATATTTTTTGAAGGCTGCAGATGTTTAGTAAGGCAATACGCAGGTCATTTACTGGTGATGGGTGGGACGGTGGGGGATTCTGTGGGCCTGGGTTAGGGTGGACATTGCCCGGCAGGAGCAGAAGAAGTATGAGTGACCTGAGGTGATTGCTACCCGCTCGAGTAATTAGTCTCTGGCATATTCGCTGAGGGTACCCCATGGTGGGTATTGGAAGTTTTAGGGTTTGGGGGGCTGATAGGAGGAGTAAGTGGGGAAGGGGGGAGATGTGCCGTGGTGTGGAAGTGGTAGGAGGTTGACAAGAGAAGGAGGGGCTCCAGAGAGTCACCTGCCATGGGAGATGTATCTAAGGGAGAGGGAGAAGATGTTGAAGTTCCTGTTTATGTGTGTGGTGTAGTGGGAGGGTGCTGTTGTCTGGTTATCAGCCTGAGTTGTAAAGGCTGGTTATGTGTAGTGTGGGGGGTAAGATTGGGAGTGCCAGGCCTCATGAGTACAGGGTGTGGCAGTTTTGCTCCCCATTTCAGCATTTGGAGTGGGAGGGTGAGGTGTTAGAGGGAGCAGAAGAAGGAGAGTAACGAGGGTATGTGGGAGCATGGTTGGGCTAGAGAGCTTTGTCATGAGGATGTGAAAGTCAGGTCAGGAGCATGAAACGTAAATGGACCTCTAGTGGTGGGAGAATATAAGCTGCAGGTGGGAAAGCTGACTGATAGGTATTTCGTGATCATGTGATCAGAAATATACCTATATATGGGAATGCCGACCAAGGGTGGTGGTTGGGCCAGTGGGGAGCCGAACGGCGAGGCAAGCCTGCGGTTTCAGGAACGGTTGTGATCAGGCGAGCTGCTCCCTGTGTGTTGCTATGAACCTGGGCAGAAAATTCGGCACTCCAGTTTCGGTGGGGGGAGAGCTGGCAGTAGCTCTCACAACCTCCTTTGCTCCGGTGGGGCCTGCTGTGGAGGAAGGAGACAGAGAAAGGGGAAGTTATATAGGTAAGGGGGGGGGTTCACTGAGGGGGTGCTGGACTGTATCGGGATATCAGGGCACAGGAATACTGTTTAAGCATGTAAAACACAAGGATTCTCTGCTCTTTAAGCTTGCAATAATTTCAATAGCACAGTAGGTTTGAGTGCAATTAATTTTGGACTTAAGCTGCACTCTGTAATTAAGTAAAAAAGTGAAATGAATTACTCTGAAATTAAAGTAACAAGCTAGGAAGCAGTGTCCCACTACAGAAATGTTGAAACAAATAAAGCTTAAAGTAAAAAACTGTCTCCACTAGTCTGCCAGTATATTTAAAGTCCCAAGGAAAAAGGCAGCAAGAAGCTGAGGTTTGAAAAGCCTGCAGTTTCAGGAATGGTCGCGATCAGACGAGCTGCTCCCTGTGTGTTGCTATGTATCTGGGCAGAAAATTCCGTGCTCTGGTTTCGGTGAGGGGAGAGCTGGCAGTAGCCCTCATGATCTCCTTTGCTCCAGTGGGGTCTGGGCAAAAATTTGGTGCACGGTTTCAGTGGGGGGAGAGCTGGCAGTAGCCCTCATGACCTCCTTTGCTCCAGTGGGCTCTGCTGGGCAGAAAATTTGGCGCTCTGGTTTCAGTGGGGGGAGAGCTGGCAGTAGCCCTCACAACCTCCTTTGCTCCGGTGGGGTCGGCTGGGGACCTTAACCTGCCAGTCCACATCTGGCAGGCTAAAGGTCCCCAGCCACCACTATCTCACCTTTACCAGCCATCTTCTGTAACTCCTCAGCTAACTGTTCATCTTTTTCCTCTCCCTGCCCTGGGGGTCTGTATATCACACCCATGTGCAATTTCTTTCTTGCATTAGTGGCTAAGTGGACCCAGACTGACTCCAAGCCCCCCCCCAGCCTTGGTGCTTTCATCCTCCGTTGCTTCGATGCCCTCCCTCCCTCACATAGAGGGCAACCCCCACGCCTCTCCACACTTGTCTGTCCCTTCTAAACAGTGGGTAGCCTGGGATGACCAGGTCTCATTTTTTTATTGCCCATGGCCCAACTTTCGGTAATAGCTACCAGATCAACCTTTGTGTCTGCAACTAGAGTCTGGAGGTCACTGATCGTTTTACCCAGGCTCCTAGCATTGGAGCAGACTCCTTGCCATAAGCTAGCATCATGCTTCTTGTTGGGTGATTTTGTTTCCCTTTTTCCTGCTGGTTGTTCCTTGTGTTGTTTTTCTGGTGATGGCCCTTTGTTGTATGCTTTGTTTGTCCTAATGTGATTGGTGCACTTACGTTTGCTCTCAGTTTTCCTGTTGGGGATCATCCAGAAATGTCATTTTGTTGATCTAATATAAAATCTGCTATTCCACTGAGATATTGTCTTTTTCATAAACAGGTCCCAGAGCAAAAAGCAGCAAACCATAGCTTACAGTAAAACTAGCTATCTGTAATCTGCCATCCAGGACCCGTGGGGACCCGTCCCTGTACATCAAGGGAACTGCATGGGTTCTTTATGATACACTGAGTACTTAATTCTTTAGTGATGTACTTCTACCTGGGGTGGTACCTTGGGATACCAACTTGCACACAGGATGTTACCTGCCTGGAACTGGTATTCACCCCCACTCACACAATCCCTCCCCACAACTCAGTAAGATACTGTAACAAAAAAAAATGCAAGCAACTCCACGCTGGCGACCCGGGTTCGGGATTGGATTCAGGCCGCCAGGGGTCAGAGGGGAGTAGGAGTATTAAGCATCCCAACGGATGCTATCCTCCACCTGGGGTGGGATCCTGGGGTACTTTCAGGCACCTGATGCTCCTGTGCCTGTCGAGGCACGGGCATCAGGTGGCTCTGCAGAGCCGGGGAGGGAAGGACACTGTGGGCACTTGACGATGGTGTGCATCTGCACGCGTCTGTCTGGACATCAGTCCTGTGTGCTGACATCCTTAGGTGAGGAGGGTTAGCAGGACGGACAGGGGAAAACAGAAACACCCCTCTTGATCCTAGATGAGGACCGATTCAGCCCCCGATCACCCTCCCATGGGCAGATCCCACTATGTGCTGGCAATCCTAGGAGAGGAGTCAGGAAGGGAGAACTGGAGATAGCCTGACACTCTAGGGCAGCATCCATGGGGGTGCTCTTGGGGTATTGATCAGAGGTCTGAAGGAGGATAGAGAGGGTAACTGGGGCGTAAAAAAAAAATGCAAGCAACTAAAGGGTATAAAATGCAATATAGGTAAAAAGGTTTATTAGAGGGTGAGTAAAGGTAAGAGGAAAGGGTGGTAGAAAAGCAGTTTGTCAATTATCAATATAAAGGCAGTAGGTCCCACTAGGCCCACCACTTGCCAGCAGTTCAGACATACAGTATGCCCCGTTTGCTGGAGCACTAGTGTCATCACTCCACAGCCTTCAGGAGCTCCCAGTATGTTCATGGGAAATGCCAGCTGATGCAATGTTGTGAGCCACACAATGCCGTATGTCAACATGGGATGAAGAGTTACCAGAAAAATAATAAACAAATTAGTTGACACGAGAAAACATTATACAGTGCCTCCATTAAATGCAAACCAACACATCCAGAACTGGCTGTGAGAATGTTCCTGGTCCTACCCAGGGCTTCCAACACCCAACACCCTCTAATTGCCTAATGAACCCTAATGTTTGCTGAGCCTGATCCCTGTGTTTTACTTACAGTTCCCAGAGGCTGGATACAACTGGTCCCCCTGCTGAGTTTAAAGGAATCCCTCTCACAGAAGGCTGGTGGGCCCTGGAACCTATACCTCACTGTCCTTTTTCCTCCTCTCTCACCATCTAAGAGGCTTCTCACCAGGTAACCACAACCATCAGGGCACCAGCCAATCTGTACAACAGTGCTGAATCAGGCAACCTGCACCCCCGGGGGGGGGCAAGGGAGGCAGAAACAGATGCAGGCGTTTAGCTGCTGGCCCTAGTAGCTGTGCTGTCTTCAGATTACCTGTGCACTGGCATTGCTGGTACTCACAGGCTCGAAACAAATGCAAGGACACCACCTCTCTTGGTCTTTGCTGCAATTGCTGGAAAAGTACTCTCCAGGACATCCAATGGGCACTTTTGCCTAGCATTCCAGCAAACCTATGCCTTTCACTTCAGTTCTAGCTTGAACTGCTTCCTCCAAAGTGGTTCTGAAGAGATAGTTCTGCAGTGCTTGCCAACAGTTCCACAGTGCTTACCAGCTACACACTGCACTGGAATCTGGATATGTCCTCCTCCTTACTGTGCAGGAGCTCCCACTCACAGTCCTGAAGTGCCTGCTCCTGCTCTGCCTTCCCATTGGCCCAGATTGGTAGGGAGAGCTTGCACTGTCTTGCTGAGGCATGCTGCATGCTTGCTCTGCACATTTGTAGCTCTCACTAGCTGCAGCTTGGCTCTGACTTCCTCGTCCCCATAAGTCCTGTAGGGCAGAGTAGAAAAGCAGGGGACCACAATGTTTGTTTATATTTTTTCCTAGATTGATTTCTGCCCTGTGCAGCCTCTGCAGCTGCTGCCAAGTGCCCTCAGGTGCTGAAACATCTCTGCCTCATCCCCACTGCCAAGCCTGGGGCAGGGACATGTCAGGTGGGGCACCTGCCCTGACTTTTGCCTCCACCACATGCTGTACAAGGCAGTGGACAATGAGGTACTGTGGTGTGAACTTCAAAGGATCCAACTGTGCCAGTGTTTTCATATTCGGGGCCTTCCTGGTCTGAAGATTGCAGCTGCCTGCTGTGTTCTCCAGACAAACCCCTGTACACAAATCATGGGAGGGGAACTGGGGGAAAAGCTTCTGCAGGCTGCTGTGGGGGGGGGGGCCTTGTGGAGCCCACAATATAAGTTTCAAGACTAGGAGGGCTTACATATCCATCAGAAATAGGAAAAAGGACCCTGGTAGAATTAAATATGCATATTAAAACATATAATTTCCAAAAGCCTGAGGTGGATAACAAGAAAATATCACATAACTCAGTCATAGCATAGCTGTAATATACATGCTCACTTAACTGTTTAATGTGAAAATGGAAGTTTATTTAAAAAACATATATAGAGGCTCCATTTAAGAAGGCATAAGTCATTAAACTATCTGAGCTCGTATGGCACTTGTTTTCAGAGTTTGTGTTCCTGTCCATTTATAGCTGCATAGGTAGCAATGCAAGAGGTACTGCATGCAGGAGAGACAATGGGAAAGCAGAATCAGAACTGACACGACATTTGGCATCTAAGAGTCCACTGGAGCAGACTCATATTACCAAAATTAGTATGAAGTGGATCGTTGCTCTGTTCCCCTCTCCTGGCTCCCCCTTGCTGCTCGATGCCAACATGTTACCAATTTATGATAATAAACACAGAAAGGGTACAGCTATACAGGAGAATTTTGTGGACCCTCCCCCTTTTACTCATTTCTGACCTGAGTGATTGCACCTGAAGGGGGTGTACATGACTGTGACAGGGTTGAATACGACCCTGCACCATTTATTATGAAGAAAGAGTTGAAAGGAAGGATCTGTTCTATCCTCTCCTTTTCAGTCTCTTGTCTGTCTGATTGTGTGATCAAATTTTCTGGTGATACCGAGGAGCTGATGACTCTGACAATCTCACATCCCCCCCCACACCTATCTCCCTGCCTTCACTTGCTGTTTCTTGTTGTTTCTATCTTTACTGCCCCTTCCTTATCTGAGGTTTTACAAATATATGTGTATCTTATGTGAAACTGGGTTCTCTGGTTTGAAAATGTATATAGTTATATTGTTGAAAATGATTACAAAAAGCTATTTGGAAGTCGGGGTTAACCCTGAGATGCAGTTTGACCTATTGACCTCCTCAGGCTTGTTTGCAAAATTGTCAGCAAGAGGTCAGCTTTGGAAACAGTGTTCTATTTGCAAGCCCGCTCTAGAAAGAAACTAACAAGAACTCTGATACATTGTGTGAGAAACAGGATGTCTGTTAACAGGATCAGGACACAGAAGTTCATTGTCGGGCAAAGAATTATTATAAAAAGCAGCAATGTTTGTTGGAAAGAGAGAGACTGAGATTTGAAATGGAGAAGAAACCTTCAGATGAAGGACTTCAGAGGAAGACATTGTTTTGTTTGTTTGTACTGCCTTTGTAAAGAGCTATCCTGAACAGTTTTATTTTTTATTTTACTGTTATTGATAACAATAAAATGCTATTTGCAGTTTATGACTTCTCCTGGTTTTCTTATGCTTCCTGACCTGCGCCTCAACAACAGATAGTGTCAGACTCAATGGGATTTACACGTGCAAGCTCTAAGCCAGTAATTTTGTGCATGGGTACTAGACCTTGGCCAGGAATCATCAAAAAGGCATGGATCCTACAGCAGCAAGCCCAGGAGTGATTTCCAGAGTGATAACCAGAAGAATGGCAGCCAAACTAGCAGAGACAAAAGTCCAAACTGAATCCGTACAGCTAGCACCAATGATGGAAGAAGAAGAGGGAGGGAATAACTTGAAAGCATGTCTGCCTTCTTCAAATGGTGGGCTATACAACAAAGAAAGCAAGAAGCAGAGAAAAGAAGAGATGCAGCAACAGGAGCAGCAGGAAGAGAAGAGAAGAGATGCAGTAACAGGAGTAGCGATGGCTGGATGCCTTGCAAGTTCTCAAAGCTGGAGGATCTACAGGTCCAGCAGAGCAGCAAAACACAAACAACTTAAAAAACATTAAACTTACAAAGTTGTATCCCTTGGATGATATTGAATTATACCTGACAGCTTTTGAAAGGGTTGCCACATCCTGCCAGTGGCCATAGCAGCAATGGGCAATCAGGCTGATACCTTACCTGACAGGTAAAGCCCAACTTGCCTACAGCAATATGGACACTGCACAGTCAGAAAAACTATGCCTTGTGAAAAGAGAAATCCTGAAAAGATACGACATCTCAGGAGAGATCTACAGGCAAAGATTCCAGTCCCCAAAGTACCACTCAGTCGACAATCCTTGAAAAGCTTTCACCCGACTCAGAGAACTCCTCATTAAATGGCTCCAACCAGAGGGCAAAACAGTCCCACAGATCATTGGCATATTTGCAATAGAGTAATTCATCAACATCCTTCCCAAAAGACGTGTAGCTTTGGGTAAAAGAACACTGACCAGAAAGTGGGGAAAGGGCCATTTCTTTGGCTGAGGACTATCAAGTGGCCAGACAGACCACACAGAATTGACATAAAAGCAAGGACTGGTGTGATCCTCTTTTTTCCTGATTTAACTCCAGATCAGATAAAAACTCTGGTGGGGGTAACAAATCTGCACCCGAAGACTCTACTTGCTATAACTATAATAAATCAGGTCATACTGCAAGAAAATACCATAAAAATAAGGAGGGTAACACCAGAGCAGACATGTTCTTAGAAAATTGGGGCAATTAACAGATGTCAAGGTGGGAGATACGACCGTGAAGGGAATAATTGATTCAGGAAGCAGACAGACCCTAGTGCATGTTGAAGTTCTGGGAAAAAACTAAGTCACCTAAGTGACTCTGAACCTTAATTAGGTGTTGCACCAAATGAAAGTGTGATTAGTACAAAAGTTACCTGTACTTGTTATTATTGAAAATGACTCTCCAGAATTACTGAGTTAATCGCAGAGGGAGCAAAACCTGTGTAGTTTCAGCAGCTGTGATGACAAAAGCAAAGGCAAAGAAAATCTCAGATGGTGGGGACACAATCCCTTTTAGTGATTTTAATTTGGACTTGTTTGAGCACAGCACCAGGATTTGGAAGTCCAGGAAAGAAAGAGGATTCCTGAAAAAACAGTGGCAACAAAGACTGATGGACATTTATTAATTTATTTATTTATTTAAAATTTGGTAACCAGGAAAGGCACACTGAGCCGAGGTTCATTTCCACGTGCCACCAGGGGGTTACAAATGCAAATAAAGGGAAAAGGTGAAATCATTGCACAGTTACAAAAGGTGGAATACAAAATGACAGAAAATAAGTGTGGACGTTACAAACATTCAAGCTATACTGTCTGGTTCAGGATGGCTGTATACAGGAACACTAGGAGGCTAGGTAAGTTTAGGCTGGGGGCATGGGAGGTAAAGGAGCAGGGGGGAGAAGGGAGTGAGTCGGAGCAGGTGCTTGAGGGTAGGGAGCGAGGGAGAAAGGTGAATGTCAGAGAAGTGTTAATTCCAGAGGAGAGGGAAGTGATAGGAAAAAGCAGACTGTCCAGATGTTGAGTGGAGATGAGGAAGGGAGAAAGAGCGGGTGTCCCTGGAATGTAAAGGTTATGGAGGATGGGTTGGCAGAGGATAGTATGGAGGAGGAAACGTAAGAAGGAAGGGTCCCAAACCAGTATTTGGCAGTAAGGGCCAAACAGTGAGTCTGTCTCTGGAGGGAAAGAGAGGCGACAGAGACAGAAGAGTAGAGAGAGGAGTGGTGTGTGTGTGTGAAACGAGGAGTTGGTAGCAAAGCAACAGAAAGCATTTAGGAGGTTGTCAAGCCTGGCAAGGGACACTGTGTGGGTGGTGCCATAAATGACATCTGCATAGTCAAATACTGGGAGTATCATTTTAGTTACTAACTCACACTGGCCAGGGAGGGAGAGGCTGTCTTTGTTCCCATACAGGATATCTAACTTGGGGCGAAGTTTCAAGTAAATTGCACCTACAGTATGTGAGTGGAGAAGTTGAGCTGGCTATCAAGCCTGACCCCTAAGTATTTAAAAGCAGGGACCTCCTCAAGGTGGGGGCCTTCAGGGATGGTGAACTCCAGAAGAGTCTGAAGCCTAGCCAGCTTTTGCATAGCGCCAACAGTCACAGAGACAGGTTTTTTTTGTGTTTACTCTAAGCTGGTTTGCGTGGACAGCATAATAAGTAAAATGTATTTGTATGTTCATTATTAGGCTGGAAGGCATTCTTCTGAAGAAGCCTATCATTTATAGCAAAATGTTGAGGATCATAGCGGTATGAATATCAAATGAAAAATAAAAATAAAAAAGATTTTGGAAGACAACTGTATGTGCTTCTTTTTTGTGACCCCCGTCGAACTTGAACTCTTTGAGCACATGAGGTGACTGCACGCTAGACTTATCTCATTTCCCATAGAAATTTTGAGATTTTCCCAGAAAATTGGTTTCATTTGACTTTTTTGTCAGAAATTATATGCTGTGACATATCCACGGAGGTTGAGAGTTTATAAAAGACACAAAGAAATATAAAAGAACAGCAGTCCGATTTACAGGAGCACATATACAATATAAAGAAATGAAGAGTGGAACCAACAGCTTTAACAGAGTATTTTGTGATTCATTATTTCGTTGGTTGTGCGTAAGTAAATGTTATAAGAATCAAGAATGGAAGCATTCAATGAAATAGGAGGCAGTGACCCCACAGATAGATTAGAAAGGGAACTGGCATTATTGATTTCATTCTATCATATAGCTTACAAAAAATGGGAAGAAGAACGTTTAATATGGACATTTCAAGGATTCCAGTGTTTTACACTATCCCAAAAATTCTTAAGAGCACACAAGACTCCCAAGGAGACTGATACTCCTGTAGAGGGTCTTTCTGGAGCCAGTTTCAAACTATATAGACTTCCATTTACAGCCTCTCATAGAAAATATCCCAACATATATCAAAGATACAGCACATTTTCTAGAGATATTTAAAAATGTCAGATTTGTTGAAGAAGAAAGGGCAGATATCATTTTAGTTACACTAGATATATCAGACTTGCATACTTCGATGCTGCATGATGCAGGTGTGGAGACAATTGGCTCACTTTCGGACACATACACATCCATGAGCTACCCTAGATCTAGGGTTTTACAAACTTTAATTGAATCCATTTTAAGTGAGAATTATTTCAGATTTGAACAACAATTTCTTGAACAGAGTCATGATACAGCAATGGGGATCTACCATGGCCCCGTGCTATGCCAATGCATTCATGAACTCTTTTGAAACAGAACATATTTTTGCATGATACACATAACCCTTATTTTGAACACATTAAACTGTATAAGAGGTTTATAGATGACCTTTTTATAATTTGGAGCTGAACAACACAAGCTCTAAATTATTTTCATGGACATCGAAATGTGTGTACACAACATATTAAATTCACCATGAATTACAGTAAAATAAGCTAACAGATAATGAGTTAACTACAGCATTATACAGAAAAGACACATCAAGGAACACCATCCTCTATGCTGGGAACTTCCATTGAGATAGGCTAATCAGCAGCATCCTCTATTCCCAATTCTTAAGGATACATAGGAATTGCAGTCAAGCAGGTGATTCTGACTTACAAATAGCACATGCAGAGAAACGGTTTCAGCAGAGGGGATATGGTAGAAAGATTCTCAACAGAGCTGAAAGCAGGGTAAAGTGAGTGACACAAACACAAGTGCTAAGAGGGAGAGAAAAGTGTGAGAGAGGAAATAGAATAGTTTTTTTTCTGTCAAATATAATCATAAAATTGGACACATTAAGAAAATCATGAGGTCTGATTGGCATATGCTTCAGGATTATCCAAGGAATCAAGAAATATTTCAAAATTCCACTGTGGTAGCAGTCAGGAGGGTGCCCACTATCAAAGATTGACTTGTACATACAGATGACCCTGAAGATAAACAGACAGAAAGTAGACAATGGTTGTTAGGACTCCCTGAGTCCGGGCATGTTCCCGTGTGGTTGGTGCTCAGTGTGCAGTCATACCAGTAAAAATGATGCCTATAGATATCTGTTTACAGGCAAAGATTATTCCATGAAACAATTTATAACATGCAACATGGTGGGGGTAGTCTATGTATTACAATGCCCATGCGACAGAATATACATAGGAAAAACAGCACGGCATTTAAAACAACAAATTCAAGAGCACAAATCAAACATAAGAAATAGACTGCCAACACCAGTCTCAGAACACTTTATGGCAGCAGGACACACGGGGGCATCCCTGAGGTTCTTGGGACTGGAGGCAGTTAAGCCACCAGACAGAAGTGGGGATTTCAATAAATTAGTGGAACATGTAGAAACTAAATGGATTTTTAAAATGGGAACGCTATATCCCCATATAAGAATGAATAGGAAATTAAATGGAACTCATTCAGATAGGGAAACATGAGAAATTCATAATAACTATAGTTTCCAGTTGTTGGGGTTAGGGGGTGGGGGGAGTGTCTGTGTCCGACTCCTGGATGGGAATAGCTCACACTATGGTTTGAAACAATAAAGGTTAATCATAGTCAAGTTAAGTACAAAAATGGAAGGTAGTAGTCCATCAACTCTTTAGTATTTTCTGGTGCCTGTATGTAAAACTATTATCTGAATTATGAATTGTCAAAAAAGCACAGATGGTTTTCTGATGAAATGTAAGAATAACTGCTTTTGTACAACCGTGGCATGTCCAACATATTCATACAAATTCCTGAAGCTTATATTAGTCTTTTGGTACTTTAAAAAATATGGTTAAAGTACTAACAGGAGATTGAGCTATTCAATATATATATATATATATATATATATATATTATAGTTGCACGGTAGTGCAGCTATAGTTAGGATAGCCCAGCCACTTCCATGTTAAACACCAAATTTTGCAGTTTAACAACTTTGCAACTGTATGACGGATTTGTTTGACATTTTGAATGTGCATTGTGGTACAATATATGTCTGGGTCTGGCAGATTGCATTATGGTCGGATGAGTGGGTGCGGAGCTGCAGAGCACCACAAAACATGCAAAAACTGGGTTTTTGCTTGTTTCTTTGCTCGGGGATATAGCCCAAACAATTTGTTCATCTGGTCTACAATCTTCAGGGAAGATGCAGTCTGGGTCACTGATGTGCCTTTTGAAGATTGGTGAAAAAATATTAATCGGTTCGAAAGTTATTCAAATTTTAATTTTCTCCTTATAGTCAATGGGAAAAAAATATATGTGCCTCTCAAAAGCTGCCACTAGTACATTTTATTGTCGCAAATGGCCCTTTATTGTCATGCGGCGGCCATCTTCTTTTCAGTTAGCGAGAGAGAAAAATGCTTGGCATTTAAATTTGGGACCCCCTTATGTTTACCTAGTTGGGTCCTGAGGAACACAGCATAATCTTTTTTGGGGACAAATGCAGAAATGCCTTTTCAGCAATCAGCCCCCGTAGTGTCACAAATTTGACAGAACGGATTTGACATTGTAAATCACAAAGGTTCAGCCCATTCTTTTGCAAATGTTTGCAAAAGTGTCACAATTTGCAACACTACTGAAGCAAAAAACAGCAATTCTTTGCCAACCCCCTGCACCAAAGCAGTTGGGGCTTTTGGGCTGAAACCTGCAGGGCGGAAAGCCCTGGTCCCACAGATGTGCCTTTTGGTGGTTAAGGCCCAAACCATTCAACGCTCCCATAGTGACAGTGTTCTGAAGTTGAGAAATGTTTCATAGGATAACATTGAGGCACCCGTATCTCGAAAACAATTCAAGATACGGATTTTTCATTCCAGGTGGTTGGACTAAGCCTGCATGGAGGTTTCCAAGTCATGATTACAACTGCAGTGGAATTTTTTTCACAGTTGCTACAGTTACGGAGATATTGCCGAATTTGTGTTAGAAGGGTTCCTTTTAAGTACTAAGGGGCTGCTGTATGGCTCTGTAGTTATGTGTAAGTGGAAGCGCTCCCACATACGCATACCATTATGCAAAAATGGGCCACATGAAGGGAGCACAGGGCCCAGAGGGCCCATGCTCCCACAAACACAAACACATACCAGTTACCACTTACATTACACTTTCTCAAAAAGAGGGGAAATTCATTGCAAAAAACTTTGTTAATGCATCAGTTAGGATTGATAGCACAGTGACAAAAGTTTGGAAATTTGATGTTAGGGTTACTACCCCACCAGCCCCCCACCCTCCACACACCAACAACAGATGTCAGGGGCGTGCCATGGGGTCATCATGCTAACTCTCACCCAGTATCCTGCTACTGCAGCGTCAGCCTGTTTACAATGCAGTGGGGTGAGAGTTAGGCCTGATGACCCATGGCATGCCCGGACATCAGTGGTGCATTAAAGTTTTGCAATATATATATCTATATATATATATATATATATATATACTGTATATATATATATACATATATATATATACATATACATATACATATACATATACATATACATATACATATACATATACATATAATTGTTAAGAACAATACTATACAATAGAAATTAGCCAATCAGACATTCACGTAAAATAACATAAAAGGATAGTTAAGTCTCTAGTAACATATTCATAAATAAGTAAAAGAAGTAATAAATAATTTCTATAAAATGAATGAATCAAGTGGAGTGCAAAAAGAGCAAGCATTTATAGTTGTTCTCATATGGTTGCTGATAGTATTTCATCCTGTTTTATGCCCTTGAAGAGATAGGGACACCACAGGTACATCATAGCATTTGGCCACATGATTTAGAGAGACTTTGTAAGAGGGATAATAGTGCTGCTGAACATATTGGCTGGGATATTCAAAGCAGTTGTGGCACAACTGAGTTGCATTGGCGCAAGTACAGAATTGTGCCAAGGAGTGATATTCAGCGGGAGCCATTGGCAGAAAGAAGTCCCATTGTGCCAATGCACAACCCTAATGAATGCATAAGCAAGAGCAGGGGGTGTGCCCATGAATATGCGTCGCAGTGCGATATTCAACCGCTGACCCATGGCGCAAGCGTGGAGCAAGTCCCAGTTGCGCCAAGCAGACTTGATCCTATAAATACAGGGTGCAAGCACACAGACAGCACTTAGCTGGGGTGAGGGGGAGAGAGAGAGAGAGAGAAAAAGAATGGAATGGGAAGGTGGAGGGACAATACCATCAAGAGCAAGGGAGACAGAGCCTGAGTGGGACAGGGTGACCTGCACAGGTAGCCACAGGGGCGTGGGACAGAGGTGGCAGTGGAGAATGAGCCAGGGCAGTGGGAGTGAGAAGGAGAGGCAGTGAAGGTGCCACGCACACTGCACCAGGGTGGCATACAGCCCACAGCAGCTGACTGCCCAGGGGGAGACAGGACAGCAGGAGCCATGGCCAGTGCACCCTTTCTAATGGAGACCATAATGAGGGGTGTGAGGAGGCAGGAGGAACAGTGATGTGGCCGTGGAAGGGCTAGTCAGCAGTATGCCCAGAACAGGGGTACTGTGCCCACACCACCGCCGAGAATTACAATCAAATGGAGATTGTGGGCTGGTACCGCCTGTACAGGGCCATTCTGAGGCAGCTCTGTGAGCTGTGCAGTGAGAAGATGCAGGCACCCACACGATGGAGCCATGCAATGTCTGTGGAGACAAAGGTGACAGCTGTGATGTGCCTGCTCACCACGGGCACCTTCCAGAGACCAACAGGGGACACAACAGGCATTACCCAGTTGGCTACATCCGCCTCCCTCACACAATTCCTCAATGCCCTGCTGCCACATGCTTCAGAATACATCCAGTTCCCCAGCACACAGGCAGAGTGTACATCAACCATGCAGGACTTCTGGGGTAGCACGATGCCTAGTTTGCTCCGGAGCCATGGCCTGCACCCACAAGGGCATCCACATGCCACCTGGCCCTGAGGGTGTGGCTGATGTTAACAGGAAGGGGTTCCCAGTGTCAACTGCCAGGTGGTGGCGATGCCAAAGGTGCATCACCAATGTCTGCACCACACACCCTGGGAGTGCACATGATGCATTCATCTAGCACAACACTGCACTGTGCCACATGTTCAAGTGTGGAGATATCCCCACAGGCCACCTAGTGGGTGAGTAAGGGACGGGCGGCTGGGCAAAGCAGGGCAAGAGAAGGGAGGGCAGGGCGGTGTGCTGGTGAGGGCGCCAGAGATGGGCAGAGGCACAGCAACAGAGGACACAGAGCTAACCATGTCATTCACCATACAGGTGACAGTGGCTATCCACTCAGGCCCTGGCTGCTCACCCCCTACCAGCGCCCGTCATCCCCAGCAGAAGAACAATACAATGAGGCACATGCTAGCACATGGAACATCAACAAGCATGCATTTGGGATGCTGAAGGCATGTTTCCATTGCCTAGATAGATTGGTGGTGCCCTACAGTACAGCCCCTCGAGAGCATGTGGCCTATTCCTGGCCTGTTGCATATTGCACAACATGGCCATTGACCGTGGGATAGCTGTCAAGGCCGATAGGGGGACAGTAGTGGGGATGATGAGGGCAATGGGCTGGAGGGTGGTGGACAGCCCCCCCCCCCTGGGTGGAGGGACCTCAGCTGCAGAGGTTGGCATGACAGCACAGGGACACCATTGCATGGGAGCACTATGGTGCAGGCAGGTAGGTTGTGACACCCATGCATGGGCCGCACACACAGTGACAGCACAAAGGCAGGTGTGTGCACAGCAATGGGCATGCACACACAGAGGTGTGGTGCAGGGGTTGGGTGACAGTGCCACACAGCCACACACATCCGCACACAGCAGGGAATGGCAACACACACACACACACACGCACCCAGGCACTGGCATGTGGAGGGGATCAGATGCGGTGCACCGCAACTGGAGCAGAACTGTTTCATCATGCCCACGCCCACATGGGTCAGCAACCAGGCAGGCTCCTGTCACAGGCAGCGGCGGCGCGACACAGGTGCCACACCTGTGGTATGCACACACCGCCCATGCACACACAGGGCAGCGGCAGCTGACTGCAGCCAGGGCGCACGCACATCAGGTCCGCCGTGGAACCATGGCCACCGCGTCACATGGGTGGCTGTGCCGGGCTGATCGGCTGCCACAGGCTGCACATCAGCCACAGGGGGTGCGTTCGCACACCTATTAGGGTTGGAACCACGGACCGCGACCGGTCCATGTGGGTGTGCAGGCACCCAAACAGGCCCACTCCAGGCATGCCTGGGATGCCAACAGCAGAGCCTGGCATCAACAGGAAGGTGTCACTTGACACCGGGTTCATGGGGTGGACAGTGCACTGCGCGGTGTGTGAGGTGGCCGCCATGCCCTATGGCAGCCAGCGCTGTGCAAGACATCCTGATCGCATTGGCAATGCGATCCTGGGATGCAGTTGTGTCCTCCTGCAAGTGCTGAATAGTCTCCTGGAGCTGTGCAGTGCCTCTCTTGCGCTGATCAGCCACCTGGTGCACCTCCGTGCGCAGTACATGCACCCCAGCTACCAGCAGCACCTGTTGCTCCACGGAGGCCCTCAGCAATCGGGTGTGCTCTGACAATGGGTCGGCGCCCAGGGAAACCTGGGTGGGGCACTGTCCCATCCGTGGTGTATGACCATGCTGCGCAACCCCCTACTCAGGTGGATGCTGAATAGTGGGGTCCCTGTGGGGTTGGTCCCTATCAGGTGCCCTGGTGGTGGACACTGCATCTGGCTGCCCTCTGTCCCCTGCTGCCTGCCGCTGCTGCCCCTCTGGCCCCTGTACGCTACCCAGCACCTGTGCAGCAGCACCACCACCACCACATGGCACTGCCATGGCACTGCACATGGCAGCACCTGCAGTGGTGGCGGGCAGCTGTCCCACCGCTGGCAGGCCACTGGGCCCGCTGCCTGTGGTAGTACTTGGTATGGGTGTCTCCCCCACGACACCTCCCATGCTGTCCAGGATCATGGTCATGTCGTCATTGGTGCTGAACCCCACCCTTATCTGTGTCTCTGAGCAGAGGATGCCATGGCTGGCATCCTACAGAAACACAGCCAGGGCCTCCTCTGATCCCATGCCCAGGACATCCGCCTGGACAGCGGTGGTGTGCTGCAGCCGATCAGGCCCCTGGATGCCTGTGGAAGTGGATGGCTGGTCCTCCGGGCTGGGCCCACCTCCATGGCTGCCTCTGGTTCCCCAGCCACTGCAGGCAGGCATGCTGGTGCTCAAAGAGAAAACAGAGGTGTCAGTGATGCATGTGCCCCAGCCCACCCCCACCTTTGCTTGCTGTGTGTGCCCATCATACGTACCGTGCAGTGATGGGCTTCCACCTGTCTGGAACCCTCCACCTGGCACACCCTCGACAGTGCTATGGTGCATGGTGGCCGCCACCAGCTCCTCCTGCACCGTGAGCTATGGTACATCAGCAGGCCCCCCCCATGGTGGCTGTCCGGGCTGCATGAATGGCCGCCACCTTCTCCTTGATGCGGCGTTTATCGGTGCCCACCTTCTTCCAGCACTCCTGCACCAACCACTGGTGGCTGCTCTGCTGGTTCACACTCGCCGCCACCTCCTACCTGGCAACAGCCCTGGCCTGTCGTGTGCCTGTGGCACCACTCAGCAGTGGCTCCCTATCAAGGTAGGCCTTGAACAGGGCATCTGCCTCTGCCTTGGTAAAGTTGGGCTCGCACCCCAGCAGGCCCATGCCCCTCACTCGCTTCACCGACACATTATGCTACCTGTGACATAGACATGGTGTCACTGTCAGCCGCAGCCACCCCATCCACCCTGCTGTGCTGGCTGTGCTCAGCAGCAGTGCAACTTACCTCAGATGGTTGCAATACTGGTCCATGGCTTGTGTTGTTCCAAAGCACTTTTATAGCGTAACGCGTGAAATGAGCATTGGCACAATGGTAATGACATGCTAATTTCACCAGTGCACCGTGCATTGGCTGATGAGCTCATTTGCATGTGGCAGCTGAATATAGCGACGATTCGGGCGCAATGGAATTGCTGTGAGCAAGTCACCGTGCAATGTCCACGCCAGCAATGCACAGGACCGCAGTGCACATGCATCAGCGGTGTGATACACGGCGGTGCACTGTGGCCCACTCGCGCACAGGGGCCATAGCGCACTGCGCGCCATGGTTTCTATAATGCACTGGCACACAGCGCGCTAGGTGAACCCTGACCCCCACCATGACTCTGTGACCCCTTGAGACTACACTGCCACATGCCTGTCAGGCCACACCCATTCCGCGCATCTCCGCCAATGCGCGATTGACGGACATAGCGCATGCCTCCACGAGGCATGCATCCAGTGCACATTGTCCACACATACGCCTTTGGTCACCATTTTGTCTCCACTGATTGCAGCGGTCATGATGGCGCAGCGGGGTGTTCGTCGGGCCTGTAATTAGTCTGACGTAGAATTTATCAATCTCGTGGCCTGTGTGCAGCCACATGCACCAGGGCTTTTTGGGCAGGTGCCCCTGCACCAGCCTAGGACAGAGGTCTGGCAGGCCATCGTTGCTAGGCTGGTGCATGACACTGGGTGGCCAGGACTGCCAAACAATGTCGCCACCGGTATGGGGACCTGCTTAGGCAGGACCCAGAGTGCTTGAGGCAGCTGCAGGCATGCATCTGCAGGGAGGCCGTGCCACAGCCAGGTACGTCATCCCAAGCTGTATGTGTGCCCTGATGCTGTACTGTGGTGCTGGCTTGGCTGCCTGGCATGCCCTGCAGAGGGATACATTGTCGGCGTGCACATTGTGGAGTGGCATTGCTGGCCGCAGGTTGTGCTATGCTACAGCCTTGCGGACATGTCGGGCAGGGGCACAAGCTGTGCACAGGGGTTGGGGTGGTGGGCACCTGCTGTGGGTGTTCTCTGAAGTGTACCTGTCTTTGTTCCATTCCCAGGGCCTGAAGATCGATGCCAGTCACATGTAGCAGGAGCACCATGCCAGGCACAGCAGGCGCGGTGGGACCCAGCGGTGGTGGAGGAGGATCAGCGGCGGGACTAGTGCAAGTGACGCAACAGCAGGCAGGTAGGTACTGTTGCAATCCTCTGCACATTACCGGTTGCTGGGTGGGGGAGTGGGTGCGGCCATGGCCACCTGTGCCATGTGCCATGGCAGCTGTGTGTTGCACACTGTGCATGGTGCATGCCACTGTGGGGTGGCCATCGCACACATGTACCAACTGTTGGTGGGGTTGGTGTGCACCCAGCTAACACTGGTGTTGCTGTGGTGCTGCAGGTGCCCTGTGCCTTCTGTCTGTTGCTGCATGGTCAGGTGGCCATTGGGCAGCAGTGTCCACCTCTTTGCACTGTCATGGCATGCTGGGTTGCTAGCAGGCATTGGTCCACCCCTATGGGTGGCTGGGGCACCACCAGGGGTGTGTATTCCACTGCCCATTGCGCACAGTGGGTGGGCATGGTGCCATCAGATCTTGCACTGATCACCTGTCCTATCCTTTGTCATAGGCATCCAGAAGAGATCACAGCTGTCCCTGTATTGCAGGCTGCTGCATCAAATAATCCTGTTGACCTTGACAACCCTGGAGGTGGCCTGGCAAGTGCGCAGGATCTTGCTGACTGATGAGCGGAGGAGGAGGCGTCAGGCGGTGGTGGCCCATGGCCGCCCATAGTTCGACCCCAGCAACTCTCTTATACTCTTGCTGTCCCTTCCCCTATCCATCCTCCTTCCCACTGTACAGTCCCTGTTCCCTGTCTCCTTCCCTCACTTTCCTACCCTTTCTGACCCCTTCTACCTGTAAATAGTTTTTTTCAATACAGTTATTTTGCTTACCTGCCTGTGTCAGTGTCTGCTTTGCAGCTGGAGTGAGGAGCCATGCTGCAGTGGCATGGTGTGTGTCTATGTGGTGTGCCTGTGTTGGTGTGTGGGTCATGCATCATGATGTCCTGTCCTGTGGTCAGTGGCTGTGTGTTGGGGTGGCCATGGGGCTGCTGTCCGGGATGTGCTGCATGTGTGTACTTGGCAACATGGTTCTGGGTGTGCCTTGCAGGGCTCTGGGTGGGGGCACAGCATGCATCAGGGGGAACTCCACTGGTGGCCCTCCATTGGCCATTGGTGCCACCTGTTGCCTGCTTTCTGTGCCATGGTTGTGTTCTGGGGTGGGGGTGTCTGGGTACCTGTGGGTGCCCTGCTGGTGTTGGCCACCTCTGGTCCGCCACTGTGCATCCCTGGCACTGTCCCTGGGTGTCTTCCTCTGCCGTGCCCCAAGCCTTTACACTGCTGCTGTACTCCCACCATTGCCTGGGGCTATTCTATGTGTGCCATGGTGCATGTCCGGATGCACTGTGGTGCATCTCTGGTTGCGCTATGGCGCAGGTCTGGTTGCACCTTGGTGCAAGTCTGATTGTGCCATGGCGCATCCCTGCAATATTCAGCCATGTTGCACTGGTGCATTTCACCATGCACAACCTTTGAATATCATACTCATTGCACCATGGCACATTGGATTTGCACTGCGCTGGACTTGCGCTGGCCTTTGGCGCATTTCTGAATATCTGGCCATTGTTTTAAAAGAAATATTTACAACTTTAAGAAAGATAAGCATGCACACTTGTCACTCCAGGGACAGGAAGTAATATGGAGGGTGTCACTGTAGCCTGGATAATTGACGACGTTAAAGGGGGGGAAGGAGGAAATAAAACTTTAAAAACAGGACCTTTTCGAACAGACATCTGATGAAATTAGAATAGAAACATAGAAACATAGACTTTGATGGCAGATAAGGACCACTTGGCCCACCAGTCTGCCCATTTCCCTACCTATTGGATAAGCTGCAGATTCTAGTTAACCAACAGCCTACTTCCTGCAACTCCCCACTATAATTGCCTTATTTCTGTCCCATGCATGTTTGAATTCCCACTGTTTTAGGACCCCACAACTCCCAGGAAGGCGGTTCCATGCATCCACCACTCTCTCCGTGAAAAGAATTTCCTCACATTTTCCCTGAGTCATCCCCTCTATCTTTAAATTGTGTCCCTTTGTTCTTGCACATCTCTTTTCTGAAAGATGCTACCCTCCTGGTCTTTGTTGATTCCCTTGAGGTACTTGAAAGTTTCTATCATGTCCCCCGTCCCTCCTTTCATCAAGGGTATACATATTAAGCTCTCTCAGTCCCTCTTCACATGGTTTCTGATGCAGACCATGCACCATTTTGGTTGCCTTCCTCTGGACTGCTTCCATCCTGTCTATGTCCTTGCATAGATGGGGTCTCCAAAACTGCACGTAGTACTCCAGATGGGGTCTCACCAACTTTCTGTACAGAGGGATAACCACTTCCTTTTTACGGCTGCATGGGCAGAGCCCTGCAGATGTTTTGCATGTAGAAAAGGGCTGACGTCATGTTTTCTGTCTGTGGAACTGTTTTTCCTCTGCCTGACCCTCCCCCAAGAAGCAATCCGCCCATGTTGTCCCTATGAACTGCAGCACTGCACTATATCACAGTGGGCGTTTTTTTTATGGGCGTTTCTGTCCTTCCTTAGAATAAGCGCCTCCCAAATGGTGACTGAAAAGGGTTTCGCGAAACAGCTGGAGAATATTGGAGCAGCTGAAAAGGCTGCTGTCTAGGTCTGCCAGATTCAGCTTTTAAATATGGAAAACCTATTGCATGCAACACTGTAGCGAGACACAATCCAGCATAAGAAACACACACATGAAGAGCTCTGCAAAATAAGTAACGTAAAGATTTCTTGAAGCTGCATTCCCCAACAATTTAAAAACCACTGCGCGTTTCTGTTCTGTAGATCTGTGCAGAATAATACTACAACAAAATAAAAGTAATAATACGACAGCGAGAGCAGCTATCGCTTATAAACGAGTGAGCTGGGCGGAGGTGTAAGCAGCAGCAGGAACGGACCAAAATCAGGGACACCCCTTACAAAATGATAATACAGTGTGAGCCTAAGAAGCTGTTACAATATGTGGATTCTCGACAATAACGTTTTCGGATGGAGAACCAAAATGTAACACTAACGTATTGCATAATTTTATGATTCAAATGTCAACCCTTCTATGACAAAAAATGGCAAATTCAGTAGAGGACCGAGTCAAAAACAGGGCATCCCTAAAAAACTCAGAGACTGTTAAAAAGTACAGATGACCCTCCTCCTAAATTTGTAGCAAAGTTCTAGGCATGCTTTTCTGTCACATTTTCCATTGGAACACATCCCACAGATAACAGTCCCAAAGCTCTAGAGGGCATAGGGTTCTTCTGCCTATACAATTCCAAGTTAACCACTAGATAAACAAAGATGCAAGTAAAAAATTGCCACTTGTGCAAATGTAACAGTGAATATAATAACATTCAATGTTTATTCCACTCACCATGCTGAACACTATGCTTTCAGTTTGCACTCAGACTTCAACTCTATAGTCAGTTACAGCAACAGCCTCTTCATCACTCCTAGCAACGCTACACACTGCAGCTGATGGCTATGGCACCAGAAACAAACCGCGAACAATTGTTAGGCATTTGTTTGGAACGCTGGATTTTCTCATTTAGAATTAAGTCAGTACATCGGCTCACAGATTTGAAAGTTTTAAATGCCACTATCTTTAAAAGTGAAATTGTAATTGTGTGTTTTATACAGGTCAGAGTTCATGGAACGGGAAATGAAATTGTCGACAGCAGACATTTGACGTCACAGAGCGGTGTAATGTCCCAGCGTTTCATTTTTGCCCAGTAAATGGTACACCAGAACAGTAGGAATGGATTTAAACCATTGAAAACCTATCTATATTTATTCTTAAGAACAATGGATCTACTTACAGGTATATAGAGTGTTTGGGGCAAGGTGATTTAAAAAGCTGTATTTCATAGAGTTCTTTTTTTGGTACTGTAATTGCGGGTGTCCGGGACACATCTTGAGTGTTTTTTTTTTATTGGAATGATTGGACTAACAGCTGCCATCATTCAGTGGTTTTCATCTAAGAACAACAGATCAACCTTCACAAAAGTGGGAGCAAGGCAGAAGCAGGAAACTACAGACCTGTTAGTTTAACCTCAGTGATAGGGAAAATGATGGAATCACTTCTGAAGGAAAGAATTGTCGAGTATCTAGAGGCCAGAGGGGCACAGGACCCTAGGCAGCATGGATTCACAGCAGGAAGGTCATGCCAGACAAATCTGATAGATTTCTTTGACTGGGTGACCAAAGTAGTAGATCAGGGAGGGGCTGTGGACATGACCTACCTAGACTTTAGCAAGGCATTTAACACAGTCCCACCAAAAGATTAATATATAAGTTAGCCAATGGGGAGTGGTCCCAAGATGACAGCCTGGTAAAATTGGCTGGAGAATAGGACGAGAGAGTAATAGTAAATGAAGTCCACCTCAGAAGAAAGGAGGGTTACGGCAAATCGCAGGGTTCAGTATTAGACCGTCCTCTCAATGTCTTATAAGCTTACATTGCGAAGGACTGGAAGGAAAAGTATGTCGCTTTGAGATGACACTAAGATCTGCAACAGAGATGATGCACAGGGTGGGGTGGAAAGGATGAGAAGGGACTTGGCAAGGTTAGAGGAATGGTCAAATGTATGGCAACTTAGATTCAATGCTAAGAAGTGCAAGGTAATGCACCTGGGAAACAAAAACCCAGGGAAGAGTACACAATGGGGGTGAGATACTAACAACAAAAATGGAAAGGGACCTGGGGTAGTCATATCAGATGACCTAAAGGTGGGCAAGCAATGTGAGAGGGCAAGGAGGGTTGGGGGTTACTGGATGCATAGGGAGAGGCATCACCAGTAGAAAACAGGAAGTTATTATCCCTCTGTACAGACAGCTGGTGAGACCCCATCTGAGTACTGTGTGCAGTTCTGGAGACCAATCTCCGCAAAGACATAGACAGGATGGAAGCTGTCCAGAGGAGGGCAACTAAAATGGTGCAGGGTCTGCACCGGAAGACATATGAAGAGAGACTTAAGGAGCTTAATATGTATAGCCTCGAGGAAAGGAGGGAGAGGGGGGACATGATAGAAACTTTCAAGTACCTCAAGGGAATCAACAAAGTCCAAGAGGGTAGCATCTTTCAAAAAAAGAGGTGTGCAAGAACAAGAGGGCACAATTTGAAGATGGGGGGGCGGCTCAGAGGTAATTTAAGGAAGTATTTTTTCACAGAGAGGGTTGTGGATGCATGGGACTGCCCGGAGGAGGTTGTGGAGTCAAAATCAGTGGTGGAATTCGCTACGCATGGACAGTCATAAGGCAATTCTGGGGTGGGGGCAAGAAGAAGTAGGCTGCTGGTTAACTAGGATCTGCAGCTTATCCAGTAGGTATGGAAATGGGCAGACTGGTGGGCCAAGCGGTCCTATCTGCCATCAAATTCTATGTTTCTATGAGATTGAGATGTAGGATGATTTTGTCAGTGTGTGTAGGACAGCGAGACAGGCGGTATGGAGCGAACTGTAAGTGGTAAAACTGGTGTGAATGATGCGTTATCGTGCATGTGTGCCTTCTCATAAGTTCATTTAGTTTGCAATCTCAAAGAAGACAGGTGAAAAATGCATTGTGTATAAAGGCAGACCCCCTCCCACACACACACACACACACACACACAAAACTGCCCACTGTAGCTTATGGAACTGTTTGTTTAGGTGACATTCTCAGAAGTACCATCATGCATTTTTGAACAGCTCCATTTCCTGCCTTCTGATATTATAAGACAATTATATTTGTGCTTGGTTTGTACTCAGTTTAAATGCACAACATGTAACTGTAGGCAGCAATGCAAAGATATATGAAAGGAATTTTTTTTTTTTAGTTTCTTTATGCACAGTGTGTTTGTTGTACATTGCATCCCAAGTATTTTACAAGCCATGAAAAAGAGAGAGAGAGGAGAGAGAGAGAGAGAGAGAGAGAGGAGAGAGAGAGAGAGAGAGAGAGAGAGAGAGAGAGAGAGATTTGAGGTTACAATGTTCATGAAAGTTATACAGTAAAAGACAGTGGTGGATTCAAACTTGGGTCCCAGGCTCACAGGTCTGCAGACAATCCACATAGCTACTCTGCCCAGCATGCAAAATATACATCTTTTTTTCTAAGCTACAACCTTGGTAGAGTATTCACTCCAGTGTGTGAATCTTATCCTGTAGTGTCCGATCCACAAGGGGGGCCAGGATACACTTGAATCAGACATGTCCTGGCTGCACAAGTTTGCACTCCAGTTCCCATCCACAACCCTTACCCACTGTGCTACCCTAGTGCAGATCCATGCATGGGGGCAGTGGACTGTTGGGGACTGTTGTTCCAGACTACTGGTGTCCAATCAGATGCCCGTGCCGGGCTGCCAGTGGATCCCTGCCTGTGCAAGGAGCAGGAGATGATAGGATATGGCAGCCCTCCAAAGACTGTCATATTCCCACTTTAACATAATGATAATTAAAATGAATACTATACGGTGCCAGGACATGCTGCAGTCCACCATGTAGCTCCTGACTGCTGAGGTCTGGTGGAGAGGAGGCTCATCCATCCCCGGGAACAAAGTTGTGGCTGCGCAAAGGGGCAACATAGTTGCTACTGCAGCTGTAATGGCAGTGCAGCCTCTACTTTCTCTGCTGTTACTCTGTACTGCGAGAAAAGATTCTAATATTGGTCACATGTCCAGCCCTGGTCTTTCCCTGTCTCGCTCATGTAGCCATGCATGCAGACTGGTATTGTGTGTGGAGGGGGTCAGCATCCCAAGTTCATGGGTGTGCGGAGACCCCTTCATATGTGGAGTGCACATACCAGCAGAGCAACCCCCCACACACACACATACACATAGGTGCAGAAGGATTTGCATGTCATTCATGGATCAGGCTTTTTACCCCTAAGCTCCTTCTGCAACATTTGTTAAGGACACGTGTCCTCTCTGTGCTTCTGTTCAGTAGTAGTTTGCCCCCCTCAACATAGATAGCATGGAATAATGGGTAATTGAATTGTAAATAAAAATTACAAAACAACAAGGAAAAATCCTGTAAGCTGATTTGCTAATAGGTGTCCATGACTTTTCTATGACTTTATGGTTACAGCATCATGAACCTTATCATAACTCATATCCCTACACCAACATTCAAGAGTAAGGTCTTGCACTCCATGACATGCAGCAGCCAAAAATAAACTGCACACTCTAGGGAACTAATTTTTAAACTGTAACTTTACACCTTACATTTTCTGTCATTTTTAAATTAAAAATGGTTGATTTTGTTTTGTTTGCAGTGTATTACTTGGCACAGAATATTGTTGATGTGCAGACGTTAATGTCATTTTACTTTGCACCTTCTTGAATTGTCTGCCTAGCTGACCCCAACAGATGCATCTGGAAATGAACTAGTTACCAGCACAGTATGTCTTTCCTGGTAAAACTTCATAGTGCAATAACACACACTAGGGTGCCCAATAGTTGGTGGAACATGCATATTTCTTCAGGTGTTTAAAAGCATACTCTAACCTTGTGTCAAACACCCAGGATATGCATATTCCCAAAGACTGCACACTTGTTGTGTGTTACTGTTTATGAGACCTTCTAGCCTAGTCCTGATTACCTTAGCTGGCCCCAAGCATCTCATCTCAGTCACACCTGGGGCTTTGTTTATAAGGGACCCCAACCAGAGCCAATTCTAGTCAGCACTCAAAAGTAGTAGAAATCTAATTATGCTTTCATCTTGGTTCTTTCTCTCAGTGCCCTATTGAATCAGCACACAAGGGTTTATCAGTAGGCAATGTGGATCTAGTGGTTAGTGCACTGGCTTTGGATCCAAGAGATCTCCGCTTCAAACCCTGCAAGAGCCAAATACTCACTGTGTGACCTTGAGCAAGTCATTAAGACACTCAGTGCTCCTATTCCCTCAGCTGTGAAAATGGCTTAACTAATGCCCCATTGGAAATGAGATTTTGCATCTCAGCTGGGCTATCCAAATAAGTTGTAAAATAAAAATGTAAAAAAGATCACTATGCTAAGCTGAAACACCCAAAATGGTATCATACTGTATGTCTAGAGGTTATCTGCCAGCTAAATGAATCAGAGGATGAAGATCAGGGGCTGGATTTTAAAAATTGCAAAAAACACCTGTGGGACCAAGTCCTGTGCTGCAGTCTGCCAATGTGGAAAGAGATCTGCACACTGGCATACAGTCGTATTTTCAACACATGCCCTGGCACAGGTGCGAGGCACAACTCCTGAGGATACTATACGCCTGGTCTAACCAGGCATAACATTTTGATACAGCTGTACCAAAAGAAGAAAAAAACAGCTGCAACTTGTTATAAGTCGTGGAGCCTACCATTAAATGGTTGCTTTTTACGGCTGCATGGGCGGAGCCCTGCAGACATTTTGCATGTAGAAAAGGGCTGAGGTCATGTTTTCCATCCGTGGAACTGTTTTTCCTCTGCCTGACCCTCCCCCAAGAAGCAATCCACCCATGTTGTCCCTATGGACTGCAGCACTGCACTATATCACAGTGGGCATTTTTTTTTTATGGGCGTTTCTGTCCCCTTCCCTTAGAATAAGCGTCGCAAATGGCGACTGAAAAGGGTTTTGGTGAAACAGCTGGAGAATATTAGAGCCGCTGAAAAGGCTGCTGTCTAGGTCTGCCAGATTCAGCTTTTAAACATGAAACCTACTGCTTGCAACAACAGTAGCAAGACACATATCCAGCACAAGAAACACACACACACATGAAGAGGGCTGCAAAATAAGTAACGTAAAGATATCTTGAAGCTGCATTGACCCAACAATTTAAAAACCACTGTGAGTTTCTGTTCTGTAGATCCGTGCAGAATAATATTACAACAAAATAAAAATAATAATACGAGGGCGAGAGCAGCTATCGCTTATAAATGAGTGAGCTGGACGGAGGTGTAAGCAGCAGCAGGAACGGACCAAAATCAGGGACACCCCTTACAAAATGGTAATACAGTGTGAGCCTAGGAAGCTGTTACAATATGTGGATTCTCGATAATAACGTTTTCAGACAGAGCATCAAAATATAACACTAACGTATTACATAATTTTATGATTCAAATATCAACCCTTCTATGACAAAAAATGGCAAATTCAATAGACAACCGAGTCAAATACAGGGCATCCCTGAAAAACTCAGAGACTGTTAAAAAGTACAGATGATCCTCCTCCTAAATTTGTAGCAAAGTTCTAGGCATGCTGTTCTGTCACATTTCCCAATGGAACACATCCCACAGATGACAGTCCCTACGTTTTTACTAAAGCATTGCAACCATTACCTGTTTTTATTAGGATCTGAGTAGGAAATCTGCTTCTAGAGAGGAAGGGGTGCAGCAAATCTGAAATTCAAGCAAAATAGTGCTAAAGCTGTCCAATTTATTGAGAGATAAACATTTGTTTTCAGAGTAGGAGGAGGAGTTGTGAGCATTGCTACTCTGCCCACTTTAGGCTGGCTCTCTTCAGCAGCCAGCCATTCAGAAAACTGCTTTCATTCTGTAGTTAGGTCTGTGTTGTTTCTTAAAAGGCTTCTGATTGGTCACCATTTATTTATTTTTTGTTGCGCCTTTCCTCTGCTCTTCTGTGAAGGGGAACATTCAGTGACAGGCCTGTGCTGTTTGAAGTATACATTTTTGGAGTGTTTATCAGCATTTTCATTGTATGGTTTCAGTATCTTGAAGTGTATTTAAAAAGTGGCAAAATAAACCTCCAGTGCAAATCTGCACACTAGAGGCAGTGAATGGAAAATGGTAGGGGTCAGATTCAGAAAGGAAGTGAGTATGTGCTTGAGGAAAAGTGGAAGAGACTGCCACCAAGTTAGTCTGCAAAAGAGTGGTTGAATTCAAGCAGCCGTGGGACAGGGGTGCAAAGGTTTAAAAGGGGACCTGAAGGGATGGAGCGACAAGTGACTGTTAGGGGTCTCAGTCTCGGTGGTTAGGTAGAGCAGACTGATAGACCAGTTGGCCTTCTCGTGCATTTTCTTTGTTTCTATGAAATCTGATTCATCTGTGTTTAACCCTTATTTATTTACCTCCACATCTGTGGTCAGATTTTTCAATCCTGGTCTTGTTGACAAATGTTCTAAATATGCAACATGATTGCACTACTCCTGCAAAAGGGCAGTAAATTGAAAACTTTGTTCATAAAAGGCAAATTGAACTTTACTACAGTTGGGGGGGCGTGGCCAGCAGCCGAACGGAATGCACGTATAGTCGGCTCGCTCCTGAGTGTAACCCCTAAATCCGGCATTATTTTCTATATTTCTGTGCAACGGGAAAGGGAAACTGTTTCAGTACTCACCAGCGGCTAGTCCAAAGTGGTTAAATCTACTGACGCGGTGCGAGTTACCGTTGTTTTGACTGAGCGCTTCCTTGTTTATGGAGGGCTTCCGCCTGCGCAACAACGCCTGATCTATCTATGCACAATATGGAGGCCCCAACTACGCACTCCCCGATCGCGACTGAAGGTAGTCTTGCAGAAATTAGACACATGTTTGCTGAGATTTTACACCGCATTGAAGGAGTGGATGGGGCTACTAGAAAGAACACTGAGGACATTGTGGATTTATCGCAAAGGGCGGATATCCACAAGCACAGGCTAGCTGAGGTAGAGGATGGCTGGAACAAAGTGGGGGCTAAGTTGCATGAGCAAGGTCATATGATTCAGCAATTATGGGCCCGGGTGGAAGACTTGGAGAACCGCAGCCGCCGAAATAATCTTAGATTCGTAGGGTTCCTGAAGACTGAGGGAATGATACAATTGCTTTTCTCCAAAGTGAATTGCCTTTACTGCTGGAATGCCAGTGCAGGTCTCCGTGGGAGCTGGATAGGGTGCACAGAACTCTGGCTTCCCGACCCCCCCCCAGGGGGCGCCCCCGAACTATTCTGGCCCATTTTCTTTGTTTTCAAGACCGCGAACGGGTGACGCAACTAGCACGACAGAAGGGAAAATTAACCTGGAATGGACATAAAATACAAATCTTTGCGGACTATTCATTGGAGGTCACGAATAGGCGGAAGGCCTTACAGCTGCTCGGAGGGCCTGTGCTGAACTGGGTCTTGAATACTCCCTGCGCTACCCTGCATCTCAACGAATAGTGGTTAATGGAACACCACGGGTTTTCGATAATCCGACACTAGCTGAGGATTTCATTGCTGCACAAGTGCCCAAATTAAATTGGGGTAAACTATGTTCATCCTATAGCTCGGGACCCTCGCCTGCTCAGCCCGTACTGATGGACACTGGTGGACCCATAACCCTACAGGATATGGCCGCTTCAACTTCTCACCTAGGTGGGTATATCTCGACTCCCACCTGGTCTGCTCCTCATAAATCCCCAAGGAATAAGAAGAAGAACCGAAGAAGGGACAGGATTGAAGGAGGGCACGTAGACAAAACCCCTCGGCTACGCTCCAGAAGCAGAAGCTGAAGTTGCAGCCCAGAGCCGAACTCCTCTCATGACTCCTGTGCCCCAGATATGAGTAATAATCAGTACAAAGTTCTGATGGATCTCCCTACTGAGGACGTTCGTCGCGATCTCCCTCTTCCTCCTAGGTGTCCCGGTTCGGCAGGGTCAAAATTATCAGCAGCCAAACAACTGCGTTGGGCGGAAGGGGCAGCAGGTACCTCAAGGGAGAACTCTGAGGCTCCGGCTGCTGTACAGGCCTTAGAACTCTCTGCAAGCAACATGGACAGTCCTACCTCTGCAACAATTGCAAATGGTTGATGGTTAATATTGTATGGTTTCTTTCCTTTTTGAGCTCTATAAGGTCAGGCGTGTTGGATTAACAGCCATTGCCATGTTTAAGGTACAACCACTATGTTTCGAGTTAAAGGTGTCTCCCCATTAGAGGACAGCTTAGAGCTGCCCTCTGACCTTACTCGAGCAGGCTCTTTTTTATTCTCATTTGCTGTCCTTGTTAATTCGAGGTACAGATCTGAGGATCCCAGTGCCTGTACTGGCTGGTACTCTTGTCCAATGAGCCCATGGGGCTGTTTAGGGCTTAATTTGGGGCTCTGTTCTATTGTTAACTTGCCTCGGTTACTAATACAACCAATAAGTGGTGTGTACTGGGTTTACAACTGCCCTATTTCAATACGCCGGAGGACATTACTCTGGCCACTGTTGTGTGGAAGTATGGTGTTTTTTTTTGGTTTTTGTTTTTTTTTTATACATGCTTCTCCTTAAGGGGGTTACCAAGAGAAGTGTATCCACTTGATTTTGATGGGTCTAATGGGCCACTTACCTCCCGGCGACCTCCACTGGTGTCTGGGCTTGCTTTTATGTTGAAATGACGCCAGATTGTGAAGCTGGTCATCTGTGGGTTTACAAAGGACTGAACAAAGGGGTGGGGGTGGGGTGGGTTTGTTACTTTGGGAAGGTTGAGTTTTTTGCTGTTAGTAAGGACAGTATCTGTTAATACATATTCCTGTCAGATTATAATGTTGATACTTAGGTGTTGTGTTTATATTAATATGGCAATCTTTCTAATGAGGTTTGGGGGTGCTCTGTCAATGTCTGGTGGGAAGGGAAGAGGGAGTAGGGAGGGCTTATCCGGACCCGCCATCTAGTTTTTATAAGTATAAAATCCAGTTAACATGTTGTATTTTAGGTTTGAATGGAGTCTAAATTAATATCATGGAATGTGAGGGACTTAATTCACCCATTAAACGAAAGAAGGTTTTAATTCTCCAAGAAGCTAGCTCCTGCAGTAGTCTTCTTGCAAGAGACTAAACTCTCCTCCAGGAGGCTACTAAGCTAAACAAGCTTGGGTGATCGAAGAGCTTCATAGTGTGGCCTCCACACATAAAAGGGAGTTTCATACTCTTGCACAAAAATTTGGGATGGAAGGTGGAAAACTTCATACTGGATCAGGAAGGGAGATGGATTATTATGAAGTTGTAACCCTGAAGGCCCTCTGGTGTTGGCCAATATATATGCTCCGAATCAGGATTGCCCTCAATTCTTCCATACAGTAAATCAGGCCATATTGGACTTCAACCAAAATGGAGCCCCAATTCTTTAGGGAGGGATTTAACTTAACTCTAGATCACACCCTAGACCGAGCAATAAATCCCCTGAACCCCATCGACAGACTAAGAAAGCAGTCGGGGAACTTATGTCCGAACTTGGTCTACTAGATGCTTGGAGGGTATCACACCCAGGCGTCCATGACTATACTTGTTTCTCCCCTACCCATGGCTCCTCCAGTAGGATAGACCTTTGGCTTGTATCCACTGGGATATATGAAAACGTGTCCGGGGTTTCCATTCACCCAGTATCTGTCTCTGACCATGCCCCACTTGAGTTGGTTCTTAAACGGGACTGACCCCAATATTCTCTAATCCGGGAGGCTAGACCCTTTACTGTTAGAAGACAAAAATTTCTTAATTGGTTTGGCCAGGTTGTAACAGAATATTGGACTTGATAATGACAATGGTGAGGTATCTGATTCAACTCTGTGGAGGCCTTTAAAGCCACTATTCGGGTAGGATAACTGCCTTTGCAGCAGCCAGGCGACGTACCTGGGAGGCTAATCAGAGGGCTTTGGAGAAGAAACTATATTGCTTGGAAATGGAATACAAAGCCCTAGGTAGTAAACTTCCTTCCCCTGAATTATTAGCACAGTTAGCCAGTACCCATATGTCCCTCAGTGCTCATTTATCGTGGCAGGCCGAGCTAAACCTTAGACACATGCGCCATGCGTATTGGGAAGGGGGAGAAAAGGCCAGCAAGTTATTGGCCTATTGTCTTAAGCGCCAACATGCTTCTAAGATGATATATGCTCTGGCAGATTTGTCGGGCAATCCTTGTCGGACTAATTCAGGGATTAATTTGATCATGTCCCAATTTTATGAAAGCTTATATGCGTATCCAAACCCCTCTGACCCAGCTCAGATCCAAGCTTACTTATCCCTATTATCTATCCCCAGTATTTCCAGTAAGGATACTATGCTATTAGAATCCCCCTTTACAATTGAAGAAATTGCCCAAGCGACTTTTGCTCTGAACCTACGTAAATCCCCTGGGAAAGATGGACTCCCTATTGATCTATATAGACTCCCTGGTGTTAACTTGGCCCCCTATCTGGCCCGGGTTTTTCGGCACTCCCTAACAGTTGGTCAACTACCTCCCTCAATGAGAGAAGCTGTTATTACAGTACTTCCAAAAAAAGGGAAAGACCCATTGTCTCCAGGTAGTTATCGCCCTATTTCCCTAATCAATGCGGATACTAAGATATTGGCTAAAGTTATCGCCTCCCAGCTGGAACCTCTCTTGCAAGACCTGGTCGGTCCCTCCCAAGTGGGCTTTGTGAAAGGCTGGTCAGGATCCGACCATCATAGAACACTGGGGTCATTGATGTATTTCGCCAAATTCTCGCCAATCCCTCAGTAGCTATGGCCTTCGATTTGAAAAGGCTTTTGATTCAGTTGAATGGGCCTATTTATTTCATACTCTGTCCATTATGGGTTTTGGCCCTGAATATATTGCTTGGATAAAGTTGTTGTACTCTGCCCCTTTAGCCTCGGTGATGACCAATGGCAGAATGTCTAGGCCCTTTCAATTGCAAAAGGGCACGAGACAGGGCTGCCCCCTCTCTCCACTATTATTTGTTTTAGCTATGGAACCCCTGGCTATTGCATTAAGGTCCTCCTGTGACATTCCCGGGATCCAGGTGGGGGACGTTAATTATAAGACCTTTCTTTATGCAGATGATCTGCTTATTACGACTGAACATACTCAATCGGGGATGCAGACTATTTTCCGAATCCTGAATGAGTTTACCAAGATATCAGGGTTAAAGTTAAACCAATCCAAAACTGAAGTTCTTCCATTAAATGCCTCAGCCTCACGATCGGATTTTACTGTCTTAGGGCTAAAGTGGTCCCCACTGGGTATTAAAATACTTGGGTATTATTCTACACCCAGACCCTCTTAAAATGCTTGTGGCCAATTTCAATTCTCTGATTGACTCGCTCAGGGTTGATATGGGAAGATGGAAGGCATTAAAGCTTTCACTGGCCGGGAAAATTGATTCGATCAAAATGATGGCTGCTCCGAGGATGCTCTATCTGCTGGCTCAATTCCCTTTGTCTATACCCCTGAAATGGTTTCAGAAATTGGAGACCCTTATGGGGGATTTCATATGGGAAGGTGCCCCCCCCCCAATTTAGCAAATTGAAACTCCGGCAGCACTGGAGAAGGGGGGGTTGGGGTCTCCCCTGGTTACAGTGGTACCACATGACTTTTGTGCTGGCCCAGACCCTTAGATGGTTTTCCAAAATTGGACAAGGCTCCCCGCAGTGGCTTCACATAGAAGGGTCCCTAATTCATGCTGTTTCTCCAGCGGTCATTTTATATGCTAAGAAGAAATCACCCACGAACCTTTCCCCTCCCATATTACTTTCTGTTCAATATTGGAAACAAGCTATGACCATGCTGGGTTACGATCCAGCCCCATGGGAATTCATGCCTTTATGGGACAATCAGGCTCTGAAAATAGGGGAATCTACCCTGCATTGGGAAATGTGGAAAAAAAAGGGCTTAACCTCAATACATGATCTTTTCATCCCGGGGACAATTGTTATGGATTCTTTTGAGTCTCTGAGGGTGAGGTATCAGCTTCCGTCTTCTCATTTTTGGAGATATCTTCAGTTAAGAGATGCTGTATTTCATCTTCCAAAGTCATCTTTTGGTAACTCTTCACAAAAACTAATGCATCCTATTGGTGCATGGACTAGAGTTACCAAGAGTAGAGCTAGTAATATATACAGTGCACTCAGGGACTGCACTCCGGACCCTACTCAGTGTGCTAGGCTGCGATGGGGGGAAGATTTTCAGACCTCGATTTCAGAACAACAATGGAAGGATGGGTGGGTACGTATTCATTTGGCTTGTCAAGATGGCCGCATGAGGCTTATCATGAACAAAACCTGTCATAGATGGTATAGAGACCCGGCGAAATTAGTCAAAATGGGACTTATCCCGGTTAATACTTGTTGGAGATGTGGCAATCAAGGAGCTCATCTTCTGCATGTTCTCTGAGACTGTCCGAACCTCCTACAGTTTTGGAATTCCATACAGCACATGTGTCAGCAACTGTTCCCTGATATAGTCCCGGGTCCCGGCCTACTTCTTTTGGGCTGTGGCAACTGGAGACCCCTTAAGTATAGCCTAGGGGCGAGGGATTACTATGGTCGGGCATTGGCCAAGGGCTTATCCTGATGAAATGGAGATCCCTGACAGCCCTACCTTTCATCAGTTTCTTTTAGCCCTAGCCCAAGGGCCGATTTGAGAGGATCTCGAGTTTTGCCTATGGTTTCTACTGATATAACCATTGTCGGCAATCAGATGAAGGTCAGAGTACTGTCATAATACTGCTTCTAATCACACTGCTCTGACTCTCCATTCATTTATAAGGTGGTGACACTCTCGTGCTCTCTCCTCTGCTTGTAAGTCCTCCCCCCATCGCCTCTTCTCATATCTCCTTTGGATAGACTTATATACAAAAAAAAAAGATTGCCTATGTTGTAAATAGTTGATATTATAATCACATGTGAGTTCAACACACTTATGGTAGAGTGATTACACAGTATTGATTTCTTTGTCATATCCCTAGTTAGGGTGATCATATTTCATATTAATTTATGTTCTCCTTGGTGGATAGTACTCAATCCGCTACAAATTATCTTCTCGTTTGGTCATCTTTTAGGGGGTGACAATATATGTGAATGGAAAGCCTATATGGTCACTACAAACCGACGGATTGTTATGTCAATTATTATGATTGTTTAATTCTAACTTCTTGTCATGTATGATCTCTCTATGTTATTCCTCTGCCATGTGTATGACCTGCCTTAAGTCAACAATAAAAATGTTTAACTACAAAAAAAACTTTACTACAGTTAGTGCTGAGCCCTTATTTTTGTTCATAAAAATGCTCTTAACTTCAATAATTTGGGTAACATGAGACATCCTCCTTTAGAGCCTTCTGTATTGATTTTTTTAAGCCACTGACTACATTACCCTCATAAACATACAATTTGACACTAGGTAAGGACCACAGGGGCCATCCTAGTCTGCTAATTTTCTTCACAAACTTCATTATGCAGCCGTGGTTGATCTGACAAGAATTTGTTTCTACTTATGATGCCCAACCCTATGCATCCCAGTATCCCCCCGGCTCTCCTTACTGACTTTTCACGTTGCTTACCCACCTTTAGGTCATCTGATATGACTACCCCAGGTCCCTTTCCATTACTGTTGTTGTTAGTATCTCCCCTGCCATTGTGTACTCTTCTCTTGGGTTTTGTTTCCCAGGTGCATTAATTTGCACTTTTGCATTGAATCTAAGTTGCCATACGTCTGACCATTCCTCCAACTTTGCCAAGTCCCTTCTCATCCTTTCTAACCACCCTTGTGTATCAACTCTGTTACAGATCTTTGTGTCTTCTGCAAAGAGGTATACCTTCCTTCCAGACCCTCTGCAATGTCACCTATAAAGACGTTAAAGAGGACTGGACCCAGTACTGAGCCCTAAGGTACCCCACTAGTAACCCCCCTTTCTTCAGAATGAGTTCCATTCACTATTACCTTCTGTGTCCTGTTGTGCAGCCAGTTTGCTACCCAGGCTACCACCCTGGGACCCACTCCCAGTCTGGCTAACTTGATTATTAATCTTTTGTGCGGGAATGTGTCAAATGTATTGCTAAAGTCTAGGTAGGCCATATCCACAGCCCCTCCCTGGTCTATTACTTTGGTCACTCAGTCAAAGAAATCAATTAGATTCATCTGACAGGACCTTCCTGCTGTGAGTCCATGTTGCTTTGGGTCCTCTGCCCCGCTGGCCTCTAGGTTCTCAACAATTCTTTCTTTCAGAAGTGATTCCATCATTTTCCCTAACACTGAGGTCAAATTAACAAGTCTGTAGTTTCCTGCTTTGCCTTGCTCCCACTTTTGTGAAGGGAATCACATCTGCCCTACTCCAGTCCTCAGGTACCACCCCATCCTCCCATGATTTGTTAAAAGTGTGGCTGTGGTGTCACTAGGTCCCCTTAGTTCTTTTTAGGATTCTGGGGTGAACTCCCAGGCCCCATTGCTTTGTCCACCTTGAGTTTTAGGAGTTCTTTCAGGGCTCTTTCTTCTGTAAATGGACTGGTGTCAACCCCTACCCAGAGTGCTTCTATTGTTTGGTTTAGGTAACCTCCTCTTCTTCTTTGTGAATACTGAGCAAAGTATTAATTCAGTATCTCTGCCTTTTCACTGTCTCCCTTGGCCCACCTCCCCTCTCCTTTATTAATCTTCACTATCCCTCCCTTAACCTTTCTATGCTCCCTAATGTACCTATAAAAGGTGTTATCCCCCTTCTTAACTGAGTTGGCTATCTTTTCCTTGGTTTGGGCCTTTGCTATTCTGACTGCCTTCCCCACTTCTTTCTGCTTTACTTGATACAGTTCCCTGTCATGCTCCTTCTGTGATTCCTTATACTTTTTGAATGCAGCCTTTTTCTCCTTAACCTTCCCTGCCACCTCTTTTGAGAACCATAGTGTTTTTAACTCCGCTTGTTTTCTTTTTTTGTTTCACACAAAGGCTTGTTGCCTTATGATGGCAGTTTTGATTTTTCTCCATTGTTCTTCCACCCCTCCTTTCTGACCATTTGCTAGTGCATTCCTCAGGTATTCACCTATTTTGCCAAAGTCAGCCCTTCTAAAGTCCAATATCCTTGTTTTTGTATGGCTTGTCTCTATGGTTGTGCTTATTGTGAACTACGCTGTACAGTGGTCGCTTGTTCCCAGATGTCTACTGACTTCTAAATCTGTGATCCTCTCTCCATTTGAGAGTACCAGGTCTAATATTGCTCCCTCCCGAGTGGGCTCCAACACTAGCTGTCTAAGGCATGCCCCCTGTAGGGCATCGAAAATGACCCTGCTCTTGGATGTGGCTGCAGTACATGTCGTCCAGTTAACATCTGGCATATTCAGATCCCCCATCAACAGTATCTCCCCTTTTTCAGCCATTTGGAGAATGTCCTCTATCATTTTGTTGTCCATTTCCTTCCCTTGAGATGGGGGTCTGCATACAACCCTGTGCGGATTGTGATTCCATTCCCTGTCTCCAAGGTGACCCACAGTGCTCTTGTCCTCCCCCTTTACTTTTTAGTTCTGTAGCTTTGATCCCTTCCCTAATGTAGAGAGCTACTCCACCTCCTATTTTACCCTCGCTGTCCCTTCTGTAGATTGTGTACCCTGGTATGTTGACATTCCACTCATGGTTCTCCGTGTACCATGTTTCCGTGACTGCCACAATATCCAAGTGTTCCTTTTCCATCAGGGCTACTAGCTCAGGAAGCTTGTTTCCCAGACTACGGACATTGGTACTCATTGCTCTCCATTTAATGTTGGCTTTATCTCAGAATATCAGCAGAGCAAGCGCCGGAGAGGTGAGCCACTATACTACCTGTTTACAGATTTGAAACATTGCATTAACCGTCTAACAGATTTGCAAGAAAGTATAAAAAGAAAAATGAGGAACTGTTTGGAGTCACGTGTTAAGAAAGCAAAACATCCAGCTAGAAAACTGATGAACAGACAGAGAAGCATGTTATATGAGACGGCAGTGCTGGTGAGGAAAATAGAAGTGGTGAGGGAGAAATGAGCCTATATGGATAGGATCTGAAGTAACTATTGCTTTGCTGTGAACTAAAGAATTCTGAAATCAACATACAATGAGTGGAGTGAATCATTTTGAATAGCTTGAATATCGAATAAATATGCATACTTTAAAAGAAAAGGATGTTAAATGAAGATTATTTAAGCAAGCTTAGAGCTGAATAATTCAGCCTGAATTGCTAAACGCAGCATTCATGCTGTATCCTTAATAGGTGGATCTGACCAGAAAAATTTAGGTTAAGTTTGGAGCACACATGAAATCATTTTAAACTATTCAGGTTGTTTAGCTGAGAATTCAAAAGTGATAGGGTACACTCTAATCAGAACAGATAGTTAGCAGTATAAGGCAATGATGAATACATCTAAATGGGTGGAATTAAGAAATATAGAATCATAGAAATGTGACGGCAGAAAAGGACCCTCTTGGCCCATTGGGTCTGCCCTGTCCCACCCTCCCTACTTGCCCCCCTCACCCAGAGATCCCCGTCTTCCCCCTGGACAACCCCTTATGTCCGTCCTATGCCCTTTTGAATCCTTTCACCGTTTCAGCCCCCACCACCTCCTCCTCTGGCAGCCTGTTCCAGGGTTCCACCACCCTCTCAGTGAAGTAACACCCCCTCACATTTTCCATAAACCTTCCACCCTCCACCCTCAGTCTGTTTTCTCCTAGTTCTTCCAGCCCCTACCTTTCCTGTGAATAAGCTCTACCCTACTTTATTGATCCCTTCATGTACTTAAATGTTTCTATCATGTCCTCCTCCCTTCTGGTCTCCAGTGGGTACAATCCAACACCCTAAACCTTTCCTCGTAGGGCTTCCCATTCAACCCATGTACCATCTTAGTGGCCCTTCTCTGAACCCTTTCAATCCCATCTATGTCCTTACGTAGGTGAGGTCTCCAGAACTGGACCCCCTACTCCAGGTGAGGCCTCACCATGGATTGGTAAAGCGGCATCAGCACCTCCCTCTTTCTGCTTCTTATAAACACCTCTTCCTATGCACACCAGTATTCTAGTCACCTTGCCCAATACCTTGCTACATTGGGTTCCCACCTTAAGGTTGTCTGAAATTATGATCCCCTGACCCCTCTCCTGCTCAGTTGCCTTCATTTCATCCCCCTTCCCAGTGTGTAACTTGCTTGTGTGTTATTCCGTCTCATGTGCATTATTGTGCATGTTTTTGGCATTGAATTTCAGCTGCCATGTTTCCGACCACCCCTCCAGCAGCCTGAGATCTTCCTTCATAGCCTCCACTCTCCCTCTGGGGTGTCTACTCTATTGCAGATCTTTGTATCACCTGCAAATAGGCAGACCTTCCCCTGCAGTCCCTCTGCTATGTCGCTGATATAGATGTTAAACAGGATGGACCCCAGCACTGACCCCTGAGAGACCCCTCTCGTCACTCCTACCTCCGTGGAATGTACCCCATTTATCCCCAACCTCTGACTTCTACCAACTAGCCAGTTCTCCACCAACCTTGGTATTTTCTGTCCCACCCCCAAACTCTCCAGTTTATTTATCAGCTTTCTGTGGGGAACAGTATCGAAGGCTTTTCTGAAGTCCAGATAGGCCACGTCCACTGCCCTTCCCTGATCAACCACCCTTGTCACCCAATCAAAGAACTCAATCAGGTTCATCTGATATGACCTCCCTTGTGTGAAGCCATGCTGATGGATGTCCTGCAACCCACTATCCACCAAGTAGCTCACCACCCTTTCATTTAATATCGCCTCCATCACCTTACCCACCACCAAAGTGAGGCTGACCGGTCGATGATTGCTCACCTCCTCCCTGCTGCCACTTTGGTGAAATGGCACCACGTCTGCCCTCTTCCAGTCTTTTGGCACCCACCCTGTATCCATGGATAAGTTAAACAGCATTGCTAGTGGTGCCACCAGCTCCTCCCTTAGTTCCCGGAGTACCCTAGGATGCATGGCGTCCAGACCCATAGCCTTGTCCAACCTCAGCCTACCTAATTCTTCTGACCCTGTCCTCACTGATCAGGCTAGGATCCACCCTTATGTCATCCCGTCCCCTCCCCCTTAACACTGGTCCCCTTCCTTCCTTCCCCTTCCACCATGAAAACCGAGCTGAAGTACCTATTTAGTACATCCACCTTCTCGAAGTCCCCTTCCATTTGTACTCCCCCCCTCTCCTTTCACCCTTACTATCCCCTGCCTTGCCTACCTCTTCTCACCCATATACCGAAAAAACGTTTTATCGTCCCTTTTGGCCTTTTTAGCATATCTCTTCTCCGTTTCTGCTTTTGCCTTCCTAATCCTCTGCCCCGCCACCCTCAGCTTCTCCCTGTAGGTTTCCCTTTCTTCCTTCCCCTGTGTCCTCTTATATTCTTTGAATGCCCTTTTTCATTCCCTTATTGCCTCCCTCACTTCCCTACCTCACCTTCCTTATGCAGGTTTACGTGGCTTTTAGTGACCCCCCCCTTAACTGAATTCCATAATTCCTCCACTTCCCCTATTTTCTCCTTCCCCTCCATTTCCTTCCTGAAAATCTCCCTCATTCTGGGAAAATCTGCCCTCCTAAAATCCAGGACCTCTGTGATGGTTCTACTCGCTTCATTCCCTGTCCTAACCCTGAAGCGCACTGTGTTATGGTCGCATGCACCTAGGCTGACACCCACTCCAACTCCTTCCACACTATCCTCATTGGTGAGTACCACGTCGAGTATGCTGCCACCCCTAATTAGCTCCCTAACCAGCTGCTGCAGGAAAGTTCCCTGGAAGGACTCGAGGATCTCCCTTCTCCTGGCCAACCTAGCTGATGAAATATCCCAGTCCACATCTGGGAGGTTAAGGCCACCCACCAACAGAATCTCCCTCTTGATTGCCTTCCTTTGAACTGCCTGCAACATCTGCATGTCCACTTCTTCCCTGCATTGGAGGTCTGTAAGCCACCCCAGTCTTATTGATGCCCCAGACCATTTTTTCTAGCATGACTCGCAAGATTTCTGCCCTCCTGCTCCTCCTGCCTTTCTGTATCCTTAATAACCTCCTGATGTACAACGACTCCCTCCCTTTTTGCCAGCCCTATCCTTCCAGAAAAGCCTGTACCCTGGGACCCTACTTCCCAGGTGTGATGCTCCAATCACCAGGTCTCCGTTACGGCTACAATATCCAGGCCCTTCCCCATCATGGCCTCTAAGTCCGCCATTTTGTTCCCTAAGCTTCTGGCATTTGTGGAAGTCCTTTCACCATACATCCCCTCTCTGCCATCTCTCCTTCCTTCCTGTTTCTTCCCTGCTCTCTTTATGGGGAGTGCTTGCTAGTCCATTCTCACTTCCTGTTAAACTCTCACCCACCCTAACCTTGTACTCCTCCCTACCAGTTTAAATCTCTCCTTAAGACATTATCAATATATCCTTGCAGACCCCCCTCAGCACTCTTGCCACCCCTCTCACTTAGATGTTGTCTATCCATCCAGTATAAGTCCTCATCCTCCCATGTGCCCCCCCCACCCACTCTCCTATTCAGGTGAACCCTTCCTTCCCGCACCATGCCCTAAGCCATTGGTTGAACTCTCTAATTCTTTTCTGCCTAGCAGTGCTGGCACAGGGAACTGGCAAGACTTCTGAGAATGCCAAGGATTTTGCCTCTTCCATGCATCCCTTTGCCAGTGCCTTGAACCTACTCTGGATCTCATCCACTTCATTACTCGCCAGACCATTTGTCTTTAAATGAATGATTAGGTGTGATTTTCCCACCACCCTTGTACACTCCCTGATGTTTTGCATTGCCCTTCCAGCTGCCATCACCGGTTCACAAAAGACTGACCTCTACTTGTATGTAGGCCCCCTCCTGATCCAATGTATCCCCTTAATGATGGAGTCCCCAAATACTATGGCATTCTCCACCTCCACAGGTAAAGGACCTGATCTTGTTCCTGGTGGGCCCTTCCTCCTGGTCCCTTCCTTTCTAATTGCACCCCCCAGTCCTGAACTGCCTTCTTGACCCCACTGGTCCCCCAGTTCCTACCTGTTTTCACCCTGGTGAAAGATTTCAATCTCTTATCTGCCTGTCTTCCTCCTCCCCTCTGTTCCCTTATTTCTACCTCCCTAGCCTCCCTGTTCTCCTTGAGGAAATTGAGCATGGCTGATAACGTAAAGTCCCCACTGCTTGCAGGTCCCAATACTTCCTGTTATGTGTATATGAATGCTGATTATTATGTTTGCTTACACGCACGTGCAAGAAACATAGTGCCACCATACGAGAATTCATAGGTGTGCCTCCCTACTTCCAATGCCCTGCTGCCTTTTGCAGACATGGCCCCACCGCGCCAATGAATATAAGAGCTGTCTATGACAGTGTTTGCAAATGCAGTGGCATACAGTTCAAAGCAAAGCACTGCAGCGTGTAGTCAATTTGCATACTGCGTCGGCAGTATGCAAAGTGCCTACACGTTGGCACTGCACTGAAAGAGTTGTCATAGACAGCTCCTTTCCACTCCCCCAAACAAGTAACATGCTGGGAGCCCACCCCAGCATGCTCATGCGCTCCCCCACACACAGTATGTCCGACGGTGATGCCCAACTCTGTCAGCGGGCTGTGCCCACCCCATCAGCCTTCCAGGTGCCATGCTGGGAGCCCACCCCAGCTTGGCAAACGTCCATCTGCTGGCCCCCAAACACATTTCCAGGTGCCATGCTGGGAGTCTGCTCCCATCCTAGCGTGGCAAACCTCTCTATGGCTGATGGGGTGCCCAATCCCCCATCGGCTCTGCTGCCCCCCAAAAATACTTCCAGCTGCCACGCTGGGAGCCCGCCCCAGCATGGCAAATGTCCCACGGCATCTTCCTAAAAGAAAAAAAGCCTACAAAGAAAAACATCCCTCGCTGATTGTCTTGACCTCCTCCCACCCGCGCCCACCCTCTGCGCACACCTCCCCACACCTCCCTTAACACCATACATACCTCCAGAGTCCAGCGTGACGCTATTCAGTGGACCGGGAACACGTCTGCACTCTTCAAAGCCGACCGCGAACTGAGGAAATGCCGGTAAGCTGTATATCAGAATAAATAGGGTTTTTTCAACTTTGATGCATTTTTCAGGCATTTTGGGCAATTTTTTCACCAAATTTTCAACATGGGGTTTTTGTGACCCCCACCTCATGAATTCTTACACTGTCATTTTGTTATTCGGTCCCGAAAGGTGATTTCACGGTCACTGCATGAAACCATCTTTCAGGACCAATGTATGAAATGACAGTGTCACAGTTCATGAGGTAGGCCCCTAAATCTCTATGTTGAAAGTGAAAGAATTCTAAAATGATTCTTTTATCTGAGCGTCGTTGAGCAGTTCCTATCTGCCTTCAGAAGTTTGTGAATTTTTAATATTTGCACGCCAGATTTTCATTATTGCCATTTTACCACACCTCCTTATGAGCATTACAGCTGCTGTCATTCTTCGCAGATCTCGCCTAAATGTGCTTCCGCATGTAGGGCAATAATTGCGCAGTTGTGTGCGAAATCAATGTTTGGGACACATTAAGAAAATCACAGTGACACTGTTCATGAGCAGATGTCTTAAATGGCTATGTTGAAAATTTGGTGAAAAAATTCCCAAAAAAGACTGTTTTACGAGCATGTGTTTCGCAGTTCCTACGCACGCTCGTAAGTTCACAAATGTTTAATATGTGCATTCCAGATTTTCAACATTGCCATTTTACCATACCTCCTTATGAGCAGTACAGCTGTCATTCTTCATATCTTGACCAAAATGTGTTTCTGAGCATGTAGCGCACAATGGCGCAGTCGGTGTGCAAAATCAATGTTTGGGACACATTAAGAAAATCACAGTGACACTGTTCATGAGCAGAGGTCTTAAAATGGCTATGTTGAAAATTTGGTGACAAAAGTCCATAAAATGACTGTGTTACGAGCGAGCATTGCGCTGTTTCCACGCACCCTCGTAAGTTCATGAATTTGTAATATTTTCAGTCAAGATTTTCACCACTGGCATTTTTCCACACTTCTTTATGAAAAGTACAGCTGTAATTTTTCACAACATGGCTGAAATGTGTTTTCCACTTTCTATAGAAATGCGGTTGCTGTGGGAAATCACAGTTCGGAACAGATTAAGAAAATGACAGTGACACTGTTCATGAGCAGAGGTCCCAAATGCCTGTGTTGACAATCTGCTGTAAAAATCCCTAAAGTAATTACATTAAGGGTGTACGTTGTGCAGTTTCTATGCACGCTCGTGACCACAGTTTTTGTTAATATTTTACTGCTGATTTTCAACATTGCCATCTTTTACACCTCCCCATGAACAGTACAGCTGTCATTTTTCACATCCTGTTCGAAATGTGTCTTCGTACCTGTGGTGCCAAATGCCGTAGTCAGTGTGCAAAATCAGCTTTTGGCTAACAAACTGATATTACCACTGTTCATAAGGTGGGGGTCACAAAAAACCCATGTTGAAAATTTGGAGTGAAAATACCAATGAAGGTCTGAGGCGTTAGGGCTTCTGACCAAAATGCCTCACCCTGTAGAGACTGACAGGCATCATGGGTGTGACTTGGGATTGTCACCTGTAATGCTCATACCATTCCACCCCCACCCACACCCTGTAGCCAGTGAGAGGCATCGAGGTGTGCCTTGGACTCTTCGGCCCCAAAGTTCACCCCATTCTCCTATTCCGCACCCATCTCACCATATTTTCTGATGGAATGGGGTGAGCATAGGGCCAAGACCCCAAGGCACACTGTAACACGTGTTGTGTCTGCAGGGTAGGTGTGGTGAAATTGCATAGCTGTTATGCCTGACAACCCAAAGGCACACGCCACCAATGCCAATGCCAGCAAGCAAACATTCGGCATTGACAAATGCTTGTATTTTTAACAACACTGGAGAGAGATTTACTTCAGCCCAACAGAAAAGAGATGCTAATGTCTGGGAACTGCAAGCAGCAGGGACTTTACACAAAGTGTTATCAGCCATGCTCAGTTGCTCTGGCTTAGTCTTCCATGTGACTTCTTGGGAGGGGATTATCAAATATATTTCTTTTCCTACTTGCAAGGGTTAGCGCCACAGTGATTGTAGAAATACTTACTTGCTGACACAGGGGCCAGGATAGTCAGACTGCTCCTGGCAGAGGCGCAAGTGTGGGCGCAGCACAACTGGGATGCACTGTGGCCAGGACCAGGTAATATTCAACAGTGCTGCACCATGGCGCAGCACCATTGAATATGGCACAGACCGCACATGGCACAATGGGACTGCGCCGGCGCAAGCCACAGCAAGGGAGCACAGGGATGCGCCAGTGCAAATGCAAATGAGCTGGGTGCATCACCCATGACATTCAGCTGAGGGCATGCAAATGAAGCCGTAATATATGCAAGGTGCAAATGGGGCCATTTGCATGTTATTATGGACCCATTTGCATGCCTTGTATAGGACAGCCAGATAATTAGCCTGGCGCCCTGCACAGCATGACATGTGCACAGTGGGGTCCCAGGGCATCCCTGCTCCATAGCCATGATCACCACTAGATCCCTTAAATGACTTCCTGGTAGTCTAGTGGTACCCTCCCTCCCGTGTCCCCGATCACGGTAAAGTGCTCATCAGATAATTCCTGATAGTTCTGGGTGGTGGCTCCCCCTCTCTGGTGTCCCTGATCAGGTCTGTACTTGTGCCCCTGGTGGCTGGTAGGCCTCGCCTGCCAGTCGCATCCGCTCATATTCCTGGTTCAGTGGGCTTTCATTCTCCCACTATAATTTTCAGCGCACCCCGCCTCCCCCACATTATTGGCGGGTGGCTTCAACCTGCCCGCATAGCTGTGCCCAGCTGCCTCGAATGACGATGCAGTATGTTGCAGCTCATTGGTTCACACGTGGGACCACTGGCTTGCAGGGCATTGTACTAGACAGTCCCAAATATGTGAATGAAGTCATCTCATATTTGAGCCTGTCTAGTACAGTATGCCCAAGCCCAGTGGTCCACACTCAGGACCAATGGGCTTACAGCCCATACTGTACCTGTCATCTCGGAGGGCAGCCAGGAGATATGAGGGCATTTTGTAGCTGCCCACCGATGCGAAGGGGAGCGGGTGGGCAAGGGGTTCTCTGTGGGTGGGGGGTGGGGTGCCACTGGATTACCAGGGAATCACCCCATGGAGTTCACCGCCGATCGTGGCAACGGGCGGGGTTACCACCAGCACACCAGGGCTTTAATTTACAGGGATTTACTGGTGATTGGGGACACAGGAGGGAGGGGGGTACCACTAGACTACCAGGGAGCCATGGGTGCTTGTGGACGGTGTTCTGGGTGGGTGGGTGGCCACCTACGGCTGACGGCTGCTGTGTTGCACCCTGCAGTACAGTAGCCCACCTGTGGGTGGCCAGGATTTGTTCCCTCTTGTCATGGGCTCAACTTTGAGCCCCCCTATGTGGCCCAATGCAGGATTGCGTCAGCATATGCGCTGCACATCCCGGGCTGAATATCGGGATGTGCTGCATATGCATGGGCACATCCCCTGCATCTGTGCCGCATACAATTACATTGCGCCTTGGCACATCGGGATTTGCACTGTGCCTGGCAGCCTTTCCAATATCCCACTGGGGCAGAATGCGGGGTTGAACTGGTGCAACTCTGTTGCGCCATGCGCAACCCCTTTGAATATCCAGGCCAGGGTGTAAAGGAAAGCACTTTGAATTGAAGGAGATGTTAGCAGACGAGCTGGCATTCTTTTAACGCTTCAAGACTGATGAGTTGGCAATGGGCTGAAAAAATCACGTTTTAGGATTACAGGATGCAAGATCATTTTTTTGTTGCTTTACATAAATAAACAGCACACAGCAATAGCAAATAATGGGATAGGCTACAAGTAAAAAAACAGCATATACACCATCAACACATGCCTGCTTTCATCTGGTGTTTCATTCTTAGGACAACCTTGAGCATAGGTCATAAGTCTGGATACAAGTCAAATGGCTGCAACAGCCACAATAAACTCGCCGCTATTTCAGTGGTAGAACTCCCTGACCTGATCCCCCATATTTGTGTCCAACCTTGCTTTAAACATACCATGTGTGGAGGCATTTACCACTTCCTCTGGCAACGCATTCCACATGTTCACCACTCTCTGATTAAACCATAATCTTCTTTTAGAGGTTCTAAAAAATTCCCCCTTTAATTGCATACAGTGACCTCTAATAGACCTGTCTGTCTGTATTTTCTTACACAGCCCAGCAGATTCCAACAGGCTATCATCTCTGAATGCCCTAAATACAAAAAATTAGGTCACCTCTCATCCTCCTGTATGTCATAGAGAAAGGTCAAGCATCTGTAACCTCGCAGCATAACATTTATCCTTAACCAGAACAATTTTTCAGTAAATCTCCTCTGGACCTGCTCATAAGATTTTGTAATACCAACACTCTGTGGTGTGGAAAACGGAGCTCCATACTCCAGGATTGGTCTAACCAATGTTCTATACAGGGCAATAGAACTTCCCTCTTCCTACTGCGTAAATTTCTAATTATACCAGGTATCTCTTCTCAGCTAATCACAACACAGAATGACTGTCAGTTATTCTGTCACAAACTACAGGTACAAACATACAGAGTCGGTTATTCAACAAAACCCCACCTACAGTCATTTAATGGCCCTCTAGCCACGCCCACAGTCATTTAATGGCCCTCTAAGCATGTCCACAGTCGTTTATCCACATTTCCTTTCATTACTGTCCAGTCACAGTCCTACACACAGTGAATTTCATTCACAGTCAGTCACCCTATCTAACCAATTTTCACACGCTAACACGTTTCTAATCCAACTTGCATAATATGTACAGCCTACCCCTCATTTCTATGCAACAGTAAAACAATTTCAGCAGACATCACATTTAACTCGCAGCACACATAAAATCCCCTCCGTGTCTGTGAGCTGTAGTGCTGCGGGACCGAGGTAAACTCATTTATAAGTAAGTGATGATTTTTTGGCTTGCATGTCTGAGAAAGTACCAATATCAAACACTTACTGGCACATAGATTATTTAAAGTTGGTCTGATATAAAGAACAGTAGAACCCTTTTTATTTTCTGTTTTGAAATTGATACTGTGATTCTCGACATCCGATTACCAGTTTTGGTAATGAGCATGTTCAAAATCACTTATTCTATTTCACAACAGAAAATAAAAAGGGTTCTAGCCTCATTTTTAAATCAGACCAACTTTCAAATAATCTATCTGCCAGTAAGTGTTTGATATTAGTGCTTTAGACATACAACCCAAAAATCATCACTTAGTCTAAATGAGCTTCATACTTGCTCTCGCAGCACTACAGCTCACACACGCAAGAAGCACCACATGCGTCTCATGAAGTTAAATTTAATTTGACTAAAAATACATTTTTACCACAAGTTCTAGAGGTATATTAGTAATATTCAGTTTTGTAAGTATACTGCAATAACCGGCTTCTGATACTTCACAAAACTGAATGTTATCACTTAAATATATTACTCATAATTTGATTAGCTATTTTAATTGACTCCTTGTTATGATCTTCAAAACCCAGGTCATTGGAGATAATTACCCCCACATCTTTCTCACTAGTTATGTCACTTAAAACCTTATTATTTAGTACATATTCTGCTCTGGAGTTATTGTGTCCAAAATGAATCACACTACACTTATTTTCATTAAAGGATAATCTATGTTCTATTGCCCATTGTTGTAAATAGTTCAAATAACACTGTAACTGTTGAATGGACTCGACGTTATTAACTATGGCTCCCACCTTTTGTGTTGTTAGCATATTTACGTATCCACACTCCATCTGAACCTTGCATGCCCGAGGTGAAGGTGGAAAAAGAGTTGGGCCCAAGACTGATCCCTGTGGCACACCACCAGACACAACACCCCACTCAGAAACGAACCCTCTTATTCGCACTCTTTGTAATCTGTTTGAAAACCATGACTGAATCCATTTCTTAAGGCCTGAGTCTACCCCCATGTCTCTTAATACCTCCAATAACCTTAGATGAGATACAGAGTCAAAAGCCCTGTTATAATCTAAACACATTACATCCACACGGAACCCCTCATCCAGTGCTCTGCTAACAGGCTCAGAAAAGTCCAGGAGGTTTGTGACACATGACCTCCCCACAGCAAAATCCATGCAGGGTTACATCCAAGATATCCAAACTTTGTAAGCCATCAATCACAAACTGTCTAATGAACCCCTCAACTAGTTTACCAACCTGAGACATTATGCTTATAGGTCGATAATTCCCAACATGTGATTGATTCCTTTTTGTAAATACTGGAGTGATATATGCTATTTTCCAATCATGCACAACTTCCCTGGAGGTCAGTGATCTTTTAAATAACAGGGTGAGTTGACCTGATAGTTCTTCTGCCAGTTTACTCAGGAGCATTGGGTGTATTTCATCGGGCCCACAAGACTTGCTCACATCCAAGCTTATCAATCTCTTATAAGTATCTACCCTGGTGATTACAGATTCATTGCACTCCTTATCACTGCTATTATTAAATGTACCCTGTCCATCCTGTCTTTGATATACTGATAAAAAATAACCATTAAATTTATTTGCCATATCCACCTCATTGTCAATAATAGACTCCCTATCGGTAATATTACTTACAGTAAATGCATATTTCCTGTCCTAAAGCTCCCAGTATAATTGTAAAACTACTCCCCATTGTCTTTTGCACTTGCTACAGCTTGTTCTACCTTTGATGTTGCCCTTTTTATAGCCAACTTACATTCTTTAATCAATCTAGTGTATTTTTCAGCTTTTATAGCAGTAGGACATTTTTTTAATTTTGTGTATGTCCTATTCCTTTTTTTGATTAGTTTCTGAATTCTGTGAGAAAACAACACAGGAATCCTACCTCGTTTATTATATTTTTTAGTCACAGGGACATAATTGTCCATGTACAAATACATGAGGTCACTCCCTCAATGACAACATTTAGTAACTAACTAAGCTGGCATAGCTGAAGACAAGCATGATGGCGTTCCTTCAGGTAAACCAGGGGTCTTGAAACTGACATTTTAAATAATAAAACATAACAGGAGACTTTTGTTTTCATGTTCAGACATCCAATTTTATTTTCAGGTAGTGCTAAATGTAGTAAACAGTAGAACCACGTTTGTACATTTGCCATTGATCTTTAAACAAGTCTTTTGAATCATTAATAACTAATTACTAGTAACTACTTCTGTTGGTAAAGAGTTCCAGGGTTTAATTATTCTTTTGCAAAGAAATAGCCACATTTGTTAGAGAAGTACTGATTCCATTTTAATTGCAAGGATGACCTCTTGTGTTGACTTTAATTTGTTTGAATTCTATGCCCATCTCTGTTATTAAGTAATTATCAAATAATTTATCTTGGTAGCATAAGATTAGCCATTAGCCTCCTCTTCTCTATTGTCATAAGGCCACATTTAACTAATCTTTGTCATAGTTCAGAAATTCTGCTCCCTGTACAGTACATATTTTGTAATTTTTCACTGTATTTTTTTCTATTCAGTATTATATCTTTCTTTTGTAAGGGCACCACATATGAGAGAAATAATCTGTTAGGGGCACATATATGATCTATAATGTGCAAAATAACAGACTCTCTCGTGATTTTATATTCGCCTAATGGCCCACCACACTTTTATTAGCTTTATTGAGGTTTTCTGTCAGTTAGTTAACAAAGATAAACCACTTTTGAATAGTAATTCCCAGGTCCTTTTCTGATTCAGATTTTTTAATTGTTTGTTATTTAAAATATAATTTACTTCAGCGTTTTCTGTCCCAAAATGTATAATTTGTCTAGATCTTTTTGTAATGTAGCAATCTCTTCTGTGGTTTTACATGGACCTCAATTTTGCAATCATCAGCATATTTTATGTTCCAGCTATCTAGATCAGCTGATAATGGTATTAGTAATTGGCAACTCTATGATAAGGGTATAGAGTCCCATCTCCAGCAGCTAGACAACGCTAAGGTCTTGGCCGATGCCTACTGGGGACATCCACATGGAGGGACACAGACAGAATAATAAACATTGTGTGTAAGGCAGAACCAAACACAAAGGTCATCAACCACATCGGCACAATTGACCTATCCAGTTGCTCCATTAATGAAACAAAGCGAAATCTAACAAGGCTTGGCAATAATCTATCTTCTGTTTCATCATCGGTCTCTTTCTCTGAGATCCTGCCTGTTTGCAGTAAGGGCGGCAGCAGGCAGAGACTCAGGGAGAGGGATATCTCAGAGCTAAACACTTGGCTGATGTGCTGGTGCCAAAAAAAGTGGCACTACTTTGTTGGTAATTGGCAGAACTTCTGGGAGAGGGAGTTCTTCAGATTCGATGGCCTGTATGTCATAAAAGAAAGGGACAAGAGCACTAGGCCAAAAGTTTGATGCTCACGTCAGTCAGTTAAACTAGTGGACGGGGAGGAAGCAATAGCACCACTAGCATTGCAGGGGTCGCCAGTTGTCTCTTCCCCAATATCAAGCAGTTCAAGTGTAGCATATGCACTTTTTACTAAATCCAACAGAAACACAGACCAGGAAGGTTCACTGGAAAATGTCAACAAATGCAAAAGGCACCACAAGTACACAGATAGTACAAAATACACACAGGGTAACTATACAGTAGGCAGAGCAATCAGGCATGGAAGGCATGTGTATCAAGGCTCGAAGCCCCAGACAAGATCCTTGAACTCACAGTCATGACAGCGGAATCACAGTTGGATTGGGTAGCAATTATGGAAATGTGGTTCACCGTGAACCACACATGGGATGTTACGATACCTGGCTACATGCTCTTAATTAGATATCAGGAAGGAGAAAATGGAGGGGGGTGCCTATATACATAAGGGAGGGTATCAGTGCAACAGAACTCCAAGACAAACACTGTAAGGCTGAGGTCATATGGATTACCCTAGGAGCTGGAGGGTAGGGGTTATCTATAGACCCCCATCCCAAGACATTGATACTGACAAGGAGCTCCTGGAAGCCATTCTGATGATGGCTTACAGGGGTGAGCTACTTCAACCTACCTGATGTGGACTGGTCCTCATACACGTTATCCTCAGAGAGGAGCAAGGAACTCCTCTTTGCACTGTGAGAGGTGGGATTATCTCAGCTAGTGGACTCACCCACCAGGGAGACATCAATCCTAGACCTTGTAATCTTCGACAGTTCCAGGATCTCAGGTGTTCCATAGAAAGCCACTTAGGAGCCAGCAACCACAGATCAATTTGGCTAACAGTTAGCAGAACAGAAGCCAGATGCCACACAAAAATCACGGTAATCGACTTCAAGAAAGCAAACTTCCCTTAAATGAAGTCCGAGATCAAATCCTTACTACAAACCAGTACCAAGGAAGATGCAGAAGAATTCTGGAAAACTTTGAAAACACGCTCTAACTACAGTAATGAAGGATTGCACAAAACAGATTAGTAAATCCAAGAAGAGGAGTAACCCACTCTGGTTTACTAGGGAGGTAGCAGCTAAGTTTATGGAAAAGAAAAGAGCATTCAGCAATACAAGGAAACAAAGCTTGACAGTGACAGGGAGGAATACAGAAATAAACTCAAAAGTGGGCAAGGCAATTAGGATTGCCAAAGTGCAGACAGAGGAGAGAATAGCACAGGAGGTAAAGAAGGGTGATAAGACTTTCTGTCAATACATAAGAGAAAGAGGACTCATAAGGGGAATAGTCCATCTAGCATCAAAGGAGGGTCAGCTGGTGGTATGGGATAAAGATAAGGCAGAGGTACTGAATGTCTTCTGCTCAGTCTTCACTATAGAAGTCAGAAGCAAAGGACCTATGTTAAGTTGCACTGGGCAAAACGATAATGTATCGAACACATGCCCCGTCACAAAAGAAAGAGTCCTAGAGGAGCTGGGTAAGTTAATAGTGGATAAGACAATGGGTCCAGATGGTATCCACCTGAGGATACTGAAAGAACTTGGAGAAGAGATTGCTGCACCACTGGCTGAACTGTTCAATAAATCGCTTGACAGTGGTACAGTACCAGATGACTGGAAAAGGGCAATAGTGGTGCCTTGCACAGGAGTGGAAGCAGCGAAGAACCAGGGAACTACCACCCTTTTAACCTAACCTCAGTGGTGGGTAAAATTATGGAAGCATTGCTTAAACGGAGTATAGAAGACTCATCAAGGGAAAACAGAAGACTTGACACAGAGCAGCATGGGTTCACGGTTGGCACTCATGTTCAACGAATATGGTGGACTTCTTTGATTGGGTAAGCAGAACAGTGAACCAAGGTGGTGCAGTGGATGTGATTTACTTGGATTTTAGCAATGCTTTTGACACTTTTCCCCACAGAAGATTAGACAATAAATTAGAGCACACAGGCATAGACCATAAAACAGTCAGCTGGATTAAGAACTGGCTTCAAGATAGGCCACAGAGAGTCCTGGTCAATGGGGTATTATCAGAGGAAGGCAGAGTAACCAGTGGCATTCCACAGGGGTCAATACTTGGCCAAATCCTCTTCAACATATTCATCAGCGACATTGCTGATGGACTTGAGGGGAAGGTCTGCCTGTTCACAGATGATACAAAACTCTGCAACAGGGTAGACACAGATGAAGGTGCCTCTGGGATGGTAGTCATTCTCAAGAAATTAGAAGAGTGGTCAAGAATATGGCAGTTAAAATTTAATGCCAAGAAGTGTAAGGAGATGCACATGGGTAAATGTAATCCACGAAAGACATACACACTGAATGGGCATCAATTAGAAGACTCAAAGATGAAGCGGACCTTGCAGTAATTATTACTGATGATCTAAAAGTGGGAAACAATGTGAAAAAGCAGCACAGAAGGCCAGCAGCATCCTCGGCTGCATAGGTAGAGGATTACGAGCAGAAAGCACAAGGTAATCATCCTACTGTACAAGTCTTTGTTCAGGCTGCACCTAGAATACTATGTGCAGTTCTGGAGGCACCACCTAAAAAAGGACATTGACTGCTTAGAAAGGGTTCAGAGAAGGGCCACTAAGATGGTGCAGGGTCTGCATCAAGAACAGTATGAAACGAGACTCAGTGAATTAAATTTATTCTCTCTAGAGCAAAGAAGCAATATGGGGGACATGATAGAATTATTCAAATACATAAAGGGAATCAACACAACCCACACAAGAAACCTATTCCAGGAAAACAAAACATTGCGTACAAGGGGGTACAATCTGCACCTAGTGGGAGGCAGATTTAGAACCAATATAAGGAAATACTTTTCACAGAGAGAGTAAAGAACTGTGGAACAGCCTGCCTCAGAGGTGGTAGCATTGAAGACACTATGAGAATTCAAAGTAGCATGGGACAGGCAATGTGGGCACCTGAAGGGGTAATAAAACAGGGAGGGGGGTAGAAATTTTTGGGCAGACTAAATGGATCACGCGGTCCCCATCTGCCAGCTACTTCTTATGCTCTTATAAATTGGCTATAAATATCTGGAAAATTAGACGGGCCAAAACCGATCCTTGGGGAACGCCACTTGTAAGAGGTTTCACTGTTGTGGGAATCAGATATGTGGAGAAGTGCAAGATGGCAACTGTGCACTGAATAAGAGGTGCAGTAGTGCTGTCCTCTGATTTGGTGGAGTCAGTTCCATTGCTTTATAAATATAAAAAGAGCAGAATTGTTTTTTGGGGAGAGAGAGAGATTGAGATTTGAAATTTAAATAAACAACCTCAAATAAATGGCTTTGTTTTCTTTATACTGCCTTTGTAAAGAGCTATCCTGAATTTTTTTTTACTGTTATTGGTAATAATAAAAAGCTTCTTGTGGATTTTATCTTCTCCTCATTTGCTATGCTTCCTGACCAGCGCCTCGGTGACAATGACCACGGCACTCTTGTGTCTAGGGTTATTAAAGATGGAAATGTGATACCCAGGAGCCCTTTGAAAACAATCACACACAGGTTGGTTCAAACTTCTCCTTTCTAAGGAACTGATGAGAAAGGCTCTGACAGAGCTGTTAAAATAACCACATTGATACTGTGGCTATTTTGACTCTTCCTCAGGGCTGGACAAAAGTTATCTTCCACCAGCAAAATTCTGATTTCACTTTTGTGAAATTTTGTGTAATTTCCATGATAACTTTGCAAAATGTTGCTAAAATTATTTCAGTTATTTCAATCTAATTTTAAAAGTATTTGTTTACATTGCGATGTTTGGTATGATGCCTCTATCAATGTCCATACAGACGGTACCAAGATACAAATCATAGTCTCTAAAAGTGACCTAGTAGTAGGCATCCAAAGTTTCAGAAATTTTAAAATTTCATTTTGCAATTATGTAAACTGCAGAATTTTAAGCCCCTATTACTTTAAAACAAGAAAACTAAACATTACCAATTTTATTAGGTTCATTGAACCTAAAAAATAGGCAGCACAGTGTCACTCAGCCATACTGACAACCCGGGATCAGGCAAGAGCCCTTAAAGTCATATCGGGAGGCAGGCCATGGCCGAGACAGCTGCCACTTGGTAGTGTAAGAATCCAAACAAACACACCGCGAACGATAGTCCAAATGTCAACTATGCAGCTCTCTGAAGGGCAGCCAGCCCAAATCAAAACAAAAATGCTAGAATGGAGAGCGCAAGAAACCGTAAAAGCACACAATAGTAAGTAATGTGATAGCAAAGGAAGACCCAGGACCAAAAATTATGAGCGTTTATAGTAGAAAACACTCTGGCTTTAATAAGGTCATCACAAATATAACAAAATATACATGGTGCTGGTGATTGCTGCAAAGTAAAACACCCTAGTGCCTCGACTCACACGAGTCGCAGGGGGTACTAGAACCAATCATAGGCTCATTTATAAATGTTTAATTAATTAATAATTTATGAGCCCATCATTAATTGTTTTAAAGTGATAAGCACCAAAAAGGAAAAGAAGAAACATATATTAATCAGTTATCACAATATTATTAAACCTGACAATATTTCCAAACATTTCCATAAATTCCACACACATCTACAGATTTTTTGAAGTAGTCAGGTGTGTATCCCACTGAAATCCTAATATAAAAAAAGGAAAAAGAAAAACAAAACAATGTTAATAATGTTACAATACAAAATGAATCATTTAAAGAACCAGGCTACTAAGGTTGCAATTAAATTCAATATCAGGAAAAAGAATCAAAACTTCCTTCAGACCTTGAGAAATGGTTTGATATCCCATTTGTCATTAAGGCCATGTGGCCTCATAGAATTCATCTTAAAGATCCATACATTCTCTTTTCAGGAGTTTGTTTGTCGGATTCCCTCAAGAGGGCAAACTAGCAACATGTTCTAGCCCCATGAATTTCAAGTGACGTGGGTCAGAATCATGGCACAGGATAAATGCATCCCAATCGGAGTGTCCTGACGACCATTTAAGATGGATCTGACATGCTCCTGGATTCTTTGTTTTAAGGGTCTTATGGTTTTGCCAATATGCAACAAATCACAGGAGCACCATAAAACATACACCACATACAGTATCGCATGTAATCAATTCCATATATCAACTGCAACACCTTGCTCTTTAGGGTGTTCAAAAGTTTTACCTATTACACTATAGTTACAGATATTGCACCTTTGCAAGAAAAATCCGTTCGATCTTTTGGTAACCAGGAACCAGTGTCAGAAGCACCACATTTTCTTTCCTACTATGTACCACCATGTCTCTGATGTTCTTAGCTCTACAAAACGATACCCGTGGTTTGGAACCCACTGCCTGTCCCAATTATTCAGTCTCCAGTTAGAATAGCCAGTACTAAATACATATGTTTATTCTTCTCAACATGGTTAAATTCAGTGACAAAACTGCAAATCTCAACATCAGAACTGTTATTCCTTTTCATCAAAATATCTTCCTATCCATCTCTCTCACCCTATCTAACGTTTTAATAAGGAATCCTTTGTCATAGCCTCTTTCTAGAAATCTAGACAACAGCTCACTTGATTGAATGTCAAAATCAATATTAGTACTGCAGTTACGTTTTATGCACATAAACTGACTAAAAGGGATAGATTCTTTAAGTTTTGGGGGTGGGCACTATCAGCATGGAGCAAAGAATTCGTAGCAGTTTCCTTTCTGAACGTCTTTGATTTAATAATAAAGGCATTATTGTCAATGCTTTCACTTGTCAGATTTAAGTCCAAAAAATTCAAATTCTTAGAATCAAAAACATATGTGAATCTCAAATTCAATTCATTATCATTCAAATAATCAATAAATGAATGAGCTTCACTCTCATTCCCTCTCCAAATGCATATGATGTAAGTCCAATAAAGTGATACCATCTCACAATATGTTTTGGAAGAAATTTCTACTCCCATTCAACACAAAATCCATCTCCCAAGCTCCTAAAACAAATTTGCATAGCTCGGAGCCATAGAAGCTCCCATGGCTGTGCCGAGCTGTTGTTGATAGAACGTCCCTAAGCTTCTATGGCTCACGTATACTTTCTCCCACAGGCTTTCACCACCTGCATCAAGTATTCAAATTGAGTGACTATAAGCTTAAACCTCCCCAGCCCTCCCTTAATAACTACTGGGACCAACTCCTGGTGCACAGTCCATTAATAAGCCTCATGGGTGGCAGTGATTGCTAGGCAATACACCCACCTAAGCTAGCCCACCTGCCCATACCAGATACCCTTTCTTGGATAGCTAAACTTTATACAATACTTAACCACTGTAATTTATACTTATACTGTATGCAATTCTCTATTCAAAAAAAAACATTCACATTAAATAAACTGGCAGACAATATTTCTAGTGTCCTAGCATCCCCCAAAGTCTGTTGAGACTGAATCTCTTAAAGCAAAAGTCTCTTGAAATGTCTTTATGAAGCAAATCTATTTTACAATGCCCTTCTTTAATTAAATATTTAAGCACAGGACTTATCTGAACTTGCTGTTGCTAGTGAGACGTGCTGATGATCTCAGGTACTGATAAGGTAGGGGCAGATAACTTGCTTCAGATAACTGGGGTGTGCCAGCTGGTTGCTCTTTATCTGTAAACTTGCGGAAGAAATGCAGTTAACACTATGCAGCAGGCAATAGCTAACCATTCCGTGGTCTTACTCACTGCCTTACTGTCCCTGTGATGGGATGCAGTTGATCCCCCCCCATGGTACTGGCTATACTGGTTTACTGGACGTGGGTCCCCACTAGGCCCTACCCTACAAGCAGGCCTCTATAGGTACCTGTAGACTGGTCCTCCACTCTGGTCTGGGCAATCTGGCTGGACTGTCTGATGCTACTGTGCTGTCTGAGCTGTCTTGAGCTGTGGAGATCTTTTAATACTCTCTAACATTCTGCATGAATTAATTCTGGGTTTGTCAGTGGCTGAAAACTCCCCCCAACCAAGCAGATTTCAACCCTCTTTGGAATTCTGCAACAGCAGCATAAGCCACGACAGAATACTGAATTTGAAGCTGCTGGTAAACTGTGAATTAGGTCTTGTCCCCTTTGTCCTACTGGAAAAGGGGCCTTTTTTAAGGTTCTGCTCTTTAACGTAAATAAACAATTCTCAGCATTATTCTAAGCACTAAACCAACATCACCATGTGGAAGCTGATATCTTAGCTTTCCTGAAGTTTTATTGAGGAAAATTGGCCAAGGGAACCCTACATCACTGATCTATGAAGTTCCGTAAATGTCTCAGACAGCAGTCAACCCATTCTCTATTTCTTGGCACTCAGAATAAAATTGCTCCAAACTTAATATGTTTAGCCTGGTTTTCCACTTTAGTCTGAAGATATACTACCCATCTTTTTCCTTCCTCCTTTTTATTTAAAATAGCTCCTCACAGAAGCTGTCCCAAGGATCTCCCTCAGTAATCTGAGCCCAGTGATGATACACTTCCCCCAGGTGGCTCCTGTGAGGCTTCCCCCTACTACAAGGTGGCTGATTCTCTCACCCTGAGCACATCTCCTCGGGTTGAAGTTGGGTAGAAAAAGTGGGGGTATGCTCTAATCAGATTTTAAAGGTTGGTGCTAGTACATGGAGGATGAATCAATATTTTTTTTCTAAAAGTGCATATACTGTAAGCCATGCCCCCCTGCCCAGTTTGAGCCCTGCTTCTCCTTCCAGGTCCAGCAACCCTACCTTCCTGGCAAGAAAGACCCATGAAACATGCTAGTCAGTGAGTCCACATTTCCACTTTCTTCCACATCCATCACCAGACTGATACCTCGTCAACTCCTTCTGATGTTTTTTATCAAACTTTCCACCATGCATGCACCATTGCTTACTATATTCTTCCCTATCCATCCTTGCATTGCCCTCTAGCTACCAGGCTCACTGCACCACCTTCATCTCCAATACTGGTTCAACATCCTTCCTCCTACCTCTCCTGACTCCTATCCCAACTCCCTCTGCTTCCTGCTTCTGCTTAAGGGACCATCACACTTTGCCATTCTTCACCCCTGCTCCTCTGCTGAGCAGTCTGCTTTCTCCTATAGACTTCCTCACTCTGGAACAAACCCCTCCTCCCTCCATTTTCCCTATCTCTAGCTCCTTCAAGTGCCAGCTGAAACTTCACCCCACTTGCTCCTGTTTTCCTTCCTCTTGATACCCTTGAAGGTTGAACCTTAATCCATCTGTGTTATTGGTTTGTGAATCTTGTTCCACTTCTATGCACTGTTAAGGTTCCTTATACTTTATTATTTATACATGCAAATTTTTCATTATTTATTCTGTTACTGCATGTTCGTTTGTCCATTCAGGTGTGTTTGATACTCTGCATTGTCTGCTGCTTGCTCCACCTTCCCCTTCCCGGGTCGCCCCTGGAAACAAGCCTTGGCTCAGTGTGCCTTTCCCAGTTACCACATTTAAAATAAATAAAATAGTCAATAACACTAAACTATGTGTGTGCCAAATGTTATGAAGAATCCCAGCTGCTCTGTGCTATTTTTCCTGACTGAGTATAAATGATTGTTCAGTTTCTGCATTTTAAACTTTTTATCTGTGTCCCTAGATAAACCGTGCTGTCTTCAACTAACTTGTTTTTTGCCACTAAGTAGTTAAGACTATGGCTGCCTACTCTACTAGGGTCTCAGCAAGTGTGTTCATACATTTTGAGCTTTATTTATATGTCTTGTTAGTTTTTCTGTTGGTACAGTACTTCTGGTTGTTTACGTTCTCCTGTGGTGTCTGGCTGCACCACCATGTAGAGATGCAGCAAAATTAAATTTCTCTGGTGCAATTCTGGCAAAATTATGAATTTTGCCATGTGAAACATTTTGATAAATTCGCAGATTTCTCTGATGAATTTTGAGGGTGCAAAATCATGAATTTCACCCCCAAAATGTGTAATTTCACCTGTGAGCAGCAGAATTTTGCCCGAGAGTGGCGTAATTCCACTGCCTGAGGGCAAAATTCTGCATTTCATGGGCAAAATTCATGATTTCCCCAGCAGAATTTCACATTTCGACTGGCTAAATATTTTGTAAAACGTACCACAAATATTTCGTATAACGAATTGTGGATTTCGCATATATTACTACTATGCTGCCTGGCAGCAGTTTGGCACCTCCTCCTTGTTTGTAGGTACTCTTTATTTTATCATTATCTGGTGACCTTTATATGTGTTTAACATTTTCTTTACTGACAGACCTTGATTCATACACATGGTACTTGTTGCCTGCCAACTTAACTGTTTAGTGAAGGCATGATCGCGATTGCTGTCTCAGGTTGTCTCCTGCACTGAAGCCTCACTTCCAACCATTGTGGAAGTAGCAAATCAGAATTCGGTAACCTGTTTAGCAGAAATCAATACACCCTAAACCAGCACGTTCAGCAATTTTGAACACATTTCCATATCTGTATTAATTTGTAATGCAAATTATCTTACTGATTTTTTTTTTTGTTAAACTTTTTATTGAGTTAAAAAAAACACAAATAGATATACAGGTATGATAAAATATGAGATACATATTAATACATATACATAGATTGCATTACATGGCTGTAATCAACATTGACATGCATGGTGACGTCCAGACGTAGAAGAATATGAAGGCGTTATAGCATGATGTTACATACCACTGCATGAGGAGTCAGTATTCCTGTAAAGGAAAGGACACTCCTTATTAGACCCTGATATTTCATGGCATCCTGTTGGACCTGCAGTCAGTACATGGCAGTGCTGGATGTGCTAGAAGCTTAGTGTCTGTAACAGAAACAAAATAGAACTCACAGAATACAGAACTAACAACAACACTAGGGGGTAACTGTTCCAAGTGACAACTGGTAGAGGTAGCATCAACTGTTAAGTGAGAAAGCCTGTGACAACTGATTGCTTTATATAAGGAATAAGCAAAGGAGATACATTCTGCTATTCAGCCAATCTCCGTTCTGGTGCCCGTAAAAGCCATATAATAGGAGCAGCAAGGTGGAATACAGGAATGGTTTCTCTGAAGTATCACAATTCCCAGATGATACACCTGTGTCCAGGTGTTCTGGAGTTTAGGGCATGCACACAAGATACGGTATAGATCCCCTCTGGGTTCCTAGCACTGCCAGCATTCATCACTATCAATCAGCTTAGCTTTGTACAGGAGCAAGGGGGTTCTACACCATGAGTGTAGGACCTTGTTCTGGATTAGTCTTGCCTAGCGTCTGTGTAAGTGTTACGTGCCATCTGCCAGCATTTGGTCCATTAACATGTCAGTAATGGTTATACCCATGGCATTTTCCCATCGACATTTGGAGTCCAAAATTGGCTGGGAATGGTGTCTCTCAGTAATGAATAAATATTTCTTCCAGCCCTTTGGAGAAAGATAGCCATCTGCTCGTGGGGCGATTTATATGTTGAGTCTCGCATTCAGAGTACTGGCCTGATGGATTTGTGGGTTGCGCCATAGGGGCGTCTGCCTGGTTGAGTTGCACCACAGCCCAGTTTATGTTGTAGTTGCTGTGGTGGGCTAGTCAATTGCCAGTCATTATGTAAGGAATGAGACATGACGAGGTGTGGTTTATGGGCTGGGAAGTGCTCTTTTCAGTCAATAAACCACACCTCGGAGGGTCTTATTCTGCTTATAACATTGGTATCAAAATTCCAAAGTATAGTATGACGAAGTTAGTGCAGTTTTAAAAGTAAAAATGAGTTTATTTATCCTTTTCTTTCACTTTCTGTGAAGAAAATGTTAGTTTTGAAGAAAATAGTCCCTTCTAATGCAGCAAACAGCAGAACTGTATAATGTTTTTAATTTGTGAGGGAGATGATGTGTGCCTGTCTCTGCCTGCCCCCCTCAAAAAAACCCCACACAAACAAGCAAACTATTAGCACATTTGGGGGGGGGGCATGTACAGTATGTGTGTTTCATCATAGGCGTTTCTTTTAAACTGCCCAGTGTCACTGTGAACTGCATGTCTGCTGTTTCTTCAAATCCCCCCACCACACACACAGACACTCTCCAGACATACATTGTGTTTTTCCCCTTTAGTATTATTGAAGCTGGAGTTACTGCAGCTTATTTTCCCTTAAGGCGAGTGGCCACCTTGACTAGGTGTGACCGTGTCACTCAATGGCTGCTGTGGAGAACAGAAGCACTCGTCCTTCGCATTTTTTCCCTTGCAGTTTAAATATTGCCTATAACTGAAAACATGTGATCCTCTGAATTTACATTTTTGAATTGTTTCCCCCTGCTGTAGCATTATTGAAGCTGGAGTTACAGCAGCTTATTTCACTTAAAGCGAGTGGCCACCTTGAATGGGAACGAGCGTGTTACTTAGTGGCCACCATAAAGAACAGATGCACTCATCCATTCCGTTTTTTCCTTCGGGGTTTAAATATTGCCTACAATTGAAAATATGTGATCCTCTGAATTTTTCCTGTTGCTGCTTACTAGATAGCAATACAGTGGATGACTGGACAGAGGAGACTAACAGTGAGGAATGGAGACTGCACTTGCATAAATGCAGACATAAAGGGTCACTATTTAGTGGGTGTTTGAATACTGCATGACAGCTGTGGAGGTGACAGTGGAGAAGCGGGCACCAGTAAAAATAAAATAATGGATAATGAAGATACTTTAGCTATCATGTGGCGGGAGGAACTTGAAAATAAAAAGTGATGTCTGTTGGTGGCAGTGCTCTCACTGTGCTAGCTGATCCTTGACCAACTTGGTGTAGAACTGCAGAGGAGAGCCATTGGAGACATTGATTTTGCAATGTGCTGCATTTTGATTGGCATAAGTAGTACCAGTTGCCAGTATATGTCTTGATAAGGACACGGCAAATGGTACCTCTTAACCAATCAAAATGCAGAAATTTATAGTTACAGATATAATTCTGTTATATATATTTTTTATGTGATTCTGTGTTTATGTATATGCGACAAGAATGCCAGTGTTAATGCAAGGGACACATGGAGAGAGAGACTGGATTTAAAAAAAAAAACATTTTACCTTCCTCTGACCTGAGGGGCAGCTGCTTTCCAGGAAGCTAAGGTTACATTTCCAGGTCTCTTAACAGAGCTATGACAAAATTCATTTACCTGTCATAAACCATGCACCTCAGAGCCCAGGATGTGTTAAACAGGATTTTGGGAAATAGCCATTCTTGACAGGACACTGTGAATTAGCTTACAGGGTGTTATACTGAGACATCAAAGTTTTAACTTTGAAGTCTTATTCATGATTATTATATGTGCCAGGAAGTTGTGATGTCAGAACCTTAATAAGACAATTCTTTTTTTTTGGGGGGGGTGCAAGGGTGACATCTGCTGCCCTAAAAGAGAAGGCCACCCTTTTAGAACAAGACAGAGATTTTGCAGGGTACATCTGGCTATATAAGGAATTGAGCCAGAGCTACTCTTTCTCATTTTTACTGAGCATTTACAAGGCACACTCTTCTCTGACAATGCAAGAAACAACACTGCCAGTACATGGAAACTGAATGTTTCATTTACTTTCTTTGGACTTCAATTCACTACAGACTTAAGGTAGACTTTAGAGAACAGTTATAGTGCATTTTTCATGTATATTTTCCACTTTTATTTCTCTTATTCTGTGACAAAATTAGTGTTGTAACTGTATGATTATTATATGAGTATTTTAGTAAAACATTTGCTTTTAAAAAACTGCCTGAGCAAGATTTCTAAATTATGTGTGCATTGTGAGACAGTTATAAATAATCTTTGACAAACTGTTATTGCTAAGGGGTGCCTCCATAAGCAACCAATTGAGCAAGGGTCTGCAAGAGATATCTGGGTAGAGATAGGGAGAATACCAAAGTCTCAAGGAAAAGTTTGTAGGTATTTTGATCCAGGTTGTTGCATGTCCTGTTGGAGAAGATGAAATCAGGAGCACACTGCTACCCTGAAGAGAGTGTGATGCCTGGATCTTCCCATTTGTGCAACAACCAAGAAGGATTCATGTTTGGCTACAAGACTTGAGACTAGTATTGTGCCCTTATCCAGAGTTTACAAGGATGCCCTGGGTCCTCATGGTGGGTGTTCAGTCATGACCTTGACAAGCATTCTAAAAGGGCACAAGGAGGGTATCCCTGTTTTCCCCCTCCCTGTCACAGATTGCACTTAGGGGTGGGCACCGTGAGCTCAGTGGACCTGACCATCAGGAGTGGGTTTTTGGCAGATCTGAGCTGCAAATATGGAGACTTGGGTTTGAATCCCACAACCCCCACTTGCATACTGTGTGACCCTGAGCAAGTCACTTAACATCCCTTTGCTCCCATGTCACACCTGTAAACAAGCTTTCAGTTTAGTTTGCCACTCCTGGTTAAACAATTGGAAAAAAAAAGATCTGGTGCACAACGCTGGGATCCAAGAGATCTGGTAGCATAGTGTTGCGATTCAAGAGATATTGGTGGCCCAGGCATAGCAGTTAGATTTAAGCCCAGTGTTCCGAATGCAATATTATATCCTTCTATCCAGAAGAGGCACCATCCTCCTTCTCTCCAGTAGGCCCTAAGTTTGTTGTGGCTAAATCTTGTTTTCCCTTCCCAGGAAATCTCCAATTAATTGGTCTATTTTTGAAACCAGATGGAGGGGAGGTCTAATGGGATGTGTGCCAATAGGTAAAATAATTTTGGGGTAGTAACCATTTTGGTAACTGCTATTTTCCCAGCCAGGAAGAGCTTAAGGAGCCACCAATGGTCAAATTCTGCTTTACAGGCCTGAACCAAAGGTTTTAGGTTAAGGTCCCACATCTGGTCTATTTTTACACTTAGATTGATTCCTGGATATATGATGTTACCTTGTGCCCATTTTTAGCCAAAATTGTGTGCCATGTAGGGTTGACAGTGGTGTTTTAATGGGAGCACTTTGGTTTTTGACTGGTTTATCTTTAAACTGGTGAATTCAGAAAAAGAGCACAATAGGGCCAAGAGGGGTTCAAGCGATGACTCCAGATCTGAGAGGGGTATCAGCAAGTCATCAGCATAGAATAATGTAGAGTGCTGCTCCCCTCCAACTCTTAGGCCTTTATTGGGGCCTGAGATCCTCCACTGGCTATCGCCTAGACATCCCTCGTATCTGAACTAATTATGGCAAGCACTCCTTTAGGTACACTGCCCCACATTTATGGAACCTTCTCCCTGTTGACTTGGTTAATTGTTGTACTATTCAGGGTTTTAAGTCCAGCCTGAAAGTATACCTGCTAGAGCTTAGTCTCTGTGGCTGTAACTGCTAGCCCAGGACTTAGTCTTGGTGGCTGAAACTTGCTTGTCCCACGGCAGTCAGCCTACTGGATGGCAATATATCCTGCATATTGCTGTTACCACCTCTCCCCTAAAGCATTGTTGGTTAAGATGTCATATGTCTGATTTATTTGCTATGTTATTATGTGTATGTAACTGACATGCTCTGTAATGTACTCTATATCCTATCCAATGTATGCTCCAGCTAGTGTGTACTCCTACCAATGTATGTACTACTGTGTACTCCTGCCAATATATGTAATTATTGTCTGTAACTAATCTGGGTCGCTCCTGAAAAAGGGACCACTGGTCTCAGTGAGCTTACCCGGTTATCAAAATCTAAATAAATAATACTTTCATGTTGCCTAATGGCTGCTGCTAAGGGCTCAACTGCTAACACGAAGGGCAGGGGGGAGAGAGGGCATTCCTGTCTTGTTCCCCTCCCTAGGGGAAAGGGAGCTGAAATTATGACATTGGTGGACACATGTGCCATGGGGTAGGAATAAATTGCTGTTACCCAAGCCTGGAATCTGCTCCCAAAACCAAGGTGGGTGAGTAGCAGGTGCACGTAGTCCCATTCAATGGAATGAAAAGCTTTCTCAAAGTCCACTGCTATTGCAGCAGCTGGTGTTGTTAAGTCTTGCACTGAGTGTATAAGGTTAATTAGGGGCTTTATATGATCAGCGCTATACCTGCCCTGAATGAAACCAAACTGTGATGGGTGTATCAGGATGGAAGGAGTGCAGTTAGTCTTGTAGCCAGGGCTTTAAGCGCAAATTTTATTGTCTACATTGAGAAGGGATATAGGCCTGTAACTGACTTCTCCCACAGGGTCTTTTCCCTTTTCAGTATGACTGATATCACAGCCTCCTTCATTGTGGGAGGAAACATACCATCCTGCTTTGCTTCTATATAAACCTGCCATAATGCCATAGGATTGGGGTTACCTGCTTGGTTAGGGCTGGAAGAACTCTGCTGGGAAACCATCACCTCCTGGAGATTTACCTGTCCAAAAAAAACAAACAGAGGAAAGAGTAAGTATTCCAAACAACAGTTAAGGGGCCAGAAATAAGACATGATGGGAGTGGTGCATTGCAGTGGCTGTGGAGCAGCAGTCTTCGGGAGACGTTCTGGAGGATGCAGTGTTGTCCCATCTGCAGGCACCCCTCTGGGCTGAGGGAGGAGGTTGCTCATCTCCAGGCTGAGTTGGCCAGGATTTGGGGACCTCCTCTCCCACCCAGGGACCACCAGGCCACTGCCATTGCCTCAGAGTTTGCCAAGAAAGAGGTGGTTGGACCACAGTGGGCTCGAGAGATGGTGAGTGGTGGAACAGAGGTGCATCCCTCCAGTTGCCTCTCCACAATTCATATGCCATCCTGGCAAAGTGTGGTTCCTCTATGGAGGCACCCACAGTGGAGACCAGGAGGATGCTGGGAACCTCCACAAAGGAGACCCACAGGAGGGAGGCATGGAGACCCCTGAGGAAAGGAAACAACTCCTGGTGGGGGACTCCATTGTTAGGGGGTAGAACTGGGGGAGGAAGGGGAGAGGGAGGTAAGGTGCCTGCCTGGCGCCATGGCTTGGAGGGACAGGGAGCGAATCCTCAGGATCACTAGAGCAGCTGCACCGGGGAAGGAGCTGGATGTCATTGTCCACCTAGGGACAAATGACCTGGCTGAGAAAGGGATCAGAATAATGCAGAAAGAGGTTGGGGAGTTGGGGAGGGGCCTTAGACAATTAGCACGCATGGTAACCTTCTCAGAGGTGCTGCCTGTCTATGGCATGGGTGAGGCTAGGGTTCTCTACACCATGGGATTCAATCAGTGGTTGAAAAACTGGTGCAGAGCTCAGGGATTTGGCTTCATTGGGGACTGGGGGTCCACCTGGAGTGATGCAGGCCTATATTGGCGTGATGGTCTGCATCTGTCTAGAAGGGGAACCAGGATCCTAGGTGATAGGTTTAAATGCTTCATTGGCAAGCATTTAAACTAGCCAAGGGGAGGCACTGGAAAGGACCAGGGAAATCCTAGCACCCCCACAAAAAAAATCAGGGTAGTAAGTGAGGTAAACACCTAGATAGAGATGTTGATAGGGAGAAGGGCTGGGGTAAATGGAGAAAATGACAAAGGCAATAAAGACAGGGATGAGGCAAAAAGGGGTAAGGCCATCAAGAAATGGAGGGTAATGAGTACCAATGCCCATAGTCTGGGCAACAAGCTCCCTGAACTGGTGGCTTTGATGGAAGAGGGATGCCTGGATATCATAGCAGTCACAGAAACATGGTACACCGAGAACCATGACTGGGATGTTAACATACTAGGGTACACAACCTACAGGAGAGACAGGGAGGGTAGAAGAGGGGGAGGAGTAGCACTCTATGTAAGGGAAGAGATAAAAGCAATGGAACAAAAGAGTAAACAGGGAGGAGAGGAGGCACTGTGGGTCACCTTAGAGACCGGAAATGGCACCACAATCCACACTTGGGTTGTATACAGACCCCCATGTCAGGGGGAAGGAATGAACAAGGATATGATAGAAGGCATCCTTAGGATGGCAGAGAAAGGGGAGATACTGTTGATGGGGGACCTGAATATACCAGATGTTAACTGGAGCACCTTTGCTGCAGCCACATCCAAGAGCAGGGCCATTCTCGATGCCCTACAGGTGGCATGCCTCAGACAGCTAGTTATGGAACCCACTCATGAGGGAGCAATCTTAGACCTCATACTCTCAAATGGGGACAGTGAGAGGATCTCAGATCTAGAATTGGGTAGCCATCTGGGAACAAGTGACCACCAAACAGTGTGGTTCACGATAAACTCAGCTACAGAGTCAAGCCATACAAAAGTGAGGATACTGGACTTCAGGAGGGCTGACTTTGGCAAGATGGGAGAGTGCCTTAGAAAAGCACTAGCGAACAGGCTAGAAGAAGGGGTGGAGCAAAAATAGGGAAACATCAAAACTGCCTTCACAGAGGCAACAAGCCTTTGTGTGAAGCAAATAAACAAATCAAAACGAAAGAAAAAGCCACTATGGTTCTCAAAAGAGGTGGCGGGGAAGGTTAAGGAGAAAAAGATAGCATTTAGAAAGTATAAGGAAACACAGAAGGAGCAGGACAGCGAACTGGTCCAGTTAAGGCAGAGGAAGCATGCAGGGAAGTCAGAATAGCAAAGGCCCAAATTGAGGAAAAGATAGCCAACTCGGTTAAGAAGAGGGATAAAACCTTTTATAGGTACATCTGGGAGCATAGAAAGACAAAGGGAGGGATAGTGAGGTTGAATAGAATGGACGGTGGGTGGGCAGAGAGGGACAATGAAAAAGCAGGGATACCAAACAAATACTTCTGCTCAGTATTCACAAAAGGGGAGGTGCCTAATCCAATTACCAGAAGCACTCTGGATAGGGGTCGATCCCAGTCCTTTCACAGAAGAAAGGGTTCTGAAAGAACTCCTAAAACTGAAGGTGGACAAAGCAATGGGGCCTGAGGAATTCACCCCAGAATTCTAAAAGAATTAAGGGGAGAACTAGTGACACTACTGACTACCCTTTTTAACAAATCATAGGAGGATGGTGTGGTACTGAGGACTGGAGGAAGGCGGATGTGATTCCCCTGCACAAAAGTGGGAGCAAGACAGAGGCAGGAAACTACACACCTGTCGGTTTGACCTCTGTGGTAGGGAAAGTGATGGAATCACTTCTGAAGGAAAGAATTGTTGAGCACCTAGAAGCCAGTGGGGCACAGGACCCAAGGCAGCATGGGTTCACAGTGGGAAGGTCATGTCAGACGAATCTAATTGATTTCTTTGACTGGGTGACCAAAGTAGTAGACCAGGAGGGGCTGTGGACATGGCCTACCTAGACTTTAGCAAGGCATTTGACACAGTCCCACACAAAAGATTAATAATCAAATTAACCAGCCTGGGAGTGGGTCCCAGGGTAGTAGCCTGAGTAAAACATTGGCTGGACAACAGGACACAGAAAGTAATTGTAAATGGAGTCCACTATGAAGAAAGAGGGATTACTAGTGGGTACCACAGGGTTCAGTACTGGGTCCAGTCCTTTTTAATGTTTTTATAAGTGACATTGCAGACAGACTGGAAGGAAAAGTATGCCTCTTTGCAGATGACACAAAGATCTGCAACAGGGTTGATACACAAGGAGGCATGGAAAGGATGAGAAGGGACTTGGCAAGGTTGGAGGAATGGTCAGAAGTATGGCAGCTTTGTTACGCCTAGGTTTTGCCCCCTAGCATCCCACATACACCTCACACTGTATTCCTGGTCTGTTATACTGTGATACTGCTATTTTGCACTAATATATAGGAGGCAGTATAGTGCAGTGGTTTAAGGCTCTGAGCTGCAAATCTGGTGACATCCAACAGACCAGACCTGGTTTGAATCTCACAGCTTCCACTTGCATACTGTGACCCTGAGCAAGTCGCTTAACTTCCCTGTGCTCCCAGGTCGCTCCTGTAAAAAAGCTTCCGCTTAGTGTGCTACTCCTGGTTAAACAAATAAAAAATATATATATATATATAGATCTAGGCACTGATCATATAAGCATGGGTGCTAGGAATGTGCTTTGCTGCTAACATATGCTAATATTTACCATGCATGGTTCATTATACCTCACTATAATATATTTATCTAGATTAGTTTGTCTTTCATAGATATTCCATATATAATCCACCTAATTATTGATATGATGACTCTGAGGGATCATCAGTGATTATTGTATACATATGTTATATAATTATAGGTAGTGTGTGTTTTACACTTAGGCAGATATGCCACGAGTAATAAAGCCCTGTCAGCAGTTCTCTTTGTCTCTAAGCAAGCTGACAGCGAGAAAGCCTTTATTATGTCTTTGTCTTATATTATACATAAGCAAGAAATGCCACATGTAGTTTGAACCAGTCAGCATTTCTTTTGTCTAAGTTATAATGCTAATGGAATCATATTTTGTCTCATATGATACTCATTAGTAATTATATCTCCTAGGTCATTGTCCAATGGAGAATGACTTAGGACCAATACATGTTGTTCCTCATATCTGTAACTATGAGGTAATCTCTGTTGGCTATGCTGTTATCTGTAGTATATAGTTGTCTCCAACCTACTGTAGCTTCTCTAGAATATTAGTACTCTCTGGCAGAGAGCTGGAGCGTGGGGAGAGAACACAAGGTCTTAGAGAATCTAAGATCTACAATCCTGGAGATTATGTACATTCTTCAGGAGAGTTGTGAGAAACCCATCTCCCTTGTGATTTTCTTTGTCACATGCTTGGCGTAAGTAGTATAATAAACGTTATTAGTACTCACTTGCTTGTTCTGAATGTTTCTTAGCAGACTCAGACACAAGAATCTGTATTATTATTATTTACCTACACACCAAGCGTGTTTAGGCAACAGCTTGGATTCAATGCAAAGAAGTGCAAAATAATGCACCTGGAAACAAAAACCAGGGAAGATTACACAGTGGGGGGTAGTAACAACAACAAAAATGGAAAGGGACCTGGGGTAATCATATCAGATGACCTTAAGGTTAGCAAGCAATGTGAGAAGGCAGGGAGGGCTGGGGATACTGGGATGTATAGGGAGAGGCATCACCAGCAGAAAACAGGAAGTTGTTATCCTTCTGTACAGACAGTTGGTGAGACTCCATCTGGAGTACTGTGTTCAGTTCTGGAGACCCCATCTCCGCAAGGACATAGACAGGATGGATGCAGTCCAGAGGAGGGCTACTAAAATGGTGCAGGATCTGCAAGAGAAGCCATATGAGGAGAGACTAAAGGAGCTTAATATGTATACCTTGAGGAAAGGAGGGAGAGGGAGGTCATGATAGAAACATTTAAGTACCTCAGTGGTATCAACAAAGTCCAAGAGGGTAGCATCTTTCAGAAAAAGAGATGTGCAAGAACAAGCGGACACAATTTGAAGATAGAGGGGGGGACGGTTCAGGGGCAATGTGAGGAAGTATTTTTTCACTGAGAGAGTGGTGGATGCATGGAACAGCCTTCCTGAGGACATTGTGGGGTCTAAAACTGTGGGAGAATTCAAGAATGCATGGGAAAGACATAAGGCAATTCTTGTGGGGGGGGTAGGAAGAAATAGGCTGTTGGTTAACTAGAATCTGCAGCTTATCCTGTAGGTAGGGAAATGGGCAAACTAGGTGGGCCAAGCGGTCCTTTTCTGCCATCAACGTCTATGTTTCTTTGTTTCAGGGAGAGCAAGGCCTTGTGAATTTCTTCCACTGTAAGAGGAGCATCTAGTAGCATCCATTGCTGAAGTGCCAGCTTGGGTAAAGAGTTTTTTCTAGGAAGGTTTGGATCCCATCAGGGGTTTGAGAATGGAAAAAAGTATATATAGAGTGGAGTAGAAGGATTTTATTTTCATAATTCCCCGAGGTGTGATTAGAACCTGGCCCTGGGAATTCCAGGACCCAGCAAGGTGCCTATTTGCCTGCTGCTTGCATAGCTGATAGGCCAAAATTTCCCTGCCCTTGTCCACCCCTTCCCAGAATTTATGTTGAAGCCTTAAAATTGCTGTCTCGGCTTTTCTGGAAATAAAGTTTTAACTTCAGGATGGAGTCCTAACACTTTCCTACCAGTAGGGGTGTGTATGGATGGCTTGTGAAGAGCTTTAAGCTAAGGTTCCGCTACTTGTAGGTCTTCTTCCAGCTCTTTGAGGCACTTCTCCCTTGCCTTTCTTCTTTGGGCAGCATACTCTGTTTTTGCCTCTAATGGTGGCTTTATATGCCTCCCATGTGGTACCTGCTGTGGTATCCACCACTGGGTTTTCTTGAAAAAAAGAGAGGATTCTTCCTGTATCCAAGGGATAAACTGAGGATCCTGTAGTAATAAGGGGTAAAGATTGATTGGTTTTGATTGATTGTGCTGGGTTCGCTTAGGCCCAACTGCTCATATAGTGTGTACATATTACTGTTTTATCTCCATACCTGACTCTGGGTCTCCCCTATCACCAATTGTTACTACTCTATCTACCTGCTGCCCTCATCCTTTAGAGTGTTGTTGCACCGGTATGAGGATTACTGCCTTCCATGAGTGAACCATGCTGTTATTCTACCTTCTGCCTGCAATGTAAACCCCTATTGTTCTTGTATTGACCCTTGTTGCTTGATGCTCTTAAATGTGCCCTGTACTTGTCTTGCCTGATGTTCATGAATGTACCTTGTAATCTCCCAGGTTGCACCTAAAAATAAGCACTTGGTTGTCTAGTGTGTTACCGGTAAACAAAAGCAAATAAATAATGCCTCCAAGCTGGGGATTTGGAAACTGAGGAGCCCCATATAAAATGGAGCTGCACCGGGACATGATCTGAGATTACTAATGGAAAAGTCTCTGAGCCTAAGGAAATCTGAGTTAGGGAGGGGGAAGTAAGCCAGTAATCTAACCAGCTATAGGAGCTGTGGACTTCTGAGTGGTACATGTAGTCCTATTCTCTTGGGTGGAACGTGTGCCATATGACAGTAAGGCCCAGATCTTGCATCATCTGACATACAGCTTGTCCCCCTTTAGTATGCGATTCTTTCCCAGCAGTGCATCTGTCCAACACAGGTGTTAGCATGAGATTAAAGTCTCCCCCTGCAAGTTTGGGTATATCAGTGGCCTCCAGTGCCCCAATGTTATCTGCCAGTGAATAAAAGAAAAGTGGGCCATCCTCATTCAGGGCATACACATTGCATACAATGAGTCACTCAGATGGCGTGGATACCACCGCCATTACCCATCTGCCCTGAGGATCCGAGAGTTGCTTTGTGACATTCCATTTGAGGGCTTTATGGATGAAATTACCACCCCGCTTCCTAGTTGGGCCACTTGCATGTATTTTATGTATGTATGTATGTATTTATTTATAATTCAAAAAGCAACTTTGAGCACAAGTGTTCTTTTGCAAGGTTTCCACGTCAGCGAGTACAATGAATGAAAAATACAACATACAGTCACCAGCTCAAGAGGAGCCTGGTCAGGTACAAGCAACAGTAAATTATCAGTCAAGGAAATATACACGCTTAAGCATTACAGTCCAATGGGGACAATGTTTGCAACTGCCAGTAATGTATACGCACAAGATAAAACATGGTATACTGGTCAGGAATCAGTTAAAAGCAGCAGCAGGCTGATTTCAAAGTGAGTTATTCTTTTAGGGATTTTTTAAATTGTGCTATTTTGGAAAGTCCCACTAGGGATTCAAGGAGTTTGTTAAGCCATTGGCAAGCATGGACCGCAAAAGATCGCCACTCAGGCTTGTATTTTGAAGGGCACTTTAATATTTCCTGCTCAACCCAATCCTTTACCAGGTAGGAGTGGTCAGTCCATATAATCGTTGTCTCCTGCAGGAAGGACACCAGGGATCTTAGCCTTTTAAGGTGTGTTAGCACCTTTTCCCATTTGACAGGGGTATTTAGGCCCCTGACATTCCACATATGTGCTATAATGTCAGCCATGGTCAGTTATCAGGGGATAAATGGTGAAGAAAGTGCTAAAAAAACCACACCCGGCCAAGAGCCCGAGGTCCACCCAGAGGTACAAAGCCACCATTATAGTCCGTAACTCAGTAAACATAACTAGTTATAAGATGCACAGGTTGTTGAAAACCATCAAGCATTACCATTGTCCAGCTACCTTTTTCTCTACCATACATAGTTATAACATATATTGGTATTAAAACATGCATAAAGCCGGCCCGGTGGCGCAGAGGGCTGAGGCGCTGGAAGCCACATCTCGAACCACGCTGGAAGCCACATCTCGAACCACACCGGCGACCTGGGTTCAGGAATGGACTCGGGGCATTGTGGGCTGGCTGGGGAAGGAGAGGATTGGGCATCTGGAGGACTGCTGTCCCCTCCTGGGGTGGGTTGGGTAGGAAGCCTCGCTCTAGTAGTGGCCCCTGGTGGAGACTGGGAGCACTATAAGCAGTGGCACAGGAGGGACAACCAGGAAAGCCGAAACAACTTGGCGCCCGCTGGATGATTTAAGCCTACCTCCACACCGCTGAACTTTGGGAGCCTGTTCTCCACAGCAGCACCCTGAGTCAGTAAAGGAAAAATAGAGTGCTGGGTTTCCCCACCCCCGGTGCCTTCCCCCTTGGAGGAGGGGGATCTACTCGGCAATGGGTTATGCCAGGATGACTCAGAGGGTTGGCTACAATATGTGGCAAGAAAGCAGAGCTCAGGAAGAGGATGGCCAGGGAGTGGAGATACTAGGAGGCCCGAAGGAGAAGGGGACACCGGAGCATCGTAGGAGGTAAAAAGATGACACAAAAAAAAAATGCATAAACCAGAATCTTATTCTAACCCTAAACCAAAACATGACTTTATTTACTTAAAGATTGGTGTAGATCGAGGGGGTATAGCCATGGCCTAGGGCCCAACACAGTACGCGGGCAAGGCCAGCCAGGCTTTCCAGGGGTGTGGGGAGTTGCTGGGCATCCATAGTCATACCTCTCAACTGTACCACATTACGAGGAATGTTCTCATTTTACTTCAAAAGCTCCCTGTTCCACATTGTGAGAACTTGTTCCACATTCAAAATCAACATTTTAAAGCAAAAATCCATAGTAAATGATGCAAAAAATATATTATTCAATTCATAACAGACTTTCTGAACATAAATGCAACATGTTAACAGTGTTTTGAGCTTCTTAGGTAAAGATTTGATTGAGTGTTCCACATTTTGCTCATTTGTTCCACATTTTGACAGGCAATGTTCCACATTTGGGGGACAAAAGGTTGAGAGGTATGTCCATAGTAGGTGGGTGGGTCCCTGCCCATGAACCTGGAGGAAGCAGCACCCAGTTGAATACTGTAGTTTGACAAACCCCTAGCAAATTTCCTGAGTACCTGGGGCCTATGTGAGCCTGTTTCGACACTAATTCCAGGGTAAGGAGCTAGTTAGAGGCCAATGGCCACTCCTTTCCATAGTGGCAGAACTTACGTGCTTTTCTGTTTGCTCACCTGCATTTTCCTGGCAGTGGGTTACCTGGGGCATTCCTTTTATTGTATCATGGAATGTGGGTGATAAAAGTCCTATCTGCCCCTGGCTGCTACCAGTCCCCTGCCTAATGGATCGGGGGTAGTAAACTTGTGTTGGTTGCAGCCAAATACAGTGATCATTCAGCCTACCCTCTCATTATTTAGTAGGGGAAGGTGGACAGTTGGCATGATTTATAATTTAACCCTTTAGCCCATATTCAGAGTAAATGTAGGCACCTAGCAAAATATCATAATCCGTGGAAACTTAAAAGTATGTCGATAGAAGAATCCTTCTGTCAGTAGCTACAATTAACAGGCTAGAGAAAAGAGGAAAAAACAAGAATTAAAGTCATGGCTAGGTGCATATTCATATAGCAATTTCTAGCATTTTGGACTATAAGACATTATCTGCATAGAACCAGTGTGCTTTGACTTTAGCTTCCCTTCTTCATCCTGTATAAAAGTACTGTAGCAGGGATAGTCCAAGATAATAACCCTTGTTGCAACCTGGTGCTTTTTGATCAAGTGTTGTTCACTCTCAGTGCGAGTAGTGGGGGACCAGAGAGAGGTGCATACATGCCTGTCCATGTTGCACTGACTGTGGGGTTGGCAAGGAGCCAGCTACTGGCTTTACAGCATTAAGACTGTGGTACCTGAGTGCTGCAAGAACCCAAAGGTGGAAGCCCCTGTCCTATCCCCCCCCCACTGCATACCCCTCCTCACCCCCACCCTCCCATTAAAAGCCCACAATACTTATCTAAAGCAGAGTTTAACCACGATCCTCCATGTCCTCCTCCGAGGGTCTTCTCAGGCATGCTGCAGCAGTGCTTGCCGGTCGTACCTGCAATGGTAGGCCAAAATCCTCTGCACCATCGATGACTTCTGCACAGTTCCCTAGTTCTCCTTGGCTAATGACTGAGGCCCATGAATCACAGTTGGCAGTTGTGGATAAATGTTCAGAAGAGATTGCATTCACTATGGGGTTTGCCTGTGGCTGTTCCGTCCAATCATCCTCTAGGGTGTGTGAAGCCAGCGATGCGTAGTTGTTAGAAAAATATGGACTGGTGACTACTGCTTCTTCTCCCCTCAGCTGGTCGCCTGCTTGTCTGAGTCTTGATCTGTGCCTTTCAACCGTGTGGGTTCTTTTATTATGGTGTGATTGTTGTTGCCTCTTACAGGATTTTCTCTGAAAGGCCCACTGATCTTGTTGTTCCTTCAGGAGGGGGTCTTCATTCTTCCATTGTCGTTAGTCTGTTTGTATTCTGGGTGCCTGCGCAGTGTCCATCCCTTTGATGTTATTTGTTCTCCTACCTTCCAGCTGGATTTTATGCAGTTCTGTGGGCCAGGTCCTGAGAATGAAATTGAACACAGCCTCTGGCATTGCGAGCAGAGAGAGAGAGAAGGGGACTCCAAGGGCATGGAGCGCACATTTGGCATCTGTGTATCCTTTTCACCGGTTGAACAGTTCCCTTGAGTAGTCCTGGTAAATTTGCATCCAGTGTTCCCTCCACACAAGGTTACCCAATTCTCGGGCTTTTACAAGGATTTTATCTTTCTCCATGAAGTTCAGGAAATGTGCCAGAATAGGCTGTGGTTTCTCCCCGGGCTTGGGTGTTGGGTTCAGGGAACGGTGAGCATGTTCAGTCACCAGTGGAGGGTCATCTTCAAGCTCTAAGATCCAGGGTAGTTCACTCTGTAAGAAGGATACTGCATATCCACGCTCCACACCTTCTGTGAAGCCCAGGAAGCACAAATTATTGTGGCGGCTCCTATTTTCAAGGTCGTCGACCTTTTCTAACAGATAGCTAATTTTCTGTGCTTGGTCCCGAACTGTGGCATGGATGTCATCCACAGCAGTTTCCTGAGCCACCATCTTTTGTTCGAGCTGCAGTATATGAGTATCCATCTTGCGTAGTGCTATTGTGGTGTTGTTGGATGCCATCGTAACTTCTGCCATCTGTTGCATGAGTGCAGAAAACATCCCATTGATGGTATCAGCATCCATGATGTGGCTTGTGGTGGTAGCCATGCGGAGGGCTGATTTCTGTCATGGAGTGTTTTTCTGCCAATTCTATGCCTATCAGCTGCAGATTCCAGCTGTTGTTCAAGAAGGGTGAGTAGAAACTGTCCTGTAGTTCTTAATATTTAGCTTCTTGTTTTAATTGTTATTTTTGTAGGATTAGGTGTCCCTGGTATGAAGAGATATGAGCTTAGGCAGCCATTTTGAGTGAGGTCCTGACTTTTTTTTTAAAGAAATTTGTGCCACACAGGATTTGGATTGCTGCGGTGACCTCTCTGCCTCCTCAATCAATTGGTTCCGCTTCTACTATGAGGGCAGGTCTTAAACTGTCTGGATTAGAAGTACCCCACCCCCTTCACTCCCCATTTGCTCAGGCATCTGAAAAGGTCTGTCCTTGTCCCCATTTTATTTTCCATATTTGTGAATGACCTCCTACTGTGACCCATTCAGATGTGTGCTGATAATACAGTGCTTTTTACCTCTGGCTCCTCTGCCCCGACCTTGCTGCTCAGCTACAACTGGACTTTGACAATATTCAGCACAGGTTCTGGACAAACCAGCTGTCCCTCAATGCCAAGGAAACTGTCTTCATGACCTCTGTCTCCCAGCAGCAGCATAACAGAGTCACCCTCCTCACATAATTTCATACCCCCAGTGGTGCAGTAATAGAAGATATCTCTTTCTTTAAGAACCTCAGGGTCTGGCTTGACCACCATATCGATTTCTTAGCACACATTGATGCTATCCACCTTAAGCTCCACTCCAAACTTGGTTCACATCACAGGAACAAAGTGATTATACCGCTTTCTATCTGTGGTGAGCTTGTATTGAAGATAATCTGCCCCATCTTCCACTATGGTGACATAGTCTACAGTGGCATTCCCAAATCCACTCTTGCCAGATCGGACCCCTCTTTTCATGCCCTCAGCTGTTTTGATCTGGACTGTCCCCTTGAACCCACAACTGCTCTCTTCTCCTCCTTTCCCTCCCCTCCCTTGATGCGAGGCACCTTGTACATTGTGCCAACTTACATCCAAATTCTGATTTGGTTCCCTCCTTTCCGCCTCTCCTCCCTATCTCTTAACTCATACCCACTCCACAGTATTTTGTCAGTTAAGCAATAATACATGACTGGGCATGTGCTGTGCCAGGATAACATCCCACCTTGGTGGTTGGACACGAGCCCGTAGGTCAAATCGTCCAACTCGAAGAAGTGACATTATCCCGCAACATATGCTCTGGAGTGCAGTATTACAATTATAAAATGCTTGCTTGTGAAAACAAAAGAAAAAATTTGAAAAATACATTTTTGTGGCTTTTGAATAGGGTGAAGTTATGGTGGAATAACATTACTACTGAAGATCAACATTGACCAGTCAGAGCCCAGGAATTTTCATGCCATTTTATAATTCCCTTTCTGTCCTCAACAAGAAAATCTGTTGCTGGCCCAGCTGTCTTCTCATACCATTTCCTTAAACTGTGGTTCTCTCTCCCTCTGTCTATCTGCTCTGCCTCTTCCTACTTCTCTAAGGCTTGTCTTCATGACTTTACAGCCCCTTCCTGCATCATTCCCTGACCCCAGACCTAGGTGTCCACCCGTCTCTGTCCTACCACTCGCTCTTGTCTTTATGCTCTTGTGTGCTCCCTTTCTTTCTTTCTTTCTTTCTGTCTTTCTTAACAAGGTGAGTAAGCTGATCCAGAGGACCGTTTTCAGTTGTGACCTGGACCACCAGGGTGGCAAACACAAAAAACATCAATACAATACAGCAGGGCCGCCATTATGGGGGGACAACCGGGACTTTTTTTCTGGTCCCTGCGCTATGGGTGGCCCACCTGAGCAGCACTGAGATATATATTTTTTTATTTCTACTTTCATCCTTTTCTGTTGCTGTCTGCCTGCGTGGCGCCACTGTAAAACCTTTTTCTTTGCCATCCAGGTGGGGGGGGGGTCATTTATGCATCAGTCTACTGCCGGACTGTTGCATAAAGACACCCATGAATAACGAAAGAAAATACAGTAGGCGCCGAAACCTGCCATAGATGTGATGACGTTGTCCCTCCTGTACGTCTGATGTGAGTGGAACGGGTGTCCAGCATGTGCTACTGTACATTTTCCAGCACAGCAGCGATTGCATTGCCGTTAGTGTGTCAGTGTTGCCAATCCACCCATAAATAAAAAATTTTCACACAACGACGACGAGGGCAGGCAGCCAAACAACAAGTCACTGAGCGGGTCACCGCGGAGTACATCAGCAGCTGCTGCTGCCCAGTAGTGTGGTCGGGTCGCAGGCTTTGCTTCATGCTTGTAGTCGTCACCTCGTCGAGTAAGCACCCACCACTTTCTAATCCCCTCACAAATTGAATGTGCAGTTGGTAAGTCCGGTGACTGCAGTGTGTGGGTGCCCCCTCTCGTTTTTGTTGACTCCACTGTCCTCGTCCAGACATCCATCTAGGTAAGTGTAAAACAGGAATAAAAAGCTGATTAATTGTGTGATGTTACTGATAAGAAGTGGGTACTGGATGCTGGGGGACAATGTATGCCTTTTTTTTCTGCTCCTTTTGATCCCTTGTTATTCCTCTCAGGTCTGCTAATGATCCATCTCCTGCTGAAGAGCAGGTACCACTTTGCTTTTCAGTTGAAAATTACTACAAACAAAATAAATGGCACACAAGGTACAATCATGAGGCAGGCTCAGCCCACTAATAATTTTGTCTCCTTTTTTGGTTTGCACTATTTTACTTTTTAACCTGCTGCAGTGCACACTCTCCCTCTGTGATCTGTTGCAGCATCCCCAGACACACCCCTCTGTGACCTGCTATGGTGCCCCCAATGTGAAGGCAGCAACCCCACACACACATGTCTCCCCAGGCAGGTGCAAATTAAAAAACACACCACTGTGCATGTGCCCCAAAGCAGGGACTTTGATTTGGCAGCTGTGAGGACTCGAGCCAGGCGGGCGACAAGGAGTCAGAGCAACAGGCAGCAGAGTAAATAGACTCTGCAGAACTGGCCACACTCAGTCAGTTAGTAGGACATAAAGGCAGTGAGCCAGTGTGAGGGAGCAGCTAGGCTGGGAAAGTTTGAGTGGCAGTGGTGCAGGCCGTGCGGCAGTGTGAGTGTGCAGCATGGTAGGGGCTCCCAACCTCTGCTCAGCCAGTGTGGGACCGGTTGAGACAGACTCAGTAATCTGCGAGCAGCTGGGTGTACAGTGTGAGTGGCATGTCGTGTGAGGGTCATCATGACAGATGAGGACAGGAGCCACTGAGGAGGAGGAGGACCGTGTTGTGGTCGGATGTCATGACCAGTCCATACCAAATACGGCTCAGTTCAGTACGGTAGCCAAATTACTGTTGTATTTGCTAGAAACTTTTCATTTAGTCATTGGGCTGGCAGTGTAGCTAGAGGTTAGAGGAACAAGGTGTGAATGAGCTTGATACATCCAGCAGACCAGACCTGAGTTTGATTCTCACAACCTCCACTTGCATACTGTGTGACTCTGAACAAGTCACTTAACCACCCAGTGCTCTCAGGTCACCCCTGAAAACAGGCACTTGTGCCTAGTGAGCCTTACCCGGTTACCAAAGACTAAAATAAATACATAAATAAATTATTTAGCGGAAATGTGGCAAACAGACTAGCCATTTCCTTTCTCAAACATGATGGAGCCCAGCCCAGTGTCCCATCATGCTGGGGAAATTGTGGTAACATAGCATAAGAAACAGAATTCTTTGACAGATATGTTGTGGTGCGATCATTTTTAATCTGAAGCCAGCTTATCATACTGTTTTGGTCCATTAAAATTAGTAATGTTTCCCTGGTTCCTTTTGGTCTTTCATGATAGGGCATGTAGCGGCATGGGAATAAGGGCCTTCTGGTCCATGTTTGTCCAGACATTTTCTTCTGAAACAGTAATCATCTCTGCCACATGTACTAGCTGGGCAGTCTTGTAGTACTGTGGAAAACTGGGTAAACCCAGAACACCATGACAGAAACAATAACTATCTATATTTATAGAACAGGGCTGCCCAGAGGCTTTAACTTACATAAGGAATTTGCTTTAATTTGGGGAGTTTTTTTTTGCTACTGCACCAGTGCCTATTTTTCTATGTTTAGTAGCCTACCGAGGAGTGGTTTTTTAATCTACCCCTCAGCCACCTGACACCAAGCCTTCTTAAAAACATAAAGCATCCATCCCTTACCTGTTGCATGGCAATGCAAAAACACCTGGGGGTGACTAACATGGTTTCTCCACTTTCTGGTGTCATAGGAAATCCTGACTTTGTGGTGGGCACAACAGACCCGGGCTTCCGGGCATGGGCTTGTAAAGGCATTACCTCTTAACAAAAATCGAAAACACCCAATCTGACTAAACTTAAAACTTTCCAACAAGTGCAAGCTGAATTCAGATTGAGAAATAGTGATTTTTATTGCTGTCTCCAACTGAAACATTTCATATCCCAACTTAATGTCAAACAAAATATGCTATGTCCCTTGACTCCCCCAGAAAAATATACCTATATGACCAGCACAGCCGGAACAATACTAAGGCGTGTATCACACATTGTGAAACTGCCCCAGGATTCAAAAGGCACCTGTCTGTAGACAGCTAGGAGCACTTGGCGGGAGAGTTGGGAGAGGAGATTACAGATAAGGAATGGGAAAGGGCTATTTGGGTGGGTGCCAAAACTACCACCTCACCTAGCTTTAGGGAATTTAAATGGAAGATACTTATGAGGTTCTTTCTTGCTCCAACTCATAGTAGGCACTCACAGCCAATAGATCAAACAGATGCTGGAGAATCTGTGACTGGGAAAGAACACCATCTCATGTTTTGGGGGATTGCCCCCACCTTAAAAATTTTTGGTTTGCAGTCCATTCCTTTCTGGGTCAGATCTTCCCTCTGCCTGGGCCTCTCTCCTTTCAAGGGCTGATCCTGGAACCTTTGGTCACAAGGGATAGGAACAAGAGAGACAGATACATACAGGTTCATAACAAAGAGTCCTCAAATCTATAACAACAAAATGGCTTAATCCTTCACCACCAACCATTGCTTGTTTTATGACGAGGCTGAGCGGCACTAGAGTGATGAAGCAAATAATACGATTAGCACTGGGAATGGACAATTACAATATGACAAAGTCAAAGGTTTATGAATTTTTGGATGATGAGCCTACTGGTAAAAATGGGATCTCAGTGACCACCTATGGGCCTTATCCACAAACTGGATGAAATGATTTTCTCTGATGTCTGGTATACTAAGGTTCATCGAATTTAGAAGGCTGTATGCCCATGAGTGCTTCTATCATTCACCCATAATAGAACAAGCTATTCTGGATAGAATGTAATTATCAAGTCTATTTTAAACTTTTTATATCCTTACTAACTGCTATTTCTAGAGACAATTTGTTCCATGGATTACCCACTCTCTGTGTGATTAAGGCCTTTTCACCTATTTGTGAAGAACGTTTTTGACCTTAGTTGCAGTGGGTGACCTTTTGTGCTTATGTCAGAATTTTTGAAGTCAAGATTTAGTTCATTTATCAGATAGCTGTCCTGCATAATATCATAACATAAAAGTAAATCACTTCTAATTCTTCTAGTTGCTAGAGGCATTCAACTTTTCTAGACACTCGGTGTATGGCATGTTCTTATATTTATAGATTAATTTAGTTGTTTGTCTTTGAACTTTTTCCAAACTGGCTGCCATCCCCTATGTAATATAGCCCCATGCCTGACTGCTCATAATCCAGTATTGGTCTTATGTATGACCTACACAATGGCATAATCCTTTTAGTCAAACACATGTAAAATCATGGACTGGGATAGAGCCCTGTGGTGCTGCATCAGATCTGACCTGCACAGTGCACACCTTCAAAGGCTGTTTGCAGTTACTTTGGCCAAAAATGATTTACTGTTGTATCAAAATGCAACATCATGAGGGCAGGCAAATGAGACCTCTCAACTTCTTAGAATTAAAAAATGTGTAGCTCTGGCATTCCTTTGGGTCATACCTGGAAATGAGCCTTTCTCGTTACCAATTTTAAATAAATTTTAAATGTGCAAATGGCTAGAATACATAGCATAGCACATTTTAGTTTAAAAGACTAATAGGTTTAAGAATAGTGGTCAGTTAAGGCACCATTAGGTTTAGTATTATTTCTGTCAAATTATTTTACATTTCCAGTAGTTTGCATGTCCACAAATAGCTCTAACATCAGTAAATCTTTACTGATCAAGGGTATATTGAGTGTAAAATATACAGAGGTATGCAAAATGCATAGCAGTTGAGAGGCATGCTGACAGGACATTGGTTTGTTGAGAGGTATGCTGAGGAATACTGGTTTCTATGTTTGTTTTAAAGCAGTTTGCCTTTACTAGCCCAATTTAGCAATAAGTTATTAAACAACATGGGGACTGCTGAATCAGGTCAGTGAAGGCAGCAAAAGTTATCATTAGTTGTATAGACTGTGGTGTCTGACCTGCCATGTTGGTCATGTGCCAGTGTGTGTGTGTGTGTGTATGTGTGTGTGTGTGCCAGAAAGTGCAGTGCACAGGCATGGGGTGCAGTTGTGGTACTGTATATTTACTCAAATGTCAAATAAGTGGAAAAAATGGGATATTACAGTTTCAGTACCCATACACTATAGGAGACCATCTCCAATACCTGGAAAAGTGTGTGAGACTATTTTTTTGTCTCCATATCAGTGATGGCAATTGCTGCTATGGGAGTGATGGCTTAATGCTTTTGTCCCGCTGTTCCTGCCTAATGAGGTCTCTTGTACTGGGGGCTCAGACACACCCAGCTTGTTTATGCCTCTCTACCTTCTCAGTAGGAAGAAGAGAAACTGCTGGGATTTTAAATGCAGCCTCATATTTGCAAATGTTCCGATCATTACTGATTAACAAGGAATTACAAATGCTTGCCCAGTGGCAGGGAGGTCTGAGGCATTGGCACCTTATCTTCTGCCACACCGACAACCTGTGTTCAGTGGGGGGGGGGCTGGGTGCGGACTGAGCAGCCGACAGGCAGCTCTCCTCTCCCAGACTGGGGATGTTAGATCTCCCTGTCTTTGACCGCCACCATGTGGACGCATGCTGGTGGCGCGGGCAATGGGGGGGCTATGCATCATGCAGGGATAGGAGGAGCAGAGTCATTTCAGGCCATGGTGTGCATGCGTACCTCCACACTCGAGCATTACCTTGTCAGGGGCTCTGTGGAAGAAGGGTCGAAAATAGGTGGAACAACTGTGGATTGGGGCTTAATGAAGCCACCAGTGAGTGATGACAGCCAAGCTGGTCTCAGAGGAGAAAGGCAGATAGTGACTTCTGTGGGGAAACTAATTTTGGCCTACAACTTGGCTGACAGTTTCCTCACTACTGACCTACTCTGCGATGGGGCCAGAGGATGATGGGTGAATAAATCAGGTAATGATGCCTAAGGAGAGAGCCACAGGGTCTCTTCAGCTTTTGATAGACCTAGTTTATTTGTGTGCCTTTGCAGACATCCAATTTCTGTCATGTGGCAGACATTCAGGACCTTGGAAAAGTGCACAAATGCATAAAATGCCACTGTCTGTCCTTTGCTGCTGTTGCTGCTATTCTTACTGTAAGTCTGCAATCAGTTTTAACCTTGTTACAGTATGTACATTAAAGAGCAATTGACACCTTCAGGAAAACTTTAAGGAAACATAACATTTAGGCACAATCCAGCTTATATTTCGCATTCGTTTTGTATTCTTCCTCCCGTGATTTATTACTGAGATAATTTGAATGAAAACAGGATCTTTGCTCTTGAAAGAGTTCATTTATTCCTGTTGCTTTCTCCCTACCTGAGGTAATAATACCCTGCTTGTGACATCACAATTACTCCTATGGCAACAAATTCAGATGTCATAACAGAGTATTATGATTTGAAGTACGGAGTAAGCTACAGAGGCAGATAAACTGTAAGGCAAATGTAAGGGTTAAAACTAATGTATTCATGCAAATGTTCTCAGTAATAAATAACAAGGAAGAGAAATGTATGGAATACACATTGACTGTAAGCTTAATTGTGCCTAATTATTATGTTTCCCAAAGGTTTATGTGGACTGTGCCTAGAAGGGCATGAAAGCTAAATTCTCCTTCTCTCTCCTCGCTGGTCTCCGGGCTTCCTTACTCCTGGGCTGTACCTCCTGATACGATAGGCAGGCAGGAATCAGACCTCTGCAGCAGGGGACATCCAGCACCCCACTTCCTGTCTCCCTCAGTTTACTTCCTGCCTTGCAGGTAGTAAGTACTCTGCAGCAGAGCTCTGTCACTGTTGTGACAGGGCTGAAGATTTCAGGAGTGTAAGTTTGGACATGTTTACTATGGATTTGCTCAGAGAGCAGGGATGGATGGATGGATGGATAGATCCAATGACATAGCCCTCTCTCTGCCCTTGGGGTCCCAGTCTCAGCCCTGCATGCTGGACAGACTGGCCCCTCTCAATTTCCAGGAGGTAGCTATCTCTGCTCCTTCAATTTCAGGGTGTTTCAGGAGGCAGCTATCTCTGCCCCTACAATTTCTATGGATGTAGCCCTCTCAGCTCCGAGGGGGTCCCAGTCTCAGCTGTGCATGCTGGTCAGACCGGCATCCCCTGCCCTTCTCCCACGTGGTACCAGCCTCAGCCACTCGCACTGTTCAGTCTGGCCTATCATTTTTCCGCACTAAGGGGTTCACGGCGCTGCCCCCGTCTTCAGTGGATCAGAGAATCAGAAGGGTCTGGCAAGCAATCACCTCTACAAGAGTCAGTTGGTTAACTCTTGCAGTGTAGGTAATCTCCTGTTTGGCTCAGCCCTCAGGGAGGTAGTGAGGGATTATGAGGAGATGCCAAGGTGCACATCCCACATCAAGAGGCAGGGGCCAGTCTTCATCCTCAGGCCCCAGATGCTTTTGCATTACCTAAGTTACAATAAGGATCAAAATACTAATGTCTCCGGGAGAAAGAGCATGCTATCTGGGTACATCCCCAGAAGGGGCAGATTTCTAAAAATTCTCAAGGAATGGGCCCAAACTAAGTCAGACAGAGGGTCATAGACATTATCAGCACTTAATACAAGCCCCAGTTCCTCATGTGGTACCCTCCACCATCACTGGCAACCCATCTGAAAGACGGCAACCATATAGGCCATTACGGGATTACTGCAAATGGGCTAGTTTCTCATGTCTCATCATGCCAAAACACACGGGGATTCAGGCCAGTCGTAGTTCTTGAATTCTTGAATAGGTTTGTCCAAGCAGATCCTACAAGGTGGAAACCTTGTCATCAATCAGGGGATCGCAAAAAGGGGTTGTTTCTGGCATCCATAGATCTGCAAGATGCGTGTCTACCCTTCCCATTCAGTAACATCACACGCACGATCTAAGGTTCAGAGTGGCAGAGTTCTTGTAGTATTGCCACATTGGACTGCTTTAGGAAGAACTGAGGGAGACAGGAAGTGGGGGCTGGATGTCCCCTGCTGCAGAGGTCTGATTCCTGTCTGCCTATTGGTATCAGGAGGTACAGCCCAGGAGTAAGGAAGCCCAGAGACCAGCCATCAAAGAAAAAAAATTTATAGGTATTTAAATTTCAATTTTTCCTAATTTAGTGCCCTCAACTACATAGGTAGCTGTTCTGTTGTTCGAAATTCATTGTCGGAGTTCTATTTAAATGACAGTGTTAATTCCATGGTTTGTTGGGACTGTCGCTATAGTGTGTTGGTTCACAGTTGGGGTGAACTAGTGGGGAGAAGGGTATGTACTGTATTTCAGGGGGTTGTACCATACTTACATCAGGCCACCTGTAAACTAACACAGTTCAGGATGTCAAAGCAGGAGTAGCAGTGCACCCAGATGTACAGGGATCCCCATATTTTATCCCTATATCCCTAGACAGGTTTTGCTCCATCCTTGCCTTGGCTCCCCTCACCACTCTGGCGCCCCCTTGAGTGCTTAAAGTGCGAGTAGGCAGCCTTTTTTCCCCTCACCGCCTCCTGTACCTCCCTGGTCCACCAGCATGGCTTAATGGCCCTACAATGCTTTCGTCTCTGTTCCCTGGCAACAGAGGATGTCATAGTGTCCCAGTCTGCCCCCAGCATATTAAGGTCACCCATGATCACCACCCTACCCTTTCCAAGGTCACAGTGACACTTGATGTTCTCAATTAGTTTGTCCTCCAGGGCCTCCTCCATTGAGAGGGATCTGTACACCACCCTATTTTCAGTCTTTTGCCTCGGCTCATTTGCAGGGTTACCCAAATCGCCTCCACTCTCCCTACAGCCTCCTCCACTCCTCTAATTACTATGTCATTTCTGACTGTCATCCCACTACACTCTCTAACACATGCTTAAGGTGGCTGATGCTATGAATGTAATTACATACTAACATACTAACATGCCATCAGAATAGCACTAATGGTCTCTTGAGTCTGCTCGATTTTCAGCACCTGCACTGAGTGCCGATTTTGGTGCCCCCCCCTTGGGTTATACTGTCCCCAGTCCCAGAAGTTCAACCTGTATTGGGCCTGGTCAGATTTACCCTCCCCCGTACATGGTGTACATGTCGAGCTCCTTGAGCCTCTCCTCATAGGTCCACTCGCCCAGGCCCCAGATCATTTTGGTTGCCCTCCTTGGACCCTCTCTAGGAGTGTAATGTCCTTCTTTAAATGTGGTCTCCAAACTGTACACAATACTCGAGGTATGCTTAACCAAGCAGTTACATAGAAACATAGAATTTGATGGCAGTAAGAACCACTTGACCCACCCAGTCTGCCCATTTCCTACCTAATGGATAAGCTGCAGATCCTAGTTAACCAGCAGCCTACTTCTCACCCCACCTCCTAGAATTGCTTTATGGCTGTCCCATGCATGCTTGAATTCAACCACTGTTTTTGACTCCACAACCTCCTCCGGGCGGTCCATGCATCCACAACCCTCTCGGTGAAAAATACTTCCTTACGTACCTTAGGCCCCCTCTATCTTCAAATTGTACCCCTTGTTCTTGCACACCTCTTTTTGAAAGATGCTACCCTCTTGGACTTTGTTGATTCCCTTGAGGTACTTGAAAGTTTTTATCATGTCCCCTCTCCTCCTTTCCTCGAGGCTATACATATTAAGCTCCTTTAGTCTCTCTTCATATGTCTTCTGGTGTAGACCCTGCACCATTTTAGTTGCCCTCCTCTGGATAGCTTCCATCTTGTCTATGTCCTTGTGAAATTGGGTCTCCAGAACTGCACACAGTACTCCAGATGGGGTCTCACCAGCTGTCTGTACAGAGGGATAACAACTTCCTATTTTCTACTGGTGATGCCTCTCCCTATGCATCCCAGTATCCCCCAGCCCTCCTTACTGCCCTCTCACATTGCTTGTCCACCTTTAAGTCATCTGATATGACTACCCCCAGGTCCCTTTCCATTTTTGTTGTTGTTAGTATCTCACCCCCCATTGTGTACTCTTCCCCTGGGTTTTTGTTTCCCAGGTGCATTACCTTGCACTTCTTAGCATTAAAATATAAGCTGCCATACATTTGACCATTCCTCTAACCTTGCCAAGTCCCTTCTTATCCTTTCCACCCCACCTTGTGCATCAACTATGTTGCAGATCTTTGTGTCATCTGCAAAGAGACATACTTTTCCTTCCAGTCCGTCTGCAATGTCACTTACAAAGACATTGAAGAGGACCGGTCCTAATAATGAACCCTGCGGCACCCCACTAGTAACCCCCTTCAGAGTGGACTCCATTTGCTATTACCTCTGTGTCCTATTCTCCAACCAATTCTTTATCAGGCTATCATCTTGGGACCCCTCCCAGGCTGGCTAACTTGTATATTAATCTTTGTGTGGGACTGAGTCAAATGCCTTGCTAAAGTCTAGGTAGGCCATGTCCACAGCCCTCCCTGATCTACTACTTTGGCCACCCAGTCAAAGAAATCTATTAGATTCATCTGGCATGACCTTTCCGCTGTGAATCCATGCTGCCTTGGGTCTTGTGCCCCTCTGGCCTCTAGGAACTCGACAATTCTTTCCTTCAGAAGTGATTCCATCATTTTCCCCTATCACTGAGGTTAAACTAACAGGTCTGTAGTTTCCTGCTTCTGCCCTGCTCCTACTTTTGTGAAGGGGAATCACATCTGCCCTCCTCCAGTCCTCAGGTACCACCTCATCCTCCCATGATTTGTTAAAGAGGGTAGTCAGTGGTGTCACTAGTTCTACCCTTAGTTCTTTTAGAATTCTGGGATGAATCCCATCAGACCCCATTGCTTTGTCTACTTTCAGTTTTAAGAGTTCCTTCAGAGCCCTTTTTTCTATAAATGGGCTGGTATCAACTTCTGTATCCAGAGTGTTTCTGTTGTTTGTTTTAGGTACCTCCCCTCTTCATTTGTAAATACTGAACAAATATATTCGTTTAGTATCTCTGCTCTTTCACAGTCACCCTCTGCCCACCCTTCCCCTTTATTAAGCCTCACTATCCACCCTTAGTCTTCCTTCACTCCCTGATGTACCTAAAAAAGGTTTTATCCCCCTTCTTAACTGAGTTGGCTATCATTTCCTCAGTTCGGGCCTTTGCTGTTCTGAACTGCCTTCCCAGCTTCCTTTTGGTTTAACTGATACAATTCTCTGTCCTGCTCCTTCTGTGATTCCTTGTACTTTCTGAATGCTTTCTTTTTCTCTTGAACCTTCACGCCACCTCCTTTGAGAACCATAGTGGTTTCTTACATCATTTTGTTTTGTTTATTTGCTTCACACAAAGGCTTGTTACCTCTGTGATAGCAGTTTTTATTATTCCCCATTGTTCTTCCACCCCTTCTTCCTGCCCATTTGCTAGTGCTTTCCTTAGGCACTTACCCATTTTGGCAAAGTTAGTCCTCCTGAAGACCAGTACTTTTGCCTTTCTAAGGCTTGACTCTATTGCTGTGTTTATTGTGAACCATACTGTTCAATGATTGCTAGTTCCCAGATGGCTACCCACCTCTACATCTGTGATCCTCTCTCCATCTCCATTTGAGAGAACCAGGTCTAAGATTGTTCCCTCTCGAGTGGGTTTCAATACTAGTTGTCTAAGGCATGCCCCCTGTAGGGCATCTAGAATAACCCCACTCTTAGAAGTGGCTGCTGCAACTGCACTCCAGTTAATATCTGGCATATTCAGGTCACCTATCAGCAATATCTCCCCTTTATCTGCCATTCTAAGTATACTTTCTATCATTTCCTTGTCCATTTCCTTCCCTGAGAGGGGGGTCTGTATACAACCCCTGTATGGATTGTGGTGCCATTGCCTGCCTCCAGTTGTACAATGGAAGGATCACTCCCCCTTTCTGGAGGTAATCCCTCTGATGATGCATCCAGCATTCTATTTGCCCTTGCCGCTGCCCTCCTACAGGTATCTGAGTTGTTCATTTTGACATCTAAGCAATAATACCTGACAGGGTGGGTGGTGTTGGTCTTACCAGACCTTCCAGGGCTAAGACCCTCTGCCTGCTGCATCAGGCCTCATAACTGTTCCTGGGCGGTGCAGTATAGACCAATACTGCTCACCCTGTCAGGTATTATTGCTTACATTGTTACATTAGCACTAGTAAAAGAGCCCCATTAAACAACCAGCAACACCCAATTATTTTTGAAGAAGAGAATCAATCATACAATGTGTGTTGTATAATAGACACATTATGGTGATAAATGGTGTAACAGTTTCCCTTTGAAGTAATATAATTAACATGCTTTTCCAATACTACAGGTGTCATAAACAATAGAGGAGGTTGACTGTCTGCCCACACTTGAAAGCCTGTTGTGATCTCCTTTTCAAGTTGTGCCCCAACTTGTTCTTCACAGTACATGACAGAATGAGAGCCAGTCTCTGAAAGCCTGTTGTGATCTCTTCTTCAAGTTGTGTCCCAATGTGTTCACCACAGTACATGAAAGGAAGACTGCCTAATCTTGAAAACCTGTTGTGATCTCCTTTTCAAGATGTGTCCCAACGTGTTCTTCACAGTACATGCAGAACGAGAGCCAGCCTCTGAAAGCCTGTTGTGGTCTCTTCTTCAAGTTGTGTCCCAACGTGTTCACCACAGTACATGAGAGGAAGACTGCCTAATCTTGAAGGATTGTTGTGATCTCCTTTACAAGTTGTGTCCCAACGTGTTCTTCACAGTACATGACAGAACGAGAGCCAGCCTCTGAAAGCCTATTGTGATTTCTTCTTCAAGTTGTATCCCAACGTGTTCTTCACAGTACATGACAGAACGAGACCAGCCTCTGAAAGCCTGTTGCGATCTCCTCATCAAGTTGTACCCCAACATGTTCTCCACAGCACGAGAGGAAGATGGCCTAATCTTGAAAGTCTGCTGTGATCTCATATTCAAGTTGTGTCCTAACGTGTTCTTCATAGTACATGACAGAATGAGAGCCAGCCTCTGAAAGCCTGTTGTGATCTCTTCTTCAAGTTGTGTCCCAAACGTGTTCACCAGTATATGAGAGGAAGACTGCCTAATCTTGAAAGCCTGTTGTGATCTATTTTTAAATTAGATGTCTTAACTTTTCTGTCTATTCAGAAATGTATCACCATAAATCAGGTTACCAGAAGCGGAAAGAAAAACGGAAAGAGAAAAAGCAGAATCGGACCTGAAAAAAGTAAACCAATTCTGAAGTACCTTTTAGGTAATGCATGAAAATGAAGCCCAATAAGATATCCCTCACATGAAGAAGCTGGAATGTCAGACTACGTCTAACAATATGGAGGTAAAAAGTACAGCTGTATCCATTGTGGCATCTCAAGGTCAATCACAGGAACATGAAGACACTTATGCCTCAAAACAGCTCCAGAATGAGGAGGTTGACTTGTGCTATGACTCAAATAACCCTGTTCTGTAGCCAGAAAATGTATCTGACATTGAAACAAAATATTGTCAAATGTTAAGCAATCTAATTTGATGTGAAGAAATTCAAGAATCCGATACCAGCTGATCCTGATGGTCAATCATTCCCTGAATATCTTTTATTTTATTTATTTATTTATTCATTAAACTCTAGGATTACAAATACCTTTGAGCAGGAACTGCTCGTTTACAAAGGTTCCATGTCAGAGGATGGGAGCAACATACATAGAAAGGTTGTCAAAGAATGTACAATCTTAACACAAATCAAGGCTGGCATTTTTTTTTTAAGTTACAACACACTTTAGAAATAGTACACATACTAGCAAGCAATTTAAGTAGGCAGTTGACTGAGGAAACAATAAGAGATAGAGCAATTAGAAAAAGCAATCGGACTTTAAGAGTATGTTAGGGTAGAGGGGAGAGAAGGAAGTAGGCAGGCTGAGGGGCCACTGTCAGTGGGATGGTGAGGAGAAGGGTGTCTTGTACCTGGGGAGAAGGGGAGCTGGAAGGAGGTCATGTAGAAGGGCAGGGGCCAGAAAGAATTCTACTCAGGACGGGGGTGGGTTGCTGGATATGAGCAATTAAGTGGTGTTTGGAGCAGACCTTTTAGGAGAAACAGTCACATTGAATGGTAGAGGTGCTATAAATCCTCAAATGGTTGTGTGAGGACACTGAGGGACTGGTTAATGTGGAGCAAGAGTGAAGGAGCATTATTTTGTGTCCCATGCTTTTTGTTTTCCCGTGTCCTGATAAAAAAATCAATCAGTGCACTGTGCAAAAAAGAAGGTCTTAATCCAAATGGCAAGTGGCATAAATTATATGATAAGCTTCCAGAACATGAAATGAGTTGTGCACACCAGCATTGTTACTGGCAATGGAGAAATCTTCAGCATTCATTACAAGGTGAAGGGATTGATAGCCAACTGCAGAAACAAATACAGTCTGAAGCAGAAAAGCATAAAGCATTATTAGAGAGACTTTTGGATGCAACCTTGTTTCTAGCATCAAGAAATGTGACATTTCGAGGTGGTACTGCCAAAATTGGTGATGCACACAATGGTAACTTCTTAGGTGTGCTGGAACTGATCTCGCACTATGATCCCATTATGCGTGATCATTTAGAGAAGGTGAGGCAAAAGCAAGACAAGGGGAAAAGAATGATGGCTCATTACCTATCATGGGAAAGTCAAAACGAGTTCATAGAGTTATGTGGTCAGCAGGTTTTGAACAGAATTCTAACAGAGAGAAGTGAAGCCATTTTTTTTCTGTTATCTGTGATGCTACTCCAGACATTTCTCATACAGAACAAAATGTATTTATCCTTAGATATGTACATAAGGATCAAGATACCAAAGAGTGGACAATTCATGAAATGTTTCTTGAGTTCTTTGACTTCTCAAAAAAAAGTGGTGAGGAAATTGCAGACATGCTGCTAATGAGATTGCAAAAACACTAAGTCAACATTGCTGATTGCTGCAGGCAAGGTTTTGACAATGGAGCAAACATGTCTGGAAAATTCAAGGGGGTGCAAGCTCATATTTGCCAAAAGAACCCACTTGCCACTTATTATCCATGAGCTTGTCATTCTCTGAATCTTGTGGGGATGCAGGCAGCAGAATCATGACCTGAGATCGCTACATTTTTCGGATGTGTAAATCACCTGTATATTTTGTTCAGTGGAAGCCCTGAGAGATGGGCTATTTTGAAAGAAAAAACAGGTTGCTCTCTACACAGCATGTCTGAAACCAGGTGGAGTGCTTGAATCAAGGCAATTCACCCTATTGCAAAACACTTTCCCAGCATTATGGAAGCTCTAGATTATATCATATAGTCCAAAAAGCTCTCTAATGAAGCACTGTCAGAAGCAAAGAGTCTGCTAACATACTTGAAGTCATACAATGCAATTGTGCATGCCACATTTTGGGTAAAAATTCTTCAAAGTTTTGAAGAGAGAAACTTGGTTCTTCAGTCTACAGGTATTTCACTAGACACAGAAGTTGTTAACATAGCCAAACAGAAAGAGGAAATGCAATTCTTCAGGAATGAATGGAATGCCATTATTTCAGATGCAAGACTAGTGGCACAGTCAGTGGATGTAGTACCCGAGTTCGACTTTGAAACAAACCGTCAAAGAAAACGCAAGAGATTTCATGATGAAACTCCAGATGAAGAAACCAGTTAAAGTTCAGATGATAGTTTCTGCAACACAGTCTTCTATGTTGCAATGGACATCATCAGTGAATTAAATCACAGATTTGAGTCTCTTATACAAATCTGCAATGACTTTGCTTCAGTTTTACAGTTGAGAAGCATGAATGATCAAGAAATAATCACATCTTGTGAGAAGTTAAACAACAAATATTCTCAAGACCTGACAAGTGCTTTTGCTAATGAAGTTCAACGCCTGAAAAAAATATACAGTGCCACTTTTCAGAAATATTTAAAGCCTTTGGCACTACTGAATGCTATCTACAGAATGAATCTAGAAACAATATTCAGAAAATTTTGTGTAGCAATTAGGATATTTTGCACCCTGCCTGTGACTGTTGCAGAAGGAGAAAGAGCTTTCAGTAAACTTTCTATCATCAAATATTATTTACAATCAACTATGTCTCAGGACCATTTAAGCAGCTTGGCCATGCTGTCAACCAAGTGAGAACTTGCACGAAATTGACTTTAAAAATATAACACAAGACTTTGCAGACAAGAAAGCACGGAAACATTTGCCTCTGACAAGTTAAGGACACAGGTCAAAGAATTCATGAAGTGACTGACACAATATATGCAGCTTATTTATACAGTTGATTGCCTGACGATGTAATCTTATATTGTTATTATTTAAAGTAACAGTGTTCATGCAATAACCTCACATTTATAGCTTTAATCACCGCTTGGTGTTCTTATGACACATTAAAGGGAACATGAACTGATTATTTTTGAGCAGCTGCTTGAAATGTCTCTATTTCCATAACTTATATTCGTACCTCTGAAGGATACCTATTTCATTGTGTCTGAATAAAAGATGAAGCTGTCAGCTGTGTTTTTTATTATTTTCTTTGTATGGACAACATTCTGTGCATTTCATTTCATTTAACCAAGAATTTGGATTTCTGACTATGTCACATCATGGTTTCAGAACCATTAGTTCATGCTCACATTTCTGAAAACATGAAGTGACAGTCTAAACTCCAAATTCTTGGTTTCATGAAAGGAACTGCACAGAAGTTGTCAATACAAAGAAAACAATACAAGCACAGCAGACGGCTTCAGTTTTTATTCAGGTACAATTAAATAACTGTCCTTCAGAGGTATGAATTATGTGTAGGTAAAGAGACATTTCAAGCAGATGCACATAGGTAATCAGTTCCTGTACCCATTAATGTGTTTACAATTTGTTCTTGTGTTGGCCAAAACACGCACTAATTTAAATGTACTAGCTTGCACTAACATGAACCATGGTATGCTAACAGCTATTCATTGTTGGTTCTGTATGAGCGCTGTTTATTTTAAATGATAGTTATGCTATATTTTTATAAATAAGAACAGAAACTGAAAGGGGGACGGTACTTAATCACCCTTTAGGCATGAATAGCTGGGTAGCAGAGACAGAAGATGGGAGTACATGTGAAAGCACTTGTCAGGTGAAGTATATTTGAGAGACTTGTCCACATTTACACAGTAACATAGGAAGATTTCCTTCTAAATTCAATCATCCTGTCATGATAGAGCACAAGGGCAGAGGTTATCAAGGGTCACAATAAATATTACATTCAGCAGGTCAGTGAAGTACATACATGAACATTTGTGAAGTACAGAGAAGCCAACAAAGTAAAACAACTATTTGAAAGTTGAAAGTATTTATTTAAAAAGTAATTTCAGTATTTCTCCTGGATCTATCGCCACATCTAATAAAACATTTGAAAACATTATAGCGAAATAATTCACCTTGCATCCAATACATTCTACATACAGAATTTCACAACCACCTTATTTATTATTCAGGAGGTGTGCATGAATGCATGATGTCCATTTTGTAAAGTGACATTGTATTTCTACTTCCTCATTAGGTTTCTAAGCTGCTTATGAAGGTGGCAGCTGCTCTTCAGCTAAAAACAAAAACATGAAAAAGAGATGTAATGTTCATATACACAATCCATATCTAAAATGTTAAAACCATGGCCTTCTGTCTGTCTGAATTCTGTTCAAAACTTGCTGAGCACACATGAATTATTATATTGAACAACACTGGCTAAATGCAAGTTATACACTGTGATTCTTACTAAATGTGTTTTCTTAATAACAAAGTTTATCTAAATTCTGTTCCATTTTCAAAGCAATCAGGCAGATTATGTTTGACAGTTCTCTGCTGTTTTAAAATATTAAACATACTGCGTGATGCTCTGGTCACAGTGTAACATAAATAGCAATTCCTGCATCCTTATACTGCAGTATAGAAGTTGCATATTATAGAGTGAGGAGGAGGTCCAGACCAATCTAAGCACTCATTTGCCATGTGTATCTGAGTTTTACTCTCTCAAATGGTAGGTTAATCGCTTCAGTAGCAAGTCTTTGGTCGTAATCACCAGTCACACTAATAAACGTCTTTCTTCTGCCACAGTTCTAAGGCTGGATATCAGACATGTCAGACTTCTGCAATAGGCAGTGCGATTCATGGAGAACATGGCAGGAAAGCCAGCTGAGCATTTTTCCACAGATTCCCCCATGCTACTTCCAGGAACAGCTGCTCGAAAGCTCAAGCTGTTCATTCTTCTATTCCAAGTCTTGCTTACCCACTGCTTTAGGCAGTTCTGGGCATTTCCCTTGTAATCCAAAATGTTTGGTTGTCAAATGGGAGCTGTAAGTCACATTAAGGGTGTCACCTTTAGGTCCATCTAGGTGCCAACACCAAAAATTACAGAGTATCTCTGCTAAGCTGTACTGCGGGCTTCATTATGCCTGGGGGCTGTACCTCCTGATGCTGGTTATAGGTAACACTGAAAACTCTGCAGCCAGGGAATTAGACGTCCTCCACATATTATTGTCTTCAGTCTACTTCTCACTTTCACCAGAGCAGGTACTCTGCAAGCAGTGCTGTGTCACAGTGGCAGAGCTGAGGACAGCAGACTATAAGTCAGACAATTCTTTTGGACTTCTTCTCTCTGGGCAGCAAAGAGTCTTTTAGACACTAATTTGAGCTAAACTGAGCTGCTTCTGAGTGGGTTCCCATCTCAGCTTGCAAGTTGTACAGACAGTCCCCACTCACTCCGCAGTGTTTTTTCCTACGGTTTCTGACCAGAATTCCTTCCCACAAAACCCATGGGGACATGATCCATTTTGGGTCACCAGTAGTTCGATTGGTCCGAATACTGAAAGTTAAGGACCCAACATAGTGACTACCATCAAAATGTCTGAGCAGCAATAAAAGCAGGTTAGACAGACCTATCTATCTTTACTATAACACCAGATAAACAACAAGATATTCACACTTCCTAAACAAGCTCCCTTTGTGCAAGCAGCGACTGCAGAATGGTGCAGATTAACACAATTTCTAGATGGTCACAAGACTTCAATCTCTCGGATACAGCACAGACTAATTTTTAAACTCAGGTTAGCCATGCTTTAAATAAACAGGCATGGAGGCTCACTCAGTATGGCACTCTCATGCAAATAGATTTATTTTTATTTTATTAAACTCTCGGATTACAAGTACCTTTGAGCAGGATCTGCTCATTTACAAAGGTTCCATGTCAAAGGAGGCGGGAACATGCAAACAGAGGGTGGAAATGGTATACAGTCAAAACAAAGATGTACAATCAAAGCAATGGTATACAATCAAAACACAGGCATGGTTGGTATAGTTTTACAGTTGTAACACACTTAAAAGTAAAAGATGTTACTAGAGACAACTTAATATTGGTAGCTAGATGAGGTGACAGAGAAAGGAATTAAGAAGCAGATGGACTATCAGTGAGAGATAGTGAAGAAGGGGGAAAGAAAAAAGTAGGCCAGCTGTGAGGCCATTGTCAAGGGTGGGGGAGGGTAGTCTAGGACAGTGGAATATGGGCGTTAGTCAAAGGGAGGGAGAGAGAGGGAGGGAGGGGACTAGGAGGGAATGAGGTAATAGGTTTGTGGTAGGTGTAGGGGTGTGGGGGGGAGGGGAGGGATGGATAAGGAAAAGGGTAACCAAGAGAAGCAGGAGTCATAGAGGGTAATGTTCAGGATGGAGGCGGGTTACAAATTTTGAGCAATTAGGCGGTGGTTGGATCAGGCCTTTAGGGGAAGCAATTACATTGAGTGGTAGAGGTGAGGTAGTTTCGGAGATTTCATTTAAAAGGGTCCAAGCATTGCAGAAGAGAGTGCTTCTTTGTTGAGGGAATTGAACCACTCTGGAGCCCTGTGGGTGAAGGACCATTGACCCATGGAGGTATGACATTTGGGAACCAGGAAGGTTTGGTATTGGGCACTACATGTATGCTGTTTACCACTGAAGGCAGTGAGGAGCTTATTAACACCAGGAAGCATAAGTCCAAAGAGAACCTTTTGGATAGTAGGCAGGTCTGGTATTGTATTCTGTTGAGGAGTGTAAGCCAGCCAGTCTGTGCATAGAGGTCACAGGTATGTATAAGTCAGGCAGCACCTGTTAAGAACCTGCAGGCTTTATTGAGTGAGATTGAGATCCTGCATAGGGCAGTTGTAGAAGTGGAGCCATAAATGGCCAAAACGTAGTCAATAATAGAGGTGACAGAACTGTAGATGGCCAGCCTAAGGCCATTCTCAGTCATACAGTGCTTGTGCTTGTGCAACAGACCAATCCAAATGTTGACGGCCTTGGCAACAGAGTCAATAATGCCTAGTGTAAGAGGGTACTACCCAGTGTGATTCCAAGGTACTTGAATTCCAGAACATGTTCAAGCAAGTACCCGGTGTTGTTCTTGATAGTGAGAGACAGAGTTTTGTGCCTGTTCTGTGGATTATAGAAGGTCATAACTTTGGTCTTACTATAGCTCAGGATGAGCTTATGTGTTCTGGACCAGTTTTCTACACATTGGAAGTCAAGCTGCAGTTGGGTTTCAAGGATTTTGGAGTCATGGTGGCTAGAGAACAAGACAGCATCGTCCACGTAAAGTAGTATTTTTTGCTGGCAGACACTAGGGAGACTGTTGATGAATAGGGAGAAGAGTAGGGAACTGGCAACAGTTCTGGGAGCGAAAGTTCTTTAAATTTGATGGACTGCATCTGACTAAAGAGGGAGTCAGTGCATTGGGGCAGAAGTTTGACGTCTTTGCAGAATATTTAAACTAGCAAATGGGGAGAGGGGTGCTGCACCCCATACGTCGAATGGGAAGAACACCCTCCCTCAGCTAGTGGTCAAACAGGAATCAGCGTGTTTGCTATTCATTTGCATCACCAGGTAAGAAAAAGGTTTGTCTCCCCATACGATGCACAGGGTAATGCCAAACTTCACCCAACAACTAACACTTCAAAATCTGGCCAATGGAAAATCATGTACACAAATGCTCACAGCCTGGGAAATAAGATCCCAGACCTGCAGGCAAAATGTCAGAGGCTAAACTGGACATAGTAGCAATTAGTGAGACGTGGTTTACCAGTAACCACACTTGGGAGACTTCAGTACCTGGCTGTGTATTGTTCAGAAGAGACCGAGGTGCAAAAAGGGGGGGAGTGGCCCTGTATGTTAATGAAAATATCAAAGCTACAGAAATTAGAATATACATAAGGAGCCAGAAGAACTGTGGGTCACCCTGGAAACAGGAAATGGGACAGCCATAAGAACTGGGGTTGTCTACAGGCCCCAGACCAGAGGGAGGACATAGACACATTACTGTTAGAAGATATACAAAACATGACAGCTAAAGGGAGGTTCTGATAATGGGAGACTTCAACATGCCAGATACAGATTGGTCAATACCAGCAGGAACATCTGCCAGAACTAGACTCATAGTGGATTCCCTGCAGGAGGGCCTCAAACAACTGGTACAGCAACCCACAAGAGACAGGGCTATCCTAGATCTAGTACTGACTAACAAAGAAGGGATCACAGATCTCCAGGTAGAAGGTCACCTGGGGCCAGTGACCATCACATGGTATGGTTCAATTTGGCTACTACATCTAAATCATCCCATTCCAAGGCAAAAATATGGGACTTCAGAGGATGACTTTGATAAGATGGTCAACAGAGTTAAGCTAGCCCTGGCAAAAAGAAACACAGGTGAGGAGGTACAGGCAAAGTGGGCAAGCATTAAGGATACAATACTTGAAGCAACATCCCATTGTGTTAGACAGAAAACGAAGGCAAAAGAAGACGGAAACCACTTTGGTTCTCAAATACAGTAGCAGAAAAGGTCAGAGCCAAAAGGCTGGCCTTCAGAAAATATAAGGGAACACAGCGGGATGAAGATAGGAGGCATACCAAACTGCTCTAAGGGAAGCAGGTAAGGCAGTAAGGCAGGCAAAGTCCCAAACTGGAGGAAACACTAGCACTAACAGTAAAAGAAGGTGACAAGACTTTCTATAGATACATCAGTGAAAGGAGAAAGTCCAGAGGGGTATTGCTGTTTAATGGAGAAAAGGGAGCATGTGAGAGGAGGACCCTGTAAAGGCATCTATCCTAAATAGATACTTTGCTCAGTATTTACTGAAGAGAAGGTAGGGCAGGGCCCACAGCTCAGCATCATGGACACAGGGGAGGGAGGTGAGCACTCTCCCTTCACAAAAGAAAGGGTCCTACAAGAGCTTCTCTAAGCTCAGGGTGGATAAGGCAATGGGACCTGATGGCATACATCCCAGGGTACTTAAGGGAGCTAAAGGAGGAACTAGCAGAGCCATTAGCAGAATTGTTTAGTGAGTCTCTGAGCACAGGAGAGGTCCCAGAAGACTGGAGAAGGCGTTTCATGTGATCCCACTCCACAAGAGTGGTAGCAGGAGGAGGCGGGGAACTACAGACCGGTCAGTCTTACCTCAGTAGTGGGCAAGATTATGGAGGCACCTTAAGGAAAGGATAGTGCAACACCTGGAATCCATAGGGGCACAGGATCCAAGACAGCATGGGTTTACAAAGGAAGGTCCTGTCAAACTAATCTCATAGATTTCTTTGACTGGGTAACCAGAGTGGTGGACCAAGGGGAGCAGTTGATGTCGCCTACCTTGACTTCCAGCAAAGCTTTTGACACTGTTCCACATAGAAGATTGATAAATAAGCTAGGTAGGCTCGGGGTGGGTCAGAAGTTGGTCAACTGGGTGGCAAACTGGTTGACTGGCAGAAAACAGAGTGGTAGTAAATGGTATACAGTCAGAAGAGATGCAAGTCACAAGTGGGTACCTCAGGGATCAGTCCTGGGGCCAGTCCTATTCAACATCTTCATTAGTGACCTCACTAGATGGACTAGAGGGTAAGGCTTGTCTCTTTGCAGATGACACCAAGATCTGCAACAGAGTAGATGATCCAGATGGGTGGGCAGAATGAGAAGAGATCTGGATAAACTAGCAGAATGGTCAGAAGAGTGGCAACTGGATTTAATGCAAAGAAGTGCAAAATCATGCACATAGGAAGAGAAACCCTGAAGCCACTTATAGGCTGGGAGGGGAGTTGCTAGCAGTCACAAAGGAAGAAAGAGACTTGGGCATCATCATCACTGATGACCTAAAATCATCCAAGCAGACCTCTAAAGCAGTAGGTAAGGCTAGGGGGGTGTTAAGGGTGTATTAGTAGGGGTATCACAAGTCATAAGAGGGAGGTAATAATCCCTCTGTACAAGACATTGGTTAGGCCCCATCTGGAGTACTGCGTGCAGTATTGGAGGCCACACCTTCACAAGGACATTAACCAAATTGAGGCAGTCCAGAGAAGGGCAACCAAAATGGTGCAGGGACTGCATCAGAAGACATATGAGGACAGATTAACGGAGCTCAATATGTATACCCTGAGCAAAGGAGGGAGAGAGTGATATGATCGAGACATTTAAACACCTTAAGGGCATAAACAAAGTGAAAGAGTCTAACATGTTTAAATATAAGAAAAATAGCAGGACAAGAGGACACAGCATGAGATTAGAGGGAGGCCGATTAAGGGGAATGTGAGGAAATTCTTTTTCACAGAAAGGGTGGTAGATGCATGGAATGGCTTACCACAAGAAGTGGTGGCTATGAATACAGTGCAGGGCTTCAAACAGGCATGGGATAGGCATAGGGAGCAATACAAATGACTATGAATAGATAGGTCACTGACAGAGCAAAGGGTCGATGGCACATTTATAAGGTAGAAAAAGAAATGGGCAGACTGGATGGCCTTATGTCCTTATCTGCCATCAACTTCTATGTTTCTATGTTTCTAGTGGGCCAAGAATGGACCCCTGGGGACTCCGGAGAGGACTGGCTTTAGATCAGATGTAACACCTGCAATCCTGACACATTGGACCCGATTCCCAGGTAACTATCAAACCATGGAAAGGCATCATTGGAGAGTCTGATGGAGGATAGCTGCCTGAGAAGTAGAGGTGGTTAACAGTGTCAGAGGCCTCTGTCAGGTCTATGAATACTGCTCCCACAGCTTCCTTTATGAGCATGTTGTGGATGAAGCTAGTGAATTCCAGTAGGGCCATGGTGGTGCTGTGCCCTTTCTGAAGCCATGTTGTTCTGGGCATTGGACTTTGTACTTTTCCAGCTTTCAACTAATTGGTCTGAAACTATTTGTTCCAATGCCTTGGATAATGGGGAGGAGTGAGATGGGTCTGTAGTTGGTGTGAAGAGACCGGGCTCCACTTTTGTGCACCGGTGTGACAGTTGCCTGTTTCCAGAGACAGGGGAATTGTCCCAGTCTTAGAGAGAGGTTAAGGATCTTTCTCAGAGGTTCAAGAGTTTCATCCTGAGCTTGCGACAACAGTTTTAGGTCAAGGGAGTCTCCACTGTACCCAGAGTTGCGTATGGCCTTGCTGATATAATTATAGACCGCTTGTGGAGGAACCTCTGAAGAAGAATTGTGGAACTGTATGAACATGTTGGGGTGATGTGGGGGGTATTGGAGGGACAGTAGTCAAAGAAATTAGGAGGGAGGACACTATCTAGGTTAGAGAATGCATTATTAAAGGTATTGGTAATGGTGCCAAGATCGAGCTGTGAATGCCAAGAATATTGAGGTATGGTGGGAGGTACTTTAGGATTCTTGCCTGTCAGTTCTTTCAGGTTGTTCCGAAGTTTTCCCATCCCCCAGGAGTTGGTCAGTGCCTCCTTGTAATATTTGCTTTTAGCATTCCGATTTGCCGAATGCAGTCACAGGACACCTAACAGTGGACATTAGGATCCCATGAAAATAGTATAGTGAATCCTAGTTTTTAGGTGTATACTACAGCATCGAGAAATTACTTCATCCAAAACCTTATTGCCACATTGACATTGCTCAGCTTCTCTTAAATTAATGATTATACAATGGTGTGTGAAAATCCTGTAACCTCATTGGTCAAAACATGTCACATGACCGTGGGTAAATCCTGCATTACCCATGGCTGAGGAAATGCATTTATAAAACAACATAATTAAGCACATTTTACACATGGGTCCATTGTATAATCGCAATGAGGCACTCCAGGATGTGAGTTATTGGGGGATTTTCCCACTTCTTTTTTGGTTAAATCAGTCAGCTGCACCTCATGACACACCACCCAAGGTGTGGGTAAACCCCAAATAACCCACACCCTGTTGTACCTTACTGCTTCATGGTGTGGGTTATTGGGGGTTTACCCACGCCTTATGTGGTGTGTCATGAGGCACAGCCGAGCGACTTAACCACACAAGAATAGGGCAAAACACAAATAACTCACATCCTGGAGTTCCTTATAGTGATTATACAATGGACCCATTTGAGAAATAAATGAAAATGTGTTTATGTTTTTTTATAAATTAAATTCCTCAGCTATGGGTAAAGCAGGATTTACCCACACTCATGTGACATGTTTTGATCAATGAGGCTACAGGATTTTCACACACCACTGTACTATTTTCAATAACTCAGATTGATTTGAATAAGACTATAACTTGCATACATGTAAGTCCAAATATAGTTCTTTGCAAGAAGGGTAATACAGTGTTACATCATTTGAAATCAGTATGAAGTGTGCAAATATAAGAAGAGTATATTCACTAATAATTTAGGATATAGAGAATACTGGTTGTGCATAGAGTTGCTCATCCAATATTTTGTATAGTGTATAGTGCAGTATGAAATGTGTGCATGACTACTTTTGCTTTCAAAATGAAACTGACTCATACAGTCTCTAGAGGTTATATAGTGCTGTTCAATCAGAGTAGGGTAGAATCACATTCCACGACATTTGGAAATGTGGTACAACAGCATTTTGAAAGGGAATTCTAGACGGAACAACACATATAGAATAATGGATAGGGAACTGTGCACAACAAGGCTGTGTTCCCATCAAGGGTTTTGATGACATCGTAGACCTAGAGAGCAAAGCTCGAGAGGTCCCTATGATGTCATCAAACACCCAAGATGGAAACACAGCCTTGACATGCACAGTTCCCTATCTGTTATTTTGTATAGTATATGGTTCCCCACAATCTGTGCCACATTAATTTCACAAGGATTTGTTAGTTTCTGTACCTTGTCCAGACACTGCTGTTTTCTCCTGGTCCTCACTGCTGTTTCGCTCTGTTGCGACTCTGAAGGTACCATTGCTCACTGTCGTCCAGCTTAGCTTTGTACGGAGGGACCACTGATTTATTTTTAAAAAAAAACTGCTGACAAACTGATAGTTTGGAAACAGGGTGCCGCTATGGCAGTCCGTGTCCAAACTATCTGAAAAGCTCGCGGTCAATCGCTCACTTACCAGCGCCGCCATGCGGTACAGTATTTTGAAAAGCCAATGTTTCAGCCAATCGGAAACAGTTGATGGTTAAGTAGTTGTTGTACTATCTTTGTGACGTCAGAATGATAGTACAACAACTTTTTTGACCTTTGAACTGTCCTACAACAGCATTCGGAGAACCATCGTTTTCCATCCACAATAAACCCTAACCTTATACTATTACACTATACACTATGCTATGTTTTCAAACAGCATTTAACTAATTAATCCAGTTTTTTCATTGACATGCAACATTTTTAATGCTATACTTTTGCAATGAATAGTTATCCTTAGTTTACAGTAGTTTATGTAATTATTTACTTAGAAAGGTTTAATAGGATAGGCATTAAAAACAATTCCATTTGTATAAAAATATATTTTAATGTTGTGGTGAACTGTGATATATTGTGAATTCATTTTATGGCTAAAAATTAATTTAAAAATGTATTACACATCAAAATACTATTACTGAACCTACTTTAAAAGACTGATAATAAAAACAGTTATCAGTGACCTTTAGATTTGTGTCATTTTGTTCATTTGCTGTTATGAGAAGGTACGATTAATAACAGTAGCCATTGATGCCAACACATATCTAAAATCATGAAATGTTACTATTTATGAAATAATAACGAGAGTGCATGTCTTCTGGGATTTACACACGACAGGTATGGGGTAACACGAAACACAGCCGAGTGACTTTAAATGCATGAAAAGTCTATAAATCTCAATACTACATGTGCCATGAAATGCATTGTTGTGATTATAAAACAATCCTAATGTTGTTATAAAAATGAATAAGGTTCACAGGTTGTCTGTTGCATTCTGTCCACTGCCAGCCATGGTGCAAATCATCAGGGTTTACATTATGGCTTGCAGCAGACCACATTTATAAAAAAAATATTCTGTTGTTATAAACATGAATAAGAATCCAGGCTAAAAATACATTCTTTCATTAAATGTGAGCTAGGGAAAGCTTCACAAAATCTTGTTTTTAGCTTCACTAAAGCCCCAAAATTCACCTGCAAGTATCAAAACCCCAGAGTTTGGGGCCTGTGGCCCTCAGACCCTGTAGCTTACTTTCTTAGGGACAGGGGCCCTAATCAAACCACTGGTTAGCTCCTGAATTGCTAGCTGCGGCCCTGCAATACAGAGATACAATTAGAACAAAACAGGACTGCTGAATATACTTGCTAGTGAGGTCTCATTACATTCAGGGAAATCAGTGCATACTGCTGTAGTGGCATACATTAAGTGGCTATGCAAAATAATAGGCTTAACATGGGGGTTATGGTGAGGCATTACATGCAATGTACATATTGTCACCGGGGAACCAAGGAAATAAATACAGTTAAAACAATGGTTCAGTCTATCACCAGGCATGGTATTGGCACAAGCGTGGTATAGGCACAAGTCATAGGCAGACATGCAACTTAGTTGCAGGACCTGCTAACAGTTCAGAATAAAACAGGTAGTCATATCCAGATTGAACAGAGGAGCAAAACAGTGCAAGAGGGTAGGGGCACTGGAAGTACGTGAGGGCATGAAAAGGTGCTATGCCAGGATACAGGCCCTTGTACCACCTGGGAAACAGCTGCAGGTGCAAGCTCAGGTTGGGACTAATTTACTACACCTATCTGAATGCAATTTTCTTTCCCTTATACATCTTGTGCTGTTTTACCCTCCATGCACTGTATACAGTATGCACACCTGTAATGTATTGTACGCTCCTAATTGTGATGTACTATGTTACTTGAGTTTACGTAATGATTTTGGTTCATGTACTTTTATTCATTTACCTTACTGTGTTTGTTCCTTCTCCCTCCCACCAAGGACACAACTGGAAGGGAGCTGTTATCGGCTCAGTATATCTTTTCTGATTAAACTTTTCAAACAATGGAATCATTGTCTTTTTATGGCTTTTAGCTAAATCCTCCCAGTTATCATAATATGGACTTTTGTCTTCAACGTTAAAATGGATGTATATTTCAATTGAAGGTTTTTATTTTTATCTTTTTAAAATCATTTCTTCTTATTTTTATTCATTTTAAGTGTAAGCCCCCAAAATGGGCTTACCCACTGGGACAAAGAGAAAAGGCAGCTACAAAGGCAGGGAATGTAGGTTCTCTGGCTACCTCTCCCCCCTCCAAAAAGCAAGAGAGGAGGAGGAAGACTGCCTGCTAGGAGGGAGGCTCTCTGACTACCCCTCCCCCTGCAGGAAGCAAAAAGAGAGAGGAAAGGCAGAGCTGCTGGGAGAGAGAGAGAGAGCAAGAGGTTTCCCTGAGGGGACTGGGGTTAACTGACTGGACTGGAAGGGGCAGTTAAAGTGAGCCTCTGGCTTTGGGGACTGCTCCACACAGGGGCCCTTGATATCCAGCCAGGGGAGAGCCCTGGAAGCTGAGTGGCCACTAGCCCAGGTCTGGCTGAGGGTAAGCTGATCCACCTGTGTCTTCAGTGTGAATCCAGTCCTGCAGTAGAAACCAGAGAGATGAATGGACGAACAGACCTGCCTGGTGAATACTGTATACAAAGGCCCTCAGGTGAAGCTGGAAAGGCCAGACAGGTGAAGAACAGTGCCTCCTCCACCCTCAGTGCATATCCTTGAATCAGGGAGACCATCATCCCATGGGGAAGCTGTGAGTACCCTGAGCTGCAGCTCTGGGGATTCTTTGTTTGCATCAGCTGGGAGGGTTGGGGAAGAGCCCCTCCCCTAATGACAGATTGATTTTCCTTGAACCTGTGTTGCTCTGCAAGGGTACCAATGAGAGACTGCAGGCCTGCAACTCAGAATGATGAGGTACTCACCATCTGGGATTGTTCTGGGTGCACCCAGGGGAGGGGGGAGAGCTCATACTGGGTTGTGTGCCTGATTTTGTGAAGGCTCGAGGGAGTAGCCCTCACCTTGCCTGTCTTAGATTGTTTTAAATAAAGAGGATTATTGTTTGCCATCTTATATGAGTGTTTGTGCTTTGTGCTTTGTTATCGTTATTATGGATGGGAGTGTTGATCTAACTGTGCCAGACAGATCAGTCACTAAGGAGCTATATCATTGTTCCTGGGGGTTGTAACCTGTCTTGCCCACAGGAGGCCATACCATTGCCCCAGGTGGAGGCACCAAGTCAGCACTGGTGATCCAGCCAGGACTCAGGCTCAGTCCCCCTTGGGAAAGTATGTTGAGAACCCCGAGGACTCCAGGGCAGCCCAGGTGAGTGAGACAAGAGGGGCTGTTAAAGTGGAGGCATCGTTGAGATCTTCTGTTGGCCCCAAGACTACCCCTTTGCCCCGATGCAACTATAGTTGACTCTTTGACCCCCCCATCTAGTTCTGTTTTCACATTATTTTTGTTTGGTTTCATGGTTGATTTGGTGGGTGGTTTACCCACATGGATGGAGACCAGAGGAAACGGCTTTCCAGGACATAGAGCACTGGTGTGACTTTGAGGGTCTTGACTCCCCAAGATGTTGCTGGTACACAACCTGGCAGTGGGGAAATGAAAAGAGGACATCCTAGGGATTTTAGAAGAGGACCTGCCTGACTGCAGGACATTGAAGATTCATAGGGTGACAACTGACAGGGTTGATGGGTGCAGGGATATAACCGTGGAGGCAGGGAAGGATTTGGGCTCCGAGGAAGTGCCCCCTAAAGTCACCCCGGATGCATCCAAAGAGACCTGGGTCCTGTTAAAAAGAGGGATGCCCAGCGGCCTGCCCTCGGGGGGGTTGGACCTTCTGGGCCCCTTGAGCAGGGAACTGAAGGGTTTTGAAGCCCGGTTGGGGGCATTGTTTAAAGAAGAAGGTAAGACCCTGAAGGACCTCAAGACTGCTTCCGGGAGACTGGGTGACCCTGCTGGCTCTGCCAGGTGGGCTGACCCCCTATATGGGGATGGCCCATGAACAGTAGCAAGTGGCTCCGCACTCTCCTGGGGCCCTCCTGACACCCGCAAGGGAGGATGATTTCACTCCTGAGCAGCCAGGCTGCCCAGATGATCCAGGTCTGGGAGTGTTCTGAGGAAGAAAAGTGCAAATGAGTCTTGGAGAGCCTCTGGGGTATGGCACTGGACATTATCCGATCCCTATGGGCCAGCCAGACCCACTGTGCTCTCCAGGACTACTTGCACATCCTGCGGAGTACATTTGGAGTGGTCAAGAAGAGGGAGGCAGTGCTGGGACAGCTGTGTGATACCAAGCAGCGGATGGGTGAGAAACTATCCCAGTATATCACTGGGTGGAGATTGTGGTGTGTAAACTGGTGGGAGCTGGACACGATCCACTGGCAGTGGTTGTGCAGATGCAGTTGGAGCAGATAATGCAGGGGGTGGTGCACTCCAGGCTGACCTTGGTCACCCTCAGGCTGAGGGCCTGCAAAGGTGACCCCCCCTCTTGTAAGCAGTTGTTGGATGAGGTCAAGGAGAAAGAAGCCGAACAGGAGGTGGGAGCCCCACCGCTGGTGTGCACCACCACCAGTGCTGCTCTGCTGACCAAGGGGCCGACCCCCACCCAAACCACCCGGGGCCCCGATCCAGGGAGCGGTCCTGCAGAAGGTCCAGGGTATGAAGGACATGATGTGGACCATGCAATTTGCCATGGAGTCCTTCTCTCTCCCCGCCCAGGTGGCCCTCAGTGCTTGGCGGCCACCCCAAACCATGCAGCTCCTTGGCTCAGCCCTCGACGGTCCTTGGGGCCCCAGGATGTATGGATCTGCTTCAGGTGTGGGCAGGAGGGCCATACGCAGTGGGGTTCCCTCAGGAGGTGAACCCACAATTGGTGGCTGAGAAGCACAGGGAGCATGGGAAACTCCAATGAGGACCAGTAACAGAGCGACCTGCACCCCCGAATGGCCTTGCTCCACCTTGTGGACCAACCCTCAGGTGCCTCCAAACTGGGGTGTGCTGATGGGCCTTATCAACCCCGAGAAGACACCCAAGTCTTGGTGGAGGGAGTGACCTATTCCGCTTGCTGGATAGCTGGTCCCAGGTCACCATCATCCACCGGTCATTTTATAACTGCCACTTAACCTGCTTACCTCTCCTCCCCTGTCTGGGTTGTCTCTGTGGGGTATAGATGCATGGATTACCCATATGATGGATATTGTATGGTCTGCATTACCTTCCAACCCAGGGAAGGAGGCACCACCAGCTATAGAGGCCCTGCGCCACATCTGTCCGGAACCGAAGAGTATGTCTGACACCCAGGTGCTCATTGGGACCAATGCCAATACGTTTGAGTGGTTGGCCCAGATGTGCTCTGAATGGGGTGGGAAGATGAACTCACCAGCCCTCCATCAAAGCCTCAATAAAAGAGTAGGGCTGGAGGTGCGGAGTGCCCCAGTGGGGAAGGGGTCAGTATGGTCTACTGGGTGGATTGAAGAAGCTAACTTCCTCCCCAGGTGTCGAATACCATGTGGTAAACATTACTCGGTTCAACTGACCTCCCAAAGGGGCTGCTCCTTTCTGAAGCCCCACCACTGGCAGCCTGCCAACCAGGTTATTGATCCAGAGAGGAGTGCTGCCCTCCCGGACAGTTCCCATGCCCTGTGAGTTACCGTGAGAGTTCAAAATGAATCAAAAAGGCCAATGGCTATCCAGAGAGGTTGTGTGTTGGCATCTGTCTATCAGTGTGATGGAGCCATGTCCACGCCCCTAGAGGAAGACACGGGGAGTAGATAGACCCGTCTTTGTTCAACTTTGGGAGCTCCTGTAACTCCGACAGCTATAGGCGGAGTCTGAGCCACAAGTTGGCCAAACACCAGCTGATTTTCTCCTTACATGAGTGGGACATGAGCTATGTCACTGTGGAGGAACACCACATCCGGCTGAGAGATGACCAACCATTCTGGGAATGGTCGTGGAGGTTAGCTCCCGGGATGTGGAGGATGTTCGGAAACCCCTGTTTGAGTTGCTGAATGCCGGGAAATTACAGAGTCTCAGAGTCTGCATGCTTTCCATTGTGGTGGCCTGGAAGAAGAGTGGGGAGTGAGGATGTGTACTGACTACCACCGCTAAACAAGGGACCATCCCCAACCAATACATGGTACCCAGAGTGGAGAATGTGCTGGACAGCATGTCGGGAGTAAGTGGTTTTCTGTGCTAGATCTCCGGAGTGGGTACTACCAGATACCCATGGCTGAGGAGGACAAGGAGAAGACTGCTTTTTATATGCCCACTGGGGTTCTACCAGTTCGAGTGTATGCCCCAGGGCATATCCAGAGCCCAGGCCAACTTCCAGCACCTGATGGAAAGGGTTGTGGGAGACTGGAACCTGCTTGAGGTCATAGTCTATCTGGATGACCTCATCATCTTTGGGTGAACCTTGGAAGAACACGAGACCCAGCTGAATAAGGTCCTGGACCAGCTGGAGGAGTTCGGCTTAAAGGTCTCCATTGACAAATGCCAGTTCTGTCAGCTGGCAGTTAAGTATGTCGGGCACATCATCTCAGCCGAGGGGGTGCAGACTGACCTGGTTAAAGTAGAGGCCCTCAAGTCATGGCCCCAGCCCGCTCACTTGCGCACCTTACAGTCTTTCTTGGGGTTCTGTGGGTACTATCATCATTTCATAAAGGATTACTCCTTGGTGGTGAGTCCTCTGAATGACCTAATGTAAGGTTACCCTCCGGCAAACCAGAATAAGGGACAAGCCCCTCGTAAGGGGTACCTGTGTATTGGGGAACCTTTTGGGAATGATGGATGCAAGAGTGTGAGGATGCCTTCAGGAAGATCATCCGAAGACTGGGGCAGGCCCCGGTCCTTGCATTTGCAGATCCCCTTAAGCCCTATGTCCTGCACATGGATGCCAGTTTGACTGGGCTGGGTGCCGTCTTGTATCAGGAGTATCCTGAGGGGCTTTGCCCTGTGGCATTTGCCAGCTATGAGTTTGGCCTCCTCTGAAAAGAACTACCCGGTTCATAAACTGGAGTTCTTGACATTGAAATGGGTGGTGATGGAAAAGTTCCACGAGTACCTGTATGGGGTCCCGTTCATCATGCGCACAGACAGCAACCCCCGGCATACATCACCACCACGGCAAAGTTGGACACTGTGGGGCACCGATGGCTGTCTGCCCTCTCCGCATATAGTTTCAGTCTGGAGTATCAGAGTGGGCGAGCCAATGTGGATGAGGACACTTTGTTCCGACACCCCCACTGTGACACCCCAGACCCGCCAGTCCTGGTTGGACTGGCCCTGGTGCAGGTGCTCTGCTCCCAGGTGGGGTCCCCTCCTGATACTGTCACTTGTACCACCCGGAGAATAGAGGTACTGGGAGCCTCCCCCAAAGCTATCCCCTCCTGCATACTTAAACTGTGCAGGCCTGGACCTCTCATCCCTGCCTCAGCCTAGTAAGGCTGACCTGCAATGGGAGCAGGAGTTGGACCTCGGCATACAAGACTTGTTTCGGGCTATCACGGAAGGAAAGTCCCCCCGGCAGGTACCCAACAAACCACCCTGATTTGTTTTTCAGGATCAGAGTTAAGGTGGGTGGTGGGATTTTATTACAAAGTGGTTCCTATGGGATATTTGGGGAACAGATTTTGGTGGGGGGGTTGGATGGGTTGTTGATTGTTTCTCCTTGCTGGCTCAAGTTTCATGTCTCAAGGGTGTTTGTGGTTACGGGGTTTGAGTTTTATAAAGAAAGTGGGGTTGGGATTGTTTTTGGGATGGTCTGTTTTGGGTTTAAGTATACTGAAATTAATGGGTATAGCTTGGGGTGTACCTTTTTCTCCTTATAATTCTATGGTTATTTGGATATTTGAAATTTGTTTACTGTATCTTAAATATTAAGATGTCTCTGAAAATTCTTCTTGAATGTACGTGGACTTGGGACCGGGTCAAGCGCCTTCAGATGTTTCGACACTGTTCATTAATGCGATTGACATTCTTTTCTCCAGGAGACACACCTCACTCAGGCTGATATTAAATTATTATCTCGATCAGGTTTTTCTTATCCTTATCTGGCGGGTAACTCCCTGTTATAGTAGGGGGTTGCAGCTCTCATTAAAAACAGGTTCTATTTACTATGGAGAAGTCTGTGCGGATGTGGAAGGGAGATTTATCTTGATTCAAGGAACTCTCAACTGTGAGAATGTTGTCCTAGGATCTATATATGGCCCAGTCGGAGGAGATTCTGGTTTTTTTAGGTCTCTTACTGAGAAACTGATTAGATTCCTCCCTTCTCAATTTATACTAGGTGGTGACTGGAATCTTCCATGCTCGTTGATCTTAGATAGAGAGCCCCAGGATAATCGCCCACCTTCTCCAGCCCACAGAGCCTTTTCAGATTTGAGATCACTACTAGGTTTATGTGATCCCTGGAGGCTTGCTAACCCCTCTCTCCGGGCTTTTACTTTTGTCTCTCAATCTCATGCTACCAAATCTCGTCTAGATATGATTTTGATTAGTGGTTCTTTTCTTTCAAGCCTGGGCCTATCTGATATTGACCCAATTATTCTTTCTGACCATACGGTTGTCTGGATTAAGCTATCCCTTACCCCTGAATACTCTCGGGATTCGGTTTGGAGGCTGAACACACAGCTCTTAAAGGACCCGCAGACTGTCTCTAATATAAGCTCCTTGATATCAATATTTTTGCAGAGAATCTCAACTCAGTTGCTAGATTTGATTTGGTCTGGTCTCCGTTTCAAGTGTTTTCAGGGGCGAGTTTATTAAAACAGTCCTTTAACAAGAAAAAGGGGCTTGCTTGACTCCTTAATTTTGATGGGTAGAATTCGGGAGATGGAGACTAAATACCTTTCAACTTCCTCCTAACTGATCTTAAGCAATTTTGGCAGTTAAAGATGAATATATGGATCTCTTAAGGGGAAAACGGAGTATGCTCTTCTTAAGACTCAAGCGAGTATCTTGACCAGGGGAAAAGTCTGGTAAGCTCTTGGCACAACGCCTTTCGGCACTTGAGAGTTCTAGGCTTATTCCTTCTCTGGTTTTCCCTGGGGGAAGTTGTTACTGCGCCCGGAAATTGCCCACATTTTTGAGGAGTTCTACTTGGGTCTGTACAGTGTCGGGGTCGCACTGCTTCTGATTTAGACAGCTACTTAGAAGAGATTGACATTCCCGCTTATCCGAAACTCAGCGGCTATTTTGCTAGCCCCCATTTCGGAAGATGAAATTGAGAGGGCTATTGCTTCCTTCATTTCTGATCGCAGTCAGCCTGATGGGTTTCAGCAAATTTTTATCAGACTTTTGTTAAGGATCTGGCACCCACTCTCCTCAAGCTGTATGATTATCTGGCTGTAGCCTTGGATGTAGACCCCTCACTGTTTGAGGCAACTATTGTCTTAATTCCCAAGCCTGACAAGGTTCTTACTGATCCAGCTAGTTACAGACCTATCTCACTTCAGAACTATGATATGAAGATCCTCGCTAAAATCTTAGCTGAACGCATTAAGAGGGTATGGTCTGAACTGCTGAGTCCTGAACAGGCTGGATTTGTGCCTGGCAGATCTGCGGCTGACCATCTGAGGACCCTCTCGCATATCTCACAGTATGCCCAATCCCTCTCGTATCTGGTGGTTTTGGTTTCTCTTGATGCCGAAAAGGCATTTGATCGAGTGGACTGGGGGTTTCTTTGGGCTGTACTGGAGAAGATGGGCTTCCCGTCTGCTTTTGTTAATAGGATCCGGGTGTTTTACAGTTGTCCTTCTGCTAGAATATATTGTAATGGGGTATTTTCCTCTCTCTTCTGTCTATATGCAGGTACCAGACAGGGCTGTCCCCTCTCGCCCCTCTTATTCAATTTGTACCTGGAACCTTTACTTAGAAAGATTAAGGCAACGGCCCAGATCAGAGGAATTACTTTATACCAAAAGGAGTTGGTCCTCTCAGCATATGCTGATGACATCCTTCTGCATCTGATGGATCCGGCTGATTCTTTGAGGGCCGTGTTAGGTCTTATTGAGAGGTTTGGGGTCTTTTCGGGTACAGGCTGAATGCTTCTAAATCCAAAATTTTCCTCTTAATGTTCATACCAACAAGGCTGAGTTCTCCTCCTTTGGTATGAAGTGGGCCCCAGATACATTAAATATTTAGGATCTTTTTTCCACTGATCCTTTGCTTTTGAAGGAATTAAACTGGACAGGCTCAAAGATTCGGTTTCATGGACCTGCAACGTTAGTCGCCTCCCATTTCACTCTGGGGTCGGATTAATGTTCTCAAAATGAATGTCCTTCCCAGAGTGTTCTATCCACTGAATCTGATTAATCTCAGGCTTCCCATTTCTTATATTCAGCAGTTTCACATGCTTTTTCTCAATTTATTTGGTCTAAGAGGCAGTTAGGCGTTCTTATGGTAAACTATTCTCTCCAAAGATAGAGGAGGTCTCAGACTACCCAACCTCCTGTTGTACTACTGGGCTGCACACCTCTCTAAATTGGGAAGATGGTTCTCTCGTCAACCGGATGTAACTTGTCCTATCTGGCTTCAACTGGAACGCTCTTTCTCTCTCTGTAATTAAATTCGATAAATATGCTCTCTTTATCTACCCCGAGATTACTTGCTAAATGGATCCCGGATAATGTTATAAGGACTGCTATTGCGGCTTTGGCAATGCTTAAAGTATTTTCATATTTCTCCCCACTGGATTTGGGCAGTTTTGTTGCTAATCCTAATATTAAACTGGGCAACTCATGGATTAGTCCAGACTGGCTACCACAAATTGGGAGGCTAGTTTGGGAAACTTCTTTAATATTAACTCCTTCTTTCTTCTAGTGATATCCTTGAGAGGTTTCGCATTCCTAGTAGGTCTATTTTCAAGGTTTACCAGTTGAGACACTTAATTAACCAGAGATTTGGTTCTGCTCCTAGGGACCCGGTAGTCTCTCCTTTTCTTTCTGATGTGATTAGACTTGCTTCCCAGTCTCATTCTATTTCTTTGATATATTCCTTCCTTCTGACATATAATTTACCTGAGGGTGTTGTTGGTTCGGATGTTTGACTCATCTTTTGCCCGGTATTCTTTGACTGGCCTGGGGTTTGGAGTGACCTTTCACAGGTACCATACTCAGGATAGGTTTCGCCAACGCAGTATTACATTGTTAATAATTTATATTATACCCCAGCTAAGCTATTTCAGTTTAAGAGGGTATCTCACCCTACCTGTTTCAGATGTTTGCATGGGATGGCAATATTGTTCATATATTTTGGGACTGCCCTAAAGTGGCTCCGTTGTGGTCTCAGGTTAAGAACTATCTTGATCCTTTACTAGGCCTATCTGGCTTTTTCAGTCCTGAGGTGTGTGTTCTTGGGGACCTTACTCGGGTTGACAGTGTTGAACGAAGATATCACATGGCTATGGTGGCTATGGTTGTTAAAAAAATGGTGCTAAGACACTGGACGGATCAGCTGGTTCTGTCCTTTGCCGATTGGCTAACTGAAATTTTATCGTATCTCCAATCGGAAAAACTTGCTGCCAGTCTCAGAGGGCGTTTAGATCAGTTTCAGAGGAGATGGGAGTGCTCCAGGCCTTGTGTCTGACTTAAATTGGTTTTCCTTTACTATGACCCGATCCCTTATGTCCACATTTACTTTGTACTTTTCTCTGTCAGTTTAAGCACAATAAGTCTTTTTCTACCTGAAGTGGCTATACTTATGACTGTTACCTATTATGATTTCTGATCTATTGATAGCCGATGTTTATTTTATAACTGTAGAGTTGTAAGGTGGGTGCACCCTAAGGGGACGGATTGGGTTGAGGAGGAGGGGCTTTGAGGGTGGTTCTTTTATTAGGTCTTTGTGGTTCATGTTGTTGTTGGTCTTGTTGAGGGTCTTTGGAGGGGGTGGATGTGTTTGAATATCTTTTTTGGGGACATGCTTCTGTGGGATGGGGTGGTGGGGATGATGTTTTTGTTGTTGTTTGTTTATATTGTTTGTTTTATTGCAATAATGTTTTTCCCGACATATTTGGGATACTGTTTTTCTTTTGTATTCTTAAATCAATAAAATTTAAATTTCAAAAAAAAAAAACACCCTGATGCCTGCTGACTGCTGAGGGAATGGGACAAGCTGGTCCTGCGGGATAGATTGCTGATGCGGCAGTGCAGGACAAGGAACACCCGGCTAATCTAAACAGCAGCTGGTAGCGTCTGCAAGCACGGGGGTTGTCCTCAAGTCACTACATGATGATATGGGGCACCTGGGCCATGGCCACACCTTGGGCGCATGTAGGACAGGTTCTATTGACTCAGGATGAAAGCGACATGGATAGCCGCTGCAAGTGCTGTCTATGGTGCATCCAGAGGAAGACCTTGCCCTGACAGTCTTTGGTAACTGGATAATGCCCACTAGGCACAAGTGCCTGTTTGTGGGGTGATCTGGGAGCACTGGGTGGTTAAGTGACTTGCTCAGAGTCACACAATATGTAAGTGGAGATTGTGAGAATCAAACTCAGGTCTGGTATGCTGGATGTATCGCTTGTTCACACCTCTCCTCTAACCTCCAGGCTATACTGCCGCGCCCTTAGTCAACATCAGTACCAGCAGACCCTGCAGTTGGTGTGCATGGATTTTCTGTCCTTAGAACCTGACCAGTAAGAACACAACTAACATACTGGTCATCACTGACCACTACACCTGCACACGCAGGCCTTCCCACTGGGGACCAGAAGGCGCAGCAGCGTGGTTAAGGTTCTGCAGCAGTATGTACAGCATTACGGCCTCCTCAACAGAATCCATTCTGACCAGGGCTAGGACTTTGACAGCCACTAGGTGAGGGAGCTTCTGTCATCCTACGGCATACAGAAATCCCATGCCACCCCTTACCACCCACAGGGGGATCCGCAGCCTGAACGCTTTGACAGAACACTGCTGAAAATGTTGGGCACCCTGGAACCCGCCGACAAGATGAACTGGAGTCAAAAGGTTGTGCAGTTGGTGCACGTGTACAACTGTACAAAAAATGTCAAAACTCAGCGTTCCCCCTTTTACCTCATGTTTGGTCGTGAGGCTCAGTTGCCAGTGGACCTTTGCTTTGGGGTATCAGCTGATGGGACCTCCCATAAGTCAAACCTTGAGTATACCAACCGACTGAGGGAACAGCTCCAGGCAGCCTACAAGCTCACCTCTGAGGCAGCGACTTGTAGCTGTCAAGGGAACAAGAGGAGGCATGACACCAGAGTTACACAGTCAGGAATTGGGAGTGGGGGACTGGGTCTTGCTATGTAATCTGGGTCTCCCAGGGAAGCACAAAATCCAGGACTGGTGGGTCCCAGACAGTTACCTTGTGGTGGAAAACTGTCTGGCCTAACGGTGTATCGATAAAGCAGGAACATGGTTGTGGGCCTCGAGAAAACGGATCCCTCATTGATTATGCTGACTCTCTGTATGGACACTGTTCACTCCCCCTCTTAAATAAACTGGACACCCTATACCACAGGTCCATCAGATTCATTACTGACCTTCCCTTCAGCACCCACCATTGCTCCCTTTATAAGGCAGTTAACTGGTCATCATTACAACACAGAAGAAATAGGAATGCTGCAATTTGGATATTCAAAGCCTTATCAGGCAAGCTACCTACCTACATCTCGGACTGTTTTACTCAAATTACTTCTAGGCCATACAACCTAAGGATCAGCAAAATGATCACCCTTAAGGTCCCCAATGTCTGCACCCAGCTTGGGAGGGCTGCTATCAGCTACTCACTAGCAAATGTTTGGAACTCACTCCAAAAACCATGAAGCTAAATAACCTCCCACCCTTAATATCCTTCAAAAGATTATTCACCACCTATTCCCAGAATTCTGCACCTGCTTCCACAAAGCCTAATTTCACGGCCCTACCCACCCCCACACCCCTTTTTCTGGTCGTGCTTCTATATGCTGAAAAAACTCCAGTTCCCAGTATCAAGATTCACCTCAAAATGCCTGCTAAGTCCTATAATCTACATATTAATTTCTGATGTGCCAACTGCCTACTGTCTCACAGATTAAAAGTGTTAATGCCTTGTACATATGTATATTGTTATATACTAGCACTTATGCCACTGTATTACTGTTTTTTGTTACACCTGTCATTGTATTACTGTTTATGATACCCTTGTCTATGTAATAACACTTGCACTTCTTGACCACTCAGGTCCATCTTGTAAATGAGCTATGCTCAATGATGTTCGCCTGATTAAATAAAGATTTGATTGATTGATTGATTGATTTGCTCCCCATAGGGGAGATCGTGACAACCCAGGCCCTGGCACCTGACCTGCCAGTAGCAAGATGACCTGTAATCCGGGGGAAGCATAAGCAGCTGGGGCTGGCATTTTCTCACCCTCCTGGCCCCTCCACTGGGGGCACTGATGCCAACGCCTTGCAGTCCCAGGAGGAGCAGAGGGGCTATCCAGCGATGAGAGCAAGGAAGGGACTTCACCTGCTCTCAGTGGGGATGGATCTGGACAGTCCCCCACCCAGTGGGAGTGGTTCTGCTGAAGCTTGGCCCCTTCCACAAGCACCAGCCACCCCAATCATGCATCCTATTTGAACCCAGAGGCACGGCCCTTTATTTCCAAGGCCCCGACCCACTGTTCCCACATCAGGGCCCAATCTAGGTAGTGACTTGGGTAGTCAGGGGGCCACCTGGCCTACACTTCTCCATGGGACAGTGAGTTACCTGTGGCTACAGCCCCGCCCCCTGTTCCTGAGCTAACCTCCAATAGTATAAAGGTACCAGGGTTGCCCGGGGGACAGTAGTCCATGACCTTACAGGACTGACCACCACCACTGACTTGGTCCCCGTGCCCAACAACGCCTTGCCTGGACAATCTGGCCGACTCAATGGCCAACAATAAGCTCACATACAACACCCTGAGTGAGTCCACAAACCTGCCTATCCATGCCATCCACAAGTCACTGGTTCCTGTTCTCTATCCCCCATTGTGTTTCCTAGGGAGGCCGTGGGGAAGTGTGAAGTGAACACCTCCTTAACTGTATAAAGTCCATTGTTGTGGCTGGACCTGATACAAGCCTAGCTGTCAATGAGATTAGAGTTGGTGCTAGTTAGGAACCAGGTATCTAGCTAGAAAAGTGCATGCTACTTGTTATGGGTTCCAAAAAAGGGGCTTGTCGGGATGCCAAGTTTCCAGCCAGGGGAGTGTGTAAGCATCCCAAAATGGGCTTACTTGCTGGGACAAAGAGAAAAGGCAGCTACAAAGGCAGGGATGTAGGTTCTCTGGCTACCTCTCCCCCCTCCAAAAAGCAAGAGAGGAGGAGGAGGAGGTAGACTGCCTGCTGGGAGGGAGGCTCTCTGACTACCCTTCCCCCTACAGGAAGCAAAAAAAGAGAGGAAAAGCAGAGCTGCTGGGCGAGAGAGAGCAAGAGGTTTCCCTGAGGGGACTGGGGCTAACTGACTGGACTGAAGGACAGTTAGAAGTGAGCCTTCTGGTTTTGGCGGATCGTTTCTATACAGAAAGCACTTTCTGCTGTTTAGTCTGCTGTATTAGCTAGGCCTGACTTCTATATAGCTTATGTCTTGCACTGCTGAGTGTTTCTACTGCTTAAACATTTTACCTTTAAACTATTGCACTGTATATGTAGGAATTGCCTAGCAGAGTATAGCAGAGTTGTAGTGAACTTTAACTGACTGCATGATGTCTATATAGCTTACTGCTTGCACTACTGAATTTTTTCTGCTAATTGCCCAATATCGTAGAATAGCTAGAACTGACTACTGCCTGCTGTTTGTTCTGCCACACCCTTTTCCCATCACAGTTCCTCTCATTCATCCTCAGACTGCCTTCTTTGCTTCCCTCTTTCTCTTGCTTGTTTCCTTTTGTATTTCTTTCTTTGTATTTCCCACAATGTTTCTCTGCCATCTACTGGACCCTGATTCCTCTCTCCTGACACCCCCTGAACCAGCACATTCTGTAAATATTGCCTGGCATTTTAGGCCATCTCCTCTACCATTCCAGACTACCCTGAGTCCTCTCCACCACACGCCTCCTTTCCAGCTCTCCTGGTCTCATTCAAGGGCTCCCCCAACCTCTTGACTCAGCCTTTGTTTTGCTAATTTCCACCTGGCCCTTTGACCAGACTTCTCTGCAGGAACCTTTTCTCCCCACTATTTGCACTTACTTCTGCCCTGAACACTCAAATTGCCCAGGGCCTTCCCATCAATTTACTTAACCGTTGTCTTTGACTTTTAACTAACGGCTCGCCTTTTTTCTGATCTTTTAGCCACAAGCCCAAACCAGGCTCTCACTTCAGCTGAGTGGCCCTGGCACTGCTACCTGCTGGCGGCCGGACCTCTGCATCCAGCCCGCCACCCTCTGACCAAGGAAAGCAGGTATGTTTAGTCAGCTCCTAGCTCGGAGCTGTCAGGCTTCAATTCCTGAATTGGACTGGCTCCTGGGGACTGCGACTGCTTCCCAATTGGATGCTGCAGATCCCCACTGAGAAAGAAAGCATACAAGGCACCTTTTCCAAAACACAGCTCGGCTGCTGCCTTGCTGTACTGCTCTCTGGACAATTTTTTTGCCCACCCCACCTCCCTCCTTTATTAAGTAAACTTCTCCAGTGATCCCCGGCCCCTGAGGCCTCACACTAGTCAATTACAGCAACTCCTTAAAAGGGCTCTCCTTTCTGTAACTTCTTAAAGGGGTGATCCTCTCTCATGCTCAAATAACTTATCATCCTCAACGCATCCGGGATCAAGTGCATTGACACTGACTATGGTCCTCCTCCTACTTCCTACACCAGCCCCACCTTATTTAGGACCATCACCCTCAATGCATAGTACCCCTCCTCTTATCTGCAACACCTCTACCAGACCCCCGACGCGATCACCTCCCCCCCTCGGCACCCCCCCACACTTCCACCCCTGCTACCTCTTACTTCTCACTCATACCTTGATCTCTTCTCCTCAAAGCCTTTCCCACCATTTGTACTCTACCCACCGCTTGCACCCCAGCACCCGGCCCCGTGTTCAGTCACAAGGGGAGAAGCTACAATCACTACCACGCTTTGGTGCACCTAATCACCCTCCTGTTGCTTCTATCAGGTAACATTCATTCAAACCCTGGCCCAGTGCCCAACCTTATGAACAAGCCTGCCCAGGCTCAAGGACTCCGCATAGCTTCTATGAATATTTGCAGCCTCCTTAAGAAGGCTGCTACATTCCAATGCTGGGTTACTCAGCACCAACCAGACATTGTCGCACTCATCAAAACCTGGTTATCCAAATCCATCCCTGACTCCTTCATCTCCCTACCTGGTTACACCCTTTTCAGGGAAGATCAGGTGGGTAAGCGTGGAGGTGGTTGTGCTGTCCATATGCGTGACTCCCTCCTTGGACATGCACTTCCACCACCCAAGCTTGATAACAGGGCGCAAGCCGTCGCACTAAAAATCTCCCGCAACCCTGGTAAGGGACCACTCTTTCTCACCGTTGCCTATATTCCCCCAGAAAGCAAGACCTCATCATTCAGGTGCTTGCTGACTGCCTCTCTGGCCTACCACCCAAAATGGCCCAGATAATTGTTGGTGACCTGAATATCAGCTGGTTGTCTGCCTGGCCTCCCTTAACATGTCCCAGCTTGTCACCATCCCAACTAGATTCAACCCTTCTACTGGCTCCAGCACCCTCCTGGATATCACTATTACCAACCACCCCCAGAGGGTGCTCAATATCAGTGTACTTCCCAACTTACTTAGTGACCACTCCCTGGACATATTCTTTTGGTCCGCTGCCAACAGCAAACCTGCACCACAGACCACCCAGCAACATCGCCTATTCCCAGGCAGCCTGCTTCACCTTAAACTGTACCTCTCAGAGCTGGATTGGTCCCCAATCAGGCTTGCACTGTCCACAGACGAGGCACTGGATTTTTTCACTCGCACTTTCAACACTGCCTGTGACCTCTATGCCCCCTTCGTTAGAAATCACATCAAAAAGCAAAACACGCCCTGGGTTACCCCCTCCCTCCTTCACAAACTTAAAATGAGAGACAACCTATAGCAGATTGCCATGGAATCTGGCAAGCCAGCTGATAGGCAAGCGTACAACACTGAGTGCAATAAGTATACTTGGGCCATTCGACAAGCTAAAGCCCAGTACTACCAATCCTCTCATGTCTCCTCCTGGGGGTCGGCTAGAAACTTTTGGGATAATGTAAAGGAGCTGAATGGGAAATCCTGCTCCCCAACCCCCTCTCAACTCTCAACTGTCTGCTCTGACCCCCTTGGCATTGCAGACTGCCTAAACCACACTTTCTCAGACCTGAGTTCAGTCCTGCCCAGTATCTTCTTTGACCCCATCCCAGTAGCACCCCTGCCCACTCTCCAGAGGCCTCCTTTCTACCTACATACCATCTCCCCATTGGAGGCTAGACCCCTTCTGCAAAAAGCCATTAGTAGTAACGACCCCAGCACTGACCTACTGGACACTAGGCTACTTGCCTGATGTTGGATGCTATCCTGGTCCCACTTACCAAGCTGCTCAACCACTCTCTGTGCCTGGGACAGTTTCCGGCACATGGAAAACTGCCATCATCACTCCCATCCTAAAAGTGGCAATCGAAGCGACTCCTGGCAACCTATCGACCTATCTCCATCCTCCCCACTCTCTAAGGCCCTTGAAAAAGTAGTTGCCAACCAGCTTGCGAATACCTGGCCATGCACAATATCCTGTGCCCTGAACAGCATGGCTTTTTGTGCAGGTCACAGCACCACAGCTGTGCTACTTGAATTCTCCAACGTCCTGCACTCTGCTCTTGATGCCAGAAGTCCTGCCTGTACCGTGTTCATTGACTTTTCTAAGGCCTTTGACACAGTTTGCCATCCTCTCCTGCTTGACTCCCTCAGATGCCTTGGTTTCTCCCCCAGCCCCCTTGCATGGTTCACCAGCTACCTCTCTGCCAGAACTCAGTGTGTAAAAATCAATAGCACCCTATCTGACACACGACCTGTCCGCTCTGGGGTTCCCCAGGGCTCCATTTTAGGCCCTCTCCTCTTCAGTCTCTACCTCAACTCCCTCCCCTTGGCCTGCCCAAGTAAGATCCTCCTCTACGCGGATGACGCCGTGCTGTTTGCCGCTGACCCCAACCCCAACACACTCCAGGCCACCCTCCAACAAGCTTTTGATAGAGCTGAGCATTGGTTCACATCATGAAGGCTAGTCCTGAACCTAAAAAACACCAAAGCTATGCTCTTTTCGCATTGCCAAAACAAAGCCAGTGGTGCCCCTCTAGTGATACTGCCTAGCACACTAAACCTCTTTGAGCAGGTTTCCTCCTACAAGTATCTAGGCATTACCTTTGATTCGGCACTCTCCTTCCATTCCCATACCAATGCCCTTTCTGCTGCCACCAGTGTCAGGACTGGACTGTTATACTACCATAGGGACTGCCTACCACAAGAGGCCCTTAGATTGGCAAGCACCTCCTCTGTCCTGTCGTTAATCGATTATGGGCGGCCCATCTATGCTGCAGCCAACAACACTGTGCTTGCAAGAATCCAGCTCTCTATAAACAAGGCCTGCAGGCTAATGCTGGGAGCCCCTAGGCACACCCATATGTGCCTGCTGTACTCCACCACCAACTTGCTCAACCTTGAAGAAAGACTCCGCTTCCAAACCGGTCTTCTTGAAAAAAAGACCCTGCTAGGGCTCTCCCCCCTTGGGGTCGCCACCTCCCTGCAGCGTGCCTCCCCCTCAGTCTCCACCTGCAGCACTGTCAAAACCTCCCTTATTGTCCCCAGGGTAAGGACCTCTATGGCCCAGAGATCCTTTTGCTATCGGGCTCCCTCCTGGTTCAATTCCCTCCCAGCCAATATAGCTGACTCCACTAAGCTTGGTCCTTTCAAGGTCTCCCTCAGAAGCCATCTGACAAGCACTCGCTGCTGCAACTGCACATAATCCCCACCTGCCCCTTACCTTCACTCCTAGGCTGGGTCTGCCCTGTCTGCTTTGCTGTATATACCTGGGGTCTCATGCAACATCTGCTGACTAATGTAATATAATATCTCTGTTTGCTACCTGACGTGGTACTCATGTACCTATATTATGACTACTGTGATCTACCTATTACCAAGCATGTACCACCAGTGAATCCCTGTAACACAGGTTGCTTTTTTAATCTAAGCATTATGTACTGTACTGTTTTGTTTGCTGTGATGTACTGCTGTCTTGACAAGGTGCCTTTGTAAATGAGTCTATGACTCAAAGGTCTGTAAACCGATGACCTAATAAATAAATAAATGAATAAATTCCAGCCAGGGGAGAGCCCTGGAAGCTGAGTGGCCCCTAGTGTAAGTCTGGCTGAGGGGAAGCTGATCTGTCCTGTGTCTTCAGTGTGAATCCACTGCTGCAGTGGAAACCAGAGAGATGAAACGACGAACAGGCCTGCCTGGTGAATACTGTATACAAAGGCACTTGGGTGAAGCTGGAAAGGCCAGGCAGGTGAAGAACAGTGCCTCCTCCACCATCTGTGCTTATCCTGAATCAGGGACACCATCATCCTCCTGGGGAAGCTGTGAGTACCCTGAGCTGCAGCTCTGGGGATTCTTTGTTTGCACTGAGCTAGAGAGTTGGGGAAGAGCCCCACCCCAATGACAGACTGATTTTCCTTGAAACTGTGTTTCTCTGCAATGGCCCCAATAAGATACTGCAGGTCTGCAACTGAGAATGGTGAGATACCCACCATCTGGGATTGTTCTGGGTGCACCCAGGGGAAGGGGGAGAGCTCATACTGGGTTGTGTGCCAGATTTTGTGGAGGCTCGAGGGAGTAGCCCTCACCTCGCCTGTCTTAGATCATCTTAAATAAAGAGGGATTATTGTTTGCCATCTTATATGAGTGTTTGTGCTTTGTGCTTTGTTATCGTTATTGTGGGTGGAGTATTGTTCCTAACTGTGCCAGAGGGATCAGTCACTAAGGGATATATCATTGTTCCTGGGGGGGTGGTAACCTGTCTTGCACACAGCAGGCCATACCATTGCCCCAGGTGGAGGTACCAAGTCACCATTGGCAATCTGGACAGGACTCAGGCTCAGCCCCCTTGGAGAAGTACATTGAGGACCCCAAGGGCTCTGGGGCAGCCCAGGTAAATGAGACAAGAGGGGCTGTTACATAAGTCTGTCACATTTAGAAGCTATTTTATAAGTACAATAAGATACTCCAGGTCACTCCAGGTTAAGGTGATATAATCACACTTCTTAGGTATGTTTGCTAGCAACCCGTGGTGCCTTTTGCCTAAACACACCTTCTGAGGCATATAATTATGCAGGGAATAAATGAGAAGCAAGTGTGAGTTACTAGGTGATAATTCAATCGAGGGGTTTATTTTTATTTTTTCCAGTTTCTTTGTGCTCCTGCCCGGCCCCCTTCCATCCGGCCCCCCCAGCCCCATCACCCTGGCATCCACTGGACTCACCTCTCATCCTAGCGAGGTGCCAGCTAGCTGGGTGCGGAGCCTGCGAGGGGCCAGGTTTCATCCTGCCGGCCGACATTTTCTCCTCCTTTTGGTGCCCATCCCCCGAGCACAGTGTGGCAGCATGCAATAACACCAATGGCCGAACTGTGCATGCTCCATACACGGCACACCAGGCGTCTGCCCCGCAACTGCCCCCTACATGTGTGGGCTCACTGTACTAGCCCCCAGCCACCACTAGGGGCCAGGCAGGCAGCAGACTCCATCCCCACCCCTCCCCGGGAGAAGAGAGCTGTCCTTCGGATGCTCGATTCTCTCACTCCCCAGTTGATCCCAGGCGGCCCGCTTGCACCGTGAACACAGGTCACCAGCATGGCAGGAGGTAAGGCATGATGCCTCAGCCCTCCATGCCACTGGGCTGACTAATCAAGGGGTATATTGATTTTGATCATAATAATCCACAAGGCCAAAGATTGAGTGAATTGTGAACTTCTATAAACCCTGAGATTGAATTGTCACTTTGTAACTCACACTTGCACATCATTTCATTTTTATGTTGGCTTGACACGCTTGCGCGCAAGTCAACATCTTGCCATAGTGGCAGATTTTTGAAGGTGCGTCAGCGTGAGCGAATGCAAGGCTCTCATCAGTAGGTGCGTCCGGCATTCCCCAGTAAGGCAGCATGCTTGTGCTGACAACAACATTATGTAAAGTGGACAAAACTTCTAAGGAAAGTGCCGCTGCAATCAGAGACAAGCTTCTCATGCAGGCACCGATGACACGCCTGCCCGCGCATTTCCTGGTTAATGTTTAAAATGAGACTTAGGTCTCAAAGAGAATACCACTGTAAAGGAATGAGACTGGACACCACTGTTTTCTCTTTAATTGTATTTACCAGAAAATGCAGCAAATAAAGAAGATGTTGTCCCTAAATGCCTAGTTGGCACATCCAGCTAGATGCTACACAGTTTTGCTTTGTTGTTTGTTTGTTTACTTTGGCATTTAGACTTCTAAGATAAATAAGAAGGTGCTAAAAATGTAAAATGGGTGGGCAGGAGCAAGTCCAGTGGGCAGTGCGGTCAGTTTTACCAGCAGAAGAGGGCTCTTGTTAACTGCTGAGAGAGAATGGAGAAGAAGGACTCACGTATCAGCCAGCCTCAACTTGCTACTCAATGACTGGCTGCAGTGTAACAGCTTTCAACTCAGTACCAAAGTCTGCACTGCAGCCTTGCGATTCTAGCTGTCCGCATTCCCCCACCTCCTGTCTCCGCTCAGCTGCACAGCTCTTTGAACGTGCACGGAAACGTCACTTTTTACCTGTTTATCAAAGTGCATTCTATTTTGATTCTTTTCTAAACTGTTTTTTCCCCTCACTCTCTCCATTTCTGTCAGTCTGTGAAACAGACCTCCCCAGTCGCTCACTTAACCCCTTTGCTAATTACCCATTCTTCCACCCCCCCAGGACTTGTTGCCTGCCCACCTGCAAGCCACACACCGTATTCTGATCGCAAGGAGCTAGCAAAGGATAATCACCCGAGTTATTCTTCTGATCCAAACGGAGACAAAAAAAGGACATCACAGAAGTTATACTAATTCGAAGTACAGCTGTGGAACACACATGATTGTGCTGGATGTTGCTGGTTTGGAGGGCATATCGGTCAGAGTGGCAGAGGAGAAAAAGGAACAGTAGGAAATGGATGTCGCAGCTCTGAGATTCCGAGCTAGTGGGCGGGCGGCTGTGAGGAGGGAACAGTCTTCCCACAGCTGAAAGCTGGAGAAAGCACTTGGGAACTGGTGGGCTAAGTTGAACTGCATACAACTTTTATAATTTTTTTTCTATTTTTATAATGAGAAAAACCGGGTTGTTAAATGTTTTGAAGTTTTGGGGAGCTTGGATTAGCACACCAGAATGTAAGAAAGTGATACATTTGTTTTGTTTGGTATATTCTACATTAAAATGTAACCCCCGGAAATGGTTTGTTGGATTGTAAAACCTTGCTGTAGCAAAGTGAAAAAAGTTTTCTGCGACTTGGAGGGCTGCAGATGATGACAGACGAAAGTGGTGGTAGTCTCTTGCATTCGGTAGGGGAGGAATGTCAGGAATGGTAAAGACATGACGGTTTATTCTGTGACTGTATCCCTTTGTTGCATGAAATACCAGTATCCTTGTTGCATGAAATACCAGTGTAGGAGCAGGGAAAATAAGTGCATTAAAGTATAATATAAAAAGCTGTGTTGCTCAAGAATAATCTTGTTGCAAAATCAAATGTTAGGTCGGTGTAGATTTTGATGTGGTGGCATAGCCAGCTACAGAGGAGCTATGTTGCATTTTCTAAGTTTGCAAACCCTTTATTAATTTAGCCTTTGTAATAATATGTATCTTGTTTTTCTAATATTGCCAAAAACATCTCCATCATGTGTCATGCACAAAGCACCATAAACTAATGAAAGAAAAAGGTTACTATGGGCACTGTGCTGTTAATAAAGCCTTGCAGTCTGGCAGAGTGAGGAGAGGATGACGTGTCCTCCTGTTCTTCAGATCAGCTGGGAGGTTTTTGTGCAGCTCTTAAGGGTAATTTTCTCCTCCTGTTTCCCTCGAAGTACTTCATTTCCTATAGACCCCCTAGAGACTTCATTATCCTTTACTGACAAGTGCTCTGGTAACTTTTAGTCAGCCGCATACTACTGTGGTTGGTTGAAGATGCAGCAATTGCTGTAGATGTGGTAGTCGGGGAGCTGTTAACAAATATATCTTAAATCTCTTTCTGTAAAAGGGCACAAAGAGGAACTGTGTTGCTCTGTATGAGTAGAATTGATTGAAAAGGTTGTTATACCTTTATTTGACCAACGTAACTTAATATATAAGTGTTTGAAGTCACATAGACACCTATGTCAGGCATTGTGACAACACAGCTACAGGGACATTTTATACAGAACATTCATGTTAATTATTCTTGTATTGTTGAAGGAAAAAGAGGTGACTGTCCTGTTTAGCAAGTTTCTTCTCTGTGTTAAAGACTTTCTACATCAGGTTGCGAAATGCAATGTCATCCAGATGTCCTCTTTTAGAGGATGTGTCCTCTTCTCCAGCTGCCAAATATTCTTCATGTGACTTCATCATCCTGTTTTTTATAATTATTATTTTATTATATACTTTTTTACACTCTCCTACCCAGGACCCCCTGTAAATGATCTGTGAAGGCGGTGGAGACTTTAAACCCATTTGCTTGGGGTCTGGCACAAGGGCTCATCGGGGGAAGTACTAAGTGGCCTCTTTTTGGCATCCCAAAATCTGGTACTCCTACATGGTACCAAAAGGGATTGTGCTGTGTCCATCAGAGAGGAATTTATTTTTTGGAACCCCTTCAATGCCGAAGGTGACTTGGAAAGATGCTCTCAGTCTATCAACATTAAAATGTGTAGCACTGACCTTTAAAAGTCACAGCAAATGGCCAGCATGCATAATAAGAATTATAAGAATAGTTTATTTATTTATTTGCTTTTGTTAACCAGGTAAGCACACTAGACAGCACATGCCTCTTTTCGGGTGCGACCCGGGAGGATTACAAGTGTACAAATCAGAGTAAACAGGAAGAACAGAAAGCACATTAAGCCATTAAATAACAGCTATAATGAGAGGTACATAGTGAACAGGTTCATACAGGAGCAATATACATAGTGAAATAGGGACAAGGGGTAGAATAGCAATATGTACAGGCAAGGGGTAAAAACAAAAGTACATACAACAAACATCACATAGTTAGTGTCGTAGTGTTGTAAAAACTGTTTCAATAACGATAGTTTACATTTTTAATGGTTTGCATGTGCAGCAAAAGAGCTAACATTATAACAAAATCATGAAATATTTGTGGAGCAATTTCTGTGTGTGTGTGTGTGTGTGTGTGTATGTGAGGCCAACATATTCAAATGATTAACATGGCACTTACCAAGTTAGCACCACACTAACTGTGTATAGCACCAGCATTTGGGAGATGCCATATTCGGAGGCGTTAGGTGTGCTGCACTGTCCTGGAAGCAAGACAGTGCAGACAATACCATTGCACCTATGCAAATGAGAAATGAGGACTCTTGCATGCACAAGGGGTGCAGTGATATAATAAACAGTTTTGGCAGTGTGCTTATGGTCTCCTCACTTTATTGAACGTAATCAAATTGTATATATTGTGTACAAAATCTTTGTATACTATCCTCACGTCCCCTATACCCCCGGTCGCACCAGGAGAAGAGCAACTTGTTGCTCAGCATCCCTTTCTGGTGAAATATTTCAGTTAATAAAGAAATAAAAAGACTAATTTCAGCAAGATTTAATGCTGCGAAAACCCTGCCCTTAACAGTGCGCAGTGGTCACATCCCCCCCAAGCCCATGCTGTAATTATTTGTAATATCCCTGGTGTCTACAGGTTCCCCCAGCAACCCAGTCACCCCTATTGTACAGTTTCTCCAGTCTCCTTAGCATCTAGTGGTCCCCCCCTCAAGCACCCATGCATGAATATCTTTAATCACCCACACTGTGCATAACCTATATATACCCTGGTGACTAGTGGTCCCCTCCCACAAACAGTAACTAATCCCCCGCCAACCTGCTCACTCCATACCAACCACCACCCCCACCACAGAAACCAGTCCACAGACACAGACCGTGGTGGCAACTTGCACAGCCCTTTGCTCACCTCCTCGGCCGGTCACTGTCTGACTGTCAGTGAGTGATCATGAATACAGTGTTAAAGCTAACTATCTGACTGTTGCTTAGGACCAGCTGTGGGCTGTTTACCGCACAGCAGTACTGACTGTGTTGTGGCCGACTCTGAATATTGTGGCTGTAGTGCTGTGCTTGAAATCTAAACTTCTGCTGTTTGCTTAACTGCCCCAAGGTCTCTGAATTACCTTTTAACAGTTTTTACGGTCTTGTATGAAAACCAAATAATGTTCTATATATCATCGTAATCACCTACTGTCATCATCAGTGTGCAAGTCAGCACAGTGTTCTTAAAGTGTATAGCACTGCTTTTCTTTCAACAACAACAACAACAAAATTCAGAACCAGTCCTAGTCTTTTGAGAGAATTAGTTTTCAATTTGCTAGTAACTCTCAAGGGTCTAACTGGGTAAAACACAGCAACATACAGGTACTGTAGGCTGTCAGTTCTACTATATGGACTTGAGTGTTACAGGCTCAAAACCTTGAGGGGTGGTCTCTGACTGACTGTTGTCACTTTGGGAATTATTTTCCTTCCTAACTGTTAGAAGTCACTTTGGGAATTCTTTTCTCCCCCTAACTGTCAGAAGTCAATCAGCAAAGGCCTAGTAGAAATGGTGAACCCAATGGTCTCGCATAAAGGGTGAAACCAGTTGCCTCACAGTAAATGTAGGGACCTGTATATTCGTGGCTCTGTGTGTGAGCAGGGAGGAAGTGTTGTTATAACCAGTGAGATCTCAGTCTGTGGTTATTTTGCAAATTGCAGGGTGCTGGTTCTATATCTGAAGTTCTTGTTCAGTTATGTCTGTAGGTTTTGACCACAGACACTTTTTTAGAGAGTTCATTGTGTGGCATCTTTGCTTGTCTTCTCAGTCCGCTGCTGTTCCTGTCTTGCACACATGTATGGAAACTGCTTGCACCTTTTACAGACCTACCATGGGATCCTTGCACCTGAGAATTTCAGAGGGTGAGACTTCTTTCCAACTGTGCAAATATGTCAAAGACGAAAGGGACACTGTATTCTGCTCTGGCTTACATCAAGTAGAATCTAGTCAGGATCTTTATATGGTGTCTTCCATATACTCCATGTCTCAAAGTGTTTTGTAGGTTAGTGAGTTACACAGTGGTAGAGCATTGGACTATGCAGGCAGACATATGAGCCATTTAGCATTTAACAAATCAATGACCTAAATGCACACCCCAATTCCTGTCAATCTGTGCAGGGTGGGGGTGGGGTTAGTGTCACTTCAATACTTCACTGCCATTCCTACTATGCATCTATCTAACTCCTGCACTATCAATGCCAATGCCTGTGCCAGCAAGTCAACATTCGGCATTGACAAATGCTTGTTTATATTATAGGGCTAATCCAACTATGCAACACTACACAAGAATCACAATGCTATTTTTGTGTCTAAGTTTGAAGAAGCCAATTAGAGTCAGGAGGTCAGTGAAAGAAACAAAACGCACAAGGAAAATGAGCAGTGTGACACCTGATTAACAGGTGGTGATAATCCACAGCTAGCCATGGATTAACACAACCTGTCGATCATATTGTGGTAATCCACAGCTCATAGTGCATTACTGCAATCTGTCAATTAAATTCTGTGAATTATCAGGTTGGAAAGTGTTTTCTCAATGTGAATTACCAGCCTTAGCCATATACCATCACCATAATGTACACCCTGTCATATCCTATTGCTTACTTATTTATGGTACCTCAATTCATGTCTTGCTTGTTGTATTTCACTTTGCACCACTCCATTATTGCATCCCTCACTCAGCTGGCATCAATCATTTGGACTTATTATTTACGGGACCACAACTCATGTCTTGCTTATCCTATTTCACCTGGCCCCATCCTGTTATTACATTCTTCAGTAACTACACTATCAGTTATTTGAGCTTACTTACAGGACCACAACTCATGTCTTGATTGTCATGTTTCACTTGGTCCCTGTCCCGGTTCTGTGTCCTTCACCCAGCTGTCAGCAATCATGTGGACTTATTTAAGGGATCATAACTCATGTCTTGATTGTCATGTTTCACTTGGTTCCTGTCCTGCTTCTGTGTCCTCACCCAGCTGTCAGCAATCATGTGGACTTATTTAGTGATCACAACTCATGTCTTGATTGTCATGTTTCACTTGGTCCCTGTCCCGCTTTCTGTGTCCTTCACCCAGCTGTCAGCAATCATGTGGACTTATTTAAGGGATCACAACTCATGTCTTGCTTGTCCCATTTCACTGGGTCCTTGTCCCGCTTCTGTGTCCTTCACCCAGCTGTCAGCAATCATGTGGACTTATTTATGGATCACAACTCATGTCTTGCTTGTCGATTTCACTGGGTCCTTGTCCCATTTCTGTGTCCTTCACCCAGCTGTCAGCAATCATGTGGACTTATTTAAGGGATCACAACTCATGTCCTGCTTGTCCCATTTCACTGGGTCCTTGCTCCATTGTTGCATGCAGTCTTCAGCTGCTGCCATCATTCAACCTCACTGCGATCAGTTTAGTTTAGTTGAGGGGCACGCGGCTAACAGACAAACTAAGAAGGTGATATAGGGTTGTCAGAACCTCTGAGTTCTGGGTTCTAGTTCTAGTCTAGAACTTTTGAAAAGTTCTAGGTTCTAATCTTTTAGAACCTTTAGAACTCGAACCCTATTTTTTATTGTGCTGCCAGTAACGTAAGATAGTAATAAAATACATGTAAAGGAAAAACTGTTTAATATAAAGGGGAGAGAAATGATCATGTGTGACATTGATAGGAATACAACTAGGTTTATCTATGGTTTCTTCTGTTTGCAAAGCCAATAACTTAATACATAACAGGCCCACCCACCGTAACCCATATGTTAAAAGTTTTCCTGCTGCAGCTGCATCATAGTTACTTAGTGAAAGAAAGAGACACATTAGCCATTTATGTACTCAGTTATATATACTCATCATCATGAATTATTAGAAAAAATAACTGATATTACCTAATTTCAGCTATTTGCTGCTTTGTGTTTTAAATGAGTAAATCAAAAGTTGCTATGTTTAAAAGAAAGCTTTTATAACAAAGTCAAGCCAAGGTACTGCAGCCGCAGCACATGGAACTGTTGCAAAACATATTGGGCCGGATATTCAAACTGCGCCCACAATGTGCGCAAGAGCAGGAGCAAGCTCAAGTCCATTGCGCACATGCGCAAAAGACGTGATATTCAAACATGGAGCAAGGCCAATTAGGCATCCAGCCAATGTCTGAATATCACACAACCTGCGCCATAGCGCAACCAGGAAGGGGAAGCTGAGCAAGATATGATGCACCATAGCGCAACAAGGCCAGCCCAGCTGAGCAGTCCAGAGGTACCATAGTGCAAGCAGAGAGCCCCCCAGCAGCAGAGCAATGGAACTGCACAACCAGGGAGGTAGGCTGGGGCCCACGACCCATGCCACAGATGGGCACAGGAACACACTGCAGAATTAACAATACACCCCCACACCCTAAGCACAGCATCACTGGGGGAGGGACGGAATATCCATCGGCCCATGGGGACAAGCCAACAAAGCACAGCAGGGCCAAGTTGCCCCAGCACACCCACTGGCAGGCTGAGACTGCCACACATAGGGGGTCAACAACCACAGTGCACAGCAGCCCCCCCTGTGTATAGCACACCCTGCACTGTGACCCCAAGACACCACCCATGTGCAGTGACTGTCACTGCAGGAATCACCATGCATCCCCCCCTGGCACATTGCAACCTCATGTACCACAGAACCATACAAGCCAGACCCACCATGAGCACCCAGCAGTGGGCGGTAGCAGATGGCAAGACTGACTGAAAGCCACTCCCACACCGGAGACACCTCCCCATGCACACACACACACACACACACACACACATACCCAGGACAATACCACCCCAGATGCCATGCACACCACTGCAACTGAGCACCCATAGCCAGCTGCAAATCAGAGACCACCACAGTATTCATAACAAAATATATATATATTCAAACCAATAAATGTACAACACCAAAAGGAACAAACAGAACTATTTACATATTTGCAATACAAGGGGGTAGGGGTACAAGGTAGGGTGGGTAAGGGTAGGGTGTGAACAACTGGGAGAGGGAAACTTGAACACAGGTACTCAGCAAGCTCACTTGCTTATGCGGGCGGTGCTGTGGTATAGCAGTAGCCACCCACTAGCCACCCACTTGCCCTCCTCCTGCCCACCCAGGATAGTGCTTGTTTTATACCATTCCTGGTGTATTCAGAACTAATCAGTGAACGTTTCACCCCTTCCTTCCACTGGATTTTGGTATCACCCTGCCACCCCCTCCCACATATCACACAATCACAAGTGGTTGTTTCTTCTCCCACACTGTGCTGAATCAGTTGCTAAACCTTTAATTATTACTCTGCATGTTGACTCACTGCTCTTTCACCCAGTAGGGCAAGTCACACAGTAACCAATTCTGTCCATGTCAATATTTACTCTGTTGCTCCTCCTGACCATCACATCCCATGGCTCTGTATAGTCTATACCTCTTCCCCCTCTACTTTACAATTACTTTTTTCCTCCCCAACTCCACATTCCCCTCTTTCTCCTGCTCCCTTCCCCTGAAGACCTCTGCCCGTCCTATTTTTTCTCCCCAATTAATATTGTCTCCCTCTGTCTCTCTACTCAGACTAGCTACCCCTAGCCAGCTTGTGCTTCACTTCTCTGTTACCCATGCCTCCATGCTTGTCTGCTTCAGCTCAGATTCCCCCCTGCCCCTGCTCTCAACCTCCCCTTACTCACACTGGCATATAAGCAGACAACAGACCTCCCAAACTACTTTTCATCCCCTTGCTGCTAACTGCAGGAGACATTGAACCTAGCCCAGGTCCCCGCAACCTCCCATGGGGCCAAAAGCTTGCCCATCTAAATATTAGGAGCCTCCTTTCCAAAATTACTTTCCTTCAGCCTCTTACTTGATCACTTAAAACAGATGTTTGAATCCTATCCGAATCTTAGCTTAATGCTAAGATCCCAGATATGTCTATCTCAATCCCACCAAGATGGGTCTGTAAGGGGTGGAGGTGTGGCAATGTAAATCAACTCCTCAATCCAGTTCACCCCTGTTCTAGTCAACTCCTCCCAGCAGCATATGAACTCTTTTTGGTCAAACTCTCCCTATCCTTCTGCCTTCCCATCTTTGTTGCAGGTATCTACTCTTGCCCTGGTCCCCCCCATCGATCCCTGACCTCCTGACTGCTCTTTAATGTACTCATCCACAGGAGAACTTCACATTCTAGGAGATTTCAACCTGAATTGGCTCTCCCCCTCCCACTCCAGAATTCACAGTGACATCTCACCCCTCAACCTATCCCAACTAATCATTGAGCCTAACAGCCTAAATCCCAATTTACATATGCAAGATCCGGTGACCTAAAGCCCCACCTAAACTCCTGTTAACCCACTCTTACAAATCCCTGGACCTTACCCCCCTTCTAGTTGCCCTGGCCAACAATGATTGGTGCCCCATCTCCATGGCTTCCTCTATTGACTCAGCCCTCAAGCACTTCAAATCCAAATTACATAGAAACATAGAATTTAATGGCAGATAAGGACCGCTTGGCCCACCTAGTCTAACCATTTCTCTACCTAATGGATAAGTTGCAGATCCTAGTTAACCAGCAGCTTACTTCCTCCTACCCCCCACTAGAATTGCCTTATATCTGTCCCATGCATTCTTGAATTCCCCCACTGTTTTTGACTCCACAACCTCCTCAGGAAGGCTGTTTCATGCATCCACAACCCTCCCTGTGAAAAAATGCTTCCTCACATTACCTCTGAGCCGTCCCCCCTCTATCTTCAAATTGCGCCTTGTTCTTGCACGCCTTTTCTGAAAGATGCTACCTCTTGGACTCCTTTGAGGTACTTGAATGTTTCTATCATGTCCCCTCTCCCTCCTTTCCTCAAGGGTATACATATTAAGCTCCTTTAGTCTGTCTTTGTATGTCTTCTGGTGCAGACCCTGTACCATATTGGTTGCCCTCCTCTGGACAGCCTCCACCCTGTCTATGTCTTTGTGGAGATTCCTTGATATGTGGAATTGTTACATACCCCTTAGACATATCGGTGTGAGAGGCTCCCATCTACCCTGGATCACAGGTGAATTGTTAGCATGCCTGCACGCTCGGGACAATGTCTGGAAGGTCCACAAATCCACTGGTTCCACTGCTGGCTATCAGTTCTACTGTTATCTCTAGAACGCCTGCACTAGAGCAGTGCACCTTGCTAAAGCAGAATATTTCCAGTCCACCTTTTAATCAAATCTAAATCACCCATCAAAAGTTTGGAAAGTGATTCATGCCCTTTTCTGCCCTCCATCCCAGCCACCAATTCCCACTCTCAAAGTGGGTGCCCCCTCTCTGACTGATCCACTCGAAGTAGTCACGGAGTTCAATGCTTACTTCACTTCCTGCGCCTCATCCCTCCTCTCATCCCTCCCCCTCTCATGCCTTCAATCACCCCCCCACCTGACCTCCTCACACTCATCTCCCTCTTTCTCCTTCTCCCGTGTTCCCCTTGGGCACTCTTAGTGCTCTTCTTGCACTAAACCTAAATAAGAAAAAAGCACAGATGGTTTAGACCCCACACTCCTCCACCTAGCCACTCCTGCTATAGTTTTTCCTTTTACTTCTCTCCTAAACTTCTCCTTCTCTCTGGCCTCTGTCCCAGCTGCCTGAAAGCATGCCACAATAATCCCTCTTCACAATGAATTTTTCACCCCTTTCCAGTCTGGCTTCAGGAAGCTCCAGTCTGGCTTCAGGAATCACCACTCTACTGCCACCTCCCTCCTAAAGTTAACTGTCTTCATACTCACTGGCATGGATCAGGGACTCATCAGCTCGGCCATATTTGTCAACCTAGCCAAGGCATTTGACACTGTCTCCCATGCCTTTCTCCTTAATAAACCTTCCTTAGCCTGGCTTTTTTGGCACAAGGCAGAGATTCTCTCGACTCCCCTCACTCCCCACTTTCCACACCCCTGATGGGACTATGCTTGAGGATGTTTCTTCTTTTGGTATCTCTGGGTTTGGTTGGAACAATAACTCAACTTTTCTGGACATATGGGTGCAAGCCATAAGAAACTGCACCCTAAACTTGGTGCTCTGTACAAGAACCATGTATCCTCTGACCAGCTCACTGTGCACTTGTCCAAAAAATGATCCTCCCAATATTTGACTATGGTGATGCAGTCTACAGTGCCACTCCCAAAACCTTCCTAGCCAGACTGGACACCCTTTTCCATGCTTTCTGCCGCTTTGTTCTTGATCACCCCTTCCGCACCCACCATTTGTGACCTCTACCAAGCTTTCTTCTTTGCTTTCCTTGAAGACTGACATCTCTTCCATTGCGCCAAATTCATAGCTAATTATGTGTTCGGTTCTCTCCCTATCTCTCCTCTTCCATATCACTCCCTCCACCCTCCCCCTACTCGTTCCATAATCTTGACCCCTGTACTGTGGCCATCCCTTCTAGCTCTACCTTCGTTGGACAAGCTGCCTTTTCACATTGCTCCCCCAAAATCTGGAACTCCCTTCCTCCTCCCATCAGACATGCCCCATCCTGCCATACCTTCACCTCTCTCCTTCATAGTCTCACCTCCCCCTCCTGCAGATGTCCCCACTCCACTATTCCCTCTATTCCTCCTGATATTCACTGGATTCTGCCACATTGAATTTCCCCCTCCTATTGCACTTGTAACCCTTCTTCTGTATTTTTTTCTCTTTTCTCTTGCTGGTTGTTTGATTATTACTATAATTGTACCTTGTATAGTAGTTCCATTAACATGTTATTGTTGACCGATGTATTTTGTTGTTGATACCATGTTCTTTCTCTATCACCCCACCTTGCACCCCCAGGACACATCTGGAACAAGCAACACTGCTCAGTATGTTTTCTTGGTAAAACTTTTAAATATATATAAAAATTCTGCAGTCAACTGCTATAGCTTTTACCTGGGGGGGGGGTTAAATCACAAACTGTCTGGCTAGGCTGCTCCATTTCATTACCACTCCCTATCAGCACAGGTGTTCCCCAAGGTTTTGTTCTGGGTCCAATTCCTTATTTCTATATTCTTGAATGACCTTCCCTCTGTCTGTTCCAATGCGTCTGTTCATTGCATGCTGATGATACAGTTATTTTTGCATCTGGATCCTCAATTCACGGTCTTACTTTAAAGCTTCGACTTGAATTTGACAACGTTCAGTGTTGGCTTAAGTCTAACCAGCTTTACCTCAGTGTAAAAAAAAACATCTCCATGACTTTTGGTACTCATCAGAGGCTTTCTAGACTTGCCTCATTTCCTTCTTTTCACACTCTTGATGGTGCTAATATTGAGGATGTTTCCTATTTTAAGTGCCTTGGCATCTGGCTTGACTGGCATCTTGATTTTTCTGTTCACATTGAAGCCATTGACCAAAAGCTTCATCACAAGTTTGGTGCACTTTAAAGGGTTAAAGCGAGTATCACACTTCCTATACACCGTGAGACTGTTTTAAAACAGTTTGTAGTGTCAGTGGCTCAGTAGGTAGCACACTCGCCTCTGAGGCCGGGAGATCAGAGGGCTGTGGGTTCAGTTCCCACATCTGGCACTTGGGTTAATATCCCAGTACTGACACTGTAGTGCAGCATGAGAGGGGTGCTGCACTTCTGAGGCGCCGTCTTTCGGATGAGACGTTAAACCGAGGTCCCATCTGCCTGGATTGGTGGTAGTTCAGGTGGATGTTAAAGAGCCCATGGCACTTATCAAAAAGAGTAGGGGAGTTTTTATTGAAAAATACATGGTATAACAACACATACACAGCATTTTAAGGAAATCATAACCAACGGTCAAACAGTCTCATAATAACATAAGTTAAAAAACAATATCAATAAGTATAAATTTCCCTAGAAACAAAGGGAATAAGAAATTGTAACTAAATAAAAATTATTCCAACTTCTCATTTGTATTTTATAAAGATATTAAATCATTTCCACCACCTTTGTACTTGTAATGTAGAGTATACTGATACATCATGTTGATATGATTTACCCATAAATTGTTCTATCAAAGTGCTAAATACATAATACGGCATTCTTTTCTGCTGGAGTACCCACTGACATCTTGCTTGCCATAGGTAAAACATAAAACATTTAAATAAGTTCAATATATTCATATCATAAGACCATCGTCCAACAGGGTTAGTTCCTAGAACTAAGATTCCATACGTCATTTTTGATAACCATGTCATTTTCCATTTAGTTGCCAAGAATTCCCATAATGGTTTTGCATAGGAACAGTCCAGAAAAAAATGCTCTGTTGTTTCTGTCATATTAATACACTCCAAATATGGACAATTCCTTTCTTCCAAGACTTTATGTTTAGTGTTTCCCCTCACATTAAGTCTCCCATACATAGCTAACCATATTGTTTCCCACATAAGCCCTGGAAGTCTGTAATTATTTAATTGTGAGAGAACTTTAGAGTTGTTTTCAACTGCACAATTTTTAAAACAAGGCTTTTGTGGATACATTAGGACCATAATTAATTTATATAAAGTGAATACAGTAGATTGTTGAATTTGTTGTGTTATTCCCCATTTATACAATTTCTGAGCAGTGGATTTAAAAAAATCAGGGACTGATAAATGGGAGCCCAATTTTGGTGAAACCACTGCCTAAGCTTTAAAATATTTAAACAGTCTCCTCAGCCATTGGCAATGTTGATCAGTACTATCTGATAATCTGCACTTAACATTTTGTATTATAAATAGGACCTGTAAAATACTATTGGGTCCAGCATTGCAATGTCTCCTTTATTCTTTGACAAATAAGTAGAATATTGTTTAATAGGATTCAATTTGTTACCTCATAATAGCATAAAACATAATACATATAATTTTGTTTCCCATATGTTTGGGGGTGGAAAATCAAAGCAATGTATTGCAATTTTGGAATAACAATTTTTTTTAGAATTTGAATTCTTTTATATTTAGTCATTTTCCAGTGCTTCCATCTAATAATATTTTTTCAATTTGGGCAATACCCATTTCCCAGTTTTTTGTTGGGATATTCTGTGACCCCAACCAAATCCCTAATATTTTGATAGGTTGAGATGAAATCTAGATACCTTCAATGTGTGCTGGTAACTCAGTGCTAGCTCCTACACAGAGACCCTTTTTATTTATTCAGTTCTGCATTAGAAATTATAGAAAAAGTCTCCATGATTCTAAAAAAAATTTGGTAAATCCCCTGGATCCCTAAAGAATAAGCAGATATCATCTGCATATGCTTGTATTGTAAGGCATTCTTCTGTTTCTATCCATGTCAAATCTTCCCATACATTTGCCTGGGTTAGTAGTCTCAATAAAGGGTCTAATGAATATAAATACAGTAAGAGGCTCATTGGGCAGCCTTGACGTACTCCTGTGGAAATATGAAACCCTGTCACGACCTGTTTATGCATGACTGGAGATACCAATGCCCATTTATACATTAATTTGATGTATTGTCTAGTGGTACTTGGAATCCCATAATGCTGCAAAGTAGAAAGAGATAACTGTGAGATACTCTATCAAAAGCCTTGGCCTGATCCAACAAAATGATGATACCTGCCAGACCATTTATTGACAGATATTCAATTAAATCCCTAATTATCACTAAAGCATGTTGTATTCTTCTTCCCTTAATACCACAATATTGATGTGGAGACAGAGTAAAACTAGAATACTCTTTAATCCTGTTATTGATTATGCTAGCCAAAATTTTATAGTCCATATTTAATAATGTAATAGATCTCCAATTCATAATATTAGTCTGATCCCCGGATTTAAATTAAAAAACTATAATACCTTCTGAAAAAGGATGGTCTAATATTACCAGAGGTTAAGAAGTATCTGAATACATGTGTGAGGATATCTATTAAATCATCAGAAAAAAGTTTATAGAAGTCACTGGGTAATCCATCTGACACAGGTGATGTGCCAGATTTGAAGGATTTAATGGCTTGCAAAACCTCAGTTCTAGAAATTACGGTATCAATAATAGAATTCTCTTTAGGAATCAAAGGGATTTGAATTTCCTGTAAAAACATTTGAACAGCTTCTGGTGTTGGGTTCTTCTCAGGTTTAAGCGATTCTATATGTGTTTTAATAACGTTATAAATCTTCTCTGGTGTATCAGCTAAAGAGCCCATAGAATCGACTAAAAGTTCGATGGACATTGAATTTTTATTTCCTTGCATGTTAAGTACGGGTCACTGACTGGGGTTTTTTGTGTACCAGATTGTAGCATAACATTAATAGTTTTAACCCTATCATATTGATAATTTAGCATAGCACTTTTCAATATCTTTATTTGAGGTGAGTAATCTATCCTAGAGGTAGTAACTATAGAATAAAGTCTCTGTAATTGAGAACGAAGTGTTAAATATTTAAAAATTATCATTCTGTCTGTTTCCCTAGTTTAATGAACCATTTTTTTAAATCAAGTTTTGAATCTTCCCACCAGTCCCCCTTATCATTGTATAAACACATAACCGAGTCACGAGCTTTTATCAGGAATTTAACTCCTAATTGTACTCTAGGGAGCTGTAGAGTTGCGATATTTAGTCTCCAGGTGTCCCTTTGTTTCTGATTATATTTTTGATTATGTTGTACCTCACAAAGTCTTAATATCAAGAGTGAGCGGTCAGAAAAGTCTACTGGTTCTATAACAAATTGAAATTTAGGAATATTTTGTGAAATAAAGAAATGGTCAATGGTAGTCGTATATTTACCTCTCTTATAACTAGTTTTAGAGTCATTCGATAGACCAGCCCCACAGCATATAAGTTCTGCAGTATCCACCATTTTTGTTAACATGATTGGGTCACAATATATATTTTTTTGTGATTCTGAAGTGTTCCCTTTTCTTGATATCACAATTAAAATCTCCACCCAAAATTATTTTATGTGAAGATACCAAATATGGTTGAATAAGTGTGAATGTTTTAACCCTTTCTGCCTTAGTTTGTGGATTGTACACATTAATAAATCTATATGTAGTATTACCCCACTTGCCATCAATAATTAGTACCCTGCCAGGTACTAGATCTATCAGTTTTATTAATGAAAACTGATATGCTGAAAAGACTATACCTATACCATCAGCACAATCCATCCCAAATGACCAATAAGAAGGCCCCCACCACCAATCTGATTTAAAGGAGCGAAGCTGTTCACATGTATGCATCCAAGATTCTTAAATAAAACATATATCAAAACCTTTAGAATATAAGTAATTGAAAACCATCTGATGTCTCACTGCACTCAATATGCTGTGAACGTTTATTGAACATATTGTCAAGGAAGACAGCATACCTATGAATTACTCATGAAGTTTTTTCCTTTTTCTTTTTCCCTTTATAACCCACCATCTCCTGGTCAGGTATAACATGATCTGAGATAGTGGATTGAGAGCTTAGTTCTCCTTGTTCCATGTCAGATTAATTTTCCTGTGAAAAAAGGGCCGCATATGAATTTTCACATTTGACCTCAATAATCGAGGGAGGAGGTTTTACATTTCTCATGGATCTGTGTACTGTGGGGGGGGAGGGGGTTCAGTTTGTTTACTGTCAAGATCAGTGTAACAAACTGGTCTCATGAGTACTGCCACGTCAGACTCCTTCCCTTCAGTGTTGGAAGTATGTCTTATGGCCATATTCCCTTGTTTCTCAGATAGTAGTTCGTCATCCAACACTATGATTTAGTCCAAAGCAGAAGTAGGGTGAGTAGGGTTGGGCATGGGTATGTCTATAGCACATTATTGACAGCCGGTGCTGTAAATGCCTGTAGTGGAACATATCCCTGTCTCGAATAGCTCCCTAAGTCCTCTGTGCTCCATGGACGACTGGGCAACTGTAACTACTGCAACTGTAACAACTGTGTGTATATAATGATGCGTGTAACTCAACGTATGTATGTATCTCACCTGTATGTAACCTCTGTCTAAATCTGCACTTAATTGTTGTCTTCCCCTTGTGACAAGGTACCTTTGTAAACGAGTCTCTGACTCAAAGGTTGTAAAACTGATTATTCAATAAATAAATAAATAAAAAATATAGGTATGTGTTGGTCAGGTATGTGTTGTTCAGGTATGTGTGGTTCAGGAATGTGTGGTTCAGGTATGTGTGGTTCATTTGCAACCTGATGAGCATGTTGAATGAGTAACTCAGGGCTACTACAGGTGGCTTTGTTTTTTGCAGCCCAAGAACATTCTGAAAAAACATGGCAATACTCATCACAAAGGCCACATCTCGTGTGATTTGCACACAGTAGTGTAATGTGTCCAATTTCCCCACAGTTGTCACAGCATGGTTTATCGCATGTGCTAGAGAGATGGGTTCGATTACCACATTGTTAGCAAGCTCTAGGCTGCCCTGAATAGAAGCAAACCCCTCTATCTCTACCTAGCATAAAGAAGTTAGGTAATTGATCAGTCTGTGTAAGTTTGACTTTGTATCTCCACCCTCCAGTCCAGAACACTTCAGAATCTAGAACAGCTTCAGGGTCACTCATTTATATCACATTTTTGAGATAGCTAGTATGTTATATCATCCACATGGACCCTTTCATTAAGAAACATTACAGTAACATGTTTAATTAGGGGTTTTGTGAGTGGAATTACTAAAAAAGGAGTCCATGTGGATGAAAACTTCACTTGGCTGTATCTTTCTCAGAATAAGTCTAAGGCATAAGAAGATCTAAAACTCGCATCATAGTTATCTTCCCCTGAGATATTAATAAAGGCATACACCTCTCTGGGGGAAAATTTTAAAGACTCTTTAAGTAAATGTTTCCCTACAAATAGTCAATCCGGTCTCTCCTCCAAACCTCCCTTATACCGGATTTGGACTGCTTTCCATCGTGGGGCCAGCTCTTTCCTATGTTTGGTAAAAAGTTTAGATAGTAAAGGTGTGGGTTTGTGAGCAACATCTTCATCTTTAGAAGGAGCAAGTTCAATGTTTTTTTACTGTTGTATAGTCATCTGAGGTTGATTTTTTTGTCCTGTACAGCATCTGATCATGTTATAGGAAGACTAGTCTTTATGTGGGTATCTGCATTAAATACTGCATCTGCTTTCCCTGAAACGCTGTGGGGTGGAGTCACATGGTAGTCTATGTCCAATGCCGCTGGCTTCCATTCAGGTTTGGATTGCAAGAAATTTAAGGTTGGATCCCAAGCAGGACCTGGTAGCCACTGTCCGGTAGGGGTTTGTTTCCAACTTGCTTTTTGCAATGCAATTTGCGGTTTCCAGGTGTCATCAAACAGGCCTTTGTGCTCCACAGATACTGTAGTAGTAGGAACATTATAAATACCAAAAGCTCCCCCTTGTGGATTAGTTGTAGAACTGACTTGCATTTTGCGGTTTGCAAAAGTCCAGGCCGACCTTTTTCCTTCCCGTCTGCTTTAGTGCTTATACTCGTCTGTTGCATCTTAGAGAAAGTAAAAACAGAAACATTCTCCTGTCCACCATCACTTCTGTGAAAGTGTACTTTAGACTCAGTTCTTTATACAGCCTCATCTTGCCCTGGTTTACTTTCTGCTTGAAAAACAAACCCGGAGTGTTTAGACATGGTTTGGTACTGAGTAGCTCTTAAGGGCTGAACATTCGAGCTGTATCGCATCACATCTGTGCAGATAGTAACTTTTATTTCCAAGCATTTAGTCCCATCTTGCACGTTAACTATCTTCACTTGTAGTGGAGCTTGCTTACTGTATTCACAGATTACATCAGCACAATCATTTGCTGGGATCTCTAAATCAGGTTTCTCAGTAGACACTGCATTATTACTATCAGAAGTCAATGACACAGTTGTAGAGTTTGAAATGAACTCACCCAGCTGAGCATGACTCTTTGATGTTTCCACATCATTTAGAAGTTTTGACAAGCCGTTTTGTTTGAGGGATAGTCGTAGCAACGACATGCAGTTTAGCAATTTCATCCCGAATCCATTGTTGTACCTCCTAATGGTGTTTTTCTTCTTCCAGTAGTTTCTCCCATAAAACTTGCTCTTGTTGCAATATTGCTGTCTCAGGTTGAACCAACGGAAAATCATGAAGAACTTCACCCTGGCTTGATACAAAAATCTCCTGCATGTCAGGATCCATATAAATAGCCATAGCGTTAGTTTCTACAATAGTTGTGGCCTCTGGCATATTCAAGGCAGGAGAAGAGGCCATCTCCCCTGCCACATCAGCACTTCCTCCTCCACTGCTGTCCATCCCCAAACTGAGCTCCTCCACTGCACAGGAAGTCAAGCCCCCTGCAGGTAGAGTAGGGGAATTTCCCCGGTGTCCTGGCCAAATTTCCCTCATTCACTAAAAAAAAATACCACCAACAGCTTAATCTGGTTCAAGGTCAGTTGGCATTCATCTGTATCCCCCTCCCCCGGATCGTGCCTGAAAATAGGCAGGATTTGTCTAGTGCACTTGCCCAGTCAACAAAAACTAAATAAATAAATAAAGTTATTAATTTATTTATTTACTGATTTCTTGGAATTATAACCTTTGAGCCAGGGACTCATTTACAAAGGCTCCACATCATAGAATGAGGGAAACAAAGATAATATACATGCCAGCAATAAGACACAATGAGGTGTGGGTTATGGCCTGTCAAGAGCATGCCCCAGGTGCGTTATGAGGCATGAGGTGCTTCCATCAGTGCCTTTAGCACCTGGGTAGTGTTTTATCAGGCCATAACCCACACCTCGAGTGTCTTTGTGCTTATAAAATGCCCCCCAATAAAGAAGTTAATTTAAAAATGCACATAGAAACTATATAAAAAGATAAATAAATTATTGGTAGAAAAAGAGAAAAGTAGTCCTTCTGAAGGTGTCTGAATGGAGCTGTTTTATTAAAAGTTAGTACAGAAGGTTTGTGTTTGTGGGTGTCATTAGAACCCAGTCATCAACAAATACAAAGTTACAAACTGTCAAAGACTGTTTTTTTCTCTTGTAATTTATGTCTTTAACTACCCAGTCTTGGTTAGAGTAAGGGGGAGCATGTCCTCATGCAGTTTCATTTACAGCATCAATGGAGAGGAGGCTGTGCCATACAGTATTATGTTTCTGCCCCATGTTCTTTTAAAAACAATAAACATTTGTGTGCGTACTTTGAGTTTTTTGAAGGTTTCTGTTCTAAACGGCTATCTCAACTGAGAGTGAGTGTGGCCCTCAGCGGCCGCCATACTCCTTTATTTTCCTGTTTGGTGTTTTCAAAACGGAACGTCACGGTCTGAAATGAAAGATTTTTTCTTTTCGGCTAACAATATCGCGGTTCCGTTTTTATTTTTTAGGTCAGGTAGCACACTTCAGGTAATGGTCAGTAAGAGAGAGGACAGGAGAGGGATGCCGAGGAGAAATTCAATACGGATGGAAGACACGAAGACAGCGGGGAGTTGAGGCAAGGGGATGCAGTGAGAAATCCACAGGGTGTCTGCATTTTGGTCCCGGATTTTGGTGAACAGAAACTGAAGTAAAGGTGAGACTATCAGTAGCTTAAGTATGTGAAATTTTGCTTGAGTGGCTGTGTTTGGGATACGTGTCTCCATGACAGTACTTCTGCTCAGTTTCCCACTCGCCAAGAAGAGAAACAGCGGTGTTTGCTTTCGCGCTGAAACACAGAAACATAGACTTTGATGGCAGATAAGAAATACTTGGCCCACCCAGTCTGCCCATTTCCCTACCTATTGGATAAGCTTCAGATTCTAGTTAACCAACAGCCTACTTCCTGCAACCCCCCCACTATAATTGCCTTATGTCTGTCCCATGCATGTTTGAATTCCCCCACTGTTTTAGACCCCACAACCTCTCCAGGAAGGCGGTTCCATGCATCCACCACTCTCTCCGTGAAAAAAAATTTCCTCACATTACCCGAGCCGTCCCCCCTCTATCTTTAAATTGTGCCCCTTTGTTCTTACATATCTCTTTTTCTGAAAGATGCTACCCTCCTGGACTTTGTTGACTCCCTTGAGGTACTTAAAAGTTTCTATCATGTTCCCCTGTCCCTCCTTTCATCAAGGGTATACATATTAAGCTCTCTAACTCTCTCTTCATATAGTTTCTGATGTAGACCCTGCACCATTTTAGTTGCCCTCCTCTGGACTGCTTCCATCCTGTCTATGTCCTTGCGTAGATGAGGTCTCCAAAACTGCACGCAGTACTCCAGATGGGGTCTCACCAACTGTCTGTACAGAGGGATAACCACTTCCCTTTTTCTACTTGTGATGCCCTTCCCTATGCATCCCAGTATCCCCCTGGCTCTCCTTACTGACTTCTCACATTGCTTACCCACCTTTAGGTCATCTGATATGACTACCCCCAGGTCCCTTTCCATTATTGTTGTTGTTAGTACCTCCTCTGCTACTGTGTACTCTTCTCCTGGATTTTTATTTCCCAGGTGCATTACTTTGCACTTCTTTGCACTGAATCTAAGTTGCCATATTTCTGACCATTCCTCCAACCTTGCCAAGTCCCTTCTCATCCTTTCTACCCCCCTCTTGTGTAGCAACTCTGTTACAGATCTTTGTGTCATCTGCAAAGAGGCATACCTTTCCTTCCAGACCCTCTGTAATGTCACCTATTAAGACGTTAAAGAGGATTGGACCCAGTACTGAGCCCTAAGGTACTCCACTAGTAACCCCCCTTTCTTCAGAATGTGTTCCATTCATTATTACCTTCTGTGTCCTGTTGTGCAGCCAGTTTCTACCCAGGCTACCACCCTGGGACCCACTCCCAGGCTGGCTAACTTGATTATTAATCTTTTGTGCCGGACTGTGTCAAATGCCTTGCTAAAGTCTAGGTAGGCCATATCCACAGCCCCTCCCTGGTCTATTACTTTGGTCACCCAGTCAAAGAAATCAATTAGATTCATCTGACATGACCTTCCTGCTGTGAATCCATGCTGCTTTGGGTCCTGTGCCCTGCTGGCCTCTAGGTACTCAACATTTCTTTCTTTCAGAAATGATTCCTTCATTTTCCCCACCACTGATGTCAAACTAACAGATCTGTAGTTTCCTGCTTCTGCCTTGCTCCCACTTTTGTGTAGGGGAATCACATCTGCCCTCCTCCAGTCCTCAGGTACCACCCCATCCTCCCATGATTTGTTAAAAAGTGTGGTCAGTGGTGTCACTCGGTATTTCCTTAGTTCTTTTAGGATTCTAGGGTGAATCCCATCAGGCCCCATTGCTTTGTCCACCTTGAGTTTTAGGAGTTCTTTCAGGACTCTTTCTTCTGTAAATGGACTAGCGTCAACCCCACTACCCAGAATGCTTCTATTGTTTGGTTTAGGTAACTCCTCCTCTTCTTCTTCTGTGAATACTGAGCAAAAGTATTAATTCAGTATCTCTGCCTTTTCACTGTCTCCCTCTGCCCACCTCGCCTCTCCTTTATTAATCTTCACTATCCCTCCCTTAACCTTTCTATGCTCCCTAATGTACCTATAAAAGGCTTTATCCCCCTTCTTAACTGAGTTGGCTATCTTTTCCTCGGTTTGGGCCTTTGCTTTTTGACTGCCTTCCCCACTTCTTTCTGCTTTAATTGATACAGTTCCCTGTCGTGCTCCTTCTGTGATTCCTTATGCTCTTTGAATGCAGCCTTTTTCTCCTTAACCTTCTCTGACATCTCTTTTGAGAACCATAGTGGCTTTTTATTCCGCTTTGTTTTCTTTATTTGTTTCACACAAAAGCTTGTTGCCTCCATGATGGCAGTTTTGATTTTTCTCCATTGTTCTACCACCCCTCCTTTCTGGCCATTTGCTAATGCATTCCTCAGGTATTCACCCATTATGCCAAAGTCAGCCCTTCTAAAGTCCAGTATCCTTGTCTTTGTATGGCTTGTCTCCATGGTTGTGTTTATTGTGAAGCACACTGTGCAGTGGTCACTTGTTCCCAGATGTCTACTGACTTCTAAATTTGTGATCCTCTCTCCATTTGAGAGTACCAGGTCTAATATTGCTCCCTCCCGAGTGGGTTCCACCACTAGCTGTCTAAGGCATGCACCCTGTAGGGCATCGAGAATGACCCTGCTTGGATGTGGCTGCAGTCCATGTCGTCCAGTTAACATCTGGCATATTCAGGTCCCCCATCAACAGTATCTCCCCTTTTTCAGCCATTTTGAGAATGTCCTCTATCATTTTCTTGTCCATTTCCTCCCCTTGAGACGGGGGTCTGTATACAACCCCTGTGCAGATTGTGATGCCATTCCCTGTCTCCAAGGTGACCCAGAGTGCCTCTTGTCCTCCCCCTTTACTTTTTAGTTCTGTAGCTTTGATCCCTTCCCTTATGTAGAGAGCTACTCCACCTCCTCTTTTACCCTCCCTGTCCCTTCTGTAGATTGTGTACCCTGGTATGTTGACATCCCAGTCATGGTTCTCTGTGTACCATGTTTCTGTGACTGCCACAGTATCCAAGTGTTCCTCTTCCATCAGGGCTACTAGCTCAGGAAGCTTGTTTCCCAGAATACAGGCATTGGTACTCATTGCCCTCCATTTAATGTTGGCTTTATCCTTTTTTTACCCCATCCCTGCTCTTACTGCCCTTGTCTATTTTTCCATTTACCCCTGTCCTGCCCTCTTTCAAGCTCTGTACCTCAGTGTTTACCCTACTACCTGCCATGTTTTGTGGGGGGAGGCTTGAACTTTCCCGCTTCCTATCAGCACCTCCCCCTTGGCTAGTTTAAAAGCTTGCCAAGGAAGCATTTAAACCTGTCACCTAGGAGCTTGTTTCCCTTCCTGGACAGATGCAGACCATCATGCCAGTATAGACCTTCATCTCTCCAGGTGGACCCCCTGTCCCCAATGAAGCCAAAGCCCTGTGCTCTGCATCAGTTTTGCAACCATTCATTAAACTGCGTGGTGTGCAGCACCCTAGCCTCACCCCCTGCCATAGACTGGCTGCACCTCTGAGAAGGTTACTGTGCTTGCTACCTGTCTGAGGCCCCTTCCCAACTCCACAAATTCATCCTGCACTGCACTGATCTCATGCCTAGCTAGGTCATTTGTCCCGAGGTGGACAATGATATCTAGTTCCCTCACCTGTGATGCTGCTTCTGCAATCCTGAGGATTTGCTTCCTGTCCCTCCAAGCCATGGCACCAGGCAGGCACTTTACTTCCCTCTCCTCTCCCTTCCCCAGGTCTACACCCCTAACATGGCTGGACTTGCATGGTGTGTGCCCATTTATTTAATACCTTAGGTTGATGATTCCTTTAGGTTTTGTGGTTTATTACTGCTTTTTGGGACATGAGAGCCTGTGTATTGGTCCGGGGGGACTGTGCACAGTGGTTGCATGTCTGGTTAGCATTGCATGGAGCTGCAGATCATTTTTTCAGAAAGGATGGTGCTGGGGACAGTGATATTTTTGTGTGGTGTGGCTCAGCTTGGCAGAATTACTGCCGGTTGGCACAATACATGCTGATAAGGACACGGCTAACACTAGGTTTTAGCCAATCAGCATTCCAGATTTTTAAGCCCATTTTATAAGGTACAGTAGACAAGGTAATAGGTACAGAGTCCAAAAATGAAATAAAAAAAAGAAAGTACTGTAAAAAGTACTGTAAGTGCTACAATGGTTAGAGTAGATACATGGCTTCAGATTACATGGTCCATGTTGCATAGGTTTCAAGAGTTACATGGATACCAACTTTTGCTTACAGTGAAGGAGTGGCCAGATGGATGACCTTGTCAAAGACCTCAAGATGCAAAGACAATAGTAGGTGAGTAAAGGAATGTGTGGAGACCAGACGAAGGGTGAAATAACTGAGCAGCTCAAGACAGGCATTTTAGTGGAGGGGAACCGAGTCTTAATTCCTCTAATGTAGGCGCAGAAGTGAGGAGAGGAGACAGAAGGTAGGAGACAAAGTAGAACGGAGGGAGTTTACTGAGAGAAGGAGACAGAAAGTACAAGGAGGATGACTAAAGATGGTAATAGGAGAAGAAGGAGGCAGGAGTAGATCCAGGGTGGGGGTAGGACCAGAGAGGATCAGGGGTGTAAGGGGGGGAGACAATAGGGAGGCAGTATAGCGCAGTAGTCTAAGGCTCTGAGCTGCAAATTTGGTGACATCCAGCGGACCTGACCTGGGTTTGAATCCCACAGCTTCCACTTGCATACTGTGTGACCCTGAGCAAGTCACTTAACCCCCTTGTGCTCCCAGGTCGCTCCTGTAAAAAAGCTTTCAGCTTAGTGTGCTATACCTGGTTAAACAACTAACTAAAAAAAAACAAAAAAACAAGAGAGGTTTAGGGAATACAGGGTGAGGTAGAATGAAACCAGGGTAATTGTCAAGAGCTGAAAGAGGAGGGGGAAGAGGGCACAAAACTGGGAGTATGGCCAGGGGTGGAAGGATGAGGAGGGGGGGGGTGGAGGGGGTAAGGTAATGGAAGAATGATGTGACGAGGGAGGTAAGTGTAGGTTAGAAAGGGGAGAGTAAGGTAATTAGGAGGGGAAATCACTACTGTTGAAATTCAGGGAATGCAGTCTAAGTTTGGTTTTGAAGGGCCCTAACCAGGAGATGGCTAGGCAGTCAGGTGGAAGGTTTTTCAGCCAGCTGGGTGCCCTATACATAAATGTTCATTGGGCTTGGGCAGTACGGCAGAAAAGGACTAGGAGGACGGGACTGGAAGAGCTTCTGGTGAGGTGTAGGTTATTGGTCCTATGGAGAAGCGGTAGAAGCGAGTGAGGGGCTAACCCAAGACTAACTTTTTTTGTGAATGGGCAAGTTTGGTAGAAGACTCTTCCCTGAAGGTTCAACCAATTTGCTGCAGTATAAAAGCCACAGGTGTGCATGTAGCGGTGGGCAACAGTGACAAGGTGGCACTCCTTATTAAGAGCAACACTTAGTCTGCTAAGTGAGCTGTTGGCAGCACCATAGATAATTAGCCCAAAGTCAATGATAGAAAGGATAGAGCTAGTGATGGCTAGGCAGAGCGCATCTTGGGTCATGCTATGTCTGTGCCTATATAAAAGCCCTGGCCTGATGCAGACAGTTCTTGATAATGTAATGATATATATTCCTGATAGGACAGGTGACTACTGAGGGTAATGCCAAGATACTTAAAGTTGTAGACTTGTTCAAGGGGTGAGCGGAGATTGTTTATGATGTAGAGCTAGGCATTTTTGTACTTACTATGTGGGCTAGCGAAGAGCATCACTTTGTTTTTTATAGTCCAGAATTAGTTTTTGTTTAGAGAACTAGGCCTCGACTGTGGAAAACCTCTGTTGGTGAGGGGTAGGGGGTCAGGCTGGCTGGTAAAGACCACCGTGTCATCCACATACAGGAGTAGGTTGGTGGGACATACTTGTGGCAGGGAGTTTAGGAAAAGGCTGACTAGGAGAGAGCCCAGCATCAAGCCTTGGTGCACTCCGGAGCATACAGGGTGACGGAGGGAAGGTGTATCTTGTATTTTCACCCTTTGGGTTCTGCTTTCAAGGTAACTTTTAAACCAACCTGTGACTTCTTGAGAGAGTCCAAGGGTGGGTAGAGAATTGAGTGATAGAGAGTGATTAACAGTATTGAACGCCTTTGTGAGATCTATGTAGATAAAACCCACAAGGTGACCCCAATCTAGTGCCTTATGAATGAAATCTGTTTTATTCTAAAAGGGCAGTAGTGGTGCTGTGCTCCTTTCTGAAACCATACTGTTGGGCACATTGGATATTATACATGACCAGATACTCAGTCAACAGATCAGCAACTATGCATTCTAATGTTTTGGAAAGTGGGGACAAGATGGAAATGAGGCGGTAATTTGAGTGTGAGGCCCTGTCACCGTTCTTGTGGACTGGTGTTACCACCGCTGCTTTCAAACCGAGGGGAACTGACTTAGACGGAAGGATAGGTTGGGGATCTTGGTGAGAGGTGTCAGGACAGCGTCTAAAGTGAGGCAGAGCAGTTTAAGATCCAGTATGTCGCTACTAAATCTTGAGCTGGTGAGAACCCGCAACAGATATTTGTTTGCGGTCTCAGCAGTAACTGCCTTGAAATAGAAGGGGGGAGTATTGGGGATGGGTCCGTGTTTTGGTTGTTGTCCGGGGGTCGATGAAGAACTTGGGAGGGAGTATCCCACCAGGTCAGTGAATGCAGTGTTGCATATATCTGCAATTTCTTTAGGATCCTGAGTAGTTCCATTAAAATAGAGCATTGAGGGAGGGGATTTGCTGGGTTTGCCAGTGAGGTTTTTTATGTTCTCCCAGAACAGTTTGCTATGGCCCCAGGAGTTGGAGAACTGGTCTTGGAAGTGGGTGATTTTAGCAACACGTACTGCATGAGTACAGGCATTCCTGGCTTCCTTGTAGCATTACCAGTCCCTAGCGCATTTAGTGGCATGTGCAACATGCCAAAGGTGGTCACAAGTGGCCATTTGTTCTAGGAGTGATGTGGTAATCCTGAGATTGCTGGCCCCTTTGTATTTCTGTTTTTTGAAAGGGGCAAATACTGTATATCACATGCTTTGTTAAAAAGAGAGAGATGAAGTGCTCCAAGGCTAGATCCACACTAGTGGCAGTGTCACTAGGTGACCTGTCGCACTGGCAGAAGTGATCTTAAAACTGTATGAGCTGCCACACCTTAGGGCATGCAGGTAGGTCATCCTATTTTGATTATGGTGATATAGTCTACAGTGAAGCTCCCAAATCAACCCTTGCTACACTGGACCCTCTTTTCAATTATTTTTGTTGTTTTGCTTAGATTGTTCCCCATGTACTCAGCACTGTTCACCACTGATGGATGGATGGATGGATAGATAGATAGATAGATAGATAGACAGACAGACTGACAGATAGATAGATATTATATTGAATTTGTTAGCAGAAAAGGACCGGTACACCTACCTAGTCTGCCCTATTTTTCCCTGCCTATTCAGACACCACGGACCCTATTTGGTCACCAATGCTTCTCCCACCTCCCTTTCTTCCACCTATTGTGCCTGTGTGAGTCCTCTCCTCCCTATTTCCAATCACAGGCAGGGTCCCCCAAGGATCTACTCTTGGGCCTTACTTTTCTCGATCTTCATTATTGGCTTGCCTCTTAACTGTGAGAGGCATCAATCCAACTACGCTTTAGCGATGCCATCTTGTACCGTCACAGCACTGATGTTTCCTCCATCAAATCTAATCTGGAAAAAGACTTCTAACAACTGGAAGACTGGTTCAAAGAGAACCTGCAGGTACTAAATCTAAAGAACACTAAATCCATGCTGCTCCGCCATACATCCTTTGACTTAACCTCTCAACCTCCTTTGATCATCAACACATCCTCGGGTCAGCCTATGGAAGGGATGGGATCATTCAAGTACCTGGGTATGTCTCTCGACGAACACTTATCCTTTGACACACATGTTAACAGCATTATTAAAACTACAAATCAGAAACTTGGCCTCCTCTATCGCACTTCCCCCTACCTTACTCCTTGTGCAAGGAAGATCATTGCCTCGGCTACCCTCCTCCCTGGTTTATTCTATGGTGCGCCCATAATTCACTCAGCCAAGACCACCACTCTGGCCAAGCTCAAACAGGCCTACCACAGGATAGCTCACTTCGCAGATGCAACACCAGCTCGGGGACACCACTGTGATGTTCTCAAATCTTTAGACTGGCCGTCCTTCAAGCCCAGAATGTACTATGTACCACGTTCAAACTTACCCACCTTCCTCCCCCACCCATTCTCTCTGGGCTGCTCACTCTGAAATCCTTCCCCAGGACCCTTTGACACTCTCACTTCCCATTACTGAGCCTTCCAAAAGTTGGCCTAGCCATTGACAGGCGATCCTTCACTTTCTCTGCACCTCAAAAATGGAATACTCTCCCACAGAGTTTACTCTCATGTACGTCTCTTCCCCTGTTTAAAAGAAGCTACAAAGAAATCTTCTCCCCACAACCTGTTGTGGCAACTGTACTTAACCCCCTCCGTTAACCTCTATGCGCCTCTTACCTACATTTTGTGGCTCTCCAATCTACCGCTTATCCCTTTCTCCTTAATCCTAGTGCTCCCTCTACCTCTCTTACTCCCCTCTCTGGCTTTCCTGTCTTCTCCTAAACCACTTCTCTCCCTTGCTCCCACCACTTTCCCTCCTTTATATTTTTTGTAAATATGTTAAATTATAGTACTAGTATTGGTGTGCCTTTATATTACCACATGCAAGAGGTTGGGATTTCCAGCTTCAGATATCTGGACACTAAGCCATATTCTTGCAGGGAACTTCTTACAAACTTTCATAATTTTTTGGTGTCCTTAACTTAGGGCAGCTTGAGGATTCTTTCAAAATGATGGACTTCTTCAAAAGAGATGAGCATTTCCAATGTTGTAACACTGTATGAGAAGGACTGGAATATACCCTTTTATGATACCGTTCCTGCATTGTATATGGATTCTCACGTCTTTGCTGTAATATACTTATTGTATTATTTTAACATACAATAAACAAAGTTAAAAAGGCCTCCGGGAGCACACAGTGATCCACTGATAGAGCTGTTGTAACACGACCAGCACGGACAGATTTCCCTGGTTCATCTCAAGGAAAAGATTACAAATTCCTCGAACCAAGGATGACTCTCTACCGTGAGCTGCCAGAAATCCAGGCTGAAACATTTCTATAATCGTAAATTTCTCTAAATATATCTGCAGCTACCGTACATTGTAACAAATTCAAAAACCACTGATAATTCACCAGGATGTCACTGTCAAGAGCAGATTTCTTGAGTAGCGACCTCACAACTACCCTTTTCAGGGTGTTCTCGATTAAGACATGCCTCTGCATTGCTATTTAAACACATTACATAAAGAAAACTTAAAACACATTTTCACAGCAAAAGCTATTAAGATCTCATGTCCAGCTATGTCTTATTTGCTTACAAATTGGATAAATTTCAACAATTAGATGCACCTTTTTTTTATATTAATTTCACTGAGCCTACCTGTAGGTGGTAGCTGGTTTTGTGAAATAAAGTGAGTAACTCTGCTGCTGTCCATTAGCTTCCCTGACAAGGTTTTCTTCATTATTTTGGAGCTGGAACAGGTACCCGGTCAGCGGGCCGTTGGCAAAGAACGGTGGCAACCAGCTAGCAAACACTGAGGTGGGAGTTGGGCTATCGATGTGAATGATGGTAGGTTCTGAGGACGGGACTAAAGAGAGAAGAAATAAGCCACCCAGAAATGAATAAAGGGGCATCTCATTTGTATTTATAAAACTACTAGTTGGCTGTTGTTCAATCCAAATGGTCATTTATATAATTATAAAATGAACAATACAATTCCTGGACTGTGACTGGTCATCGCTAACTTTCAACAGGGATGTTATCCCAACACAACATAACGCCTATTAAAAGGCAACTAAAAATGTTTTTTTTTTCACCCTTTTGGTTTTTTTTTTTGCAAGCAAGCCATTTATAACTGCAGTAATGCACTCCATGAGGTATGTTGTGGGGATAACATCATTTCTCTGGTGTTGGATGCATTAGGCTTCTGGACTCCTGTCCAACCACCAGAGGCTTAATGTTATCTCAGCATGATATACGACCTGTTGTGCATTACTGTCCTTGTCTCGCTTGGGAGGGTTGTTCTGCTCAGGCCTACAGCAAGGTACAATGTGGGAAGTTATGAGGGGCGCGGCCTGAGAATATCAACACATCGCTTCAGCATCCAGATACTAATGCCTCAGCCTTTGCAAGAACTTAATTTGATAGTGACATCAGGAAAAGAGTTTTTCTCCAGGGTGAGACCTGGCAATTGAGACTGAATACTACTGGGGTTGGATGCACTGCGGAGATGTGGAGCTCTGCTCCCAGGGGAGCATGGTAGCAGGCTGGTAGACATTTAGGGACTTCCTGCTGACCAGGCTTGGCACTGACTGTGTAGGTAGCTACTGTCCTAGTGCAACCATGGCGGACTCAATATTAGGGTGGGGACAGAGAACCAGGAGGAACAAAATTAATAAAAGGAATAATTAAAATTGGGGGTGAAGATTTTATTAGAATGGTTAAGGAATAGCAACTCTCTGTAACAGAATTACCTAAATAATCTGTAATATTTTCTTGGAGAAAGGCAGAACCCGATTTATTTTTATGCATTTCTGAAATGACAAGGGATTGGATCACCATGAGTTATTCTAACTTGTGAGGAAATCATGAAAACAGAGGTGAAGCTAAGTGCTTCAAGCTGTAACGTACATTAATTAAAGGGGAATAGTCAGTTCTAAGAGACCCATACCCAAGTGTGGGGCTGGTTCCAATGTGCAGTTTGTGTACAAAAACATGTATTACGCTGAATTGTTTTACTGCAGTACTGTAGATTGCATCAAGCTGATTCTGCTGCATCCCAAGCTGAAACCAGAAATCCCAGAATTCCCTGCAGCTGATGTCAGAGCTGGGCTGCAGCAGTGGGAGGGTCAATAACCTGCAGTGTGTGTTAGAGTATTTATAAGTTGAGATCAGATGTCTGCCAGTCCCACTGTTCTCCTGGAACAAGGTACAGTCCTTTTTGACTGTGCTTAGCCCTCGGAGGACAGCTGGATGAGAAAACAAAAGATCAGATTAAGAAAGTCCTAGCACTTATTCTAATGATAAACAGTTCTGCACCACATCAAGATGTGTAATTTATGCATAGTAGTCTCAACCAGAGATCATGGAATTTTAAAACTTTAAACCCTGTATCTTAGCTGGCCCACCGGCACAGCGGTTGGATTTCCGCTTGCGACGCCAGTAACCGGGTTCGGGAATGAGCCTGGGTTGCTGGTGGGCTAGCCGGAGGGAGAAGGACTGAGCATCCCAAGGACAGCTCTCCTTCTCTGGGGGGAGGGTAGGGGAGTGCTCTGGTGCCTACTGGCTCCTTGCAGAGGCTAGGAGCATTGCAGGACATTGGACCAACATGTAATCAGGGAGAGGCAGACGTCGGCATTAGCCATGACGTCACTATGCCACCCCACACAGAAAGAGGAAAACAACAGGCTGGGTGCCCACCAGATGATGGTCTCCAGGTCCTATGCACCACCAAACCCTCCAGGGAGTCATTCCCTGCAACCTCAGCAGCATCCTGTGGCCTACAGGTAAGTGCCAGGTAGCCTCCACTGGTGCATTCCCCCTCAGAGAGGTGTTCCTGCCCAGCAATGGGATACACCGGGATACCACGGGAGGGCTGCGATATGGGGTCAGCGGAGGAGTCAGGACTCCAGTGAGGTAGTAGAGTGGTATAGCAGAAGGACCATAGGAGCGCCTGAAGGAGTGGGGGGCACCTGAGCAGGAGTGGGGGAAAAACAGATACACACAAAAAAAACCTGTATCTTAGTTCAGTAGTGAAATACAATGAAAAGAAAATGGGATACATTGATTTTCTTGTCAGAAATACATTATCACTAAAAAAATGATAAATTCTTTCCACTAACAATACTGCCATATTAATGTTACATTTTTAAGGTCGTACATCAAGATTATATCCTTGTACTATTCTTGAAAAGGAAGACAACTTACTCACCTCCATGTGGTTTTGTTCTATATGGTCTGCTGGCAATGGAGTATTTGCACAAATTGCCCTTCACCATCCAGCCCACTCTGAAGACATACTCGGTGAACGGGTGAAGATCTGACACATTGTTGGCCGGGTTATTGGCAACCTGTGGTAACATTACAAGGCACAAGAGAAAGAGGAAACAGCAATCATGGGGTGTCTTGATCGGCAGCATAAAAATCTGTAAAGTAATCAGGATTGCTTTTGTTTTTTTTGGGGGGTTGTATCCTAATAAATTGATGAATGTGCTTACTAACCCTTGGAGTATTAACAAGGATTACTTTGTAACCACACATTTACAAACAACATAAAATTTGTAATAAATAATTTGGCCCGTTTCATTACTGTATAGCCAGCAAAACTCAAAAATCAAATAAAAAATGGTATGACATGATTGAAATATTGTCCCATAAGTCTATTTTTATAATATGTATAATCTCATTTATTTATATTTTCTGTATTTGCTACTCAATTTAATACATTATATACCAATTGGATGCACTGTTACACTGTGTATTGCACTTTGTCTTATCGATTTGTGTACAGCATTTGCTATTTAATCTTGTTGATCCTCATTCTTATACTCATTGTAACTACCATTGTCTCTGTATCCCCTATATTGTTATGTGTACCAATCTGAAAACAATCCACACTTCCTGTATGTAACTTATCCTGGGTCTCGCCGAAAAAAGGGATGCAAGTCTTGGTCACCCTACCTGGTCAACAAAATCCAATAAATAAGTAAATATAAATGTAAGTAACATGTATATGCAAATATGTACCTAAAAATAGGCATTTATTTGTATAGCGCACTTACTGGGACAACAAAAACTAAATAAATAAATGTATACAGGACAACTCTGAAAATAGGGCCTCTTGATCCTAAAGTTTTTATCCTATCAAAATAAAGATTTTCCAAGATGGCTGCTCAATCTAATTCCCTAAAGAGTAAGATGCTACTAAAATATGAGGTTTATGATATGTACAATTATTTTACTAGCCTTTTTTTCACTTCTTCCAGTAATTGGGCTACAAAATATTTCATAATACATTAATTATTTCACTGTTGCTATTTTATTGCGCTGCAACCTTTTATTGGACCAGCGATGACATTGTACATTGATGTTATTACAGAACACAAGCTCCGGGGCCACACAGATCACTTCATCAGGTGCTTTAGCAAATTGAGCAGAAGCAGCAGGTACTTATACCAAAGGCTGATGTTGTTAAAGAACTGGCATCGGAAAGGCAGGCAAAGATCTGACACCTTAAAACTGTAGATACAGTTTATCACTGTTAATTACAGAGGTGTGGGAAGGTTCCAAGTCAGGGAGATAATTTAAGAGAAAAAAAAACAAAAACGTTTAGAGAGAGAGGACAAACAATGTTTTGCAAAAATAAGAAATAAACATAGCCATATGTATTTTTTTTTTATTTACAATTTTTGGCCAGGAAAGACAAACCAAGTCGAGGCTGATTTCTAGGTGAGTCCTTGGGAGCACAGGGAAATTAAGTGACTTGATTGTGGAGACACAGTATGCAAGTCATGGCTGTGGGATTCAAACCCAGTTCTTCAGGTTTGCAGCTCAGCACTCTTAACAACTATACTATTCTGCCTCCTTAAAAAGATCCGTCTCACTATGTAACTTCAGTGGACCACTGGGCTCTTTATATTGGAATGCTAAAGCCACACTGGGGAGTGATTGGTAAGCCTGAAGATGTCTGGAATGATGCTGTGAAGCAAATGATTTGAAAGGGAAGGGTAGAAACTGAAGGAGTGTGAAAGAGAAACAATAAGTAGATGCTTGTGCAACATGATCACAACTTTGGTGTACCCTCTCTCGGTGCCTGCTACAGGGACTGCCACCCATTTAGGGTATCTTAAAGACACACAACTCCTCTTCAGGAGGGTTTCGCCCCCTAGAGGTACTACTTGAGGAGGAAAGGATAGTGATCGCAAAGAAATGAATGTCTAAGGGAAGTAAGATGAGAAATTTGTTTCAAATGAGATGAACCAACCCAAACTGTTAGAAAAGGTGAGCCTTTGACTATTTGGCTATATAATGGAAGTTTTCACCAAAATGGAGGAGCAGATTAGACACAAGTCACAAAAAGTGGCCAATTTATTAAGAAATTACACCATAAAAACTGGGCCAGGAGAAGAGATGAGAACAATAGAAATTTTGGAGCACCAGCCTTACACTTCAGAATCACAATCACTCTATAAATATTACTGTACTCTAAAATCACTTGCAACCACCCCCACCCACAAGGTGAGAGACTGCTCCTGTCTGATGATTTATTTATTTATTTAGTTTTTGTTAACCAGGTAGGTGCACTAGTCATGAAATGACTATTTTCAGGCATGACCCGGGAGAGTACAACAATCAAAGACAGGTACATACCATGAGTACAATGAAATTACAACAGTATAGGTCAAAACAGTTAGTAGTAATGAATACATGCAGCCAGGACAATAACAATATACCCGATACCTGTGATACCTGGGCACAGTCTATAAGGCCTTTGGGCGAATGGCACCTCGGCTCGGTTGGTATTGGATGTTATACAAAAATGGTTCGGCGACTCCACCAATGGGGATCCTTTTGAGAAATGGCTGCCAGGGTACTACCCCACAGGAAATGAAAGCAACCCTAACCTTGTGACAGGGAACCTTTATGATTATACACAATCCCCAACTTATACTCTATGCATGCAAACACAGCAATATGCAAAACACAATAAACTGCAATTTAAACACAAGGGTTATTTATTAGGCGTCAGGCACAGGTTCTGGATGTAGGAATAGAATGGATTAAATGTAATGAAACACTTCTGAGATAACTCCCCAGATCCCACCACCCTCTGATGACTACCCATGCAGTATTTACTGTTTCCCCTCACTGGTGCACCACTACCCCAAAGTCCCTTTGGGAGCTCCCAATGCAATCCATTAATTGTTTGCACACAGTGGGCAGCTGAAGGCCTGATGTTGGACCATGGTGCAGTACTGATTGAAGGCTAATGATCTGGGATTCCAAACAAATTCTTCAACACAAATGCTAGTTGCTCCTTGCTGTTGCAGTTCTATAAATGGACTTTGAATAATAATCACTCAGAAATGCCCTGCCATTACTCTTATCTATTCCTGATTAACAAAAGAATTGGAGGGGTACTTACCCAGCACTCGTGACCTTAGCAAACTCTGCAGGCTGTCTCTGTTGGGATGTCTCCCACAGAGTTGTAGATGCAAGCAATGTTACAGGTACAGTGGACCCAACGCACTTCTGGGTGGCAAGGGGGTAGGCCATGCTGGTCTCTGATGTTCTCTTCACCCTGCAAGGGACATCCCTTCACTCACCCACCCCAAAGGAGTAGGCACTCGCTCAGGGCCTCAGGGGCCAGATTCACAAAGCATTGCCCCGGGTGCAAACTCAGTTTGTGTGGTGCAAACTGGGGCTTGTGTGGAGTTGGTATTCACCAAAGCCCAGTTTGTGCCTACAAACTGGGTCTGCACTAAGGGCAAATTTCTGTAGAACTAATACAAATCGGGGAGGCATACATAATGTCCCAGTCCCATTCTCAATATTTTCTCCACACAAGGGGTGTTTGCAAGGGTCCTTTGTATGGAGAAATATCATTGACTGAGACCTGCAGTATTCCGTGCATAACTCTTGTGGCTGCCAAGTGTATTCGCCGATTGCCCTCCCCATAAAGAAAAAAGCACTGATTTCTGGTAGTCTTAGGCTACATCCCTGTCCTAATTGCCAATCACAGTGCTTTATAAACTAAAATGAAAATGCCCCTGGTGATATAGTGGTCCCACTCCTTCCTTGTTCTCCGATCGCCGGTCCCAGTATATAAAATTAGTCTCCTTGGTAGTCTAGTGATCCCTCCCTCATCCCCTGTTCTCCGTGATTGCCGTCTCATTATGAAATATTACTTTCCCTGGTAGTCTAGTGTTCCTTCCCCCTCCCCTGCTCTCCGATCACCATCCCGTTATGAAATAATACTTTCCCTGATAGTTTAGTGGTCCCTCCCCTCCCCCAGTCTCCGATCACTGTACTGAGAAAACTGAGATAGGTCCCTCCCTGGTAGTCCAGTGATCCTCCTCTGACCCAAACACCCTCCCAGTAAATAATATTACATTCATTGGTGTCCTGTGTCTCCCCCACCCTGCTCCTTGGAAACATGAAAGTGTCCCAATTTACTGTTTACAGTACCCACTCACTGAGAGCTCAGTTGGCAGTCAGCCGTGGAGATGACAGGAAGGACGTGCTGGTCACCAGCTGGGGATCGGGTTTGAGGGAAGCAGAATGGGGCAGGGTCAATTCCTCACAGAGTGGGGGGGTCCACTAGACCACCAGAAATCGGGACACTTTCATGTTTCCAAGGGAGTGGGATGGGGGAGGAGACAATGGTCAATAGCTTGTTATCTGGGTTGCAGAAGATGACATCACAGGCACTACTGCATAGGAGCCTTCAGTAGTGCAAGCACCATGTGGTTCAGAATGGGCAAAGAGCACATGCTCTCTGCCATTAAAAGCATAGTGAAGCTTAAGAACTCCTACCAAGTTTTGGAGGAGAGGGAAACTCCTGCAAGGGAACCCGAGGCTGTGACTGGAGAGGATGGGAGGGTTCTCCTGAGGGGAGACCCAGTGGGTGGTAGAAGAGGAACCCAAGGGAAGAAGAAAATACCCCTGATTGGTGATGCAATTATTCAGGGTATGGATCTAGGTAAGGACAGCAGGGAGGAAAGGGAAGTAAAGTGCCTCCCAGGAGGCACAGCTCGGATAGAAGGGGAGCAGATCCATAGGATCACTACAGCAGTGGCAAAGAGAGGGGGGTGGAGGTCATTGTCCACCTGGGCATGAATAACCTATCCAAGGCCAGTGCAAGCATGGAACAGATGCAAGAGGAATTCAGTGAGTTGGAAGGGCAGCTGGGGAAGGTGGCAAGCTCCGTGACATTTTTGGAGGTGCTTGCAGTCCACAGTAGGGGGGTAGGATAAGAATCCCCACATCAGTAGCTTTAATAAATGGTTGAAGGGCTGGTGCAGCGAGAAAGGGTTCAGCTTCATTGGGGACAGGGGTCCTGTCTGGAACGATGTGACCATGTACTCTGGAGATGGGCTGCATCTGTCCATGAAGGGGAAGGCAGTCCTGAATGAAAGGTTTAAATGCTATGTGGCTGAGCATTTAAATTAGCCAAGTGGTGGGGCAGCAGAAACAGGGTTACTCAAGCAGCCCACACCCACAAGATGAAGAATGCAGGCAGGAGGACCAGGATAGCAGGCAGACAACAGTAATGCATACTTCAGGGATAGAAAGGAGGATGGGGGAGGAGGTAGGTAACATCAGAAGATGTGGGGGGGGGGCTGGAAGGCAGCAGTGCAGCAATGGAGCTGGTAGGGAGCAGATAAGCAAAAAATCATGGAATGCCATCATTACAAATGCTCACAGTCTGGGAAATAAAATCCCAGACCTGAAGGCATTATTGGTAGAAGCAGACCTGGGCATAGCAACTATAACAAAGACCTGGTACACCACAAACCATGACTGGAATATGAGAGTACCAGGGTATGCTCTGTTCAGGAAGGATAGGGGAGGCAAAAAAGAGGGGAGTGGCCATGTACGTCAGGGAGGACATTAAGACAACAGAGGTACTAGGTAGACAGGGGAAGCCGAGGCACTGTGGCTCACACTTGAGCCAGCCAGTGGCACAGCAATCCACACAGAGGTGATCTACAGGCCTCCAGCACAAGGGGACTAATTGGACAGGGACATAGGAGATCAAATTCATGCAATGTCAGCAAAGGGGGTGGCACTGCTGTTGGAGCGATAGACGTGGACTGAGCCATCCCAGCAGCAGCTTCAGCCAGGATCTGAGACATCCTGGATGCCCTACAGAGGGCAGGCCTAAGGCAACTAGTGACTGATCCCACCAGGGACAGGGCGATTCTGGACCTGGTACTTACCAATGGCAACAAAATTGCAGATGTCCGGGTGGAAGATCAACTGGGTTCCAGCGACCATCATATGGTTTGGTTTAGCGTACAGACAGAGACTCAGTCTAGTCACACTAAGGCAAAGGTCCTGAATTTTCATAGGGCAGATTTTGCTGCAATGGAGAGATCGTTAAGGAGGCACTGGCAAGGGGAACAATAGGAGGGGGGTGTGCAGGAGCAGTGGGAACACCTAAAGAAAGCCACTGGGGAGGTGACAAGCCAGTGCATCAGGGTGGTAAACAAGGGCAGAAGGAAAAGGCCATTTTGGTTCTCAAGACAGATGGCAGAAAAAGTCAGGGCCAAAAGGGAAGGGTTCAGTATATATAAGGAGACTCAATAGGAGGAAGACAGGAAGGTGTATCTAAGGAATTTAAAGGAGGCAGGAAAGGCTGTGAGGAGAGCAAAGGTGCAGACTGAAGAAAGGTTGGTGCAGACAGTGAAAAAAAGGGGGACAAGACATTCTACAGGTACATCAGCGAGAGGAGGAAGGCCAGGGGAGCAATTGAGTCTAAAAGGTGATGCAGGCATGCGTGTGGAGGGGGACATGAAAAAGGCAGAAATACTGAACAAAAACTTCTGTTCAGTATTCACTGAAGAGAGGGAGGGTCAGGGCCCATGTACTGGTAACAACCATGAGGAAGGGGGGAGGTAGACACAAATCCATTTCCAGTGCACAGAGTCCTGGAGGAGCTCACAAAACTGAAGGTGGACAAAGCAATGAGACCAGATGGCATACACACAAGGATATTGAAGGAATTGTGAAGGGAGCTTGCATTGCCTCTGGCAGCCATGTTCACAGTCACTCAATTCTGGAGTAGATCTGTAGGACTGGAAGTGGGCACATGTGGTGCCTCTGCACAAGAGTGGGTGTAAGGAGGAGGCAGAGAATTATAGGCCAGTCAGCCTCACCTCAGGTAAGATCATGGAGGCACTACTTAAAGAAAGAATAGTGGCACACTTAGAAGTCAGTGGGACCCAGGATCCAAGACAACATGGATTCAAGGCAGGTAGGTCATGTCAGATGAATCTGATGGACTTCTTTGACTGGGTGACAAGGGAAATCAACCAAGGGTGGGTAGTAGACATTGCCTACCTAGATTTTAGCAAAGCCTTTGACATCGTCTCACACAAGAGGCTGGTTAACAAGATGGGAAGTCTGGAAATGGAGAACAAGGTGATAAACTGGATTAGAAACTGGCTAACGGGCAGGACGTAGAAGGTGGTGGAAAATGGGATCCAGTTAGGTGAGAGGTGGGTGACCAAAGGGCTACCTCAGGGATCAGTCCTGGGACCAGTCCTGTTTAATGTCTTCATTAGTTACATTGCAGTGGAGCTAGAGGGAAAGGTCTGCCTATTTGCAAATAACACCAAGATCTGCAACAGGGTGGATGCTCCAGATGGGATGGAGAGGATGAGGAGGGACCTAGAAAAGCTTGAAAGATGGTCTGAGGTGTGGCAGCTGAGGTTCAGTTCCAAGAAGTGCAAAATAATGCACCAGGGAAGAGGAAATCCTGAGGTAAGCTACAAAATGGAGGGTAGAGGGGGAATTGTTGACGACCACCAAAAAGGAGAGAACCTGGGAGTCATCATTTCTGATGACCTAAAAATGTCAAAGTAGAGTACAAAGTCCCCAGGGAGGGACAGTGGCATGCTGGGGTGTATAGGCAGGGGTATCACTAGCAGAAGGCGGGAGGTGGTGATGCCTTTGTATAGAACGCTGGTCAAGCCTTGCCTAGAGTACTGTGTACAGTTCTGAGGCCACACCTTCGTAAGGACATTGGCAGGCTGGAGACGGTCCAGAGGACAGCAACTAAGATGGTGCAGGGATTGCAACGTAAAACATATGAGGAGAGCCTCAGGGACCTCAGTATGTACTCGCTGGAGGACAGGAGGAATCGGGGGGTCATGAAAGAAGCATTCAAGTACCTTAAGGGTATAAACAAGGTGCGGGGGGGAGACATGTTCCAATGCAAACGTGGTAAACGGACAAGGGGGCATGACATGAAACTGGAAGGAGGCAGGTTAAGGGGGAAATGTGAGGAAGTTTTTCTTCACGGAGAGGGTGGTGGACACATGGAACAGACTGCCACAGAAGGTTGTGGGAGCGAGCAAAGTAGAGGGTTTTAAACATGCCTGGGACAGGCATAGCGGAACCTTACAGGTGGGAAGAAGTGGGGAGTAGCCATGGACCTGTTAGAGTCAAAGGCCATAAACTAGTGTAGGGTTAGGGCAGACTAGATGGGCCTGGCAGTCCTTATCTGCCGACAATTTCTATGTTTCTATGTAGTCATCCAACTCGTTCAATATGCAGTAGTCAGTCTATTTCCTGGACACCCAGGGCTGTAGCATCTTGTGTGGTCTCGTCACTTCTTGACTTGCGAACTGCAAGAACACACTTTCCAACCCTACTAGAGCCAAACTATCATTGTGTGGCCTTGGGCAAGTCACGTAACCTTCCAGTACTCCAGACCACCTAGTTGTGTTAATGGGTAGAGGCAGGACCCACTGTAAACACTACGTTGAATCTCAGCTGGGCTATTCTGGGTGAATAATTTCTAAATAAAAACAATTAAAATGAAGCTCTGTATCCCTTTCTTCCTCCTCCTCCTCCTCCTCATGGGCTGCTGCCAGTATGCAGGCAGCCTGTACAATTGCCATTTTGTGGCACTACTGCATCCTGGTGCAGTATAGTGCTATTTTCAGGGTGATTGGGAACCCCTTTATTTAACACAGCAGGAATTGTGTGCTATGTGATTTCTGAATGCTGTGCTACAGTGTTCTGGGGGTGGCTGGTATGCTAAGCATGGCCACCCTAGTGCTGGCAGCTCAGTTTGCAGCAGTTTTGTGTGCTCCTGGGTCTGCATCCCTCAGGAATTGAACTACTGTATTCAAGTGTGTTTTGTTACTGTGCCTATATCCCTCAGGAACTGCAGGGTGTGTGCATGTTTTGTTACTGTGCCTGCATCCCTCAGGGACTGCACTGTATGTGCATGTTTTGTTACTGTGCCTGCGTCCCTCAGGAACTGCACTGTGTGTGCATGTTTTGTTACTGTGCCTGCGTCCCTCAGGAACTGCACTGTGTGTGCATGTTTTGTTACTGTGCCTGCGTCCCTCAGGAACTGCACTGTGTGTGCATGTTTAGTTACTGTGCCTACGTCCCTCAGGAACTGCACTGTGTGTTCATGTTTTGTTACTGTGCCTACGTCCCTCAGGAACTGCACTGTGTGTGCATGATTTGTTACTGTGCCTGCAATCCATCAGGAACTGCACTGTGAGTGTGTGTTTTGCTACTGTGCCTATGTCCGTCAGGAACTGCACTGTGTGCGCATGTTTTGTTACTGTGCCTGCGTCCGTCAGGAACTGCACTGTGTGTGCATGATTTGTTACTGTGCCTGCGTCCCTCAGGAACTGCACTGTGTGTGCATGTTTTGTTACTGTGCCTGCGTCCCTCAGGAACTGCACTGTGTGTGCATGTTTTGTTACTATGCCTGCATCCCTCAGGAACTGCACTGTGTGTGCATGTTTTGTTACTGTGCCTGCGTCCCTCAGGAACTGCACTGTGTGTGCATGTTTTGTTACTGTGCCTGCGTCCCTCAGGAACTGCACTGTGAGTGCATGTTTTGTTACTTTGCCTACGTCCCTCAGGAACTGTACTGTGTGAGCATATTTTGTTATTGTGCCTACGTCCCTCAGGAACTGTACTGTGTGTGCATGTTTTGTTACTGTACCTGCATCCCTCATGAATTGCATGTGTGCATGTTTTGCTGCTGTGCTAGCATTGCTGGCTGTGTTTTTGTTCTCAGTGGCAGTGGTGTCCTGCTCTGCTACCCTTCAGCCAGTGGATCCCTGCAATTAGCATGTGCTACTTTCACAGTGCTGGGATGGAGTTCTGTTGCATCCCTGTTGATTGCTGCTGTTTCCTCACAGGGTAGTTTCCTAAATCAGGAGTTATGAAATAGAACATGCTACTTGAAGTAGCGTGTGTTTACTGTGTGGTATTATTTTAATTAATCTAGCCCTATCTGTCTGTCTAATAGAAAAGTGATTAAAAGCAGGCACATCAGTGCAACAACAAGGCTACTACACGTACCACCAGTGACTGGGGTTCCGAAGCCAGCCCTGGTCATTGGTGGCAGGTTGGGAGAAGGATTAAGTGTTCCAGGGGGTGTTCTCCTCCTCCGGGGAGAGAAAGTTCCATCCTCTACCACAGCAGTTCCATATTGTTGACTATAGGTGGCAATGTGGCTGGAGGACTGGGGGGAGGTGGAGGGACGTCACTGATGTTGGCAGGCTGAAAAGCACAGCATGCACCCATCATGACAGCCATGTATGCAACATCCCTCAGGGATGGGAGAAGAAACACAAAGAAATGGGCCCCAGTACCCCACAACGATGGACCCCGGTGCTCCGCAATGATGGACCCCGATACATCTAGGACCCACCTCTCCAACAAGAAACCACTGACTGAAAAAGTTTAAATTTCAGAGGTAAATACCCTGACCCCGTCTCTGCTTGGGGGTTGACGCCAAGGCTAAATGGAAGTAGGCGGTGGTCATGCCTGGGTTAAGTAGGGGTTGGGGTATGTCTTGGGAAACTCGTGAGGGAGACAGAGCACTGGTGATGGTGGAGCAGAAACAAGAAGTAAAAACAAAATGTGATTATACAAGAATCAGCATAATAGAACTGATTCAGTGGATACCGTGGAAGACAGACCAGGATCAATCATACTTTAATAAGCACTAAAAAGGCTACTGAGACCTGATAAACACTAAAATCCCAAAACAATAAAAAAAATATTTTGCTGACTTTGATCAGCCTGATTCTTTGAGACTCAAACTCTGGGCAGTTTACATCTGTAATTAATGTTGATATTCTGACCCTATCTTGAGATGAGGATTTAATTTAAAAATGTATTTTGGTACAATATAATAATGCCTAAGTTACCGTAATTTATTTTTTTGCAGTGGACTAGATAATTTGGTATGTTATTTGACTGTTATCTACTGTATGCTTACAACTTTACTCAGGTTTCAGTATGCCCCAGATTGGTTATCTTATCCATAGCTTGGTACTTCTGAGGGGTGACTGGCAAATGGAGTGTAATATATGGATCTTATAAGTTTTTTTTTTATTCTAAGATCTAGCTCTCCACCCACTAACTTTGTGAATTAGCTATGTTTTAGTCTACACAATTTAACACTTTAAGATGAAAATCTGCATGTCAACATTTTTCAGTTTTTTTATTCATCAATTGTACTATATTAATAATTAATAAAAATAAACAAAATGAAGTCCTGCCATTCACAGCACTCACCACTGTATCGACCCATTGCCCAGGGATCTCATTATACTTCCACTGGACCATATACTTCACTTCTGAAGAGTTTGCTGGGTTCCATTTTAAATAAATAAAGCTGTGCCCAACACTGCTGGCTACGGGAGGCTGGGCTCTCTTCAGTGGGTCTAGGAAAACAAAATTATGAAACAACCATAAATTGGAGTCATGAACTAGCAAATGTGAACGTACTGTTTTTCATTTCAAACTATGGAATGGGTTATGTACATCCTGTTCTTTGATTGGTGGACAATGGCTGAATCAATGCCAAATCTGCATTTAATGAAAGTGCCAAACTCCATTACTTTCACCTTTGATTTTGCCCAGCCAAACTATTGGGCCACTCTGGTTCTCTTTGACACTCTCCAGCAAACTGATTAAAAAAAACTATAGCTCTTCCTAGCTGGACAGGGCTGGTCCCGTGGCCACCCCATCCACTCCTGTCACTCCCTTCAATCCTACCCCTCCCCATTCCCTCAGGCTGCTTTGATGTTTGCTTGTGCATGTGCAAGGAACATTTTGTTACAATGAACATTTTTGAGGTGCATCACTGACTAGCCCAATGCAGATCAAGCTGCATTGGACTCATCAGTGACCGACAAATGACCAAGCAAGCTGAGTATGACACTGGTCACAGTTTGATGAGCAGAAACCTCATGTAGTTGAAAGGAATGAAGTGCTCCAATGAGACAGCACTTCGGTCTTTTCATTTGCATAAAGTCTAAGCAGCCTTCTGACCAGGGCCCCTAGTGCTCTGCAAGAAGCATGTTCTGATTTCTGCAGCAGGACTCCTAGGCTTCTGTGGCAGCATTTTCTGATTTATGCAGCATGATTTATTCATTTCTGTGGCAGAATGCAGTCCTGCCATTGACTAAAATATGGTGTGAGATGTCACTGATGACATCACATGCCAAGCATAGAAGAAGGACTTCAGGGAAAAGGTGATGGTTATGGGTGTCTTGCACTATGGAAAAAACGTATATCTGAATGAAAATTCACCAAAAAAAATGAATTCTGCAGCACTATATGAATTCTGCGGCATGATGCAAATTCTGCAACCGCAGAATCGTAGAATTCCAGGGGCCTTGCTTATAACTTTCTGGTGTAGTGGTTTGCTGATCTTCCAAACAGCAAAATGACTGTTAATTTGCACATGAAAATATTTGCTTTCTCTGTGCCTGACACAAACACTTGCTTGTTTATTCCATCCATCCATTTAAATGCTGGGGCTGTGAACACAGTTCACCAACCCACTTCCATCACCAGCCGATCGGTTCAAAGAAAAGCAGCGTTGCCCACAAAGAGTTAGTATTGGCATTCTCCACTGTTGAGCCCCAGAGTGAACACCCACAACACCGCTTGACTAGTCGCTACAGAACCACATGGCCACACTTCAACTTCCCGCTAGCCACATGCACTGTGAAATTAAATAAATGCAGTGTGTCACTTGCATTGTAACTCTTAATATTAGTGTAATATAGCTCGTACCTACTGCTGCAGCGTTGACATCAAAACATACATTTACTTTTTCAATATCATTTGAGGCCCCGCCACCCATGCACATATAATAATTAACCATTTCAAAATTATTCTCCAAATATAAACTGTTTACCTACCTATAATGTAAGTGCTGCTAGCGAGCCATTAGGAAAACAAGAGGCTTGGGGCTGCTGTGGTAACCCCAAGCATGATCAGGCAACGCACTGCACTACTATGAACGTGCCTGGAGTTCTTTCGGCTGCCAGCAGCTGTCAGCTCATCAGGTAACAACAAGCAGCCCAACAGTGCTGCCAGCCACTATTAACACTGCTGTAAGAGCTCCGTCTTGGTGCAAGCTGTGAGCTGCCAACTTATACTGCCATCCCAGCCCACAGAAAGAAGAATAAATACTTGTTTTCTTAATGGCTCTGTAGCAGCACTTACATTATTGGCAAGTAAACAGTTTATATTTGTAGAAGAATTCCAACAGGTTAGCTAGTGAGAAGACAAACTCTAGCCATGTGGCTCTGTAGTGACTAGTTAAGTGGTGTGGGTGTGGGAGTGTGTTCTCTCTGGGGCTCAGTACTGGGGAATGCCAATATTAATTCTCTGTGAGCAGCACTGCTTTTCTCTGAATTGACTGGCTGGTGATAGAAGCGGGTGGGTGATTGTGTTCGGGGTAGGACATTGATTTTAAAAACCAAAGCAGCCAGCAAGATTGCTGTATTAAAATCAGTATTAGAGAGCCTCCCTCGTATCATGAACCATGGACGTAGTTTACTGTCCAAAATCAGGTGTTTGTATATGTGAAGAGTCTGAGCCTAAGAACACAGACAGAAAGCTAACAAAGGTTGCTATAAGAAGCTGTATGCAACCAAGGTCGTGAATATACCTCCGGCACCTGTTAGTAATAGGGAGAACCTCCGTGTAGGGTGTTTTTGAAAAATTTAATGGTGCCCTTAAATACCAAATTTAAACAGAGATCAATACTGCAGTCTCCTAGTAGAGAAGAACTGCTGGAGAATAGTTTTTATGCCAATTAGATATATTTTAGGAATAATGTATTAAACTGTGCACAGTTATGTAGAATGCTTAGTAACTTAATTATATTTAATAGCACCAGAACTTGTCAGTGAATTAAAATGATCATTTTAGGCAAATATCAATCCTGCAGAGCAAACTTGCAGTTCAAGTGTTAGACAGTGTTACAGAAAGGATTTTAACAGGCCATGTATTACATAAGAGTTGCCCTTGTAGCAGATTTCCATCTGTTCAATTGCACTGCAAAATCATTTATGAGTTAGCTGCTCTAGTTGTCTCCAAAAACTCCATAGGAGAGGTGGTTAGTTCATAAAGAGACAGACGTACAGTGAAAGTAGAAGAATTGCAGAGATTAACTTGTGCTGGAGAGTTGCCAACTGGTGTAAGGTACACGGTGACATTTCGTGGACGAAAGGTGTTCCCTTCCCTTGGTAGCAAGCAACTTCTTATAGTAACCTTTGCTAGCTTTTATCTCAGGCTTCCATATTTGCAAATACCTGATTTTGACAGTAAAGTACCTCAAGGACACATGATATGAGGTGGGCTGTCCAATAGTTTTTGGTGGGGTGACAGCTGCCTTGTTTTTTAAATCAGGCTCCTATCTTGTCTCTGTGGGGTTTCTGGGCCCACAGCATCTGTGAAGGCCTCAGTTGGTGGCAGGGCATGTGTGGGGAGGCTCTGAGGGTCACAGAGTGTGCTACAGCATCTATGCCCAACAACTACACAGCAAATACAAGGAAGCAAGCGTGTCATTGACAAATGCTTGTTCTTTATATATATATATATATATATATATATATATATATATATATATATATATATACATATATATAAATACACATATACACACATATATATCACAAATACCAGATTCTGTCACTGTGACAGGAGACAAAAGTGTCTTTTAAAGGGACACTGTCAGTTTTGTTCAGAATTTTGAACACAAAAATACTGGCCCTTCTTGCAACCCTTCAGTTGGCAATATTCAATACTGCTTGAAAATATTTGGTTGAAATATAACGCTGAGCAGACCGGTCCTACCTCCACTGGTGGTTCCTCCTCCTGTGGCCAACTTTCGTGAACTTGACGTGCATTCGTAGCCCTGGCTTCAATTTTCAAACAGTTATTTGAAGAGGTTCAAGTCCTTGTTTTTACATGGGGCTTACTTCAAGACATTAGTCACATGATCTAATCTTGATCCTCATCCAGGCACATGATCCTCTTCCAGGCAATAAAGTTAGTGAAAAAAGTTAACTTTTTTACATTTATGGACAGAATGCAGCGTCGAATGAGAGTGACCAGGTGCTATGTAATTTCACTTGCACACTCTCTTCTGCATGAAATACAGTACATACTCATAAAAGTTGTCCATGGGGTAGGAGTCACAAGCAGAAGTAGAAGCGGTCCCTCGGATTACATTTTTTTTTTTTGTCCTTTTCTCTGACCCCAGTTCCCTACCTTGGACACGTGCACATATGGTGCCCTCCTTCATTTTGGCCCCGCTGCCTACACTAACCACTGGACCTCCACCTGGTGGCAGCGGGACTACAGGGGGGGCGACCACCCCCAGGAGAGGAGAGCTGCCTTCCAGCTTGCTCAGTCCTGCTCTGCCCCTTCCCCCTGTGCCAGCCCCCGACGACCAGAGTCCATTCCCGAACCCAGGTCACCAGCGTAGCATGAGGTAAGGCGTCCAGTGCCTCAGCCCTCAGTGCCATCAGGCTGGCTAGAATTACATTTTAACCAAATATGCAAATAGCATACAAGAAACAATCTAGATACTGATAGTATTAAATATTGCCAACTGTAAGGCTGTTCTTCATTTTTGAGTAGTTGAGTAGACAGTCCCACACAAAGATTAATATACAAGTTAGCTAGCCTGGGAGTGGGTCCTAAGATGGTAGCCTGGGTAAAGAATTGGTTGGAGAATAGGACACAGACAGTAATAGTAAATGGAGTCCACTCTGAAGAAAGGGGGGTTACTAGTGGGGTACCGCAGGGTTCAGTACATTAGGACGGTCCTCTTCAATGTCTTTATATGCGACATTGCAGAGGGACTGAAAGGAAAAGTATGTCTCTTTGCAGGCAGCGGAAAGATCTGCAACAGAGTTGATACACAAGGTGGGGTGGAAAGGATGAGAAGGGACTTGGCAAGGTTGGAGGAATGGTCAAATGTATGGCAGCTTAGATTCAATGCTGAGAAGTGCAAGGTAATGCACCTGGGAAACAAAAACCCAGGAGAATAGTACACAATGGGGGGTGAGATACTAACAACAACAAAAATGGAAAGGGACCTGGGGTAGTCATATCAGATGACCTAAAGGTGGGCAAGCAATGTGAGAGGGCAGTAAGGAGGGTTGGGGGGATACCGGAATGCATAGGGAGAGGCGTCATCAGTAGAAAACAGGAAGTTGTTACCCCTCTGTACAGATAACTGGTGAGACCCCATCTGGAGTACTGCATGCAGTTCTGGAGACCCAATCTCCGCAAAGACATAAACAGGATGGAGGCAGTCCAGAGGAGGGCAACTAAAATGGTGCAGAGTCTGCACCGAAGACATATAAGAGAGACTTAAGGAGCTTAATATGATAGCCTCAAGGAAAGGAGGAGAGGGGACATGATAGAAACTTTCAAGTACCTCAAGGGAATCAACAAAGTTCAAGAGGGTAGCATCTTTCTGAAAAAGAGGTGTGCAAGAACAAGGGGGCACAATTTGAAGATGGGGGGGTGGCTCTGAGGTAATGTAAGGAAGTATTTTTTTTTTTACAGAGAGGGTTGTGGATGCATGGAACGGCCTTCCGGAGGAGGTTGTGGAGTCAAAAACAGTGGTGGAATTCAAGAATGCATGGGATAGTCATAATGCAATTCTAAGGGGTGGAGGTAGGAAGAAGTAGGCTGTTGGTTAACTAAGATCTGCAGCTTATCCATTAGGTAGGGAAATGGGAAGACTGGGTGGGCCAAGCGGTCCATATCTGCCATCAAATTCTATGTTTCTATATTTCTAAAGCCTGACTGTGTCCCTTTAACTAGGGGCATTTTTTTCTGTTTTTCATTTGTGCACCACTAAAGCCACTTAGCATATACTGGCTTTGACTTTCAGCAGTCTTTTTTGTATACCCTTTTCTTGTTTGTTGCGCTTCCCTTTAATTCCCCTTAGTCCCCCAAAACATTTTATTTAAACACTGCCCCTTGGTTTGGTGGAGGGCATCTAGTTAAAAATAGTTAAAATCTAGTTAAAATACCAGCTAACTAAGATGTTCCATCTCACAGTGCATATATTTTGCCATTTGGAATGGAGTGAGAGGATGTGCAACTGGTAGGAAGCAGTTAGGGGTGGAGCTGTCTGTGTCAACAATGATACTGAACAGAATCATTGGTCAGTCTGCCTAGCGTTAGCAGTGACGCCGACTGCTCCGCAAAGCCTCCCTGACTGTTGATACCCTCTCTCTCCTTGTACTACTATTGCAGCACTACAAAGCTAACATTTTGCTCATATCTGCTTCATTAGAAATTGTGGTCCTGCAATATTTTTTTCTACAAATACTCAAAATAATAAGAAAATACCAAAAGTTCAAGAAAACCCAAAAAGCATATAAAAAAGAAATAAGGAACTCAAAAAGGAAAATAGAGCATAAGATGGCATATAAAGCAAAAAGAAGATAACTATACAGAGTTTTATTCATACATAAACTCTTTAAAAAAAACACAAAGCAAAATGGGACCAATAATAAGACAATAATGGATAATGCAGGAATGGCAGAATTATATAATTATAATTACTGGTAACCATAAATATCAACTGGATTTTGGGTTGTTATGCTCCAAAGGCAATAATAACCTGAAATCCAGTTGATATGACATAATAACCTGAAATCCAGTTAATATGACATTCCCCAAAGAAAAGACTTTAAAACGGTTGCATTTCATTGTTTCACAAAAAAGTATTTTTACTGCAGTATTTTCAACTGTGTTTTATTCATGTACAGTTCAATTTCTTCAAAAACAAAACTGCACTCTAGCTAAAAAAAGTGTTTTTCTTTCAAGCTGCTAGAAATACAGTCGAAACCTCCACACCAGCAATTATAAAAAAATAAAGGATAGGTAAGTTTGATGTTATAGAATAATGGATAGGTAAGTGTGTATTATGGATTCGCTCGAGAGGTTTATGTGATCATCACACACCAAGGGTGTGTGAAAAAAATCTATATCTTATTTCTGCGAAGTTCATAACAAGGATAATAGAATAACACCCCAGAAGGCAAATAAAGGAAAAGGAAATATGTAAATTACAAAGGAGGAAATTAGTTCTAAAATCAAAAATTTAAAAACACATACCTCTCCAGGACGAGAAAAAATTTCTGCAAGAATGTTACAACTAATGTCTGGTTATATAACAATGCCACTGAAATATGTGTTTGATTAATGTGTTTGATGAATCTATTAATACAGGTGAAATACCATTAGACTGAAAATTGGCTCATGTTGTCCCCAAAATCAAAACAAGTAAAGAATTATGGACCAATAAGTCTAACCAGTGTGATTTACAAAATCCTGGAAAGTATCATGAAAGACAGACGTTCACATATAGTGGAAAAATGTGACAGCGAACAACATGGGTTTAAAAAAGGCAAAAGCTGTACCACAAACCTCTTGTGTTTTACAAAAAATCAGTAGTATATTAGACAAAATATTCCATCGATATAGTACATTTGGGTTTACAAAGACACCTCACTGGGCTCGGATTAGAAAATTAGAAAATGCCAGGGTTGACACTTTAATTATTGACTGGGTAAGAGAGTGGCTGTATAACAGGAGACAGAGAGTGATGGTTAATGGACACCTCTCGAAGGGCTCAGTTTTGGGACCGGTATTGTTTCAGATATTTATTGCTATCTTATCAGAAAAGGTATCCTGCTGGGTATTAATATATGTGGATGATACCAAAATAGGTGGACCAGATGAATCTATATCTGATGTAGACTCATTAAAATATAATTTAGATAAAATCTTGGAATGGACAAAAAAATGGGGCATGTAACTCAACAAGAGTAAATGCAGGAGAATGCATTTGGGCAGAGGAAATCCCCTGTACACAAAGTCTTTGTGTGGTGTACCTTTAGAGGCACTGAATGTGAAAAAGATCTTGAAACATTAATGACTGATGAGAGTGTGTATTGCTAGTTGCGAACGGCTTTTATTTGAGTAGTGGGAGGAGTTATTTCCTCACAATGAATCTTGGGCAAAACCCTCCCATTCAATGTTTGGTGAATGTGCATGATGCTTGTGTATACTTCACTCTGGCCTTTCTCTATCCCATCCTCAGTACAGGACCCAGGCAGCGATATGGAATAAGGGCCCAGCACTAAGGGTGAGAAGAGTGCCTGAGTAGGAGGAGGAGGTGGGGAGGTTGAAGGCAGCTCAAAATGCTGTTGACAGGCAGCCAGTGTAGTGCTCGCAGGACTGGGGTCACATGACATGACCTAGACAGGCCCATCAGTAACCTGGCCACTGCATTCTACAGCAGATGCAGCTGGTGAAGGGCCCCTCCACTGACCCTGAAGTACAGAGTGTTACAGTAATCAAGCCTAGATATAACAAAGGTGTGTACTAGTGATGGCAGGTCCTCGGCGGAACTAGGGGCTTAATCTGGGTAACATTCCTTAAGTGGTAAAAAACATTTTTTACCACAGATGACACCTGAGCATCAAGTATCAGCCTGTCATCAAGGAAGATGCCCAGATTTCTCACCCTAGAGGAAGCCATCAACAGGGTGGTTCCCAGGACCAATCCTGTCACCATCCCAGAAGTACTCCAATCATGCCCGCGACCCAGCTAAATAACCAGGACCTCTGTCTTGCTCAGTTGCAAACCAGTTGGAGGACATCCAGTCCTGAATCTTAGCCAGACAGTTGTTAATCACTTCTGCTTCCATATGGATGCTGATGATGTTGTCTCCATCCAAATAAATGTCCTGATAAAGTGAAGAATCCAGTACAAGCCACAGAGGAGAGTTCTCAGATAGTCCATAAATTGTTTGATGAACTTTGCTAAAAGACCGACAAAAGCCAGCAAAGGTCTGAGGAAGACCAAAGCAAATGTGGTATAGCAGGAGTTTATGAAAGGCTACTAGTCACCAGTTTGGGTAGGGATCTGAATTCCTGAGAGAATATAGATGGTCTTTGAAGTGGAAGCAACTTGATAAAGTAGTCTGCTTGATATCTTGAATTGCTTTCTGTGAGGATTTTTAGTAAATAAGCCGATGACTTAAGCAGTTCTTCCAAGATGAGAAGACTAGACAGGAGGCTCTTGAGATTCGGATAATTAATGTACTATGCAGCATATCAGACAAGTTTCCGAGTAGAAGTCCATTGGTATGGAATCAGTTACAGGATTGTGGTGATGGGATATGAAATCTAAGCAAGCATGAGATAACTGCAGATGGGACAGCTGTCATCCCAGGCTGATTCCAAGGCAGCATTTATGAATGCAAGGACATGATCAATGAGTTGACTGAAGGTATAAATGTGCGATACTCTTACAAGTGGGATAGGAGTTGCTTGGGTTGCAAGCACTAAGCATGCCAGAACTTAAGGCTTGCTGATGATCATATGCTAAGTCATGAGGAGATATGAAAATCGAGGGGAAGAGATACTGACAGAATCCTGGAAATGGCTCAATAAAGGACAGCTACTTCATTCACATAGTCAGAAGTACGAAAGCATTTCAGGGTAGATATGAATAGAGATAACCAGTTCAACCTCCTCGTGAATTACTTGATGGAATATGATGATGACCTGGCTTTATTGTTAGCTGATTGACTGGTGTCAGTGGCTCCGCAGGTTGCACACTCACCTCTGAGGCTGGAAGATCAGAAGACTGTGGGTTAAATCCTCACACCAAGCACTTGGGTTAAATCCCAATACTGACACTGTGGGGCAGCATGAGGGGGGTGCTGCACTCCTGAGGTGCCGTTTTTTGGATGAGACATTAAACCGAGGTCCCATCTGCCTGTTCTGGTGGTAGTTCAGGTGGATGTTAAAGATCCCATGGCACTTCTCAAAAAGAGCAGGGGAATTTCCCTGGTGTCCCGGCCAAATTTCCCCCATTCACTAAAAATACCACAAGCAACTTAATCTGGTTCAATGTCAGTTAGCATCCATCTGTATCCCCCTCCCCTGGGACAAGGCTGAAAATAGGCAGAATTGTTTAGTCCTCCTTTCTCAGTCAACAAAAACTAAATTATAAATAATAAAATATTCAGACAGTCTGCAAACCCAGAGATCTTCCTGTGCACATGCAACGGCTCCAAGAGGATGTTGTTACCAGTCCTGGAATGGAGACAATTTAGTAAATGAGGTCAATGAGTAAGGGATGCTTGAAACTATTCTGGGATACAAGGCAGAAGATGAAACTTAGAAATATAAACAGTGTTCCAATTGACAATAAAACAGAATGAAAGTGATTGCCATGGTTTAGAATGGGACATGGGCTGGTCAGTATAGCATAGAGATTAGAGTAATGAGCTGTGAACGAGCTTGGCACATCCAGCAAACCAGACATAGGTTTGATTTTCACAGCCTCCACTTGCATACTGTGTGGCTCAGAGCAAGTCACTTAACCACCCAGTGCTTCCAGGTCACCCCAGAAAACAGGCACTTGTGCCTAGTGGGCCTTAGCCGGTTACCAAAGACTGAAAAAAAAAAAACATGCTTAAGCATCGCCATAAATTGGCTGATGTGACGTGACTGTCTGCCAGAGCTCGAGTAGCTTTTCATGGGCACAATTTATGCCATTTGTTTGTCTCTTGAAGTTCCTGAGATTTCATAGTCTATTGAGTGAAGACAAAAGGAGGTGAGAATTCATGAGGAGCAGCCCTGAGAGGAGATAGAAGCAGAAGTTGTTCCCATTGATTTATCAGTCTGGCTGACATAGTAGGTGGTGAGACATCAGACGTAGTTAAAGTACCATGGAGGAAGTAAGCAAGGCATGAGTGGTAGGAGTAAGCAAAGTGCTCACAATGTGAAAACAAAATTTGTTAGACAGGCTAGCTAAGCTGAGGTTTGAGGCAAATAGCTAATGTGGCAGCAGCATTTGTGGAGAAGGACCAATGATACTGTAAAGAGATGCTTCCTCCATATCTATGCCTGAATCCAGCGATAAATGAATCCAGTTCCTCACTTCTAGACAAAAACAAGCATATCATGACATTGGCTGGAAGGGAGGATGCATTTCAGTTTCTTGACAAGGCTGAGTCTTTCAGCTTCAATGTGATGGAAAAGTCTCTGCAAGATACTAGTTTGGGGTAGACAGTACTGGATGAGCTGAGCAGGATATCAGCTTTACTGCTTGTTCATGTATAATATGCCTGTGAACTTTTCAGTCTTGGAAAGGAAGATAAATTGAGGAGAGGCTGAAGATGAAGTGATACTTGAATTCTGTCACATTGGCAGGTCTGAAGTAGACAATGTATTTATGGTTGATGAATGGATGAGGATCATCCTCTTGAGTTGGTTGGTGGATTGGAGGAAAACAGGCATGCAAAGCTGGAGCAGGAGAAGGTTCTGAGGAAAGCATGCTTCGAGAACAATATCACAGAGCTCTGATGCGAGTGTGGCGAGTTTCAGGCATGATTCTCACATTTCGGAGGAGCCAGAAAGACTGGCTGGGAAATGGGCAGGCTAGAAGCAGAGTTGCTGGAAGGCAGAGATGAGCAGCTATGAAGGAATCATATGATTCCTCTTTCTGTGCTGAGACTGAAGGCAAAATAGTGAGGTTTTCAATTAGATGTAAGGGATGAGACAGTTTTATGGAGTAGTGATTTGCAGATCTTGATCAAAATGAATGGATGCCTGAAGAAGTCCAAGGGAAGCCCTGAGAAGCTTCTTTGGAATATGAAGCTGGAGTATGAATAAGAGTGGTGAAGGTCTGTGCCAAATGGATGCACATCTAAAGAAGTCCAAGGGGAACCCTGAGGACCTCCTTCACTTCTGAGGATGTAAGAGTGTTAGAGATCATAGTGCCAATATGCACTTCATAATGAATTTGGGTGGGTAACTTCATGAACATGAAGAACAGAGGATATATTATTTTTTCATAAGTTTGATGGGAGGTGTCACGCTGGCGATGTTGGGAAGAGAATGAACCCCAGCTGCATGGCCAGATACTGCTCACTGTCACAGATGGAAACAGCCTGACTGGGGATGTATGCACCTCATAGCAGCAAACTGCAGAATCCCATATGGCGGACAAAGTCAAGCCCTACTGTATGATTACTTGAAGAACTGCTTAGGCTGAGAATTGAGAGTGTGTTCAAATATTGCTGTTGATTGATTTGAGAAGGGGAACGAACCTCAGGTAGCTAGGGCTGGAACTGAACACTGTCGAAAACAGCTCCAGTGGGCTGTGACAGCACGGCAGCTTTGTAGGTTACAGGATTACCCCTTGGCACGCAGAGTTGAACCTTTGGGTATAATAAGCCAAATGCTTGGATGGAAAGTGAGATGACAGTCCATTAGTTGCTGACAGATTGAAGTTTGCAGACTTCTGTCTCGATGGACAAAGTTGAAACCTATGCTTATAGATCTCCTCGTGGTATGAGCTAGGGAGGTGGGGTCCGGTAGGGCTGCTGGTGAGGGCTGAGTGGAAGGAGAGAGCAGGAAGGCTGCTTTAGGTAGATGAACTGGAAGAGAGAAGCAATGGACGTGTGAAGGCCAGGCTAGGAGCAGAAACAGGGACTAAGCAGCAAATGAAGAGCAGAACAGAAGGAGAAGTGAAGGCTTATAGGGAACAGGAGAAGTAACTAAAAAGACGTGGACTCTTTTTGTCCCTATTGTTGGGCCACTTTAAGGGAAAAATATGGGTTTGATACTTATAGGTATCTCAGCATGAGTTTTGAGCTGCCGTGATTATATATAGTAGCTTAACAAATGGCTGCAAGGAGATGGTAGCCTGTGCATACTCCAAATGCCTGAGCCTTTAAAACTGAAAGAAAGATGACTCTGGACAACACTTCTCCTACTGCAAGCAAACGAAAGGTAGAAGTAAGCTAAGCACTCAGTTAATTACTTCTAGGCAAATCCACTTACCATGGACTCACTGGAGTGAGTTGTTGTTAACCAGATGAGGGATGTTTAGTTATATGATTAAACATAAACTACAATACTTAACTATAAGCCGCTAGATGTCACAGTGCCATAGGTCATAGTGTATTCACTGAGCATAATCATTGGAGCAATTTCTGTAGAAAAGTTATATAGGATAGGTAAATGTTTCAGCAGCTGGGTAGGATGATTTAAAGAGTTCTACTTCATAAAAGTGAAGCCCGACCGCTTCACAGATTGGGGCTTCAGCAGTCACCTTGTAAAATGTATTGATAAATTACCTGCCCCCTCATAAAATTCAGGGAAACCCCCAGTGCAGCTGGCATTTTCAAGCATGGCGCCGACATCCGCTCCCATTTTTGCTAGTATTAAGGCGAGATGATGATGCATCATTGCTTCAGCCTTATTGGTAGCCCTACGTACGGAAGTATTATTAATAGTAAATATTAAATGCCGATCATTATTTTTTACCAGGTGCCTAAATGCCATGTGTATGCCAGCCATACACATGGCATTTAGGTACCTGGTTTAAAAATAATGATCGACATTTAAAGGAGTAGTACACCCAGAATTTGCAAAAAAACATATGTTGTGCAGAATGTTTTGATTTGTTTGTGAAGTCCTAGTTTGTCCTTCCCTTTGTCTGCTATTAGGAGGTTTTTCCTAAATTAGCCTGCTAGCTTTATGGTAGTTTATGACCCCTGGGGATCTCCATCCAAGCCATGTTCATTGCTTTTATTGCTCCTACAATGCATCCTGTCTCATGTGACAGTGATGTAGTGGAGATCATAGATTCAGCAGCCAGAATTGCTTTAGAATCAGTTCATAACAGCAGAGCACATTTCTTATCCGGTGAGCACAAATGACTACATTTACAGTTTAGCAGATACTTGAGATCTAACCAAGTGGATTTTCTGTAAGAAAACAGCTACTAAATAGTTTAATTCAATATTTTTGTTTTCTGTGTGGGTCAGGACCAGCTAGAAGTAGTAAGTGTTTTGATTTTAAAACTTTCAATTTCATCAAACTACAACCATAAAAAGCATATAAATCGTCCCAGATCATCAGTGCTATAATTAGCAATGATTCTGGTTTTCTTACAGAAAAACCCACTCAGCTCTCAAATATTTGCTAAACTGTAAATGTAGTTACAGTAACAGCATTCTGTTAGGTAGAACTGGCAGGCAGTGCTGATTTTGCTCTGTGACATGATTTTCAATTTTTTACAAAAGTGAAGTATTTTTTTTAATAAAGTAGTTCTTATTAAAGATAAGTGTGTATGTGTGAGCTATTTAATTAGATTGGCAAATAAAATACAAAACAAGTGTTGCTTTATCATTTGAAAAAATGCAATTCACTAAGTTTGTAGTGCAGTGAACCATTGTAAAATGGAATCAAATGTGTAGCTGAAATAGTCGCTGTCGGTTTGGCATCCTGTTGCTTTCGTGCCATACCACACACAGAAGTGAAACTGACTTCAAAGTATTTTGCAGTTTCTAGGCTGCAGACTCATACCATATACTTCATATATTTTTTCAGTAAATATGTATGAACTAGGCCAGCCCGGTGGTGCCGAGGGTTGAGACGCTGAACGCCACCCGGGACTTCGGTGGTCGGTGGGGGACTGGATTTAGCTGTCATCTGACAGATCTCTTCTCCATGGGAGGGCTTGGCACCGAGCTGGATAGCAAATGGTGTCAGGAAGAGGAGGGTGCTGTTGGGTGCTTAGCGGCAAGCACGGCTTCCCACCTGGACCTTGATCCTTCACGCCGACACCCTCTTGGAGGGGGAGGTGCTTTGGGACCATGACGTAGCTCATGCACTGGGAGAAAAAGGAGAGAAAAACTGCCAACAACTTCCAGGCATCACGCACTATGACGCTGGATCCTGGTCTGTTGTTGGGACCCAGCTGAACACAGAGGATGGTGGAGGTACCCTTGGGGCTGAGCCAAGAGACAAGTACAAAAAAAGTATGAAATAACTATTTTAAAGTCAATTTCTTTTTACAGAAAATTGTAAAATCCTAATAAACTGTTCAAAATAATGACAGCAATCTTTATATTAAATTAAAGCTTAGAATTGTTTTGATTAAAATTGGGGAAAAAATGCTGCAAAAACTTGTATGGCGCATTTGCCATACTCAAAATATAAGTTATCAAATTATTTTTTTTATATAAAAATGACCCTACTTGCAAACCAGATTAATCTGTTCCCCATGGTCAGCAAGACTATTAAAAGTGCAGTCCCTCTGATACTTACTAGAACATTCAGTAAAATGCCTTTTTTCATACTAAACACTTATATAGTGTATGGTGGAACCATGGAACATTGGTCTAACCTGATTTTCAGCTGAGCTGAAACACTGTTCTATCACAGTGAAAAAGTAATATAATGCTGTTCAACCCTTCCGTGATAGAACAGCATTCCAACTCCATTGAAAATCGCACGAGCCACACTTACCAACAGCAGGATCTAACAGATTAAATTACCTGATCCTGTAACAGCATGAAAGGAAACTCGACCAGACCCGCAAGTGCAGAATCAACCAGATATACCCCTCCAATGTAAAAAAGTAAATGAAGGATCAATCAGATGTTTATAAAAACTTAAGAAAATAGATGCCGATTCTCCGCTCTCTAACAGAGACTTACAGACGCCATTTTGTTTTTGTGAAAACCCCACCCAAACCCGATAGATAATCAATGGGAGTGTGCACTACTAATGTAGAGATGTCTAGTCCCTAGTAACCACACAACTCACCATAGCAACTAGCCCTAAGTCCCAAAATATGATAGGGCACTGAAAAATGTATTTTCTATATATATGAAAAGTAGAAAAACTGTTAAAAGCAAATAAAATTATTCAAAGGGGCACTATATACTATAAAAAATACTGGATGGGCAACCCTATGCCCAACCAGTGTGTTTGCCATCTTGGGGCTCTGATTCCCAAGGACCTCTCAAGGTCACAGGGAATCAGAACCCCTCCATGGCAGAACACACTGGTTCAGCATGGTTGCCCATCCAGTATTCTGTACGTTATGGAATTTTGTAAACTTTCTATGCCTTTGAGACTCATGTTTGAGTAACTTTTAAACATTTCGGTATCTGACTGTCTGAGGGGGGTGCTCCTTCCTTTTCCTTGGCAAACGGGAAGGCACTTGCAGGGCAGAGGCCTTTGCTGGGATACTTGCTGGTGTGGGGTTCTGAGGGAGTGCTGGAAGGGCTGAGGGGTGCCGCTGGAGCAAATTGTGACTGACTGACTCTCTCGAGAAGGACCAGAAAAGCCTAACCCACCCTCCCTCATCCCTCCTTCCCCTGGCCAACTGACCTTTATAGGGGAGGTGCTCAGTCGGGAGTGATGAATGGGGCTCACAGGTGCTACTGCGAGACTCTTAGATTACTCCTAACAAGACATAGATAGAAAGCAGTATAGCGCAGTGATTTAAGGCTCTGAGCTGCAAACCTGGAGACCTGGGTTTGAATCCCACAGCCCCCACTTGTATACTGTGTGACCCTGAGCAAGTCACTTAACTTCCTTGTGCTACCAGGTCGCACCTGTAAACAAGCTTTCAGCTTAGTATGTCTCTCTCCTGGTAAACCCACAGAGGGGGATCACCAGGGATGCTGCTCACGGGTAGCCCTGGTAAGGGGAAATGTCCAAGGGGCGGGCAGTATGAAGCATGTACAAGCTGGATGGGTGGTAGGGGGGCAGGTAGGGGCATGGGGAAGGTAGCAGACTGCAACAACTGTGGGGCAGCTACACTTTTAGGGTTAGCATGGAGAACAGGGGGTTGCCTGGTGAGTAGACAACTGGAACAGCTCAAGGAAGAGATTAGGTGGTTGAGGGCAGAGATAGGTAGTGTCAAAGGAAGAGACTGGGGACACATTCCAGGACCAAGAGCACAGGGGGAGGGCCCAAAATACTGCTGGCAGCCCGGACCTGGGGAGGAGGGGGAATGAGGTCTATGGACCAACAGGGCCACCTCAAGAATCACCGTGTACAGACAAAGGGGGATGTAGGACAACAGGCTGGAGGGGCTGAGGGCAAGTTTCAAATGCGGACCTCTCAATTGTATAACAGAGAGGACTCTGAGTGGGGGGGGTCACGAAACAATAGTACGACGGGGAGGACTCGGAGTTGGGGGGGAGTCACAAAACAGGTTCTCAGTGCTGTCTTCACTTGAGGAGATGGGGCAGGAAGACCAAACAGGCAAGGCTGAGGAGGATGGGGTTACTAGCAGCCCAGTGGGCATTGGAAGGGTGACTAAAGGGGACACAGATTTGATGGGTGAGGATAAGGAGGTGGGGGCTAGACAGCTGGACAGAGGAGTGGTAGCTAGGTGGACAGGGGTGAGGGGATATGAGGAGATAAGGGAAGGGAGGCATCAGGGAGGAGGGGCAGGGGTGGACCAGTGGAAAATGGTGATATCAGAGAAGGGGGTGGGGGGCAGGGCAGAGATGGAGGAGGAAGAAGGAATAGCAGAGTTGCACTTGGGAACAAATAATCTGGCAGGAAGGGACAAGGGACAGGCCCGGGCAAGCAGTACAGGAAAACAGGGGTGGGATTCTAGTGCTGGGTGATTCAATTCTGAAAGGGATCAGATGGGGGAGCAAAGGGGAGAGGCACAGTAGAACATGGGTGGAGGTCATGCCAGGCATGACAGTGGACAGGGTGGGGCAATACATTCTGAAGTATTCTAGAAGGATATGGAGAAACCTCACGTAGTCCTGCATTTGGGAACCAATGACCTGGCAGACAATACAGCTGATGTAGTCCAGAGAGGTTCGTGGAGCTGGGGCAGATTTGTGAAAAGGGCGGGATCAGTAACCTTCTCAGAGGTGCCTCCTGTATCCGGGCAAGCATGGCAAGGAAGAGGAGGATTGAGGAATTTAAGGCGTGGCTAAAGGATTGGTGCCCATTTAAAGGGTATGGGCTGGTGGAGAGGGTGGGAAAGCACATGGAGAGCATAGATCTCTATGCCAGGGACAGGGTTCACTTGAGTGGGAGGTAGGAGGGTCCTGAAACAGAAGCTGGAGGAGTACTGCTACCAATGTGAATTTAAACTAGTAAGGGGTAGCAAGAGAGCAGAAGCCTGGCAGGATGCACAGGCTGGGAGGCCAAACAGCTACCCCATGCTGGTGGCAGGGACTCAGGGAGGCATCAGGAGGGGGGCAGAGAAGGGGAGTAAGCAGGAAGGGGTGAAGGGGACAGGGTGGAGGATGCTAACATTGAATGCTAGGAGTCTGAGAACAAAGTTGCAGAATTATAGGCTGTCATGGCATATGGGAGGTGGATATGGCAGCTGTAACAGAGACATGGGCCACCCACTACCATGACTGGGACCTGGCAGTACTGGGATTTAAGCTATTTTGGAAGGACAGAGTAAAAGGAAAAGGTGTGGGGGGGGTGGCACTGTATTTGAGGGAAGGTTTGAAATGCGTCAGGGAAGAGAGGGAGGAAGGAGGCACAGAGGCATTATGGGTGCAGATCCAGGTCTCCAAACATAGGAACCTCAGGATGGGAGTGGTTTACAGACCACCATCTCAGACCGAGGAGTTGGATAGTGAACTAGCAGGGTAGGTCAGGAGGATCTGCAGAAGGGGCAGTACAGTGATTGAAGGTGACTTCAACCTGCCGGGGGTGGATTGGGGTACCCCAGCTACAATAAATCGGAGGGAGAAAGCACTTCTGGATGCCTTCCAGGACAGCTTCCTATCACAGATGGTCAACGAGGTTAGGGAACACACTTAACCTCATCCTGGCAAATGGTGAGTTCGTGAGGGAGCTGAGAGTGGAGGAACCACTGGCAGGGAGTGACAATCACTCAGTGTAGTTTAGGATAAACTTGGGGAAAGAGGGAGTAGGATCAGACACAAGGGTGTTAAACTTCAGAAGAGTCGACTTCTGGAAAATGAGGGAAACTGTGCAGAGGCTCTAGTAAGGATCAGCTCAGATATGGATGCTAATCAGAGGTGAGAGGTCATAAAAAGGGGGCTAGGGAAGGCAGTAGAGACATGAACAAGGGTCGAGAGCAAGAGGGCGAGGGCAAAGAAGCCTAGTTGGGTGAACGGGGGATCATGGAGAAAGTAGGGAGAAAAAGAGCTGCCTTTAGAAGGTATAAGACAACAGGGAGGGGGGAGGACAGAGAGACATACCTAAAGGAGTCAAGGGAAGTGACAAGGGCAGTCAGAGCAGCCAAGGAATCCCGGGAACTCAAGCTAGCCCAGGGCATTAAGGAAGGGGAGAAGGACTTCTTTACGTACATCAGGGAGAAAATGAACTGCAGAGACCACATTGTGAGGATTAAAAAGGGGGGTGGGATGGTGGACACTGATGCAGAACAGGCAGAAGCATTAAATGAGTACTTCTGCTCTCTATTCACCAATGAGAAAGGGGGCAGTCCCAGGGGTTGGGGGCAGCGGGGGTGAAGAGACAGATGGGGAAATCACGGTGGGCAGGGTATTGGAGGGCCTGAGGGCACTGGGGGTGGCAAGGGACTGGGTCCAGATGGCATTCACCCCAGGTGCTAAGGGAGCTGGCAGATGCCTTGGCTGAATCACTTGTGGACCTGTTCAATGCCTCTCTGATCTCAGAGTGTATACAATAGGACTGGAGGATGTCACATGTGGTGCCCTTTCACAAGAGTGGCCCCAAGGATGAACCAGGGAACTACAGACCAGTAAGCCTCACATCCCTAGTGGGTAAGCTGATGGAGACAATCTTGAAGGAGGGGCTGGTTTCCCTCCTGGAGGCAAAAGGGCTGCAGGACAGTAGGCAGCATGGGTTTGTCTCAGACATATCTTGTCAGACTAACCTAGTGGAATACCATGATTGGGTAACCAAGCAATTGGACAGGGGTCTTCTAGTGGATGTCCTGTATCTGGACTTCAGCAAGGCATTCGATTTGGTGCCACATGGGAGACTAGATAGGAAATTGGAGGGCACAGGGGCCAGGGTAAAGCTGGAGGATGGGTAGTGAACTGGCTGCAAGGGAGACAGCAGAGGGTGGTGGTGGAAGGGAAGCTCTCATCACCCAGGGCAGTGACAAGCGGGGTGCCACAGGGATCTGTGCTGGGGCCAGTGTTATTTGGGATTGTCACAGCAGACATTTCGATAGGCATCAAGAGCAAGATCAGTCTGTTTGCAGATGACACCGAGATGGGAGTGGCAGTGGATGACCTGGAGGGGTGGCAGGGGTTACAGGACGATCTGGCAAAGTTGGAGGACTGGTCAGACACTTGGCAGCTGGGGTTCAATGCTAAGAAATGCAAAGTGCTACATTTCGGAGCAAAGAACCCAAGGAGGAGCTACCAGATAGGGGGTATTCAGATGGCCAAGACGGAGGAGGAAAAGGATCTTGGAGTAATCATAACGGGAGCAATGAACAACTCCATGCAGTATAGAAAGACAGCTGCCAAGGCCAACAGGATGCTAGGTTATATTGCCAGAGGCATATCCTCTAGGAGGAGGGAGGTGATCCTGCCACTGTACAGGTCACTGGTTAGACCACACCTGGAGTACTGTGTGCAGTTCTGGTGGCCATACCTGAGGAAGGACATTAGACTACTGAAGGCAGTGCAGCGCAGGGCAACAAAAATGATCCAAGGATTAGGGGACTTGCCCTATGAGAGTAGGCTGAAGGAGCTGAACATGTACTCCCTGGAGGAGAGGAAGGATGGGGGACATGACTGAGACCTTCAAATACATGAAGGGGATAAATAGGACTGACACGGAAGGGATTTTCCAGGTAAGGAAGGGAGGGATACCTGTGGGCACAATCTGAGATTGGGGATAGGTTCAGGAGGAAAATGAGGAGACACTTCTTCACGGAGAGGGTGGTGGTGGGTTAGAATGCATTACCAGAGAAAGTGGTACCCTGTAATATGGTGGTCTGCTTCAAAGGGATGGGACATGATAAGGGGGAGGGTCACTGCAGGGGATAGGGAGGGGGGGAAGCTACAGTATAGGGGCTGCTAGCTGCACATTCGAGCAGACTCGATAGACCATATGGCCTTTATCTGCTGGCAGATTCGTATGTTCGCATGTGCTACATTATATTATACAATGGCAAGGAAATTTCCTGTGCTCTGATTGGTCAGTGAGTGCCTGGAACAGTAATGCTATTACCCAATAACATCGCTGTATGAAGTCCAGGCGCACAGGTGACCACATAACACAGGCAGAAAGCCTGACACGGCCATTTCATCTCCAGTCTTTTCCCCAAGATGAGTGGCTTCACTGGACCGTGCAGGCTGTAACTGCCAGTCGCATCCTTCATTGACACTGGTTGATTTGATGGAAAAAAGCAAAACACTACATAACTTTATGTTCTCCCTTCTAAAGTAAAAGTTAGAGAAAGCTGTAACAGCCTCTTCTTTGTGGCAGTTCCCTGATGTTCCTGAATTACAGCTCCGATTTGGCAGTTGTAGTATGTGTGCAGTGCAGCACCCTGCTCACTGCAGGATTTGGTGGACTTTTTCTCCTGGTGTGTGAGCTATGTCATGGTCTCTACGCTCCCTCCCAGAGGGCGCTGGTGCAAAGGACTAAGGTCAAGGTGGGAAGCTGTGCGGAGACATGGCTGCCGCCAAGTACCCAACAGCACCCTCTCCCTCCCAACACCATCTGCTATCTGGCACAGTGCCAAGCCCTCCCATGGAGAGAAAATCTGTCGGATGACAGCTCAATACAGTCCCCCCCCCACGACCCCCAACATCCTGAGCTCATTCCCAAGCCCAAGTCGCAGGCGCAGTGCAAGGTGTGGAGTCCAGCACCTCAACCCTCAGCGCCACTGGGCCGGCCTATTTCATACATCTTTACTGAACAAATATATGAAGTGTATGGTATGAATCTGTAGCCTAGAAACAGCATAATATTTTGAAGTCAGTTCACTCCTGTATGTGGTACGGTACAAAAGCAACAGGAAGCTAAACTGACAATGATTATTTAGGCTACACATCTGATTCCATTTCAGGATGGTTCATTGCACTACAAATGTGGTGTATCGCACTTTTTCAAATGATAAAACACTTGTTTTGTATTATATTCACCAATCTAATTATATAACTCACACACGTTATCTTTAATAAGAAATAAATACTTTATTAAAAAATACTTTTCAACATTTGTAAAACAAAAAAAATTGAAAACGTCACAGAGCAAAATCAACTGCCAGTTCTACCTAACAGAATGCTGGTACTGTACCTACATTTACAGTTTAGCAAATACTTGAGAGCTAACTGAGTGGGTTTTTCTGTAAGAAAACAACTGGAGTTTTTATTCATTATAGTACTGGTGATCTGGGACGATTCCTGTGCTTTTTATGGTTGTGAGTAGTTTGATGAAATTAAAAGTTTTAAAATCAAAACACTTACTCCTGCTAGCTAAACCTCATACACATAGAAAACAAAACTACTGAATTAGAGCTATTTAGTATCTTTTCTTACAGAAAACACACTCGGTTAGCTCTCAAGTATCTGCTAAACTGTAAATGTAGCCATTTGTGCTCACTGGATAAGAAAGTTATGCAGCTCTGCTGTTACGAATTTATTCTAAAGCAATTCTGGCTGCTGAATCTATGATCCCTGCTACATTGCTGTCACATGAGATAGCATGCATTGTAGGAGCAAGAAAAGCAATAAACATGGCTGAGCTGGAGATCCCCAGGGGTTGTACACTACCATAAAGCTAGCAGGCTACTTTAGGAAAACCTCCTAATAGCAGACAAAGGGGAGGACACAATAGGACTTCACACACAAATCAAAAACACTCTGCATAACATATGTTTTTTTGCAATTTATGGCAGTACTACTCCTCTAATATTTACTATTAATAATACTTACATACATAGGGATACCAATAAGGCTGAGGCAATGACGCGTCATCATCTTGGCTCAATACTAGTGAGAACGGGAGCAGACATCAGCTCAATGCTTGAAAATGCCGGCTGCACCAGTGGATTCCCCAAATTTTATGAGGGGCAGGTAATTTATCAATACATTTTACAGCATGACTCGGGGGTTGAACAGTGAAGCCCTGATCTGTGAAGCGGTCGGGGCTTCACTTTACCAAGTAGTTCTCCTTTAATTGTGAGCTTGTATGTTAATTGCAGAGCAGGAATTTACATATACTGTGAAACGCCTGATTTAGACTGAAGCAGACTTTATGTGCAAGCAGGTAAACGAATGACTGTAGGATAGGCAATGTGCTGAACTTACATCCTTTTCTCTGACTCTGGACCTTGAAGCTGGCAAAAAAAAGAATTACACTTTAAGCTAGGCAGTGACATCAGCATCACAATCCCGAAGAAAATGGAGGGACTGCACAGAGCAAACTAGAAAACCCCCCAAAAGAAAATAAAATGGGAAGCAGGGAGAGGATCGGAGACTGAGGAAGATCCGGGAAGCAGGGGTGATCCAAAGGAACAGGTTTGGAGAGGGGCAGCGGGAGGACCACAGTTGGAAACACAGGGAAGAGCAGTGAACAGGAGACTCACACAGAACTAGCAGGCAGGGGCTGAGTGGACAGGCAAAGCAGAAAGCTGACAATCCATGCAGAGAAGGAGAGGCAGGAGGATAGACAAGGAGAGGGAGGAGGAGAATGGTGGAGGAAGGGGGAATGCCAAGAAAAAGCCACAGGAGCGGTGAAAACAAGAACGAGGCAGAGGAAGCACAGGAGAAAGGGAGAAGCACAGACACCCAGACCATGCAGCAGCTCTAAAGCTTGAAATGCTCTGAGTGTGGATTGCTGGGAGTGGACAGCTTAAAATAGAGTACTAAGAGAAGTTATTTCCCCCACACTGAATCTTGGGCAAAGCAGGCCAAGATGGCTGATTGAACATGCACGTAGTGAGCGAGCTCCAAGTCTAGCAGGCTGATGGCTCCTTTCCATGAGTTAACACACTAACAACAATCTTATTCTACAACCTCTTCTCCACTTTGTATGGTCACTGTAGACATTATCTTACATTTCATCCAGGTGCCACCTTCATACAATGTTAAAAAAGTTACAGTGCTGGAAAGATATCACCACTAAAGACCCCTTCGAAATGGAACGCTCTTCACCGAAGACCAACTTGTCTGACGGTGGAAAACATGGGTCATGTGAGTTCAAGTTCAAGTTTATTGCAGGAAAGACTCCGTTGAGCAAGCTCATTCACAAGGAGGTCTTGAGGCACATACACATACAGTTCGCAATTACATAGACAGGAGATAAAAAATGTAGAACAACAAAGAAAAAAAATTGTATAATACAAGAGGTATACACAATAGAAGTCCTTATGCTATATATGCAGTACATATACAGTGTGAAACCAGAGGTAAGCGGCAATCATTTGCAAACTCGATCCGCTGACCCCCATATTGCAGGAAAACCTAAAAAAACAGGGCAAGAAAAGCCTGCAACAGCCACAGAAGCCACTGGGAAACCACAAATTCAGCTATCCCTTTGTGGCTCCATAGACTCTTTTCTAACTCCTCTGGCTTCTTCCTTTGGAGAAACAGGGAAAACAGAGACCACCCCTCTCATAACTATGTCTGTTCAAATTAATCCAGACAGCTTGGCAAATGAGTGTAATAGCTCTAAATTAGGGGTGACAGAATCACAGACGCAGCCTGGCTTGGGTGTTTTGCAATCAATGGAAAAAAGCAGTGTTTCATATGCTGCATCTGCAACTCCTGCATACCAAGGACATAATTCAGAGAATCAGAAGGAAGCTCCACTGAAATGAATGTTACTGACCCTAATGAAAGTAGTGTTGCTACTGGTCAGGGTATTATAGAGAAAGAATCAACTAATGTAAGTCCCTTGCCTGCCTTGTCTTATGATGAAAATAAGCAAACTGGTTCACAAAACATTTGCTGCCAACAATACTGCGGATTTCACGTCAGCTGCAGTTTCTGAGCTGCCTGGTGCTGTTAAGGTGATTACCAAGCCAAGGCAACAAAAAACCAGCCCTGATCGCTGCCCATCCCAGATGGTGAAAGGCGCCTTCAGGCTGAAGTCTCCTCCCAGTTGCCCCCATGGGTGAAGGCCCCTCCATCAAAGGGATACAGCAGAACAACCAGGGCAGCAAGGTGAGGGCAGAAGACCACTACAAAATGGCTGATCGGGGTGACTGAGGAGACTGGCTGCCCGAAGGAGTGGCCGGCGAGGTGGGCCACCAGCGGAGGAGGTAAATAGATATTAAAAAAAAAAATCCAGCCCTGATAATCCAAATGCTGACCTGCTCCCTGATCAGTCAGGTTCAAATGGAGATAAAGATGGTACAGTACATTCCCTAAAAATATTAATGCTACTACTTTGACCACCAATGAACCCTCTGGAGATACTTTAAATGTGCAAAAAAATGCATTGAGCTCAAGAAGCAATGTTAGCTGAAATACACAAGGGATTCATAAAAATGAATTTCTCATTTGATTCCCTGAAGGGTTCCCTTGCCACACTCGACACCACGATGGATTCACTGACAAAAAGAAGGGATGAGCTAAAACCAAGATTTGGTAGCACTGAAGACCAGTTAGCTCCCTTCAAAGCACTGTGAAACAGCATCAGAAAGAATTACAGGAGCTACAACTGAAAATTGAAGATCTAGAATCTAGATCTTAGAGAGGCAACATTAAACTTGCAAATATTCCTGAAAGTAAAGAGGCACGAATCCAGTGCAATATTTTGAGGAACTACTTACAGAAGCCTTGGGGACAAATACCCAGAGGAGAAAGAAGAACAAGACCATGCACAAGAATCTATTCCTCTTATACTCTGATGAAACTTTTCAATAAATAAATACATTATAAGGATTGCTCAAGATTTATCTTTGTATGACCATGTCAAATAAAAGAAGAGCCTCTAAGGAGGCCAGAATTGAAGGGTTACATATTGGAGACACCTCCAGCTATTCACAGATCTACCCCCCAAGCATCCATCTGAGAAGGAAAACTTTAGACGATGTAAGGGCTACGCTTCGGAATAAAGGCATCCCCATACCCTTTTATACCCAACTTCGACTGATGGATATTCCTGAATGCAAGGCAACAGCTGTTTAACAGCACTAGAGATGCAGATCTATGTCTCAAAATGTGTTCTTCCCACACAGAAGGCCCCAGCCATGTCAATAAAACAGACTGGCGGCACGTTCTCTGAGCGACAAAACCTCCACAGCGCACAGGATAAGCCAGCATAACAGTTCTCTGACCACTAGGCAAAATTTCCCCATAATCTGCACAAAGTATTTATGATAAATCCTGAAAAATTGGGGAAAGCAGTGAATAGAAGTGGGGGGAGGAAGACATATTTATACATATATTTAGCTTGGTTAGATTAAACAAAGGGTGGTATGTGTTTAGAGATTTTTTTCCACACTTGTACAAGTATAATGGCAAAAACTAACATACTAAAGGGAAGGGAGAACAATTAATGTTTTGTTTAGTCAGCCCGCTGAGACTTTGGCAGAGCCTGCTCCGTATACATCTATTGTACACACTCAGATTTTCTGACTGTTTTTGCAGACTGTCTAGGAGGGAGGACAGACTCATCAAAAAGTATGAGTGAAGGGTTGGGGATTTTTAGTGAGGTTAGTTTGTGGGATTTTAATAAAAGAGATAATAGGGGACAACTCACTCAGGCAAAAGAAAAGTTAGGTATCTGTGTTAATTGTTCCTATGTTAACTGTGCCTTAAAAATAAATAAAAAAAGGTATAAAGTAAATTTAAAAAATGAACTATAATGGCAACACAACTTAAATGTGTATGTTGGAATGTAAAGGGTGCCAAGGATAGGGTAAAAATTAGAAAAATTGTACAATATACTAATCAGATTCAAGCTAATTGCATGCTGTTACAAGAAACTCACTTCCAAGTTAAATATTTTAAATACACTATATGTCACCTTTTCAGAGGTTATGACAAACATGCTCCTTACTCAAACAGTTCCAGATGGATCACTATTATATTAAAAAAAAATGCCTCAATTATGATATTTTGGATAAAAGAATTGACAGGAATGGCAGATATGCAATGGTAACGCTAAGATCTAGCTTTGATACTTTCCCACTAGGTAGCATTTATGCCTCCCAATAAAGATGACGTGAATTATTTCACTGATCTGTTGATTACTTTAACAAATCTCTCTAAACCACACATCATAGGTGGAGATTTTAATCTCACACTAAGCAACGAGGATAGATCAAGGGGCTCAAAAGACTTTAAATCTAGTTCAGTCAGGATTATTAAGGGATTTATGGAAGACCTGAAGTTGGTAGACCCGTTCTGATTTAAATATCTAACCTGGAAGAAGTTTTCCTTTTTTTCTGTGATTCATAATTCTTCTTCCAGGATTGACTTTTATCTGGTTTCAGAAATACAAACAGACCACTCCTCAGTGCAGCTCAGCCTCTGCCAGGCATATTTTAAATCAAGGATGAAAATGAGAAAGGAAAAGTGTGGCCCACTGGGAACTGAACCTTAGATACCTGGTATGCCATTCCAGTGCTTTAACCATTAAGCAATAGGCTCACATAGTTAGCAGGTCTGAGTCTTTCCTTAAATCCACACAAATTCCTCTCTCAAGTGTTGCACACTACTGCAACATAGGAACATATCAGAGATTCAAACAGCCCACTTTTCAATGCAGCTCAGCCTCTGCCAGGCATATTTTAAATCAAGAATGGAAATGAGAAAGGAAAAGTGTGGCCCACTGGGAACTGAACCTCAGACCCGTGGTATGCCGTTCCACTGCCCTAACCATTAAGCTATAGGCCCACATAGTTAGCAGGCCTCAGTCTTTCCTCAAATCCACATAAATTCCTCTCTCAAGTGTTGAGCAATTTGTTTGTATTTCTGATATGTTCATATGTTGCAGTATTGCACAACACTTGAGAGAGGAATTTGTGTGGATATAGTTTCAGAGAAACTCCTTGATAGGGATGGTGTGGTACCCAAGGACTGGAGGAGGGCAGATGTGATTCCCCTTCACAAAAGTGGGAGCAAGATAGAGGCAGGAAACTACAGATCTGTTAGTTTGACCTCAGTGGTAGGGAAAATGATGGAATCACTTCTGAAAGATAGAATTGTTGAGTACCTAGAGGCCAGCGGGGCACAAGACCCAAGGCAGCATGGATTCACAGCAGGAATGTCATGTCAGATGAATCTAATAGATTTCTTTGACTGGGTGACCAAAGTAGTAGACCAGGGAAGGGCTGTGGACATGGCCTACCTAGACTTTAGCAAGGCATTAGACACAATCCCACAAAAAAGATTAATAAACAAGTTAGCCAGCCTAAGAGTGGATCCCAGGGTGGTAGCCTGGGTAAACAAATGGCTGGACAATAGGACGCGGAGGGAAATAGTAAACAGAGTCTACTCCAAAGAAAGGGGTGTTACTAGGGGGGTACCGCAGGGATCAGTACTAGGACCGGTCCTCTTTAATGTCATTATAATTGACATTGCAGAGGAACAGGAAGGAAAAGTATGCCTCTTTGCAGATGACACAAAGATCTGCAACAGTTGATAAACAAGGAGGGGCTGTGTGTGGAAAGGATAAGAAGGAACTTGGCAAGGCAGGAGGAATGTTCAAAAGTATGGCAGCTTAGATTCAATGCACAGAAGTGCAAAGTAGTGCAAAGTAATGCACCTGGGAAACAAACACCCAGGAGAAGAGTGCACAATGGGGGTGTACTAACAACAACAAAAATGGAAAGGGGGTAGTCATATGAAATGACCTAAAGGTAGGCAAGCAATGTGAGAAGGCAGTAGTGAGGGCTGGGGGATACTGGGATGCAAAGGGAGAGGCATCACCAGTAGAAAACAGGAAGTTATTATCCCTCTGTATAGACAGTTGGTGAGACCCCATCTGCGCATGAACATAGACAGGACGGAGGCAGTCCAGAGGAGGGCAACTAAAATGGTGCAGGTTCTGCACCAGAAGCCATACAAAGAGAGAACTAAAGGAGCTTAATATGTATACCCTCGAGGAAAGGGGGGACATGATAGAAACTTTCGAGTACCTCAAGGGAATCAACAAAATCCAAGTGAGTAGCATCTTTTAGAAAAAGAGATGTGCAAGAACAAGGGGGCACAATTTGAAGACAGAGGGGGACGGCTCAGGGGAAACATGAGGAAGTATTTCATGGAGAGGGTGGTGGATGCATGAATGGCCTTCCTGAGGAGGTCATGGGGTCAGAAACTGTGGGGGAATTCAAGAATGCATAGGACAGAGATAAGGCAATTCTAGTGGGGGGGGGTAAGAGGAAGCAGGCTGTTTGGCTAACTAGGATCTGCAGCTTATCCAATGGGTAGAGAAATTGACAGACTGGGTGGGCAAAGCAGTCCTTATCTGCCATCAAAATCTATGTTTCTATGTTTCTATAAAATTACTAATATAACGTATGGCACTATTAAACTTTCAGATCATGTCCCATTGTTTTTCTCAAAAAAGATTATTATAGAAAAAAATCTGCTGCATCAGTGTTGGAGATTTAATAATATCTTATTGAAGGATGAAACATTTAAACTTAAACTAAAGGATGCTATACTGGAATTTCTTAACATGAATAATACAGGGGGCATTGCAGTCGTAAGAGTATGGGAGGCGCTGATAGCGTATTTATGAGGCTGGATAATTTCCTATTCATCATTTAAAAAGAAATAATGGACTGCAAAATTAGACAGTTTAGAACATGATTTGTTAGTAGCAGAAGCTGCATTCAGTGACTCCGGTTCTGAAACTGACTTATTTAAGGCAGGGATTTATTTAAATCTAAAAATTGATTAGCGTTTGCTCATAAAGTGCTACATCTTTGTGAAAATGCATACTCTTGCCTCACTGTGTTTAACAAACACAGCACTTCTAAAATCTATATAAATACTTTCTGTACAGTTAGTATAGTCCCAAGAAAAAAACTGCTAATCAATTATTTAAAACCCTATAAGGCATTCAAAATTAATGAGGAATACAATAAGGAATTAACATACAGAGCAGAAAAAGCGTTTGAATGGTCAGATCAAACTATTATTTTTTTTTTTTGGATAAACCAGACAAATTGTTGGCATATCAAATACAATGCAGAAAAAAAAACCAGATCCGCTATCAATAACAAAACTCCGGATATTGGTGAAATTACAATCATCTGATAATAAACCAAACCTTCCAGAATTTATCTGTCAAGTTGTACACATTTGATATGAACCCAGAACAAAAACAGATTGACTCTTTCTTGAATAAATTATCTTTAAAGACTTTTAATGAAACCGATAAGAATACATAAAATAAACCAATAGATCTTCAAGAGATTTAATTTACTATACGGGATTTTAAAAACAGGAAAGCTCTAGGCCCAGATGTGTTTACCATAGAATTTTATAAAATATTTCAGGATATCCTGTCCCCTCTTCTTCTTGAGCTATTTAAAGATATAGACAAGAGGGGGAGGCTACCATCGGATCCATGACGGGTCATCGACAAAATATTTGTCAAATGATCCGGACTGCATTTTGCAGTTGGCTGTCAGTTTGCAGAAGCAACAAGTGTTTTCTTAGGGGAGCTACGCCCCCTGAACCCCCCACTTAGGATTCTCAACTCTGAGTCGGGGGGGTGCAGGACAGTGCCGGGTGCCAGTGGGTTCCCTGTAGTGATGTGGTGCTGTTGTCGCCAGGGCTTACTCCGCTGTTGACATGTCAACATCGGGATGTATGCCTACCACCCACTATGCAGGATGATCACTACCTTATTAAAAAGGATAAGAACCCACTGAACTGCAGTTCATACAGACCCATCTCTTTGGTTAATGTTGATTACAAAATTAGAACTAAAATTTTAGTGAACAGACTTGGTGAACTGATACATGTTATTGTCCATCCTCACCAGACGAGCTTTATTTCAGGCCAATACCTATCATCTAATATTAGGAAAACCCTGGATAGTATAGAAATTGCTAAAGATAAGAACATAGCAATCCTATCAGACACCAAGAAGGCATTTGACCGGGTACACTGGGCTTTTTTGAGGGCCTACTTGGCCAAGGTACCTGATTCTCAAAATGGGTTAACCTAATGCTAAGTATTAAGACTAATTATAACATATCAGTTCTTATTCAACTGCATAGAGAAGTGAGGCAGGGCTGCCCCTTCTCACCACTTTTATTTGCTATTTTCCTTGAACCTTTAGCAACATCAGTTAGACAAGGCAGAAAACATCAGTGAAAAGAAAGAGTTCACTACATCCCTATGCCGATGATATGTTGATATATTTGAATAACACAATGCTCACAAGTAAATATTTGGCTGACAAACCCTATTTGGATATAAAGCCAACTGGAAGAATCAAATTAGTATATTGAATTACAGACAAAATGTTCCACCATCTTTGATCGTTTAAAAGATGCTAACACTAAGAAAGAAATAAGATAGCTAGGAGTAATACTAATGGATGGCATAAGTAGAACCCTGGATCTAAATTAATCGATAATATTAGATTAGACTTGAAAAATGGGTCACTCTACCTTGATTCTGATGGGAACAATTAATATATTAAAGATGAATATTCTACCCAGACTTCTTTTCCTTTTTCAAACACTACCTCTCACTCTAAACAGGAATTTTTTCATTAGCTTAGATATGATTGTTAGGCAATTTCTGTGGCAGAGCAAAGTACCCAGAGCTTGCTTGGACAAATTATACCCACATTTAGCGCAAGGAGGGATAGGGCTACCTAATTTTAGATTATACTACATAGCGGCACGACCACAACAAACATTAGACTGGTTCCCAAGTGCTGATCATGTAAATTCCTTATCTAGATGGTCTTGTGTGGAAATACTTTATCCCATTTGATATTTTAGCCCATGCACTATATGTCAATTTAGATAATAATGATCTGTATGAGAATAGTCTAACAGCTACTAAAACCACCTCAAAAATCTAGAAAGAGGCACAATCCAGTACTGGAACCAGAGAATGCTTCTCACTCTTTTCCCCTAAAAAAGAAATGTGGTAGCCATGTTAGTCCAGTCAACAATGTAGAGGAAAAAAAAACCCAACAAATATGTTGCAGGAGTTGATGCACAGGGTGGGGTGGAAAGGATGAAAAGGGACTTGGCAAGGTTAGAGGAATGGTCAAATGTATGGCAGCTTAGATTCAATGCTAAAAAGTGCAAGGTAATGCACCTGGGAAACAAAAACCCAGGGGAAGAGTACACAACGGGGGGTGAGATACTAACAACAACAAAAATGGAAAGGGACCTGGGGGTAGTCATATCAGATGACCTAAAGGTGGGCAAGCAATGTGAGAGGGCAGCAAGGAGGGCTGGGGTTACTGGGATGCATAGGAGAGGCATCACCAGTAGAAAACAGGAAGTTATTATCCTCTGTACAGACAGCTGGTGAGACCCCATCTGAGTACTGTGTGCAGTTCTGGAGACCAATCTCCAAAGACATAGACAGGATGGAAGCTCTCCAGAGGAGGGCAACTAAAATGGTGCAGGGTCTGCACCGGAAGACATAGAAGAGAGACTTAAGGAGCTTAATATGTATAGCCTCGAGGAAAGGAGGGGAGGAGGGGGACATGATAGAAATTTCAAGTACCTCAAGGAATCAACAAAGTCCAAGAGGGTAGCATCTTTCAAAAAAGAGGTGCAAGAACAAGAGGGCACAATTTGAAGATGGGGGTGGCTCAGAGGTAATTTAAGGAAGTATTTTTCACAGAGGGTTGTGGATGCAGGAACGCCTTCCGAGGAGGTTGTGGAGTCAAAATCAGTGGTGGAATTCAAGCATGCATGGGACAGTCATAAGGCAATTCTGGGGGGTGGGGGTAAGAAGAAGTAGGTTGCTGGTTAACTAGGATCTGCAGCTTATCCAGTAGGTAGGGAAATGGGCAGACTGGGTGGGCCAAGCGGTCCTTATCTGTCGTCAAATTCTATGTTTCTATGTTTCTATTTCTAAGACTAGCTTTCGAGAGATAAAACTCTCTTCCTCAGGTCAAAGTGGAAACAGTTGAGCAGAATGACAGATATAAAGGTTGGATGTGGATTCAAAACATGGATTAGCAGTTTACAGATCAAAGCACTGCAGTCAATTTTTTTTTCTGTCTTGACTTTTTAGAAATGTTAATTGATGGTCCAGAGTCAGAGTAAAATTAAGTAGCCCGTTGATCTTACAAGTTGATCTCTCCAACAGACACACTCCAGTGAAAATTAGAGTATTCCTGTTTGTAAGGTGTGCAAATTGACTGCAATGCTTCAATCTGTAAACTTCTAGTCTATGTTTTGAATCCACATCTAACCTTTATGTCTGTCATTCTGCTCAGATGTTTCCACTTTGACTTGAGGAAGAGGGTTTTATCTCTTGAAAGCTAGTCTTAGAAATAATTTTGCTAGTCCAATAAAAGGTATCACCTGCAACATATTTGTTGTTTTTTTCCCCTCGCCAATTAAATTATTTTATGTTTTCTTATAAAAACAAAATATTTTAAAGCTGGAGAAGAAAATGACTTGTTTACCTGGGCCAATGCTTTCAAGATGGCATTTTGAGATCATTTGAGGCTCCTAGTGCTGAATTTGATCTTCAGGCAGGTCATTTTTTAAGTTATTTACAGATTAAGCATTTTACTAGGAAAATACTTCTGGATGGCTGTCCCTTACTAGCTTCCCCTTTGGAACTGCTATTAAGCAACAATATGGATTACTACCAAGTACCTAGAGGCCAGAGGGGCACAGGACCCAAGGCAGCATGGATTCACAGCAGGAAGGTCATGCCAGATGAATCTAATAGATTTCTTTGACTGGGTGACCAAAGTAGTAGATCAGAGAGGGGCTGTGGACATGGCCTACCTAGACTTTAGCAAGGCATTTGACAAAGTCCCACACAAAAGATTAATATACAAGTTAGACAGCCTGGGAGTGGGTCCCAAGATGATAGCCTGGGTAAAAATTGGCTGGAGAATAGGACACAGAGGGTAATAGTAAATGGAGTCCACTCTGAAGAAAGGGGTACTAGTGGAGTACCGCGGGGAGTTCCAGTGGGACAGGGTCCTCTTCAATATCTTTATAAGCGACATTGCAGAGGGACTGGAAGAAAAGTATGTCTCTTTGCAGATGACACAAAGATCTGCAACAGAGTTGATGCACAAGGTGGGGTGGAAAGGATGAGAAGGGACTTGGCAAGGTTAGAAGAATGGTCAAACGTATGGCAGCTTAGATTCAATGCTAAGAAGTGCAAGGTAATGCACCTGGGAAACAAAAAACCCAGGGGAAGAGTACACAATGGGGGGTGAGATACTAACAACAACAAAAATGGAAAGGGACCTGGGGATAGTCATATCAGATGACCTAAAGGTGGGCAAGCAATGTGAGAGGGCAGTAAGGAGGGCTGGGGGGATACTGGGATGCATAGGGGAGAGGCATCACCAGTAGAAAACAGGAAGTTGTCATCCCTCTGTATAGACAGCCGGTGAGACCCCATCTGGAGTACTGTGTGCAGTTCTGGAGACCCAATCTCCGCAAAGACATAGACAGGATAGAAACTGTCCAGAGGAGGGCAACTAAAATGGTGCAGGGTCTGCACCGGAATACATATGAAGAGAGACTTTAAGGAGCTTAATATGTATAGCCTTGAGGATAGGAGGGAGAGGGGGGACATGATAAGAAACTTTCAAGTACCTCAAGGGAATCAACAAAGTCCAAGAGGGTAGCATCTTTCAGAAAAAGAGGTGTGCAAGAACAAGGAGGCACAATTTGAAGACGGGGGGGTGGCTCAGAGGTAATGTAAGGAAGTATTTTTTCAGAGAGGGTTGTGGATGCATGAACGGGCCTTCGGAGGAGGTTGTGGAGTCAAAACAGTGGTGGAATCAAGCATGCATGGGACAGTCATAAGGCAATTCTAGGGGGTGGGGGTAGGAAGAAGTAGGCTGCTGGTTAACTAGGATCTGCAGCTTATCCATTAGGTAGGGAAATGGGCAGACTGGGTGGGCCAAACGGTCCTTATCTGACGTCAAATTCTATGTTTCTATGTAAACATGGACAAACATAAAATAGTGGCAAAAATTTATAAGCTTCGTTTAGAAGCAAACAAACTCAATTTGACACAACTACAAAATTCTCGGAGTGGAAATCCATGGAGAAAAATGGGAGGAAATTATGAGAACCCCTGAATTAGTGTCTAAAAATATCAAATTAAAGAGGACAGGAAATCATTTCTAACTGGTAGCTGTTTGTAAAGTTCTTATTCTCAGAAATTTTATGCTTTCCCCTAAATTATCCATATTTAGCTGTACCTGAAATAAAAAGTGGTATGAAAAACTATATTTTGCATTGTTTTGTTTTTATGGGCAGCATTCTGTTACAGTTCTCTTCATGGAACCTGTGATCTAGAGTTTTATCTATGTCAGGGTTTGTGCACAGAACTTTGAGCACGGTTCAGATAGGACAATAGGTCATGTTTAGCATTCTGTACACAAACCATGACATAGTAAAAACTCGAAAGTACTAGTTCCATGAAGAGAACTGTTAAATAATGCTACCCAGAACAATGTAAAATACATTTTTTCTTATCACTTTTTATTCATGTACAGTTAAATGATGGTAATTTAGGGGAATGCATATAATGTCTGAGAATAAGTACTTTATAAACTGCTGCCAGTTAGAAATGATTTCCTGTCCCCTTTAAAGCAAATTCAGTTCAATAGAGTACATAGGCATTAGTTTATGTCAAAGTAAATTAAATAAATGCAGTCCAAGTGTATCAGATCTTTGTCAACATTGCAACAGCGTAAAAAGGGTATGAAATATCATACGTTTGTTTCATGCACCTTACTGAAATCCTATTGGGATACAATCAGAAGAATTTTATCTAAAATTATAGAAAGGAATATTCCCTTTGACCCAGGGATTCTTCTGCTAGATGTAGTTTCCTCCCTTCAAATATTTATTTATTTATTTATTTAAGCGTTTTACCAGGAAGGCATACTGAGCAGAGTACTGCTCGATTACAAATGCGTCCTGGGGGAGGGGAGAACATAGGAAAACAGTTTACACAGTATAAACAAGAAAATACATAGTGGGAGAAATATTAACATTAGGATCTGGTTACATGTCAGTAGTAGCTTGAGAGAGACAAATTGGTAGCCACACTACGTATGGTATGAGAAAACACTTGAAGTCAGGATTGAGAAGTGAATACATTGTGGAAGATCACTAACATTTGGTTCAGAAACCACTACATACAGGATTGAGTTTCTTTATGTCATTATTAGCACTATGCGTTGCAAAAAAAGTTATACTCTTGCATTGGAAGGACACATTCCCTCTGAACCACAAGGAATGGCTCAATCTACTTACAGAATATGGCAACATGGAAATAATTTTCTTATATAAGAGAAGGGAAAGAAGAATCTTTCTCTAATATATGGCACCCTTTCACATTATATATTCAAAATAAGTTAGAAGCTTCTTTTCAGGTAATCGGTAGGGCATAGAATCAAGTTAGGTACTGCTTCCCCCATTTGTACTATGTTGCATTATGATACCAAGGATGGCTGAGAATCATTTGCCTGAAAGCGGGTGTCTGTCTGAGTACAAAGAAAAAAGAATCTCGGCAAAGCCCTCCATTGTATCAGACTACTTTTGTTGACTTCAAGCTGACATTTGCTGTAACCAGAAATCCCAGAATCCTCTGCAGCTAGTTTCAGAGCAGGGCTGCAGCAAGGGGAGGGTCGATAGCCTGCAGTGCATGTTCAGATTTAGGTATGGTAAGATCAGATGTTTGCCAGTCTTGCTGTTCTGCCAGGGCTAAATACAGTCCTCTGTCTCGTTCCCCTAGGATTTCAAAATCATTAGCCACCGTGGCTAAAAAGACCCCCAGATTTTAGCACCATAGGAAATGTTTAGCCACACATCAAAGTATTCAAAACATTGGTACAGGTTTTATTTTAGTGAAATTACATTCCCCAAGGCAAACTGTATACATTTCTGTACGTATTTTTAATAAATATCGTAAACCACTTATGCTTAGAGTAGTGCTAAAGTAAAAAGACTAATAAAATATGTGACAGAAAATGAACCTGACTCTGAGTTTTATATGTAACCTGCACTCTGCCTATTTTCTCCCACAGCTACTCTCTCCTAAATACCTACAATTCACCCTCTGTTTTCACCTTGAGGTTTTGATAGCCCTCAGAAAACAAACTGCTGTCTGTTTTTTTTTTTTTTTTTAAATCCTGCTGCCTCCAGATTTCATTCTCTGTCCACTTTGGCTCCTCTTCACATGGGCTAATAGCCCCACAAACTACCTCGGATTTCACTCTCTGTGGCTTTCCTGTTTTTAAGATAATTTTTACCAAATAACCCTCACAAACTTTCTCTCCTTATTTTCAAACAGATTAAACTACTTAGCTGTCATAGTAAAGACGACTGGTTCGCTGGATGTCCTGTTGCAAAAACCAGGCTGAAACATTGCAAGCTATAAACACCTGGCATGATTTTTTCTTGCTTTAAGGTTTTTTTTAGGCTGTCTTCATTGTGGTTCAAAACTCTCTTCCCTTCCCAGCGTAGCACGGTATACATCAGTGTCAGAGAAAGATGTGATTACATCCAAAATCTCTCTGACTCAGCTTGCACTACCCTAATGTTTGCAGTCAGGCCCTAACAAACAAAGAAACGGCACCAACCTTTTAAAACTGTTGCAGTTTGGTTCTCAACTTCAGTCATCTTTGCTGACCCCATCCGTGCGTTAAGAATGTAAGAGCCATGCACTGTGTACTTGTCTCATCTCCGCCTGTTCCAAACTTCCGACGCTGCCAACTGAAAGGCACTAACTGATGTCCACATCTGTGATTAGTGTTTGCCACGTTTTGCATTGAAGGAGGAGGGGGGTTAGCGGTGGTTGCCTAACACAGTGCAGCTCGTCAGTATTAAAAAAATATATAGAAAAGATCAAAATAAATCAGCTTGTCCCCTCGGGCTATATTTTCTGTGGCCTCTGTAGTCTGTCCCTGTATGGCAGAGAAAAATGTCTCCAGCAAATTTTTTTTCACCTCCGTGGCGTCGGTCAGGAGCAAATCTTTAGCCACATAGGAAAACTTATCGCCAGTGGCGACGTGGAGAGCGACAAGCAGGAACATAGTCTGTGAATATACTTAGCCAGAGAAGACAGCTGGACCAGCAAACAAAAATGACAGTTTGGCAGGAAAAGTGGCACCCTTTTTTAGGGGGGTGGCTGATGCCCCCACACTCAGTTACAGCTCCAATTTTCAAAGCAATAGATGTAATGGTTCCCATGCTCAATTTTCAATCTAAAACATATTGCCATGTTCAGGACAAATCCTCCTTTCAGGTCATGCGTTTATGTCAGAGTGCTTAAAATATGCATAACTCATGCATGCACAAGTTCACGTCAGTTCGGGGCCACCTTGCTCAGACGAGCATTCTCTTGTCCATTGGAATGCTCAGAGGGCAGGCAGAACTTCAGACGAGCTACATGGTAAGAAGCTCAGGCTGAGTAAAATCACAGTTTAATTTAAGCATAACAATAAACATAGAACTAGAAACACAGGAAGTGTCAACAGAAAAGGACCAGTAGGCCCATCTAGTCTCCTCTATTTTCTGTACCTAACACTATACCCTGGACCCTACTTGGTCACAGGTGTCCCTCCCTCGTCCCCTACCTCTGTTTATAATACCCATGTTTCTATCCCACACATGCTTGACACTCCCTACTGTCTTTGACCCTACCACCTCTTCTGGCAGGCGGTTCCAAGTGTGTACCACCCTTTCTGTGAAGAAGTATTTCCTAACTAATAAACAAGGAAAAATGGGCCTCATAGATGCAGTCAGCAAGTATGTAATCTTTGACAGGTACATTGGCCCCAGGACAAAAAATAAATACAGAAAGCTGACAGTGCCTGTGATGGAGTGTACATACTGTCACCCTGCTTTCACTAATGAATCCTTTCACAACATTCTCCTACAGGTTCCCAAGACATGAATCCAAGTTTGGTACAACTGCCCTGTCCCTTTGTGTTGTAGTGAACTACAATCCCCACTTCAACTAAATGTGTTAGTGTGCATTCATTCAAACTGTTACTAGAAACTCAGCGCACTGTTACATGCACTTGTTGCTATGTTTCTCTTGTCTTTTGTACCAGTTGCTGTACCTTCTTTCATTGTACTTTTAGACCGTTATTACTTGTCTTTATCACGTGCCTGCTACTTGTAAAATTCCATGTACTACGTTATATTGCTATAATGTAATCCCTGTTGATTTATGTACTGTTCAACTCCAGGACCTCCTTGCAAATAAGCACTGCTCAATGGAGCTTTTTGCCTGGTAAAACAAATAAAATAAAACAACCCTGTAACACAGGCAATACAGGTTTTGACAGGGGGCTATGTGGGATTTTTATTAAACCCCTCTTGCTTTAAAGCTGGCCTTTTAAGATCTTACTACACTGCATGCTCTGTTTATTGGCTATCCCTCAGGGGGGTGGTTAACAAGTAACACCATGCTCTATTATGGATTTAGTTGGTTATTTAGTTAAATTGTTAGTTAAACATATTTTACCAGGGACTCAAACAGAGCCTCTGGAGACTCATGTCCAGTTGCAAGCTGGGGGGGTGGGGGTGGAGTAGGGATTAGAGGGCTATAGAAGTAATACATATGCCCTCAAGGGCCTTAAGTACAGAGACAAAAAAACGACATAAGTACTAGAATGTCGGCATGTATCCCCCTCCCCCATTAATGGGGCACTGGGAGCCACCCCAGTGCCAAACTAATTATATTTCCAACCCCACGATGCTGTCGGATGACTTCCCCCCCAAGCCCAAACATATCTTTTGCCGACAATGGGGTGCCCAATCCCCGTGTTGGCATGCCCCCCCACTTCCACTACTCTGGTATCTTTTTCTGACACCGGGATGCCCACTCCTTGTGTTGGATGTGCCCCCATGCCCCATTTTTTTCAGCCGACCTCAGGGTGCCCAATCCCTGGGTCAGCATTGATTCCCCCCCTCCACTAATCTGGCACACTGGGAGCCCACCCCAGTGTGCCAAAATTTACTTTTCATACTATTTCACCTGTAAAAGAGGAAGCAATCCCCAAGGTCTTTTTTTTACCTAAAGAAAAAGAAAACAGTCCCTCGTCATCCTCGCCGCCCTTCCCCCTTCCTGATCCTCCCTCTGTGCACCCCACCTCCCCGCACCCTCCTCACCCATACTTACCTCTGGAGGTCCGGTGCTGCGATGTTCTGTGGACTGGGAACACATCCGCACTCTTCAAAAGCCGACTGCAACCTGAAGAAAATCACAGTAAGCCCTATAATGGCAATCAGTGGGGGGTTTCAATTTAGGTTGATATCTCACCTATTTTTGGAGTTTTGGTCCCAAATTTTCATCATGGGGTTATTGGGATCCCACCTCATGAACATTGGCACTGTCATTTCAATTCTCCGTCTCAAAACATGATTTTGCGGTTGCTGCGCGGAATCACCTTTGGGGCTGATTAACGAAACGACAGTGCCACTGTTCATCAGGTGGGGTCCAAAACTGCCCACGTTGCAAGTTTGGTGAAAAAATCCAAAAAATGACTGCGTTACGAGCATGCGTTGCACAGTTTGTATGCACGCTTGTAAATTCGCCAATGTGTTTTCGCACCTGCGGCACAGAATGGTGCGGTTGCTGTGCAAAATCAACTGTTGGGACAGAGTAATGAAATCACAGTGTCACTGTTCATGAGGGGATGTCCCAAAAAGGCCATGTTCAAAATCTGGTGAAGAAATTCCAAAAATTACTGCATTATCAGCATGCATTACACAATTTCTACACATGCTCGTAACTTTGCCAAATTTTCATATTTTCATTCCAGATTTTCAGCATTGCCATTTTTCAGACCTCATCATGAACAGTATTGATGTAATTTTTCACATCCTACCCAACATGTATTTTCGCACCTGTTGCACCCAATGGTGCATTCGCTGTGCAAAATCACCTTCGGGATTGAGTAACGAAATGATAGTGCCACCGCTCATGAGGTGGGGTCCCAGAAAGTCCATGTTGAAAATTTGGAGCAAAATACTAAAAACGTCCAGGGCATTAGGGTTTCCAACTATAATGCCCCAGACTGACAGGCATTGGGGTGTGGCTTGGGGTTGTCAGCCATAATGCTCACGTCCATTTCATTCTCACTCTCACCTCCTGCTGCCACTGACCAGCATCGAGGTGTGCCTTTTGATCTTCGCCCTAACATTCACCCCATTCTCCTATACTGCACCCACCTCAGCATATTTCCTTATGGAATGAGGTGAGCATAAGGGACGAAGACCCCAAGGAACACCGTGACACCAGTCAGTGTCTGCAGGGTGGGGTGAGGTGGAATGGCATGAGCATTATGGCCGATGACCCAAAGGCACACCGCAATGCCTGTCAGTCTCTGCAGGGTGGGGGTGGGGGCTGGCATTAGTTCAATACTTCACTGCCATTCCTATTATGCATCTCTCTAACTCCTGCAGTACCAATGCCAGTACCAGCAAGCAAACATTCTGCATTGACAAATGCTTGTTGTATGTTACTGAAAGTAAAGCAGTTTTCGTTTCACTGGTGTCTGAAGTGTTCTGCTTGTGAGTGTTCCCCAAGAAGCTGCCTGGTTCACTACCCTATCACAGTGCACCAGTGCAAAACCAGAGCAATGGAACCAAAAGCACAAGACAGGTTTCAAGCAGCAGAAATTATGAGTTACACAAGAATTGGGGCTGACAATATAGCCTAGGGGTTACAGTAGAAAGCTGTGAATGAGCATGGTACTGTACATCCAACAGACCTATGTTTGATTCCCACAACCTCCACTTGCATACTGCGTGACTCTGAACTAGTCACTTAACCTTCCAAGTGCTCCTGGGTAGCCCCTGAAAACAGGTACTTGTGCCCAGTGGGCCTTACCCAGTTAAAAAGAAATAAAAAAAACAAACCTGCAGCTTGCATTTCCCACTCTTTTGATTGGACAAGGACTTCGAACACAATGGAGGTGCGAGAGGGAGTGTGAGTAGAATTAGGGAGGAGGTCTGGCATTCTGAAGCTGTGACAGGTGGAGGGGGGGTATGCCTCCAGAAGCTCTCTCATATTTCAGAGCGATACAAATATGTTCTCATTCTTGCACGGAACATAAAAAGAAAATGATTTATGGCCACTGAAAGAAGAATCCTTTGTATGTCCTTTTTAAACATATGTGTCCTGTAAAGAAATACAAAATCACACATAACCCCATAATGCAAAGCATCATGGGATGTATATGCAAATCACCATGACATTTTAGGCTGGTTTAGCTCTAAGCAGGAGTGCACGGTGCCAAAGGTCCTCTCACACACTCTGCAAAGGGTGCAAACAGAAAGACACTGATGAGTGTTTCGTCTCTACCCAGGATTTATCAGTGTGCCTCATCTGTATGACACCCCAGGGAAATGAACCAGCCATAAGTTGGTTTTACAGGTTTAGGTCATGGTGAGTCCCCAAAAACAAAAACAAGTTAAAAGACAAGAACCTCAGTGCAAAAGTCCTGCAGATCCTTACACCAAGGAGGACATACAAAATTTAAAAGTTGCCTGAACTTGGTGTTTTCACCCCACCCCTGTTACACATAAACACTTGCCTTGTAAGCTGATGTACTTCCTCCTCTATAACATGTATGCATCTCTTGTCTTGTCCCAGGTCACCCCTGAAAAGGGACTATATTGTCTCAGTGGGCCTACCCAGTTACCAAATTCAACAAACCAAAAAAATATCAAGGACATAAATGCAGTGTGTTCCTTCAGCTATAGCGCTTAATGGAGAACATTTAAATAACAATGCCCATAATATCTGAGGTATCAGTGTGGCTCATTTGGTAGCACATCTGCCTCTGTGCCATGGGTTCTAGTCCCACACCAGGCTTGGGCTCATACAGTTGCTACTCGACCTGGTACTGTGTTTCTTAATGGTAGTATGTGTTTGATTTTTTTAACAATAAAGCTGTATCCTTCATTACTTGAGTGGTGCGGATACTTGCTTTCATCACTTGGGCTCATATCATGAACTCTGGCACCTGACTGCAGGGGATGCTGTACTGTCAGCGTGTGCCATCCTTTGGAAAAGATCTTAAACTAAGGCCCTGTTTGCAAGTTCTGGTGGTTGTGCAGGTGGACATTAAGACCTTGAGAAGATTAGGGGATTTCCCAGTGTCCTGGCAAAATGTCCCCATTTTACTAAAAGTATCACGTACAGCTTAATTTGGTTCAGTTTCAATTGGTTTGTATCTGCAGCTCCCACCCCACCCCTCATCCCCATTGGAATGAGGCTGAAAATAGACCACCCCGAGAGCCCTAATTTCCTGGCCAACACAAAATAAATAAATATAATTTCAAAGCCAATAAAAAGACCTTTTAACTGAGGTAGAACATTGGGTATACCTGGAGAGCACTGGGTATACTTTTAGCAAGCATTGGGTATCCCTATAACTGGCAGTAGTCCTGTGATATCAGTGACTAAGTCTGTCCTGTATCGATACTACATTATGGCCATTTTTAGGAAAATGTAATGTTGGGAAGGGGAAAGCTATGTCAGATACAATATGATCAGCCACTGCTTCACCCTGAGTGACATCACAAGGTTCTAAAATAGTGGAAATGTAATATCAATACAGGGCACCCTTAGATATTCATATTTCAGGAGTGCTACCAGCTACATGGAAGGCCAACACTTCAGGTAAAAGAGATTTTCATGGGCTTTCAAATTATTATGGGCACCGTTCATAAATGTTCCCCTTTAATAAAGATATCAATTTGCTGACATACAGGAATAATTCCTTTTTTTACCTAATGTGCCACAACCGTTCAACTCCTGAGCAACTTGACAACCAACTCGGCAAAACTCCATCTACAAGATAAAAAAACATTAAAAGGCTTTTCATATGTTGCATCCTCATGTACATAAATTCAACCAGTGACAGCAGTTATAACTAAGTGATAACTCCCCTTACGAAATAAATGGTCAGAATCCTCAAATGTGATTGGTTGAGACCACATTCAGTTGGGGTGATATCTCAGTTCATAATTCTGGTCTGAAAGTGTGTCATGCCATCAGCCAATAAAATCAAAATGGATCCATTTCATAACTGCAATAATATACTCCACGGTGTGCGATATCATGAGATAACATCTCTTCTTAGGTGGCTGAAGTTATTTAGCCTATGACTTCATGTCTCACAATACAGCTGAGGCAGGATGATATCCCAAGATCTCACATACCTTGTGTATTACTACTTAAAGCGATGGTGTAACCTTTGTAAGTGCAGTTTTGGTCTAGCCCATTACTGTGCTGCAGCAATAGCCCCTCTGTGTCAGAATTATAAATTATAACGTCAATCCCTTCCACTTCGGTACACTCACCATGCCCTTGCGCTGGGATGTTTTGTGACATCCTACCAGGGAGAGTGCGGGGGCATGCCCCATTGATTCCTATAGGGGGAAGTTTTCAAAACATTGCTATGCATCCTTAAGCTACCTTTGCCGTAAACCAAAGTCACCGCTCAACTAATAAGGCCCCTGGGCATGAGTGTACAATTCCTGACTACGAGTGGGTGGGTATTAAGCAGCTGGGTACAGCATTTATTTTTCTTTTTTTTTTAAATTACTGGAGCCAGCTTGTCAGCACAGCAGTAGTGACTCAGGTTCAGAAGTGACCCCGAGTCACTGGGGTTCAACTGGCAGAGAGAGGACTGAGCATCCCAGAGGCCCTCTCTTCCTCTGGTGAGGAAGAGCAGGCCATTCCGATTACTGCCACATGGGTGAACCCAGGTGGCAGCGCATTCAGCAGCAGTTCATTGGGTAAGGAGATGCTGGCAGATGACGAGTACCACATGCTCACATGCAGGCTTGCATCACACCCCCATGCTGGCATTTTAGAGAAAGCCAGAATAATGAGGAAATGAAACAGACCGGGGGCAGTGTGATGGACTGACCCCTTGCTGGCCCCATGCCAGTGACCAGGCAGGTTCTCTCAGAACCTGATCCGACTGCGGCAGCTGGTTCCCTGCCACCACTGCCATGGGAGGGTAACCTATGGTGGAAGAGAGGAAAGAATAGGTAAGATAGCAAGATCACAAGACGCCGGGGTGATAGGGAGGGTCAGTCCAGATGGGAGGCACAGGAGGATAAAGTGACAAAAACAGAAAAAATATATAAACAAATCACTGAAAGGGAAACTTTATTTTTAAGTATGGGGCTTGTGAGTGCGGAATTTTGTCTACAATGTAACTACTGTGGTACAATGATTAGTTGCTGTACAATGGTAACTTTGTCACTTTACCAATAGTAACACAACAACTCCATACCATATATTATGGGGGTGTACATTACATCAGGTGAGCACTGATCTGTAGAAAAATAAAGCATTCTTGCCTTCAGAGACCATGGGGCAGGATTTTCAAAATGATCCAGCTGTGATCTGCCCACCACTATCTTCAAATGGCAAATCCGCTCTTAGTGTTAGACCTTCTACTAGATTGCATAGCAGTGTCTGAACCTTGTGACAAAAAAGCTGCTGTTCTTGCAAATGATGCAAACCACATTTGCATCATTTTTTACCTCCAATCGTGATGTTTACTCACAAACTGACACAGATTTTGAAAATAGCAGTGGGGCTGCTTGGCTGCATTCTCAGGTGTGACACGCAGTTACATTCGCGTCTGCCTTTTGAAAATTCTGCCCTATGTAGCACATATAAAATCCATAATGCATGGGGAACAGTGTGTAATGAAGCCATAATAAACAGAACACAACATTCCATCTCCCAATACCATTAACCTGATATCCAAACTATTAGTACTATTATTTTCTGATGTCAGAACAATGGTATTACGAGTTTGATATCGCTGGTTCCTATGGTAAAAACGATGTAATAGCTACTGCTGCTGCTATACTGGCAATAAACGTGTGCAAGCATGGCATGCTGAATTCAGGACAATTTAACTTTCATTGAAAATAAAATACTGGGCATAAATGCTCTTGCAATAAAATTCTACTGACCTCACATTCCTGTGTATGGGAGTTGTCCGCAAAGACAATAATGTAGATATTAACAAAAACACAACTGCAAATATTAACACCCAATCAGTATTTTTTTAAAGAATTAAGCATGACCAGGCATTCATTGTATTACCGTGAGTTACTCAAACCCTAGGGGGATCATGAGACATGAGGAAAGGTCAAGTAAACCGAACCCTGCAGTGCCTATAAATTATTACATTTAAAAATGTTATTTTTTTTAACTTCTTCCCTCCCAGAGCATATATATGAGTCAAAATGTTTTATGCTTAACCTTATTTAAAATGTCTGTTTAGAGCTGAATGATTTTATCGTTTGACAAAAGTCGGTGATTACAATGTGTGAAGTTGGGAAAATGTTGTTTCACAAAATACGTTATGTGGTTTCTTAACTTTGCACAGCGCAAGTAACACTTGCCATAGTTCTTCACTTAGACGCCTGTTTCACTCAACAGGAATTACACGTAGTTGCACTAAAGCAGCAAAGTTGCAGGCAAGGTGCCAGCCACACTGCATAGTTTTTCGGAGAGTGAGTAGCACTTTTGCTCACAAAGAACTCGCCAGAGTGCTACTTCATTATAAAGAAACCACTTTGCTCACAGAGAACTCACGCCACGTCTTACTTCATTAGAAGAAACCACTTTTCTCACAAGAACTTCGCCAAGTTTAGTTCATTAGAAGAAACCACTTTCCTCATAAAGAACTTTGTCAAGTGATACTTCATTAGAAGAACCCACTTTGTTCATGAAGAACTATGCCAAGTACTATTTCATTAGAAGAAAATGTTTTTATATATTTAGAAGCCCCCAACCGATTGTGCTCTCATCCCATCCTTGTACGTTATTCTCCCTGCCACCCTCTGCATAGAAAAAAACTCCCCTCAACAAAGTTTTCCACCAGCTGTAATATAATTAACCCCCTTCCCCACCCACGTACCAAAAAGATTCCCCCACCTCCTCCCACCCAACCAGACCCTGAAGATGAATAAGGATGACCCTCCCACCCCACTCAACCCTATTCTGGCCCCAACTCCCTTTTCTCCACCTCTGGACCCCCAAAAAAATCAATTTTGGTAGATCTGTAAAAGAAGAAAACCATCCCCAGTCCGGAGTATCCACACAAACATACAAAGAAGGCATCTCCCTTGGGCAGTTATTTAAGAAACATAATTAACAAAGGAAGTGCCTCTGTCCCCAATAATCACAGACAAAGAGAATGCTGAATAATCAGAAATACACGTGGCGTGATACCCAAGTATAAGACACAAACTACATATGACTATATGAGTATATATAGGAATATATAATGATCACTGATGATCCAAAAAGGTCCTCTTATCAGTGATATGGGTCAGAATACATGTGTATAAAATACATAAAAAAACATAACCTAGGTAAATGCATTATAGTGAAGTATAATGTATCATGCATGAGGAGTGTAAAACATAAATCATAACAGTAAAACAACATACAAGATGATGTAACATAAATTTATTTAATTGTGTTGACCCGGTAAGCCCACTGGGCCTACAAGCCCCTTTTTCAGGGGCGACGGGGGGTGGAATACAGATGGCAAGCAACTGAAATTGAACTAGATTAAGCTGTTGGTAGCATTTTTTTTTAGTGAATGGGAGAAAGTATATATTATATTATATATTAGCAGCAAAGCACATTCCTAGTACCACGCTTGTACAATGGGTACCTACATCGACATATTAGTGCAAATAGTAGTATCACAGTATAAGAGACCAGGAATACACTAATGTGTATGTGGGTTAGTAGATGCATAACCCATCACATAACATTTGCAAAGAAACAGAGAAACAGAGAAACACAGAATTTTTATTTTTTATTTTATTTATTTAAATCTCGGATTACAAATACCTTTGAGCTTAGGGCAGCTCATTTACAAAGGTTCCACGTCAAAGGAAAGGGTTACGATAAGGTAGGAGGTATAGACAACATTCATGGTATCAGCGGAGGTACAGACAACATTCATGGTATCATCGGAGCACAGCAAGTCAACTGGTAAATAAGTGGGAACAGTGCTACACACTCAAGATTACAAGCAAGCATAGAAAACCATAAGGTACATTTGAAGCGACACTGCTAGTCAGAGGTGGGGGGGAGGGGAAGTGTAAGGAGGGGGTAGGGGAGATGAGAGGGCAGAGTCCAGATAGAAAAGGGAAAGAAAATATGGCGGCCAGAGGCCTTGTCATAAGGTGAAAGGGAGGGGAGGCTAAGGTGGGAGAAGGGGTAAAAGAGGGGGAAAGGAGGGCGGATGAAGGGAAAGAAGATAAGGGAGAGTGGGTACCAGAGGGCCTGGACAGGTCCAGGAAAGGGGGGGGTCAGTGGGATAAGAGCAAGGAGGGGTGAGGTAAGGGAGGAGGTGGCAGGGGAAGGGGAAACTGTTCTGTCAGGAGAGGTGAAACAAACAGGAAGCCAAGTAAGAGCCTCAGAGAGGTGAAAAAAGTGGTATAAGGGTGTCTGCAAGTGGGAAACTAGGTGTAACAATCACAAGTCCTTTTGGTTAGGAGATGCTGACAAGCATACGTTTAAATTGGGACAGACTAGAAAGAATGTGACAGTAAATAAGAGCCTCCGGGCCCTCCCAGTCCGCCCATTTTTTTCTCTTTATTTTTTGCTGCAGACCTTTACTTGATCTACGGTGCCATCTCTTCCCCTCCGTTCCCCCTCGATTCCCTAGTGCCTATCCCAAGCTTTTTTGAACCCGACCACTGTTTCACCTCCGCTACCTCTGCTGAAAGGCTGTTCCAGGCATCCACCACCCTTTCTGTGAAGCACTTCCTCACATCCCTCCTGAATTTACCCCCCCTCCAGCGTCATAGCATTACCCTTGTTCTTGAGCCCTTTCTGCTCTGCAAAATACCACCCCCCCATGCCACATTAATCCTGTGAGATATTTAAAGGTCTCTGTCATATCCCCCTCCTATCCACCAGGGTGTACATATTTAGCTCCTTTAGCCTCTCCTCATAGACTTTTGATGCAGACCCTGCACCATTCTAGTAACCCTTCTCTGGGCCACCTCCACTCTGTCTATGTCCTTCCCGAGATGTGTCCTCCAGAACTGGACACATTATTCAAGTGAGGTCTTATCAGCGATCTGTATAGAGACAGCAACCACAACCCTCTTCCTGCTAGTGATGCCCCTTCCTGTGCACCCCAGCACCCACTAGCTCTATCGACTGCCTTGTCACCCTACCTGGCCTCTTTTAGGTCACCTGAAATGATTACTTCTAGGTCTCTTTTCTGCTTGGTCTTCATCAGTGTCACACAACCCATTTTGTACTCTGCTCCTGGGTTTCTATGGCCCAAGTGCACAATTCTGCACTTTTCTGCATTAAACCCAACTGCTATACCCTTGACCACTCCTCCAGTCTTTTCAGATCCCTACCCATCCTTTCCACCACCACCACCCCCATGGAGTATCCACTCTGTTGCAGATCTTGGTGTCATCCACAAAGAGGCAGACCTTCCCTCCAGTTCCTCTACTATGTCACTTATAAAGACACTAAAGAGGACTAGCCCCACCCATGATCCTGAGGCACCCTGCTGGTCACCCTCCCTTCCTCAGAGCGAACTCTGTTTACCACTACCCTCTGTGTCCTGTCCCTAATAGTATTTTACCAAAGTTACCACCTTAATAACACCCCCTAAGTTCCCCAACTTGTTTACCAGTCTCCTATGAGGAATGGTGTCAAAAGCCTTGCTGAAGTCCAGGTAGGCTACGTCCACCACCTCTCCCTTATCCTACACCTTGGTCACCCAAAGAAATCTATCAGATTTGTTTGTCATGACCCTATGAAACTATGCTGCCTTAGATCCTGTTATCTGTTGGATACTAGATATTCCATAATCCTTTCCTTTAACAGTGTTTCGTTTACTTACCCACCACCGATGTCAGGCTGACATGCCTATAGTTTCCACTTCCTCCCTGCTACCACTTTTGTGAAGTGAGACTACCTCTACCCTTCTCCAGTCCTCCTGGCCACACTGGTCTTTAACTAGATCTGCCAGAGGTGCAGTCAGTACCTCCCTGAGCACCCTTGGATGTACCCTGTTTGGTCCCATGGCTTTGTCTACCTTCAGGTTTGCTAGAGCTTGCCAGACTTTCTCCTCAGAAAATGGACTGGGTCCACTTCCTTCCTCCATCAATGCTCTTGGTGCCTTTTTGAGGTACCTCCTTCTACTGTAAAACTGAGCAGAAGTGTTTGTTCAAGATGTTTGCCTTCTTGATCCCTCCATACAGTCACCAGCTCCTTGATTAACTGTAAAACCCTCCCTTTGTCTTTCTTTTCATACTCATATACCTACAAATGTCTTGCAAAGCACAGCACTTTGTTTATAAAGCACACCATTCCTGTGGGCTGAGCACTGTACAATATACAGCACAATACCAGAGCAGTTACATACAAACCACAAGTATGAAAAGAATAACCACAAAATAAACCAGCAAAGATTAATATTACAACTCTGTCAAAATAATCATAAAAATAAAATAACTAGAATAAATAAAATGAAAATAGAAAATAAAATACTATAAATAGTCCCCTTTTGATACCCCCTGAGCTATTCTTTCCTCAGAAACGTTTGCGCCTTTGTGCTCCTTACAGCTTTGCCTGCCTCTCTCTTTTTTCCCAGATACACCTCCCAATCCTCCTCTCGCTGGGTCTCCTTATATCTTGTGAATGCTACCTTTTTAGCCTCTACTTTTTCCGCTACTTCTTTTGAGAACCATAGTGGCCTCCTCATTATTTTACTTTCGCTTACCTGCTTTATGTAGAGGTTCATTGCCTTCACTCTGCTCTCTTTTATTTTGGCCCACTTTTCCTCAACCTCCACCTCCTCCCCCCGGTCCTTTACTCCTGCCAGGTCATTCAGGCACTCACTCATCTTAGTAACATCATCCCTTCTGAAGCCAGGACCCTCACCTTTGTCTGGATGGATTCCGCAGCTGTTCCTACATTTTACCACCCTGTACGATGATTATTGGTCCCCAGCTATCCTTACATTGTACCACGCTGTACGATGATTATTGGTCCCCAACTGTTTTTACACTGTACCACGCTGTACGATGATTATTGGTCCCCAGCTATCCTTACATTGTACCACGCTGTACAATGATTAGTGGTCCCCAGTTGTTCTTACATTGTACCATGCTGTACAATGATTGATTATTTGTCCCCAGCTGTTCTTACATTGTACCACACTGTACGATGATTATTGGTCCCCAGCTGTTCTTACATTGTACCATGCCATACAATGATTGATTATTGGTCCCCAGCTGTTCTTACATTGTACCACTCTAGTACGATGATTATTGGTCCCAACTGTTCTACATTTGTTCACGCTATACGATAATTATTGGTCGCCAGCTGTTCTTACATTGTACCATGCTGTACAATGATTATTGGTCCCCAGCTGTTCTTGCATTGTACCACACTGTATGATCACCTCAACAAATACAACCTGCTTAGCAAGCAGCAACACAGCTTCTGGAAGGGACATAGAACCACTACTGCCCTCCTGGAACTCACCACACACATTCACTCCGCATTAGATAGAGGTCAAATCACAGGGGCTGTCTTCATTGATCTCACTAAGGCGTTCGACACAGTTAACCACCCGCTCCTGCTATCCACACTGACCAGCACTGGATTCTCTCAGGATACCCTTGGCTGGTTCTCTCACTACCTGTCTAACCGTTCCCAGCAGGTCAAAATTTGTAACACACTATCTAATAGGCTACCTGTCCTCTCTGGTGTCCCAGGGAGTCCGTCCTCAGACCACTACTGTTCAGCCTCTTTCTTAACTCCTCCCCAGTTCTTGCCCAGGGAACCTACTCCTCTATCACGGATGATGCTGTCCTTTACACCTCCAACTCTGACCCTTTGCAACTCCACCTCTCCTTCAATCCTCCTTTAGTGGCGCTGAAAATGGTTTGCCTCACAATGTCTTATCCGAACTATAACAAGACCAAGGTTATTTTATTTTCCCACCGCTCAACGCTACAAAGAACTTTGCCTCAAGTCCGAACTGCCAACTTGATCCTCTGGAGCAAGTGGACTCTTCAGATACCTGGGTAGTACCCTTGATCCTGCACTTACTTTCCACCGACATATCCACCTCTTATCAAATGCCCTCAATGTGCAGCTCGGGCTCCTGTGTCGCTTCAAACACTGCTTTACCCCAAGCGCATTGAGGCTTGCTGTCTCCTCCTCTGTCCTCCCTGCTAGACTATGGCTTGCTCGTCTATGGGGCAGCGAACACCTCGATCCTCCATAGACTTCATGTCTCCCTAAATAAAACCTGTTGTCTCACCCTGGGCCGTGACCGCCTAACTCACACATGCTCTCTTATACAATGATACCAGCTGGCTGAACCTTGACAACAGGATTAGGTTCCACACCTGCCTCTTGGCAAAAAATTGCCCTAGGCCTCTGCCCATAGGACTCACACCACTAATCCGACCGACCTGACACTTAAGCAAACTTGTAGCTCTGGAAAGCAACTTCTCTGTCCCTCACTGCCGTGCCTCCCAATTCCAAAGGTCCTATAGCTACAGAGCCCTTTCCTGGATGAACAGCCTGCCCACCCCACCTGCCAAAGAGATCAGACTTGGACCCTTCAAAACCTCTCTTAGAGACCTCCTACAGTCCTCACACCACTGCGACTGCCACTGAAACACCTCACACTATCTGTCCAACTAAGGCCACTGGCCGGCTTCTTCTACCCTACCTGCCCCAACCTGTGTCCCTCTAGCCTAGCTCTATACCTGTGTGCTATATGTACTGTGTGTTTGCACTAATTTTCCCTAGTTTTTCACTGTTAGCCTCACAATCGCTCCTGTAACAACCTATGTACTGATGTACTGCTATGTAACCTGTATGTCTCTGTATGTAAATTATGTGACGTGGAACCTTTGTAAAGGAGTCTCTGACTCAAAGGTATTTCCGAACCTCCAATAAAAATAAAAAAAAATAAATAAATATGATGATTATTGGTCCCCAGCTGTTCTTACATTGTACCACACTGTACAATGATTATTGGTCCCTAGCTGTTCTTACACTTTACCACACTGTACAATGATTATTGGTCCCCAGCTGTTCTTACACTGTACCACGCTGTACGATGATTATTGGTCCCCAGCTCTTCTTACACTGTACCACACTGTACGATGATTATTGGTCCCCAGCTGTTCTTACACTGTACCACACTGTACGATGATTATTGGTCCCCAGCTGTTCTTACACTGTACCACACTGTACAATGATTATTGGTCCCCAACTGTTCTTACACTGTGTACCACACTGTCTGATGATTATTGGTCCCCAGCTGTTCTTACACTGTACCACACTGTAATGATGATTATTGGTCCCCAGCTGTTCTTACACTGTACCACACTGTATAATGATTATTGTCCCCAGCTGTTCTTACACTGAAACATAGAAACATAGAATTTGACGGCAGATAAGGACCGCTGGGTCCACCTAGTCTGCCCATTTTCCCACCTAACAGATAAGCTGCAGATCCTAGTTAAACTTCCTCTTACTCCACCCCCTAGGACTGCCTTATGCCTGTCCTATGCATTCTTGAAGTCCCCACTGTTCTTGACTCACGAACTCCTCAGGAGGCTGTTCCATGCATCCACAACCCTCTCACTGAAAAATACTTCCTCACATTACCCTGAGCAGTCCCCCTCTATCTTCAAATTGTGCCCCTTGTTCTTGCACATCTCTTTTCTGGAAGATGCTACCCTCTTGGACTTTGTTAATTCCCTTGAGGTACTTGAAAGTTTCTATCATGTCCCTCTCTCCCTTCTTTCCTCAAGAGTATACATATTAAGCTCCTTTAGTCTTTCTTCGTATGTCTTCTGGTGCAGACCCTGCACCATTTTGGTTGCCCTCCTCGGGACAGCCTCCACTCTGTCTATGTCTTTGCAGAGATGGGGTCTCCAAAACTGCACACAGTACTCCAGATGGGGTCTCACCAACTGTCTGTACAGAGGGATAACAACTTCCTGTTTTCTACTACCACACTGTACGATGATTATTGGTCCCCAGCTGTTCTTACACTGTACCACGCTGTACGATGATTATTGGTCCCCAGCTGTTCTTACACTGTACCACACGGTACGATGATTATTGGTCCCTAGCTGTTCTTACACTGTACCACAAGATACGATGATTATTGGTCCCCAGCTGTTCTTACACTGTACGATGATTATTGGTCCCCAGCTGTTCTTACACTGTACCACGCTGTATGATGATTATTGGTCCCCAGCTGTTCTTACACTGTATCACGCTGTACAATGATTATTGGTCCCCAGCTGTTCTTACACTGTACCACACTGTATGATGATTATTGGTCCCCAGCTGTTCTTACACTGTACCACACTGTACAATGATTATTGGTCCCAGCTGTTCTTACACTGTACCATGCTGTACGATGATTACTGGTCCCCAGCTGTTCTTACACTGTACCACACGGTACGATGATTACTGGTCCCCAGCTGTTCTTACACTGTACGATGATTATTGGTCCCCAGCTGTTCTTACACTGTACCACACGGTACGATGATTATTGGTCCCCAGCTGTTCTTACACTGTACGATGATTATTGGTCCCCAGCTGTTCTTACACTGTACCACGCTGTATGATGATTATTGGTCCCCAGCTGTTCTTACACTGTACCATGCTGTACGATGATTATTGGTCCCCAGCTGTTCTTACACTGTACCACGCTGTACGATGATTATTGGTCCCCAGCTGTTCTTACATTGTACCACCCTGTACGATGATTATTGGTCCCCAGCTGTTCTTACATTGTACCACCCTGTACGATGATTATTGGTCCCCAGCTGTTCTTACATTGTACCACGCTGTACGATGATTATTGGTCCCAGCTGTTCTTACACTGTACCACGCTGTACGATGATTATTGGTCCCCAGCTGTTCTTACACTGTACCACGCTGTACGATGATTATTGGTCCCCAGCTGTTCTTACACTGTACCACCCTGTACGATGATTATTGGTCCTCAGCTGTTCTTACACTGTACCACCCTGTACGATGATTATTGGTCCCCAGCTGTTCTTACACTGTACCACCCTGTACGATGATTATTGGTCCCCAGCTGTTCTTACACTGTACCACCCTGTACGATGATTACTGGTCCCCAGCTGTTCTTACACTGTACCACCCTGTACGATGATTACTGGTCCCCAGCTGTTCTTACACTGTACCACGCTGTACGATGATTACTGGTCCCCAGCTGTTCTTACACTGTACCACGCTGTAATGATGATTATTGGTCCCAGCTGTTCTTACACTGTACCACGCTGTACGATGATTATTGGTCCTCAGATGTTCTTACACTGTACCACACTGTATGATGATTATTGGTCCCCAGCTGTTCTTACACTGTACCACGCTGTACGATGATTATTGGTCCCCAGCTGTTCTTACACTGTACCACGCTGTACGATGATTATTGGTCCCCAGCTGTTCTTACACTGTACCACACTGTAAAATGATTATGGCCCCAGCTGTTCTTACACTGTACCACACTGTATGATAAGTATTGGTCCCCAGCTGTTCTTACATTTGTACCACGCTGTCACGATGAGTATCGGTCCCAGCTGCTTTCCCATTGTCATCCGCTACACTGTTCCTATCTAGTTAGCACCAAATCCAATATTGCCCCATCACGTTGGGGTTCACTGACTAGTTGCCTGAGGAACATTCCCTGGAGGGAGTCCAGGATGTCCCTGCTTCTAGCTGCAGCAGGGAGGCCCCAATCTACAGAACATCTAGCAGATTGAAATCCCTCCCCAGCACTTTCCCTTTGTTAGTCATTTTGCATATTGCTTCCAACATTTCCTTATCTGAGTCCTCCCTTGTGCCGAAGGCCTGTAGATCAGCACAGGGTCATACTATTGCAAAACATTATGTCGCATGCATATACTGCACTGCCCAAACAGAGCAATATATGCCATGCAGCATAAGTCTTTTCTTGTGCGGGTGGCGCTGCCACCCACACGCCCCTGTTAAAGGGGGCTGCGCCCCCCAAACCTCCCCAACTAATATAACTAACTCCGGGGGGGGAGTTAACACAAATAATGCACAAAGTGCGAAAAAAAATAAAATTTCCATGTATCTGGGACAGGGAATCAAATTCGATCCCAAACACATAGCTTCCTTTCCTTGCTGCCAGTGGCTCACTGCATCAAGCCACGGCAGCTGCTCAGTGGAAGCCCATCCCAGCAGAGGTCTTATCCTCTGCCTGAGACAGTGAGAGGGTGCAGTACCGCACACAGATCCATTTGCGGTATTGCACTCTCTTGCTCAGTTGTACTGCACTGTTGCAGTTACGGGGTTTTGTCGTACGTTTAATAGCATACAACATTTTGACCCCGCAAGCTGTAGCTCACATCTGTCCGAATAGTGGCTGTATTTCCCAACTCGAGGGTGACCCACAGCACCTCTGCCTCCCTCCAAATTCTCTGTATTTCTGTTGCTTTTATGCTTTCCTTTACATAAAGCACCATTCCCCTTCCTTTCCTTCTTATCCTGTCCCTCCTGAACATTATGTAGTCAGGTATGACTATGTCCTATTCATGGCTGACAGTGCACCATGACATGGTAATGGCCCAGTATCCAGGTCAGCCTCTGCCGTGATGGCCTCTAGATCTGGTATCTTGTTTCCCAAACTTCTAGAATTATGGCCTTCCAGATTTTGTTAGCTCTCTGCTTGTTGCTTCCCTCTTTTACCTTTTGTGCCCCTTCCTCACCCTTTTTTTCTAACAGCTTCACCCTTCCTCCATTGTTAACCCCTTACTACCTTGATCTACTTGCTCTGTGGTGGGACCCTCACCCCTCGGGATTCCTCTACATATTATCTCAGCCTTGTGCTTCCCCTTCCTTCACCCCCCCCCGGCTCGTGTAAATACTCATAAAAGTAATGAGAACCATCCACTGAGAACTGTGGTTCCTTCCTGGATGGATGCAGGAAAAAAACTGCATATTCTCCGCTAATATTCACAATGTTTCCCCTCAGAAGGGAGTCAAATCCCCAATCGCTGCCTTAGGAAGCCAGTGCCTTATCCACTAGGCCTCCTAAACATAGACAATGATGGCAGAAAAAGACCAAAGGTCCATCCAGCCAGACTGAGTTCCCTATTCAGCCACGGGACCTATTGACCGTCCAGGATCCTAGCCCTCTCATCCTTACACCCATTATCCCTTTTCTGATGCCCCGAGCAACCACAATACCCTTCCTTCTGTCTCAGCCATGCTTAAAACCACTAACAGTTTTCACTCCCATCACCTTGGGCAGCCTGTTCTGCTGCTCCACCACCCTTTCTGTAAAATAGTGCCTCCTCACGTCTTTCCTGAACCTCCCTCCTGTTAGCTTCCATTCAAGACCATGCGACTGTGAACCAGTATTCAAATTAAATAGTTCCCTGCAGTGCATGCTGTTAATTCCTTTTAGGAATTTGACGGTCTCTGTCATACCTCCCCTTTGCCTTTTGGTTTCTGAGTGCTATAGCAACAAAGTTCATAAGGGTAGCCATGACCAGTTGGACGAATGCATTGACTAACACCTTCAACAACATAGTTACGTGTTAAAAAAAAAAAAACAGGGATAAGCAGAGGTAAAAGGAATGGTGATACTGGGAGGGGCAGGGAAACATGGGGTACTATATGGCCAAAAGCATATACAGAAATAAGTAAAAAGTCACAAAGGAGGTTTTTTTTATTTATATTTATTCATTTTAAGAAAAAGGAACACACCAAACAGCAGACAAGTTAATGGTACAAGGCAGTACAATAATGCAGCATCATATCTCTCATATTAGCTTCAGTATAACCAGAGTCCATTAACAGCTCATACATCAGGTGGGGCACCACCATAAATCTGTGGGGGGGGGGGGGTACTGCACCAGAAGATTCAAGGACATATATTTATACGTCCCCTGGAGCCAATCATTGTGATATAAGAGTGGTTTCATACGCATTCTGCTCCAGAGAGAACACAGAAGAGAAGCCGAACTATTCTGTCTGGAGCAGAAGACAAGTGAAACCACTCTTATACTGTAACAAGTGGCCACGGGGACATACATTGTAGATCAAGGCTGTTTTTTTTTTTTTTAAATCCATGAATAAAAAAAGTCCTGAATGTAGTTGTTTGTAGAGCTATGCCAGAGACACTCTTCTCGGAATTAGAGTGTCTCACGCGACAGGGGAAAGGAGCTCGCTGATTGGTTGGGAGAGCTCTATCTATAATAACTAACCAAGCTATTAGCTGTGGGAGAAAACTGGCATATTTTATATGGAACCATACCAGGATAGTTAAACCTGCTCTTTATGGCTACTATTCCAACAACACTAACACAGGAATGTTTAACCTCATTTCAGCATCTGCACAACACTTTAAACAACAGCAATCAGGAACTCCCTACAAAGAATATTTCTGTAGGGGAAGTGCATTCAAACTTCAGAAGTGCTGTCATTCCTAGTTTCTTCAAACTGGCAATGCAGTCAGCAGGATATCGTATTTTAACAGGAAAAACAAACAGAGTTGCGTTTTCAACTGTGGTTGCTCGGATTCTCTGGAATCCATTCCATTGGTACCATATCAGTATTCGGAACACCTGAGTCCAGTTCTGATTCTTTTCCATTTCCAACAGAGGCACTGGAATGGACTTGGATATACAGAATCAGAAATTCAGAATCCAACCCTGAACCTAATGTCCCAGGCTGCTATCAGAAACTTTGTCTCCCTTCCTCCTCCTCCTCCTCTTACCTTCTACCTGTGTACTGCAGTCCCTGGAATTCAAGTAAGGTGGCAGTTCAGGTCCTCTGCTCAACAACTTCTGTAATGATGATGATGATGATGCCCCGTGAGCGTCCCTGGCTTCCAGCAAGTCCAAGATCACCTCACAACACCCTTAGCCCCCAGCCCCCTAGTCCACTCCACTTCGAACTTGAACTGAAGCTGTGCAAGAGACACTCCCCCTACTAGTCGCAGCTGCCAACTGATGACTGACCAGTCCAATTGTCCATCCCAGTTAGACTGAGTGTAACATAGGCTGATGATCCTCCTTGAATTGACCAATAAATCCATAATCCAAGGCTTTTATTGAGTCCTCCCGCCCCCAAGTCCCAGTCCTGACCCACACCCACACTGTTTATTTTCCACCCCTAGACCCCATTGAACCATCCCCCTGACCATTTCTTTAAAGTTTGTTACCAAGTCTCCCCCAAGCTCGCCTGCATTCTCCCTGTTGCTAAACTGTCCCTGACTGGCTCGCACTCCTCCCCACTCAGTCGTTGCAATTGTTTTCTAGAGTTACCTGGGAGGTAGGGTGGACAACCAAAGCAAAGCCCTAGGAGCAGGCTCTGTCAGATGTCTTTTAATATGTGTCTTGTAGAGCCTGCCCCAAGGGCTTTGCTTAGGTTGGCAACCCTACCTCCCAGGTAACCCTGGGGAGAAATCAACAACTGAGTGGGGCACTGTAAATTGGTCAGGGACAGTTTGGCAGCAGCGTCCCCATGAGGTCTAGAAGTAGGGAGAAAACAGCATGGTTGTGAATAGAGACAGGGACTAGTAGACTCGGTCAGAACAAAGGACTCCATCAAAAGCCTTGGATTATTAATTATGGACTTACTGGTCTACTAGAGGAGGATCATCAGCTTGTGTTACATTCAGCCTGACTGGGATGGGCCAGTCGTCATCACAGACAGAAGTTTCTATCTGATTTCAGTTAAAAGAGCAGGTGTGCACTATAATTTTTCCAGCTCCTCCCAAACATATGTGGCAGCTAACTTGCTCCAGTGTTGAGGTATTAAAATACCATGCAGTGCAGTCAGTAAAATGTTACAACACACTAATTTGTACCCCAGGAAAAACAGAGCTGCTTCCTGAACCTACTGACACACCCGAGGCAGGCACCTGCAGCCCCTTTGTGATGTCAGAAAATGAGGGGCTGTGTGTGTCTCTGTTGACCTGTATGAGTGCAATTTTGCTATAGTTTTAGTAATATTTAGAGGTGTGATTTAGAAAATCAAAGTGACGCTTGAGTTACAGGGACTGCTGCTCAGCGGTCACATTTATTTATATCACAACTCTAAATATTACTAAAAGCTATAGAAAAATTATGCTCATACACGCCAATGGAGATACACACAGCCCTCATTTTCTGACATCACAAAAGGGGCTGTGGTGACTCGCCTGGGGGCGTATCAGCAGGTTCAGGAAGCAGCTTTGTTTTTCCTAGGGTACACATTAGGGGTCCTGTGACTTTTGCACTTGACTGAACCGCATGGACCTTTTAATACCCCTCAACACTGGAATAGGTCAGTTATCATATATGTTTGGGAGGGGCTGGAAGAATTCCAGTGCGCACCTGCTCTTTAAGGAAGTACCTTTGAATTATTGGGGGCCAGAGGCTAAGTGTGCTGAAAAGGTGAGGGGATTGGACAGGTTGGAGGGGTGAAAGGCTTGCTGCTAAGGACCGGGGGGAGGGCTATTTGACATGTGACCCAAGAAGGATTAAAGCCACCTGAGACACTCGGGATTATCACTACAGCCGTATGAGCCAGGGCTCCACCAAGCAACCACAGGTAAGGGGAGGGAGAGGGGCTTCACAAAATGTTTTTTCAGAATTCCGATTCTTGGCCTTCAATACTGAAACTCCATATTCTGACAAAAGCTCGGAATCAAAAGGATTCTGAATTTACCATTCAAAATCCGTGCAAACTTGTTTACAACTTACTGAGCGAGACAGTTGCGCTGTGCTATTTTGCTCTGAAACCCTGTCTACATTGGCAGAAACCTTGTGATCAACGTCATCATTATAAAAAAACACGACATTTGAAATACTATAAACTGTACAGTACTACTCACTCCAGGTTTTATGGAAGATGTCTAGGGGTCCCCAATGTTCGTAAAGGCATAATATTGGGGGGAAAAAAAGACAAATCCCCTACATAACCACCCCAATCCCAAGTCTGTCATAGGCTGTTGGTTAACTAGGATCTGCAGCTTATCCTCTAGGTAGGGAAATGAGCAGACTAGGTTGGCCAAGTGGTCCTTATCTGCTGTCAAAGTCTACGTTTCTATGTTTCTAAGTCGACTATTACAAGGAACCACTGAAATTAAAAGGTTAAACCTGGTTCTTAGTCCCCAGCTTCAGATAACTCAGCTTCATCCAGTGCAGTCCAGGGTCCACAGTGACACTCTAGCACCAGTTTCTCCACTTTTTCCTCACTTTCCTGGGTATGAATACTGGAAAGGTTTGCCTCCATAAATAATTTGGAGGCAGGCCAGAGCAGTGATGGACAATCCTCAAACTGCAAAGTTGTTGATGGAGAGGATCAAAAAGTTTTCTATGCAACCAAGTGGCATACAACCCACCTCAAAATTACCCCTCCATCTGAAAGGGATAGTTTGCCCAGGCCCATTGCAAGATAGTGCCCCATACTTCTGCCCCTAGTTACTACAAGGACAGTCTGAGGTGCTGCGGAGTTGACGTGGGTGGTTCGGAAACTGACTCTGTACACCCATTTGATGTCTGCTGGGTCTACTGCCTCTCTGAACAGTGTATCCACTAGGCAGGCCCTGACAGAAGGACCACAGATCTTCCCCTTCAACACCCTGAGGGAGGCCCACCACCCAGAGATTCATGGATCAAGCACTGTTCTCTAGCGATTCCTGCCTGGAATGCAAATGAGTGTTCTCGGTCGTGAATTTGCCTATGGAGGCCTCGGTCTTCATATAGCGGTCATTCACTTCTTTAGAGGAAGACACAGCCATTTCAGTGTTTCTGTCCTTGGCCCCCATTCTCTCCAAAATTCTCTCAATTTTTCCACCTATTTAATGGACTGTTTGCTGCATACAGTCCCATGGCACTATGCCAGGAATGCTGATTCTCAGTGACAGCCTGATTTTAGCTCAAAATATTTTCAACAAATGCCTTTTTAAACAAGAAATCATCAGCCCAGAAAGCCCAAACAGTGACAAAGTCACAGTAACACATAATCAATAGGCCACCACACAGCAACAAGCCACCTACCTTACCCTGGTGACAAAGACAACTCACAAAAGGCTCAAACTGCCTAACTACTGTATATTAAACAAAACGAGACCTACACAAGATGTGATTTATCACAGAACAGACATGCTGACTATCCTGTCCCCAACCAACATGAAATACACAAATCCCACACCTTCCTGTAGGCAACAATAACCTCGTTCTCAAACCATAAACTGTACACGAACAATATTTAAAAGATAGAAAAAATATGGAAAATGTTCATTTAGCTATGGGAGGTCCACACAGACACAGAACTGCTGCTGCCAGCATTCTAGGATCTTAACTGAATATATGAGAGTATGAGGTATAAATATACTTCATACAAAAGGAAAAAATAAACAGAAACTGGAAACTCTAGAAAAGAATTAAGCTGGCTGAAAATTTTATATCAGGTGTCCCATGAACCAAGACTAAACAACTTTTATTAGCTAAAATCAGTTTCATAAAATATCATCCTTGAGGCGGAGAAAATCATTTTATACACAACGCACAATATTATACTCTGGGTGACACACTGATGAAGTTATGGCTCTTCAATTACAAAAGGAGAAACAAAGCAAAATGATTTTTTTATCCTGGATGATCACAAACTATCACAACAGACCCCATAGAAATTAACAATGTATTTTACAGCTAGGATGGAAACCTATATCATTCTAAGCAAAACAATTATCCCAAAGCTATGGATAAATTTCTTTCAGAACTTAACTAACCACAATTACATCCAGATCAAAAGTTTCAGCTGGATGCCCCATTTACCATTGATGAGGTTCTGGCAACCATAAAAAACATGCCTCGGGTAAGGCACCAGGATTGAATGGTTTCCGCAGACTTCTGTAAACATTTTGCCACTTTGATAGCCAAACCTTTATTAGGTCTTTCTGAATATGCATTAAGAACTGGAAGATTACCACTGTCTTTTTTATGACGGTCTATGCTCAAAAGATAAAACCCAGGACTTGTCATCTCATATCACCCAGTATCACTTAATAATGACATGAACATTCTGGCTAAGCTTCTGGCTACCCATTTTGTCTGTACTGCACCCGCTTATGCTCTTTATGTCATCCTCACTGTAACACACCATTTGACTGGCTGTATGTTGTTTGTAATTGTGCTTCTTCCCTTTCCCTTCCCAGGGTTGCACCTGGAAATGAGCTTTGGCCCAGTGTGTCTCTCCCAATTACGAATTTTACATAAATCAAGCAATAAATAAACCAACCAACAAATAAGTAAATAAATATACCCAGTGAAAAAGTAGCTCACAGTCTCATTTAACTCAATCAAAATAGCTTTATAAAAAAAATAGGAAATTGGGGGCGAACACCAGAAGACTTATAAACATAACCCCTGGAGTGCTTTGATGCCTGTAAACATCAGGAGGCCCTTGTTCTTGATTTAGACACAGAGGAGGCCTTTGATCAGGTTGAATGGGACTATGCGATACATAGAGAATAAAGGTTGGGGAAGTATGTACAGTAATATGAGAATTTAATGAACAACCGAGGTGCAGGATGCCATATAAACCCCGAGGGTGAAGCTCAAGGGGTTTATTAAAAGCATCCTACACCGAGGGTGTGCATTAAATTCTCATATGCACACTTTACATCTTTTTTATAATTGCTGATCAGCAATTTTTTTTCCATCTGGAGTCCTGTGAGGGAGGCAGGCACGCAACACACACACACACACACACATATACACACACACAGTTTCTCTTTCTGTTCCTCCATCTTTCTCAACAGGTGATTTTTTTTATTCTTTTTTATATATATATTTTATTTTTACTTTTTCCAAACAGTTGTAGAATGAAGTCACGGTCGGGGAGGGTCACGCTTACCTCAGTCAGCCACGGAGCCGTTCCTGCAGGCAGTGGGTTTGTCTTCAGGCTGGCAAACTGAAGGATCAACCAGATATGAGGTTTTTTTTTTGTTTATTCAAGGGTAGGATCAACCAGATGGGAAAAAATAAAATGATCTGCAATGGCCAGACTGTTGTTGCAGCAGCTCCTTTGCGGCAATTTCTTGGTAACAGATATAAGGCACTGCCATATTTGTGGAACTGTTCAGCCCACCCTCTCCTATAGAGGGCTGTGGGTTCAGTTCCCACATCTGGCACTTGGGTTAATATCCCAGTACTGACACTGTAATGCAGCATGAGACGGGTGCTGCATTTCTGAGGTGCCGCCTTTCGGATAAGACGTTAAACCGAGGTCCCATCTGCCTGGATTGGTGGTAGTTCAGGTGGATGTTAAAGATCCCATGGCACTTATCGAAAAGAGTAGGGGAATTTCCCCGGTGTCCTGGCCAAATTTCCCTCATTCACTAAAAATACCACCAACAGCATACCTCTCAACCTTTTGTCCCCCAAATGTGGAACATTGCCTCTCAGAATGTGGAACAAATGAGCAAAATGTGGAACACTTAATCAAATCTTAACCTAGGAGGCTCAGAACACTGTTAAAAGGTTTGCATTTATGTTCAGAAAGTCTGTTCTTAATTGAATTATATATTTTTTGCATCATTTACTATAGATTTTTGCTTTGAAATGTTAATATGGAATGTGGAACAAGTCCTCACAATGTGGAACAGGGAGCTTTTGAAGTAAAATGAGGAACGTTCCTCATAATGTGGTACAGTTGAGAGGTATGACCAACAGCTTAATCTGGTTCAAGGTCAGTTGGCATTCATCTGTATCCCCCCTCCACAGGGTCGTGCCTGAAAATAGGCAGGATTTGTCTAGTGCGCTTACCCGGTCAACAAAAGCTAAATAAAAAATAAATAAATAAATAAAAATAGTTATGAGCCAATGAGGAAGCAGTCAGTGTTGATGGGCACAGCGTGTGAATGCCGTAATAACCCGCAGGTTATTACAACAAATATCAACTCGGTCAGCCTATTGAAAAAATTGCTGACCAGTAATTATAGGTGTTTAAAAAATTTGAATTCAGCGAAACATATATTAACTGTACAAAAATGTTATACACTTCACAAAAAGCAGTTGTTCAAACTAATAGCAAAAGGGGCCTATGCATGAATGCCTATGTGCCGCATAACAGCAGCATGCAGGCATTCCTAAAACTGAATGTCGCACAGCAGTGACCTGTGCACCCCGGCGGCATTCAATATGGGTATGCTGGATCCCCCAGCTGGCCATGTGGCACCGTGCCGGGGTGGTCCAGGGCATGCCTCATGCTGCGCCCGTGCCAGAAAGTGGGCAGGGGGCATACCCCATGCAGCAACTGTGCCAGGGGTGGGCCAGGGCATGCCTCACACCAGCGCCGTGCCAGGGAGTGGGCAGAGGCATGCACTCACGTGGTGCCGTGCCAGGGGTGGGCAGGGGCATGCCTCACGTGGTGCCGTGCCAGGGTGGGCGGGGCATGCCTCACAGCGGCGCCGTGCCAGGGGTGGGCAGGGGCATGCCTCCGCTGCGCCGTGCCAGGAGTGGGCCGGGGCATGCCTCATCTGCTGCGCGCGCCGTGCAGGGTGGGTCAGCGGCATGCCTCATGCTGCGCCATGCCAGGGTGGGCAGGGCATGCCTCATGCTGCGCCATGCTAGGGGTGGGCCAGGGCATGCCTCATGCTGCTCCATGCCAGGGGTATGCCTCATGCTGCGCTGTGCCAGGGACATGCCTCATGCTGCGCCGTGCCAGGGGTGGGCCGGGGGCATGCCTCATGCTGCGCCATGCCAGGGGTGGGCCAGGGGCATGCCTCATGCTGCGCCATGCCAGAGGTGGGCCAGGGGCATGCCTCATGCTGCGCCGTGCCAGGGATGGGCCAAGGGCATGCCTCATGCTGCACCGTGCCAGGGGTGGGCCAGGGGCATGCCTCATGCTGCACCATGCCAGGGGTGGGCCAGGGGCATGCCTCATGCTGCGCACATTCATTAAGGGGTACAGAGCTGGCCAGGGCTATGCCACCTTCACAACACGCCAATGCAGGAAAAAGGCTCGTGATTTAATTGCATGGAATGATACACCAGTTCACCGCAATTTTGGATTCAGACCCTCTGTTTCGGACAAGGGCATTCAGATTTGGGAAACTGTGGGTATTCAAAATCTAGTTGATTTACAACTCCAGAAAAATTTGACATTCCAAGACACCAATTTTTAGATATTTATAACTTTGACATCACATTACATCCTGTAAGCTTTCTCTTTATGATGACATATTAACTTTTCAATACCCAAATCTCAAGCCTCTCTCAGCCCGCTATCATTTATTAAAGAATTACAATCCTTTTAAACTTTTTTTGGTAATATATTTATGAATTTTATAAATTATATACAAAAAGAAAAATCTGCATGTAGATGGTCTCCAGTCCAACACATTTGGGAGAAGCAATATTAATAATAATTATACTAAACAAAAATAGACTTCCTTCTGGGCAGCATGCACTCTTTTAATTAATTCAGGTCTATGGTTCATTTATTATCTAATTCCCCCTACTCATACTTTACAATTAAGAAAGTTTTAATATGCAGGAGAGATACCACTACTAAACCCACTTTTTTTTTTTCTAAATCCAAAATTACCAAAATAACTCAGAAAGAGAAAGAAGAAATGGATACTAATTAATATGACTAAAAGTCTCTCAATCATTTTATTCCATCATCTCTTGGGCAACAGCAGAATATTCCTTATCAGATAATGTAGGAGATTCCCCTTCCTTTTCTGATTCTGATTCATACTGAGAATGACTAAACATGACCAACTGATCCACCTCAAAAAAAATATAGGTATGTTGCTTGTAAATAATATGAACTTTTGCAAGAGTAAGCATCTGAAAGGTCGCACCAAGTTCAAGAACTTCCTGCCTATAGTTCAAGAACTTCCTACGCCGCTGCTGTGTTTGATATGAAAAGTCTGGATAAATGAAAAAACTATGCGCTTTGTATGTAAGTGTCCCCTTTAATGAAGATAGTTTAATCAGCAGATTCCTGTCAGAATCAAAAGCAAAGCTAATCATCACGGTACCTTTCATTTCTTCTTGCGACTTCTTGTTATGTATCCTATATGCTTTGATGATAAATGGGAGATTCTCCCTAGGCAAATCAAAAACTTCAACAAAAATATCTTGATAAGATCCTGAGGGTTCTCAAAATCTGCATCCAAGCTATTTGGCAGACCCACCGATCTCAGATTCTTGTACTGCACCTGATTCTCCAGAGTTCAACTTTCCTATGTAAATTATATGTTTCTTTAAGCTGAGCTGCGTTAGTAGTCTCCAGGGCAAGCAGTTTGTTAATTTCTTAGTCTTCTATGCAGTTTACTTTATATTCTCCTCCATTTTCTCTTTATTGTTTTTAAACTCCTTCTGCAGAAAATCCAGCTTCGCATTGAAAGCGTCTTGCTTTTGTTCCTGGCATTCCAGCACTGCAAGAACCCTATCTATAGATTTTCCAAGTGTCTCCAAGTGTAGTTTGCAGCACTTTCCCCTTGATAAGCACTTTGCAATGCTGCCATTCCTTGGTTCTCCAAATCAGACTTTAACTTTAACTTAGTTTGCTGCCCAGTTGTCGGATCAAAATAGGTCAATAAATTCTTCTCTGTCACCCCCTGAGAATCACAAACAGATAAGTTCTTAATTTTAGCAAGTGGTAGTAGACTCTCTCACTGTTCAAGCTGAATTGGGGCTAACTCTGAGGCGGCAACGCCAAAATGCTCACTGCTTCTCGGGCTGATATCTGGCCACAAAAAAACGTTTCTTCAAAGGTCACACATTAGGTGAGGCAAACTCCTCGCTAGAGGAAGATGTAGCTCTATGCTTTCTCTCATCGGACACTAGCCTCAAGCAATCTTAAGCACTATACAGACCAGTGAAGTATAGCAAAATACCAGAGCTCCTCATAGTGCGTCCACTCATACAGCCGCCATATTGCAATCCTTTTAAACGTAATCAACTCAAAGCCAGATGGGAACAGCATTTGGGAAATTAATCTAAGTGAAGAGGACTGGGCAGGAAAATTGGCTCATCCTTTACAAGAATTCCACTTCTCAAAACTGCAGAAGATCCAAGTTAACCTCATGCACAGACTCTATCTCACACATTCCAGATTGCACAAATGTAATCCACATTTGAATGAAAACTGTCCCAGATGCTTCAACGACCCAGGTTCTTTTATTCATATGTTCCTGACTTGTAAGGAACTCACCAAACTTTGGGTTTCCATCTTTGAGGTTATGGAGCAATCTACAGCTATTAAATTGACTCCAGATCTCCTGCCAATTCTGTTCGGCTGGAATTTAAGAGACTACAATTGCTTAGAAGAACAAAGAAAACTTTCATCTCTTGGTATTCTAATGGCAAAAAAGTGTATATTAATAGTCTGGAAAAGACAGTAATCCTCCACGATTAGAGTCTGTTTTAATTTCATGTTCGGCCTCTGTAAGTTGGAAAGAATTCATTAGTATTGTAAGGACCAAGCTGACATTTTTGAGGCAATCAGGGAAGCTTTGAAACTGTACACTGGGGCAAGTTTATTATGTTAAACACTTCTGCACTCCTTAAAAGTAGATTTGTAGGCCCCAAATAATGCTAGTCTAAATCTTAGCTTAAACCTCTGTTCCAGAACAGGTATAATTCACTGATTTTCTTCTTTTTTTTTTGCTACATGTTTTCAACTTGTATCTAATGTTAGAATAATATAGGGTGACATTTTCCCACTCAAGAATGTAAAGCTCACCCGCATGCTATGTTTGAGTTGTGATACTTTTATTTGTATATGTGCCGCCTTTGATTAAGTAAATCTTGAAAAAAAAGACTGGAGTGGTGGTGATCTGTCACCAGTGGAGTCCACGATGGATCGGTGCTCAGACCATTGCTTTTCAGTGCCTTCATCAATTACATTAGGGATGGGATTCATGCCAAAATTTGCTTATTCACAGTCGACACCAAGCTCTGTGGGAAGGTGGACACAGCAGAAGGGGTACAGGGCCTACAAGAAGATCTAGAAAAGCTGGAGAAGTGGTCCGAGTTTGGCAACTTGGCGTAAATGCACAGAAGTGCAAGGTTCTGCACATTGGAGCCAAGAACTTGAGGACTGAGTATAGTCTGGGAGGTGTCCGGGTATCTGTATCTGAGGAGGAGGAAGGACCTGGGGATGATCATCACTAGTGACCTGAAGTACTCCATGCAATGTAGGAAAATAGCAGCTAAGGCAAATAAAATGCTGGGCTGCATTGCCAGGAGGATCAGCAGTAGGCAAAAGATGGTGATACTGCCCTGGTACAGGTCACTAATGAGGTCACACATGTAGTACAGTGTGCATTACTGATGCCCATACCTTAAAAAGGACATAAACCTGCTGGAGATGGTCCAGAGCAGAGCAACCAAGATGATCAAGGGCCTACAAGGTAGGACATATGAAGAGAAGTTTGGAGGCCAGAAACATGTACTCTCTGGAAGAGAGGAGAGAGAAAGGAGACATGATTGAGACCTTCAAGTATCTGAAGGAAATGAATACGGTGGACAAGGATGGTCTCCTCCAGCTCAATGGAAACTGGAACACAAGGAGACACAGTCAATTTGGAGGGGGAATGTTTAGGGGAGAGGCTAGGAGGCACTTCCTCATGGAGAGGGCGGTGGCAAACTGGAATGGCATTCCTGAGGAGGCAACTTCAAGAGGGGCTGGGATAGGCATAAGGGGAAAATAATGGTCAAGGAGCAGATGGAGGGGAAGAACTAGTCCGGGAGTGGGGATAGGGTCATTAGCGGAGAATGTGGACCCTGCAATACGTTCAGTCTCATTAGACCTAATGACCTTATTTTTCAGGCTTCCTCATATGTTAGTATGTGATCAGTCCAGCACTCACTGAAATTGACGATGCCTCTTTGAGGAAGGGTGCATTCCCCACTGCCTTGAAAGAGGCAGTGGTATGACTACTACTAAAGAAGGCTTCTTTAACTCTTGACGAATCTATGAATGTTAGACCTATCTCTAACTTGCCTTTCTAGGCAAAGTTATTGAGAAAGTGATGGCAGTGCGGCTAAGAGAGCACCTGGAGGAATTTTCCATTTTGAGCCATTCCAATCTGGTATTCCTCCTCTTCATAGCACTGAGACTGCCCTGGTGAGGGTTTTAAATAATCTGTCCCTTGTGAGGGACTATGGAGAGGTTTCTTTCCTGGTCCTTTTGAATTTGTGCTCCGCAAATGACAATGTTTTATTTATTTGGTTTATTTGAAAATGTTTCACTAAGGCATACTGAGCTACAATAGCTCATTTCCAGATGCATTCTGGGGGAAGGGAAAGGGGATACAATATTGAATACAGAATACGAGAAGTATACATAGAGCTAAATCTGTACAGAAAACAGAGTAACAGCCATTTGACTCACCTTGGCTGCTCCGGGGCCCACAGGGTAGTTCTGAACACACCTCTGAGGGGGCCGGCCTTGGTTCTGCAGTGAAGGCTCATTTAGCGTGGTGCCACCACCTGGGGTAATGGCAAGGGAATCCTGTGGATAAAGAACAGGTTACCACCCCTGGGAAATAGTACCCTGCCCCAACAATATGTTCCCCACACAAATTACAACACTATTGCCCCACACACCCCCAGCAGCACTCTTCAATAACACAGGGACAGTGAATAAAATGCAAACAGTAACCTTATTTATTGGGGAGGGTGAACAAGGAGGAGAATATCAAACACAATTCACTCTGGGCACAATACCTTCCCAGCATCACCCTTCTCACCAACCCCTGGGTGCACCCAGTTTGTTCCTGTGCAGTGGTGCCAGCCTGGGGTCTTTCGTCAGGGCCCAGTAGAACACAACACATGTTGGATTGATTATCTTATACTGGCAGACTTGAGAGTCTCTTAATAGAGGTGGAATGATTCCACCCAGACTCTTACCTAACTAGCTAACTAAAAGACTCCCAGAGCCACAGCTTGGGGTACTCGCAGTTTGCAGTCCACTCTGGGGGTTCACAGCCAGTTGTGTTGCATGGTACCATGGAGGTTCTGACGTAGGTGGTGCACCACTGGTGGGGAAAATAAACTGGATGGCTCCAGTGATGATGACCTTCACCTGCCTGGCCTTGCCAACTTCACCTACAGGCCTTTGTATACAGACTTCACACAGGCAGGCCTGTTTCATCCTTCAACACGGTGTGTAGATGTATTCAGTCAGGGAACCAAGATTGCTTATGTGATGGATGCTGCACTGGTAAACCTCGGGGTTCTTTACTCGGAGTGGTGAAGGAACTGTCTCACTACCAAGCGCAGCGACACCCTCAGCAGGTGGGATGGCGAGGGCGCTTGAGGTCGAATGGGGTTGGGCTGGTGGAATCACCCGACAAGGAGGCAGGAGTCGTACACAGAGACTGGATGAAGCAAAGGCGTTTATTAGACAGAAGGGGACGGAGGACATGGTCGTACAGGAACATACCCACCACAAAAACAGTAGGGAGTATGGACAGTATTATGGATATCTAAACAGTAACAACTAAACTCTAAAATGTCTAAACTCTAGTTATTATTCTCTATGGGTGCACCACGGCCATTGCCACTATACTCCTAAAATTCCTTAGCAGTATCCTGTAAGAGCAACTAGTACATAGGCGAAATCAGGTGTTCTTCACTAACCTCAATACAATATTTGGTTCTACAATGACCATCCAATTCTCACAAAGTCCAAATGTCTGTCATCTTCGTGTGTGCCGTCTTTCTTCGTTGGTAGCTACAAGGGAAATAAAACAGAACTGTAAAACCCTAATCACAATTCCCAGCAAGGACCTAGTTAAGGCCACTGGGGTGGTGAGAGGTTTGGTAAACAGACCATATGTTTCTTCGGAAAAAGCCCACTCTCTCCAAGGCTGCCGGAATGCAGAACCAGAACAACTGGTTCCTGAGATAACACACTGAAAAACAAAGGGTTTCTCAGCCAAAACCTACTTCCAGGGTTGCCAAGGACGAAGATAGATCAAGACCTACGTGGCGATGAATCCAAAGGAGGACTACCACGACCTGACTGATGCTGCAGCACTCCAAGGGCCAGCTAAACTCAGAAGGAACTCTGAAAAGACCAGGAACCATAAGAATCTGAAGAGATGATGGTTAACTCTGCAATCCTAGGATCAGGAACTAACACAAAACAAAGAAACGGCGGATGCGTTCCGTACTGGGCTTCGACGGACTCGACTTTCGGCGAACGACTAGGAGGGGCGCAGACTAGGTTCTCCAGGATGAGCTCACTGTTCTGTAGAGGGCGACCAACTTCGGGACATCTGGAACAGGAACCATATGGAATGACACTGGCACGGCTGTCGTGATGCGTTTTTGAGCACATACCTTCAAGCTGTGAAAACAAGCTGGCCGGGTATGACTTATGAATGGCGTGGGCGTGATGAGCTGATGGATGATCCCACAAGAGTGAAGAATGCTGACAGGGCGTCTTCTTCTGAGTAGAGACTGATTCGAGTAGTGGTATTACTGACCACACTATGGGACTGCAGTGTGGTAGAAGATTGAGACTGTCTTCATACAGTAGTAACCATATAACTGAAAAATGCCCAGAGAACTGTGGATGATGCAATAATTTGCTGGGGAAAGGGCAAATTATAAACTTAGGGTAATTATTACTGATGAGGCCAATATCCAGGTGCTTAGAGCAATAGTTCAGGTACTTAGGGCAATAGTTCAGGTACTTTGGGTAATAGTTCAGATACTTAGGGCAATAGCCATGGCATAAGCAGTACAGTAGTTACAGTAGCTTCACAGTATGAGGCAAATGAACACTCTTAGATGAACCCCTGTTCCTACATGTAGGGTCTTCCTGAATAGGATCTCTTCCTGGGCGTCATGGCTAAGGCCTCCCTTAGTACCACTAGACTGGCTTGCCCACAATTACATGCCAGGGCCTCCTTTAGTACCACTAGACTGGCTTGCCCTATTACGCTAGGCCGGGCCTCCCTTTAGTACCACTAGGCTGGCTTGCCCTATTCGCTGGGCGGGGCCTCCCTTTAGTACCACTAGGCTGGCTTGCCCCTATTATGCTAGGCCAGGGCCTCCTTTAGTACCAAGCTTTACCTCGGGCCTGGCCCTACCAAGACTTGGGCCTGGTGCCCCACTCTATGGGCCTGGTGCCCCACCTTGAGTGGGCCTGGTGCCCCACTTCCTATTGGGCCTGGTGCCTCACCGTGAATTGGGCCTGGTGCCCCACTTCCTATTGGGCCTGGTGTCCCCTTCCTATTGGGCCTGGTGCCCCACCTTAAATTGGGCCTGGTGCCTCACCTTGAATTGGGCCTGGTGCCCCACTTTAGATTGGGCCTGGTGACTCTCCCTGAAATGGGCCTGGTGCCCTCTCTGAAACTGGGCCTGAATTGCCCCTTTAAATCTCGAAATGGCCACGAGTGGCAGGGCCCCTTTAATTTCTCAGGCTCCCGAGAGCTGCTGCCCTCATTCGGCAGGTTGCACGCCTTTAATCCGCCCCTATGAATATTCAAGGCACTATCTCGGGCCTGGCTTACTAGCCCCTCCTTTGGGCGTTGCTGCTCCCCGCCTGGTCACGCCCCTAAATGAATAATGAAATATGGGTCCTTTTGACCCACTTTTCCTTGCGGCACTCAGCCGCTCCTCTAAGTGCCTTCTGTGTGCTTCGGAAATAAAATAAACCAATTCCCCTGTAATAGGCGGTCAGCACGTAGCGTGTGCTGCCGCTGACTCACCGCTCCGACGAGCTGCTGGAGGGCTAAAGACGGTCTCGGGAGGCGGGCAGTAAGCTGGCAGTGGGAGGGAGCTCTGCAGGCACCTGGGGGTATGACTTAGGGCCTCAGACGGCCGACAAGGAAATGGTTGCGATCGGCTCTTCTATGCCGCCAGCGAGGGACCGAAGTAAACTATATTTAAACTGAATTGGGGGCAAAACAAATAACCGACGGGGCTCACCAGCCCAAACGGTCGAACCAGATGGCTTCTCTTTCTTCGTGGTGCCCCGATGGCACCACCGACCCTGCCACACAATGACAGGGCAAACCAGCAGCTACTAGACGTTTTCACTAGCTGGAGCTTGAGCAGGCACACAGAATAGTCCTCGGGGAACGACTTCAACCCATCAGGTAAGCCCCCCTGGTTCCCCTTAACTTTCTGTGTCCTTTCTTCTCCATAGCTAGCAGGAACTACCCAGAAAAACTGTTTTATTGTTTTAAAAACAAACCTTCAGGTTCTAGAGTGTTTGGATTGGAATGCTGTGCATGAGCAGCTCAGCACAGCATTCCATCCAAGCCATTGTTATTTGTGCTGCAATTACATCTACTTTTTGACACGGATTTTAAGTGCACAAGGCACTTTTCTACTATTTACAGTGTTTCCCTTTACAAGGAGGGGAATCTTTACTTTTAGGGGCCCTTTGTCATTGCATGCTGCTGCCCACACCTCTGCAGACACCCTGGGTACCTGTAAACCCCTAGTTTATCTACTGATTCCCCTTTTCTGTAGTGCCCCTAACTTTGAGGCATTACACTTATGTTCCCTAAACCCTTTCCAAAGCATGCAGGACCACCTTCAGGACCAACGTAGGGCAGCAGTGCTTCCATAGTCTTAAAACCTACAACCCCTCACCTTGAGCATACTTTCACAGCAGGCTGGGTCCTGTCGCAGCTTGGATCAACACTTGCAGATTCTCCCCTGGCTGAAATGTCCACTTCACTTAAGGACTTCTGTGGCGTGGGAGCAGGGTCATTATCAAGTCCACAGCCCATCTTTTATTTTCACAGTTCAAACTGAAGTTCAGATTAGCTGGGCTGCTATAAAACTCTCGTTTCTCTTCCTGTTTCAGTCTCACAAGCAGCTACTTTTCTTCCTGCACTCAGCTTGGCAGATGGAAGTAGGCAGGATTTGCACAGCCAGTTAGACTGTATTCATGAGAGCAGTCTCTCCTCTCACATCCACCCTGTAGTTCCTCTTGACCGCCAACCTCTTTTTGGCACCAAAAAACAGCCTTATGTTTCCCCTGAGCAGCCTCCCTATCATTGGCTGCAACTCCCCAGGTGATCTCCAGGCTGCCTCTGGGTATTTTCCAGCAGCAATCAGTTTGTAGTTCTTTAGGGAGCTGCCAAATTGTCTTCCTGGCAGGCTCCCTGAAGTCCGGCTCCTGATTATTTAATTTAGCCTGTTAACACCACAGCTGCTTGGAGAACGCCTGGCAGAGGGTCGTAGGGCCATAGCCCTACCAGGTAAGCCCAAATTGTGGGGCTTACACACTGCCCTGGCTGAATGCTTGGTGTCCCGACAAGCCACTCTATTAACAAACATTTTAACAAGCACTTTTCTAACTAGACACCTGATTCCTAACTAACACCAACAATAATCACATATTCATCACATTATGCATCCCACCATTGATATCTGTTCAAACAGCACAGGTAAACTATATACAAGTAACTACAGGTATGCACATACACCTTCCCACCCCATCCATGGGCGACACTGTGGGGATAAAGAACAGAAACCACAGGCTTGTGAATAACATGGAGGGAAGGTCAGAAGAGGCACCCAGGGTATCACATAAGTTTGACAATGGGCCTGGGCTGTCTTGCCATCCTCCTAGGCAAGCTGTGTCAGGTACAGTAAGGGAATCTCCCAGGCATAATGGACAACCCCATCTGGCTGGGTTCTACAGTCCACATCGGGGCCTGGTCAGGTACAGCTACACGACTTTGATCCTGCTCCAGGGCTGGACAAGAGCAGGGCAAGGGGTGGCCAGTGCATCAACCACAGGTTCGAAAGGGGCCCCAGTCATTGTCATTGTCCATATCAATGTCCACATCGGGCTCTTGCATAAGGATCACAGGCCCCTTTTTAGAAATGAAGGGCAGGGCATTTGGATTCAATGAGAACTGAGAGTCTGGAGGGTTGGTGCTGGTGAATGGAGGTGAGTTTTGACAGTACCATTCCCACGAGGACTGAGGTATCTCAGGACTTGGCTCACAAGGACAAAGTTCAAACTCCTCCTCCTCACTTTCTTCAGAAGCACTGCTGGCAGGCCACTCAGGAGGCTCAGATGGACCAGTGTTCAGGTTCAATGTGGTCCTCTCAGGGGACATATCTACAGCAGAATCACTTCTGTGAGTCTTCTTAGAAAGTGCAGTTGGACCAGTATTCAGGTTCAATGTGTTCTTTTCAAGAGGCATGGATGGGCTTGGGCTTTGTTGTCTTTTCTGAGCAGCTTGACTACGTTTCGTGGGCCATCTTACATCTAGAAGTTTAGGACCAGGGGCAAGGTCAAGCATAATCTTGCCAATGGGGAGTAGGTGGTTTCGGTGGACAGTCTTTCCTAGACCCTGGCCTTGCTCTTGCTTGATTAGGTACACTGGCAATTCCAATCCAAAATAAATTCTCACCATTACTAGCAGAAAAAACTGAGTTATTACTAAATACAATAGATGATCTTAATGCAACATTGACAGAAATGTGTTCTGAGAATGAGATAATTGCTTCTGTTAACTCATCAAATATATTACAAATGGGTGAAACTAATATAGGAATAATAAGATCTATCACAGAGACAGAAGAGTGTTGGCTAGATATTTCAGAACAAAGTCCACAGACTGCTCCATCTCCCTTCAATTTAGCCACTGCAAATTCCAGTATACCCAACAGCGACCACGATAATGACAAACTAAGTGACACTAATAAAATACAAAGACAGGTTATAGTCCTGGGGATTCCATCATTAAATATACGGACAGATACATTTGTAAGAGGGACAAGACCAGGTCGCCCTGTAAGCAGAATACTTGTCTAGTGGGCCTTACCTGGTTACAAAGACTAAAATAAATAAAATACCATGTGTTCGAGTTTTAGGCGTGCTTGGATTAGGGACATTGATCAAATTGCCCGAACATCATTTAAAGCACAGATAACAATCCCTAGCAGTAATTCATGTGGGAACCAATGACATTACTAAATTTACAGTTGATAACATTAAACAAGACTTTGCCCAAGTAGCCAGCACCCTTAGGCAGAACAGATGTGAAATCTGCTTTTCCGAAATTCTCCCAGTTCCAAGAGCAAACAAGACCAAGCAGAACAAAATAAAACAAATTAATGAATGGCTCCGTAAATGGTACCTTCAGGAAAAAATCAAATGTATTACACACTGGGAGAAATTTTCAGGAGGCAACAGTCTCTACTGCTGGGATGGTCTCCATCTTAGCAAAAGGGGGGCAGCAGTACTAGGAAAATCTGTTGCAAATACAATCGAGGCCACTTTAAACTAAACACGAGGGGGCAAACAGGGAAGGCTTCTAATTACATTGTACAGGAATCAAACACATAAGATCCTGGTAGCTAATACCAGAAGCCTTAATGTTCTGAAGGTCTCTGAACTGACAGAGATATTAATAAACAAGGAAATTGACATTGCAGCTATATCAGAAACCTGGTGGGACAATACCCATAATTGGTATACCAGTATTCCAGGTTATTCACTTTTCCACAAAAATAGGAATAATAAAAAAGGGGGACGTGTATGTTTATCCGTTTCCAATAAAATTAAGACAACGGAATATCTGTTAAATAACATCAGAATTAGAGGGGATTTGTGTTACAACAACCAAAAGGAAAACATTTTTTATTAGCGAATTATTACAGACCACCTTCTGCTGATTTAAATTATGATAATCAGTTAATTTCAGAAATTAAACAGTTAACTTCAAACTGATATAATAGTAGTTGGGGACTTTAACCTCCCAGGAATTGACTGGGAAAATCTAGCCACAAAATCAACTCTGGAGGGTCAGTTTGTGGATTCTTTTGTTGAATACGGATTAGAACAAATGGTACATAAACCAACTAGGGGCTCTAATATCCTTGACCTACTACTGACCAATATAGCTTCTGAGTTAACTAACCTTGAAATTAGAGGACCGATAGGAAATAGCGATCATAATACTATATTGTTCAATGTTAACAAACAAAAAGTCAGTATGGGCAGAGTTAAGTATAGTTACAACTACAATAAAGCTGATCATATCAAAATAGATAAGGCATTAAAGGGATATAATTAGGAAATTCTGTTTAAAGGAAGTCTTCCATAGTTTCACACCAAAATTTTGCCAGCTCCTTATGTGTAACTGTTGTGTGCTACCCAGTTGCCAGCAGTCCTATTGCTGTCCAAATCTAGATTATAAATAAAAATATACAGCCCCCAAAAGTTATCAATGTGTTTGTCCTCCATTTTACCATCAATGTTGCTGGAGGATAATGTCATCAGAGCAACAGATAATGGTGCTGCATTAAATGCAGTTCCACCAGTAAACCAAACCCACAATGTTTGGTTCCCCACTTGAGTAATGAAGGAACCCTTTAAGTATTGTGCACATCCTGAAGTGCATGTCTAATAGGGACTAGGACTATGTGAGTGTGATGCAGCACTGATTTGAGGTATATACAGTATTCATATAAGGAAGTGCCTGTATGTGTTGTGTTACTGTTTCTGTTAGCAAAAACAGTTTACCCAATAAATGACTCTGGGTACAACAAGAGTTTTAAGTGGTAATACACAGCTGTTGCATTATGTTGTGTGTGTGTTAGCATTTTCTGTTTTGATTGATATCAGCAGAGAGAAACAACCTTGCAAATAGGCCCCTTTCCCTTGTAACTAAGCAGTCAGTGATTGTATGGCTGCTGTAAGGTAATAAAGAATTCAGCTATAACAAGGAATAGGTTACCAGGAAAGCACCAGCTGCATATGGTAAAAGGTAATCTTAGTGGTTAAAGCACAAGTACTGGGGGACTCTGGTTCAAATCCTACTAGAGTCCCTTACTCTCTAACCCTAAGAAGTTCCCTAACTCACTGGAAACTGTGATGGCCCTCAGGTCCATGACTTTGAAAGTGCCCAAAGTCCCATTATAAATCATTAACAGTGATATGAGAGCTACAGCACTTCACTTTCAAGGTACTAAGGATAAGCTGTGGCTGCCCCCCGCTTTGTAATGCCAGCATTTGAAGTAGGATGTCCCTCACAAATCAGATGCTACACCTCAGCTGTTGTAGGTAAAGAAACTAATCAGTCTCAGTGTTGTAGTGCTCTGTATTTGCTTAGCTCACTCCTCCCATGTCCTATGCATTCTGTGTCCTGGTATTTCCAGTCAGAAACTCAGATTTAAGGAGCATTTGAAATGTAAAACAATACACTTTATAAAATAAATGATCTAGCTCTCCACTTTCAGACTGCTGAAAGGGGATGTGTATAAATCAGTCTTGTGTGATCCTTTGGCAAACTGCCCAGGCTCACCTTGTAATGAATCTTCTCAAGGGTGTTCACCTGGTTCAATACAGAGTGACTGATTGACTGCTCGATTGATTGATTGGTTGGTTGATTGGCTGATTGACTGATTCAGTCTACTGCTTTCCATAACATGTTACAACTGTCTCACAGAGAGAAATGAGCAGTACAAAGAAACAGCTTTTGTTTCCTGTGAATAAAATACTGTTAGATGTATTATTTGCTCTACACATATAGTATTAAGTCTACAAGTACTACTCCCTGTGTGAGTTGCACGAGAGAACTGCCTTGAGTCATTGCAAACTTAAACTAAAATCAGGATAGACAGCATTGATACTCTTAAGTTTTGTTCTGCACTGTTGCTGCAGTGACATCATGGAATGGGAGGGGCTGTATTACAAGTGACTCATTTGCATGTAAATGGAGGCTTGCTTGACATTTTACTACCTTGTGTCAGAGCCTCAAACTCTAGATATGTGTTGCAACAGAAGAAATGGCTGATCTCTTATTGACATACATAAAGTACTTGATGTAATATATAATAAATACATCAGACATATCCAAATCATAAATATACAGGAGCCTTCTCCTTTAAGGACCTGAATATACACCAATGTTGGCTACTATTTAAATCAATTATTACCTAATTAGAAGAATTGATGTTCCTGTTAAAAAAACACATAACAAAGGTAAGATACCATCATGGCTAACTAATCCAGTCAGAACTGAAACTGATATTAAAGAAAAAGCATTTTCAAAAATGAAGAAGTCTCAGAGTTCTTCAAATATCTCCAGATACAAAATTTAATTGAAAAAAAAAAAAACTAAAAATTTGATTAGGAAGGAAAGACGAAAGGTTGAATTTATGTTGACATTAACCAAAAACCCAAAAGCTTTTTTTCATATATTAATAATAATAAACAATTATGTTCCAACTCAATTGTACTACAGATAATGGGAAGGAATGCTCTAATCCATTGGATACAAGTAATAAATTTAATAAATTCTTTGGCTCAGTATTCAATGTAGATCCTAAGGTGGTGCACAAAAATATAGATAAATCATTAGCTTCCATAATCACTATGGATGAGGTAGTTAAAACAATTAAGGACTTACGTGCTGATTCGGCTTCAGGACCAGATGGTATTAATCCAGGTTAATAAAATACAATCCATTCAATTTCACATCCCTTAAAATAATGTTTAACAGCTCACTACAGCAAGGAAGTATACCAACTGATTGGAAGCAAGCTGTGGTCATCCCAACTTATAAAAAAGGGAAATAGGAAGGAAGTCGAAAACTATAGACCCATCAGTCTTACGCTCATGGTCTGCAAGACCATGGAAAGAATTTAAGAACAGAACTGAATTAGAGATGGACTGCAAAGGATTAAAAGATCTAAAACAACATGGATTTATTAAAGGGAGATCATGCACCACAAACCTTATTAGCTTCTATGAAAAAGTATGTAATTCACTAGATAGGGGTATACCAGTGGATGTCATATATTTGGACTTTAAAAAGGCATTCGATAAAGTCTCACATTATAGCCTGGTGAAAAAAATTAGTGATATGAAATTCGACCAACATATTATATCATGGATATCAGAATGGTTAACCAATAGATCCCAAGTTGTTGGAATCCAAAATGTCCACTCAAACCCAATCACTGTGTCAAGTGGGGTTCCCAGGGTTCAGTATTGGGCCCCACTTTGTTTAGAATATACCTATCAGAGCTCCATGAGGGTACTGCTGGTCACATCAGCAAATTCGCTGATGATACCAAATTAAGTGGAGAAGTATATACTAATGAAAACATATCAGCATTACGAAATGATATTATAACCTTAGCAAATTGGACAAAAAATAACAATATGTTCTTTAATGAGGAAAAATGTGTAGTGATGCATTTAGGACCTAGAAACCAGAATATAAAATAGTACCTAAATAATAGACAAATTAAACATGTTAACACTGAAAAAGACCTAGGCATCTTGATTAATGATCAACTATTACCTGGAGACCATTGTAGACAAATTACCCTTAGGTCTCATTATATTTTGAATTCCATCAAAGAGCATTTATTAGTAGACATGAAACCTGTATCCTACCTCTCTATAACTCATACATCAGACCACATCTGGACTATGGAGCAGCCTTCTGGTCACCTTATCTGACTAGGATTAGGAGGTTGCTGGAGGGTGTCCAGAGAAGGACAATGAATTTGATCCCTAGATTAAGAAATTTACTGTATATAGATAGATGTAGAGAACTGAATTAGTATAATTTAGAGGTAAGACGCAGAGAGGAGATCTACTAATGTTGTTCAAAATACTTCAAGATAAACAACTAATGAAGGAATGTGGGATAAGGTATGCTAATAAACCAAACATACTTAGATGTAATAAGCATCAGTTATTTGTTCCTAGGGCAACCATGAACAAAAGGAAATATTTATTTTCTATCAGAGCAATAAAACTTTGGAATAAACTTCTCCAGTCAATAGTTAGTTCAAAAAATATTAACAATTTAAGATCATTTTAGCTAAATATATCCTGGGTACCTAATCAAACATCCCACAAGGCGTGGGGAGGTAAACTCGATGGGTCATATGGCCTTCTTTTACCTTAAACATACCATGTAAACCATGTAATTCTGGCAGCTTCTCAACCACAATGTGACTTTCTGGGGCCCACCGATCTTGAAGCTTGTGTTTGCCTTGCAACCCCAAGTTTCAAAGCAGAACACGATCTCCCACTTGCAACTCTTGATCATGAACTCGGTGGTCATACCTCTGCTTGTTACTCGATTACTACGACTGCCGCTTCAGGGCTCAGCTAGTATGTGTTTTAAGTTGCTCTCTTAACTGATGGGTATACTCCAGGTAGGTTCAGTGGGATGTGCCGTCAGCGGACACACCAAAACAAAGATCAATGGGCAGCCAGGCTTCATGACCAAACATGAGGTAGAAAAGAGAGCGTTGGGTGGCATCATTCTTGGTGCAATTGTATGCACGCACCAGATAGCTTACTTTCTGACTCCAGTTTGCTTTGTCGGCTGGGTCCAGGGTACCCAACATGTTCAGCAGAGTTCGGTTGAAGCGCTCGGGTTGAGGGTCTCCCTGGGGGTGGTACGGTGTGGTGTGAGATTTCTTTATACCATACATGGCCAAGAACTCTTTCACCAGTCGACTTTCAAAATCTCGGCCTTGATCAGAGTAAACTCTCTTTGGGATGCCATAGTGCTGTACAAACTGCTGCAACACTTTGACCAGAGTGCTAGCCTTTTGATCTTTGGTGGGAAATGCCTGGGTGTACCGGGTATAGTGATCAGTAATAACTAGAATATTACCTGTGTTTTTCCTGTCAGGCTCAAGGGATGAAAAATTCATGCAGACTAGGTTTAGGGGCCCACTGGTACTAATGCTGACTAGAGGGCAGCTTCGCTTTCGCAGGATTTTCCTCTGTATACACTGCAAGCAGCTTTTATTACAGTGTTTTTCTACATAAGTCTTCATGCGGGGCCAGTAAAACCGTGCTCTGCACAGATCTAGGATGCGTTCATAACCCAGATGACCCATGTCATCGTGCAGAGACTTTAGGACTATATCACGGTACTCCTGTGGCAATACCAGCTGAAACTTGAAACATCCAGGATTGTCTTTGTCATGTACCTTTCGCAGTAACAGTCCATCTTTTAGAACTAGTTTTCCCCATTCTCTCAACAGGCGTTTGGTGTCAGGGTGATGGCTGTGCACTTGGTCAGCTGAATGTCTCTTTTCAAGGGCCCAGATTAGGTCTTGGATAACAGGGTCATCTCTCTGTACCTGCCATAGTTCAGGCTTACTGGGTTAGGGCAGTGAAGACATGTCCAGCCCAGTGAAATTCAGATACCGTGGATAGCTTCAGAGAGGGCCCCAGCCCCAGCATATCTATGGATCTGGTGGGGTTCACAACTGGATCATCAGCAGGCAAGACAAACTTGGAACACAACACTTGAACCACAGCACCCTCAATTTGAATGGGGGTCAGAGCATCACCATGCAGGCATCTTGACAAAGCATCAGCGTCTATGTTATTCGTGCAATTTGATACTCAAAGCTGAAATTATAGGTGGGAGAGAAGAGACCATCGGTGCCTGCAGCATCCAGTTTAGCTGTTGTGGTGACATAGGTCAGGGGTTGTTGTTTGTTCTGACCGTAAAGGAACCCCATACAGGTATTCATGGAACTTGTCGGTCAGGGCTCACTTTAATGCTAGGAATTCCAGTTTATGCCAGGTAGTTTCTTTAAGAAGGTGTCAAACTAAAGCTAGCAAATGCCACTGGCCTATGCCCTTCGGGATATTCCAGAAACAGCACAGCCCCCAAGTCATTTAAACTGGCATCAGTGTGGAGAACATAAGGTTTGTTAGGGTCAGCAAATGCCAAAACAGGGGCCTCACTTAATCTCCTAATAATCTCCCAGAAAGCAGCTTCGCACTCAGGGGTCCACCATTCTCCAAAAGGTTCACCAACTTGCAAGTACTCCTTTGCCGAGCTTGTCCTGGCCCCTTCGGCTCTCTTCTTCTGCTTAGTTTCATTTCATTTTTATTTCCTAACTGGGTTGGGACAACTGGGCCAAAGCCCTTTTTCAGGTCCAACCCAGACAAACAACAAAAGTACAGAGGACACAAAATACAAAATACAGAACACAAAATACAAAAAAGCAATACATATGTATGCAGGAACTACATCTATCAAGAACAGGTACAATTTAACAATGATAACAAGTACTTTTTAAATCTAAATTTAAAAGCTGAGTACGATTTAACTTATTTCAAAGAAAGGGGTAGATCATTCCATATTATAGGAGCTTGACAAGCAAAAGAGCATAAACCATAATTATTATTAATTATGCATAATTATTAGTTGGGGGATAACCTTGCATCACATCATTAAGTGGGTGTACCACCATCAAGTAGTCCTTTATGAAGTGACAGTAGTAGCCACAGAACTCCAAAAAAGACTGCAGGGCCCTTAAGTTGGTGGGCCTAGGCCAGGTGGTGAGGGACTTCTCTTTAGCTGGATCAGTTTGCCCGCCTTCTGCTGAGACGATGTGCCCCACATACTTGACCGCTAGCTGGTAGAACTGTCACTTGTCAATTAATACCTTCAGGCCAAACTCTTCCAGTTGATCCAGAACCTTCATTAACGGGTCTTGTGTTCTTCCAGGGTGTGACCGAATATGATCAAGCCATCTAGGTAGACAATAACTCGAGCAAGTTCATATCCCCTCAGTCTTCTCCATCAAGCACCGGAAAGTGGCTGGTGCTCAGAGAAACCCAACGGGCAAACAAAAGCTCTTTTTCTTTGTCCTCCTCCGCCATGGGGATTTGATAATAGCCACCCAGAGATCCAACACAGAGAACAACTGGCTCCCAGACAGGCTGGCCAAGGCATCTTCTACCCAGAGCATGGTGTACTGGTCCGGGATGGCCTTCTTGTTTAGTGTGCGATAGTCTATGCACATCCTCACGGCTCCGCTCTTGTTCTGGGCCACTACAATGGGGGAGGCATAAGTGTTCCAGGACTCAGTTATTATGCCGGCATCCAATAACTCCTGCAGGTGTTGCTGTATATCTTCAATGTTGCCTGGGGCCAACCTCTGAGACCTCTCTCAGAAAGGCTGCTCATCCTTCAGATGAGTCCAATGCTTTTCGCCTTCCACACACCCCATGTCCCACTCATGCAGCGAAAAGACCTTTCACCACTTGGCCAATTTTTGACTTAGGCTCCAATGGTAAATAGCAGGTATAGGGGAATCACCAAACTTGAACAGATTTTGATCTATCTCTTCTTCAGTGGCTACCGTCAGGTTCACTGCAATTACACTGTCACACCGGTAGAGACTTGCCAATACTTGGCCCTTTCGGATGACTCTGGGTTTCCCTGATTCATTTTGGATCCTCACCATAACACACCTGGCCCAGGGTGTATCTGGAGGGGGCAGCACTGCTCTTTGCACCAGCAGCCCCTTGGGAAAACTGTCAGGGGGTGGAGCATCGATGATGAAGGTATGTCCTTGGAGTGGCTGAGCAAACTGCGCAATTCCCACAACTCGGCACTCTGAACTTGTAGGCAGAATCAACTCTTTTCCATACACTTCGCACACTACACCACACTCTCTTCCACAGTTGTTTTGCACTAGCCACAGTCAAGCCCACTTTCTTTACCACAGCTTTTACCAGAGGGTTCACTAGCTCACCAGTCCCACCTCTTTTGGTACACATTTTTGCCAGCCTCCTGAGCATATCAGCATTTGTCCCAATTAATACTGGTGTGTCGGTCATCCCTTGTGGCTCCAGGCATATCAAAGCCAAAGTCTCCATGGTGGGGTGCTGTTCCGGACCCTTCGAGATGAAAGCTATTCGTACCAGGCAATAACTATCATAGGGGTAATTTGAACTACCTATCCCCCACAGTGACAAACCAGACAGGGGCAGGAGGAGCAAATGCTGCAAATGTCTGTTATAGAAAGTCTGGTGAATGATGGTGACCTGTGACCCACTATCCAGGAGAGCAAAACAAGGCACTCCCTCCAGCAAGATTTATGCATTAGCCGGGCCAATGAGGCTGGGTGACACCCGCTAGTGGGGGAATCTGGGGTCAGTCCACTTGGTGGAGCAATGCAATGGCTGGGACCAGGTAGCTCCATTACTGGTTCCCACTGACACTTCAATGGTCCATCCGCCATTGTTTTTCAGCCACTGAGGATTTTCAGCACCGAGGCAACCACGTCAGTATGACCATCTTGTCTGCATTCAAACAAAACCAGTCCTCTCGAGACCCGAGGGTATTCAAGGTCTAGGCCTGGAGGCAGAATATTGAGCAGACTGCCGGCTAGACTCAGACACAATAACACTTTGCAAGGGCCGGGACTCCCTGCCAGCTGCAAGGCCTTCACAGTCTTTTATTTCTCAGAACTCTGCCATAGTAGGGGTGGGAGGTGTTTCTCTCATTCCTTTGAAGTCCTGCACACAATCTCTTAACTCTTTCAGCACGTTCCCCAACTCCAAGGAGCAAGGCTGTTCTGCAGGGTTTATGGTTTGGGGTCTCAGGGTGACACTGGTAGCTTGGACGTCTGCAGCGAGTTGACAACATCTTCCTGAGCTTCCTACTTCACCTCGTCCAACAACTGCTTGAAAGACGGGGGGTTTCTTTCCAATCCCTTAATCGGAGGGAGATTAGAGTTAATCAGGAGTGCACAGCCCCCCTAAGGATCTGGTCAAGTCTCATCTTAGCTACTTGCTCTGGGTTCTCTCCACCATCCTCTGAAATCTTGCACACCATAGCCTCCACCCTGGTGATGTACTGCGACAACTTTTCGCCATACTGCTGCATGGTGCTCCTCAATTGAAACAGGATGGCCTCTTTCTTCTTGACAACTCCAAAGGTGCTTTTCAAAATGGCTACATGCTCATCTGCGGTACAGTTAGGCTGGCTGGACGTAGGGACCGAACCACATCCAAAGCCATGCCTTTTAAGCTTTCAACAACTGTCTTGCATTTTCCTCATCTGAACACCTCCAGACTTGGACCATTTGGGTGGCCTGACTTATCCAGGACTCAAAGTCATCTTCCCAGCTGGTGGCAATTGCCCCTGAGAAGGTACGCAGCTGTCTGTACTGCTCATACGGTGCCACTCACAGGGGGTCACTCCACTGGACTGCTCTATAGGGGAGGGCCCCCCTCCCGGGAACATAGTCAGAAGGTCTTTCAAGGACTTCCCTTCATTAGCGAGCAGGGAGTCCAGTTTAGCTTTAAACCTCCCTGGATCATGGGGCAGGGGGTTCTTGGGGGGTGAACTACCAGGAGGTGGACTAACCTGATTCCCTCTCTTCAGCACCACCCATTTCTCCTGAAACCCTTCCAGTGTCACAGTAGGGGGTAGGTCAACAGCACCTAAATCCTTGTCCATCTCTATTATTAACTCCCTAAGACCAGTGCTGGGGTCCTTGGTCACCCTTTGAATTTTCATTCTCCCACACTCTGTCAGGGCTCCATCTAATACTTCCAATATAAAGTCTTTTGTCCATCCCCCAGTCACATTCTTTAACAGCAGCAGCCTCTGGGGGTCAAGGCCTTCAAATGCACACCAGTCCTCTACTTCCTGGAATGCCATTTCATTAATCTCAACCCTGGGGGGGGGGCACCAAAATTTTCAAACTGCAATTTCAGGGATAACCTCTAGGGGCAGCACATCCCAGCAGTGCCTCCACTTGTAACAGCCCTTTGACTCACCTTGTGCTGCCCGGGCCCTCAGGATAGTTAACACCTCTGAGGTCCAGCCTGGTTCTGCAGTGACAGCTCATGCGGCGTGGTGCCTCTACATGGGGTAATGGCGAGGAATCCTGCGATAAAGAACTGGTCACCACCCCAGGAAATAGTACCCTGTCCCAACAATATGTTTCCACACAAATTATAGTTTCACACTATTGCCCCACACACCCCTGCAGCACTCTTTCAATAACAGAGGGATAGTGAATAAAATGCAAACAGTAACCTTATTTATTGGGGAGAGGGAACAAGGAGGAGAATATTTTATTTATTTATTTATCAAGTCTAGGATTACAAATACCTTTGAGCCATGGCTCTTTCACAAAGGTTCCACGTCAGAGAAATACAAATTATGGGGAACATCAAGACAGGCATTACAACAATGTGGACATTGCAAACAGAGTACAGATTAATACAGTTCAAGGGTAGCATTGTAACAAGGCAGCCAGCGGCATTTGTCAGAGAAAATAGACAACAGATAAGAAGTGCCAGAGTCATAGGGAGAGGGAAGAGGGTGGGGGAGAAGGAATGTAGGAAGGGTGGCAAGAGGGTGAAAAGTGCAGCATTGGGTATACCAAGATGTGAGGGTAGAATCCAGTGAGGAGGGGAGGGGGGACCACTAGAGCAGGAAGGGAAGTGGAGAAACAAGGTTAAGTTGGGCAGTCACAGGAGCTGTTGGTAGTGAGACAGTCCCGGAGCCTAGTTTTAAACATACCAATAGTTGGGGCAGAGGAGATGGTTGGGCTGAGGCCATTGAACCAGAGTGGCGCTCGATAAGCAAAAGAGTGTTGTCCCTGTGAAGTGTGACAGTGGGGGACTTTCAGTAGCTGTAGCGTGGATCTCCTAAGGCACCATTTGTTAATTCGGTGTTGTTACAGAGTTGAGACCCTAGAAGGTGCAAGGCCAAGGTAGATTTTTTCACCATGGAGCAGGTGAGAAACTTTGCGGTTTGATAGTTGGAGCCAGCCGGTCTGAGTGTACAGGTCACATGTGTGGGTGAGACGGTGAGCACCAGTGATGAGCCGACATGCTTTATTTAAGGTAGTTGAGAGGCATCTAAGGGTTGTGGTTGTGGCCGAGCCATAAATGATGAGACCATAGTCTATTACAGAGATCACAGAGCTCAGGACTGCAAACTTCAAAGCTACTGGCGTGAAGTGTGGTCTGTGTTTGTAGAGGAGACCAAGCCGTGTATTAGCAGCTGTAGCTACATTATCTACATGAAGTCCATAGGAGAGATTAGGGTCAAGCTGTATCCCTAAGTATCTGAAGGACCCCACCTGATCTAGAGTGTTCCCCTGGGTGGTGGAGATAGCCAAGTGGTGTAGCTTGTGTGGGTTATGAGAGCTGCAGAAGAGCATAGATTTGGTTTTCTTGTCATTGAGGACCAGTTTATGATTAAGAAACCATGTCTCTACAGAACTGAAACCAAGTTGAAGGTTGTGTTGAAGAGTTGCAGGATCTTTGTGGGTGGAGAATACAACAGCATCATCAGCATATAGTATGATCTGCTCAGAGTAGTGGTAAGGGAGGGGAGTTTAAGAAAAGGCTAAAAAGGAGGGGTCCCAGTATGGATCCCTGTGGGACACCCGAGCGAACAGGCAGGGTGTTAGAAAGAGTGTCCACAATTTTTTACTCTCTGTGACTGGTTTTCTAAGTAGCTTTTAAACCAGAAAGAAAAGTCAGGTGTTAGCCCGGCATTCAGTAGTTGGTGTATTAATAATCCATGGTGTACTGTATCGAAGGCCTTGGAGAGGTCGACGAAAACAGCCCCTGTGAGAAGGCCATTGTCAAGGGATTTGTGCAAAGCTCCAGTGAACTCAAGAAGGGCTGTGGTGGTGCTGTGACCTTTCCGGAAGCCGTGTTGTTGTGGACAAGGTATATTGTATTTATCCAAGTGGTCGGTAAGTTGATCAGCCACGATGCACTCAAGTGCCTTAGAGAGTGGGGGCAGTATGGAGATAGGGCGATAATTTGAGTGAATCGTCTTGTCCCCACTTTTATGGATGGGTGTCACGGTGGCTGTTTTCCATAGGTCCGGGAATTTTCCACAGCTGAGAGAGAGGTTCAGGATTTTTGTTAATGGATGAATTACCTCATCGAGGGTGAGCAAAAGAAGCTTAAGGTCCAGGGTGTCGCTACTAGATCTAGATTTAGAGATAGCTGCAGTAATATAGCGGCGAGCTTCATTCAGCCTTACCTTCCTGAAGTAGAAGAGGGAATGGTTAGACTGAGGGGCTGAGGTATTTGGGAGTAGGCCCTGTTTTTGAAAAAGTCATGGGGTAGAACAGCACTAAGGTCTGAAAAAGCCGTGTTAAAGATGTTTGCGATCACCTTGGGGTCAAGGGTTGAGGATCCATCAACCATTAACATGGCCATAGAGGTTTTTGGCTGCTTCCCTGTGACATCCTTGATATTGTCCCAGAAAGCACGACCATTTCCCCATGTATTGGTGAGAGCATCTTTGTAATAGGTGGATTTCATTAGCCGTATGGCTTTTGTGCAGGCATTTCATGCTTGTTTGTAATTTTGATGTCCAGTTGTTTGCCAGTGGCCCTGGCAACTGCCCAGAGGTGATCCCTTAGTTTCAGCTGTGAGAGAAGAGCCATGGGTGACCCATGGGTTAGAGAGAGATTTTGTTTTGCCTTTAGCAGGGGCAAAGAGGTCGTGAGACTTTGTTGAAAATTGAGATGAAGTGATCAAGAGCTGGTTAACATCTGTTGCTTCATAGATGGGTAGCCAGTCTTGTAGAAGCAGGTGTTGTTTGAGATGTGGAAGTTTTCACGAGGAAGGACTCTGCTAGCGATAATTTTGGGAGGGGCTTAAGGAATTTGTTAGACCATGCACACATGACTGGGGAGTGGTCACTGAGTGAGTCTGGGAGAATGGTCATAAGAAATCCTTGTGGGGTGAGTGGTGAGGACCCAATCCAAGAGGGTACTGGTGCCAGTCTTGTAGTTAATCCTAGTAGGGAGTTTACCATTTGTGTGAGGTTAGCAGCTGAGATGTAGTCTTTATAGGCACTGGCACGCGATGCTAACCAGTTTATGTTGAAACCCCCTAGTAGAATAAGTTCAGTTTCGGGAGGATGTGAGTTGATAAAGTTTAGGACGTCGTTGAATCCATGTTTAGGGTCCCTGGGTGGGATATATACGGAGACAATAGTCAGAGCTTTATGGTTGGGACCTAGGATGATTTTTATTGGCAGAATCTGGGCTGAGGCAGAAAGTGATGGAGTTGCTACAGGGTGCCAAGACAGGGAGTCTTTGATATAGATTGCGCAACCACCGCCTTTTTTGGATATCCGTCCAGCCTGTGAACACTGTAGCCCTGTATTGTTACTGCTGAGTCAGGAACTTTAGGTGTCAGCCAAGTTTCCACCACTGCAAGGATGTCAGGGTTGTGTTGGCATATGAAGGCTTGGAGTGCATCCAGCTTTGGTAGTAGGCTGCAGATATTAATGGTTGCAAGGATAAGGGCACCTGGAGTTTGTGTGTGGCCTGAGCTTCTAGGGCCAGGATTGGGATGGACGCTGCCTGAGATGAGAAGGAGGAGGAGCAGGAGTTTTAAGGAGCAGAGTCAGCTCTTTGAGAGATAGTTCTGATTGTTGTTTCCTGGAGTAGAAGTTGCAAGGTTCCAGGCGTGTGTCCCATATGGACTGCAAGGTGATACAGTGTAGAGAGGTGGCCACACTTGTTGAGAGTAGTGGTCGTGTTAAGTAAGCAGGAATATCAAGCGGTGCACCAAGCACAAGTCTCGAGTGGAAGTGGAGAGTTCCCTTGGAGTTGCAGTGGAAACCAGAGTAGAGGGTGGCGGGGTGGGGTGGGGTGGGGGTGGCTAGGACCAGGGAGAGAGAAGAGGGGGGCCAGGGCAAGGAGGAGGAGGAGAGGCGAGAGAAAGGCAGAGAGAGCCCACATGGCTTACGTACTAGATAAAGAGATAGAGATATAGCCCTCTAGTGGTGAGAGGATATAATCTGCTAATGGAAATGTCAACTAGAGACACAGAGGGAGATACAGTAGTTAGAGGTGTGTTCAGCAGGAGATAGTATGGGCCACTTGGAAATCAGCTTCCACTGGTACCAAATCCAAAAGTCAGGGCTAGTACCTTGCAGTACAGAGGATTTCTGAAAACTGTTTAGGTTCCAGAAATTGAGGGTCCGTGGCCTGGTCAAACACAATTCACTCTAGGCACAATACCTTCCTCAGTATCAACCTTCTCACCACCCCTGGGTGCATACAGATTGTCCCAGTGCAGTGATGCAGGCCTAGAGTCTTTCGTCGGGTCCCAGCTGAACACAACACATGTTGGATTGATTATCTTATACTGGCAGACTTATGTGTCTCTTAATAGAAGTGGAATGATTTCCCTGACTCCTATCTGACTAGCTAAAGACTCCCAGAGCCACAGCTCGGGTACTCACAGTTTGCAGTCCACTCTGGGGTTCACAGCCAGTTATGCTGGTACCTACTGTGCATGTTTTGATTTAGCTGGTGCAACCACTGGTGGGGAAATGAAACTGGATGGCTCCAGGATGATGATCTTCACCTGCCTGGCCTTGCCAACTTCACCTATGGGCCTTTGTATATAGACTTCACACAGGCAGGCCTGTTTCATCCTTCAACCCGTGTGTAGAGGTCTTCAGTCCAGAGAACCAAGAGTGCTTATGTTCCCCACACCTTTCCAAAGCATGCAGGACCACCCTCAGGACCAACGCAGGGCAGCAGTGCTTCCACAGTCTCAAACCTACAGCCCCTCACCTTGAGGATACTTTCACAGCAGGCTGGGTCATGTCGCAGCAGCTTGGATCAACACTTGCAGTCACCACAGAAGTCCCCCAAGGCTTGGTCCTCGGGCCGCTTCTGTTCTCCATCTTCCTAAATAACCTGCCCACTGTCTGCCCACACACATCCACACATACACATGTATGCGGACAACACGGTTGTGTATGCATTTGGCCCTTCCACTGCTGTTATAGCAACCAGGTTGCAGCAGGACTTCAATGCTGTCCAGCTCTGGTTTTGCACAAATCAGCTATTCCTCAATGCCAAGAAGACAGTCTCCATGACCTTCGGCACGAGGCAGAGACTCTCTTGGCTCCCCTCCATCCCCACCTTCCACACCCTGGACGGGACCACTCTGGAGGCCTGCCACTCCTTTAGATATCTCGGGGTCTGGTTGGACCAGCATCTCGACTTTTCTGTACATATTGATGCCATCCACAAAAAGCTACACCCAAAACTGAGTGTTCTCACCGCAACCATGGTTGCATCCCACCGCCAGCCCACTGTGCACTTATACAGAAAATTACCTCCTTATCTTCGACTATGGTGATGTAGTCTCAGTGCCGCCCTAAGTCCACCTTAGCCAAACTGACTAACTGTTCCACTCTTTCTGCTGCTTCACCCTTGATAGCCCGCCCTCCTCCCATCACTGCGTGCTCTACCAGACTCTCAATCATCCATCACTACATGACCGTCAACAGTCTCATTGTGCTACACTAACAGCTATGTACTGGTCCCAGTCCCTACCTCCGTACCTCGTTGATGTGTTAGCTGCCCATTCCTCTTCTATCTACTCACTCAGGATTCCCGATACCCCCTTTCTGGCTGTACCACGCATGTCCTCTTCTATTGGACAAGCAGCTTTCAGACATCACATGCCCAAATTATGGAACTTCCTCCTGTAAGCATTATCGAAAGTTGCCCCTTTCACAGCTACTCATAAATGAGCACTTCTCCAATGACCTGTGCACGTGACTAAGATGTGCCTGCATATTGTTCAAATGGTACAGCCTGGTATCCTCAGTCTGGTATTTTTGTCCCTGTTCTGCTTGTTTGTGCCTCAACACAGTACCTCACGTATTGCTATGTATTCATGTATTTGTTACACTTTTACCCTGTATGTCATGCTGAATTACTGTACACTGTATGTAAATGTACTGGATAATTGTTTTTCTCTGTTGTTCCCCTCCCCCAGGATGCACCTGTGTAACCCCCCTGCAAATGGGGGTTCCCAAAAGACTTCCAGGAGCTTGCTTGAATGCTCCAAGCCTGAATAGTGTTTGGCGTTTAAGCCATTTATCAGTGAGTGTTTTTAGAGCCTCTGGTACTGTCTCTTTAAGAGCTGTCTGCTTGCAGACATAATTAGTTTGTATGGGGGGACTTGTGTGCTTCTCTGCTTGAGTACCACTCGAGCTGCTGCCAATTTACTCCATTTTTGCAGTCACTAGGAGTGCAAAGGGAACCTATCTGAAAGATGTAACTGTTTGCCAGAAATCATTTAGAGTAATAATGAAAATACAGTTTGTCTAACCTGCTTTCTTTGCAGTCAGAACTGTGTTTGCCTAGTTCCCCATTCTAGTTTTGAACTGCTGAACTGGACCAATCAGTGTGGATTAAGGTAGCTCTAAAATGGTGCCTTGGACGAATCAGAACTTGGACTCGTAAACTGAGCCAGCCACAAGAGAATTGTATGGGCAGTGACTCTGGGAGATGTAGTTTGGACTTTGGCGCCTTTTTGGACCAACAGGGGCAGTCTATTGTGAGTGACAGCCAATCCAGCCAAGAACTGGGAGGAACTCAAAGGAAGTGCCCGGTTTTGTCTGCTGAGTTTCAGTTGAGCTCTGGCAGTGAAGAGGAAGGAGCCCTGTGCTTTTTCAGTGTGCAGTTTTAGTCCGGAAACGTGTAAGGCCCCGAGTTCCGGTCTGCAGCTTGTGTAACTGCTTGTTAGGACTGAATCCATCCTGTGAAGAGAATCAAAGGATATCTGAAGAGTAGAAACCAGGCTCACCCTGTAGAAGACTGGAGAAATTGCTGAATTGCTTTCGGTCTGTCAGGAACTGAATCTGCTGTGTGTTCTCCCGGGTATTGTGCAGTAATTGCGATCGGGATAGAGAAGCAGCCTGCCTGGTATAGTACTTTCTTTTTACCATATAAATGTGTGAGGAGGCTTGTGTAGCTCCAGTGAATCCTGCTGCCATTAAAGGACTTGTGCTTGTTACTGTTTACCATATAAATGTGTGGGAGGCTTGTGTAGCCAAGTGAATCCTGCTGCCATTAAAGGACTTTGCCTGTTGCAGTTTGTCATATAAATGTGTGAGGAGTCTCGTGGAGCTCAAGAGTAGCCCTGCTGGACGTTGAAGGACCCTATCTTGTTTGGAGGTCGTGAGTACTAATTCAGGGTCGCCCTGTTGAATTGCCACATTAAATCCAAATAGAATTACTGTACTGCTGACTGTTTAACTAATTTTTCTTTTCTCTGTGGAAAGGGCCCCTACCAGCTGCCACGGTTTGGACTAGCCACTAGGGCTTGGGTACCCAGGGACAGTAACTGGTAGGATAGGGCCTGTGCACAGAGCCATAGATAGATGAGTAAAGTGATAAGCCACTCAACCTGATTTCCCCGCCTCCTTGTTATATCCCCCTAAATAAATCAGAGCTGCTTGTTTCAGCAAAGTTATACTGCCTGAGGTATTTGTCTATGTTAAAGTATTGTACTGTGATTGTTGCACTGTATGTTTTTATTTTACAGGGGGTCCCAGTGCCTGAACCAGACCTGGGGGTAAGTGTATACTGTGAAGGTAATTCTGATATACTGTGTGGGCCACTAGTGGGAAGAAAGGGGGGTTGCAGTGTCCCAGAGGGCTGTGACCAAGTTAGTTTAACTATTGCAAACCCTGACCTCTGGGTGGAGGCACCCGCCATCGGATCCAGGCCCCTCAACCTGTTAGTGGCAAATCAGGCAGGGGTAGTAGCCCCTGGGATAGCGCCATCTAGGGGTTACACCTGGAATCGAGCAATACTCTGCTCAGTGTACACTCCTGGTAAAACTTTTAAATAAATAAACTTTCCCCTGGCTGCAATGTCCACTTCACTTAAATGATTTCTGTGGCGTGGGGAGCAGGGGGTATTTTCAAAGTCCACAGCCCATCTCTTGTTTTCTCAATTCAAACTGAAGTTCAGACTAGCTGGGCTGCTATAAAACTCTGCTTTTCTCTACCCTGTTTCAGTCTCACAAGCAGCTACTTTTCTTCCTGCACTCAGCTTGGCAGATGGAGGTAGGCAGGGTTTGCACAGCCAGTTAGACTGTATTCATGAGAGCAGTCTCTCCTCTCACATCCACCCTGCAGTCCCTCTTGACCTCCAACCTCTTTTTGGCGCCAAATAAAAGCCTTATATTTCCCCTGAGCAGCTTCCCTATCATTGGCTGCAACTCCCCAGGTGATCTCCAGGCTGCCTCTGGGTATTTTCCCATCAGCAATCGGTTTGTAGTTCTTTAGGGAGCTGCCAATTTGTCTTCCTGGCAGATTCCCTGAAGTCAGGCCTCAGATTATTTAATTTAGCCCGTTTACACCACAGCCACTCGGAGGATGCCTGGCAGAGGGTCGGAGGGCCATAGCCCTAATTGAGGGGCTTACAACAGTAAAGTAATACCCAACACTTTGTGGGATAGGCAGGCAGTACATGTCAACATATACAGACTGTGATCATAAAACTATTTACATATATACACAAATAGGTTCATATTTTACATTTTCATTTACACACACATTTATTAGTACTCAGTATGTAATTGTAAACATACACTCAGGATCATTTCACATATATATTTGCTTTATTGCATGTGGGAGTAGAATGGGAGGACTAGTCAGAACAGGGAGGGGGGACGGATGGATAGCCAGAAGGGCCTGCACCCTTCTGGGACGCAAACCCCGCAAGGGGGTTGCAGGGGGTAAGGGGGGGGAGACTAAGGGGTGGAACTTGAGGACAAAAAAATTATCATAAGAGGTGAGTGTGGCTAAGTGTATAGGGAATGGTGGGTGGTGTTAAGGATAAAAGGAGAGGGTGGAGGCAGGAAATTGCAAGAAAGAAGGATTGAAGAGAAGTGGTGAAAAAAAAAGGTAAAAAAAAAAAAAGGGGGGACCAGGCATTGTCCGCAGGAGTGGAAATCCAGGGGTATGAACACTACTCAATGTAAACCCAGCTAGTGCTAAAGGCAGCGGCATGCCTGGGGAGGGTTGGAAGGGGGTTGAGTTATGTTAGAATGAAAGAGAAAAGAGCAGGGAGGAGAAAGCAGAGGAGGAGGAGGGCAGGTGCAGTTGCAGGAGGGGAAATGTAGTGTCAAAGAAGGTGGGATAGCAAATGAGAAGATGGGGCAGAGCAGATATCTAAGGGAAGGTTCCAATTGTTTGAAATTGATAGGAGAAGGCTGCTCTCCCAGAACTGGAAGAGCGGGAAGGGAGAGCAAGGGTCCTATAGGGGGAGTTGCAGAGAGAGTAGGGAGTAGGGGGTAGGGTGGATGGAGACGAGGGTGTGGAGGTAAGCAGGCAAGGAACCAAGCCAGAACTTATCAATTAATGAGGCACTATGGTCCAGGCATGAGCTGGCCCCGAGAGAGGTGAAAGAAAGGGCAGTGTAGAGGTCATAGTAGTGTGTATGTGGTGGACAGGCAAGAGAAGAGCGACAGAAGTAGTTGAAAAGAGTGTCCAGTCTGGTAAGGGTGATTTGGGGGAGCAATACTATAGACCATGTCACCAAAGTCAAAGATTGAGAGGATCATCTTCTGGATGATCTCTTGGCGGGCTGGTGGGGGAAGGCAGCTGCGGTGTCTGTACAGAGCACCCAGTTCAGGAAGTAGCTTTTCGTGGATCGTGCCCAGCAAAGTTGAGGTTCCTGTTGAACAACGTTGAACATGAGGAGTTGGTGGAACATATGAGGAGAATCACTGTGGTAGCACGAACCGTATTGGATTGGTTCTGATCTTTCTTAAGTGACTGCCATCAGTCAGTGATTTTAGGGAAATTTTGATCAACTCACTCTGTCGTTGATGGTGGCATATCTCAGAGTTCCATTCTGTCTCTTTTTTTGTTCGGTGTTCATGCTTCTGCTTGGAAATATGATCCACATGCATAGTTTGGAGGGTTCCTCATGGACTGTCCTTGAGAATGCTCTATCAGACATCAGCCGGTGGACGGCTCATAACAGGCTGAAACGTAATCCTGGCAAAACCAAGCTGTTACTAGAGGATCAGATTGACTTGGGTCATCTTTTGGACAGCCTGGGTCTCCTTATTTTGGGATGATAAACTCAGGGCTCGTCAGGGGTTCACAATCAGGGGTCATTCTTGACCATGAGTTGTCACTTGTGCCTTAGGTGATGGCTGTGGGCAGGGGCTTCTATCATTTACTGTACATAGTGGGATTGCGCCCATACCTTGACCAGGATAAATATTTAACACCAGTTCATGCCTTCATCATCTTCCACCTTGGCTACTGCAATGCATTCTACTGGGGCACTCCAGCAAGTCAGATCTGCCGTCCCCTGCTCCCGCTGGAGACGACAGATCAAACCTGCCATCTCCAGCTGGAACAGCATGATGCAGCTAGATTTGTCACCTCTGTAAGGAGGAGAGACCATATCACTCCTGCGCAGCACTCTCTGCACTGGCTTCCTGTGAGATGGCAGATTGATTTTAAGATTTTCTTCTGACCTTTAAGGCCTGACAGACTGGGACCCCAGTACCTTGATGAGCTTCTTGCGAATCACACCAATATCTGTGAGTTATACTGTGCGCATAATGGCTGGTTGAGCATTCCAAAGTCTAAATTAAAATCATCTGGGGACAGAGCTTTTTCTGTAGCTGCCCCTTACTTTCAAATGACCTACCCACAGATATCTGGTTTTCCCCTTCTGTCACCAACTTTAAAAGCAGACCGAAGACATGGCTCTTCGGACAAGCATTTGCAGGAGAGTGAAACAGCCTTAAATATCTGCACTGTTTATAATGAGTTGCAATATTTGACATAATTGTCTTGTTTTATTGTGTCCTGATGTCTTATGATTTTGAATTTATTATAATCATGTAAAGTACCTTGGTTTTAAGAAAGACATTATTAAATACATTATCTGTCTATCTATCTATCTACCTACCTACCTACCTATCTCGTCGGGTCTGGGGAGAGGATAGGCCATCACTGGCAGGAGGGGGGGAAGGCAAGGCAGGAGGACGAGGTAGCAGAGGTGGAAATCATGGCAGAGAGAGTAAGGGGAGCCCTCAGGTCCTTTAAGACGGAGAAAGCACCGGGGCCATATAAATTACATCCCAGAGTGCTGAAGGAACTGGCGGATGTCCTGGCGAAACCTCTGGCGGAGCTTTTCAGCATCTCTCTGAGGACACGGTGGGTCCCCAGGACTGGAAGGTGGCGCATATGGTGCCTATCCACAAGGGGAGGATCAGGGGAGGTGGCAGAGAACTACAGGCCCGTCAGCCTGACATCGGTGGTGGGCAAGATGATGGAGGGCATTGTCAAGGAGAGGCTGGGGGGACCTGGAAAAGTCGGGGTGCCTGGACGATAGACAGCATGGATTCATCCCAGGGAAATCGCGTCAGACAAACCTTGTGGAGTTCTATGACTGGGTGACAAGAGCATTGGACCTGGGTAGACCAGTGGACATCCACTATCTTGACTTCAGCAAGGTGTTTGATTCTGTTCCTCACAGGGGCCTGTTGAATAAGCTATGAGAAATGGAGGTGGGGAACCAAATGATCAGATGAATAAGCAATTGGCTCCAGGACTGGACCTAGAGGGTCGTAGTTGGTGGGAAAGTCTCATCTCCAAGGAGGGTCATTAGTGGGATACCTCAGGGATCAGTTTTGGGGCCCCTACTGTTCAATGCCTATGTCTCTGACATAAGGAAGGGTATCAGGAGTGAGATGAGTCTCTTTGCAGATGACTCAAAACTGGGGGCGGTGGTGGATGGGGAGGAGGGGAGGGTGGCCCTACAGGGGGGCCTTGAGGCTCTGGAAAGGTGGTCTAGAAAGTGGAAGCTTAGGTTTAATGCAGGGAAACGCAAGGTACTGCAACGGGGAGCCAGAAACCCGGGTCAAGAGTACACCCTTGGGGGGGGGAATGCTACAAGTCTCAATGGCTGAGAGGGACCAGGGGGTGGTGGTGGATGTCAAGATGAACAACTCTGAGACTTGTAGGAGGGCAGCGGCCAAGGCCAACAGGATGCTGGGATGCATCGCTAGGGGGATCACCTCCAGAAGGAGGGAAGTGATACTCACCCTGTATAACTGCTTGGTGAGGCACCTCAAGTACTGCGTGCAGTTTTGGAGGCCACACTTAAAGAGGAAATTGAACTCCTGGAGAGGGTCCAGAGGAGGGCAACCAAAATGATCTATGGCTTGGGGGACAGGACCTATGGGGAAAGGCTCGAAGAGCTACATATGTACACATTGGAAGAGAGAAGGGACTGGGGGGACATGATAGAGGTCTTCAAGTACATGAAGGGGTTAAATTGGAGAGAAGCAGTCAAGGTGCTCTGAAGGAAGGAGGGGGCAACTAGAGGGCATGGGTGGAAGCTGGAGGGGGGAGATTCAGGAGAGAAAGGAGGAGGTGCTACTTCACTGAGAGGGTGGTGGAGCCATGGAATGCTGCCTAGGGGGCTGGTGGAGGCAGAGACGGTGGAGGGTTTCAAGAGGGGGTGGGACAGGTACAGAGGAAGGGTTCTGGACGCAAAGTCCTGTGCAGTGGGAATATCTGGGACTGGGAAGGGAGAAGCCAGAGAGGACGAGGGGGGCAGCAAGGTCAGCTCCCAGGGTGGGGGCTGACCAAACGAGCAGACACGAAAAGACCATTAGGACTATTCTGCTGGCATTTTAGTATGTTAGTATTTACCTACCTGCCTAAGGCACAAACACTAACTATGCATATATTACACAGTTGGGCCCTTGTCCCATAGAAAAAGCCATCTGATTTCCCAGATATTTCCCATATCTGATGGTGGTCAATTAGCAGATATTTATTTATTTATTGGAACATCAGTTTAACAACCTTTGAGCCAGAGGCTCATTTACAAAGGTACCTCGTCACAGTGAGGACAAAACAGTGCAGGAAAACAAACAACCAAGCAGACAAAACATCTGAGAACAATTAGGAAGCAGCCAGAAAATGCAGGCATTTGTCAAACACAGTATACAAACAGGCTTACATGTGCACTTTACAAAGTAGACAATATACAGTAGTTACATGGAGACATAACCAATTAACCACTACCACTTTATTAATGTGTTATTATCCCCTTAATAATGCATTAATACCTAACAAACACACTATGAAGACTAAAGGAGCTTCATATGTATAGCCTCGAGGAAAGAAGGGAGAGGGGGGACATGATAGAAACTTTCAAGTACCTCAAGGGAATCAACAAAGTCCAAGAGGGTAGCATCTTTCAAAAAGAGAGGTGTGCAAGAACAAGGGGGCACAATTTGAAGATAGAGGCGGCTCAGAGGTAATGTAATGAAGTATTTTTTCACAGAGAGGGTTGTGGATGCATGGAACGGCCTTCTGGAGGAGGTTGTGGAGTCAAAAACAGTGGTTGAATTCAAGCATGCATGGGACAGCCATAAGGCAATTCTAAGGGGTGGGGGTAGAAAGAAGTAGGCTGCTGGTTAACTAGGATCTGCAGCTTATCCATTAGGTAGGGAAATGGGCAGACTGGGTGGGCCAAGTGGTCCTTATCTGCCGTCAAATTCTGTGTTTCTATGTTTCTATGAACTACCTTATTACAAGCTTAATAACACATGTAACAGCACTCTTAATGACACATATAACAGCAACCTTAATAACACATGTAATAACAACCTCAGTAGCATATAAAACAACCTTAAAAATGTGTGTCACAGCTCCATTAAAGACCTAACAACCTCTCCTACACAGCCACTACAAGACCAATACAGAACTTCTGCCCCAAAATGTCTCCAGCCTAAAACACTTTCCTCCAACCTGTCTTATCAAACAGCCATGTTCCTCGATGCTCCATCACTCACGTCAGCTAGCAAGCCTTTCATGCAGCTTCTGACACTGTGCTTCTGCTGGCAAGTCAGAAGCTCAAAAACACTACACTCTTGACCACAAACACCATGCCTCTCCTGAATGATGCTCCACAATGCCTCTCTTGATTGCACCCTGCACCCCATGCTGAACTGCAGCTCCCAACCACACACACCATGCTGCCCCCGACTGCACACACCATCCCACTCCAGACTGCAACACAGTAAAGGACAGACCGCCACAGACCTGCCTCCAATCAGAGGAGGCCCCCACATTACGGAAACACTGCATGGTCAAACTATTAGATGTCCTGTAAAATGTCACCTCACTGTGGAAAGGACAACTGAAAGTAGCCAGGCATAGCATTACACTGCATAAAAACACTACACTACACAAAATACTAACATACTTTAGGGAGGCAGTATAGTGCAGTGGTTTAAGGCTGTGAGCTGCTAATCTGGTGACATCCAGCAGACCAGACCTGGGTTTGAATCCCACAGCTTCCACTTGCATACTGTGTGACCCTGAGCAAGTCACTTAACTTGCCTGTGCTTCCAGGTAGCACCTGTAAAAAGCTTTCAGCTTAGTGTGCTACTCCTGGTTAAAACCACTAAAAAAAAAAAAAAAAAACTACTTACGCTAAAAATGGCAAAACCTGGAAATAATTGCAAATGCTTTAAGAAACAACCAAATTAATGCAATACATAAAATATCAGCTGGGTCCTGTATGAGCATGAAATATTATCATCTTGGGACCTTACAAGCTCATAAAGGCCCTTGGATTCATGATTTTATAATGTCATTGTATACAAACTTACCTAGCAGATATTTTCCCCTTACCCCCTAGGAAACCTCTGTAAACAAGCTGTTACCAACTCGGTATGTCACCCTGGTAAAATTTTTGAAATAAATAAATGTATGTACAGTATATAGATATATTCTTTGTAAAAAACTGCATTAAGGCATCAATTAGGGTTCAGGATACAGCGACAAAAGTAGGGAAATGTGATGTTAGGATTTCCAACACAAACACCCCTGCCCCACCCCCAAAGTGAATGAGGGGCGGAGTCTTCCTTTGGGTTATCAACCCTAACGCTCACACCACTGCAATAACAGTAAAGCTGAGAAATGATGGAGACAGGTGCGTATGTTTCATGAGTGCATAGAATGGGGTGGGCGTTAGGGATGACAACCCCAGGGAGTTCCACCCTTCATTTGCTTCAGGGTGGAGTAGTGTTAGGGTTGGAAACCCTAACATCACATTTCCCTACTTTGATGCTTTATCCTGAACCCTAACTGATGCATTAACACAGTTTTTTTCAAAGAATGTCCTTACTTTTTAAGATACTCTAATTGTATCCTTATTTGCCTGTGGGAATGCAGGGCCCTCTGGGCCCTGTGCTCCCATCCATCCATAGTCAGGGAGGAGTGGTGGATGTGGCCTACCTGGATTTCAGCAAGGCCTTCAACACCATCCCACATAGGAGGCTAGTAAACAAGCTGAGCAGCCTGGGAGTGGGTCCCAGAGTGGTAAACTGGGTCAAAAATTGGCTGAGCAATGGGACACAGAGGGTGGTGGTGAACGGAGTTCAATCTGAAGAGAGGAGGGTAACCAGTGGGGTTCTGCAGGAATCAGTGCTTGGACCAGTCCTCTTTAATGTCTTCATAACAACATTGAAGAGGGTCTGGAAGGGAAGGTGTGTTTCTTTGCAGATGACACAAAGATCTTCAACATGGTGGACACTCCAGGAGGCAGAGAAAATGAGAAGGGACCTCAGCAAGCTTGAGGAGTGGTCAAGGGTGTGGCAGCTAAGATTCAATGTAAAGAAGCACAAGATCATATACTTGGGGACAGAAATGCGGGGAGGTACATGATGGGGAGAGGTACTGATGGCCACAAAACAGGAAAGGAACCTGGGAGTAATCATATCTAATGACCTAAAGGTTACCAAACAATCTGAGAAGGCTGAGGGGAGAGTCAGTGGAATGCTGGGGTGCATAGGGAGAGGTATCTCCAGCAAAAGGAAAGAGGTGGTGATGCCACTGTATAGAACATTAGTGAGACCTCGTCTAGAGTACTGTGTCCAGTTCTGGAGGCCGCAACTCCAGAAGGACATAGACAGAGTAGAAGCAGTTCATAGAAGAGTGACAAAAATGATGCAGGGGCAGCACCAAAAATCATAAGGGGGTGACTGAAGGATCTCAATATGTATTCCCTGGAGGAGAGGAGAGAGAGGGTGGATATGCTAGAGACTTTCAAATATCTCAGGGATGTTCAAGTTACAAGGGGGTAGCGTCTTTCCAAAAAAAAAAAAAAGATTTTCAAGAACTAGGGGCCATGATATGAAAATAGAGGGGGGTAGACTTAGGGGTAACATGAGAAAGTATTTTTTCATGGAAAGGGTGGTGGATCCATGGAACAGCCTCCTGGCAGAGATTGTAGGGGCAAACAAATGGTAGGGGAATTCAAAAATGCATGGGACAGACATAGAGGAACTCTAGAGATAGGAAAGAGAGGGCAAGCTGCAGATCATTTAGGATCTGTGGTATATGAAACAGGTAGTGGAAATGGGCAGATTAGGTGGACCAAGCAGCTCTTATCTGCCTTCAAATTCTATGTTTCTATGTAGTTTTTGAGATAGAGTAATCATATACTTATTTGCCTATGGGAGCACAGGGCACATATATGTATGTTGCTGTGGAAGTGTAGGGCCCTCCATTTGTAGGAGAACAGCAACCAAATAGTCAGCATAGCCTTCTTTTTACCCCACCTCATGTATCTGGTACTGAAAATTCTCATGCCATCGCAACATCATTCCGTGCCACAGGTACGAAAACACATTTTGGCCAGGATTTGAAAATGACAGCTACCATGTTCATGAGGTGGGGTCATAAGAAGGATATGTTGAAAATTTGGGCTAAAATATTTAACATTTTCAAAGTTATGAGCAAGCACAGCAAAATTACAATGAATGCCTCATAACTTTGTCATTTTACAAATTTAGCATATCCTTCTTATGATCCTACCTCATGAACAAGAGTGGTGACAATTTTCAGAACCTGACCAAAGATGATTTTGCCAGTGACCACAAAATCACCTTTCAGGAGAGAATTGCCTAATTCCACCTCCATTGTTCATGAGGCGGGGTCACAAGAAGGCTATAAAGAAAATTTGGGCTCAAAATATGCAAAATGGCTAAGTTATGCATCAGAGTTGAAAACCCCATTGAAATATATTGAACCGCATTTACCTTAGTTTCTCATATTGCATTCCGCCATTCCAGCAGCAAGACGTGTCTTCGATCAGAGAATGGATCTTTGGCCAACAAGCTGTTCAGGTGAGTGAATGTGTGTGTCGGGGGAGGAGTCAGGGTGGTAGGTGCTCAGTAGAAGGTCAGGTTGGGGGGGTTCGGATCAGTGAGGGACTGTTTCCTTTTTTTACAGGGAAAAAAAGACATTGAGGGACCGTCACTAGACACCAGGGAAACTTTTAAATATAGGGGAATGGTGATTGGAGGGTTGGGGTTGCCACTAGACACCAAGGAAACAGTGGCATAATTACAGGGATGGAGATCAAAGGGCCGGGGCTGCCACTAGAAGAGAGGGAAATATTAACAATATGGGGATGGCAAGCGGAGGGGTGAAGGGTGCCATTCGACATCAGGGAAATATAAAATAATAAGGGGGTGGCAATTGGGGGGTGCCACTAGACACCAGGGAGATTTTAAAATATAGGGGAACAGTGATCGGAGGGGTGGGGGATGCCACTAGACACTAGGGCAGCAGTTGCATAATTATGGGGAGAGTGATCAAAAGGGTGGGGCTGCCACTAAACACCAGGGTAATATAAAATAATAAGTGGGCAGTGATCAGAGGGTGGGGGTGTGCCATTAGTTTCCAGGGAATAGTTGCACAATTACAGGGCTGACAATGGGATGGTTGGGGGATATACCACTAGACACCAGGGAAAGGTGTTAGTTCATATGAAATTTTTCGTATGAACATCCATACAAAAGAACCAGAAGTGAGTCATGAAAAAGGATTTAAAATAAAAAATAAAAACGTCTTGGCCATTTGTCCAACAGTTAAGTGCAGAATCTGACTAACGGAGTCCCGATGAACAAGATGCACATGTTGGTCACTCTGCAGGATGTAATTTTTGTTGGTTTTGAATTTTTTAACAAAGAAATGGAAAACATCATGGCAGAAAACAAAAAGTTTTCCCCAAACGAAAAGGACCCTTTTTCATTTAATACAACTAATTTCAAGTGCTTACTAAGCATACTTAGAACCTGAAACTGTAAAATTAAATAACTTGGGAATAGATTCATATTTTTTCACCAAAGAAGCAAAAGGCACATTTGTGGGCCAGCACCTTTCTACCCTGAAAATTTCAGACCAATATTATAAACTGTCTGGGTGCTAGGCACACTGAAACAAAACAGCAAAAGAAAACCCAGAAATTCACTTTTTGCACTATCCAGATCTCTGAATCAGCACATCCAAGCGGAACTAAACATGGTACATCCAAGCAGAACAAAACATGGCACATCCAGAGATCTAACTCAAGACAACACGACTGCAAAATGTGATGCAAATCAGTTAAACAGTTGTGAAGTTATTAAAGTGCAAAAATTGAGATTTAACATTAACGTGCCTACTCAACACTAACTATAGTGGTGCTACCGTGCCACTATAGTATATTTTAATTTCATTATTTATTTGTTAACTGGGTAAGGATACTGGGACTAGCCCATTTTCAGATCCAACCCAACAAGAAAAACAAACAATAAACAATCACAAATAAATGACAAGTTAGACAAAACAAGTACATACTTCAATTGAATTCAAATAAGTCCTCAAATTATGCTTAAAATGTAGCAAAGCGGTAGAACAAGCACGAACATCAGAGGCAATGCATTCCAAAATTGAGGGCTGCCACAGAGAAAGACCTGGCTCCCACATTAGTACGAAAAGAGGCATTAGTTAAAGTAATGCCATTACAAGAACGCAAGTTACAAATAGGGAGCCTTACTTTAACCAAGGCAAATAACAGATATTTGGCATTTAGAAAAATAGATTTAAAAACTAAAATAGAATGTTATTCTGTTGTTTAACATTAGCCAGCCAAGTTTGAAATACATTAAACAGTGATGAAATTGGTAAGGCAGTCCAAGACAAACCTATGTCACAGAAAGCATTTTAGTTCTCCAGCTGGAAGCCTATAATAAAGGCTGGCAACATAATCAAAGTGAGGCAAAAGAATTCCCTAAGTGATAGACTTTCTAATATCTTCCAAAAAATATTGCTTCATTATAAATAATATATCCAATTTTTGGTTGACTTTTTTACATATAGCTTTTACCTGCAGACAGAAAGTTAAACCTGGGTCTAAAGGAACTCCCAAATATCTAAACTCATGAACAAGCTCAACAACAATCCCCCCAGTATTGTAGATAAGCAGAGATGGATCCTCCCTCACCATATGGGGGTACCAAACAACATCACTTTTGTCTTATTAATGTTGAGGACCATATGGTTATTAGTGAACCAAGTACAGATATCATTGAAATCAGACTGTAATGTGGATTCAAGCTGAGAGATGACACGAGACTGGGAAAAATTGATCAAGTCGCCCGCATAAAGCAGACATTTGCAAACCTTAAGAACCGAAGGAAGAGAATTATTTATTTATTAGAATTTTGGTAACCGGGTAAGTCCACTGAGACCATGCAGTCCCTTTTTCAGTGATGACCCAGGTAACAATGGTGAATACAGTACAATAGGTAAATATAATAAAAATATACAGGATACAGAGAGATTTAACAATGTTGCAAAAATGATTACAATGGAAAGCCAGGTAAGTAACTTAAAACAGAATTAACAATCAATGAAAACAACAAGAGCCCAAAATGGACCCCAGTGGGACCCCTAAAGCATAGGTCTAATTGACGAGGTAGCGGGGCCTATACCTACTACCTGAGACCTATTCAATAAGTAGTCTTTGCACCAGAGCACAGGACCCTCGGAGAAACCAAGGGAACCTAATTTTGAACATAGTAAAGAGTGATTAATAAGGTCAAATGCCTTGGTCAGGTCCACGAACATCACCCCCGTTAACGGGCCCCTGTCCAAGCCCTGGAGATTGGCGTTCATGAACCTAAGACAGTCTCACTTCCATGGTTTTGCCGAAAGCCATGTTGCTCTGGGCAAAGAACATGATATTTTTCCAGATATTCTGTAATTTGGTTTGCCACTACCTTCTCAAGCAATTTGCTTAATGGATTGAGAATTGATATAGGCCTAAAATTACCAAAAGAATGCTTCAGGTTTTGGGAATTAGGACCACCCTCTTATTTCAGTTTGAAGGAAATTGACCAGAAATAAAGCATAAATTAAAAATAGTACAAAGGGGTGGCAATTTGAGATGCTATCAATTTAAAAAGCAACTGTCTAACCCTTCTCCACAGTCTGCAAACTTATTAGGCAAGCTATGAATTAATTTTATCACTGCTGACCTTGTGACCTTTTTAAAATAAAATTTGGGTCTATCACTTTGAACCACCAGAATACTTGGGTCTGCCAAAAAACTTGGAAAATTATAACCATGACTAGAAAAATTGGAAAATCTGCTGTTAAACTCCTCGGCTAAAATCAAAGGATGAGTTAGGGAGCCATCCAGGAAAGATCTTAATAGTTGACGACACAGAAGAGGCTATCAAGTTTTTCACAGAATACCAAAATCATTTTGGATCTGCCCAGTCTTCACTCAGTTGTTGTTTATAAAAAGATTTCTTAGCAGTTCTCACGAGATTGCTAACCCTATTCCTCAAATAGCGATAGAGATCCAGGAGAAACCCCAATGGAACCAACTAATAATTTTGCCAAGCAAGATTTCTTGCCTTAATCTCACCATCAAACCACTTATTCACTGACCCCTTAACTCTCAATCTATGTAAGGGAAAATAAGACTCCTGAACAGGCAAAAGTTGCTTACAAAAATAATCTAACGCACAGTCAGAGTCAGGGATAAGATCTAGTAAAGACCAATCAATTAAAGAAAGACTGTGCACCAAATTCCGAGAACCATAATTCTTGAAATTACATGATTGGATGGTCTTTGGAGGAATCTTTCCCTTCTTGAAATTCAGGATGCAATAAGCTGCCTGATGCTCACTAGTGGATTCAGCAAGTACCCCAAAAGGAGAAATAACAAATTCATTTGGCAAACAATCCAAATCGAGAATGGAATGATTTCCAGTTAAATGGTTAAGTCTAGTGGGTTCTAAAATCAACTGAAACAACTTATAAGAGTGCAAAAATGTGTCCAACCCCAGATCAACCGAACGTAACCAATTTAAGTTTATGTCGCCCACCAGAAGAAAAACTGAAGAGACAAAATAATCAGAAGCTTTATCCAAAAATTCCCTCAAGCCAGCCAACCCACATGTAGGGGGGTTGTAAATACACCCCAAGGTAACATATTTCTTACCTCCCAGAATAAGTCTTAACAATAACCAATCATTCTGAGAATCAGAATAACTACTACTATCCAATGCAGATACTTGTAGGTTATCCTTTAAAAATACCAGAACCCCACCACCTTTCTTGCGGCCTTTCCTATCTGACTGGATGACCACATACCCTGAAATATGACAGATACTATCAGATGTAGATTGCTTCAACCAAGATTCTGACAGAACCAAGACATCAGGGTTGTTATTCAAGATAATTGCCTCCACCTTAGATTTTTTAGGGAGGTAACTTCTTACATTTAAATACATTAACTTCAACCCATGTTCCATTCACCACTTTGACCCATAAACATCAGAAACATAATTCACAGAGGGCCGGGATTTAATTCAATATCCCCAGATAATATCAACAGTAGTTGGAGCAACACAAGGCCCTTAAAACTACTGCGAATATTATACAAGCCCCTGTCGACAAAAATGTGATGCAAACAAAACAAAATACTGACTACAACACCGCAGCCCATTATCAAATTGTAATTACAACCCACTGAAATCGAAGACCCGATATTTTTCCACTAATAGGTTAGACATACTGTAATCCAATTCAACATTTCCCCGTCCTTCCTCCATGGCAACATATTCCACTGGCATATTATTTAATAACACTAAGCATACCAGTATTGCACAGTTCCACCTAGTTATCAGGCTGCCCAACATTTTCAAGGGGATACACATATTAGACTTTTACCAGCTATACAACCAGGCCCACACTCCCACAGCTCCCTTGAACTCCCTCTGACTCCACTCTTGGCCGCACTTAGCCGCAGGAGGCCGCCACTCAAGATGCCGCTGCATCTTAAGAAAGGTGGATTTAAACTCCTGTTGCCCGCCGAACTGGGCTGCCACCACCAATCGGGGGAAGTGGGTGCAGCTCCGTGCAATGAAGCAGAGATCTGTTGCTAGGCAACACAATATATACAGTATATACAGAAACATAGATGTTACCAGCAAAAAAGGACCCCTTGGCCCATGTAGTCTGCCCTAAAATATCCTACCTACTGTGTTACCGTAGACCCTACACGATCTCCGGCCTTACCTCCCCATCCCTCTTACTAAGGTTCCCTTGTGGCATCCTATGCACACTTGAAACCTGCTATCATTTTGGTTCCCACCACCTCTGCTGGGAGTCTGTTCCAGAAGTCCACCACCCTTTATGTGAAGAAGTACTTCCTCACATCCCCTCTGAGCCTCCCCCCTTCCAGCTTCAAATCATGCCCCGTTGTCCTTGAGCTTTTCTTTCTATGCAAAATGCTACCCTCCTGTACCTTATTTATATCCTTGAGGTATCTGAATGTTTCTATCATGTCTCCCCTTTACCTTCTATCTTTGAGAGAGCACATATTTAATTCCTTGAGTCTTTCCTCATAGGGCTTGTGATGCAGACCATGCACCACTTTGGTTGCCCTCCTCTGTACCGCCTCCACTCGATCTATGTCCTTCCTGAGATGAGGCCTCCAGAACCGGACAAATTACTCCAGGTGTGGCCTCACCATTGATCTATACAGGGGTAGCACCACCTCTCTCTTTCTTCTGATGATACCCCTCCCTATGCACCCCAGCATTCTACTAGCCGTCCCTACTGCCTTATCACACTGCTTTGCTACCTTCAGGTCATCCGATATGATAACCTCAGGTCCCTTTCCTACTTAGTTGCTGTCACCTCCTCCCCTCCCAATTGATATCTTGCCTCTGAGGTTCCTGTGCCCCATGTGCATAATTCTGCACTTTTTGGCGCTGAAGCCTAGTTGCCATACTCTGCACCATTCTTCGATTCTTTTTAGGTCCTCCCTCATGTTATCTACCCCCTTAGGTGTGTCCACTCTGTTGCAGATTTTTGTGACATCTGTGAACAGGCATACTTTCCTTCAGCCCCTCTGATATGTCACTAGTAAGAGACATTGAAGAGACTGGTCCCAGAACAGACCCCACTGGTGCCCCACTGGTTACCTTGCCTTCTTCCGGCGTGCCCATTGACCACCACCCTCTGGCTTCTGTTACTCAGCCATCTTTGTACCATTTACTACCTTTGTACCCCTCCCAAGCTGCGGGCTTGTTTACCAGCTGTCGTGAAGGCCTATATATATATATATATATATATATATATATATATATATATATATATATATATATATAAACTGGTTTCTAATTTTTCCATAGAAAGCCGGTTGTAATTCTGTCATTATAACCAGCTGGATGTGACATTCAGCATATTTCTCCTTCAGCAGCATAGGCCACACACCGCACACTACATCACTTCCTGATCGCTTGCGGTCACAGCTACCACCTCCAAAAGATGAAGACCCTCGTGCTGGATAACAATGAAGAGGATGACTAAAGTAAGTTTATTTTCACCTACTTATTAAAATTTCACAAGATCCCTAACACATAGTAAACTCTTGCTCTCTTCAAGGTAACGCGAGACCTTAAAACAAGATACCGATCACCACAGCAACACCACAAAGAAAAATAAAAAAATCCAACAATTCGATGAAACTTTCAACTGTATTTAAAACCCTGCTTATTGTAAACATAGGCATATTAATTGCTTTTAGTTACCTTTTTAAATAACATTATTTTTATCTGTTGCAGAGTACGTTACCAATTCTGATCTGACTTCCCGGTTCGTATGTCCTCGAGCAGGCAAAAAAAATACAAACCAGAAATTATGCAAAATAATGACTGGGTAGCATGTTAAAAAACTCGGATTTTACACACCCCTTTGGGGTGGGATGCCTTCATAAACCCCGAGAGCATGGCATCCCACCCCTCGGGGGGAGGTGTAAAATCTTCATTATAACCAGCTACCCATCCAGTATTCTCTATATATTATAGTGTCACGGTAGTGCCACTATAGTTTGGGTTGAGTACCCCATTTAAAGTTAAATCTCAAATTATGCACCTTAATAACTTTGCAATCATACAACAGATGTGCCTGAAATTTGGAATGCATGGTCCGGTGCCATAGATCTCTGGATCCAGCAAGTTGCATTATGGTTCGATGTACGGTTGCAGAGCTACAGTGCAACAAAAAAATGCACAAATTATGGATTTTTGCACATTTCTTTGCTCACGCCTACAGCCCGCACAGTTTGTGCGATCGGTCCGAAAACTTCAGGGAACATGCAGCTGGGCTCCCCGATGTGCTTTTCAAAGATTTCGTGAAAAAATATTAAATGGTTCAAAAGTTATTCAAAAATCAACTAAATCCCATTATAGTCTATGGGAAAAGTTAACAATCGCGACAGTGTCACAAATGCAGTTTTTGGTGTCGCAAATGAGCCTTTTACTTTCGTGAGTCAGCCATTTTTTTCAGTTACAGCTCAGAAAAATGCTTGGCATTTAAATCTGGGACCCTCTTGGGACACAATTCTTGTGTTCACTTAGTCGAGTCCTGAGGATGCTAGCCATGTCTTTTTTGGGTGTTAAACCGCCCCAGAAATATGTTTTTAAAATTTTTGTAAACAGTAGTGTCACAAAGTACTTTCGCAAATGTGACACTTTCATAATTTTTTTTTGCGAAAGTGTCATGATTTTCAAAAGTAATTTGCGAAAGCATGGCCAAAACAACAGGAAATCTTTGCCACCCTGCTGCAAAACAACAGTTTGGTCTTTTGAGCTGAAATTTGCAGGGAAGGAAGCCAACATCCCACAGAAGTGCCTTTTGGTGGTTTGGTGCTAAAATATTACAGGGCTGCAAAGTTACGGCACTCCAAAGTTGTAATTTATTTCCATAGGGCAACATTATGGCATCCACCATGCCTTTTGGGTCCCGTATCTCGAAAACAGTTCGAGATATGGACTTTTCATCATAAAAATACTTGGGGGAAGGGGCTAAGTGCAAAACTAGCCTGGAAAGTCATAAATAATATGACATTTTAATTTTTTTTCTACGTCGTATGATTCCTGAGATATAAGCAATTTAGTATTCCAAGTGCACATTTTCCTGTCCAAGGGCCACTATTATGCCCACATTCTTTGTATTCACTGTGCTTCTGGATGCACCTCTTTCGGACACAAAGCATGTGCATTAGCATTACCATTAGTGTTTTCGTTCACGTTTGGTCTTGCATTTCCATTATCGTTTGCGTTTTTGTTTACGTTTGCACTTGCGTTTCCATTACCATTTGCATTAGTGTTTCCATTCGCGTCACTGTTAGCATTATCATTTGCATTTGCGTTACCATTTGCATTTACATTTACATTTGCTTCACCACTACCTTTACCGTTAGCGTTTCTGTTACCGTTTGCGCTTCCGTTACCATTTGCGTTTGTATTTGCATTACCCTTACCATTACCATTACCGTTTGCATCTAAGTTTATAATTGCGTTTGCGTTTCTGTTTGCATTTGCATTTGTGTCACCATTAGCGTTACCACTAGCGTTTGTGTTTACGTTACCATTTGTGTATGGTTTGCACTTGCATTTACGTTACAGTTACCGTTTGCATTTATGTTACCATTTGTTACGCTTTACCATTTGTGTTTGCGTTTGCATTACCATTAAGCGTTAACGTTACCATTTGCACTTGTGTCTATGTTACTGTTTGCGTTTGCATTTATGTTAACGTTTGCATCACCCTTAACATTACAATTTGCATTTGCGTTTACATTACCATTACTATTTGTGTTTACGTTACCATTTGAGCTTGCATTACCATTTGCATTTGCATTTACGTTACTTTTACTGTTACCATTTGCATTTGTGTTTGCATTTATGTTTGTGCTACCGTTTGCGTTTACGTTACCGTTTGCATTAGTGTTTCCGTTTGTGTCACTGTTACTGTTACCGTTACTGTTTGCATTTACATTTGCGCTTGCATTTGCGTTACCATTTACATTTACATTTGCATCACTGTTAGCGTTATCGTTACTGTGTCAGTTTCCATTTCCATCAACATTAACATTATGGTTAGTGTTTGCCTTTACGGTTCCACTTGTGTTCCCGTTTCTGATACTGTTCCCATTGCGTCACCATTACCATTTGCATTTCCACTTCTGTTTGTGTTATTGTTTTCATTTCCATCTGCGTTTCCGTCTCCGTTTCATTCTGGTTTGCGTTTGTCTTGCGTTTCCATTACTATTGCTTTCCGTTTACATCACCATTACCATTAGCGTTTGCATTTGAGTCACCGTTACTGTTAGCGTGAGCGTTACTGTCATGGTTATTATGCGAAATGGGCAGCATGGTTGGGGCCCCGCGCTCCCACCAACACACAGCATTGACTATTTATAGTGCACATTCTCAAAAAGAAGGGAAATTCATGGTAAAAAAAACTCTGTTAATGCATCAGTTAGTGTTGTTCCACAGTGACAAAAAAAGGGAAATTCGGTGTTATCGTTACCACCCCTTGTACCCCACACCCACCCCATCCCCACCAACAGGCATCAGGGTGTGCGCTGGGATCATCTGGCTAACTCTCACCCCATTCTCTTATACTGCACCACCTCAGCTTCTTTACACATGGGATGGGGTGACAGTTAGGACCGACGACCCCAACACCCCGATGCCTGTTGGTGGTGGGAGGGTGTAGCTGCAAGGGTGGTAACTCAATGAACCAAATTTCCTGCTTTTGTCGCTGTGGAACAACCCTACCTTGATGCATTTAACGAGTTTTTTTGCCATGAAAATATATATATATATATATATATATATATATATACACACACACACACACACACACACACACACACACACACACATATATATATCTATATAACCCTCAGGACACCATGGGTTTCTAGATAGATTTCCTGTCCTCTAAACAGAAGTTCACTAGTACTTCCAGTGCTAGTCATTCTGGGGAAGGGGGTTGTCTATCAACAGCAGCAAGGGGTTAAATGGTGACTCACATTTAGGTGTGGGGAGGGAGAACAACAAAGAAAAAAGGAGAAGAGAACAGAAAAGGCTTTCTGGAGCTCTGGAGCCGACTCTCAGGTTGAAGCATTGCGGCATCCATCCCAATTTCAGAACCATTTTCCTGACTTTAGTAGAGCACCAAGCAACCATCTGAAGTGGTGGAGCTTGTCAACAACCTGTTGCTGGTCTGAGGAAGAAGTTAGGAGTGGAAGACATGTAACATGAAGACTGACTCACTGCTAAAAATGGAGTAAGGGATAGATCTGGTTCAGAACACAGCCTTTGGGCATCAGTCCTTCGAATCTGGAGCAGTGTATGTTCAGTGTTTCTCAGGACTGGGATTGGGCTGCATGTAAGAACTTACTATTACTCAAATGACCAAGAGGTAATAGAAACATAGAAACATAGAATTTGACGGCAGATAAGGACCGCTTGGCCCACCTAGTCTGCCCATTTTCCTACCTAACAGATAAGCTGCAGATCCTAGTTAATCAACAGCTTACTTCCTCCTACCCCCCACTAGGACTGCCTTATGCCTGTCCTATGCATTCTTGAAGTCCCCCACTGTTCTTGACTCCACAACCTCCTCAGGGAGACTGTTCCATGCATCCACAACCCTCTCAGTGAAAAAATACTTCCTCACATTACCTCTGAGCCATCCCCCCTCAATCTTCAAATTGTGCCCCCTTGTTCTTGCACATCTCTTTTTCTGGAAGATGCTACCCTCTTGGACTTTGTTAATTCCCTTGAGGTACTTGAAAGTTTCTATCATGTCCCCTCTCCCTTCTTTCCTCAAGGGTATACATATTAAACTCCTTTAGTCTTTCTTCGTATGTCTTCGTGCAGACCCTGCACCATTTTGGTTGCCCTCCTCTGGACAGCCTCTACTCTGTCTATGTCTTTGCGGAGATGGGGTCTCCAGAACTGCACACAGTACTCCAGATGGGGTCTCACCAACTGTCTGTACAGAGGGATAACAACTTCCTGTTTTCTACTATTGATGCTCTTCCTATGCATCCCAGTATCCCCCAGCCTTCCTTACTGCCTTCTCCATTGCTTGCCCACCTTTAGGTCATCTGATATAATTACTCCCAGGTCCTTTCTATTTTTACTGTTGTCAGTATCTCACCCCCATTGTGTACGCTTCCCCTGGGTTTTTGTTTCCCATGTGCATTACCTTGCACTTCTTTGCATTGAATCTGAGCTGCCATACATTTGACCATTCCTCCAACCTTGCCAAGTCCCTTCTCATCCTTTCTACTCCATCTTGTGTATCAACCCTGTTGCAGATCTTTGTGTCATCTGCAAAGAGACATACTTTTCCTTCCAGTTCCTCTGCAATGTCACTTATAAAGACATTAAAAAGGACCAGTCCCAGTACTGAACCCTGCGGTACCCCGCTAGTAACCCTCCTTTCTTCACTGCATACTCCATTTACTACTACCCTTTGCGTCCTGTTGTCTAGCCAATTTTTTATCCAGGCTACCACATTGGGACCCACTCCAAGGCTGGCTATCTTGTGTATTAATCTTTTGTGTGGGACTGTATCAAATGCCTTGCTAAAATCTAGGTAGGCCATGTCCACAGCCCCTCCCTGATCTACTACTTTGGTCACCCAGTCAAAGAAATCTATTAGGTCGTCTGACACGACCTTCCCATCATGAATCCATGCTGCCTTGGGTCCTGTGCCCCACTGGCCTCTAGGTACTCAACAGTTCTTTCCTTGAAGTGATTCCATCATTTCCCCTACCACTGAGGTCAAACTAACTGGTCTGTAGTTTCCTGCCTCTGTCCTGCTCCCACTTTTGTGAAGAGGAATCACATCTGCCCTCCTCCAGTCCTCTGGTACCACCCCATCCTCCACGATTTGTTAAAGAGGTAGTCAGCGGTGTCACTAGTTCTACCCTTAGTTCTTTTAGAATTCTTGGGTGAATCCGTCAGGCCCCATTGCTTTGTCCACCTTCAATTTTATTAGTTCTTTCAGAACCCTTTCTTCTGTAAATGGACTGGTATCGACCCCGTCTTCAGAGTGTTTCTCTTGTTTGGTTTAGGTAACTCCTCCTCCTCTTCCTTTGTGAATACTGAGCAGAAATATTCGTTCAGTATCCCTGCTTTTTCACTGTTACCCTCTACCCACATTCCCTCCCCTTTATTAAGCTTCAGTATCCCTCCTTTGGTCTCTCTTCGCTCCCTAATGTACCTATAAAAGGTCTTAACAGAATTGGCTATCCTTTCCTCGGTTTGGGCCTTTGCTATTCTGACTGCCTTCCCAGCCTCTTTCTGCTTTAACTGATAAAGTTCTCTGTCCTGCTCCTTCTGTGTTTCCTTATATTTCCTGAATGCTGTCCTTTTCTCCTTAACCTTCCCTGCCACCTCTTTTGAGAACCATAGCGTTTTTTCCTTCGTTGTGTTTTATTGATTTGCTTTACACAAAGGCTTGTTGCCTCTGTGATGGCTGTTTTGATCACTCCCCATTGTTCCTCCACCCCTCCTTCTTGCCTGTTTGCTAGTGCTTTTCTGAGGCACTCTCTCATTTTCCCAAAGTCAGCCCTCCTAAAGTCCAGTACTCTTGCTTTTGTGTGGCTTGATTGTATGGCTGTGTTTATTCGTGAACCACACTGTTTGGTGGTCGCTTGTTCCCAGATGGCTACCACTTCTAAATCTGAGATTCTTTCTCCATCCCCATTTGAGAGTACTAGGTCTAAGATTGCTCCCTCCCGAGTGGGTTCCAATACTAGCTGTCTGAGGCATGCCCCTTGTAGGGCATCAAGAATGACCCTGCTCTTGGATGTGCCTGCAGCAAAGGTGCTCCAGTTAACATCTGGCATATTCAGGTCCCCCATCAACAATATCTCCCCTTTTTCTGCCATTCTAAGAAAGCCTTCTATCATTTCCTTGTCCATTCCCTCCCCCTGAGATGGGGGTCTGTATACAACCCCCATGCGGATTGTGATGCCATTTCCTGTCTCCAGGGTGACCCAAAGTACCTCATCTGTTCCCTGTTTACTCTTTAGTTATGTTGCTTTGATCCCTTCCTTTACATAGAGAGCTACTCCTCGTCCTCTTTTACCCTCCCTGTCCCTCCTGTAGATTGTGTATCCTGGTATGTTGACATCCCAGTCATGGTTCTCTGTGTACCATGTTTCTGTGACTGCCACAATATCCAGACAACCCTCTTCCATCAAGGTCACTAGTTCAGGGCTTGTTACACAGACTACGGCATTGGTACCATCACCCTCCAATTTTTGATAGCCTTACCTTTTAGCCCCATTTCTGTCCTTACTGCCTTTGGCTTTTTTTACATTTAAATCTGTTCTGCTCCCTAATAACTTCTGTACCTTGGTGTTTACCTCACTAATCACCATGTTTTGTGGGGGGAGGCTCGGATTTCCCTGCTCCTTTTCAGTGCCTCCCCCCTTGGCTAGTTTAAATGCTTGCCAATGAAGCATTTAAACCTCTCACCTAGGATCCTGGTTCCGCCCCTGGACAGATGCAGACCATCACACCAGTATAGGTCTGCATCCCTCCTGGTGGCTCCCCAGTCCCCAGTGAAGCCAAAACCCTGAGCTCCACACCAATTTTTCAACCACTCATTGAATTCCCTGGTGAGAAGTGCCCTAGCATCTCCCTTGCCATAGATAGGCAGCACCTCCGAGAAGGTTACCATATGCGCTACTTGTCTAAGGCCCCTTCCCAACTCTACAAACTCCTCTTGCACTGCTCTGATCCCATTCCTAGCCAGGTCATTTGTCCCTAGGTGGACAATGACATCCAGCTCCCTCCCTCGTGCAGCTCCTCCCACGATCCTGAGGATTCGCTTCCTGTCCCTCCAAGCCGTGGCGCCAGGAAGGCCCCCTACCTCCCTCTCCCCTTCCTCCCCCATTTCTACCCCCTAATGATTGAGTCCCCCACCAGGAGTTGTTTCCTTCCCCTGTGGGGTCCCATGCCACCCTCCCTTGGGTCTCCTTTGTGAAGGTTCCCAGCATCCTCCTTGGTCTCCACTGCAGGTGCCTCCATAGAGGAACCACTATCCACCAGAAGAGCGAATGAATTGTGGAGAGGTACAGCTGGAGGGATGCAACTCTGTTCCACCACCCTCTCCCTCCTTGAACCCACCCTGGTCCAGCCTCTCCTCTTTCTTGGCAACCTCTGAGGTTTCCCATTTTAACCAATATCTCCTTATTTCCGTACCCCAAGTAAAAGAAACCCGCACAAAAGAGCAAATCAAAAGAAAGATAAAACAACCACCGTGAGTTACTATTGCCTGCCTCCTCCACCCTTCCTTTCCTTGTTTCAAAAAGGCGCTCAACCCACCTAAGGGTTCTTTTGCTGGGGCGCTCAACCTACTTAAAGGTTCTATTGCTGGGGCGCTCAACCTACTTAAAGGTTCTATTGCTGTCCCTACCCCCCTTTCCGTCTTGTGCTCACACACTGTCAGAGCAGGCTCAAACGTCCCTGTTTACTTGTTTACCGGTTTACTTTATGGCGCCTAGTCACTATTGCCACTATCTCAGGCTCAGACTTATAGCTACTTTTGTCACTATTTCAGACTCAAGCTATTTTCAACTTTCAGTTACAGTTTACTTATTCTTTATAACATGCAGTGTCCCATAGCAAAAGGTACTTACAGATCAGCGCCGCTCGGAGCCCAGGGGAAAAACCCGTCACGATCGGGGCCGTCCCATTTCAATCTCCCTTTCGCTGTCCACCTTCGGGATGTCCCTTCAGCGTGCCCTTCAGCGTCAGTACTTCTCCTCCTTTCGGGAGACCTGGGAAGCGGTCCCCGACCGAGCCGACCGAGGTCCGAGCGTGCTGATCCTGCCGACTACGCCAAAATTGTCGTCGCAATAACAGTTTGTCTTATCCACAATAAGACTCAGGACCACTGCATAGTATAAAGAACACTTGATTACATATGCATATGGGAGTCTACTTCCAACAACATGCAAGGCTCCCTGAGTTTCATCAGTCAATCACTTATATACATTCATTATCAAGGCGTTGTAAGGAGTATCTAATTCCAATGAAAGGAGTATCTAATTCTAAGAAACTGCCATCAGCAACTTCCTAATATGGTTTTGGTTTCCTGACAGGTATTTCCTCTTTTCTAGGCTGTTACAACCAGTTCTAACCAGTTTTATCCTGATTTCTGCTTTTACTAATGTACCTCAAGTAACCTCAGTGACATTCTTTAACCCTGTAACAGCATATATTAGCATGAACTCAGAAATTTCTACTATACTCACCACCACAGCGACACCAATAACCATACAGTCAGAAAGCACTGAGCAGCAGTATGTAACGCATTATGTGTGCTGCTTTGAGGATCGGTGTAAATGGTTTGACAAGCTCAACCCTTACATTTGCAGTGCATCTTAATAAAATTTGTGCGGAGGCACCTGGTGTGTGACCAAACACTATGTGCTGCTTTGAGGAGCCTGTGGATTTTAAAACTTTTTGTAGTACACTTTCTTTACTAAAGCTTCAGCACTGATTGTATGGTTACTGGCGTTGCTGTGATAGTAAGTTCCCCGAATTTCTTTTTCTGTACTCACTGTGTGTTCTTTCAGTGGCATCTGTTTCCCGGTGCAGTGTTTTTTTGTTTTGTGTTGCGAGTAAAAATGTGTAGAAGTAGAACCAAGTACAACAGCATGCAAGCAAACATTCAGCATTGACAAACGCTTGTTTAGCAAGTCACTGCTATAACTCAGCCAAGCTTTAGACTGCAACCTACAAATGACTTAACCTTTTCTAAGACAATCCGGGTGCCGATACTGTCTCAGTTTTTCTAAGCTTTTCCATCTCGGAGATCAAAGAAAACACAGAAAGTATATCCTTTAACAAGTCAGACGTGTCCTTGAAGTTCTGGTCATTTCTAAACTTAAATTTACAAAGAAAGATGTTCTTTGAAATTGCTTACCTTCTGTTTCTCGCAGCTGGATTCTCAGTGACACCTGATGTAATTCCCAAACCTGTCCCAGAATCCTCTTTCATGATCAATGGAAGCTCTTCAGAGTTTTGCATCATTTGGGAAGAGTCGACAAATGTAAACTTTGGTGCAGTCCATTATCTGTTGGAATCCAGAGCTTTATCTGTTCTTATGGTACGTATAACAGTGGAATTGATTTGTTTACGCTGATTCAGATATGTTGCCTCCATCTTTACCCCTAAGCTTTACACTGTACCTGCAGTATACAGCCCACTGAGTGTCTGCTAGTTAATTTTGCCATCTTTTTCGATTACTACTTTTGCTTCCCTCTATTTTCCCCATGGTTTGACCTGGCACCAATGCTTCACCATTCAAGGTTGCCACAGTTGCACCCTTTCTGGGAAGGCAGGTGGGTGGCAGCCTTCACAGCTGTTGTCAGTGCTGCTGCTGCTTGGTCAGCTGGCAGAAGATGTGCAAATGGCAGGCAATCTGTGTGCCCCCCCCCCATCTTGGGAGTGTAGGACCTCCACTTCTTGTAGGCCCCAAACTAGTATTAGGTTAATATTCTGAGACTACCATATTAGCCCTTATCATAGAAAAGGACCACTTGGTCCATCCGGTCTACCCAGATGGTCTTTTCCTAGTCTTTCTCTGCAGACCCTAACTGGTCTCCAGCAGCCCTCCATCCTATCAATCTATTTCCTATTATTCCCCTATGTTTATCTCATGCATGGTTGAAGCCCCTACTGTTTTCACCTCCACCACTTCTGCTGGCAGTCTATTCCAGGCATCCACCACTCTTTCAGTAAAGTAGTACTTCCTAACTTCCTCCTAAACTCCCCCCCCCAGCTTCATCACATGCCCTCTGGTTCTGGTACTCTTCCTCATTTGAAAGAGACTCCCCTCCTACACCCTGTTCACTCCCAATGTGGTACTTCTAGGTCTCTATCCTATCCTGTCTTGCTCTCTGATCTTCCAAGGTGTACATGTTGAGATCCCTCAGTCTCTCCTCATGATGCTTTGGGTGCAACTCCTGCACTGTTTTAGTTGCCCTTCTCTGGACCAAATCCACCTGAACTATGCCCCGTCTGAAGTGTGGCACCCAGAACCGGACACAATACTCCAGGTGGTGTCTCACCAGTGAGCAATACAGAGGCAATGCCCCCTCCCTCCTTCTGCTGGAGACATCTCTCCCTTTGCATCCCCAATGGTAGAGAGACCAGCTGTGATCTCACCACTGGGCATGCTACAGGCACTACAGGTCTTTATCACTGAACTAGATGGACTTGATAAACTATGATGCTGTTGTCATGTTTCCTTTCCAGATGTTTCTGAATGTCTTGTAATCTTAGCTTCTGTTAAGAAGCAGCAGTAAACCAGAGCAGGTGCTAAATGTTTTGCCATGCCACCCCTTGCCTGGAACAATGCAGCTATTGGCTTGCACCAGTCTCTGGCCCTTTCCCTACCTTTAGTTCCCTTCATGGCTGGTACCATTTGTACTGCAATCAGCCACGGCTGTGTTGTAGTTAAGATGGTGCCAAGGTGCTCCAATCTGCCTATATTACCTTAGACATGACCACTTAGCATTAATGTGTTGACATTTATTGTTGTGCTCAGAGGTAACTCCATTGATGTTCTATCTCAAAGTATGTTGTATGATGCTAGTTCTTGTCTTTATAGTGCTGCTAAATACACTCACTATGCTATACACCTTCATTGTGACTGACTGTAACCAGGTCATGCTCCAGGAAACCATTCTAAATGAGTATTTGATTCAACTATGTATCCAGTTCTCATGTATAAAATTATTATTACATCTATCTCTGTTCTCTATATTCAGGACCTTAGCACACCTCTCTATTGTATGAATGGACTGAAGCCTTTCTCAGAATTTGATGTGGCTGTCAAGCCAGATACATACTGGGATCAGCTGTCAAAACACAAGTCATGCTTAAGTCTCCAGAAGCTGGTATGTAAAAAGCTGCCCATGTCAAATCCTGATAGTGCTTGTGGCTATAGTCTCAGATCATTCTATGTGTATTTGATAGGTAACTCATGCCTCAGGCTACTTTACAATTTACTCCCTGACCCCCCGTGGTTGCTGGCTCTTTTCCTTCTCCAGTCATCCTAAGGACTTGTCCATCAGCCTCACAGGTTGACACTGCAGGCACTGCCCAGATTGCTACCATGCCTGGCACCCAATTTAGAATCCCTCATAGCAGGCCCATAGGCAGGGAGGACTCTGACATTTCCTGTCCTTGGGCTTATTCCAGTTCACTTAAGTAGTAGTGGGACTGTCCAGGTGTGAACCAGAGCCTGGTGATGTGTCAAGAAAACTCCAGCCAATCAGGGGCTTTGTTTCATTGTGTAATCCCTCCTACTTACCATTCCTGTAGCAGTTCTGTGATGCACTAGCCTGGGAAGGGAAGGGCAGAGCATCACATGGTTACCTACAAAGTTCAGTGTCACCCCATCCCTCCACAGGACATGTTGCTGCAGCAAGAGTGATGTCTCCCTCCCCAGAGCATGATAGTACTGCCTCTGCAGTGCTTCCAAGGTTTTGTCAGCACAGGGGTGGAGAGTTGGAGTTGTGTCACAAACACAGGTCTCTTGCATGGTAATGCAACACACTACTACTGCTGTCACTGACTCGGGTGATGCTAACTATTGTATTACTAACAGATCATTGTGAATTGCAGAGCAGTATAGTAAATTATAATAGGGTAAAAAGACTGGATCTTTCGGTCATAGCCTTATCTCAAAAGAGGCTCTGGCCTTGCTCTTTATTCTTACAAAATCAAGAGCCTGGGGGAGCTAAGTTACCAGTGATCAGCACAAGTGTTCTTGCAGTCCGAGTCCAGTTAGTGCAGCTGTGAGAATCTGTAAGTCGTGAAGGACATACATCCATATCATTGTCAGCTGTCTTCACTCAGCTTGTGTTTTGGCTCTTAGAGCCAAGCTGGACCCTTTACTCAGGTCTGGCTTGGCTCTCATTCAGATCTGTCTGGCTTGCCTGTGTCTGTGAGGGAATCTGTGCTTCATTGTTTTTATAGGCCAGCTTAGTGGTGCAACGACAAGGCATTGTGCTGCCACCTTTGAGACTGGATTTACTTTAGTTATGAAACCATGAAAACCACACTGGGGGTCACGCATGTCATGGAGGTATAGTATGTGACTCCAGTGGAGGAAAGGCATGGGCTGCTCAGCATTGTACAACAGTCTTCAGGAATAAAGAATCTTAATTGGCTGACAGCTGTTAAAACATCATACATAACAACAGTAAAAAAAAAAGTTCCAAAAAGACCTCATAACATAAACAATAAATCACTGCATGGTCATTCTCTTCCGAGGAGCTTACCTTAGGTGGCTGAGAGTCCGAGCATACCAGGCAATTCCAAAGGTAAATTTAACCATTTAAGTGTTAACTTAAATGTAACCCCCCCCCCCCCGTGGGTGGTGCTTACCGTCTTTGTCTCCCTGCCACCTGGTCCTGCCAGTCCTGGACCGTAGGGGCAATATTAAAAGTTTTGAAGCTGCCAGCTTGATGGTGCAGCACTGGTAGTGCTGTGCAGAACATAGGAGCACCACGCAGCTCAGAGTGTGCATGTTCGAGCTGGTGTCTGCTCAAACATGCAAGCTGCAGCGGTCGGCTTGCTCTTCCTGTAAGCACTGTGGCACTCAGTGTAAAAGCTGCTCTGGTGGCTCCTGCTAGCTCCCTTCATGTGCTCTGGTCCCAGGGATAATAGGAATGGTAAAGAGGCCTCAGAGGCATGTAGTAGGGGAATAAATAAAACTTTAAAGAAAGTACTCTTAAGCGCTATTACGCTAAGTAGCGCAGTATGCCTTTAAGAGCAGCCAAAGCTGTCATGAAGATTCATAGCTCTGACTGTCACCTGGGGGGACAGCACTACGGTGCTTGCAACAGGCAGGGAGAGTCCCTTGCAAGCTCCAATCAGCCATGGGTCGCCACAGCGGAGGGGAAGCTATTAAACCCTGGGGACTGCAAAAATTGAAACAATGCTGTTTGTCTGCTAAAAATCTTAAAGGTTGGGACTTTGTGTGAACTGTTTACAATAGCAGCCATCTTTGCAACCCCTGACCTGCCATGTAGCCAATTAGAAATCTAGGAACGCTAAAGGACTTAGCAATGGCTCCTGGGAAAGGGGAAAGAGCAATGCTCTTGGCGCCTTTTCCCCCAACCAGTTAGGTGTCGAATGGGCTTTATGCATATTAATTCGGCAGACGGACAACTGTTTCTGCCAATGGAAGGCTGCCATTCTCTCTTCAGACCTTGGGGAAAGATTCAGCTTGAAGCAGTCTGGCTGAGGCTCTCTGAGTGAAGCAGGGAGGCACGGAGTGAGCCAGAGAAGTTTGGAAATTGACCTAAGGCTTCCACAGCTGACTGCTGGGAGACTTACCTAAATCTTTCTATCAGCTGGAAAGTCAGAAGGTGTGTGAAGAACTGTTGTAAACTTGGCAGTGTCTGAGTGAAGCCCCTCTGCCTGTGAGGAGGGCTGGACTGTGTTCTGCCAAATGCCCAAAGTGAAGCCTAGGTTAAGCAGCCAGATCCCAGGGACTCCACAGAAAATTCCCATTGTCTGGGAAATCCAGTTTAAAATATCCAAAAGCATTTGTTGTTTGAACCTTCAGTTTGAGAACCACCTGAGAGACGATTTGTCACCTGTAGCCCTGAGAGGTGAACTGGATTTGTTCCCAGAGGTATTGATTTGTTCTAGCTGCAGAAAGAAAGGCTGTGTGATTCCTGAGCCCCAGAAGACAAACTTTTGCCAGTGAGGACGGTCTGGAGAATCGGCCAGGTAGTGTCATATCTGGGCATTACCCATTGTCTCCCCCTGAGGTTTAGATGCCTGGTATATGGGGTAGATGTGTACCAGAATTTGAGAAGAAGCAGCCCAGAAGGTGACAAGCTGCCAGAAGCCACCTCATCTCAGAAGGGACAAGCTGCCAGAACTTCAGCAGAGCCAAGTAAGCTGCCAATCTGCTGTACAACTCGAGGCCCCTAGCTCAATAGTGTGCATCTGAAGCCATTGCTCAGACCCTGTGAGACTGTCTTCAGAACTGTGAGTAAACGCAGAGCATGCTCTGACCTGGGGAGTTATCAAGTTTTTTCAAAGTTTTCCATTTTATTTAAAAGAAAGGCACCAATGCTGGCCCCCCATGGCACCATTCAGGCCTGCAACTGTAACACCTGGGTATCCAGTTAGGCTGTAGAGGGCACTGGTACCAGTGAGGAGGTGGGCCAATATTGGTGGGGTGTTGGTGTCAGGGATTGGGCAAGGTGTATGCCATTGTTGCTGTATGTTTATCCACTGCATCAAATTTTACAGAGCGTTATTTATCTATGCATCCATTTTTTCCCCTCCCATTTAATAAATTCTTTATTGTTATTGGTTAAAACTGTCTGTGAGCATATTATTAGTTATAGCCTTTAATTACATGTGTTTTGAAATACTGCAAAAAAGGTTGGTTTTCAATGTGTGGTGTGATTGTGAGGGGAGGTGGGTAGGTACAGCATTCCAGGGGGTTGTACTACACAAACAACTGACCCAGTATAATTCAGTCTGGGTGCAGGCACCGTGCTATTTATTTTATATTTGGGAAAGAACCCCCATTCCATCTGAACAGAGCCCCAGCCCCTTAACCTTGTCTGAGCATGCAAGGTAGGGGTTATAACCAAAAGTGTACATGGCAACCTGACTACAGTACATTGTGGAGCCACTACTGGGATCTCCTATTTACCAGTCAAGCCCCACATGGTGGTTTCTACTCTCGAGGACAGTGTTTTAGCCCCCCAAACCCTAAAATGTTTCTGACACTATAACCTGCAATAAACTTATTGACTGGTGTGAGGGTGAGGACCTGGACCCTCAAAAAAACATTCTGCTTCTGGGAGTCCTACCCAGGACAGACAGGGAGAAACTCGAAGAGGCCCTGTCAGATATCAAATGCCTGGGTGCAGTTGCTGTCCAAGAGTGGCAAATGGACTCTGCCACAAAAACGTTAACTATACTAATCAAATGCCGAAATGTTGTTGATGCCACCAGGGTGCCTGATGTGCTAACACCAGAAGGTTCCAGTATGGCATGGACTATAGTGACACAGGCTAGTGTGACTCCAAAAATGGAGGCCCTACCCAGGCCCGAGGGATTTAAAGGGAAGCTTACCAAATGATTGAAAGCAGAAGGAAAGTCGGTTGAGGAAGCTCACAAAGTACTTGATGTCCGTGGGGGCACTCCTCCACTGGGTGAAGGGGCTAGACCTAGTTATGGACCACCTTCCTTAGATTCTTATCATAAATTAAGAATATTTTCGGGAGTGAAGCCCGCTCCAGCAGGCGAGGAAGATCTGAAGACATGGCTGGACTATGCCGCCCCTGTAGTGCAGGATTGGTAATGCTCTGAGGCCAAGAAAAGAAAACGGCTTGTAAAAAAGCCTCCAAGGCTCTGCACTAGAGATTATTCATTCTCTTAAGAGTCACTGACCCTGATGCACCAGCCCAAGAGTATTTGATGGCCCTGGAGAGTGTCTTTGGGAGCACAGAGTTCTGTGAAGATCTCCTGTGGAAACTCAAGACTACTGTACCAAGCAGAGGGAGGGAGAACCATTGTCTGCCTTTCTGACTCATGTGGAAAGGGCTTTGCAAAGACTATTCCACAAAGGAGGCATGGCCTCCCAAGACTTGAACCGAATGTGACTAGAGCATGTGCTCAAAGCTGCTTTTCACTCCACTTCGCTGATCCTCACAGTGCATCTGGCTAAGAGGATGGATGTCCCACCCTCTCACTGGGAGTTAATGAGAGAAGTTAGGGAGGCTGAAGAGGAAAAGGAACGCTGGGGATCCTAAAGCCGGCCCAGTGGTGCAGAGGGTTGAGGCACCATGAGTGCCTTACTTCATCCCATGCTGGTGACCTGGGTTCGGGAATGGGCTTGGGTTACTCGGGGGTTGGCTGGAGAAGGGAGGATTGAGAATCTGAAGGACTGCTCTCCTCCCTCAGGGAGGAAGGGATTCTATGCCTTGCTTCTTGGCCGCCATCTGGAAGAGTGAGATGGAAGCGCACAAGGCTCAGTAAATGGGGAAGGGCATGCAGACAGAACACTAGTGCATCTCTGTGGAGGCAGAGCATGCCCACTGTACTCATTACATGTCTGCACTGCCCACTGTAGAGAAAAGCAATTTCCTATCACAGAGTTCTGTGATGCCCCTGGACCAACTCCTGCATGACATCCCAGGCACTAGCCTCAGCTGGGGCCTCCGGTTGAACTGGTTTCTCCCCTGGAAGTCCCGAAGGAGCTCTGCCATGAGGTGCAAGCTATGGGTCACCCCAAGCTGGGCAGCAAGTGGAGGACCAGGGAGGATGGTCCAAGGCGCTGAATTGGGAGACCATCCCCTTGCCTGTGGCAGAGGGTGAAAAAACCCCACTGGGGATCTTATCACAACTCTGCAGTCATTACTCAAGTTGACAACAGTGTATAGGCAAGTGAGATTCGAGAAATGAAAGCATTGTTAAAAAATTGCAGATAAGCAGCTAACCAAGCAAAACTGACCCCTCAGTAATGGACAGTCTGATTCTCAGAGTCAGCAGGCAGCTGCTGTCAACTAAAACCCCTCTGTCTTGAGTGTAGGGGTGCAAATTCAGTCACTTTCTGTGGACCAAGATCTTAAAGTTAAGGTAGATGAATTGCTGAAAAAGGTAACTGAGCTAGAGGGCTGTCACTCTCAAGGTGCATCCTGGTGAAGAGAAAGGACCATTGAGTGGAGGCACACAGCAGTTTCTGAATTGAAAGGGGGTGGGGGGGGCGGAGCAGCAAGATGGCTGTGCTGCTGCTCCGCTCCACACCACGCTAAATGAGCGTCTTTATGTTTAGATTTTAATCCCTTTTAAGTTTGTATCGCAGTCTCTTGAATGAAACTAATGTTTTTTTAGTGCAGCAGCTGCAGTAGTGAGTTCGGTAGCTGTGTACCACTAGTGACTAATGTCTTTTGAAAGACTCATTGTTGGCGTTCTAATTGTAGCCATGAGGCATAGTCCGTGGTGTGGTGCGTGGAAAACTTAGCTGCTCTCTGTATGAACACGACAGCTGATATTAATGATGATGATGATGATCCTGGATGCACTAATTGTGCTGATACGCCTGTTTTTCCCCCCTCTAAAGGTATGCCATTGTTGCCTGGGGAGGGGAGGTTTGAGTGAACAAACCATGCTGTGCTTGGAGTTACCACGCTCAAAGGAGTATTCTCTTTCTTTTCTTCCTACAGGTGTAACAGTAAACAGCACTTAAATGTTGTCGGAGGAGGAGGAGGAGGAGGAGATGGAATGAGATCAGAGGAGCCCAGGAGTCAGAACAGAAGTGTTGCAGTCAGCATTGGAATTTTTTTTAGGCAGGAGACTGGTGAAACCTGGAGTGGGAGACCAGCGAACCCTCACCGATTCACGGACTCACGAAAGAGTTCACCAAGAGAAACATGGTTTGTTTCTTTTTTTTTTCACCCTGACTCACAAAAACTCTTATTAAGGAGAGTACGGTGAGAGTATGGTGAGAACACTGGTGAGCACAGTGACTGGTGATTTATTATTTAACCACATTGCATTAAAAGAATGGAGCTGCTGTTTAGCATTTAATGCTGTAATGACAGTCACTACTGAAGGAGTGCCTGCTTGAGCTGTGTTGGAAGGTGGCTCTCAAGTGACAATCATTTTCAAAAATTGGTACGACCAGCACCCCTCTCATCACAAACTGCAGCTATTGGAAAGCTTGAATGTATGGGGACTGAGTGATAAATCCTACCCCTACCTGGGATACCTTAAAGTATGGATTGCTTTCCCATCCAAAGTAACTGGAGTGGGAGGTCCTGTGGAAACTCTGGCATTGGTGTGCCCGCAGTTTGGAATGTATGACTGAGTGCCCGTACTTATTTGCAGTAATGCCCACATGTTTGGTTGCCTGGCAAAGCTTTGCCAGGAAAGGGAGGCCAAGCAAAAAGGGAAAGGTGCTGCGTGTGCGTGCCCTGTTGCAAAAGATCTACCAGCAACAAAAACAGATTCCAGCCAAAGTTCAAGATGACCCCATGGATATAGTCTGGCATCATGACGCTGAACAACTTGTGTTGTCCTCTAATGCTGAGTGTAATATCAGTGGTGAATATCAGAATATTTTTTTACTGCTCCTCATCTATTAAATGAGGGAATGAAATTTGTGGTTCATAAATCTAATGGAGCATATGAAGCTATCTCAGTGTAATAGTGGAGAGCTTTTCTTCTTTGTTTCCACTGGTGAACACAACCAAAATGCTTGTAGAATGCAAGCAACATGTAGCTTACGCTTAATTACACTTAGTGCAGAAACTCTTTTTCCAGAACGAACGTTGATACACGTCCTGGAGCTCTGCCGTATCATTAGTTAGTTTGCTTCATTGGATACATTGCTTTTATGTGCTGTTTGTGGTGATTTCTTTGCTAAGACTCCTACTGTATGCTATTTCCCTGATAATGGATTAGGCTGGGATGCAGACCTTGATATCCCAGTCTTGTTTTAAGAATGCTACATGAAAAACAAGTACCTGTTAAGCCTTTGAAATATATTGTGATAAGATAAATAACCCTAAGACTTATTGCATGGCTTGTATGGACTCCAGAATGTAAGGGGAGCCTCTTAGCCCTCAGTCACATACCCATGGAACTTGTACTTACGATGTACTAATGCAGTTTTGAACTGCAATGTGGCCGAACATTAAATACCAACCTGGGGATGGTCCCTGGTATGGGCATTCATTCAGCAGACATGTTTTGGTGCAATAAGATAAATATTTAAGTTCCAATCTTAAAATTGTAAAGTTTTATACAGGTGGTCTGCTGCTGACTGAGGATCGCTGGTCTTTTGAACTAACAGCATACTAATACACTAATTTGGAGCAAAAAAATATTATTTTGTTGTGTTTTCTACACAGCTGGACTCTCATTTTAAAATAGTGATGTGTTTTGTTTAGTTTTATTAATTTATTAATTACAATGGACACACTGTGCATATTAATGTTTTGTGTCTTGTACCCTGAGTTACCATAGAGATGTGTTAACAAATGGTTGTCAGCCATTGTATAAGCTGCAAGCACCTAAAAGACGTAAAGCTAGATGGTGCTTTGCTTCCTGTCCTGTAGTGTTAAGACTGTTTTACTGTTCGGCCTGATGCTGCCGCAGCCGGTGGGTGACTCACTTTAGGAGACTCTAAGGAAATTTAGGAATTAGTGATGGCTCTTTTGACAAGCCTTATTAAAGTTGGGGGGCATCCAGGGATTGATCCATTTAATAGGCACTGATTACTTGCTACAGAACTTTTAGATGGAATCTTATGTCAGTAATGCAGGTGCACAAAATTAAGGGCATAACTAGACGTTTATTAGCATTTGGAAGGTCAGGTTCAGATATAATTCCTCCCTGAAAGCTACTGGTGACCGGGGTCTGTATTGAGCCTAGCTGGCCCTTTGGGCCAAAAGGAAAGTCTATCAAATGTAAGGATAGCAAGTAAGAGGGCTTTGACCCTAATTGTCACCATCTGGTAGTGTCCAAGAATTTTAGTTACCTTTTAAGCTGGATTCATGTTTAATGAAGCCCTGTGGATGGTACCCAAGTATTTTGGCAGTATTCCTATAGAATGTTGATAGAAAGTGTTTGTAGCCTGAGAAATGGGAAAATGTGTCTTGTCTCCCTGAACAATGTCTTTTCCGACTTGTCCAACATTTTGTTTCCTAATTAAACCATAAGAGTCTAGCAAGGTGAATTAATACCTCTGCATATATTTCAATTTTGAATTAAACTACTTTTTGTTTGGAACATTTATCAAAACAAACAACAAGATATTGAGTATTTTTTGGTAACCTTAGGAAAAATGTTTGCACAATTGTTTTTATGGATGACTGTATTTTATTAGGTAGAAATGAAGGAACATACATGGATAATAAGGCTACTATAAAATTGTTCACCATTTTTACTTTGGTCTATGTGTGACTAAACATGTAAAATGTCTATTTTTTGTCGTAATGACTTATAGTCGAACAAATAAACTGAAACTGAATTTGTGCCCCCCATCAGAACTTCGAATGCAGGTTCTGTTAAACAAAATAAACCAGATAGAAGGCCTTCTCCTAATGCCCCCCTCAGGGCTCACGACCATACAGAGAGGGCATTTTTTGTTACCATTGTGGCAAAGATGGACATAAAAAGAGGGAGTGCCAGTTGCAGGAGGACCCAGTAAAAGTCATAGACAAACTACCTGAAGAAAGGGTATGCTCCACCCAACCTGTGAAACCCTTTATAGCAAAGTCTTCAGTCAAAGTGCCTGAAACTACAATACCTGACCTCGGCATACTTGTTGGACTTTTCACTGAAATGACAGTCACTACTGAAGGAGTGCCTGCTTGAGCTGTGTTGGAAAGTGGCTCTCAAGTGACAATCATTTTCAAAAAATTGGTACGACCAGCACCCCTCTCATCACAAACCACAGCTATTGGAAAGCTTGAATGTATGGGGACTGAGTGATAAATCCTACCCCTACCTGGGATACCTTAAAGTATGGATTGCTTTCCCATCCAAAGTAACTGGAGTGGGAGGTCCTTTGGAAACTCTGATATTGGTGTGCCGCAGTTTGGAATGTATGACTGAGTGCCCGTACTTATTTGCAGTGATGCCCGCATGTTTGGTTGCCTGGCTAAGCTTTGCCAGGAAAGGGAGGCCAAGCAAAAAGGGAAAGGTGCTGCGTGTGCATGCCCTGTTGCAAAAGGTCTACCAGCAACAAAAACAGATTCCAGCCAAAGTTCAAGATGACCCCATTGATATAGTCTGGCATCATGACGCTGAACAACTTGTGTTGTCCTCTAATGCTGAGTGCAATATCAGTGGTGTGCTACACCTGAAAAAAGACATGAAAAAACAAATACTGATGCTTGATGCTCTAGAAGAACATGGACTACCAGCAGGACTATTAGTAAAGCCCAGTGTGTTGCCAGTCAGAACTCATGCTTACTTCAAATGAGTTACCATCCAGGTAAAAAATGTGACAGATGGAGATGTTGGTGTCAAGAAAGTATGCACTATGGCTCATGCGTACTGTGTGGATACAGCAGTACAGCCTACATGGACCACAGGTATTGCCCAACCTGGGGCACTGACACAGAACATTTTGACTTTGGCGACTCTCCTATACCTGAGAAGCGGAGAGTCCCGTGTCAGCTAAAACTAGCTGACAGAATGAAAGTGTTTTCACTTCCCGAATGGGATGTGCAGCCAGAGAAGAGCACCACATCAGACTTCATGATGAACGTCCTTTCCATGAGAGGTCCTGCAGACTGGCACCCACAGACACTGATGATGTAAGAAGACACTTGCAAGAGTTACTGGCTGCTGGCATTATCCAAGAATCAAGAAGCATGTATACTTTGCCAATTGTGGTAGTACGGAAGAAAAATGGAGCTGTGCACATGTGCATGGATTATAGAATCCTCAACAAATGGACAAGTCAAGACCAGTACACTATGCCCAAAATTCAAGATGCTTTGGATTGCCTCAATGGAAGCAAATGGTTCTCTGTGCTAGACCTGATAAGTGGGTATTATCAAATACCAATGGCTCCACAAGAAAGAGAAAAGAATTGCTTTTATATGTCTCCTCAGTTTTTATGAGTTTCTTAGAATGCCTCAAGGTATATCTGGCACTCCAGCAACCTTTCAACGCCTAATGGAAAGAGCTGTCAGAGACATGAATCTCCTGGAATGTTTAGTTTACTTTGATGACACAGTGTTTGGGAGGAGAATGAGGCAAGGCTGTTAAAAGGTCTAGACCAGCTAGAGGAGCTCGGGCTCAAACTCTCCATTAATAAGTGCCAATTCTTTCAAAACTCATTTAAATATTTTGGGCATAGTGTGTCATCTGAAGGCATCCAAATGGACCCAAGTAAAGTGGAAGCGTGACCACCTGACCAAAACCCACAAATCTGAAAGCATTACAAAGGTTCCTTGACCTCTGTGTGTACTACACATGTTTCATCAAGGATTACACCTGAGTAGTGAGGCCTCTTCTTAATCTAACCCATAGTTATCCTCCAATAAATAAAGGAAGGAGAGTCTCTGCTAAGACTACTGAATCCAAACAGTACTTCAAACCTTCTGAACCATTTGGAGCTCACTGGACTCCTGATTGTGATAAGGCACTTGAAGAAATAATCCATAGGCTGACTCCTGCTCCAGTTCTGGTTTATACAGACCCTGAGAAACCTTATGTTCTCCATACAGATGCTAGCTTCAGTGGCCTAGGGGCAGTCCTATACCAAAACTATCCTGAGGGACTGTGTCCAGAGGCTTTTGCTAGCCAGAGCCTGAACAGTGCAGAATGAAAATACCCAATACATAAACCCAAAATTCCTTGTACTTAAGTGGGTCATTGTGGACCAGTTCCACAAATACATGCACGGAGCACATCTTACTGTTAAGACAGATAGCAACCCCCTGAAATATGTCCAAAGAACAGGAAAACTCAATGCAACTGGACATAGGTGGCTGTCAGCCTTGTCCGCATTTGACTATTACATGGAATACCAACCTGGACTCAACCATATAGATGCAGATGCACTGCCTTGATGCCCAGCTGCCACTAACTCAACCAAGAAAGAGTGGGTACAGTATACCCGAGCAAACTGTTAAAGCACTGTGTAAAAAGTTTGACACAGACAAGCAACCATCTACTGAAAGCGCTAATCGTCTAGTGAACACTCTCGGTGCATCTAGAGACTGCTTACCAACTGCCTATTGTAACTTAGCTGCTCTGCATTTGAGCTCATTACCTCAACTGGTGTCCCAAGATTTATAGAGAGAACAAAGAATGGACTCAACCCTTAAAGATGTCCTATACACCCTACAGAAAGGGGGTGATGCCAACTAAGTCATAACCAAGGATCCTGATGTGAAATTGCTTTTAAGAGAATGGTCAAAGCTCAAGATCAAAGACAATCCAGACACTAATCCAACACCTACCATCCCCCCTTCTATTTCAAAGCTGTTACTACAGCAACTGCAAAAAAATACCTGCAGCAGGTACTTAGTAAATCTAAACACAGCAGCGTTACCCTTGATCTTAAATTGCTCCAACTTACCCTTGATGCAGTTCTAGCGCCCCTCACCAAGACCCTCAACCTATCCCTCTGTCTTGGCCAATTTCCCCTGGTCTGGAAAGCCGCAGTGGTGACCCAGTCAAACTACCGACCAGTTTCCATCCTGCCTCCCTCTCCAAAGCATTGAAGTGTATTGTTGCTGATCAATTGATGGAGTAGCTTGCCACCTACATACAGTGCACACAACAGCATGGCTTCGCAAGTGCCACCACTGCCTTGCTTGAGTGCATTGACTATAGTCACAAATCATTGGATCGTGGACACCTTGTGGGAGCAATCTATATTGACCTCAATAAGGCGTTCAGTACTGTTAATCATGCACTACTGCTTAAATCCCTGCCTACCCTTGGGCTCTCACAGAAAGTCACAGCCTGGTTTAAGAGTTACCTTGATCACAGAACCCAAAGAGTAAAAATACAGGACATGCTCTCTGTCAGTCAACCTGTTCGCTCAGGAGTTCCCCAAGGGTCAATCCTGGGTCCTCAGCTACTTAACCTCTTCCCTAACACCCTTCCCCTTGTCTGCCCCTCCCCCTTGCCCCTATATGCCGATGACACTGTGCTTTTCACCGCCTAACCCAGTCCTTCAGTACTTGTCAGCAGCCTACGACCTAGTTTCACTGCAGTAGAGACCTGGTTCACCAATCACAAACTTATCATGAACTATAAAACTATAAAAAGACTAAAGTGATGATCTTTGCAAGTACACACAATAAATACAAAAACTCACAACTTCTGATCACAAACAGTCTTGGCTCACCTCTCAAACAAGTTCACAATTTTAAATATCTAGGCATTACCTGGACAGTAACCTATCTTTTAATGAGCTCGGAATAATATATCCAGAGCAGTTAGCATCAGGCTTGGGCTTTTACAGACGTAGATACAGTATGTCCCAGGAGGCCCTCCGACTGGCTGTCACCAGTTCCATCTTTTCTATTGTTGACTTTGGGCTCATAATCTCTGGGTCTGCCACCCACAGCACTCTCCATAGGCTAAGAGTTGCTCTGAACAAAGCCTTCTGTCTAGTCACCGTGCTCACCTATGTACTCATACCTGTGACCTTTACACCTCTGCAAACTGGTTAAATCTTCAAGACAGGCTCTCATATCAAACTTGCCTGATGGCAAAAAAGATTAGTCAGGGAATGGCCCCTCCCTCACTCTTGCAGCTCCTAGGCCCCTCCCATAACGCCTTTAAAAAGGAGCTCCATAGCTACCTCATCTCCTCTAATCGATGCCCTTACTTTAACCCCCTTAGCACCACTCCTACTCTCACTGCTGTGCACTTGATCTGCTTTCTACCTAATGCCTTGCACTTAATCCTCAACCTGCCTGTCTACTTGTCTCCCCTCCCAACTCTTTGGCTTGTTATCTCAAACCCCTTGCCCTGTCCTACTGTAACTAATTCTCAACTCTTAGATCTTTGTTATCATTGCCGAAAAGCTCCTACTTACAATACTCTGTGCCCTATCTCGCAAACTGTGAGAATGTTTCTCCCCTAAGGATCTGACTACCACATGTTATTTAGTAATTTTCCCTGCTCATTATACCTGACAGTTCCTTGCAAGTATGTGGTTGTTTGTTTTCAGTGAACCTCTTGCCGAACTTTGCATCATGATAATTCCTTGCAAATGTGTGAGCTATGTCCTGCACCTGCCAACAAATTGTCTTATTGCATGTTTTGTCATGAATGTTTTGTACCTTGCTTGTATTTTTACTGTAAAACTTTGTTTTGTTTCTGTGTTTTATGTAATTCCACTCTGTAACCTCCTGGGTCGTGCCTGAAAATAATAATTTCTATGGCTAGCGCACCTACCTGGTAAACAAAAACTAAATAATAAATAAATAGACCGGACCCACAACCTCCACTACACTAGAAGTTCAACCAATACTACATTCCTGGTCCCTTCTGCCACAATCACACAAGCCCAATGTCCTTTTATGTATAGAGCAGCCAGCTGGCTATATAACCTCCCACAAGAGCTCCTAGCCGACTCCAAAATTGGGCCCTTCAAAGCCAAACTTCGTGAACACCTTCTGAAACTCAGCAGCTGTGACTGCCCCACTTAGCTCTATCCCGCACCTTCTCACTAACCTTCCCAGCTCACTCTTTTCCTATTATTGCATCCAACAGTTTTCTTCCTAGCCTCCTTCTCTCCTCAGTTCTATCCCTCCAATTTCTATTCTTGCTGTTACCTTCTCATTCTCCTAACTCTTATATCGTCACTTATCAGGCACACCTCTCCCTTCCTCCCTCACCCTTGCCCTCCCACCTCCTTTTGTACACAAGCTTCTTACCACCTCCTCCTCTGGGCACCCATCCGTGCCCCTGCACCCCCTCCTCACCTACCTCCAATCCTAATTTCCTCACACACCCAGTACATATCCCTGCCTCGAGCTACCTGCACCCTCCCATAACTGGTTGTTCCTCTCACCTCTCTCTCCCCTCTTGTATCCCTTCAGCTGCTGGCTCATGACAAGGTCCCCATCTCACTGCCTTTGAGAAAAAATAAGTAACCTGTCACCATGACACTTTTGCTGCATTTATTTTTGTATTTCTATAATCTATGTATTTTGTTTACTCACTTGCTTTGTACTTTGTTTTACCATTATTGTTGTCCTACTGTTTCTTCTATTTGACGTGGAGCCTTTGTAAATGAGCCCCTGCTCAAAGGTGTTTTAATTCTGAGACTTCAATAAATAAATAAATCTGCTGTATAGAGATCCAAGGTTCAATCAGATTTCCTCGACTGCAACTAGTCTTACCTGCAAACTTCAGAAAAGTTGTACTTCATGTACTGCATGATGATATGGAACACCTGGAAAGTGAGCGCACATTAGACTTGGCACATGTGCACTTTTTCTGGCATTGCATGGGAAGTGACATGGAACAGTACTGCGAAAGCTGCAGCAGATGTGTCCAGAGAAAAGTCGGCCACAGAGGGATGGCCCTCTGGTTAATATCATAACCAGTGCACCATGGAGCAAGTGTGTATAGATTTTCTAGCCTGAAACCGATTCAAAGAACATTGCAAACATTCTTCTAGTCACGGACCATTTTCAAAATATGCACAAGCTTATCCTACAAATAATCAAAAAACCTTCATGGTTGCCAAGATCCTAATGGAAAAGTTTTTTGTACGTAATGGAACCCGCAAAGAATTGATTCCAACCAGGGGAGGGATTTCAAAAGTCGCCTGATAAAAGAACTGTTGTCTCTGTGGGGCATTAGCAAATCCTGCACAACCTCATGTCGCCCTCAGAGTGATCCACAGTCTGAAAGATATTGGAGGACACTTCTAGACATGTTGGGCACCTTGAACCCAAAAGACAAAAGTAAATAGAGCCAGCAAGTAAGAGCTTTGGTCTATGCATATAATTGTACCAAGAATGATGCTAATGGATTTTCCCCAATGTTTGGCCAGGAAGCACAACTGCCTGTGGATCTATGCTTCGGCATCTATGCTGACAGAACTAGGCCAGAGACTTATCTACACTACGTGAAACAGTTAAAAGAACAGTTAAATTCAGCCTACAGGTTGGCCTCAGAAGCTGCCGCCAAGAGAAATAGACCAAAGAAAGAAAGATATGACAAACGAGTCAAGGCACATAAATTGCTGCCAGGAGATTTTGTGTTACTGAGAAATCTAGGAATTCCCAGAACGCACAAAATCATGGATAGATGGAGCAGCACCCCATATGTTGTAATCGAGAAAGTACAAGACAAACATGCCTGTATATAAAATCCATCCAGAAGGGGACACAAGTGGCTACCAAACCATGCACTGCAACTATATGTTGCCCATTGGACAGATGGTCACTAGCATTGGACAAAAAAATGTTAGAACCTCCAAAACCTCCTGTAACACGGTCTGCTACATACAGAGGTCAGTGTAAACAAAGGGCCTGGCAATCTGGAGTTGTCCCAGCGAATCCCGATGAGCAAGCAGAACAAGAAAGTTCCACTGAGTCAGACGGAGAAGTCATTTATCTCACTGCCTATTACTATCCCACACCAGAACTTGCTCGACTGCTTCAAGGGACATCTAAAACAAATGATATGACAGATATGCCCACTGCAGAGCTCTCTACACCAACTCAAAGCTCTGAACCAACTGTAGACTCTGAACCCACAGTCAAGATGGTACCCTTGGATGATGGGCCTGAACCAGAGATAGTAACAAAGCAAGAAAGTGGAGAACCTGTTGAGTCTGTAGAAACAGAAACAGAGGAAATGGCAGAGGAAGTCATGGCACTCACTTTGCCTGAGGTCCTTCATCCCTGGTCGATGAGTCAGGGAGTGCACACCTGAATGCCAAAGAAGAAGTGCCAGTTCTACCTCATCACTCTGAAAGAGCCATCAAGCCTTTGTATGGTGCAGTCTCTGCAACAGAAGCCACACGAAGAAGAGCTTAATATGTATACCCTTGAGGAAAGGAAGTAGAGGGGGGACATAATAGAAACTTGTAAGTACCTCAGTGAAATCAACAGTTGAAGAGGGTAGCATCTTTAAGAGAAAGAGATGTGCAAGAACAAGGGGACACAATTCGGAAGATAGAGGGGGGACGGCTCAGGGGCAATGCGAGGAAGTATTTTTTTCACAGAGAGGGTGGTGGACTCATGGAACAGGCTTCCTGAGGAGGTTATGGGGTCAAAAACAGTGGTGGAATTCAAGAATGCATGGGACAGACATAAGGCAATTCTTGTTGGGGGGGGTAGGAAGAAACAGACTGTTGGTTAACTAGGATCTGTAGCTTATCAAGTACAGTAGGTAGGGAAATGGGCAGACTGGATGGGCAAAGCAGTCCTTATCTGCCATCAAAGTTTTTGTTTCTATGTTTCTAAAGCTTACCTATGACTCTTCAAGGTCTCCTACTGACTTACAAATGCACATAGTTCACAAGGGCATTACTGTCACTCCAAGATGTTTGCCCAAAATTGTTATCCATCCACCTAACACCAAGCCACTCAGTGAGGATAAAGCTAAAAAGAGTAAAAGGGGAGGCCGAAACATGTACTTGTGTTATTATTCCAAAATTGCTGCATAATTGAATTCAAAAAATGTTTAGCTCATGGTATACCAGTTAATGTCATGACAGCTGTCTATAAATCTAGAAGGCCTTTTAGTAAAGGTTCCTGATCCTAGTTGGTCACATTAACTAGACTAGGATTCACTGATTGCCTATACTAGTCAGGAGTCAATTGTCTACTTAGACTGTGCAAGTTAACATGTTAGAATGCCATGGCTAACATTCATTGATACAAGGGTCTTTGGTATGGACTTGGCACAGACGCCGAGTGTTTAGGCAGGGACAGTGTAACCTCCCCCCATGAGTGGGGCTTACCGTATTTGTATTCCTGATGCCTGGTCTCACCAGCCCTCGCCCAAGACCACAGTTTCGTACTCTTGGCCTACAAAGGTATGGCAAGTGCCACAACCAGTCGGATTGCAGCGCCTTCTCAGGCTCTGCTCCGATTGGTCATTGCTTAAAAGCCAGTTTCTCCTCTAAATCCTTATTGAAAAGTCAATTTTAAACTGTTTATTGTTAGAAATATTGTTCAAATGTGTGCCACTACCACAGCTTGTTATTAGAAGTGTTAAGATTTGGGACTTTAGGAAGTAATCTGTGTTTACAGCCCCTTCTCTGCCTTTTTGCATTGGCCTCAGACATTTGGGCACCAAAGTAATCCACATTTCTTTGTGCTGCAAATTCGGACCCCCTGCTGCTCTGTCTGCATTATTGTCCAAGGCTTGATATTAATCCATGCCTCTTCTCTTCCCAGCCAAGGAACACTTCTCCAGGCTCCCTGCACCTAAAGCCGCGGGAAACCCGGCTACCGGGCAACTGGCGCTACCTCAGCCACCGCCTGAGACCACAGCTTTGGACTCTCAGCCTACAAAGGTATGGCAAGTGCCGCAACTTTTCACCCACCCTCCTCCCCCACCTCCTTCTGTTATTAAATACAGCAGCTCCCCGCCCACCTCTATCCCACACCCCCTGGTATCGCTCTCCTCCAATGAAACAGAAACAGAATTTGACAGCAGATAAGGACCGCTAGGTGCACCTAGTCTGCCCATTTTCCTACCTAACAGATTAGCTGCATATCCTAGTTAACCAACAGCTTACTTCCTCCTACCCCCTACTAGGACTGCCTTATGTCTGTCCCATGCATTCTTGAATTCCCCCACTGTTCTTGACTCCATGACCTCCTCAGGGATGCTGTTCCATGCATCCACAACCCTCTCTGTGAAAAAATACTTCCTCACATTACCTCTGAGCCATCCCTCCTCTATCTTCAAATTGTGCCCCCTTGTTCTTGCACATCTCTTTTTCTGAAAGATGCTACCCTCTTGGACTTTGTTGATTCCCTTGAGGTACTTGAAAGTTTCTATCATGTCCCCTCTCCTTCTTTCCTCAAGAGTATACTTATTAGCTCCTTTAGTCTTTCTTCATATGTCTTCTGGTGCAAACCCTGCACTATTTTGTTGCCTTCTCTGGACAGCTCCACTCTGTCCATGTCTTTGCAGAGATGGAGTCTCCAGAACTGCACACAGTACTCCAGATGGGGTCTCACCAACTGTCTGTACACAGGATAACAACTTCCTGTTTTCTACTATTGATGCCCTCCCTATGCATCCCAGTATCCCCCAGCCTTCCTTACTGCCGCCTCACGTTGCTTGCCCACTTTAGGTCATCTGATATAATTACCCCAGGTCCCTTTCCATTTTACTGTTGTCAGTATCTCACCCCCATTGTGTACTCTTCCCTGGCTTTTGTTTCCCAGGTGCATTAGCTTGCACCTTTTTGCACTGAATCTGAGCTACCATACATTTGACCATTCCTCCAACCTTGCCAAGTCCCTTCTCATCCTTTCCACTCCATCTTGTGTATCAACCCTGTTGCAGATCTTGTGTCGCCTCCAAAGAGACATACTTTTTCTTCCAGTTCCCTGTGCAATGTCACTTATAAAGACATTAAAAAAGGACTGGTCCCAGTGATACTGAACCTCGGTACCCGCTATTAACCCTCCTTTCTTCACTACGGACTCAATTTACTACTACCCTTTGCGTCCTGTTGTCTAGCCAATTTTTTATCCGGGCTACCACCTTGGGACCCACTCCAAGGCTGGCTAACTTGTGTATTAATCTTTTGTGTGGGACTGTATCAAATGCCTTGCTAAAATCTAGGTAGGCCATGTCCACAGCCCCTCCCTGGTCTACTACTTTGGTCACCCAGTCAAAGAAATCTATTAGATTCGTCTGACGCGACCTTCCCATCATGAATCCATGCTGCCTTGGGTTCTGTGCCCCACTGGCCTCTAGGTACTCAACAATTCTTTCCTTCAGAAGTGATTCCATCATTTTCCCTACCACTGAGGTCAAACTGACAGGTCTGTAGTTTCCTGTCTCTGTCCTGCTCCCACTTTTGTGAAGAGGAATCACATCCACCCTCCTCCAGTCCTCAGGTACCACGCCATCTTCCCATGATTTGTTAAAGTGAGTAGTCAGCGGTGTCACTAGTTCTACCCTTAGTTCTTTTAGAATTCTTGGGTGAATACCATCAGGCCCCATTGCTTTGTCCACCTTCAATTTTATTAGTTCTTTCAGAACCCTTTCTTCTGTAAATGGACTGGTATCGACCCCCGTCTTCAGAGTGTTTCTCTTGTTTGGTTTAGGTAACTTCCTCTCCTCTTCCTTTGTGAATACTGAGCAGAAATATTCATTCAGTATCCCTGCTTTTTCACTGTCACCCTCTGCCCACATTCCCTCCCCTTTATTAAGCCTCAGTATCCTGCCTTTGGTCTTTCTTCGCTCCCTAATGTACCTATAAAAGGTCTTATCCCTCTTCTTCACAGAGTTGGCTATCCTTTCCTTGGTTTGGGTCTTTGCTATTCTGACTGCCTTCCCAGCCTCTTTCTGCTTTAACTGATAAAGTTCTCTGTCCTGCTCCTTCTGTGTTTCCTTATATTTCCTGAATGCTGTCCTTTTCTCCTTAACCTTCCCTGCCACCTCTTTTGAGAACCATAGTGGTTTTTTCCTTCGTTGTGTTTTGTTGATTTGCTTTACACAAAGGTTTGTTGCCTCTGTGATGGCTGTTTTGATCACTCCCCATTGTTCCTCCACCCCTCCTTCTCGCCTGTTTGCTAGTGCTTTTCTGAGGCACTCTCTCATTTTCCCAAAGTCGGGCCTCCTAAAGTCCAATACTCTTGCTTTTGTATGGCTTGATTGTATGACTGTGTTTATCATGAACCACACTGTTTGGTGGTCACATGTTCCCAGATGGCTACCCACTTCTAAATCTGAGATTCTTTCTCCGTCCACATTTGAGAGTACCAGGTCTAAGATTGCTCCCTTCCAAGTCGGCTCCAATACTAGCTGTCTGAGGCATGCCCCTTGTGGAGCATCAAGAATGACCCTGCTCTTGGATGTGCCTGCATCAAAGGTGCTTCAGTTAACATCTGGCATATTCAGGACCCCCAACAACAATATCTCCCCTTTTTCTGCCATTCTAAGAAAGCCTTCTATCATTTCCTTGTCCATTCCCCCCAGAGATGGGGGTCTGTATACAACCCCCATGCAGACTGTGGTGCCACTTCCTGTCTCCAGGGTGACCCAGAGTGCTTCATCTGCTCCCTGTTTACTCTTTAGTTCTGTTGCTTTGATCCCTTCCCTTACATAGAGTGCTACTCCGCCTCCTCCTCTTTTACCCTCCCTGTCCCTCCTGTAGATTGTGTATCCTGCTATGTTGACATCCCAGTCATGGTTTTCTGTGTACCATGTTTCTGTGACTGCCACAATATCCAGGCAACCTCTTCCATCAAGGCCACTATTTCAGGAGCTTGTTACACAGACTACGGCATTGGTACTTATCTCCCTCCACTTTTGATGGCCTTACACCTTTTAGCCCATCCATGTCCTTAATGCCTTTGCCTTTTTTACATTTACCCTGTCCTGCTCCCTAATTACTTCTCTACCTTGGTGTTTACCTCACTAATTACCATGTTTTGTTGGGGAAGGCTGGGATTTCCCAGCCCTTTTCTGTGCCTCCCTTGGCTAGTTAAAATGCTTGCCAATGAAGCATTTAAACCTCTCACCTAGGATCCTGTCTCCCCCACCGGACAGATGCAGACCTTCATGCCAGTATAGGTCTGCATCCCTCCAGGTGGCTCCCCAGTCACCAATGAAGCCAAAACCCTGAGCTCCACGGTGAAGAGTACCTAGCATCACCCTTGCCATAGACAGGCAGCACCTCCGAGAAAGTTACCATATGTGCTACTTGTCTAAGGTCCCTCCCCAACTCTACAAACTCCTCTTACACTGCTCTGATCCCATTCCTAGCCAAGTCATTTGTCCCTAGGTGGACAATGACATCCAGCTCCCTCCCTTGTGCAGCTGCTCCCACGATCCCATGGATTTGCTTCCTGTCCCTCCAAGCCATGGTGCCAGGCAGGCACCTTACCTCCCTCTCCCCTTCCTCCCCCACTTCTACCCCCTAATGATTGAGTCCCCCACCAGGAGTCGAGATTGAGATTCAGTTCCTTGTCTCCTTCTCATCTTAGTAGTCACTGGGATTCATACTGCAAGTCTGTGCTTTGTTTAGTAAGCTGTTTTTCTTGGTCTTACCTCCAATAGCAAGGTATTTCTAAAAACCACAAACCTGCTCTTGGCCTTAGACATCTTTCCACTAGAACCCAGTTGCTCGCAGACAACCGCTACGCTGCAATAATATAGCAGTTCATTTTTTGGCTTCTGGGGTTCACAAGTGGCTTTCACTTTAACTCAAGATTTCACCATGAGGGGACTTATATGGCTTCCCTTATTGACTCTTCTAATTGTGGTTCCGGTTGACTTGTGCCAGCCACCTGAGTTGCCGCCATGCACAGATTACAACCCCCCTTGTGTTGTACTTCGTCTGGCAATCTACCCCTCAGTTGCTTTTGTGAGTTCATACATCCTCTTCTGCAGCCTTATACTTGGCTTACTCACTTCTGTGGTACATGCACTGAATCACCATCACATGGCCCTCCTTCTGCTGTGCAGACTACCGACCCCTCCCTGCATTTTGCAGCTAGAGTATTAGTCTTCGCAACCATAAGCCACTATAGCCATGGTGGCAATGCCCCACATTCTAGAAGCAACAAACCCGGTAGACATGCAAGAACCAGGAACTTCAAGCTCACAATTGGTACACTCAGGAAAATTGTACTTATCCTTTTGTTGTGCTCAGGTAACGTAGAACTTAACCCTGGCTCTCCTGAGGCTATTGCATCGCCAGCTGACCTAGCAAGACTCAAAGGCATGAGCTTCCTGCATATTAATGCATGCAGTCTGTTAAAAAAGGTTCACCTTGATCCTAGCATGGGCGAATCACATCTCTCCTGACATACTAGTGATCTCTGAATCCTGGCTCAGACCAGCCACCCCTGACAGGGAAGTAAACATCCCTAACTGTGCTCTGTCCAGAGCTGACAGGCCAACCAGAAGAGGAGGGGTAGCTATCTATATCAAGGACAAATATGTGGCCTCCTGTATTGTCTTGTCATCTGTCGCTAATGAATTTGAATGTCTGATACTGGTGGAAATTACACAGACTAGCGCTTTTGTGTAATAGGATGCTATAGGCCTCCGTCTGCTGGTTCACAGCTTCCGTCTTACCTAAGTGACAGGTTGGGGCAAGGCTTGCCAGAGACTATCATCCTGGCTGTCCAATGCATCAGCTCCACTTGTGTCCTGCTATGATGCCCGTGGGCTGACTCAACTTATTGTTGACCCAGCATGCCCCAAATAAAGAACCCCAGCAACAGTGCCCTACTGGATGTGATCATGGTGAGCAAACCCCATCTTTTTTCCCATGCTGGTACTTTTTTCTCAGATGTCAGCAACCATTACTTTATTGCTGGAGTAAGATCAGTCAACAAATCGTCAACTGTAACAAAGTTCTCTATGAAGAGGTCTAGACGGAACTTCGATATATTTGCTTATCTTAACGAACTTAAACACTCCCTGCATTGGCAGGACTTTTACCTGGCAAAAACGGTTTATTCTGCTTACACTATTTTCTATAACATCCTGTCGGCGGCCCTCAATAAGCATGTACCCACCAAAGTCCACATTAGGAATAAAACCTGTAAATGGTTCTCCTGAAATCAAGACTATGTTTCTAGAAAGGGATAAGTTGGAAAAAAGTACAGATTCAACACTCCTAATGATTGAGTCAATTCAGAAGGATGCAAACTTATGCACAAAACTATCAGAGTCAAAGGCTATTTTCTTCCCTTGAACTCAACTCTGCTGCCAAGAGCCCAAGTAAATTCTGAATACTGTAAAGGGCCTGTTGGGCCACCTCAGGAACTCCTTCCGCCAAGATTACCTCTGGCAACTCAACTATCAGTGAGAGGATGGAAATCTCAGATTCTATTAATAATCATTTTGCCACTGCAGGCGTGGCATTTGACAACTCCCTGCTTGTGCTACGCCCCAGGTTGGTAGTCATTCTGAATCCCCTGCCGCCCTCGTTATTCACCTTTCAGCCTGCCGCATTAAAAGAGGTTGAGGATCTCCTGTTACAGCTGGACTCCAGAAAAGTGCTGGTGCCGACACCTAGACCCATTCTTCTTAAAGATTGCCTATCATGTACTAGCCGTGCCTATTACCCATCTGTTTAATTTATCCTTGTCTCAGGGTATTCTGCCACCTGTATTGAAGACAGCGCATGTCATCCCTCTGTTTAAATCAGGGGACCCCTGTGATCTCAACAACTATAGGCCAATTCCTCCTTCCAGTTTTGTCCAAACTTCTGGAGAAAATAGTAAATGCACAGCTTGAGATCTTACCTTGAAACTAGGACCTTATTAAATCCTATGTAGTCTGGATTCAGAGCTAAACATAGCACTATCATGGCCCTTGCTAAAGTAAATAATAGTCAAAAACTACATTGGCATAGGAGGAGGGAACTGTGGAGACAATTTGGGTCACCTTGATAACAAGTGGGGGGGGGAGTAAAAACAGGAGTGGTGTACAGACCCCTGCGCTGGCAGAGGAACTGGAGGAGAGTCTGGTGGCAGATGTTGGGAGACACTGCAGAGTGGGTAGATGAAGGGTGGTGGTGTTGGGGGATTTAAACATGCCAGGAATGGACTGGGGGACTATGACATCCTCGGTGGCCAGGGAACAGAGGTTGTTAGATGTCTTTCAGGACACGTTACTAACCCAGCAGGTGGGGGAACCAACCAGGGAGGTGCGGATACTGGATGTGGTCCTGGCAGACAGTGACCAGATTGGAGGCCTGGAGGTAAGGGACCCGTTGGCTGGGAGCGATCATGCAATGGTCTGGTTCTGCCTGGACCTAGGAGGGGTAGAAGACTGCACAAAGATGGAGGTAATTGACTTTAGGGGGTGGATTTCAAATAAATGGGATGGATCCTTAAGGAGCATTTGGATGGGATTGGGCCAGACATGAATGCTGACAATAGGTGAGAAATCATCAGGAGGGGGGTGCAGGATGCTACCAGCACCCGTGCAAAAGGGAGACACAAATGCGGTAGGGCCTGAGAACCCTGCTGGTGGACCAGGGAGGTTCAGGAGTTGGTGAGGGGAAAGAAGGTGGCCTGTAGGCATTTCAAGTGCCCAAGAAGTGCAGGGGATTGAGGGGAGTACGAGCTGATGGCCAGAAGGGCCACCACGGTGGTGAGGGCGGCTAAGGCAAGGAAGGAGCAGAACCTGACCAGGGAAATTAGGAGAGGGAACAAGGGGTTCTTTAGATACATTGGGGGAAAATGAAGGGTGAAGGGTCAGATTAGCAGGATTAAAGTGGGAGGGCTGGGCACAAGACCTGGGGAAGCAGGCTGAGGTACTAAATGAGTACTTCGCCTCAGTTTTCACCAAGGAAAATGGGGGCTGCCTCATATAGGGAGGAGATGGTGAAACTGAGGAGGGGCCCTCACCGATCAGGGGTTTGGGAGGGGCCATCACTGGCAGAAGGGGGAAGGCAATGCAGGGGGACAAGTAGCGGAGGTGGACATCATGGTGGAGAGAGTGAGGAAGTCCGAGGTCCCTTAAGATGGGAGAAAGCACCAGGGCTGGATAAAATACATCCCAGAGTGCTGAAGGAACTGGCGGATGTCCTGGCGAAACCCCTGGCGGAGTTTTTCAGCATCTCCCTGAGGACAGGGTGGGTGCCCCAGGACTGGAAGGTGGTGCATATAGTGCCTATCTACAAGAGTGGATCAAGGGAGGTGGCAGGGAACTACAGGCCCATCAGCCTGACCTCGGTGGTGGGCAAGGTGATGGAGGGCATCGTAAAGGAGAGGCGGGGAGGGACCTGAAAAAGTCGGGGTGCCAGGATGATAGACAGCATGGCTTTGTCCTGGGGAAATTGTGTCAGATAAATCTTGTGAATTTTATGATTGGGTGACGAGTGCCTTGACTTGAGTAGGCCGGTGGACGCCTCTTCTTGACTTCAGCAAGGCGTTGACTCTGTCACTAGTGGCCTGTTGGATAAGCTGGGGAAATGGGGTGGGAAACAAGATGATCAGATGGATAGGGAATTGGCTCCAGGACCGGACCAAAGGGTCGTCTTTGATGGGATAGTCTCATCCCCAAGGAGAGTCATTAGTGGGGTCCCTCAGGGATCGGTCCTTGGGCCCCTCCTGTTCAACGCCTACGTCTCTGACATAAGGTATCATGAGTGAGATGAGTCTCTTTGCGGATGACTCAAAGCTGGGGTGGTGGTGGATGGGGAAGGGAGGGTAGCCCTTCAGGGGACATGGAGGCTCTGGAAGGTGATCTAGAAAGTGGAAACTGAGGTTCAGTGCAGGAAATGCAAGGTACTGCACCTGGGAGCCAGAAACCCGGGCAAGTGTACACCCGGGGATGCTATAAGTCTCGATGGCTGAGAGGGACCTGGGGTGGTGGTGGATGTCAAGATGAACAACTCAGAGACTTGTAGGAGGGCAGCGGCCAAGGCCAACAGGATGCTGGGATGCATCGCTAGGGGGATCACCTCCAGAAGGAGGGAAGTGATACTACCTCTGTACAACTGCTTGGTGAGGCCGCACCTTGAGTACTGTGTGCAGTTCTGGAGGCCACACTTAAAGAGGGACATTGAACTCCTGGAGAGGGTCCAGAGGAGGGCAACCAAAATGATCTGGGGCTTGAGGGACAGGACCTATGGGGAGAGGCTCAAGGAGCTATATATGTACACATTGGAAGAGGGAAGAGACTGGGGGGACATGATAGAGGTCTTCAGGTACATGAAGGGGGTGAATAGGGGAGGCAAAGTCAGGGTGCTCAAGGAAGGGGGCAACTAGAGGCATGGGTGGAAGCTGGAGGGGAGATTCAGGGAGAAAGGATGAGGTGCTACTCACTGAGAGGGTGGTGGAGTCATGGAATGCGCTGCCCAGGGAGCTGGTGGAGGCAGAGACTCTGGAGGGATTTAAGAGGGGGTGGGACAGGTACAGGGGAAGGGTTCTGGAAGCAAAGTCCAGTGCAGCGAGAATATCTGGGGCTGGGAAGGGAGAAGCCCGAGAGGGCGAGGGGGGGCAGCAAGGTCAGTTCCCAGGGTGGGGGCTGACCAAACGAGCAGACATGAAAGAACGATAGGCCTATTCTGCTGGCATTTTAGTATGTTAGTATGTAAGAAGCTACTCATTTATCTCACTCAAAATACCCAAGGCTAAATTTCGCTTTGGCAGAGCAGCCATAAACATTGTACTGCCTTCCTTATGGAACAATCTGTAAAAAACTCTCAAATTGAGCACTTCTGTCTGCCTGACTGCCTTCAAGACACTATATTCCCTCACAATCAAAGAAGCATGTAACTGCTTCTCGCATCCAGGATCTGCATCAGTGTCTGCCTTGGTACCCCTCCCCACACAGGCTCGTACATAAGGCATTGACACTTATGTGCTGCCTTCCTATATAAGGCACTGACACTTGTGTTCTGCCTTCTTCCTACTCAAACCCCTGGATGTCCTACCTTGGCTGCATGAGCCTTCATACCCTCTGGTTGAGACAACCTCCTGCCCTTCCTTTTACTCAAGGCCACCAGTGTCTCTATAATATCTCATTCCTCCACCCTGCACACCCTCCCTCACCCTTCCTTGTTTTTTGACTTGACACCTCTCGGTCATTCTCCTTCCTCCCCTCTCTCCTCCCTCCTCTGTAGCCCTAGTGTTTTTAGTCCACTACATTAATTAACCCTGCCTTCCTTCCTTTCCGCTTAGTTATTGCATGTGCATGCTGTTCACACCTTATACGCTTGCCTGTACTACTTCAAGCTTGTATGAACTAATGTTTTATGTCTCTATATAATTGTAACCATTTTGTATGTCTGTAAATACTAGTGTTTGCTTTGTATAAATATGTGACTATGCTTCACCCAGGTACATCTTGAATGAGCATCGCCAACAATGATAGCCTGGATAAATGAAGATTTTGATTGATTGATTGAGTGTAGTGCTGGTAGCGCCTGTGCAGAACATAGGAGCGTTGCACAACTCAGAGTGCAAACATTTGAGCTGGCACCTGCTTGAACAGGTAAGCTGCAGCGGTCGATTCACTCTCCCTGTAAGCACTGCCACACTCAGTGTAAAAGCCACTCTGGCAGCTGTTTTTAAGCACTGTTACTCAAAGGAGCACAATGTGCCTTTGAGAACAGCTGAAGCTGCCATGAATATTCATAGCTTTGCCTGTCGGCGGAGGGTACAGTGCTACGGCACTTGCAACAAGCAGGGGGAGTCCCTTGCAAGCTCCATTCTGCCACTGGACACTAGGACAGAGGGGCAGCTACAAAACCCTGGGGACTGCAAAAATTGAAACAATACTGTTTGTCCACAAAACGACTTAAAGTTGGACTCCGTGTGAATTGTTTACAATAGCAGCCATCTTTGCAACCTCTAACCTGCCATGCAGTCAGTCAGAATTCTAGGAGCTCTGAAGGACTTAGCAATGGCTTCGGAAAGAGGAAAGGACAATGCTCTTGGCACATTTTCCTCAACCAATTAGGGTGTCAGATGGGCCTCATGCAAATTAATTCTGCAGAAGGACAGCTGTTTCAGCTAATGGAAGTCTATGTTCTCTCTTTAGACCTTGAGGAAAGATTCAGCTCAGGGCAGTGTGGCTGAGGCTCTGAGTGAAGCAAGGGAGCAAAGAGTGAGCCAGAGAAGTAGTTTGAAGTTGGCCTAAGGCTTCAACAACCGACCTCTGGGAGGCTTGCCTAAATCTTTCTTTCAGCTGGAAAGTCAGAACAAGTGTGAAGAACTGTTGTTGTTAAATTCTAAAGCATCTGAGTGAAGCCCTCTGTCTGTGAGGAGGACTGGACTGTGTTCTGCCAAATACCTGAAGTGTCTCCTGAGTTAAGCAGCCAGATCCTAGAGATCCACAGAAAATTCCCATTGTCTGGGAAATCCAGTTTAAAATATTCAAAAGTGTCTGTTGTTTGACCTTCAGTTTGAGAACCGCCTGAGACTGTTTGCCACCTGTAGCCCTGAGGAGTGAGCTGGATACGCTCCCAGAGGTATTAATGTCTGTGAGCTGCACAGAGAAAGGCTGTGTGATTCCTCAGCTCCAGATCCTGAAACTTTGCCAGTGAGGATGGTCTGGGGAATTGGCCAGGTAGTGTCATAGCTGGCCATGACCCATCGACTCCCCGTGAGGCTTGTATGCCTGGATGTGTGGGGTAGACGTGTGGCCCTGGTCCCCAGTACTGGCCTCTTCCAGCATTTGAGAAGAAGCAGCCCAGAAGGTGACAAGCTGCCAGAACACCAGCATAGCCAAGTAAGCTGCCATTCTGCTGCACAGCTTGAGGCCCCAGCCTCGACTGTGTGCATCTGAAGCCATTGCTCAGACCCTGTGAGACTGTCTTCAGAACCATGAGTAAACACAGGGCCTGACCTGACCTAGGGAGTTATCAGTTTATTCAAAGTTTTACATTTTATTTAAAGAAGTGCACTAATGCTGGCCACCCCATGGCACCATTCATTCCTGCAGCTGTAACATCTGGGTATCCAGTTAGGCTGTAGAGGGCACTGGTACCAGTGAGGAGGTGGGCCAATATTGGTGGGGTGTTGATGTCAGGGACTGGGCAAGGTGTATGCCATTGTTGCTGTATGTTTATCCATTGCATCAAATTTTACAGAGCATTATTTATCTATGCATCCCTTTTTCTTACCCTCCCTGTTTAATAAATTCTTTATTGTTGTTGGTTAAAACTAACCATGAGCATATTATTAGCGATAGCCTTTAATTACATGTGTTTTGAAATACTGCAACAACGGTTGGTTTTCCATGTGTGGTATGACTGTGAGGGGAGGTGGGTAGATACAGCACCCCGGGGCATTGTACTACACAAAGAACTGGCCCACTATAATTTACTCTGGGTGGAGGTAACACACTATTTATTTTATATTTGAGAAAGAACCCTCTGCTCTATCTGAACAGAGCCCAGGCCAGGCCCTCAATGTTGTCTGAGCCTGCAAGGCAAGGGTTGTAACTCGTAGTGTACACGGTGACCCTGCTACATAAAGGTTTTTAACTGGTTAACTTAAAGTCTGGACTACAATTCTCAAATTTGACAATTATGACTGTCTCAAGTCATCTTTTTCATTGTATAATAACAATACAGTTTAGGGTGTGTCATATCATGGATATCATCACTTCTTGGATGCATGAGTCACTCAGCCTTTGGACTAGTGAGTTACAGTAGTATTGAGCCAAATTTCTATTACTCTTGCAAAATTACTTGAAATTGTTGATTTTTGCATTTACACAATTTTGTGAAATTGTGTCAAATCCAATGTAATTAACAATGTTTTTTTTCTGAATTTTGCATTTTTCCCAAATTGCTCATTTTTTAAAATGTGTTCTGAAAAATTAGCAATTTCAGCAAATAACCAATTTTTTCCAAATTTGTGCATTTTTAAAAATGAAGACCCAGCTATTCAAAGCATTGCATGGTGCGCAAACCGTTTGCATGGGTTTAGCGTGGGATTAGCGTGGGTCTGCTATCTTCAAAAGGCCAAATAGCACGTGCAAATCGCATTAGCACTGGGCAAACCATAATTATACACAAGGGACACACTGAACATGAATACAGGTGCTATGAGATATTCATCAGCTAGCGCCGCACTAAGGTGTTTAGCACAACTTAGCACGACCCTTTCGCGGTACATATTACGCCGGAAAGAAGCTGGTCTTAACCCTGGGCAAATAGCTTTGCATGACATTGTTGCTTTGCACGGTGTTTGCATGGCTTTTGTGTTTAAAGCACCCTAACATATGAATATGACACTTAGAAAATGCCAGACATGGAGGACACATGCTGCTCACTGATGGCACCACCATGATGCCAGCAGCTGCCACCAGTCCCCACAGGGGACATCATGGTAGTGTGGCCATACAGCACACACCTGCAGACCATACGTCTGTGGTAACCAACAGATTCCAGGACACACACATATAGCACTGTGGGCATGGTGGCCATTGAGGGGAGGGTGTATGGGCAGCCAGACCTCACCACAGCCAAGGTGTGGCCACAAGGCTGGGACACATCATGCAGTGCACATGGGCCAGTAGTGGGAATACCCCACCACCTGTGTGCCTGTCGGATCTTACGTGCCCCCCGCCACATACCGCACAACTGTACAGATGCCACAGCACACACAGCCAACCATGTATATGTCACTGTGAGCATCCCATGCCACAGGTGCAGCATCTGTGGATCACACAACAGCGTAACAGTACTGTCCACTGTCAGTAATCACCTGCAAGCTGGGCCTGTCACTGTGTACAGTGCAGTGGTCATCACTGCCCTACATACCATAGGCATTGTGTGATCGCAAATTCTCTCACTGTATGTATTACCTGAGCAACCACTCCCGTCGTCACGGGCCAAAAACCACACCACTGGGTTTTGTCTTAACGTTGCTTTATTTGATCAAACCTTACACATGCATGTGGGACTTCTACAACGGAGAAGTTCTCCGATTACAATTTACAGCAGCTTTTTATAAGCTAGATTTTGCACTTTTATCTTGAAAATACCAACATTTCAGTATAAGCCAATCATAAGACAGCATAACAAGTTTTAGCAATGTAACAGAAAACACATTGATATGCATGAGGTATTTTTCCACTGCTTATTTTATTTCTTTCCATTACTGCTTGAATACATGCCTGGGTCAAGCTGACCTGAGAGAGACAATGAGTTTCACTCACACCATAGCAACGTACAGCTTGCCTTCAATGCCACTACGTGCTGTTATTTTTATATTTTGCCCAGGCATGTTCTTATCTTTATATTTTGTCCAACCCTGTTATTCAGGCTGGTACAACCAGTTCTGCTCAGTTTTATCTATCTTTCTGTTTTTACAAATGTACCTCAAGTAACCGCAGTACAAATTCTATAACCCTTAAAAAAAGAAAACATGAACTCAGAAATTTCTACTACATTCATTATGACTTTGTTACAGCATGGCTTTCAAAGCAAGCATAACTTCAAGGCATATAATAGCATATAATAGCAAATATAGCTTTAGGATATATAAAAAAGGCATACATAAAAATTCCCTCACACTCTCCCCCCTTTTGATACTATGTATCAACTAACCGATCTCTTTTTACTTTTTCTCACTTTATATTTTGGTCACAATTTGGCTCGTTTTGTAATGGAAACACCCTCCAGTTTAATGGGGTCCTTTGTTCGGGTTGTAGGCAAGCAGGTGGCGCCCCGTGACACCATTGTGTTGCACAGGCATTGTAGGAGAAGTTTGATTAGGACAGTCAGTAGCTGAGATGCCAATATGACCACTTACAAGTACTGTCACCCAATGGAGAAGAGTAGCACCCCAGTCACTGACTACGCTTGTAAGCCATGACCATGGGTCCCATATTTATGTGTAAGCTTAGAAAAATGCAAGGCTGGAATTTCCCAAGAAATTATGACAGCATAGCCTGGACACCTTACATTAATACATTTTCATAATTAAAGTTTTTATACATGTTGTAGCTACAATTTCTGAGACATCCGTAATTAAATTTCTTGCTTATGAGATGTACCTGACATTTTGCCAAGACAGGGAGTTATTCTCACCCTGGAGGGAAAACAAATGGTGACAGAATAGTATATTTATCTCAAATAACTTTTGTTTTGGGAGCCAGAAAGCATATGAGAGAAGTGACTAGCTTGCTACAAATGTCAAAGTAACCTTGTACCAGCAACTAAACGAGGTATCTCATTATTTTTTATCAGTTTTTTGTTAAAACATATATATTTTTTTTTTTACACGAGAGAATTATATGATGAGAAACTTTTAACAGTCATACAAACACAGCTGTGTGCATATCTCAGCCATGGCCTCATTTTATGCTTTCAGCTATTTTTTTTTCATTGTATAGAATTTTACAATTAACCCTTTAAAGTCTTACACTTACATATTAAGTGACATGGTGGTATTTAGCCACTTGCAGCCTTTTGCTACTAGATATACTAATTTACATGTTGGCACTATTTAGTCATTTACTAACCATTTTTACCTTTACTAGCCCTTTAGCAATTTACACTAGCCATTTTACACCTTTTTATTTCCTCAGTTTTATGGTTAGCCAACTACATATTGTTGATAAAAGTTTGGTCACTGATTACTAAAACCTTGGCCACTGACCACTGTTAATAATTTCCACCCTGAAGATAGGAGGCCCTGAGGGACTTCGAACATTCTACAAAATTGAACATAAATGTAAAGATATTAGTTAATAACTGAAGGTTAAAAAAACTAAACATTTCTACTTTTAGACTGTTAGACTAGGTGAATAGGTATATGATTTAAAACTGGTTGCCAGCATACAGATAGTCAAGGCATTTATAAAAAGCATCCTGTTTGGAGTTGGCACAGGGTGGTTACAGGACGGAACACAAATCGTGAGTTTGTAAAACATAATACAGAATTGAGGGATGTCAACACCACAATTGAAATATGTGGAAAATGCTAACATGTGACACCACATATAACACAATATAACATAACAATTTTGTTGATGAAAAGAGTTCATGGAATCTACTTTGAGAGTGAATAAGGTAGATGCTACCTTGTGTTGAGGTGTGGCACACCCTGGGAGCTTGATTGAAGAATCTGTTGATAATGTCTCTGACAGATAAGTCCTTATAAAACATAACAGTCCATGAAATTAATAGTTCATAAGTTCATATAAGTATCCACAGGTTGATGTAGTTACAATACAGATGAAATGTCATTTGCAGAATGGTGGTAACCCCACAAGGCACATGGGGCAATGCAGACAGTAATTTAAAAACAAAACACCAGCGTAGTAGAAAAGTCAGTGTTCATTTTGCTGGCTAGCTGCTGGATGGCTGATTAGTAGACACACTGGCCAGGGGTGCATTGAGTCCTTTTAATGGAATAGCCACACACACACACTGGCATGGCATTTGTTTTGTCGTAGTTGATTACACCCGCATAAAGATTAACAGTCCATAAAAGGTAACAATTGACAATAAACCATTAAGAACACAGTCCATAACAGAGCAGTAGGGTTGTAGAAAGTACCAGCCATGTTTGGAACAAGCGGCAGTGAAGAAAATGGATGTATTGCTTGAAGGTCAATTGAAGCAGAATCTTCGCTGAGTTAGGGAGTGCCCCTTCCCAGACTTAACTTCATAGTAAGCAGAAACAATAAGCTTGATTGCAGAGTCTGAACCGACTGACCTTCTTCAGTTGATTTAAAGTTCTACAAATAGGTGTAATTTTGCTGAAAACATTACACTTGCAGAGGTAATAATAACTGATTCATGCAATAGTCCTTATTAGGAACCAGTCAGGCACAAAGATGGTGATAACATCAAAACTGTGGCAGTTGTTTTCTTTTAAGGAAAAGATGAAGGTCTTGGCAACTTAGATGAAAGTATTACTGCTGTTGAACGTGGAGATCTTATGTGTGCCACACCTTGGAAACCTGCAAACTTGCAAAGTGTGTTAGACACTGAATTAAAAAACACATAAATAACAATCTTTTAAACCATTAACTTTTTTGTTTTGTAAAGAGTGGTGTGTCAGAGCCTAAATTCTGGCAATTAGAAAGAAAAAAAATAAAAATTGGACATGAACCGCACACCTGGGGGTGCAGGCCGAGGTTCAATTATACCATTTGACCATCTGTAAATCATGACAGTGTTATGGTTACCTCCTGCTTTTAAATCACAGAAGCAGTTATGACAGTGATGAACATTATTTCCTGTCTCGTTGCAAGCAGGCCTGACTGAGACCTGAGTTATAAAATCTTGTAATGTTACAATAACACGCTCAAACATATAGTTCATAGCAATATGCCTGTTACACAATGCAATTAGTGGGACAACATATATATTGTTGGCCTATGCCAATTTAATAACAGTCAGTGCCTATTGCACCTGTGACAAGTGAAAAGGTCTACCTTTCTTACCCTGTATAGTGAAATACTCCAAAGTATTGAGTGGGGTAAGGCTTGAAGCATAGGTTTGGAGTACAATCTAAATTCTGCATATTATAATTGTTAAAATTTAAAATGACAAAACCTGCATAGAGTACACTCATTCTTTAGGGTACCTGTGAGTAATAAGACAAACGAGCATTAATTTACTTTTGGTTTTGCTTTGGAACATATTGTAGGGTGGGTCAGCAATGCTGGCCCCAGCATTTAGGTTTGGTTATGAGCATTAAAACCGTTATACATGTGGAGCACTTTTCTGAATACACACATGATACAGTGTAGCAAGATGTATATCAAAACATTATAATATAAACATGAAACATAGGCATGTTTGTAATAGAACAATTTCAGTATTGAGCATAATGCATAAAATACATTTTAAACAACACATATAGACTGTAAACTTAGCTTAGAGTCCAGAAATGTTAGAGTACTGTGAATTTACTGGTTGAAAAAAAATGCATTCATTGCTGTAAGGCAATGACAAAAGTTGTTTTGCATTTGTTTTAACAGGATAGAAAGCTGAAAGAGACAATCAAAAGAATGAATATGTGTGGACATACATACAATTTCACCCTCCAGCGTAACTGATTACTTGCTGAGGGCAGAAACCCTTGTACCAATAATAGGTGTGAGATTTAACTGTTTGCACTAGAAAAAACAGAAGGGCTTGGGCTGGGTTATGCTGTTAAAATACCTTGGGTCTTTTTTAAAACCTGTAAATAAGAAACAATTATTGGCAAATATACATTTTCTTTATTTACACCTTTGGAGGAACAGTGATGTACCTTGCAACCTTTGTGGGTACTACACTGGAAGGGAGGAAGGGTAACTTACCCCCTTCCCCCAAGCTCCTACTGGTGGAAGAGACAACTCGAAGTGAAAGAGTCAGCTCGAATACTGTAGCAATAAAAAGTTAGCTGTGGATGGTGACATGATCCCCACCTACTAACTTTAAATTATAACAAGATAATATTACAATTAGTTTAGTAAGTTTCATACCTTACTATAAAGATGGGGAACTTCTTTTCTCTAGAAGAAAGAGAAGAAACACAGACAAACAACAAAAACAAACACACACCAGTTTAAAAATAAAACAAGATTATTTCCATAGGATAAAAGAAGCCAGCGTCCTGGTTCCTTATCCTAAGCATGACAAAATGTCAGCTGAGTTTATAAAAATCCAGATTGATGGTAATACCGCACGTACGTATCTCTTAGAATGCATTTCAAAAGACAAAAATGATTACACCATGGTCACACATAAAACAAAAGCCATTGTTTTTAACTGTAGATGGTAAACTCTCAAAAACAGCTGTAATAGTCCTTTTTTCAAAAGCGTACTGTATATGTATAATAAAAATATGGGGAGATGATGAATAATTCTCCCCTTCCAGCTGGAGTATTGCCTGTGTTGGTTGCAAGTCAGAAGCAGTGAGACGAGAAGAAAAGTTTGTTCCTCTTCACTTAGAATACTAGTTTTGCAATAAAAAGTCAAATTACATGGTTTACTCTTGGTGTGCTTTCATGAAAACATACATCTTGTGTGAAAAGTTGTGCTTCGGTATGGAATAAACATCAAGTTTGAACTGGTAGTAACATAAAATGTTGAAACAAAGAAGGTCGAATAACGTGCAAAAGGTCACAGTGTGCATGAGGTTGTTCAAACCCAGTTATTTTTTTAGTGTCCTTGAACACTACTGATATTAAATATTTTTAAATAATAATAAAGCATACAATAAAACTGCTGGCCAAAACAGTACACACATACACATACACAAAAGAGATACTTAACACAAAATAAGACTGACATTGTTTCACACCATTTGCTGAGGTAATGCCCATAGTTTCATTAGAAAACTGTACGTGTTTTAGATATATGTGCTGCCTCCCCGTCTAGTAACACTGACAATTTTAAATCAACACATTTATACATATCGCCATGCCAAATCTTTCCAGAACAAAACACTTTTAAACACATTTTAACTCGTTAAAATGCAGCACAACATATCATCTGTAAGTGAACACATCTTGTATAACATGGTTACACCTTTTGGCGATAGCCAAAATATGGCACCCTGCCATTTTGCAAAAGTTTCTGGTTATAACTAGAAGTATGATAAAGCCATTTATAGCTGTTAACACATTACATTTTCACCTAGCAGTGGCTTGGCAATTGCTTGCAAACTACAAATCTTTCTGCACATTGCAATCTATATGACGTCATAACTCTTCACCATCAACACTACCTGCTCCAACCAACTACAAACAAAAGTTCTTCACTGACCCTATCTAGGCAGCACAAATGTTCCATTAAAAATAAAGCCAATTAAAACAGTCAGCTATGAGGGCAAAAAGCTTCTTCTTTCTTTTTTTACTGTAACATGTTGTGCACTGAAGGCTGATCAATCCTATCTCGTAACCTTGACAACAGAACATAATTACAGAACACAGATCTAAGCTAGAAAATATGCTCGAGAAAGACGGAGCATTACCTTGTTTAGTATATGTATTACAGAAATAAAACAGACAGACATAAAACAACTTTAAATAAAAATTCAGACTTACCCGTGCCAAGGTATTTTTCTTCTTCTTTTCGATACACTAGTCTGAGTAAGAAAACTGACTGCAGGACCTTCATGATAATTTCCAAATGCTGCAGCTATTAACCCTTTCAAAGGTTTTAACCCTTTCAAAGGTTTTCTTTTGGCCATTTTAGTAACCTGCCAAACCAAGTCTTTTTCCAGAGCTCTGGTTTGCAGTTTAAAAACAAAACAAAAAATCTCTAGCAGTACTAGGTTGAGATCCATCTGGTAGAGGTCCCCAGTACTTGGGTTTGGGATCAAATGTTTCAGCCTCTATAGGAGGCAAAGGAACTTGAAATTGATACAGAAAAACTTGAAACTACACAGATAGGCAACATGGGGGGATTTTCAAATCATCCCGTCTGTAGTCACCTACTGTGCGTACATCCACAGTAGTTTATTTTTCTTTCTCTAGATGTTGCTTATCTAACGTTACTTAATCAGCCGCTGCTTTTCTCCTAAAAGCAGCCTGAACTGTGAAAGCCATCATTGGCTCTAACAGTATATACTTGCAGCAAGCACAAATTACAAGTACAAAGGGCAGTGCAGTTGCCCTTGTAATTTGTTTGGTCAAACTTGTCAAACATACATTTTGCCGGTCCAGATAATACTAACTCTGGACCCAGCTATTTTTTTTTCCCTTGTTTCCCATATTATCTAGGCCTGTCCTTTATAGTGCACACTCGCTCCAAGGTATTCTTGTACTTACAGTGATGATGAGTGTCACCGGCCCCTAGGCATCACGTCCTGATGGGGTTCCACAAAAATGTCCTTCTTTTTGTCCAAGGGAAACAACCCGATCACGAGGTGACACGGACCGAAGAACTCATCCTGCCGACTACGCCAAAACTGTGATCGCAAATTCTCTCACAGTAAGTATTACCTGAGCAACCACTCCCGTCGTCACGGGGCAAAAACCACACCACTGGGTTTTGTCTTAACGTCGCTTTATTTGATCAAACCTTACACATGCATGTGAGACTTCTACAACGGAGAAGTTCTCCGATTACAATTTACAGCAGCTTTTTATAAGCTAGATTTTGCACTTCTTATCTTGAAAAATACCAACATTTCAGTATAAGCCAATCATAAGACAGCACAACAAGTTTTTAGCAATGTAACAGAAAAACACATTGATATGCATGAGGTATTTTTCCACTGCTTATTTTATTTCTTTCCATTACTGCTTGATACATATGCCTGGGTCAAGCTGACCTGAGAGAGACAATGAGTTTCACTCACACCATAGCAACGCACAGCTTGCTTTCAATGCCACTACGTGCTGTTATTTTTATATTTTGCCCAGGCATGCTCTTATCTTTATATTTTGTCCAAGCCTGTTATTCAGGCTGGTACAACCAGTTCTGCTCAGTTTTATCTATCTTTCTGTTTTTACAAGTGTACCTCAAGTAACCTCAGTACAAATTCTATAACCCTTAAAAAAAGAAAACATGAACTCAGAAATTTCTACTACATTCATTATGACTTTGTTACAGCATAGCTTTCAAAGCAAGCATAACTTCAAGGCATATAATAGCATATAATAGCAAATATAGCTTTAGGATATATAAAAAAAAGGCATACATAAAAATTCCCTCACAATTGCCATGTCCCTCACACTACCAGCCCCTTGCTACTGTAGTGTCTGCTGTGCACTGTAGCATGACCTACAGCGTGACGGTTGCATGCAGCACCACCACCACCTGTGCCTATGCTGTGTTGTCCCCTGGGGTACGATATGCTATGCTATGCTGTACTGTTTACATGTAGCCTACAGCTATCATCATGCACTGCCTGACTGACCTACAGGTGGAGATGCGGTCTGACCTGGCCAGCCCCTGTACTTCCAGACTGACCTACAAGTGGAGCTATGGGACCCTGCAGTAACGCTGGGCAAACTGCATGCAAATCAGGGCATAATGAGATGCTAATGTCACTGTTTGCCCAGAGACTACCTGAGTAGGCTCATTTGCATGTCACTTTTGAATATGGCAAAGTTTAGTGCCTGGCAAATGTGTTTGCTCCGGGCAAACAGCTTAGCTCCACGCTAATCCCAGGCAAACGCATTAGCTCCACTAAAACTTTGCTCCGGGGCTAAATTAACACTGCCTGGTGAGCAAAGTTAGCCCGGAGCACAAAGCAAGCTATATTCAAAAGGAATAGCCCAGGGCAAACAGCCTCTGAATATAGCATGGGAATGAGGCTGGGCAAACTGGGCTGAGAGAGCAGGGCAAATGTAGCCCTGGAATATGACAGCTCTGAATATAGCAACCAGGAAGTGCAGACCACAACAGCAACACAATGCACAGGGACGTGAAGGTAGGTAGAGGAGACCTATGTGGCCAATATGTGTTCCAGCAAATGCGTGGACCCAGTACAGCCACAGGGAGCAGCCTATGGGACAGTACACTGTGCAAAACAGTATAGCCTCGTCATAGAGCTGCCAGGTGTGTGTGAGCCTGGGGGCACCAGTAATCAATCTGCAGGATTTATTCAGGGTTACGTGAATTCTTTTGAGTGCAGTCGAGTCGGCAGCACCATAGACTGGTAGACCATAGTCTACAAGGGACAAAATGGAGGATGTAACAGGAGCGGAGTGCATTTGGGGAAGGCAGGTTCTATGATGGAAGAGGATGCCAAGTCAGTGTTAGTGGCTGATGTTAGGGCATCAATGTGGTTGTGAAATGTGAGGGCTGAGTCACAGGTAACCCCAAGGTATTTGTAGGAGCAGACTTGTTCCAGTGGTTGTTTGGTACTAGGAAGGATATAGAGTGGGTGGTTGTGAGCTTTGTTTTGGGGGTGGGAAAAGAGCATAGCTTTGGTTTTTTTAAGATTGATGACGAGCCTGCGCTCCTTAAACCAAGCTTCGGCATTATTGAAAGACTGCTGTAGGGTGTCCTGAAGGGAGATGGGATTGCAGTGGGTGGCAAAAAGGACAGCGTCATCTGCATACAGGAGAATTTTGCCAGGGCATGCACTGGGCAGGGTGTTCAGATAGAGTGAGAAGAGAAGGGGGCCCAGGATGGAGCCTTGGGGGACCCCAGAGTGAATGGGACGGGTATCAGAGAGTATCCCATTGATTTTAACACACTGTGATCGAGCAGCTAGATAGCTTGTGCACCATGCTAGGGGGCCAGCCGAGAGACCAGTGTGGCAGAGAGCATTCAGCAGAAGAGGATGGGAGATGGTGTCGAAAGCCTTTGAGAGGTCGATGAACACTGCACCAGCTAGGGAGCTGGTATCCAAGGAGGAGTGTAGGAAGTTGGAGAATTCAATTAGGGCAGTGCTGGTACTGTGACCAGCACGGAAGCCATGTTGCTCTGGGCATAAGATGTTATGCTTAGCCAGATAATCAGTGATTTGAATGGCCACCACTTTCTCCAGGGCTTTGGGGAGGATGGAGATTGGCCGGTAGTTGTTGGCCGACGACCTGTCGCCCCCTTTATGAATTGGTGTGATTATGGCTGTTTTCCAAGCTGTGGGAAATTGTCCCAGGCAGAGCGATCGGTTAATTAGGCTGGTGAGTGGGGCAAGGACTTAATCTAGCACCAGCCTGAGGATACTGGGGTCCAGTGAGTCACAGCCAGGACTGTTGCTTTTCAAAGCTTTGATTAGGATGGGTCTGGCCTCCCGGGCGGAAATCTTGCGCAGGTGGAAGCTGGGGTGCTGGAGGACAGGGGAAGGTTGGTTGGGGGGAGGGTCAAAGAAATTACTAGGGAGTACTGAGCTAAGGTCAGTGAAAGCGGTGTTGAGCCAGTTAGCTATGGTGGCAGGCTCAGTGGTGGTAGTGCCATTGCTAGTGAGCTGGGATGGGCAGGGGAGTGAGATTTTCCATTTAGCTGTTTAATATTATCCCAGAAAGTCTGGGCCAAGCCCCAGGAGGAGGTAAGGGTGGCCTGGTAATGGTCGGCCTTGGCTTTCTGGATGGCCCAAGAGCACTTATTCCAGGCTGCATTGTAAGCCTGCCTATCAGACAGCCAACCTGTTTCAGTGGCAAGGTGCCAGAGGTTATCCCGATTTCTTAGTAATTGTAGAAGGGCAGGGCTGACCCAGGGTGCATTCTGCTTTTTGGACGGATTTTGGTGAAGGGTGCAAAGAGATCACAGGCCATGTTGAAGGTGTGTATGAAGAAGGCGAGGGCAGTGTCAATGGTTGTCTGGATGAATGGGGGACCATTTTATGTGGGTGAGGAATAGTTTGAGTTTTTGCAGTCCACCAGGGCGGAGGCGCCTGCAAAGGGTGGTCTGGGCTTTGGGTTTGGGATTGGGGACTGCCCAATGAAATAGAATAGGGGAGTGGTCACTTAGGGAGTCTGGTAGGACCTGGATGTTTTGGACTTTTTGGGGTCGGTTTGTTATAATAACATCCAGAAGGGTGCTGATACCTCTCTTAGAGTTTATTCTCGTGGGCTGGGTGACGAGTTGCGTCAGGTCTTGGGCAGCAAATGAGTCTCTGATCGCGGAAGAGGCGGTGTTGAGCCAATTTATGTTAAGGTCCCCAACTAGGATTTGTTCCGCCTTATGGTGGAGGGAGGCCAGATAGTCAATTAAAGATACCAGGGCCGGATGCTGGTTCTTTGGGGGAACATAGGCCGTGGTGAGATAGAGAGGGCTCCTAGAGGGGTCTGGGGTGAGTTTGAGGGTAAGCGCCTGGGCCCCATTTACAAGGGCAGGGGTGGGGAGTGCGTGTCCAAGTATTGTGTCCCTGGTGTAGATTGCACAGCCAACCCCTCGCTTGTCTCACTCAGTCCTCCCGTATAAGGTATAGCCTGGGAGGGAGACAAATGAGTCAGGGTGGATTTGGACAGCCAGGTTTCAACCAGGGCTATGATGTCTGGTTGATGAGCCATGGCCCAGCACTGTAGGCGTCAAATTTTTCAGCAGGCTGCATATGTTCATGGAGCTATTTGGAGACCAGTGGGCCGAGTGGGTGGGTGGGAGGGGCAGGGCCTGGGTTGGGATGTATGTTCCTGTCAGGAGTAGAAGGAGGAGAACTGCTCTGGTCAGGGGTGGCAGATGGAGAATTTACACCGGGAGCAATAGGATGAGACAGGGGTTTTGTAGCAAGGGGTAGGTAGAGCAGCACAGGCAGAGAAGGCTTGTGTGATCAGATGCCCAAGGGAGTTGGGGGGAAGGTAATGTTTGGGTGGGGGTGAGGTGGAGAGGAGCATATGGGGTGTGTGGAGGAGGAGGGAGGGGGAGGAGCAGTGGTATAGGAGGAGGGGAGGACAGGAGGTTATCCTCAGGTTGAGTTTACCCTGGGTTGCCATGTTCTGGTTCAGATTTTCAGGATCATTTTGCCATAGCGGGAGGTTATGCATTAGTGCTTGATGAATTATCCTTGTTTGGAGTCATTATACTTCATAGGATGACTGAATACCTAGGACAATTTTAATTTTAGGGATGGGGTTTCCTGTCCGGAGAGGATAATTGAATGAAGTATCCTGATCATTATCCTAATGAATTATTCAGATTATCTGAGCCTTCAGACAAAATTAGCCATTATCTGGAGCACTTGTACCAGGTAAGATGGATAGCAGTGAGTATCTGCTCTGGAAATGAGAATCTGGTTATCCCAATGCCAAGATCCTATTATCCACTTCACTTGGGGTTCCAGAAATGTCAAGGGATTATCCAAGGAATTTTAGTTTTAACATGTGTGTTCCACAGAGAGGTTATCATGTTATTTATGTCTTTTCACTTTGAATGCAGGTTAACTCTTTCAATATTTTAGTCTAGGATAGCGCAACTAAGATACTACTATACATCTCGTTTCAGAGAGGGTTGGCATTTACCTGTTTTTTAACAGCAGTGAGAACAGAAACACAGAGAGGTAAAAGAGCAGCAGACCTCTCCAGGAAAACATAATATTTGCACAGAATTCAGCATGTTTTTCATATTGGCTATCTCGTGCTTCTCCCAATTATTTATTACCAAGGTAAAATGCTTTTTTCCTTGAGAGTTCATCAGCTTCTCATTGCTTATTCCCCACTTCCCCCGATGTTGTAATACTCTGCTTGTGACATCACGTTTATTCCAATGGCAATAGGCTGTGACATCACAATAGAGGACTATGACTTCAAGTGAGGAATAAACTGCAGAGGCAGATGAACTTTTATTAGGGATAAAAATTCTTCATGCAAATTTTGTCCATAATAAATGAGAGGATACATTTATAGCAAATATATGAAATACAAGCTGAACTGTGTCTAAACATTATGTTTGCCAAAGTTTTCCCAGATGGGTCAGCAGCTCTTTAAGAGACTTGCTCAAGATCACAGAGTGAATATTTGCGATGTGGGATTTGAATCTGAGTGTTGCGGTTCCCAATCCTATGCTATAACTACTACATCACATTGTCTCCCCAATACTTGCACGTACTTGTTAGAAGGTTATGGCTTGCCTACTTAACCATCACGTCACATCACATCTTTTTACTTCAAAACCAGGCTTGTGTGGATAATCCAATACCCGCTGTTACCTGACGGTATGGGCCTGCCCTCTTTAAACAATATTTATATTGGTTTCTTTTCACCCCAAAGGTTGTGCCAGGAAGCTTGGATAGTCTCTGCAACTTGCAGCTAGCCTATATACATTTGTTTTGTTGCAATTCACAGAATCAACACCAGCATCCTATAATTTCCAGCTGTGACGTCAAAGCTGTGAATCATGGCTCTGTTTTAGCATGTTTGCGTCAACAAACTGTCCAGACTTTCCAATAACTCTAGCGTTCTCCCGTATCCTTGAAGGGGGAGATGGAATATGCTATCAGCATAAGAAGCGGATTTACTACACATTGCTACTTCTAGGACTATAACTTGATACTGTTTATTTATGTATTTATTAATTGTTTTATTTATTTACTGAAAACTTTGGAGATTACTTTTGAGCACAGGTGATCATTTACAAAGGTTCCACATCAAATTCATAGTCACAAAAAACATTACAGGTACAATAAGCAGTTCCAGAGGAAATGCAGTCAAGTCAGGCTCCAAGCACTTAAGGCAGAATAATTACGTACAGTTGTGAATAAATGAATACAAATTGTATACAAAGTCACAGGTTATATACACTGAGAAACCAAATAAAACTGTTTAATGGTTACAATTACATTGTACTGCAATGGCAGACCACAAATATCTCTTAAACTTGAAGAGATTCAGCAGTGTATCAGGCAATCCATGGACTTGAGCAATGGTTCTAAAGAACAAACTGCTGCTGAATTATAAAGAGACAAAGAGCATGCTCTTCACTGCCCCTTACAGCAAAAAGAGTTTGTTCCACTCTTGATTCATAGCTCCAAGGGGGACACTCTGGAACAAGTATCCACCTTCAAATATCTAGGTGTTCACCTAGACGACACCCTCACCTTCTCTAAGCACGTCTACTACGTGGTCAAAATGGCTAACATGAAACTGGGCATCCTATATCTCCACAGACAGTCCATGACCCCCGATGCCTTAAAGCTAGTTACACGCTGCTCAGTTTTATCCACCATAGATTATGGCCTCATCATCTATGGTGCTAGCACTTACATCGCATTAAAAAGGGTCAAGACACTACTCAACAAGGCGTGCCGTGTGGTCCTAGGGGCTGACTATCTCACCCATACCTGCATCCTATAAAAAGATACCGAATGTCTCCCCCTCATATTAAGGGCCCAATACCAGACCTGCCTGTTGGTAAAAACAATCTTTTCTTGGCCAAACCCCAGACTCAACCTCCTTTCTGTTCAAATACGGGCATTCCAGTGTCAACACTATAAGCACAGCTAAAGGTGGGCTTCTAGTACCTTTCAAGCACACCGCACTGGTGCAGAGATCCATCTCCTATCGAGGACCCAAATGGTTCAATGACCTGCCTTTTGCTGCTCTGCGACTGTGGAAAACTCAGTCAATTCAAATCTGAGCTCTGCTCGCACCTTGCATTTGAAAGTGCTTGTTTCTGCAATGTGTAACTTGAGATAGCCTGAAGTTTCACTGCTAACATGTCATCAGCTAGCTTTGGCCTACCCCCACTCCACCTTTACCAACCTCTACCTCACCTGACCTACCTACCCCTCCCCTACATTCATATTCCTTCCCCTCTCCCTCCAACCCACACTTCTCTGCCCTGCCCAGCTGACTATACCATGACAATGCCTTCTCTGGCTGCTCCTACTCCTCCTTCCACTCAACCCAAGTTGTAACTCTGCATTCTTTTAAAATGGTGAAATATTCTTGTTCTTTGTCAACAGCTGTATTACTGCAAACTTATCGTATCTGATGATTATCCTCCATCTTGTTGTGTAACCTGTGTACTGTATTGTATTGTACTGTCTCTGACTTGGAACCATTGTAAACCGAGACTTGGCTCAAAGGTATTAATCCAAATCTGAATAAATAAATAAATAAATAAATAAATCCATTTAGCCAGTTGGTGACCCTAACAGCAATGACCATTTTCCCAGCTGAGTACGCCGGAAGAGGCTTAAGGGCATTCCTAAACATGTTCCTGTGTTGTATTGGTTGAGATGATACAAAAGCATTTGGTTAAAGTGGGGGTGTTAGGCCTAAGAGCACCTTTTTGCTAGCAAACAGGTCTGAGCTTTATTCTGCTAGGTTAAGGAGCCAGTTAGTGAGAGTGTAAAGCGTACAATTAAGAGTGTAGTTATCTGCACCTGGCATGAAGTTGCTTGACTTATTATAGATCAGCTTCACTCTGTTTGGCACCTTGTCACAGGCAGTAGTATAGACAGAAAGGCCATAATCTATAGGTGACAGAATGGACCTGGCTACAATAAGGCATCTGGCATCCCCAGTGGATTGTTCCTGTTATGGTACAAGGCACCCAGTCTTCTGTTAACTGTGGCCACCAGTTGGCCCAGTCACATAGAGGGCTGAGGCACTGACACCTTACCTCGACCCATGCCAGCGACCCTGGTTCAGGAATAGATTCGGGATGCCAGGGGCTGGCAGGGGAAGGAGAGGATTGAGCGTCCTTAGGATTGCTCACCTCTCCTGGGGTGGGTAGTGGGTTGACGTCACACTGTGGCAGTTCCTGGTGGAGACCAGGAGCACAACAGATGCACGTAGGGGACGCACCAGAAAAGCGGATATACCGCCCCACTTTAAGCCGGATGATGGCTGCCCGGCTCTCTGGTGCCATTCATGTCCCTGCTGAGGCCTCCATCCCAGCAGCACCCCGAAGCTAAGTGTAGCACTGGCTCCCCCGGCTCTGGCTGGCACATTCCCTCGGAGGAGGGGACCCATCTGGAGAAGGGTCACCTGGGTTACCCTGGGGTTGGCTGCTATATGGGACTAGAGGATCAGTGGGCAGATGGACCAGAGCAGCATCGCAAGCCTGAAGGAGAGGCTGAAGTGAGCACAGAGAGAGGAGGTAAAAGATAATACAAAAAAAATATATATATGTCCACCAGATTGGTAACACAGAGTGCAAAAGATAAGGTGTTATCCAGAGTTACTTCAAGATATTTGAATACTGTGCAGATTTTTAACCTAAAGGGTAATGCATTTTTTTCGTAAAGGGACACGTTCATGCTCAGCAGTCATCCCAGTTTGAAACCATATGAAAAGCTCTTTCAAATTAGGTATTTGGATAATCTATAGCTGGAAGCACTCCAGAGATATAGATGATCATCTTTTCAATGTTAATGCTATATTGCAGCCAATTTTAGATCAATGTGTGTCATCGATGAACAAGCTGTGCCTTACTACACTGAGTCAAGCACAGCTTGTTTCTCAATGACATCACAATGTTCTATCTGTTCTACCTTGTTGATACTCCTGAGTATGTGGACGACTTAGATTACATCTTCCCCCTTCCCTCTGCCTCCTTTTCTCCAGGGGAAACATGTTAGGATCCTCAGTTTCTCATCATAGCTCTTGTCCTCCATACCCCCTTAATATTTTGGTGGCCCTGCTTTGCGGTGTTTCTTCCACAGTGTCCTCCTTGTATTGAGTAGTGCAGAACTGCACACAGTACTCCAGGTGGGGTCAAACCAGGGCCTTGTAAAGTGGTAGGATTACATCCCCTACTGTACTCATCACCCCTCACAATGGTACCCATTGAAAATGAGTTTCTCGCTCAGTTGGGGTTGACCATGTTCATGGTATTTTGTAAATCGTGAATACAGTTTTACTACTACTACAATATTCTGATGATGTCATGTTAGCCATCAGTCTTCAGTTAATTCCACCCCAGCCCTTTAAGAAAAGTTTTCAATTAGAAAAGTAGTTATAGCAATTTTGTAGAGGCAGGGTTAATTTTGTGCACCATGGAGTTCACTATACCCCTTTTAGCGGAAGGGAAGCTACACTGAGAGTAAAATGACATCATGCAGTTTGGTTGCTACCACCAAGCATACTTAATTTCTAAAATGATCATCTTGCAGTTTGGTTGCTGCCACTGTCACACAGGCATAGATCAGGAAGCATAGGCAGACCAGGAGAAATTATAAAATTCACACACAGCGTGTTATTATTATCAATAACAATGAAATACCAACATACAAAAATGCCAACAGAAACAGGCCTCGCGGTCTAGCGAGTCTGCTGAAGTGCACAGCTAGCACCTTATAATGCTGCTGCTGCTCCCCCCCCATCCTATTACCCCTTCCCTTCCCCATCCCAAAATAAAAACTGTACAAGATAGCTTCTCAAAAAGACAGTACAAGCAAAACATCCTTCGTCTGAGATTTTTCTCTGGAAAAACATTGCTGTCATCATATATAACATATTTGCCTGCAAGTTCAAACTCTGCATCCTGTTCTTACAAGTTACATCTCCAGTCTTTCACAATATGTACCAAAACTTTGTCTTTTTCCTTCTTGTGTCCAGTCTAAAAAACACATCTAGTCTTAATAGGTGCAGTAAACTAATACATTTAGTCCCTGAGCTGGCTTCCTGTTCTCAATTCTGCAAACAAGCTGGTGGAAGTCAAAATGCATCTCAAAGTTAACCCCCCATGTTCCAAATTGTTATCTTTTCTAATAAACCCAAATAGCTTTATGCAGTCATTTCTACAATATAATTATATACATTTGCAAACCAAGAGATCCCAGTTTCACATAAAGATTCACATACATTTTTTTTAACCACAGAGAAGCAAGGGGAGAAGGAAAGAATAGAAACAGCAAGTGAAGGAAGGGAGTTAACAGAGGGAAATTGTGGGGCTATTAGAGTGGCCGATTCCTAGGTGCCATAAGAAGAATTTGATTGTGCAATCAAATAGGCATGAGACAAGCAAGTGACAGAACAGGAGAGGACAAAACAAATCCTTGCTTTTACTCTCTCTGCATAATAGATGTGACAGTCTTACCCAACCCTATCTCATACCCCCCTCTTTAAGAGGGAACCTGTTTTTTTTTTAACAAGTTTCGAGAACCTTCTTTTATTTTTGTTAACATTACCTTATGGCATTTACCATTCTTTGCATATGCAGCATCCCTTTTTCATAACACCTTTTATAGCAAACATTTCAGTTAAGCACACATTATTTTCAATCTTCTGAATTCTCAATTCCTTAACCATATCGTAACAGAAAATCAGCACTGATATTCTTTTTTTCTGAATTTGTGTATCATTGAAACACAGAAACATAGAATTTGACAGCAGATAAGGACCATTTGGCCCACCTAGTCTGCTCATTTCCCCTGTCTACTATAACTCCGCAGACCCTACTTCATCTCCAGTTTTACCCCCCTTTCCCTGCCAATAAAGGTTCCCCTATGTCTGTCTCATACCTTCCTAAATCCCATTACAGTTGTTGCGCCTACCACCTCCGCTAGAAGGCTGTTACAGGTATCCCCCCCTTTCTGTGAAGAAGTACTTCCTTACATCTCCCCATGTCCCCTAAGTTTACCCCCCCAGCTTCATAGCATGACCCCTTGTTCTTGAACATCTTTTATTCTGAAAAAGGTTTCCTTCTTGAACCTTATTTATATCTGAGAGGTATTTAAAAGTCTCTATCATATCCCGTCCTTTCCTCCAGGGTGTACATATTGAGGTCCTTCAGTCTCTCCTTATAAGGCTTTAGATGCAGACCCTTAACAATTTTAGTTGCTCTCCTCTGGACTGCCTCTACTTTGTCTGTGTGCTTCCTGAGATGTGGTCTCCAGAACTGGACACAGTACTCTAGCAGAGGTCTCACCAGTGATTTATACAGTGGCATCACCACCTCCCTCTTTCTGCTGGTGATACCCCTCCCTATGCACCCTAGCTTCACACTGCCTTGTCACACTGTTTGGCCACTTTTAGGTCAAGTCACTTGGAATTTAAATGGTTGTTGTGCCAGGTACCACCTTATGATTCTAGGATTTTTATCCTTCATTTGATTAAGATAGAGAAGACTGTGATATGTTATATGTACAAAGTCAGTTCCTAGCAAATAAAACTTGTGGGACTGCATTGCCCATTTCACAGCAAGGCATTCTTTTTCAATAGTGGAGTACTTTTTATCTCTTTTGTGCAGTCTCCTACTGTTATATTGAATGGGATGTTCTTTCTCGTATGTATTCTAACTCAGGACTGCACCTAGGGCCTACCTCTGATGTTGTTCCATGTGATAATCACACCTGCAAACCATGCCGTTAAGAAGCATGATGGCAAAAGAGCAAAAGTAAAACTGCAAGTGGGAAAACAGGCCGAGCAAGGATGACTAAACCCGATAGGACTCACTGTCCCGAGGGTGGGGGTGGAAGTCGGGTGGGGACACAGTGGGTAGTATATTTACTATTCTGTACCCAAGGTGTAACTGAGGGAGATTGAGAAAGTCATCGGTCGCTGAAATTACAAGCGTCAGAATTACTGCATTACTCAAATGACAGGCACTGTTTTGCTTGTGCTGTTTTCCTTCAATCTTTTTGCTTCACTCTTTTGATGAGACACCGTCTGATGCATCTGTCTGTAACACAAATTGTTACCCAAAGTCTGGACTTCATAAAACAGGGGCTAAACATTATGCAGCCTTGATGGCCCGAAAAACCTCATCACACTCTGGGGATCATTTCACATTATTTGGGTGCCGATTTCTCATGTGTTCAGTGAGCGGAGTAGCTAACTGGGAAAAGTTGGGAACATATCCCCAGCAGTAACCAGCCAGATCTAAAAATTACCTGATTTGTTTCTTTGTTTTAGGGACAGGACTGTTAGCTTCATAGAAACATAGAATTTGATGACAGATAAGGACCGCTTGGCCCACCTAGTCTGCCTATTTCCCTACCTAACGGATAAGCTGCAGATCCTAGTTAACCAACAGCCTACTTCCTCCTACCCTCCACTAGGATTGCCTTATGTCTGTCCCATGCATTCTTAAATTCCCCCACTGTTTTGACTCTGTGACCTCCTCAGGCAGGCTGTTCCATGCATCTACAACCCTCTCTGTGAAGAAATACTTCCTCACAGTACCTCTGAGCTGTCCCCCATCTATCTTTAAATTCTGCCCTTGTTCTTGCACACTTTTTGAAAGATGCTACCCTCTTGGACTTTGTTGATTCCCTTGAGGTATTTGAAAGTTTCTGTCATGTCCCCCTTCTCCCTCCTGTCCTTGAGGGTATACATATTAAGCTCCTTTAGCCTCTCCTTGTATGGCTTCTCTTGCAGACCCTGCACCATTTTAGTTGCCCTCCTCTGAACTGCCTTTATCCTGTCTATGTCCTTGCAGAAATGGGGTCTCCAGAACTGGATGCAGTACTCCAGATGGGGTCTCACCAACTGCCTGTACAGCAGGATAACAACTTCCTGTACAGAGGGCTACAGCTTCTGACTTGGAAATATCTGGCTTTATGTCACTATTTTTCAAATTATTACCCAAATATCTGGTTGCTGCATGCCTAATGCATACTTAGTAGGATTAATGGTCTGATCTGCATTTTTGATAGTTTGGATAACTGCTTGTAGGTGTTCCAGGTGGCTTTTCCAGTCTGACCTGCGCACCACAACATTATTCAAGTAAGCAGCACAATAACCAGTGTGAGGAGCTACAGTTAATTCCATGTGCCTCTGGAATGGAGCAGATGAGCTTTTTAAAGCAAACGGCATGGTGGTGAACTGATGGAATCCAACTGGAGTGGAAAATGCAGTTTTGTCTTTGGATTTTTTAACAAGGGAATTTGCCAGTAACTCTTTGTGAGAGTAAGGGTACTAATGTACTTAGCATTTCTCAATCTGTCCAGCAAATCATCTATCCTGGGCACAGGATAGCAGTCAAAAAGAGACACTTGATTATGTTTCTGAAAATCAAGGCAGATTCTTACACTGCCCTTCTTTTTAATTTACAGTCACCATTTGTGATGATTAAGTACTTTTGATTCTTCTGTGATACCCAGCTCTTTCATTTTTTATATTTCCTAAACCATGTCTGCTCTTAACTGCTTTGGTAATCTGTGTATTTTGTCTGATAGGGAGAGTTTTCTCTGTCACTATTTCATGCTTGATCCCTTTGCTCAGCCTGGCGCTGTGGTAAAAGTGCTGTTAATGTCTTTACCAAATTACAAATTTCTGCAGTTTGTTCTGGGGTAAAGTAAACATTCACCTTTACAGTATCAGCCATTATTGTTTGTTCTAGTCTGTCATAAGCTATATCAATATCTTCTTTAGCAGTTTTTGGTAATACTAACAAAGCAGCTTCAGTTGTTTTTCATTTCTTCAGGAGGTTAGCATGGTGTATCTTGATAGGATTTTTCCTGTCAGATGTCCCAGTCTCATAGTTTACCATACCAGTATATATAACCACTTTATAAAGCCCTCGCCACTTCATTAACAGTTTGTTTTCTGTAGTGGGTAACAGTAGCAAGACCTTTTCACATGGCTCAAAACCTTTTTTCATTTACCCCTTGGTCATAATATACCTTTTGCTGATTTAGGGCTTCCTCCTGATTACTATGGGCAATCTCAACATATTTTGCCAGTTTCTTTCTCAGTGCACACAAATAAGATGTAATAGATTCTTTCTGAGTGGGGTTATCTTCCCATGTTTCTTTTATTACATCTAGGGGTCCTCTAAGTTGTCTGCCATACAGCATTTGAAGGGTGACAAACATGTTGATGCTTGTGTCACTTTTCTTTAAGCAAAAAGCAGGTAAGGTTAGTATTGGTTACAATCTTTTCTTTCACCTTTCACAAACTTTTTTAACATCTGTTTTAGGGTTTGATTAAAATGCTCAACAACACCATCTGTTTGAGGGTGATGAGAGGTGGTTCTTATGGCACTGATAGCTAGTAGTTGGTACAGCTCCTTCAGTAATGCAACACTAAAATTGCTATCCTGATTAGTAATAATCTCTTTAGATATGCCCACCCTACTGAAAATGTTGGCAAGCTCTGCTGCCACTTTTGCAGCTATGACAGTATGCTAAGGAACTGCCTCTAGGTATTGAGTAGCATAGTTACATTCTACCAAATTGATTATCCTTTTTACTTTTGTCTAAGGGGCTAAACTCATCCATTGTAATTCTTTCAAAAGGCACATCTATCAAGAGTTGGGGCACCTTGTCTTTTTACGGCTGTGGGTAGAGCCTACAGCCGTTTTGCCTTCGGTTGCTTGAAAACGACCGACTATGGCACGCTTCTGTTAGAGTTTTGGAAGTATCCTTCCAAAAGTCCAACAAAACTGGGAACACTCCACCATGGCCAGCCACTGTGGAGTAACAACTGCACTATTTTTGCTGTTACTTCCACATTCTGATGCGAGAACGCGCAGGCGCAGTTCTTGCTGTCGCCACCATCTTGTGAATGGCAGAATGTTATTCTTCGTAACCACGCATGTGCAAATGCTGCACATGCGCAGTTGCCTTGCCACCACCATCCTGCAGAATGCACTGACAGGAATAGTTCCTCTGTAGCTTTGCAAGTGCGCCTCATCCTGATCGGTTCTGACTAGAGTTTGTTTAGTTACTGGGGCTACTTTCTTTTTTTTTCCAACTTTAAGTTTATTAATTTTCTTATCAACAGATAATGACTATCCATTTTCTCATACAGGGAAAAGGAAACATACATAACAATGAAACATTTCTACAGTCAAATGAATTGATATACAACATATTTATCCCATGCAGTTTTGTACAGTAGGAATGGGGGTCCAATAAAATAACGTTAAAGAAAACGTCTCTAGCAAGTTGCTTGCCTCTTCAATGGTGATATGTGTATCCTGTTGGTAGAATAATTCAATAGGAAGAAAACACAATCCTAAAGATTGCTATTTAACCATTGCAATAAACTAGGGAGAAGAAAAGGCAAACTTGGCCACATAGAAACTTACCCCCAATGAGTACAGTATAGTGCAATAACTAATAGTCAGAAAAACAACACAGTACATAAGCTTATATGCAAACTCCTATAAGTGAGAATCACAAAACATAGAATTCTGAACAGCATTCAAACAGAATGTCAGCATAAGTCTATCGTATCCAGTGTTACTGGGGCTACTTTTGACTTTCAGCACAAGAACTGCAGTAGCTAGCAACATCCTCTTGAATCCCAGGCCAGTAAAATCTGTAGAACAGTCTCACATGGTGTGGTCCCTCCCGAGTGATCAGCCATAGACTGTACTTCTGTGGTATAACCAACTGTTCTGTCTGTTCCTGTGTCTGAGGCTTAACCCAAACTCTGTACAGTAACCCATTAGCTTTTTTTAGACATTGGTTCACCCTTGTTTGTTTCACCCCAGCTGCTTAAAATGACTTTGAGAGAAATATCATTAGCTTGCTCAGAATCAAAATTGCAATTAGTTATCAGTTTAGTTTCAGCATTTTTTTGTATCTCAACCCCTTACGTTCATCAGTCTTTTTTTTTTTGCCACTCTTTATTCAGGTGTCTTCTTTCTTTTAAAGTCACCAAAAAAGAAAGAGTCCCTAACATCTGAGATTTTCTTTGCCTCTGCTCTTGTCATCACAGCTGCTGAAACAGAAGGGTTTACTCCCTCTGTGATTAACTTAGTAAATCACTGAAAGTCATTTCCAATAATCACAGGTACAGATAACTTTGGCACTACCCCATATTCATTTGGTGTTACACTCCATTAACATTAAGAGTCACTTGGGTGGCGGGATATTATTGAGTGTCCTCATGGATGCAGATGATCCCAGTACCTGGTCCTTGCACAGTCTTTTCACGGAATGGGTTGGCAGTATATCCTAGAGGTTAGTGTAATGAGCTGTGAATGAGCTTTGCACATCCAGCAGACCTGGGTTTGATGTTCACAGCCTCCACTTACATACTGTGTGACTCTGAGCAAGTCACTTAACCTCCTCAGTGCTCCCTGGTCTGCTTGAGAACAGGCACTTGTGCCTAGTGGGCCACACTCGGTTACCAAACAATAAAGAAAAAAGAACTTCAACATGCAGTGAAAAGGTATGGCAACTTAGATTCAATGCAAGGAAGTGCAAAAGTAATGCATCTGAGAAACAAAAACCCAGGGGAAGAGTACACAGTGGGAGTGGGGGGGGGGTACTAACAACAACAAAAATGGAAAGGGACCTGGGGTTAGTCATATCAGATGACCTAAAGGTAGGCAAGCAATGTGAGAAGGCAGTAAAGAGGGCTGGGGGGATACTGGGGTGCATAGGAAGAGGCATCACCAGTAGAAACAGGAAGTTGTTATCCCTCTGTACAGACAGTTGGTGAGACCCCATATGGAGTATTGCATGCAGTTCTGGAGAGCCCATCTCTGCAAGGACATAGGATGGAAGCAGTCCAGAGGAGGGCAACTAAAATGTTGCAGGATCTGCACCAGGAGCCATATGAAGAGAGACTAAAGAGCTTAAAATGTACACCTTCAAGGAAAGGGGAGAGGACATGATAGAAACTTTCAAGTACCTCACGGGAATCAACAAAGTCAAAGAGGGTAGTATCTTTAGAAGAAGAGATGCATAAGAACAAGGGGCAATTGAGGATAGAGAGAGATGACGGCTTAGAGCAACGTGAGGAAGTATTTTTCATGGAGAGGATGGTGAAGGCATAGATCAGCCTTCCTGAGGAGATTGTTGGGTCAAAAACAGTGAGGAAATTCAAGAAGGCATGGGACAGACATAAGGCAATTCTGGTGGGAGTTGGAGGAAGTAGGCTGTTAATTAACTATGATCTGCAGTTTATCCAATAGATAAGGAAATGGGCAGACTGGGTGGACCAAGTGGTCCTTATCTGCCATCAGAGTCTGTGTTTCTATGTTTCTATGCACCAGGGTCTGTCTGCTTCCCAAATCTATAAGTCCCTTCGCAGTCTTATCTTCCACCTTGACATCTGTTAAATACTTGCCCCAGTTTGCTAAGGCCAAATTCTCTCCAATGTTACCCTCCTTATTTTTATTGCAGTTTCTTGTAATATGGCCTGACTTATTGCAGTTATAGTTATAGTAAATAAAGTCGTTTGGTACAAAATGTGTTACCCCAGCACAGTTCTTATGTAAGCTGAAGTTAAATCAGGAAAAGAGGGCCTTACCATTCATTCACTGTTACTTCTCTGCTGTGGTGTCTGTCTAGCTATCTGATAGTTCTCAGTGAAAGAAATCCTTTCTTCCACTGTCTTGTCAGTGTTCTTTTACCCAAAGCTGCACGTATGTAGGAAGGATGCTGATACAGTACATTGCTCCATTGCAAATATGTCAATGATTTGTGGGACTGATGGAGAATACTGGTTGCCACAGAGGAGTGTGTTAAGCTCAGGGGGAAGAACACAAGGGCCAAAGTGCCCAGCTGGTTCACTTCTGGGGTTGCCCAGGCAGTAAAGAAAATGAGGTTGGCCAATAGAAAATTCAGGAAGACCAAGAGAGAGGTGGATAGGGAAAATCACCTAAGATTGGCTAGTGAGACAAGTAAGAAAGTTCGTTGAGCAAAGGCACAGAAGGATCTGCAGATAGCTGAAGGACTTAAGAAGGGGTAGAAGGCTTTCTTTCGCTATGTAAGTGAGAAAAGGGATAAGAAGGAAGGGACTGTTAGGCTTAGGAAAGGGGAGGAGCGGGTGGAGGATAATGGGGGAAAAGAAGATATACTAAATGAATACTTCTGTTCCATCTTCATCAAGGAGAAGGACGGACCAGTGCCTTTAGGAGGGAGAAGAGGAGCAGCAGGCAGGGGGAGAGTAACACAGATGTAGTGGTAGAGGAGTATAGAATGAGGGAGGGGCTGCTGGCATTGAAGGTGGACAAATCACTAGGCCCGGATAGAGCACATTTAAGGGTACTAAAGGAACTGGCTGAGAAGCTGTCAGGGCCACTGGTAGACCTATTTAATAGTTCACTAGAGTGTCAAGTGTGGTACCGCAGGACTGGAAAACAGTACATGTGGTGCCCTTTTACAAAAGCGGATGCACATGTGCATGGAGACGCATGCCATGACTCCGATGACGGCCCCTTTACCTCCCCATGGCCCAGCACCAGGGCTTCTTGACATGGCGCCCCCCACAGCCTCCACCAGGAGAAGACCAAGCACTGAGGAAACCCTCAAGCCCTCCCGAGGAGGAGAGCTGCCTGCTGGCAGCTCAGTCGGCTTCTTCCCCTTCCTCTCAGCCGACCCCCAGCACCCTGATCTCATGAATGAACCCAGGTTGCCGGTGTGGCACGAGGTGTGGTGTCCATCGCCTCAACCCTCAGTGCCACCAGGCCATCTCGAGATGTCGTATCTTTTAACGATTTGTCTTTTCACAAGATCATGGTTTTTCTGATTGGTCAGTTTCCATATTGATGTAGGCAAGTTGGGCTTCGTCTGTACAGCTTTAAAATGGATTTTAAACTAGTACTTGCTGAATCTGTGGTCCTGGATGTATCACTGTCACATAGGACAGGAGGCGTTGTACGAAAAAGAAGAACAAGCACAATTACCATGGTAAGATGGAAATCCCTAGAGGCTATAAAACTGGTAAGAAAGGCCATAAAACTAGTAGACAAGTTAAAAAAAGCTCCTAACAGCAAGCAAAGAGAAGGACACACCAGGACTAAACACACAAATCAAAACACTCTGCACAACATATGTTTTCTCCAATTTTGACTGTAGTACTTAGGTTGAAGGCTGTAGACCTTATGACTGTAGGTGTATTAGATATTTCAAATTATAGGTAACCCTGCCTCTATCGGTTTTATTTTTCTGGGGGAACACCAGTAAGAAAACCTTTTCCACTTAGAGAAATCATTTTTCCTGGTAGCAGGTTTCCTTGACAGCCTCAGTACCTTGGTAACCTGTGACATGAGCATCGGCAGTTGAGCGCCTGCAATAACGGTGACTCAGTCCCAGCACATGTCGATAGGCCTTCTGAGGAAGGGTGACCAGATAGGGGAGGTGGGCTCATATAGCATCAGGACATCACTATATGTATACGTGCGTGGGGGGAGGAAGTGAGCGTGACAGAATGGAGGGAGAGTTGGTCTGGTGTGGTTGGCATGGGGCTGCTGAGCTGGCCCCATAGCGTGGTGGGTGGGTGGCAGCCTAATGCTGCGATGGTTCTGGGTCGGGGTTCGGACATGCCCGAAATTTTTATTTGCACAAGATTTTGTAATCCCCAACATGCACCCCCTGGAGTTAAGAATCCTTTAGTAAGGATGTGGGGGGAAGCCTCACAGGGTTGTGTATGGGTGTAGGGAGCACAGCCCCCACATGAGCAATTAAAATCCAAGTCCCTGGTGCCTTTTTCTTGTGTGCCTGGGACATATGGTTGCTCTGCTGCTGATTGCGATTGGGCTTTCGCCCTTATCACATAGAACCAGTAGCTTCAGGACTTTCTCTGAAAGATCCAGCCCAAATAATTCTAACTCCTCATGAACCATGCCCTCAGGCTTAAGTTCCTGGGGTTTGGGAATGTTATTCTGCCCTGGGACAAAGTCAACAGAATGTGACTGAGTGGTAGGCTGACTGGATTCTTGTTGGACAGGACAAGGAGCATTGAGCACCGGGCCTTATAGATGTCATGGGAGGAGCCCCATGCATCTATGTCACTATGCAGATGAAACTGCCATATGTGTGGAAGCAAACAAAATTTGGATTTCTTTTCCTTTTGCTAGTTAGAAGATTTACTACCTGGCAGCACTTGGTGTGACGTGTGGAACAGTACACTACCTGGGAAGTGACATGCAATAGCTACTTTTATCCCTTCTCCTGCTGTGTCGTCAAGGCATAAGTCAGGAAGCATAGGATAAATAGGAGCAGCTATAAAATTCGCAAGTAGCATTTTATTGTTATCAATAACAATAGAATAAAACCAAAAAAAAATGTTCAGGATAATGAACTGCAAAGGCAGTACAAACAGAGAAAACAAAAGTCCTTCATCTGAGGGTTTCTTCCCAGTTTCCAAGAAGTCTCTAGCAAAAAATATTACTGCTCTTTTTATAACAAGTTTTTGCCTGACAATTAACTCCTTCATCCTGAGCTCGTTAAGGAGACTTCCTGTTTCTCACAAAATGTATCAGAGTTCTGGTCAGTTTCTTTGCAGAGCAGGCTTGCAAATAGAACAGTGTCCTAAGCTGGCCTCCTGCTGACAGCGCTGCAAAAGAGTTTGTAAACAAGCCTGAGAGGAGCTCAAAGTGCATTTATTCATTGAAATGTTTTGCCAGAGAAGGCACACTGAGCAACATTTTACACATCTCACGGTGTGTCCTGGGGATCTGCATCTCGGATTAACCCCTAAATTCCAAAAAGCCTTTTATAATCATTTTAACAGTACAACGATATACATTTTAAACCAAGGGATCCCAGTTTCACACAAAGATTCCCATATAGTTTTATAACTGCAGATATGCAAGAGGGACGAAAGGACAGGAACAGTAAGTAGAGGCAGAGAGAGTGAGAGGCGGAGAATCGCAAGATCTCGAGCGGGATCAGTTCCTAGGTCTCACCAGAATATTTGGTTGTGTAATCAGACAGACAAGATCCAGAAAAGGAGAGGATAGAACTGATCCTTGCATTTAACTCTTTCTGTATAACAAATGGGAGAGGGCCTTATTCAGCCCTGTCACACACTGAATCATCAAGGCCACAGATTTTTGCTTTTCCCCTGAAAAAATGGTAAAATCCCTGAATTTGAAATGTCTGTACACTTAAAAACAATGAATTTCATGGGTTTTGGCTTTATATACCTGAACAATAAATTGACAAGGCAAGTGTTTTTTTATAAATCAACTCCTATATTCTTTTCATTTTACTTTACTTTGTTGTATATTCAGCTGTCTTTCATTCCGAAAATGTATGCACAGAATTCAAGCTATACAGTAGAATCCTGGTAAAATATGAAAATTAGACTAGCAATCACTGCTAAATTTCATGAGTTTCAAAACTTCAGAATGGAATTTGAGTATTTCAGTCACTGAAACTCAGTGGCCTTGCTCATCAGCCCTATAGCCTGAATGTCTGTGGCATGACAATGACCAAGATGAGCCAATCACCTGCTGCCAGATCAGTCACTTGTGATGTCACAATAAGTGAAGTACTAGCGTGGATGGCGTATCAAGAGAATAGAACTATAAAGCTCAGCCTGCAGGCACTGCTCTTCACATCACACTTAATAAGATAAAAAGTCTTCTAATGAACAAATGGAAAAAGACAAGTATTCAAAAATGAAAAGTAGGAACTACGTTTATATATTAATATGTCCCCCAGAGTCACTCGTTGCGGGATAAGAGTGGTTTCATATTCGAGAGAAAACAGAGAAGAGTAGCTGAGCTGTTTTGTCTTGAGCAGAAAATAAGTGAAACCACTCTTAGCCACAATGAGTGGTGACGTGGGACGTATTAAAATATCATAGACTGGCGACCGTTCAATGTCATTTAACAGAAAAAAACTGTCCTGGAACTCATAGGCGCAGAGTTGTATGGCCTCGTGGAGCATGGGCCTCAGCAGCATTTTGAAATGTGGGCCCAGCCCCAGCAATATTTGGGAACCATTTTCCTTTTTTCTTTTTTTTTTTGTTCTGGCCAGGTGGATGTGCCCCCACCCGTGGCAATGCTGGTATAATTTAAAATTGGTGCCTTTAGCCCCGCGATCCCAATCTTCGTCTTTAAATCATTGGTCAGATGGCAAAATCCCTTGACGTGCATGCACCCAAAGAAGAGAGCAATCATCCTGAGTTGTCGGCAGGAGGGCTTAAAATGAGGTGAGTGTCGAGGACCAGTGGGGCAATGTGTAGGGCGGGATGATATGAGCGTCCGGATTGGCCATCGATGAACAGCAGAGGAAAGGGTATGCAGCGCCACAGAATAAGGGAAGAAGAACTGAAGAAGCCAGGGCAAAGTGGTAGGAAAAGAAGCCGGCAGCCTCTGTAAGCAGAAGGTGAGGGTCGAGTAGGGACTGGCACCGTGGCAGGACCCTTTGGGAGAGAGGATACACTCATCAGGCCAAGCAGAGGGTGACAGGTAGGGAGTCAGCCAACCAGGGTTCTGGCCCAGAGAAAAGTGTGTGGCGTGTATGGGTGCCAGTAGTGGCTCAAGCCAGAGGGGAGTTGATGGGCCATAAGCGGCTAGGTGGGTCATTGTCATGTCGGTCAGGTGACGAGGTTGGGCAACTACCAGCAGCTGAATAAAGAAGAAAACAAAACTGGAGTTAGAGGGGAGCCAGCCTCAGCAGCAGCCAGCAGGAGTGGAGGTTGAGAACGATGAGGATGGGAGAGGAGTAGTCACCTTCCACCCTCCCAGAGAGAGTTGCAGGCCTGGCACTAGAGAGGAGGAACCCCTGTCAGGACAGGACCTGCAGCATTGGGCCAGGCAGCACTAAGCAGCAGAGAGCAGCACCAGGTGGCAGTAACATATACCCTCCCCCAAATCAAGAGAGCCAGCCAGAAAGTCCCAGCACTAGCCAGAGAAGGTGCGGTGGGGATGGAGAGATCTGGGATGCATCATCAGCAGTGCCAGTAAAGGGATCAAGGAGAGGATGGAGTATGGAAAGTCAGCGGTCAAGAAGAATGCAAATGGAAGGAGTCAGCTTGGTATCAGATTGCAGACTATCTCTTTGTTAAATTGCCTGAAGCACACAAAACATTGGGTCAGTGCAAGAGTCTCTCTGCTTGCTTGTTAGTAGTGGTGTTGCAAATACACATAAATGATTGTTTGCATTCATCTTGGCTATTCTTTTCCTTTCTGGACAGAGGGACAGTGAGCACTCCTGCAGTGTTGAGTATCTTTCTGTCTTCCTTGATATTGTGCTGCTCACACAGTGTAAAGCTTCTGTATGTTCAGACATGCAGCTACTTTAAAGCTTCCTATCATTGCCATTTTTACAAAATTGTGGCAATCAGGTGTTTAGATTTTTCATATGCAGTAGCTGTAGTGGAATGTCTAATCCAGGAATGGTGTCAGAAGTATAGACAGGCAAACATATCTGAACTGGTGGTGACCTCCAGCAGGAATGAGGGACATGGCTTAAAACTTTGGTGTGGTAAATTCAGGGGTAATGTTAAGGAGGCATTTCTTCTCCCAGAGGTAATGAACCTATACTGTACAGCTTCCTGCCAACAGAGACAGTATACATGAAGACAAACTAGGTCTTTAGGTTTAGCCTGGTCGAGGTGCCCTGCATTATGATCTCTCATGGCTAAAGGCTCAATCCACGTTGTGCATGCAGTTGTTCTGCACCTGTGAAGGGCTGTGGAAAGTCATGGAGATCCCCAGGGCACAAGATGCACATCCATTGCCTCTCCTGCAGCATCCATGCCCTTGGCCGAGCACCCTCTCCACATCTGTCATCTGAATAGCTTCTGACCAGCCAGGATGGGGGTGGGAGTGGCATTCTTCCCAGTTCACTGCAGTGCACACAGCCAGTGGAGGGGTGGATGCTATGCAGTCCAAGGGGTTGCTGTTATGCTTATGTGCCTCCCTCTGCCCAGCTATCCAGGATGTTCCTGGACCAGAACAGCCCTGCATCCACGGAGCCCTGGCCCCCAGGAGCCCCACTATGGGGCTGGGAGTGTCACCAGCACCAGTCAGTGCATGAAAGCAAAATGCCTATTTTTCCAGAGGGGATATGGCAACATGTGGAAGACCAACATGGGCTGCATCTCCCATGGAGCCCTGCACTTAGAGGGGAATCTGTTGAGACAATGATCTGGGCATCTGATTGGATACCTTAGCAATCCCTGCCATGATACCACTAGCACCACCCACAGTTTCCGCATGGGGTTCCACACCTGTACAGGGTGGGGGGGGGTGAGACCAAGGATCACATCTTTCCCAATGTGGTCCTAGAACATGCAGCTGAGCAGCAGGGATATGCTTGTGGATCGAGCCCTAAAGACCTATTTTAAATGCTAAAATATACATCATAGACTGCAGGGCCATTAATGGACCAGCAAGTCAGATTATACAGAAACAGTGCTGCACACATGTGCACCTCCTGAGTCTGAGCTCTGAGGGCTGTAGTAGCCAGCTGGCAAACTGCAAGAAGATAGGCTGTGCAAAGTCAACCTTGACTGTTCTCACAATCACTCCAATACTCATTGACACGAGGGAACCTGACGCTGGGCACTGCTGTGCAGCTTACCAACAGAATGACAGGGTGCCCTGGGCTGCAGAGTGGGAAGGAATACTTATACATTTGTACTGTACATCTTTGTACAACACACTTTCTCAACCCTACTTGAGAAGCAGGGAGCCGTGGACATAATGGACCTGTTGCCACAGATGACCATAAACTATTTTATTACGATTTTGTCTTGGCCCATTCCATGTAAAATGTTATCAGACACATTTTAATCAAACATGTTTTACGTATTTTATAAATGAAGTGTATGCAGCTTACTGCATTGAACAGGCACTGGAAAGATTTCCATACACCAGTCAACACTCCACTCACATTGTAACATATTGTGTTCAATTGGAAATAAATCTCCCTCTTCAAACCTTCTCCCTGCAGTGAGGGCATACATAATAAACTTTAAAACCATGCATTTGACAGCTTTCTTTTGAAGTTATAACATCACTGCTACCTCTGACTGTGTGGAGGTTTAAGGGTATGTAATGCGAACTCTTTATTACCGTTGCGACGTCCACAGTTGAGAAAGTATGACTGGGTCTTTTCTGTCGCTAAGCGAGTGGGGAAAAATGGCAGCAGCTGTTTGGGGTGCCCCATGATACCCTAAGTGATGGGGCACCTCGAACTGGCACCTGTTTTTCACCAGGTACTAGGGAAAAATAAAATGCATGCCTGACCATGGCTTTCAGCCAACCAGCATACTTTATTTTTCAAGCCAATTTTCTAATAGCGTAACACTGACTAAGCTGCAAAGGATACAGCATTGTTTTGCTATGGGTTTGCTGTGCTGTACTGTACTGTAGCTGCACTAGGTTACTTTCGCTTCATGCTGGCTGTTGAATTAAGTGTTGTCTATTTCAGTTGGATTCCTCTTTAAAGTTTAAAAACAAGGCTTTTAAAGAGCATTTTCAATTATTTTCTCATACCTGGGCCAGGGCAGCCCCAGACCCCAACATTACTGTACAGGGTGCTCTGCTCCCATAGACTCCTGGCTGCTGGGTGGTGGTGGTGGTGGTGACCTCTGACCCCTGGGCCAGGGAGCGGGCTTTGACCCCTGACCTCAGGGCCACACCAAAAACTTTACAAACCCAGCTTCTATGCTAGAACTGGCACGTGCACGGGGTATACTCTTCACAGAATAAGAGTGTCTCATGTGCAGGAGAAAGGAGCCTTCTGATTGGTTGAGAGCACTCCCTCGATCTATAATAAAATGTAATAATATTTTCTGCCTGCTACTTTTAGTGCTACTAGCTGTTTATGACCGCTTCTGGTCCAGAGGTCTCATTTTGCTGCAGTCCCTCAGTGGTTTCTGGTATCTGGTGCAACCCCAACTCTGCCTCTCTAGCTTACCTGTAATGACTGCCACACAGGCCTCATGATGATCTCAAGCATTGCCATCGAGAATGCAGAGGTCGGTTACAGCATTACGACATCCCTACTGCCTGTCAGTACTGATTCTTCAGACAGGGAGGGGAATGGACTTTGTGTCCTTCTGACCTCAGATTACGAAATCACTATTATACTGTGTAGGATTATGACATGTTGAGCTATATTGTTATTGACCTAAAGCAGCAGTGCAACAAAATTAGGCAAAACATTTCCCTAGCTTCTTTCCTCATAAAAGAATCCAACCATCTTCCAGTTTTATTTGGAGGTAACATGTTCTAATTCCAGCAAAATGTGACTAGTCTATAAATGTTTTAATTTACCGTTTTTCTCAAGAAAAAAGATGGCCACCTCATTTGACTTTGAAATGCTGTTGTAGACCTGGCAAGGGTTAGGATCGAAAATAAAAAAAACTCATAGGGCCCAATTTTCAAACAGGGACGGGGCTTGGTCTGCAGTTTCCCTACCTGCATTCGAGGTTTGCCTTAACTTGAATTTTATAACCTTAGGCCTTGATTTAACTTGACAGTGCCCTCATTTTATAGCAGCTTAGCTAAAGGTTTTGGTGCGAGACCCGTAAAATTGCTCCTCCATGGCACAAATATAGACCGGGGAGCTGGTTCAAATCCTGTCTTATGCACAAGGGACTTGCACCAAGGAGTTGCAGCTCAGATTCCTCTAAAATCGGGTTTGCTGCATTGCTTGACACAAGTCGCCACTTGCATCACACTCCCTGCCACAAGTCCATTGCGGTGAACGCAACCCTTTTTAAAATTAGGCCCATGGTGTGCAGCATGGCAGACACCTAGGAAAATGGATCTGAAAGGCATGCTAATCTTTTTATTAACTGTAGCTGAGAATTGCTTTTCGGAAAAGCATTTTTCATTGCACTACTGCTTTAAGGGAAGTGCTAAAACCTGTCGAACACAAACATTGTATGACTGACTAATACCAGTCAGTACTACTTGCAGGTATTCAGATTGTTTACATTTTGTGAAATGTAGAGATGACTGGATACCCATTGACACTTCCAAATACACCCGTATTTCCCAGTTTGGGGCCAGAGTGGGAAATATGGATAGCGAAGGTTTCCACTGGGGTAACCCAGATATTGATTTCAAGAATGGGTACCTAGCATTATATAGCCTCTCCTGAGAATTACCCCAGATGGTCCTGTAGAGTTCATCTGGATCATTACTGAATATCTCATTATCCTCTCCAGACCAAAGTAATTCATGCCTAACATTGTAATTGTCACAGGTATCTGAGCATCCTATAACAAATGATGACTTTGGAGAAGGGTAATTCATTTCAGATATGGTAAATGTTCTTAAGAAAATTTACTCCGGCTAATTATCTGAAAAAACTATGACCAAAGATATATTGGTTATAGGCGATTATTAATTAGGGAGTGACACAGTGGTTTGTGAAGACAGGAAATTTAATCACCTGTTAGCACCCTTCCAGGCGCCAAAGCAGGCAATGTGCTAGATCTGCTAGAAGGACTTATGGAGAACACTGTAAACCCATTAGTCATAGTACACATTGGAACAAACAATGTATACAAAACTAGTTTAAATGCATTTCAATCTAAAATAACTGATATAGCAACAAAAATTAAGCAAAAAGGAGCAGAATTAATATTTTCAAGCATATTACCAACACATGGGTATCTAAACTATAAAAATATAGCAATCAAAACAATAAATGATTGGTTAAGGACTTTTTGCATTAGAGAAAATGTAGGTTATGTGGACAATTCTATAACATTTAGCAATACATTTTATTTAAATCAGATGGCTTGCACCTTAGTTTAGCAGGGTCAAGGATTTTGGGAAGAAAATTGAACAAGGTGATTGAATTTCATTTAAACTGGAGCAAGGGGCAGCCCATACTAGCAAAGCCATTCCGACTCAAAAACAACACTAAGTCCAAATAATTATAAAGGTTGGAAAACAATACTTATAAACTCCAGAAGTCTTGTTAATAAGTATGATGAATTTAAAGACTTTATGTTAACAAGTGATATGCAAATGGCCTGTATTACAGAAACCTGATGGGATACTAATGATACCTGGGAGAAATCAATACCAGGATACAATTTGTATCAAAAATCTAGATCTTACAGAAAGGGTGGGGGTGTTGCAATTTACGTACATAATAGAATAAATAGTATACGACTGCCCTATGTAAGCAGCGAAGCAGAAACCATATGGCTTAAGTTAATTCCTTCTATTGGCCCTAAAATTATAATCAGTCTACTTTATAGACCACCATCTAACTCATACAATAATGATATTACTTTTTTGGATTTGCTTAACAATTTGTACCCAGATGATAACTTAATTTTGTTTGGAGACTTCAATCTTCCTAATATAGATTGGCAGGTAACTAAAGCAGGTAATAAAATTGAACAAATGTATCTAGATTCATTCGACCAGTTAGGTTTGGTGCAATTAGTTCATGAGAACACCAGAGGTGACAAAATATTGGACCTCATATTAACAAACACAAGTGAATTAATAAGCAATGTACAGATGCTTCCCCCTCTGGGCAACAGTGATCACTCAAAAGTCTATTGCTTAGTAGGGACATTAGAAAAACAAAACTATAAATCTGAAGGAGCTATTAAATTAAACTTGGCCAAACCCAAATTTTCTCATATTAGACAGGAATTAGCAGGGTGGGATTGGTATAAGGCTCTGGAAGGAAGAATACTGAGGATATGTGAGTATAATCCTAAATAAGCTTAATAAACTAATTACCAATATATCCCAATTAATAAACCTAAAATGAGAGGTGCAAAATCCAGTCCAATTTGGTTAAACAAATTAAACGCTTGATTAACCACAAGGATAAACTATTTAAAAAATATATGAAAGAAAAAATCCAAAAGAACTACACAGCTTATAAGGAATGCGCCAAATTGGTTAAATTAACAATTAAAAAAGCAAAGGCTCAAATGGAGTTCACTCTGGCCAATAGGATTAAAGACAATAAAAAAATCATTTTTTTCATACATAAATAGCAAAAAAAAATCAACAATCAATAATAGGACCCTTTAATGACAATAATGGGGTTATGTTAAATAAACAAGAGTTAGTAAACACACAAAATAATTATTTTTGTTCAGTCTTTAATCCTGGTAATACATCTGCTATTGTTAATAAATGCACACTGGCACCTGGGGCTATCAAAATAACACCTGCTGAGGTAAAAGCAGACTGATTAATTTAGACATTAAATAAATCTCCAGGCCCAGACAATATTCACCCAAGAATTCTACAGGAACTTGCTGATCAACTGGCTAAGTCTTTGAGCTTTTTATACCAAGAATCCCTAGATAGAGCTGAGGTTCCTCAAGCCTGGAGGAATGCTTTGGTTGTTCCCCTTCACAAAAAGGGATCTAGATCTGATCCAGCTAATGTTAGACCCATTAGTTTGACATCATTATTGGGCAAAGTCATGGAGAGCATCTTGAAGGACATTGTGATCAATTATATTTCATCAATTTATCTGATCCTGTGCAGCATGGATTTATTAAATCTAGATTGTGCCAAACAAATTTACTATCCTTTTATGAAAATGTTTTTTATTTATTTATTTAGTTTTTGTTGACCAGGTAAATGCACTAGACAAATCCTGCCTATTTTCAGGCACGGCCTGGGGGAGGAGGTTACAAATGAATGCCAACTGACCTTGATCCAGATTACGCTGTTGGTGGTATTTTTAGTGAATGAGGGAAATTTGGCCAGGACACCGGGGAAACTCCTCTACTCTGGGGACGGGTGGCGCTATCCGTCCATTAGCAGAGATGGCGGACCTCAGTCGGTCGGAGATGGTGCCTGAGGAAGGATGTGTGCTTATTGAGGAGAGATTTGCTCAGACTTGGAGCTCGGGAAGTTCTACAGTTGCAGGCGCTGGATACAGGGGCTGTATGTGATGGCGTAATTCCCTGTCTATTTTCGATACTGTGGATACTGACTCTTGCTTGGATATGGATACTTCTGCTGAGATATTGTTGCAGGAAGAATTGGTTAAAAGAAAGTGCTCTTAAGGGATTTGATTCATGGCCAAAAGGACTTTCATATTTGTCAAATGGAATTGGAGGCTGGCGCAATAAGCGTAACGCTCCCAGACTAGTCCATTTCAGTCTGGAGAAATGCTTTGAGCAACACCATGCTACTATGCCTTCTCCTGGAAGGTCTTTGATACCTGATAATATTGGTGGGATACTGTTTCTGAGTTGTCTTGCACTCTACCGTTATGGTCTCCGGGAGAGGCTCTCACTCAGGTTGGCTGGAAGTGGGCGGGTGACAGGTGGATCCCGGACCGCTTATTCCTATTCCTGGTGGTACACATCAGCATACTGTGGATGCGTGGTTTACAGTGGTTGGTCGAAGTCTAAGTCCTCGATGGTCATTGTTGCGGATCGAAATCCCAGAGTGAGGCTGTTGTTTTTAGTTCGCCAGATGCTGGTGAAGCCTCGACTCCTTCGTCCGTTTCACCAGGTCACTGTCCCTCTACGGAGCTTTCGGCATCTACATCAAAAGTTGGTGGGCCTCCCTACGTAAGCTGTTCGCCTGCTCAAGATCCAAATGGCATTGAACATTCTTCTATGAGTACTGTAAAGCCCACCAAAATTGGCGTTTCTTCGTATGCAGGCTTATTTAGGAAACCTGCTGAATTTGCGAAACGCAAGTTTTTAGTACGGCTTAGATATTGTGGAACTGCCCCGGAGACTCCTGATAGACTTTGGGTTGGGAAAACGCTGCTCCTTGGCTCAATGGTTTTTTCCCCAGCTGAGGTCTATGCCTTTATCCATCCTCCTGGTGAACGTAACTATGACATTAGTTTCTGTTCTGTGGTTTCCCTTGATAAATTTTGGAGGCTGTATTAGGACTTGAAAAACCATGCTGATTGGAAAGATTTTCAGGCCATTCCGATTACCAAGCCTACAGTCAAGACTGTGACCATTCTTTTTCGGAACGAAGGCATGAATATCGCAAACATTCTTTTCTGGTTGGAGAAAAGGTGTCAGGTTCAAGATAAGCCTAAACCTATTATGGATGGGAATCGTTTTTGGACTGGGGGTTGGACTATTCGTGTATAATTACAACAATCTGATGAGGGCATTCAGCATTTGCCGAGTTCCTTTTTTTTGGGGAGGGATAGGGGTATCATATTTTATGCGGGTCAACCTAAAAGCTGTTTTAAGTTTGGTTCCTTAACTCACTTGAACACATCTTGTACTCAGATTAAATGCTTTCAATGTGATACATTAGGTCATTCGATTGCTGACTGTGTGGCGCCCACGTATGCAATTTATGTAATGAGGTTGATCACTCCTTTTCAGAATGTCCTTGGAATAATATTGATGAGGATGAGTCTTCTGATCAGGAATATTTTATATCGCAAGCTAGAGCAGTTCATATGAGGAATGAAGGTTCTTTTACAGAGAATTTATTTAGGGGGGAAAAGGAGAGGTAGAGGTAGGGGTGGGATGCATGCGGGTGTAAGGCATGTCGATCCTTCTGCTACCCATGATTTAGTGCGGTCTAAGACAGTTCCTTCTGATTTAGTGTCTGCTGAGTCAAATGGTGTCTCTCCTCAGAACCCCTGCTGGATCATATCTGGGGAGAAAGAAACACCTTTTGTTACCCCTCTGGGGTCTCCCCAAAGGGTTTCTATCTTACAGAGCCTTGGTCAGCTTACTTTATCATCAGATGCTGTGTTCCCTGATGACCGAGATCGCGAATCTTTCGAGACCTTGATGCTAATTTACCATCAGCACATGTGAAAGGTAAAGAGGAGAATGCACCCTGTTTCTCCTTTACCTTTGGGTAATCGTTTTCTGTGCTTGCATCATGGGGGATCAAGTAGATATGGCACAGCCATTGATGGATTTGCCTCTGTTCTCTTTCTCCTATGATGGCGTCGTCTTGTCCTGTACAGGTTTCTGTACGTGACTTGCCGGCTGCCAGGAAGCATGTTCTCGATCAAGTAATAAATTGTTTAAACCCCTCCTTGACCCTTCTCCGTTATCGATTGTTTCTTTAAATGTCAATAGTTTAAAATCTTACAGAAGGCGTCTTTTCGACTTTTGGTATTCTCTAGTTTGCATTATGATATTTTTCTTTTACAGGATACGCGTTTGTCTACTGTACTTGATACCTCCAGTGCTATTAGAGACTGGCGTTGGGGTAAATCATTTTGGTCCTTTGGGGAAGAGACATGTAGTGGGATAGGGATTTGTTTTGCAACTTCTGATGTTCGGCTGTTGCGTTTGGTGGATATAGAACCGGGTAGGGCTTTATTGATGGATGTCATTGTACGTGATTTTCCTTGCAGACTGATTTCTATATATGGTCCCCAGATGAAAGCCCTCAGAATTTCTTTGCTGAAAAAGGTTCAGCCCTATTTGTATACTGGTAGGCAATTATTTTTTGCTGGGGACTTTAATATAAATGTTCTGCATAAGACTGATGTTGGGAAGCAATATTGAGATAAGATTTGTTTAAAATCAATTCTTTCACTAGCGGGTTTGAAAGTTTCTCACTCATCTGGTCATGCTAAGGCAAGGCCTACCTTTTTTAAGGGGAGCTTATCCTCACGTATTGATTTTCTTTTTGTTAAAAAGGATTTGTTTATACCCCATTTACTTTATGTCCCCATTGAATCTTCTCATCATGTTATGATTGGTATTCAACTAGATACTCCTTTTTGCAGAACGAAAGGTCCGGGTTTTGGAAAGTTAATGTTTCCCTTTTACGTGCTCCTGAAGTATTGCAAGATTTAGCTGTTATTATTAGTGACCGTGTTACAACGATAGTTTTACATGATGATTTGGTTAGTTGGTGGGAGGATTTTAAAGGGTGTTTGATTGGGTATTTTCAAGCGAAAGATAGGTTAAGATCTGAAATGAATCAGGCTGCATATTTATCCTTACGGAAATCTTTGCAGTCCTTGATCTCTACACAGACTGATTTGGTTACTGACTTATCTAAAGATATTGCATGTGTCAAACAACGGATGGTTCAGTTTCAGTATAGTCGGATGACCTCCCTGATACAGGAACAGTCCTTCGGGACACATGGTAAATCTGCTCAAGTGAACCCTGTCCTGGCATGCAGGGAGCGGATTGATAAAGACTTTACGAGTCAAGATATGGATCATAAGATACTTAAAGGTAATGTGAGCATTATGGATTTTTGAATAAACATGTGGATCCGTGTTTTGGGGAACCTGGTCTAGATTTTGATTGTGTGTCACAAGTTTTGGAGGCTGACCTTCCTAGGTTGGAACACGGGGACCAGGTTTTGGTGGTTCAGGCTTTCACTAAGCTGGAATTAGAGAATGTTATTATTCTCTCTTAAGGATGAGATATCTCCTGGTTCTGATGGCTGCCTGGAGAATTATATAAGATTTATGGCGCTTAATGCCTGATGTGTTATTAGCATTATATAATACTCTGATTTCAAAGGTACTTTTTACCTTCACAGATGTATGAAGGTTTATTGATTTTTTTATTTAAAGGGGATCATTCTGATATTGGGACTTGAGACCCTAACATTGTTGAATGTTGATTTTAAGATTTTGCCAAACTTCTTGGTAATCAGTTGTCATTGATTATGCCTACCTTGATTAGTGAATTTCAATTTTGTGCTGTTCCAGGAGGAAGATTTTTGATGCTTCGATTTATATCAGGAAAATTATGGACTTAGGTATCTCAGGTGGTTTGGATGGTTATTTAGTGAGTTTGGACCAAGCTAAGGCTTTTGATGGGGTGACGCATGATTATTTATGGAATGTTTGAGCCTTTGGTATTCCGGATGTTTTTGTGCAATGGGTTCAGCTATGTTACGGCTTTGGCGTATGTGATCCCATTGGATAATAGTTGGAGAGTGGGATGCATGGGGTAATGAAAGGGGTCGGCAGGGTGCCCTCTTAGCCCTCTTTGTATGTTTTGCCCTTGATCCTTTGCTCGTATTATTCACAGGTCTACTGATTCGTGCTATTTGCTTGGATGAGTTTTTTTTAAAGTTATAGCTTCATTGGATGATTTGTGCCTTTTGTTGCCTGATATTGCATCTATGTAAATGACTTGTAGGATTTTACTGAATTGGGCATAGTTATGGGTGCTCGTATCAATACTTGAATACTCAATGTATTCCTATTTCTGGTTTACCGAGTTTTCTTTTAAGGTAGGCGATATTATAATGGAAATAAACCTTGTAAATTTTGGGTATATATTTTGGTGGCGGGATAGTACGGTGGATGGTGGTCATTAGCATTGCAGGCTGGTAATTCTAAGGTACAATGTTGGAATGAAACACTTTCTCTAAGAAGAAGCAGATTGTTTCTTATTAAGTCATATTAGTTCGATTTTTCTTTACCTTAGTAATGTTTATTTACTTCCTAAATCTTTGGAGGTGGCTCTGATGAGATGTTTTCTGTGGATTTGGGGTGATCGCAGACCCCATCAAACATAATATTTTGCATTTTGATTATAAAGCTGGGGTTTGAGAATGTTGACCCAATACTTTTTTAATTTTTTTTATTCAAAATACTACTGTAGTTAGGAATGTTTTGAAGATTTGAGACCTACTTGTTTCTGGCCCATTACAAAGGTGTTTTACAGGAATGGAAACATGCATCTTTTGTGCATAAGAATAAAAGATGCCCCGACTATCAGAACGATGGTGTGGGATTTTGATAAAATCAAGAGTTGGGATATTAGCTGGGGGACCGTATTGAATTTCTTAGGAAGACTCTGTATACATTTATCTTGGGAAATTTTTTTTGATAATCCTTTGTTGTTATCTGAAACTGTACAGTTACATATTTCTAGATACATTGTAAACCCCTGTATACCTTTGCACATGTAGGATGTTGTTTGGTTAAGGTATCCATGGTAGGATTAATGTTAAAAGTGACAAAAACACAAATCTCTGTCTGAACATTTTTGTCCGAGAGTTTCATGTGCATCTATAGTAAAACTATGGATCATCTATATTTTCACTGTACATTTGCAATGGAATTTTGGGATATTGTTAAGCACTGTTGGAAGCCTGATGTTATACTTCCACCTTCAGTGAGAGCCTTTATTATGGTTCCTTCACACCAGTGGGATTTGGCGGGTGTTAATGATACCTTGCAAGTGTTCGCTCCTTTTTGTATTGGATATGGATTTGTAGGTATAGATTAGTATTGCAACAAAAATGTATTCTTCCCTCTTACTATTAGTTTTTATGGTGGAAACTGAAATTAGTAAACTGAGAATTGTGGAGAAATCTCAATATTCTTACACCCAGTGGGAGGCTTTTTGGGGTTCCTTTGCTTATATTCCTTGATATGTATGTTATTTTGGGTTGATATGAAGTATTTAGGCTTTTTTTTTTGTGATGTTGCAATATGATTTAGCTATTGTTGCTATGGTATGAACTGTACTTAATTTTGTTTTAGGTTTTTTTGCATGGCAAAATATTTATTTATGTGCTTATTTTTTTTTTTATGCTTTTTTTTTTTACGATATTATGTAGGATTTGTTATACTTTTAATTAAATTCCCCCTACTCTTCTGGGGGGGCTGGTTATATTTCCTTTTTTGTATTTTGGGGTTTCTGTATGAATTAATACATATGTATGTTTTTTGAATTCTCCTTTTTCTGTTTTGTATTATGTAATGATGGATGTAATATAATTTGTTGTGTTTTCAATAAAATTCCCCCTACCCTTTTCGATAAGTGCCATGGGATCTTTAACATCCACCTGAACTACCACCAATCCAGGCAGATGGGACCTCGGTTTAACGTCTCATCCGAAAGATGGCACCTCAGAAGTACAACACCCCTCTCATGCTGCACTACAGTGTCAGTACTGGGATATTAACCCAAGTGCCTGATGTGGGAACTGAACCCACAGCCCTCTGATCTCCCAGCCTCAGAGGCAAGTGTGCTACCTACTGAGCCACTGACACTGACAACAGCTTAACTCAGAATTGAACCAGGGCAAACCAGTGGATGTGTTTTTTATGGATTTTGCCAAAGCTTTTGACAAATTACCACATGTAGAACTAATACAAATTCTGATTAAAATAGGCATTCACTGCAACATTGTGAAATGGATAGCTAATTGGCTGTCCGATAGAAGACAGAGGGTGGTGGTAAGGGGTGTGATGTCCGAGTGGTCTGCAGTGACCAGCAGAGTGCCACAGGGCTCGGTGCTGGGCCCTTGTCTTTTTAATATATATATTTCATCCTTACATCTTAGCAATCCTTCTATATGGATTTCAAAATTTGCAGATGATTGCAGACTAGGCGTCACAGTGTTTACTATGGTTGATTCACTTTCTTTACAACAAGCCATAAATGAAGTATACGAGTGGACACAAGCTAGCAAATTGGAACTTAACAGCTGCAAATGTAAAATTATGCACTTGAGTAGAACAAACAACAATCATACATATAACATAGGGAACAATACCTTACTAACAACATCTGAAGAGCGGGACTTGGGCATCAAAATTACGTCAGATTTAAAGTTCAATTCACATTGCAAACAACAAGTTAAAAAAGCTAATCAGATTTTGAACTGCATTTTGAGACATATTTCTAGTAGACATCATAATGTTATCATGCCCTTGTACCAGGCCCTGGTGAGGCCTCATTTGGAGTATTGTGCGCAGTTGTGGTCCCCACAGTACAGAGAGGACATTGAAAGAATGGAAGGTGTGCAGCACAGAGCGACTAGATCAGTATCCGGACTAAAAAACTTACCCTACGATGAGAGATTAACCAAGTTAAATTTATACTCACTGCATTACAGAAGACTAAGGGGAGATCTTTGTATGATGTATAAAATATCACATGACGATACATTGAGAGCAGACTTAAGAATGACCTATAACACAGGACGCTTTAGCACCAGAAAACATAAGTTGTTATTTGTGTTGCCTAAATGGAATACAAATAAAAGGAAGCACTGGTTTACTGTAAGGGTGGTGCCAGCATGGAATGACTTACCTGAAAGTGTGGTGGGTAGCTCAAGCATCGATATATTTAAAACAAGTTTAGACAAACATCTGCTTTACAAAACTACTAAATTTTAGTGTAAAAAAAAGGGCAAGCATTATGGACACAAGTCTCACAGTTTGAACTAACTTATGAAACTTATAACATTTACCCCAGCTAAGTATATCTCTATACTGTAGCTGAGTTATCTAACGAGAGTGGGACCAGTGCAGTTAAATGCATGATACAGGCAACTGCTACTGATTTTTGCCACGTTTTTTGTTACCATGGTATTTTTGTCATTAGCTCTGTTCAACCCATGTCATTCCTGAAAATATGCATTTACTAACTAGTGTACCTACCTGGTTACTAACAACTCAATAAATAAATAAATTATCTCTAGGAAAACAGTAGCATTGATCTTGATTGGTGTTTTCAAATGGTGTACTCCTTCTCCCTCCTTTAATAGATTCAGAACCAGTTCCTTATGTGTGGATTGTCAAAGACAAACAGGCTTTCTTGTTTGATATGGACAGCAAGCAAATGGTCCAGAAGATGCCGGTGTTGGCTGTTGCTGATGTGGCTTATGTTCTACAGACGCAGGTGCTATATTACTTGACCGAGCACTTGATTTTAAGAACAGGGCTGGATGGTGCTAATAAAACTCAGGTATGCCTTGCCATATCCGACAATGGCTGGTCAGTGTTCTGTACAATACAATACTGTTAAAACACCATAATATTTTGTGCAGCATCTTTTATTCACGTGGTGCCTGATTCTAGAAGGGTGCCGCAAGTCGCTGCCAAACTCAACTGCGACATTGACCCTGCGCCCTATTCTAGAAGGGGCAGGGTCTCTGCAGCTAAGTCCTGCAATTTGCGACATGCGGCCAGGTACGCTGAACAGAGGGTGCACCTGGTGGGCATGTCACATGCCGCAGGGCAGAACGCAAGTGCCCCTCCATGCCCAACTAGCCAAGTTAGGCACCCCGCAGGGCTGCCCACAGCAACTGACCCCGGTAGTGTACCTACTGCCTCGCAGGGTTGCCCACAGCAACTGACCCCCATAGTGTACATAATACCCCTGCAGAGCTGCCCATAGCGACTGACCCCTGTAGTGTGCATAATGCCCTGCAGGGCTACCCACAGCAACTGACCCCTGTAGTGTGCATAATGCACCTCAGGGCTGACCACCGCCCGACTCCCTATGTAATTCATGCCTCACAGGTTGCCCCTCTCCACCCCTGAATCCCCATTGAAAGCGCCCTGCAGCGCGCTGTCATCCCCCACCCATGCCCGGATCCCGAGTCATCGGCGTAAATGTGGCAAATAACCTGACAAGCCCTGGTAGTCTAGTGGCCCTCACCCAGCCATGCCAACCCATCCAGCACCACCCCCACCCGTCTCCAGTCGGTGACTGGCACAGCCCACCTCTCACCTCCACGGCCAGCCTCCTACTGAGCGCTGTAGGCGTGTCTTTCCAGTAAGTGCTCCTCACGGAACTCAGTTGGCTGACTGGGCCATGAAAGTCAAGTGGGTTGTGTGCCAATTGCCAGCTGGGGATGGGTGGGGCTTAGGCTGGGCTGGAACAACTGGGTAAATACCAGACTACCAGGGCTTATCGCTTTATTTGCCGATTTTAGGCCAGCGACTCGGGGTCGGGGCACGGATGGGGAATGACAGCACCGCCCTGTGGGGCATTTTGCAACGGGATTTGGGGTTGGGTGTGGGCAGCCCGCAAGGGAATTACACAGGAGTCGGGGGGCAGTTAGTGTGGGCAGCCTGTGGGGCCTTTACTGTATTGGAGGTACAGGGGTAAGTACAGAATGGGGATGGGGTGGGAATGTGTGCAGTGCCCATTGGGGCAACAGCGGGGCAGTCTGGGCATGGGGGGCACATGGACTGGGTTCTACAGAACCATCAGAGGACATATGTAAGTTACACCAGCTAAATGCAGGTGTAACTTACAATATTGATTCTCCTCTGGGGGTTCTTGTAGAATCCCGACATCGAGGTCTTTGTTGCTGCCCTTCTGGAATGGGGCACAACCGCTGTCGTAAACCCCCTAGTGCCATGTCGCAAGTGGCTTATGGCGCAACTGCTGGCGTAACTGCTGTTCGGCGCAAGAGGCCTGTGACATGTCACAGGCCACTTTGTAGAACTGCGCAAGTCGCAACTGCTGGCATAAGTTGCTACTTGTGCCATTCTACTTGATGCAAGTGCTGTTACACCAGGTGTAACTTTTCTAGAATCAGGGCCACGGCACGTTTCTCAAAATGGAAAAGGAATAAAGTTGACAGAAAATAAAGAATCAAGACTATGCAGTACAGATGTTATTAAACTTTATACTAACAATGAGAAATATGGATATGTAATAATTCACAGTATAATAACCTCATTTATATCATGCCAGTGAAAAAGTGGAAAAAAAGTTCACCAAATAACGCCAGTATTTTTCATAGTACAGAGGTAAGTGTCTAACCTTGGGGATAAATTATTTATTTTAGCCACTGAAGCCTTCTAGATAAAAGTAAATAATTTATTTTAATTTTGGTGGTTCATCAGTATTTATTTCCACTTTAGCTCAGTCACAAAGAAACTTTTAACCAATGGGAGAGCAGCCTGAACGATGCCTGATGACATCATAGTGGATGCTGCTGCACTTAGAAACAAAAGCAGTGAAATCAAACAGAAACAGTTAACTATTCACTAATAGAACATATTTGAAAGCTCTACAATTAAAAGAAACATAAACTTGGACACACTATAGCCTCACTCAGAATATGACCTCCATCTTAACATGAGGGGAGCAGGACTTTCATAACTCACTCATGACTCTGTCATTCCTGAGACATGGTCCTGCTCCTTCCATCACTTATGAAGATTTTATTTTTGTAGACTTTTTTATCTCTGCCCCATGGAACTCTTTCAGGGAGACCCCATTCACCTCAACCACTCTACCACTCGCCTTAGGAGCTGTCAGTCACAGTGAGGGCTCTCCCTCCAGGTCCATTTAGGCGACAAATGAAAAACTACAAAACTACTGAATTTCCTTCCCACAGAACACCGGGGTCTAGATCCGTTTGAGGTCCCCAGTGGTTCTATTGGTCCAAATACTGGAAGCATACATAGATCCTCATCCCACCAGGAAATTCAGGGACAGACACTCCCCACCTACCTCGATCTGATGACCCCCGCTCAGCGTGCGGACCCAAGGCAAGGGGCGGATCGAAGAAACCAGTGAAATGAGTCCAGCATTGGGTGTGTGGCTGTGGGCACTGGAGATTGTCATCCTATCTGTGGGACCAGGGCTGCTGTGGAGTTCCCGGTGTGCAGACATGCAATGATGCCCTGCAAGCAATAGGCGCATACCCGCACCTACGTGTAAGGAGGCCGCTGTTGCTCCCAATCCCGGAACAGCATGCCACAAGGTGCACCAACCCCCCCATCACCACCAGGAGCGGTTAGCACTGCGGCAAGTATAGGTCACTGGCTCATCCTCATGTGGAGTACTGTGTGTAAGTTTGAACTCCACATCGAAAGGACGGGGACAGTGTAGACTCTGCACTGTGGTCGCTCTCCCTATGCTGTTCTAACATCAGATTTGTATCTGCACTGAAGAAAGCAGTTACATTGGAGTCCTGTTCCAGTCCTATGAGTCAAATTGATATTGTTTTTTTTTTTTTAGGGGTCACTCTCTAAAATACGAACTTTAGAGACTTAAAGCAGAAGCTGACATGTTCATCATAGTGCTCCTTACCTTGCCCGTAGCGATTTTAAGTGTTATAATATTTTAAGAAAGTAAACAAACTTTCCCTGCTTTGAAAATAAGATGATGCCGACGCCAGGTGCGTTGACATCACTGAGACCAATACTTAAGAGCCGCAGAATCCCTATGCAAGGGCCATTTCTGATCCTATTGTGTCACTTATAACACACCAACATGCTAACTGGCACTAACACGTGCATCAGAGCCTCCTCGGCCTACAAAGGAGTCATCAGAGTGATGGAACCCGTGCCTTCCCTCCTCGAACTTGCAGCACTGCTGCATGACAGCGCTTCTCAGCCCTTGAGCCAGCCTGGCAGGTCCCGAGTTGGACCCAAACCTGGGTCGCCTGTACTGTAATGCAGTGTGCTATTTCCTGGGCCATTGAGTGGCCTGAAGAGATCTTTTGAAGGATTCCCTAGGGTACTGGCACCCTCCTCGGGGCCCCTAACTCCCAAACTAAGGACGACATCCCAGATTGGTCCCCATGTCCCAGTCAGTCAGGACTCATCTTGAGTGCCCAGTGGTTGCTTCTCTTACTTTAGCAAGGTACCTGGAACCCTGCATTACTCTCAGGCTCTGAAAGCACATGGCACCCTTGCTTCCAGGTGAAAGTTTTCCTCAGAATTGCCTCCTGTGCCCCTGGCCTGAGTCCTGCAGCCTGACACTTGAAGTGCACCCCTGCTGAGCACCCATTGACTACCCACCAACACCCCAGCAAAATGCTGACGGTGCCTAGTCACCCTCTCAGCTGGTAACCCTGCCTGGGTGACCAGCCAGCCCTTTGCCTGTGGCCTGGAGTGTACCCACTGGGGAGGGCACCTAGAGCTTCAATACTCCCTTCACTCCCAACTGTAAAGGCCTTCTGAGCTACTCCTTAGACCTGCAGTAAGCCCCCAAGAATTAACTGACACAAGGGCACCTTATTTTATACTGCCTGCAGCTCTTCTCACACCAGCAGTACCCACAAAGGACAATGCCAAAGGAGCTCTCCTGCTGGACAATATCTGGTTACAACCAGCTTCCACTATTGCAAGGATGGAGTGGTTACAGTTGCACTGAGGGACAGCACTTGCTCTGTGTGTTCCCATCCCTAAATGTGCTTTACACCAAAAGGTTGACAATAACAAATCCATTTGCTGCCTGTGCAAATGTATCTCCGTTACTGTTCTACTGTGTATATAATGTAGTATGTGAACGTGCGCAGTTGTGTGTAATTCATTTACACACACACACACACACACACACACACACACACACATAGAAACATATGCAGTGACAGCAGAAAGACCAGAGGTCCATCCAGTCTGCTCATGTTCCCTATAATCCCTGGATCCTTCCCTGGAACCTGTTGTTCCTCCAGGGTACTAACTCTCCCTCTCCCCATTCTCCTCCCTTGTCCTGTCGATCCCGGCAAACACAAATTCCTTCATTCTATCCCAGCACTGCTTGAATCCCCAGATTGTTTTTGCCCCCACGACTTCATCTGACAGATTGTTCCAAGGTTCCACCACCCTTTCTGTAAAGTGGTACTTCCTCACATCCCTCCTGAACCTCCCTCCAGTTAGTTTCCACTCATGTCCTCGTGACTGTGAGTTGGTGTTCAGACTAAATAATTCTCTACAGTTCAGTTTGTTAATTCCTACACTGACTCCAACTTACCCTTGTCCTTTCTGAGGTGAGGGACTCCAGTACTGGGCACGGTACTCTAGGTGAGGCCTCACCAATCACCAACGATCTGTAGAGGAAGTAATGCACTCTTTTTTATGCTATCAGTAGCCTTCCCGATACATCCCAGCATCCTGTTAGCCTTGCTACAGGCCTTGTTACACTGACTCATTTGCTTAAATGAGTTATTGATGATGACTCCCATACTCCCAGATCCGTTCCTTAACTGTAGTGCTTAGTCTCTCCTCCATCCAGTACTCGGTCTTGGGGTTCTTTTCCCTAGATGCATTACCTTGCACTTCTTGGTATTGAATTTTAACTGCCAAACCTTTGACCACACTAGCTTTTGTAGGTATCTTTTCATTTCCCTGATTCCCTCTTCACTTTCCACCCTTGCACATAGTTTGTGTCATCTGCAAAGAGACACAATCTGCCTGTTCCTTCCCCAGTGTCATTAATGAACATGTTAAGAGGATCGGACCCAGGAACAATCCCTGTGGAATCACTCATCATCTCCCGTCTTCGGTTTAACTCCATTGACCACTATCCTCTGCTGCCTCCCTCTAGTAGATTCCTCCACACGGTTCACTGGGGTTAACTACACCAGGTCTTCCATCTTCTGGAGGCGATCATTTGTGGGGTAGTGAATCAAAAGCCTTGTTGAGTTAAAGTACAGCAGCTCCATACCATGGCCCTTGTCTTATTCCTTTGTCACCCAGTCAGAAAACTAACAAGTAAATCAGAAAAAACTTCCTGTCATGAAACTGTGTTGTTTACCATCCTGGAGCCTGTTACACTCAAGGTATTCTCGAGGACCGCTGTGATCAGTGACTCCATCAGCTTTCCTACATTAGAGGTTAGACTGACAGGTCTGTACTTCCCTGTTGCTCCTTATCCCTCCCCATGAAGCAGTACAACATACACCACCTTCCTATCCCTTGGAACCTCCCCAGACCTAAGTGAGCTGTTGAACAGACCTACCAGTGGTTCAGCCAGTTTTCTACTAATTCCTGAGTATCTTCATATGCAACCCATCTGGTCCCAGGCCTTGTCTATCTTTAGGTCCAGCCCTAGGACTCCTTAGTGACCTCTTTGATACCAGAGAGATGCCACTCTCGGGCATGTGCCTGCAGTCCCCTTTAGTAAATACTGAGCAAAGTAGTAATTCAGGAGGCGGCCTGTTGCTCATCTGCCTCTGTCACCCTACCCCCCAAGTAGCTGTATGATTTTCCCACCTTTTTTCCTTTTTCACTAATATATCTAGAAAACTGTTTTCACTATTCTTGGTGTATCCACGGCATGCAGCTCTGTGTCTGCTTTCGCGTCCTTAACAGACCTCTTTGCCTCCCTATTTTGTTGTAGGTAATTCTCCCATTATATTCCCACAGAAACTTAGAAACATAGACTTGGCGGCAGATAAGGATCGCTTGGTCCACCCAGTCTCCCATTTCCCTACCTATTGGATAAGCTACATATCCTAGTTAACCAACAACCTACTTCCTTCTACCCCCAGAATTGCCTTGTCTGTCCCATGCATTTTGAATTCCCTCACTGTTTTTGACCCCACGACCTTCTCAGGAAAGCTGTTCCATGTGTCCACCACCCTCTTCATGAAAAAATACTTTATTACATTGCCGCTGAGCCGTCCCGCTATTATCTTTAAATTGTGTCCACTTGTTCTTGCTCATCTCTTTTTCTGAAAGATGCTACCCTCTGGGACTTTGTTTATTCCCTCGAGGTACTTGAAAGTTTCTATCATGTTCCCCTTCTCCCTCCTTTCCTTGAGGATATACATATTAAGCTCTTTTAGTCTCTCTTCATATGTCTTCTAATGCAGACCTTACACCACTTTAGTTGCCCTCCATCCTGTCTATGTCCTTGTGGAGATGGTGTCTCCAGAACTGCAAGCAGTACTCCAGATGGGGTCTCCCAGCTGTCTGTACAGAGGGATAACAACTTTGAGTTTTCTACTGATGATGCCTCGCCCTGTGCATCCCAATATCTCCCCAGCCCTCCTTACTGCCTTCTCACATTGCTTGCATACCTTTAGCTCATATGATATGACTACCTCCAGGTCCTGTTCTATTTTTGTTGTTAGTAACCCTCCCCATTGTGTACTCTTCCCCTGGGTTTTGTTTCCCAGGTGCAGTACTTCACACTTCTTGCATCGAATCTAAGCTGCCATACTTTTGACCATTCCTCCAACTTTGTCAAGTCCTTCTCATCCTTTCCACCCCACTTTGTGTATCAACCCTGTTGCAGATCTTTGTGTCATCTGCAAAGAGGCACACTTTTCCTTCCAGTCTCTCCATAATGTCACCTATAATGACATTAAAGAGGACTGGTCCCAGTACTGAACCCTGCGGTACCCTCCAGGTAACTCCCTTTTCTTTGGAGCAGACTCTGTTTACTATTACCCTCTGCGTCCTGTTGTCTAGCCAATTATTTACCCAGGTTACCACCCTAGGACCCACTCCCAGGCTGGCTAACTTGTTTATTAATGTTTTGTATGGGACTGTGTCAAATGCCCTGCTAAAGTCTAGGTAGACCATGTCCATAGCCCCTCCCTGGTCCACTAATTTGGTCACCCAGTCAAAAAATCTATTAGATTCATCTGACATGACCTTCCCACTGTAAATTCATGCTGCCTTGGGCCCTGTGCCCCGCTGGCCTCTAGGTACTCAACAGTTCTTTCTTTCAGAAGTGATCCCATCATTTTCCCTACTACTGAGGTCAAACTAACAGGTTTGTAGTTTCCTACCTCTGTCTTGCTTCCACTTTTGTGAAGGGTAATCACATCCACCCTCCTCCAGTTCTCAGGTACCATACCATCCTTCCATGATTTGTTAAAAAGGGTAGTCAGGGGTGTCACTATTTTTCCCCGTAGGTTCTTTTAAGAATTCTGGGGTGAATCCCATCAGATCCCATTGCTTTGTCCACCTTCAGTTTTAGGAGTTCTTTCAGGACCTTTTCTTCTGTGAATGGACTGGTATCGGCACCCTATCCAGGGTGCTTCTGTTTATTGGTTTAGATACTTCCCCCTCCTCTTCTTTTGTGACTACTGAGCAGAAGTATTCATTCAGTATCCCTGCTTTTTCACTGTCACCTTCTGCCCGCCCCCCATCCCCTTTATTAAGCCTCACTATCCCTCTGTGGAGGGGTTGTGGGATAACAGATGGACCATACACCAAACTTCAGGTTCAACACACAATCTCTGTGTGATGTTTATTCAGATTACAGAAAATGAGCTTCAGCAGTAGCATATTCCTTCTTCAGTACATCTGTTTGCAGCAACAGACTATGAATGTTCTTTCTCTGCACTTAGCCAGCACCTACTGACACTGATCTCTGATCTAACTACTTTTCAGTGAAAACCCTTCATCCTTTTGTGGGCCCCGTTTGCTTGGGTAGTGGGTGCTCAAAATGAAGAAAAAAAAAAAAAAAACAAGCTAAAACAAAGAACCTCAGTGCAGAAACACTGAAAAAGGGTTACCCCAAAGGATACTGACAACAAATCAAAGAAATACAACATCATACATATTTCCATGATGCAAAGCATCATGGGATATATGCAAATCACCACCACATTTTAGACTTGTTGAGTTTACAGCAATTTACATGCATTTTAAATAACACAAATAATTTAATTTCTATAATAGCCACCTAGCACTTTTACCATTTTCAGAAACACCTAGTGCCATGGTATTTTCAACATTTACAGGCTTCATAAACATAAGGTATATACATCAAGGTATTTTATGACATAGTGCTATTACATACTCCTCAAGAGTGGCAGGAGCTCCCTGTCACACCCTCCCTTGGTCTTTCTTCTCTCCCTAATGTACCTATAAAAGGTTGTATCTTCCTTCTTAACTGAGTTGGATATCTTTTCCTCGGTTTGGGTCTTTGCTATCCTGACTGCCTTCCCCCCTTCCTTCTGCTTTAACTGGTACAGTTCTCTGTCCTGCTCCTTCTGTGTTTACTTATACTTCCTAAATGCTATCTTTTTCTCCCTAACCTTCCCTGCCACCTCTTTTGCAAACCATAGTGTTTTTTTTCCTTGATTTTGTTTTATTTGCTTCACACAAAGGTTTGTTGCCTCTGTGACGGCAGTTTTGATTTTACCCCGTTGTTCCTCCACCCCTTCTTCTTGCCCATTTGCTAGTGCTTTTCTGAGGCATCTCCTATTTTGACAAAGTCAGTCCTCTTAAAGTCCAATACCCTCACTTTTCTGTAGCTTGACTCTACGGTTGTGTTTATCATGAACCACACTGTTTGGTGGTTGCTTGTTCCCAGATGGCTACCACTTCTAAATCCAAGATCTCTCCATCTCCGTTTGAGAGTACCAGGTCTCAAGATTGCTACCTCCTTAGTGCATTGCAACGTGTGAGGCATGCCCCTGTAGGGTATCAATAATGATCCTGCTCTTGGATGTGGCTGCAGAAGGTGTTCCAGTCTACATCTGGCACATTCAGGTCCCCCTATCAGCAATATCTCCCTTTTTTCTGCCATTCTAAGGATACCTTCTATCATTTCCTTGTCCATTTTCTCTCTCTGAGGTGGGGTTCTATATTCAACCCCCTTGTGGATTGTGGTGCCATTTCCTGTCTTCAGGGTGACCCACAGTGCCTCCTCTCCACCCTGTCTACCCTTTAGTTCTGTTGCTTTGATCTCTTGCCTTATGTAGAGAGCTACTCCTCCTCCTTTTTTATCCTCCCTATCCCACCTGTAGATTGTGTGTCCTGGTATGTTGACATCCCATTCATGGTTCTCTGTGTACCATGTTTCTGTGACTGCCACAATATCCAGGTGTCCCTTTTCCATCAAGGCTACTAGTTCAGGAAGCTTGTTACTCTGACTACAGGCATTGCTACTCATCACCCTCTATTGTTTGATGGCCTTACCCCTTTTAGCTCATCTCTGTCCTTACTGCCTTTGCCTTTTTCCTAATTTACCCCATCCTGCTCCCTAGTGACTTCTCTACCTTGATGTTTACTGGCACTGGATCGGAACATTGCCAATCAGAACAGCACTGTCAAGAACTGCATGGTAAAAAATGCCTTCTCTTTTGTTTTTGCAGAGGGCTCCATCCCTTGCACACACCTCCGGACTAAAGGACTGTCATGCTGGGGGAGAGCAGATCACAGGGCAAGATGAAATTTGAATACTGTTTCCATGGCCCCTTGTAAAAAAATACAAAGTCCCAATTGCCAAAATCTAAGGAGACCAGGATTAGAACCCTCGTCTCCACTGCCACCTGGCTGAGTTACTCTGTACTCAGCCCTCCACACCACAGAAGCAGCTTGGCCAGCCTCTTGGATTCTGGCACCCTTGTCCACTATCAGCACCACAATCAGTGATCTGGGGAGCGCTTCCTACAAGCACTGAAAAATCCCCTCTCGTTGTCCATGGTAGCGCTATCCAGACTAGTGCTTAGTTGACTGGCACTATTCTGGTAGCACTGTTCTGCAGGGTTATTGTGTTTACCTTGCTAACTGTCCTGTTTTGTTAGGGGGGCTGGGACTTCTCTGCTCCTTTTCAGTGCCTCCCCCCTTGGCTAGTTTAAATGCTTGCCAGTGAAGCATTTAAATCTATCACCTAGGATCCCGGTTTCCCTCCCGGACAGATGCAGACCATCGCGCCAGCATAGGAGTGTATCCCTCCAGATGGACCCCCAGTGAAGCTGAGACCCTGCACTCTGCACCAGTTTTTCAACCATTCATTGAATCCCATGGTGTGGAGTATCCTAGCCTCACCCATGCCATAGACAGGCAGCACCTCCGAGAAGGTTACAGTGCATGCTATTTGTCTAAGGCTCTTCCCCAACTCCACAAACTCCTCCTGCACTGCTCTGATCTCATTCCCAGCCAGATCATTTGTCCCTAGGTGGACAGTGATGTCCAGCTCCTATCCAGTGCAGCTGCTCCCCGGTCCTGAGGATTCTCTTCCTGTCCGTCTAGGCCATTCCGCCAGGCAGGCACCTTACCTCCCTCTCCACTCCCTCCCCTGTTCTATCCCCTTAATAATTGAGTTCTCCACCAGGAGTTGCTTTCTTCCCCTGTGGAGTCCCATGCCACCATCCTGTGGGTCTCCTTTGTGGAGGTTCCCAGCATACTCCATGTTTCCACTGTGGGTGCTTTTCTTTGTATTTACAGAAGGCCTTTGTTTTGGCCTGTACTGCTTCCCTGACCCTTGCTGAGTACCATAGAAGTCTCTTGAACCTGGTTTTCTTTGTTACTGTTCTTGTGCATCCCTTAGATAACTTGAGGATGACTGCCTTAATTGCCCCCTGTCTCTCTCCCACCCCACCTATGTCCTCTGCCCCTACTAAATTATCCCTGACCAGTGCCATCATCCTATCAAAGTTCACCCTTCTAATGTCAAGGACTTCAGTTCTCGATTGTGGCTTACTGGCCCTGAGGGCCAATTCAAACCAAACAGAGTTGTGGTTGCTGTTCCCTACTGGCTCCCCTACTCCCACAGCTGCCACCCTCTCTAAGCTGATGAGAACCACATCAAGGACTGCAGTCTGCCTGGTGGGTTCCTTAACTAGCTGCATCAGTAGGCAGTCTTGAAAGGCATCGAGCAAAGCCAGACTTCTGGTGCTCATGGCCACTGGGACCTCTCAGTCGATGTCTGGCAGGCTTAGGTCTCCTAACACCTTTACTTCTTCCTTTGTTACCCCTCTTTCAAGTTCCTCTATGAGTTCTCCGTCCCTTTCCTCCCCTTGCCCTGGAGGCCTATCAATCACCCCAAGTGTACCATCCTGCCTGAGGCTGCCATGAGTTGCACTCATACTGACTATGCCTCACCGCTGCTTCTCCTAATGCACCTATCTTCTACCACGTTAGTGCTCTCCTTGACAAAAAAGGCAACTCCTCTCCTGTACCAGTTTCTCTATCCCTTCTGAACAGTGAATAACCAGGGACCACCATCTCCCAGTCATTATTCTCTGTGGCCCATGTTTCTGTGATAACCACAAGGTCAACTTCAGTGTCTGCCATCAGTGCCTGGAGCTTACTAAGTTTTTTACCTAGGCTCCTGGCATTAGGGCATATCCTCTTCCACCTGGCCCCTGCTTTAACTTTGCTACTGTCCTTCTGTTTTCCATGTTTTGTCTCCCACCACCCCGTTGGTGGTTTGCCTTTGTTTTCCCTCTCACTGCTTCCTATTTCTTTGGTCCTGTAAACATTACTGTGTTCCCTGCACCCTCTTTGCTGCCACAGTTCCCCAGATTTAGAGGAGTACTATCTAGGATCCCCTTCTGCTCATCATCCACCATGATTAAACTAGGACTCAGACTCTGCCACAGTCAGTTTAAACATCTGATATGGACGTCAAACTTCTGCTCCAGCGCACTGGCCCCCTCTCTCGTCAGGTGACGTCCATCACCCTTGAAAAGTCTTCTGTCCCAGAAATCTCTCCAGTCCCCTACAAAGTGGTACCCCATGTCTCAACACCAGCCCTTAAACCAACTATTAAACTCCTCTATTGCAGCACACCTAATCCTATCCTGCCTCCCTTCTGTGCCCCACATGGAGGACTTCAAAAAGGTCAGGAGGCTGAGTGCCTGCAGTCTAAAGAATTTCCACTTCACCGTCTCCACTGCCTGGTTTACGAGATCATTGGTACCCAGTTTAGTTCAGTTATTTTTCATTTGAGGAAAAAAATTATAAAATCATAAACAATTTGTTACATTTTATATTTCTTAAATACCATGAAGGTTTGTACACACGAGCATACATATAAGTACACAAATAATACAAAATATAAAAATGTACACATTACAATAGCTAAAAAATGTTGCAACCCCAAACATAATATTCATTTTGTTTAACTGAAGTACATAGGTACCTAGGGGAGGCAGTATAGCGCAGTGGTTTAAGGCTCTGAGCTGCAAATTTGGAGACCTGGATTTGAATCCCACATCCCCCACTTGCAATACTGTGTAACCCTGAGCAAGTCACTTAATTTCTCTGTGTTCCCAGGTTGCACCTGTAAAACAACTTGCAGCTTAGTGTATCTCACCTGGTTAAACAACTGAAACAAAAAACATAGGTTTCAACATCTATAACCTGGTCTAAATAATGAGACGGGAGTAATGGATGGAGCCATTTTTTTCAAGAGTTTTTCCAGCTCTTACACTTAAAAAGGACATATAAAACTTTTATTGGCACTGTATTGGAACAATTGCACTTTCCCATAAATCTGGAATTAAAATATCTGTTTAAGCAATCAATCAATCAAATCTTTATTTATCCAGGTGATCACCATTGAGCAAGCTCATTTACAAGGTGGACCTGCTGTTAGCAGGGAACATTGTAGTTACATATAAATATACATAATACAAAAGGAACAACATGTTTACAATACTGATAGGAGCAGAGTATTTACATTCCAAGTCACATGTACATGAAAGATATACATAACACAACCCGAACGTGTTATATATATATATATATATATGTATAATATATACACAGTTCTCACAGGAGCCAGATGTGTATTGATGTCATATACAAACTATAGAAGAAAAAAGAAAAATTATTTATATTCCTGTCCAGCAGAAACATGTTACAGGCCTGGATGGAAATTCCTAAGCTATGGAGGTGCCTTAGGTAAATGAAGCAGAAGGTGGGGTGAATAAGAGGGATGCAGAGGGTGCTAAGGGCAAGTGGGGCAGAGGAGGGTGGAATAGCTGTGGCAAGGGCTGATTTGGATAAGCAGCTGGGACTAGTGTTGAAGAAGGGGGAACAATAGTAAAACTGCTAGGAGCGATAGAAGTAATTACAGATTTCAGCAAACTTTTTTTAAATTATGGTAGGAATGTCCTAAGCTGGCCAGCCTCAGAGCACAGAGAACATTTTAGTTTTTGTTACATTCACACTTTGCTAGATATTCCTCAGAGCCCCGCTGATCTTTTATATGAGAGTATTAGCCATATATGTCTAGTTGAATTTTACCCATATCCTCTTGTATAACAATATCTTGTAACTTAGTTGTTACTTTATTGACCATAATGTCTATATTTTCAGTGCTTTTTCAGACCATAGGTCCAAGCACCCCATTTTTTTTTAACACTATATTCAGCATGCAGAACCAGTTTACATTTTATCTGCTACCAGCATTCCTAGGTGTTCCAGCCAGCACATCCTTGGCAATCGTCCATCTTCCAGCTTCATTATTCTGTCCCATAGATTGACTGTTCTTATTAATATTTTAGTTTTAATAGGGAGCATACCAATCTCTAACCTTATGAAACAGGTCAGACATCTCCTCAGTAAGTTTAATGTATTATTTATTTTATTTGCTTTTGTTAACCGGGTAAGCACACTAGACAGCCAAGTGCCTATTTTCAGGTGCGACCTGGGAGAATTACGGAGGACAATTTTACATAACCATTGAGGAGTCAAAAGAAATACGAAGCATAATAACAGGCAATTCAAGGCAGGTTCTAAGAACAACAGGCAAATTCAAGACAGGCATTAGAGGACAGTAGGCACAGAGTACATTCATGGACAGCTGAGGAATTGGGTAAGTTGCAAAGGGAGTAAACGGGGATTTCAAGGCTGACACTAGAGCGAGGGAGGCACCATGTTCATAGAAGGACATAGGAGGAGTCTGTAACAAAAAAAATATCAGAAATAACTGGCATTTGAGGGCAGCACAGTGCATTGCAATAGAGAGGGGTAGGTGGAATGAAATGGGAGGTGTACAGTGGAGTAAAACAGCAGCAGACAGTGTTAAGTGCCTGTGGGGAGGGGAGAGCCCTAGGCGGAGGGCGGTAGTCCTAATAAATTAATTTTGGAAAGTACGAATATTAGAATTATCAATATGCACCCCCATATCTCACTCCCATAAAGGGACTAACTCATTGTTTTCACTTCAAAGACTTTTTTCATAGCTACAAATAAGTTACTTATGAATTTATTGGCAAAAGATTTTATTGCTCCCGCAGGTTTGTTGGAATTGCTCCTTATTTCAGTGAGGTGTACTTTCTATGACATATTTGTAACAACAGTTATGCCTAAGTACTTATATTCTTTATCTACCTCAAACTCTTTTCCAACTATATTCCAGGATGTATTCATTCATAACATTTTATTTTTATACAGGATACATTTGTTAGGGAATGACCCCCATTTACAACAAAGACCTGTGTTTCGTACATAAAACTTATAAGTTTCAAAGACAAACTAACATTCAACATTAATACAAACATTAAAAATTAGTTAAAACATTTACATTTTACACTGAAATGCTTAAACAATATTTTTTTAAAAGTGATGAGATTTAGCACTTTTCTCAATTCATATGGTAACTCATTCAGTATTTAGATAAACTATTTTGTAATATTAGCTTTCCTGTTCTGTTATAGATTCTTTCACTTGTAATTATTAACTTATTCCTCCTAAGTTTTTCTACTTGATATTCAAGTGGTTTAATTGTTAAAAGGTGCTTCAATGGGTGGTCTTTTTTATGAAATATTAATTTTTGGCACCATAATATCCATAAATATTTTCTTTTTATTTCAGGTTGCAACCAATTTAGTTTTTCAAATAAAGATACAGTGATGAGTTCCTTGCTTACTTTTTGTTATAAACTTCCCCAATATATAATAGGTACGCTCAATACTCTGCAATGCTGTCTGGGTAGAAAACATATACAAAAAAGATCCACATTCCAAGATGGGAAGTATCATTTGAGCCACAAGTTTCTCTCTAGCTTCTATACTAAGGCACCTGCTGCTCATCTTAAAGCCCCCAAACGCTGATTCACTTTTTTAACCTGTTGAAAAATATGTTCTTTATAAGTCAATTTCGAGTCTATCAGAACTCCCAAATACTTGTAGGCCCAGATATTCAAAAGGGTTGCGCCATACGCAACAGGGTTGCTCATGCGCAAGTCCAAAACTGCGCCATTTCGCGATATTCAGAAGGAGGCAGTTGCGCCCCCAAAAACATGCTGAGCAACAGCGCAATGAAAATGAAGGCATGCGCAACCGAAGGGGACAGATCCATGCATAAAGACCACAATGCGATATTCAAAGACTTCTGCTAATGCCATTAGCCGCACAGCCGAAACTGGCGATTCAGCGGAAATGAGCCAAAATAAAAGGCTCATGAAGCGGCGCAAGAACGCTACCAGGCTGCCAAATGGGGAGAGAGAGAGAGACAGACAGAGACAGACAGACAGACAGAAAAGGGCAGACAAGGAAAGTGTGCCCCATAGTTTGTAGAGGCCAGCGGGGGTGCCGGTGCAGTGGAAGTAGCAGTGAGGACAGCGGGGTAACACAGCAACAGCAGCGGCGGGGCAGAAGCCAGGAGATGGACAGTGCCAGCCATGGAAGCCATAATGAGGGTGAGAATCCATGCTGCAGGGGGCGTGGCCGTGGGAGGGCCCGTCTGGCGAGCACGACGACAGGCTGCATTGCCCGCATCAGCTTTGAGCTGTACACAGATGTAGAGATCGTGGGCCGGTACCGCCTGAACAGGGCAATACTGAGGCGGCTCTGTGAGCTGTGCAGTGATGTGATGCAGGCACCCTCACGATGGAGTCACGCTCGTCGGTGGAGACCAAGGTGACAGCCTGCATGTGCCTGCTCGCCACGGGCACCTTCCAGAGGCCGACAGGGGACACCACAGGCATCACACAGTCGGCCACGCCACGCATCCTCACACATCCTCACGCACTGCTGCCACATGCCAGCGGAGCACATCCATTTCCCCAGCACCGCTGGCAGAGCCGCATTAAGCATGCAGGAGTTCCACAGGGTAGCACGTGATGCCTGGTATGCTAGGGGCCATAGATCTGCACCCATGTGGCCATCCACACGCCACCCGGCCCCATGGCCACGCGCAGATATCGGAACCGAAAGGGATTCTCCAGTGTCAACTGCCAGGTGGCGTGTGATGCCACTGGGTGCATAATCAATGTCTGTGCCCCACACCCTGGCGGAGCACATGATGCCTTCATATGGTATCAGTCTGCACTGTGCCATTGATTCGAGAGTGGGGACATCCCCACAGGACATCTAGTGGGTGAGTACACATGTATGGAATGCAAACTCTGGGCAAGGGTGGGAAGGCCACAGGTGCCATGGTAGTGGCACACAGGAGATGGCCAATATGGACCTGAACATGACACTGCTCTCCACTATCTCCACACAGGTGACTGCGGATACCCACTCCGTCCCTGGCTGCTCACTCCGTACCAGCGCCCCACGACCCCAGCACGGCTATGCTATAATGAGGCACATGCCACAACACGTAACATCATAGAGTGGGTGTTTGGGATGCTCAAGACACGCTTCCGATGCCTAGACACCTCCGGCGGTGCCCTACAGTACAGCCCTCAAAAGGCCTGTGGGATATTCCTGGCCTGTTGCATCCTGCACAACATGGCCAAAGACCATGGGATAGCCGTGACAGGCGCTAACAGGGGACAGCGATGGGACGCCAGTGGCGCCGGTGATGATGGTGATGAGCAGCCCCCTAGGACGGAGGGACCCGACTGATCCGGCAGGCCCAGCTGCACCGGGACACCATCACAGAGGAGCACTCACGCACAACACAGGTAAGTCAAGGGACATGTGCAACCAACACTGTCCATGCGCAAACCACAGGCACACAGGGAACACACCAGGGGTGCATGACGGTCAGGGGAGGAAGGGTCCAGGCATACCAACACACCATCAGGGAGGGGTGAGCACTCATATGGACACACACACACACCAGGCACAGAGTACATGGGCAGATGCACAGCACTGCAGAACCGACATTGCTAACACACAGCACCACCGACCACCCCCACCACCTGTACTGTCCAAGTACATGTGTCAGAACCTGGGCACCCTTGCACCTTGGTGTACAGTGCAATGCAGGCATCATCATGCACACGCACCTGTGGACAGCAGTTGGGAGGGTGTGCAGGTGGTCCGTGTGTCGGCGTGGTGAGCAGAGCACCCAGCAGTGCACTGCCCACCATGACACATATTGCACAGGGCAGCACCAGACAGGGCTCGCACTGGGAGACAGCTCAGTCATGTAGCACTGTCCCACGGCCACCACGGATGCATGTAGGCCCCGCCGTGACCAACTAAATTATTAAATTCTTGTATTGCAAGTTCTAAATCTGGTATCAGAAAAACTCTATCCCAATGTATGATTTCTAAACTATTTCTAAAGGATTCTATATTAAATTTCCTTGGTCTCTGATCCAATAGGAGTCATTTGTTTTATTTATTGGTAATTTTAATTCCACATTACATTTTACTGGATTGTGGTCTCCTAAATTTAGTGGAATAACTTCCCAGGTAGACCTTTTTAAATCTCGAGAAACAGAAATTAAATCAAGTATTGCACTCTGATCTTTATTTTTTGAACATCTAGTGGGTTTTTTAATAATTTGCACCAGCCCTAATACAGCAAAACTACTGTTTAATTTTTCTCCTCTTTCCTGTAACCAGTCCACATTAAAATCTCCTGTTAAACTTACTTTTCTATCTTTTAGTCTATCTATTAAAACATTTAAGTTTTCAAAATGTTTAACACTTGTTTTTGGAGGAGCATAGATTACTCCCACTGTGACTTTACAGATAACAATTCTACGAATAAACAATCCATTCCTTCTATACTTTGTACTAAAATATTTTTATAGGAGCCTAAAGTATTTTTAATAAACAACATAACCCCACTTCTCTCTGTCTAATCTTACTGAGTTGTATCCTTTTATTTGAATTTCTTCACTAGTCACTCCTTGATGAAGCCAGGTTTCTGTGATTGCCAATAAATCAGTTTTTTCTTCTTCAACCCAGATCCTGTATTCATCAACTTTATTTACTAAACTTCTAGTGTTTTCATGTATCACTGATATCCCTGAATTTGGGCCTGGGTTTGTCTCCATGTCTCCACATTGCATCAACATTGAAAACATAAGCATACCCTTCATTCCTAACTAATTTATCATTATGCAGGTATATTGTGGGATATAACATTTGTTCAGCAATTTCTCTCATTAGTGAAGGAATTTCATCTCTTAGTTATTGTGCTTCTTGCTATTTGAAGACAACGTTGGACTTCTAAACATTTTTTATCATCATTACCCTTTCTTCATTTAATATTAAAACCATTTAAATGTAAAATATGAAGACCCAGTAATAACAACCCACTCAGTAAATAAATCAATTTCATTGTAGCTTGATTTTTTTTTACACCTCTACTAATATATATTTTTTATCTTACTGACTTTTATATTACTACTTCCTAATATGTACCCGTTATAGAAAGTAGATATTAATCTAATTTTTTTATTAGCTTTTCTACTTTTTCCCAGGGTGGTAGTCTGGGTAAAACACTGGCTGGACAACAGGACACAGCGGGTAATAGTAGATGGAGTCCACAGTGAAGAAAGGGGGGTTACTAGTGGGGTGCCGCATGGTTCAGTACTGGGCCAGTCCTTTTTAATGTCTTTATATGTGACATTGCAGAGGGGCTGGAAAGGAAAGTATGTCTCTTTGCAGATGACACAAAGATCTGCAACAGGGTTGATGCACTAGGTGGGGTGGAAAGGATGAAAAGGGACTTGGCAAGGTTGGAGGAATGGTCAAAAGTATAGCAGCTTAGATTCAGTGCAAAGAAGTGCAAAGTAATGCATCTGGGAAACAAAAACCCAGGGGATGAGTACACAATGGGGGGTGAGATACTGGTAACAACAAAAATGGAAAGGGACCTGGGGTAGTCATATCAGATGACCTAAAGGTGGGCCAGCAATGTGAGAAGGCAGTAAGGAGGGCTGGGGGGATACTGTGATGCATAGGGAGAGCTATCACCAGTAGAAAACAAGACGTTGTTGGCCCTCTGTACAGACAATTGGTAAGACTACATCTAGAGTACTGTGTATAGTTCTGGACACCCCATCTCCACAAAGACATAGACAAGGTGGAGGCTATCCAGAGGAGGGTAACCAAAATAGTGCAGGGTCTGCACCAGAAGACATATGAAGAAAGTCTAAAGGAGCTTAAGATGTATAGCCTCGAGAAAAGGAGTAAAAGGGGGCATGATAGAAACTTACAAATACCTAAAGGGAATGAACAAAGTCCAAGAGGATAACATCTTTCAGAAAAAGAGATGTGCAAGAACAAGGGGGCACAATTTGAAGATAGAAGGGGGGATGGCTCAGAGGTAATGTGAGGAAGTATTTCTTCACAGAGAGGGTTGTAGATGCATGGAATGGCCTTCCTGAGGAGGTCATAGAGGCAAAAACAGTGGGGAATTCAAGAATGCATGGAACAGACATAAGGCAATTCTAGTGGAGGTGGGGTAGGAAGAAGCAGACTGTTGGTTAACTAGGATGTGCAGCTTATCTGTTAGGTAGGGAAATGGGCAGACTAGGTGAGCCAAGCAGTCCTTATCTCCCATCAAAGTCTATGTTTCTGTGTTTCAGTAGTATTTTAGATTGTTCAACATTTAGTTCAAGATTCAAGGTAGCTAGAGAACTCATGATTCTGATCATACCCCTATTCAGACCTTATGGGGTCTGTGATATAACAACAGTATCATCTGCATATAATAGTAGCTGTATTTTTTCATTGTTTATGGAGGGAGCAAAAGTATCTATAGTTTTAATATTTTTAACTAGAAGTTCAATGTACAGCAGAGGTTGAACAAAAGGGGAGCCAACAGGCACCCTTGTTTATATAAAGTTCTTTTGTTAGAGCTCCATCTCTTGTAAATCTTATTTCTGCAGAGGTATTATAATGTAGCATTTTTAATGTTGCTAATAATTGCGGATCTATTCCTAGATTACCAAGGATATCCCACAGGGTTGACCTGTTTACCGAGTCAAACGTGGCCTTGCTATCAATGAAACAAGCATATAGGGGTTCATTTTTCCCCATGTACGTATTTATTAACCAGATAGTTTAAGGTAAAAATCAGATCTAGGGTGTTATGTTCTTTTCTGAGCCCGCACTGAAATTTTGAAATTAGGTTATTTTCTTCAGTCCAGGCAAGGAGTTTATACAAAATCAATTTTGTATACACTTTTTGAATCACTGGTAATGGGGTGATTGGTCTGTAGCGTTTAGGGTCTTTTTTTGTCCCCCTTTTTAAATAGGGGCACAATAATTCCTCTGTTATAATTTTGTGCAGAATTAGATAATGACTTATTGCTATAAATATTGGGTAGCACATTTGCCCCCAAATCAGGTTTGAATAGGAAAACTTATGCAGGAAAACATCAGCTCCTGCAGCCTTACTTCTTTTTTGAGCCATAATTGCTGCTTCAACTTCCTGATTAGAAAATACCAACAGACTCTGATATACAGGCACAGGGTCACCCATTAAATCTGAAGCATTGACTGCTTTACTATCAGTAACCACACAGATTTTACTAAAGTGATCAATTCACATATCTGCTGTAATCATACTAAGCATATTATAACGAATATTATTCTCATTACATCCGTAAGCTATGAGTGACCAAAACGTTTTTGTTTCTTTTTTTAGGATCGACTCCTTCAGGTTATCCAATAATCTATTTTTATAGTTTTTTTTTTTTTTTTTTTGAATAAGCAGCTTTCCATATTCTGTTTTAAGATTTTTAGAGCACCTAATACGGGACAAATGGGCATTTTCATTCAAAATCTTACCATTTTATTCAACTCTTCCCTTAGGACAAAACACTCTTTGTAAAACCAAGGATTAACTGCCTCGATCTCTAAATTCCTCTTTGTTCTCTTTTTTGAGCATAACTATGCCGTAAACGAGCTCATAAAGTCATTAAAATTCCCTATTAAATTAGTTGCCTCTTCATGTGTAAGGTTGTTATTACGTTCTTCAGCCGTTATTTGCATTGTTTTTCCAAACTCTTTTTCTGGCAACCCGGACCTGAACTCTCCCAGGCTGCCCTGACTCACGTGAATGCTCTACCACCCACTGTGGTCCTGTTCCTCATTATATTACTGTCCTCCACCGAAACTAGCTAGGCCATCCCCCCAGCTCTGAGTCCCGAGGTAGGGCCGCCTCCTTGTACTGGTGCACTATCTATAATCTAGAGTGCCCAGCTTAGGTCAACGGAGAGGCAGACAGGATGGAGACAGAGACCCGGTGTTGGACATGTGGCATCAGGCATTGCAAGGAGCCATCGCCTATCAGGCTCGAGGGGGGGTTCTCTTTAGTTGCCCATTGGTGCAGTGTGCAGTGGCATCAGCGCGGGTACCTCCTACAGACAGCCTGCCATCACCAGACCTCCACTTGCGTTGTCCTTGCTGCTGAGCGAGTGCACCCAGCCTGTGCTAAGTGCCGCTGCTGAGCTCGGAGTTCCCCCGTGCCCTTCCCAGGAGAAGAGAGCAGTCCTCCGGAAGCTCAATCTTCTTCTTCCCCTACCAACCCCCACAGCCCAGGCTCGATCCTGAACACAGGTCGCTGGCATGGCATGAGGTGTGGCATCCAGCACCTCAACCCTCAGCACCACTGGGCCGGCCATTATTTGCAAATTATAAACAATTTTATCAATAGCTTCTTTGGAGTATGTTTTCCATGTAATTTTTCCCATATCTAGGGCACATATGCAGTAGCCCATGACATGGGTGTAGGCTGTGGTGCCTACAGTAATGGTGACCCAGTCCCGGCACATGTCATCAGGTCTATGATAAGGATAGGGCAGCCAGATGGTGGGGTTGGTAATTTCTTATAGCGACAGGATGTCACTATCACATTACTGCGTGTGTGGGGGCGAGCATGCACAGTGAAGGGTGGGAGGGATTGTGAGGTTGGTGCTGTGGTGGGTTGCCTAGCTGATCCTGTGGTATGGTGAGTGGGTTGGCCCTATTGGTGGGCAGGGTACTGGGTTCATGTCCAGATGCTGGTGCGTTTTTTTTGCACCAGCCTGAACTTTTTTAATGTTTTTCACCCCAAATGCACCCCCTGGAGCTGAGACTCCTTAAGTGGGGGGTGTGAGGCACCCTGAACCCATAAAGCATTAGGAGAATCAAGTCCCCAGTGCTGTTTTGCCATGCTTAGGAGTCAGAGTGTCGAACTGATTTTCGCTTCTTGACTTCTCATGTGATAACGGGATCGCCTTTAGGCTTTCCCTATTATCACATAAACCCACATATGCATATCCGCTTTTTTCTGCTAAACTGTTTTTTTGATTTCTTTTTAAAGTTTATAAGACAGCACTCAATTGGATAGTAGTCGCTATTCCAGACCTTGTTTATCTTAAAATATTTAACCAGGGCACAGTTAGTGACTTCAACGACCCAGAGGTCTAACACCCCACCTCCTTTTGCAGTTGTTAAAGTATATTCCCCTACCCAATCCCCTGTTGTATGCCCGTTTAACACCGAGTCCACATTTTTCAGAAAGTTTTAATATTATTTTGCCATTCTGTAATAATTCTCTATACTTAGATTGCCTTACTGGGATGGTAACTACATCATCCACACACCAATTGGAAGAATATTCCTCAGTCATGTTTCCTATGTGAGCATTGAAGTCCCCAACTAACATGGTCTTTGCACCTGGGAATCTAGACTTAATGGACTCCAGCTCAGAGCCAATTAATGTTGTTACTTCTTCATATTCTCTTTGTTTTAGGCCAGGGGAATGTGAATGTTAAACAACATCCATAGCTCATTATAATTATATTAAATACATATAAAAATAATTATAGCAGCTTGATTCTATGCACTTAAAAGCAATTGAAGCATCTATAAAATTGCAAGGCCACCTTTCAGTCTCCCATCCACTGCCTTTCATTAGCAGGCTCAAACACCTGTGAATGCCCGGTTTAATGCACCTCTGTCCATTGCCTCTCCTGTCTGCAGTGGACAACCCTACGTAACACTTCATTCCAACCTTGCCCAACCTTTGCTCTTACCCTGCTCTGTCATGACAAAAGCCCTTTGGCTGCCTACATTTATCCGCACCCACACCTTTCCAAGCGCCCTCCTCCACACTAACTTTTCACTGCTTTTGTTTGTTACCTACATTTTCCATTGTGTCACCTACATCTTCCCTTTTGTGCTTCCTGTAAAGTCCTTGTAATATCATGCTATGACGATTATGTTACCGTTTGTCTTATAATGTATGTAACCTGTATGACCTGTATGCCTGTAGCTAATGACGTGGAACCTTTGTAAAAGGACTTCGGCTCAAAGGTATTTGTAATCCTAGAATCAAATAAATAAAATAAAAATAAAATAAATTGTTTCTATGAGCTGGAGAAAGCCAGGCTCGATAACCTACTGTCAAATAATCATCTATTGCCCCTAGCCAAGTCCCTTGCAAGAACAGTAGAGAAATGTCTTAACCACTTTATACAGTTCATATCCATAAGTTTTGTTCTTAGGCCTGCAATATTCCAGTTTAAGATTTTCAAAACATTTTCATCCCCACACGTATTTCTTTGTCAATTAGAATCTTCTGATAAAACTGCTGTGTTGTTGGAACTGACACTACTCAGCAGAGTAGCCTCGCCTGGTAAGGTTTTGTTTTTTTTTTAAACTAGGAGAGACACAGTAAGCTGAAAGCTTGTTTACAGGTGCGATCTGGGAGCACAAGGAAGTTAAGTGATTTGCTCAGGGTCACATGGTATGCAAGTGGGGGTTGTCAGATTCAAACCCAGGTCTGCAGGTTTGTAATGGAGAGCCTTAAACCCCTGCGCTATACAGCCTTCCATGTGTTATCCACAGTAGAATCATCAGAAGCCAGATTGACACTGGTATTTAATGTTGTCCCCAGCTGTTTTCTCCCTCTCCTTCTTACCTTTTCTGTATAATCTCCTAGGAAATCATGTTCAGTTTCGATTGGTTTCATAAATACTGTAATACGTGGTTGTTCAGAGATAATAGCACCATTTTTTCCTTTAAGCCCGCAATCAGAGGCTTTATTATCCAGTGTGTTAGATGTTTCTTTAGCATGTTCCATTCTTATGGTTGTAGCCATGGTTATTCCAATATCTGTAAAATCCATTTTAACTGACAGGATTTTTGCTTTTTTTTCCTGGTTCCTTCGTACGATACATATCCACTGTTTTTATGGATGATTCTTGTATCAGTAAGTTGTTTTTAATATCCTGCCATCCTATTTAGTTTTTTTAATTATTTGTGTTTGTAAATTGTAGATTGCTAATTTTAATATGTAATTATTTTCATTTTTGACTTTGGAAATCCCTTTATGATGACAGTTGGCAATAAATCCACTGCAGCTCTTAAAACATTCCTTTTTTTCCTCTGTCGTGGTCACTTTTCTTTTCCTTCACTGGATTTTTTCCTTTAGATGTTTTACTGAACTTAACCCGTTTATCAGTATTACTTTTATCAGTGCCTTTATCCACTAGAGAGGGACCTTTTTTTTCCTTCCCTTTACTGGGAAGTTTATCGTGCTCTTCCAATATCCCATAAGTGATTGATTTATCACCCTTTCCTCCTCATAGTTCTATTTTTTTTTATATTTTTATTTCTATTTTCATGAGATTCCTTAACCTGATTTTTTTCTTTGATTTAAGCCTTGTACTAGAAGCTCTAGTTTCCTAATTTCTTTGTCAGCTACCTCTTCTGTTATTGTTTTTAATGTTTTTCCCCTTTCCTTACTTACTTCTTTGTTAGCGTCTTTCTTCTGCTGATTACTACCCATATCTAGACTTTCTGGCCTGGATAGTCAGACTGCGCTGGGCAGTGGTGCAAGCCTGGGTGCAGCACAACTGGGCTGCGCCGGGACCAGGACCAGGCAATATTCAGCACTGATGCACCATGGCTCAGCACCATTGAATATGGCAGGGAGGATGCACACACTGCACATGGTGCAGTGGCACTGCACCAGTGCAAGTGGCAGAAAGGGGAGCAGAGGATGCGCCAGCACAAGTGCAGTTGTGCAGGCGCATCACCACGATATTCAGCCTGGAGCATGCAAATGAGGCCATAATAGAAACATAGAAACATAATGCATGCAAAGGCACAAATGGGGCCATTACCATGTCTTTATGGCCCTATTTGCATCGTTAGCAGAGACGCCTGGCAAAATGCACCTGGTGCCCTGCACAGACTGCAGTGGGATGAAGGGGTCCTGGAGCATCCCCGCCCCTGAAGTGCGGAAATACATATAGATCCCATGCCCTGGCAGTCTAGTGGGTACCCCCTCCCTCCCATACCTCTGATCCTGGGCATAGGTATGCATAGCGACCCTGGAGGCCTAGTGGTATCCTCCTCCCTGCTCGTACCCATGATTACTATATTATGTATGATGGCGACTCCCTGGTGGTCTAATGGTATCCCCTCCCTCCTGTTCCACCCGATCATGGGCGTCACTCCGATACCGTCTCCCCAGTGGTCAGTGGAACCCCCCTCCCTCCACCCTCTGATGACCCTGCCACCCAGCTCCCTCATCATCGGTGGGCGGCTGTGCCGCCTGCACGACACATTTGGCTGCCCGCCAAATTCATAGTTCATAGTATGATCTGCGGTTTACGTCCATTGTGTAGATGAATGGGCTTGCATTATCAGCATTGTACTACACAGGAATGGATCTGTGGATGGGTTCATTCACAGATCCATGCCTGTGTAGTACATATGGCGCAGTAAGTCCATTCATCCACACTGTGACCAATGGGCTTACAGATCATACTGTAAGCTGTCATTTGGTGGGCAGTATGTGGGCAGAGTACAGCCACCCGCCCGATGATGGAAGGGGGGGAAGTTGGGTGGCAGGGGTACTCAGAGGGTGGAGGGAAGGGGGGGTTCCACTGGGCCACCGGGGAGATTGGTATCAGAGGGATGCCCATGTTTGGGCAGAATAGGAGGAAGGGAGATACCACTAGACCACCAGGGAGTCACCATCATACATAATATAGTAATCATGGTACGGGCGGAGAGGGGGAACCAGTGGGCCACCAGGGCATGTGGACTTATAGTCGCACATCGATCGTGGATATGGGCAGGAAGGGGATACCACTGGACCACCAGGGTTGCTATGCATACCTACGCCCAGGCTCAGGGGTATGGGTGGGAGGGGGAATCCACAAGACTGCCAGGGATCATAGAGTTACTATTGTCCACCATCGGGCTGCCGGGGGCTGCAGACTGCCAGGGACAATTCCGGTGCTTGTGGACGGTGTTCTGGGTGGGCAGGTGGCCACCCATGGCTGGCGACCGCTTTCTTGCACCCTGCAATACAGCAGCCCACCTGTGGGTAGCCAGGACTTGTTCCTTTTTCTGGCACAACTTTGCGCCTCAAGTGGCGAGGCAGGGTTGTGCCAGCATTGCGCGCTCGCACATCCCAGGCTTAAATATCGGGATGTGCCGGATATGCATGGGCATGCCCTGCCATTGCGCCAGCATACATTGCCGATGTGCTCCCATGCATCGGGAACTGCACATCGTGAATTTGCCCTTTGAATACCGTGCTGGGTCGCATTGGTGGGTTGCGATGGTTCATCTCTGTTGCACCACGTGCAACCCCTTTGAATATCCAGTACTCTTGTTCTTTTCTCATCAATGGGATTCCTGTAACTGTTCCTTGATTTTGCATAGTACTCATACATTTCTCCCCTCTTTTAGAACAATCAATAAATGCCAGAAATAAAGCGACCAATTCCAGAAGCTGAGAATTCTCCAAGTGAATCTCCTTTCTTACTTCATTTAATTGATCTGCTAACAATAACATGTCATTTTGTAAGAATCTTTTTCCTTGCTCTGTATTCTCACCTGGGGCTTCAGCTTCTTCGGCTCGTTTATTTGACCAAATGGACTGGACTTTTTCTAAAGGTTCAAGCCTAGAAGGAGGGTCTAAATTATGCTTTTTAATGTATGGTGTCAGAAATTACTCATAATCATTAAGGAAAGAACCTTGATTAGAGACCTGAGCCTCTTGCAGGACATCTAAATTTATACCACTCGGGGTGGCTACAGCTTTTGGAGATGGTATTACAGCTTCTGCTACTGCTTCAACCTGCATGTCTTTAACAATTTTTCCATTACATAGACAATGGGTGTTTACTCACCTGGTAAAGGTGATTGTGTTGGTTGGCATCCATGGCACTCCAGACATTACCTCATGGGTTACAGCCCACCTGATAGGCTAATGATGCACATGACCCAGATCAGATTTCCAATATGTCCAGGTCCCAGGAACCCCTGCTCTCAGTTTGAATTTTCCATAGCTGAAAGGAAGGATGTTAGTAAGAGAAACAATACACACAATAGAGACTAGAAGGATGAGGTCTGCTACGACATGGTGACAATAGCAATGGCCAGAGGCCTGAGTTTATTCCTATTATGTACACACTACCTCGAACCGTGGTTCAACTGATTGTTAGCAGAGAATTGAACCTTGATGTGCTGGTGTAAGGACCTCCTGATCTTAGTGGTTGGACGCTCCGATCATTCCGAGGCGGGCCTTGGTGCATGGATGCCAACCAACACAATCACCTTTACCAGGTGAGTAAACACCCATTGTGATTGGTTGGCATCCCATGGCACTCCAGACATTCCTCATGGGAGATAAGAAGCAGTCTAGACCTCCGGTGGGATTCGGAAGGATCGGGGTTCCGGGAGATGGGGCCGCTGCCAGGACATGGGCTGCGAAGGCTGGTCTGAAGTCCTGGAGGTGTTCCAGTCTGTAGTGCCTGGCGAAGGTATGTAAGGAACTCCAGGTAGCTGCCCTGCAGATGTCCTCGGATGACACTGATGCTCTTTCCGCCCAGGATGTGGATACCGCTCTGGTGGAGTGAGCTCTAATTCCCTGGGGTGGTGTCAATCGCTTCGCCGTGTAGGCGTGGTGAACGACCCTTCTGATCCACCCTGCGATGGTTGCTTTGGACGCTGCAGGCCCCCAGCTCTGGCCTTCGCGATGATGAAGAGTCTTCCGTCTTACGGATGGCCTGAGTTCTGGCCAGGTAGAGAAAGAGCCGAACCCACGCCCAGTGGGCCGGGGCGCCGCCAGCCGGAGGGGCTGCGCAAGGCAGGATGGGAAGATCTATGGGTTGTTCTCTGTGGAACTCCTCATACGGAACCTTCGCTGGAAAGCCGGTACCGTCTGAGCCTCACTCTTCGGGGTGAAGATGGTGTAGGTGGAGGCAGACAGGGCGCCGAGCTCCCTATCCGTCTGGCCGACAGATGGCCACCAGGAAGGCAGTCTTCAGTCCTGCCCAGAACAGATCTGAGTCTGCAGTGGTTCGTATGGTGCCGTTCTTAGGAGTCCAGGACTAGTGGTAGGTCCCTATGGTGCAACGGTGGGTCTGGTCCTGGGCCGCATGAGGTCCACCGCCCTTAAGAGCGGATGGCATCTGGATGGGCCCAGGCGGGTGCCCTTCGACTAGGCTCTGGCCACTCCGATGGCCGCTAGTTGCACCCTTTAGGGAGTGAAGGTGTCAGTCCCTTATCTACCCCCTGCTGTAGGAACAGCAAGATAGTGGGGAGGTTTGCTTGTTCCGGTGTTGAGCCTCGTTGGCGGTACCACTGTGTGAAGATGGCCCATTGTCTCTCGTAGGTGGAAGTAGTGGAGGCTCGTCGAGACCGTAGGAGCATGCCTATGACTGACTCATGATATCTGGTAGTGGTTAGTCGTTCCCTCTCAGGAGCCAGGCCGTGAGCTTTAGGGTTCGGGGAGACGGGTGTAATACGGGGCCCTGTGTCAGCATGTCCGGACGGGATGGGATCCGGAGGCTGGCTCAAGACATCTCTGAGATTGCCGCGAACCAGGCTCTGCGGGGCCAGTATGGGGCCACCAAGATGACGTAGGTCCTGGATGTTCGGATTTTTTTCAGAACCTGTGGGATGAGAGGAATCGGAGGGAAGACATACGCGTGTCCCAGACCATACCTGGGAGAGGGCGCCCGTGCCTTTGGGAGAGCGTTCTCTGAACCGGGAGAAATAGTGGTTCACCTGGGTGTTGTCCCTTGATGCCATTAGTCTGTTGACACTGGACCCCATGTCTCCTGGATCACCTGGAACAGATCCGGTGTAGGCGCCATTCTCCGGGTGGATCTGCTGTCGGCTGAGCAATCTGCCCTTACATTCAGTTTTCCGCTAGGTGTACTGCCCACAGGTGTGATAGGTGCGCTTGTGCCCAGTTCATCACCTTTGTGGTCTCGTGACATGGCCCTGTTCCTGGTACCCCCTGCTTTGGCGATGTAAGCTACTGTCATGCGGGTTGTCGGACTTGATCAGGACCGACCTTCCTTGGATGATGTGTCGGAATGCCCTCAGGTTGAACACCGCTCATTTCCAGGATATTGATTGAGAGCTGTGACTCCGCCGGGACCAGGGGCCCTGTGCTGATCTGTCCCCAGACAGGCTCCCCAGCGGATAGACTTGCGTCCGTCTCGATGGGGATCGGGTGCGTACATCCAGGGAACCCTTGTCAGATTCCCGGGTGACCCACCAGTCCAGAGATGATCTTACTTCGTGGTAACGGACTGAAGGTGAGCAGGTTGCACTCGCTGGGTGCTTCGCGCCAGAATGTAGTTCTGAGTGGACGCATGTGCCACCTGGCCAGGGGATGAGGTCGATGCAGGAGGACATGCATCTCAGGAGTCTCGCCACCTTCTCCACCATGGTGTGTGGATGCGACCTTAACTGTGCGGCGAGGCTGCGGAGGCTGTGGATCTGTGCGGTGCCGCTCGCCCAACCCCTCTGCTGAGTTGATGATAGCTCTGAAGTGTTCGATCTGTTGGGTTGGGTGCGGGTGGCTCTTCTCCTGTTTACCACCCAGCCGTGGTCCTCGAGTGCTCGCAATGCGAGTTTCTGTGTGCGCCGCCTGACCTCGGATCGGTAGCGCCAGATGAGCCAATCGCCCAGAATACGGCACTGTCTAGCTCCTGCTCCCCTGAGTCTGGCTACCAGGGGGATGGATACCTGGTGAAGACTCTGGGGTTGATGACAGGCGAACGGGAGCGCCCGTATTGGAAGTGGTGTCCCAGGATGTGAAATCGGAGGAATCTTCTGTGACTCTTGACGATGGGGATGTGTAGGTAGGCGCCCTTGAGATCGATGGATGTGTGGAAGTCGCCTACCCTGATGCCCTGTAGGGTGGATCGAATAGTTTCTATTTGAACCGACGTGTGATCACGAACGGTTCAGGCGCTGAGGTCCAGGATGGGCCTTAGTTCCCCCGATTTCTTGGGAACCAGGAAGAAGATGGAGTACATGCCTTTCCCCTGCTCCTGGACCGGAACTGGTTGAATGGCCCTGTTCTGGATGAGATCTGCCAGAATACCCTGTACCTGGTGAGGCAAGGCTCTTTGTCTGGAGATCGGGGATGAGACAAAGTGAGGGGGGACCGAAGGATGGTACAACTCTATGGTGTACCCCTTCGAGACCACATCCCGGACCCACCTGTCCGACGTGGTGGACGCCCAGCGGTGAGCGAATAGGGTTAGCCGCTGTCCGACAGGGGGGTACGGGTTTTGGTGGTGGGGGCTCGGTGAGTCGGAGTCACGTTTACTTTCTGAATCCCTTCCCGACCCGGACTTTTGTCCCCGGGTCGGAAAGGGAAGACCCAGCTGCTGAAGGCGTGAAAGGGGGTAGGATGGTGATGCTCTCACCCCAAAGGAGTGGTTCTGGGGTAGGAATCCCTACGAGTTTGGGTCCGGGGCCTGGGACGAAACCTCCGCCTAGGAAGGTAGGTGTGAGGGTCTTGAGCGGTTTCTAGGAGGTCCCACCTCTTCTTTCTGTTTTAAGTAATTCTGGAGACCCTCCTCGAAACATGAGTCCCCTTAAGGGGTAAGTTCTGTAAAAGAGTCTTGATTCTGAATCGGGGTCCCAGAGCTTTGCTCATAGAGTCTCATGGTCCGATTTGTGATTGCGGCCGCTCTGGCCTGGAGGCGTAGGGAGTCCACTGCCATGTCCGCCAGGTATTTGGCTGCATCGAGGGTGCAGTCTAACAGTTCAGCCTCCCTGGACTTTGGACCCGCCTGTTCCTGAAGTTCCTCCAGCCAGCGTATCTGGGCGCGAGAGGTATAGATGGCTGCCGTCATCGCCTTGGCCATGGTGCCCTCAATTTCGAAGGTCTTTTTTAACATGTCCTCGATTCTTTTGTCTGTGGGGTCCTTGAGGGCTATGGTGCCACATGGTAGCACCGTCTTCTTACTCAAGGCCGCCACCTGTGGATCGATAGAGGGCGCCTTGCACCAGGCGTCTGATTTGTCGCCTTGGACCGGATACATTTTGTGTAAGTTCGTCGGTTTGGCATTCTGCCTGGGTCTGTGGATTGCCATTCCATGTGGATCAGTTCCTCAATGGCCGGGCAGACTGGGAAGGTCTCCGTGTGGTGGTCCTTAGCTGGATCATTGGGTCCAGCTTCGATTCCGTCTTCTCCACTTCTTGTTCGCCTGTGGATAGGCCCATGGTGGCCTTGATTGCCTTCATAAGGCTGGGAATTGTGTCGAACGCACACAGTTTTGACGTCAGCGAGGGAGCTGCCTGCTGGTCGGTGTCCTCCATGTCGGACTCCATGCCATGCTCCTCCTCCTCGTCCTCGAATTCCTTCTCTTTGTCCCTATCTTCCTGATTGTCATCCATGGGAATGCTGGGAAGAGGGTCCTCTGGGGCTGGTGGGTCCTCTGGAAGGTCTCTGGTGGATGAGCTCTTGCGCTGGGCGGCCGAGGTCTGTTTTGGGTACGCCCAGCTTCTCCATGATCTTCAGCATGAAGTTCTGTTGACTCTCCATCATGGCGACCACCGCTTGTTGGTTCTGTATCAAAAGGGGGCCCGGATCCACCCAGGTTGAAGTGCTGGGGCCTGGGAGGGAAGGAGTCGTGGTTCTATCCATTGAAGACAGGTCATCGTCCAAGAGGCAGGCTGCGCAGAGAGGGCCTGGGGTTTGCGGGCGGAGGGAGGCGTTGCACGCGGTACATTTCTTCGCTTTGACCATCTGAAAGATAAAGAGAAGGTCTGAGCGAGGAAGAGACTTCGGAAGCTGTCCCCTAGGCCCCGTGTTCTTATATCCTTACCTGACTATCCCCTCTCAGAAGGTTGTTAGCCCTGTAGACCTGGGTCCGCTGTGGGAGGGACCGCGGCCACCGAGGAGGGATAGTTCTTCAGAGCCTGCTAGGGTCGCTATGTGAGTACCCTAGCATGGACTCTGCAGTGTCCTCCTTGGGTCGCTATGTGAGGGACCTGAGTGGACTGAGGTTTTTTTTTTTTTAGAGCCCTAATGCCTACAGAGGTGGGCACTGTGGAACAGACCCAGCTTCTGAGGTGTGGGCCCTGTCCTGAAGCCCGCCTGTAAAGCGGGCAGACTGGTCAGTCTCCGTGGAGACTATCAAGATTGCCATGTCGACCAAGCTGACAAAACAAGGTATTGGGTCAAGTTTTTATTAACAAAAGCCCACCTCAGATAACTTCATTGGCTACATACTTGACACTGCGCAAGCTGATCAACACTGTCTGCCCTCTATATGGGCTGCTGCACCTCCAGACCTTGCTGGGAATCAAACCTAGAACCTTGATTCCCAGGCGCAGCTTTAGTCATACCACTGCAGTATGCCTACCAGAGATGGGGAGCTCCTTATGGGGCAGGCGTTGCCCTCATGTTTGGGCCTTCCTCCCAGGTTGCGTGCTTGGGCCCGTGAGGGCATGGGGAAGTGGAAGCCAAGGCCGCTGCTCCTGAGCGGCTCCGGGGAAGGGAGGCTGTGCCCAATCTGTTTTGCAGGCCCATTGGCTAGGCTATGTTTTGTTAGGCCTCGAGGTTCCTGGAGGTCAGCGACTGGTAGGCCGTGAGGTCGAAGGAGGAGGTGAAGGGTGTGGTGTGCGTCCGAGTGCTCCTCTTAGTCGAGGGGAGCGCGCTAGTGGAAAGGAGGCCCGACGGAGCTCGCCTCTGGGCTGGGAGGCACTGCGCCTTCGATTGGGCGCGAGGAGAGGAGGGGGGTGGTGGTTTGGGGCAACCGCGGAGTCGCGGGGTGAAGAGGCGACTCGTGGTATTAGGCCCGGCGTGACTCGGGGGGGGTTAGAGCTGGAGTCGCGGGGAGAAGAGGCGACTCGCGGCAAGGTTCCAAGGGGAGGCTGGGAGTAACCGTGGAGTCGCGGGGTAAGAGGCGACTCACGGTTTGTAGAGGGCCACGCGAGCGTGGGCCTGGGTTGACCGTGGAGCCGCGGGGGAAAGAGGCGACTCGCGGTTGTCTTTAGGCCCGGCGAGCGGGGGGGGTTGAAGTCACCGTGGAGTCGCGGGGAGAAGAGGCGACTCACGGTTTTGTAGGAACGCGTAGTCGCGGGGGAAAGAGGCGACTCGCGGGTCAGGCCTGGTGTGCCTGGGGTTGTTATAACCGCGGAGTCGCGGGGGAAAGAGGCGACTCGCGGTGATGCTGATGTGGGCCTGGGCTGAACATGGCCAAGCCACAGCAGTGCTGCAGAGCTGCGGAGTCCGCGGGGGGCATGAGGCGACTCGCAGTGTGGATTAAGGGCTCGGGCCTGCAGGATGAGCCCACAGGACCGCGCGGATCCTGCACAGAAGTCACGCTGCCTGAAACAAACCAGTAATAGGCCATGGGACAACAAAACACAGTACTGCAATTTTTTGAAATAATTTAAAGCATAAGCATGGGAGCTCTTGTAAGAGAAATAACAGTGCAGTTCCTACCTTAGAATTGTAAGGAGCAGACAGGGGTTCTCTGGATGCTTCTTGCCTAATCAGATGCACAAATTACAACTGGAGAGCAGGGGTTCCTGGGACCTGGATATACTGGAAATCTGATCTAGGTCATGTGCATCATTAGCCTATCAGGTGGGCTGTAACCCATGAGGTAATGTCTGGAGTGCCATGGGATGCCAACCAATCACAATCACTCCTTTTCTCAATAGCATCAGGTTTACCAGCATTGTCAGAAGTTTGTAAACCCTTCTCCCTTTGTTCAGCCAAATCAGATAGGCATAGAGGTCTTCAAGTACATGAAAGGAGTAACTGAGAGTGGAACCAAGGAGCTGTTCAGGGTAAAGAAGGGAACAACCGGGGGCATGAGTGGAAGCTGGAGGGGGAAAATTACAGGGGGGGATTGTAAGAAACATTATTTCACGGAGAGGGTTGTGGAGCCATGGAATGCGCTGCCTAGAAGTCTGGTGGAGGAGAGCACAGTGGAGGGCTTCAAGAAGGGGTGGGACAAGTACAAGGGGAAACTGAAGCCAAAGAAGACCCTCTCGGGGGCTAGGGGGGTGGGAAGGCGAGCACCCAGTAGGTGGCTGGCTACTGAGCAGGCATGACAGACCATTAGGCCTATTCTGCTGGCTTTTAGTATGTTAGTATATATGTTAGTATGTTAACTTGAGGCCTGTGATATTCGTTATGTTAGCCCCACTTTTTATTTTCCCCTCTAACATATTTGGCTTTGTCATAAAATTTGTTTCTTCCCAACTTTTGATTATTTTATTTATTTATTACAGTATCAGAATTCCAACCCTTTGAGTTAGAGACTCATTTACAAAGGCTCATCATCATACACAGAATAGGACAGGGAGGTGTAAATACATACAGTGAGTGGGGCACAGACAGTAGTGTAGGAACAGTATCATAGCAGAAATATATACAATTACACTTCATGCAATTACGGAAAACAGGTGGAAGGTCCATACAGTACGAGAGTGAGTGCAAGGATGATTGGGTTCCCATATTGCAGCTCCTAATTGGGGATGATATAAAGTGTTTTTTACTGTTTTTTGGTTACCCCTTAGTTTAATATGGTTAGAGAGGGGACACAAAAATTGTGTAATCTTATTGGACAATTTTTGTGCCCCTTTAGGGTTTTGTCCAACGTGATTGGTTGTACTCTTAACACTCTTTCTGCTATATATTCTCAAACCTTTCTTAGAAACATAGAAACATAGAAGTTGACGGCAGATAAGGACCGCAAGGCCCATCCAGTCTGCCCATTTCTTTTTCTACCTTATAAATGTGCCATCGGCCTTTGCTCTGTCAGTGGCCTATCTATTCATACTCATTTGTATTGCTCCCTTATGCCTATCCCATGCCTGCTTGAAGCCCTGCACTGTATTCATAGCCACCACTCCTTGTGGTAAGCCATTCCATGCATCCACCACCCTTTCTGTGAAAAAGAATTTCCTAACGTTCCCCCTTAATCGGCCCCCCTCTAATCTCATGCTGTGTCCTCTTGTCCTGCTATTTTTCTTATATTTAAACATGTTAGACTCTTTCACCTTGTTAATGCCCTTAAGGTGTTTGAATGTCTCGATCATATCACCTCTCTCCCTCCTTTGCTCAAGGGTATACATATTGAGCTCTGTTAATCTGTCCTCATATGTCTTCTGATGCAGTCCCTGCACCATTTTGTTGCCCTTCTCTGGACTGCCTCAATTTGGTTAATGTCCTTGTGAAGGTGTGACCTCCAATACTGCATGCAGTACTCAGATGGGGCCTAACCAGTGTCTTGTAAAGAGGGATTATTACCTCCCTCTTACGACTTGTGATACCCCTACTAATACACCCTAACACCCCCCTAGCCTTACCTACTGCTTTAGAGGTCTGCTTGGATGATTTCAAGTCATCAGTGATGATGATGATGCCCAAGTCTCTTTCTTCCTTTGTGACTGCTAGCAACTCCTCCCAGCCTAAAGGTGGCTTCAGGTTTTCTTCTTCCTATGTGCATGATTTTGCACTTCTTTGCATTAAATCCCAGTTGCCACTCTTCTGACCATTTTGCTAGTTTATCCAGATCTCTTCTCATTCTGCCCACCCCATGTGGATCATCTACTCTGTTGCAGATCTTGGTGTCATCTGCAAACAGACAAGCCTACCCTCTAGTCCATCTGCAAGGTCACTAATGAAGATGTTGAAGAGGACTGGCCCTAGGACTGATCCCTGAGGTACCCACTTGTGACTTGCATCTCTTCTGACTGTATACTATTTACCACCACTCTCTGTTTTCTACCCGTCAACCAAGTTTGCCACCCAGTTGACCAACTTCTGACCCACCTCGAGCCTACCCAGCTTATTTATCAATCTTCTATGTGGAACAGTGTCAAAAGCTTTGCTGAAGTCAAGGTAGGCGACATCAACTGCTCCCTTGGTCCACCACTCTGGTTACACAGTCAAAGAAATCTATGAGATTAGTTTGACAGGACCTTCCTTTTGTAAACCCATGCTGTCTTGGATCCTGTGCCCCTATGGATTCCAGGTGTTGCACTATCCTTTCCTTAAGGAGTGCCTCCATAATCTTGCCCACTACTGAGGTAAGACTGACTGGTCTGTAGTTCCCCACCTCCTTCCTGCTACCACTCTTGTGGAGCGGGATCACATGAGCCTTTCTCCAGTCTTCTGGGACCTCTCCTGTGCTCAGAGATTTACTAAACAGTTCTGCTAATGGCTCTGCTAGTTCCTCCTTTAGTTCCTTAAGTACCCTGGGATGTATGCCATCAGGTCCCATTGCCTTATCCACCCTGAGCTTAGCAAGTTCTTGTAGGACCCTTTCTTTTGTGAAGGGAGTAGTGCTCACCTCCCTCCCCCCTGTGTCCATGATGCTGATCTGTGGGCCATGCCCTACCTTCTCTTCAGTAAATACTGAGCAAAAGTATCTATTTAGGATAGATGCCTTTACAGGGTCCTCCTCCTCACATGCTCCCTTTTTCTCCATTAAGCTTAGCAATACCCCCTCTGGACTTTCTCCTTTCACTAATGTATCTATAGAAAGTCTTGTCACCTTCTTTTACTGTTCGTGCTAGTGTTTCCTCAGTTTGGGACTTTGCCTGCCTTACTGCCTTCCCTGCTTCCCTTAGGGCAGTTTGGTATGCCTCCCTATCTTCATCCCGCTGTGTTCCCTTATATTTCCTGAAGGCCAGCCTTTTGGCTCTGACCTTTTCTGCTACTGTATTTGAGAACCAAAGTGGTTTCCTTCTTCTTTTGCACTTCTTTTTCTGTCTAACACGATGGGATGTTGCTTCAAGTATTGTATCCTTAATGCTTGCCCACTTTGCCTGTACTCCCTCACCTGTGTTTCTTTTTGCCAGGGCTAGCTTATCTCTGTTGGCCATCTTATCAAAGTTAGCTCCTCTGAAGTCCCATATTTTTGCCTTGGAATGGGATGATTTAGATGTAGTAGCCAAATTGAACCATACCATTTGATGGTCACTGGCTCCCAGGTGACCTTCTACCTGGAGATCTGTGATCCCTTCCTTGTTAGTCAGTACTATATCTAGGATAGCCCTGTCTCTTGTGGGTTGCTGTACCAGCTGTTTGAGGCCCTCCCCCTGCAGGGAATCCACTATGTGTCTAGTTCTGGCAGATGTTCCTGCTGGTATTGATCAGTCTGTATCCGGCATGTTGAAGTCTCCCATTATCAGAACCTCCCCTTTAGCTGTCATGTTTTGTATATCTTCTAACAGTAATGTGTCTATGTCCTCCCCCTGGTCTGGGGGCCTGTAGACAACCCCAGTTCTTATGGCTGGCCCATTTCTGTTTCCAGTGTGACCCACAGTTCTTCTGGCTCCTTATGTGTATTCTGAATTTCTATAGCTTTGATATTTTCATTGACATAGGGCCACCCTCCCTTTGCACCTCGGTCTCTTCTGAACAATGCATAGCCAGGTACTGAAGTCTCCAAGTGTGGTTACTGGTAAACCACATCTCACTAATTGCTACTATGTCCAGTTTAGCCTCTGACATTATTGCCTGCAGGTCTGGGATCTTATTTCCCTGGCTGTGAGCATTTGTGTACATGATTTTCCATTGGCCAGCTTTTGGTGTGTTAGTTGTTGGGTGAGGTTTGGCATTACCCGTGTGTCGTACTGGGAGACAAACCTTTTTTCTTACCTGGTGATGCAAATGAACTGCAAACATGCTGAATCCCTGTTTGACCACTAGCTGAGGGGGGAGGGGTGTTCTTCCCATTCGACGTATGGGGTGTTGCACCCCTCTCCCCATTTGCTAGTTTAAATATTCTGCAAAGACGTCAAACTTCTGCCCCAATGCACTGACTCCCTCCTTAGTCAGATGCAGTCCATCAAATTTAAAGAACTTTCGCTCCCAGAACTGTTGCCAGTTCCCTACAAATCTGTGTCCTTTTTCCTGGCACCAGCCCTTGAGCCACGTGTTTAGCTCCCCTATCTCCCCTTCTCTGACCTTCCGTCCATCTGCCCCCTCTCCCAGACTGGCAGGATCTCAGAGAAGGAGATGCCGGACGAAATAGATGATAGTTTGTCACCCAGCCTGGTCAGGTGTTCCTTGGTCTCCACAACTGACCGGCTGGCGAGATCATTAGTCCCTATGTGTACTAGGACATGAATGTTTTCTCCTCCTTTGTGAACAATTTTAGCAGTGTGGTCAGTGTCTCTCCATGCTGATGTACCTGGGAGACATCTGACCATCACCCCTGGCTGGAGATGGGTATCAACTCCCCGAATCATGGAGTCTCCTATGATCAGAAGTTTTTTTGATTTCCTTTTTGCTTTTTTTGTTTTGGTTCCTGATTTGGGTGAGTTTTGTTGTGCTAGCTCCTGTGCTGCAGTGTCCTGCTCTGCAGTGTCTTCTGCCTCTTTGTTTGATTTCAGAGATAGAGGCAGATACCTGTTTGTAGTGTTTATATGTTTTTTGGAGGTAATATGTTGGAGAGCAGAGAGTGATGGGGCACCCAATTTGCCCCTCCTAACCACCTGCCAACCTCCTGGACCAACTACCCTCTGCGGTCGAGATTTTTCTGTTGGATGCTGGGGAAATGGCGGGTGGTTCTTATAATGCATTTCCTCTTGAATATGAAATTTGAGGCGTGCAGTCTCTGCCCATGCTGCCTGGAGATGAGCCCTAAGATCTCCAAAGGCCCAGCATGTAGGACAGTGTCCTAAATCCTGTAAGACTGTCCTTCTGAAAATTGTTCCACAGTACCTGCAGTTAATGATATCCATTCCAGATAAGTTGCTGGGTTTATAACCTAGTCAGAGTAATTAGCAGGAAAAAACAATGCAAGTAATGGTTTGATTGTGTTTTGTTTAACTTGTTATAACAAGCTAAATTACTAGTGCCCCTGTAAATGAGCTCACGTTGTGGAGGCCCCACTGATCCACCCCTTCCTGCTCTGCCACAGGAAATGTCACAACTGTGGTACCCTATAAAAGGAGTGTAGTGTGGGAGGTTGGGGATGGGGGTGGGTGGCTGGGCCTAACTCTGCGAAAAAGAAGAACCATGGACGAAAGAACAAGGAGGTAAGAGCAGAAACAATCAGTCAACAACAAATGCAGTAACCCTGAAAGCTTATCCTAATGTTAGATAAAACTGTAAAACCTGTAAAGCACCACCTGTAATAATTTCAGAGAAGATATACCCTGTAAGAAACACTTTGCTACAGAGAAAAATAAAGCAATGAAATGTTAGCAACAAACAGTAGCAATTCCTGTGAGTAAAAAATAAAAACAACACCACACAGTAAATCTGCTTAGCCAAAATAAGTCTTAATCCTTTTCCCTTGTTCTGGGAAGTTTCTCTACTCTGCCTTTCAAGCAGTCTTAGAAGGAAAGAGCTCAGGTGAAGCTAGGTGCCTTGGCCAGCAAACCAAGTCTTCTACCTCCAACTTCTACCTACCTTCTTTACCGTATTATTTGGTACAGACATTCTCCAACAGTTAAAATGAGCTGCTGACAACGTAAAATGGTGCTGAGCAGCTCAGGATATGTTTACATTACAGCTGGTACATTTGAGTCCATATTAAGCCACAGAAGTAATTAAAACATTTGGGGAGCGAGCTTAACTGCTAAATTTGGGGGTTAGGATTTGGGAGGAGTGCTAGTAGAACAAGTGTTGTCCTTTAAGTTAGAGTAGGTAGCAGCAGTACCTTTCCCACCATTTTTGAACTTGTTTTTTTTTTTTTCATGGCAGCTGACTGGAATCAATCTGCCCGGAGTCCCACAAGCCATTGCAGCAGATTGGCTTGGTCTGAAGCTGTATGTACTGGTGAATGGGCCAGGGGACAGAAAAAGTGAAATGTATCGAGTCGATCTACAAGAAAAGCCGCCAACACTGAAGAGACTGGTGTCAGTGGGAGACAGAGTATGTTCCATGGCACTTTATCCGGAGAAAAGGTAGTTACCACCTGTGTAAATAATAAAACCTAGGAAAACACACATGACTTCTGTTAAGATTCAGCACTGAACAGGATTCTGCCAAAATCACTATCTTAATAGCGTAGGACCGCAGTTTCTCACCAATCCAAAATGGGCAAATATTAGATGAATACTTGCATCCCACTGGTTTGCAGTACTAATATGCTCTTTAATGATATACACTAAAGCAGCAGTATGTGTTAGCTGGCAAACAATATCATCACAGAGTTTGTTTTAGCAAGAATGCATTTCCAGCAGAAACATCAAATACATTCATTTTTCTTTTTGTTTTATTTCTTTCCTGAGCTGAGATGTGTGACTTTGCAGTTTTTCAAAATTCCTGCCCTCTTGCCACACCCACCATAGAAGTGTTTACCCTGTCAGTGTGGTGCTGTGCTGTTTACAGTCAGAAATGTGAGCAGGTAGCCAGCCCAGTAGCGCCGAGGGCTCAGGTGCTGTAGCATCTCACCTCTCACCATGCTGGTGACCCTAGTTTGGGAATGAGTTCAGGTTGGCGGAGAAGGGAGAGGATTGAGCGGCTTCCTGGCAGCTCTCCTCTCCTCACCCAGCTAGGGGAGGTGAGTTATCCTGACTCTTAGCTGCCGCCAGATGGTGGCCTGGTAGTAGCTCTGACATTTGGGAGGCAGACTTTGTTCAGGGTCGGGGGGAAGAGGCCACAGTTGTGGAGCACATGTGCGCCTCAATGTGTATGCACCGACTGTGTCACCATGGTGCTGGGATGAGGGGAGAAAATGGAAAAAGTGATGGTGGGGATTAATGATGCCCTGCCGCCTACCTCCAACGTGCACTGCTAACTAGGATGACTGGTTTGACCTGGATACTTGGATGGTCCTTCCTCCCCTGGCCTCACCATGGGGACAGCTGTGGGAGGACTCTGTGACCAGGCAGGTTCCAAGGGGAACAGGCGCCAGTTAGAAAGAGGTGGGACAGGACAGAACAGTCGCCCTGACCATTTGTGGAAAAAAAGCTGCTTAGATAAAAAGAAACATGAACTAGCACCATTCTAATTCATCCACAGTGGAACTGCAGCATGTACAGTTGAAGGGTAATCTTAAAGCAGCAGTGCAACGAAATTGGCCAAAAACATTTTTTTTTTCTGGCTCTCTGGCCAGGGTGGGGATTTACCCCATATCTATTCCAAGACCCACAAACCACCCACATCCCCCCCGGCATTTCCCCTAGCTGCCCACCCCAAAAGGACCATGACTTTCCTCTCACAGAGGGGCTCCCTGGAGGAAGAGATCAAAATCGCTCCAAGACCCTGTCTGAGACTTATGCTGGAGTCATTTTGGCAGTGACTGGAGGCAGAGGTCCAGGTGTCATGCTGCTTCATTGCCGGGGGGGGTTCTCTTGAGGTTCTCCTTAAGGTGCAGCTGCACAGTGATGGCAAGCATGTGGCCATACGTGCTGTGATCCCACACATGCCATGCCAATGGCTGTCGTCACTTCCCCCCGCATGTGTGGTCCCATGCTGGTGTTCTCCCAGTCTTTGCTGGGAGTCATCATACCCCCAATCTCCACAGTTCACCCTCCCAGGAGAAGGAGATCAGTCCCTCCGATGCTCCTCTTACCTCCCTCAGGCCGACCTTCTGATGACTCACTCATTCGTGAGCTTAGGTTGTTGGCGGGGGCAAAACATTTGACCCTACTTTTTTTGCTATAAAAGATCCCAGGCATCTTTCAGTTTTATTAGGTGGTATATTTTTCTAGTTCCACCAGAATTTGAGTGTTTTATAAATGTTTTTAATGTCAAGAAAAAAAGAGATAACCATTACATTTGGTTTAGAAATAGCATTGTAGTTCTTGCAAGCGTTGGGATCTATTTATTTATTTATTTATTTAAACAGCAGTTTGAAAAACCTTCGAGCCATAGGCTCATTTATCTAGGGAAAAAATCATTGTGCTCAACATAGGAGGCACCTAGAAAAGTAGATTTGACAGGTGTGCTAATATTTTTATTAACTGTAGCTGAAATTAGCTTCTTGGAACAGACAATTTTCATTTCACTACTGCTTTAAGAGAAGAGTTTAAAAAAATGGCTGGTGGCAACAATATTTATTGACTTTAGAACCGGTCCTCTTCATTGTCTTTATAAGCGACATTGCAGAGGGACTGGAAGGAAAAGTATGTCTCTTTGCAGATGACACAAAGATCTGCAACAGAGTTGATGCACAGGGTGGGGTGGAAAGGATGAGAAGGGACTTGGCAAGGTTAAAGGAATGGTCAAATGTATTGCAGCTTAGATTCAATGCTAAGAAGTGCAAGGTAATGCACCTGGAAACAAAAACCCAGGGAAGAGTGCACAATGGGGGTGAGATACTAACAACAACAAAAATGGAAAGGGACCTGGGGGTAGTCGTATCAGATGACCTAAGGTGGGTAAGCAATGTGAGAGGGCAGCAAGGAGGGCTGGGGGATACTGGGATGCATAGGAGAGGCATCACCAGTAGAAAACAGGAAGTTATTATCCCTCTGTACAGACAGCTGGTGAGACCCCATCTGGAGTACTGTGTACAGTTCTGGAGACCCAGTCTCATAAAGACATAGACAGGATGGAAGCTGTCCAGAGAAGGGCAACTAAATGGTGCAGGGTCTGCACGGAAGACATATGAAGAGAGCGAAAGGAGCTTAATATGTATAGCCTCGAGGAAAGGAGGGAGAGGGGGACATGATAGAAGCGTTCAAGTACCTCAAGGGAATCGGACAAAGTCAAGGGGATAGCATCTTTCCAGAAAAGAGGTGTGCAAGAACAAGAGGGCACAATTTGAAGATGAGGGCGGCTCAGAGGTAATTTAAGGAAGTATTTTTCACAGAGGGTTGTGGATGCATGGAGCGGCCTTCGAGGAGGGTGTGAGTCAAAATCAGTGGTGGAATTCAAGCATGCATGGGACAGTCATAAGGCAATTCTAGGGGTGGGGTAGGAAGAAGTAGGCTGCTGGTTAACTAGGATCTGCAGCTTATCCAGTAGAGTAGGAAAATGGGCAGACTGGGTGGGCCAGCGGTCCTTATCTGCCGTCAAATTCTATGTTTCTATGACTTGAGTCCTTATTTACATAATTAATAATAAAGCTACTATCATTACCATAATGTAAATAAGTAATTTCAGACGGGAGTGACCGTTTAGCGTCTACCATTTCTAGAGCGTCGGCACTCCAGAAAACAGGAAGTTGTTATCCTCTGTACAGACAGTTGGTGAGATCCCATCTGGAGTACTGCGTGCAGTTCTGGAGAGCCCATCTCCGCAAGGACATAGACAAGATGGAGGCGAGTACAGAGGAGGCAACTAAAATGTGCAGGGTCTGTACCAGAAGCCATACGAAGAGAGACTAAAGAAGCTTAATATGTATACCTTTGAGGAGAGGGGGACATGAAAGAAACTTTCAAGTACCTCAAGGGAATCACCAAATCAAGGAGGGTAGCATCTTTCAGAAAAAGAGATATGCAAGAACAAGGGGACACAATTTGAAGATAGAGGGGGACAGCTCAAGAGCAATGTGAAGAAGTATTTTTTCATGGAGAGGGTGGTGGACACATGGAATGGTCTTTCTGAGGAGGTCGTGAGGTCAAAAACAGTGGGGGAATTCAAGAATGAATGGAACAGACATAAGGCAATTCTGGTGGTGGGGTGGGAAGAAGTTGGCTGTTGGTTAACTAAGATCTGCAGCTTATCCATTATGTAGGGAAATGAGCAGACTGGGTGGGCCAAGCAGTCCTTATCTGCTGTGAAAGTCTATGTTTCTATTAAAGAGGACCAGCCCCAGTACTGAACCCTGTGGTACACCGCTATTAACCCCCCTTTCTTCAGAGTGAACTCCGTTTACTATTACCCTCTGCATCCTGTTGTCCAGACAGTTTTTTACCCAGGCTACCAACCTGGGACTCACTCCTAGACTGGCTAACTTGTTTATTAGTCTTTTGTGTGGGACTGTGTCAAATGCCTTACTAAAGTCTAGGTAGGTCATGTCCATGGCCCCCCTGGTCTACTATTTTGGTCACCCAAAGAAATCAATTAGATTTGTCTGACATAACCTTCTCGCTGTGAATCCATGCTGTCTTGGGTCCTGTGCCCTGCTGGCCTCTAGGTACTCAACAATTCTTTCTTTCAGAAATGATTCCATCATTTTCCCTACCACTGGTCAAACTAACAGGTCTGTAGTTTCCTGCCTCTGCCTGATGATAAAGAAGAAGAAGAAGACGACTCAGCATTTATATAGTGCTTTTCATACATACTGAATCCCTAAGCACTTTACAAGCAGTTTGAGACTGGCAGTGAGGTGACTGTAGCAGCAGACATTTTGCACATTAACACCCCCACACAGCTTTGGACAATGGTTTGAATGGGTATTATGAGAAAGGGCATGTTAGCCACTGAACTGGCGAAAATCCCCTGCTCTTCCTGTTGAGGAAGTACTGGTTTCATGTCAGTAGATGGAGCTGACAGAGAGAAGGTGGATGGAATGGCTGGGACAGGCGAGGTGCTCCTGCTCCCTTATACTCAGAGGACAGCTTAACCATACCTGCAATACCTGCAGTTGCTGCTGAAATCGAAATCATGTCGGAGGAGAAAGAGCCTGTAACTGGAAGTTAAGAAGGCTTTTCCTCAGGTACTGGAGGAAAAGAAAGGGATGCATGGTGTGTGGAGGAGACAAGACTGGAAGGCCTAATGGCTGAAAGAAGGCAAATGCTATTGAGTATGATAGCTGAGAATGAATGAAGCTGTCCTAAATTTACAGAAAGAAAAGTTACCGGTCACATGACAGCATGGTGAAGCCCCACTGGCTGCTTCTATGGACCTAGGAACTGGTGCACTGAAGTCTAACAGTATACCGCCTTTCATCCTGACAGTTAGTTCCTCGATCAGCTGTGAGGAACAGCTGAATCATGCTAAGCAAAATACTGAATGAAGATGGGCATCTGTAGTCTCCTCTGAACTTTTGGAGGCCTCTCCTCTGATATTTTCATCCCCAGCATCGGGCAGGACATTCCCTGCTGCACAACTGGTGACAAGATGTTTCCCCAGTAGTGGACATTATACCATGTATGGACCCGACTGAGGCTACAGTGAGAAACACACAAAAGATAGAGCTGAGCACCATGACTTGCAGCCCAGAGAAACCCGCCCCTGTTGTCACCTTCACATTAAGGCTCCGGGATATATAGCAGAAGAAGCAGCTGGGCAATGGTTGGTCAGAGTCTACATCCCAGTTTGGACTGAGTTGACATATGGGATTCAGTGGTAGAGAAAGAGGACAAGATCCACCTCTTTGCACACTCAGCGTTGATGAAGACCTAACAAAAACCAGCTGTGAACCAAAAGCTGACGGCAGCGAATGGGATGCAGACTATATAGAGACAGGCAAAGAAAATGTCTCTTGTTACTGAATGTACTGCCATATACAGTTGTGATAATTCAGGAGAGAGAGGTGGGCCATGGGACAGAAGGCTATACTGACTAATAGAGCTGAATCTGGCTGTTGCAAACAGCTGCCACAGGTTTCTAACCCCCAACCTCTAACTGAAGTGGTAACAGAGAAACTGTATCAAACTAATGGCCAGCCACCAAACCCTTCTCAGTCCACAGGCATTTTGTTGGTTTTTCCTGGCAGGTTTGAGTTCTCACTGGACGTCTCTCCTATTTTATTTAAAACTGCTGTGGATGGAACACCTACTGTGTTAGAGATCCCCTCCTCCGAAGAAAACTGTGATTTTGACCAAAGGTAACCCAGTACTAGTAACTGGGGTACATGCGGAAAATACAGAAGAGACGATGAGGAGGACACCTATAAACCTTCAAAATTCTCAGAGCAATTTACCCATAGATAAAACAACCCCCTCACTAGCTGGGGACCTGAGGGGACACCAGAAGCACAGCCAAGATACTTCTTTACAGTAATTATCAGACTACTGCCTCAGACTTTACCAATATGAATCAGAAAGAGCCTCAATAGGATAGATCACAAGGACAAATAAGGTACTCAGATTTTTCAACCCCCATGAACCTGCAAAACCCAGAAATGCTGTACAATCGAGAGGGAATTATAAAGTAGGCATGGAACAAATTCCAGACAGAATTTTTATTGCTAGAACATTTTAAAAGACTGCATGATATTTTTTTTCCACTGATGTATACACCCTTTTCTATACCCTAGACAGTTCATGCCTTGACATGAGTTTTAAAATGTGGGCTTGAAAATATTCTGGTTCAGATGTCATGCTCTTGAGATCTCTCCATTATAGTCTCTGTTTTTGGCAATTCTGTTTACAAAACCTGCTTTCAAGACTATCACCGTATTATTTAAAAACAAAGGGGTCAGTGTTACAGACATTATTTATTGCTTAAGTCAGAAATGCACTGTGCTTGGGAGCTTAGACCCTATACTAGACTCAGAAAATATATGGGCTGAGGGATGGAGGGTTAGAGTCCAGTTGCAACATAAGAACACTGAGATAAACATCTGCCATACTGGTTCTTTCTGGGGGGAGATAGAGGAGTTATTTTCCATCCAGGCCAGACAAAGGTATGTTATTGCTGCAGGGCACAAGGCCACCTCAGCAGCGCATGTGACCAGGTGAGGTGCAGCCTATGTTTAGAACTTGGCCACTTGTCTCAACACCACAGAAACGGGATGAGGTGTAACTGCTTCGAAGAAGCTGGCCATTCCTATAGAACATGTCCATGGACCTCCCATAATAACGATTGAGGACATGCGGCAGGTTGAACAAGAGTTCTATACAAATATTCACAGTGGAAGGTCATGTCAAACAAGTCTGACAGATTTCTTTGACTGGATGATCGGTGGGGGGGGGAGTGGTGGATGTGGCCTACCTGGATTTCAGCAAAGCCTTTGACACAGTTCCACATAAAAGGCTTGTAAACAAGTTAGGCAGCCTGGGAATGGGCCCCAAGGTGGTAAATTGGGTTAAAAACTGGTTGAGGGATAGTACACAGAGGGTGGTGGTAAATGGAGCTAATTCAGAGGAAAGGAGCATAACCAGCGGGGTGCCACAAGGGTTAGTTCTGGGGCCAGTCCTATTTAATGTCTTCCTAAGTGACATTGCAGAGAGTCTGGAAGGAGAAGTGTGCCTCTTTGCAGATGACTCTAAGATCTGCAATAGGGTCGACACTCCAAGAGGGGTGGAAAAAATGAGGAGGGACCTAGGTAATCTGGAGGAATGGTCAAGAGTGTGGCAGCTAAGATTCAATGCCAAAAAATGCCAAAATCATGCACTTGGGGAACAGGAACCCAGAGGAGGCTTACATCATGGGGGGAGAGATACTGATGGCAACCAAACAGGAAAGGGATCTGGGGGTTAATCATATCAGATGATTTTAAGGTGGCCGAACAATGTGCCAAGGCTGTGGGGAGAGCCAGTGGGGTACTGAGGTGCACAGGTATCACCAGCAGAAGAAAGGGAGGTTGCCTCTATATAAATCATTAATGAGACCTCATCTGGAGTATTGTGTCCAGTTCTAGAGGTCACATCTCTGAAAAGATAGACAAGATAGAGGCAGTTCAGAGAAGGGCAACAAAAATGGTGCAGGGCTTGCACCAAAAGTCATATGAGGAGAGATTTGAGGACCTCAGTTTGTATACCCTGGAAGAGAGAAGGGGGGAGATATGACAGAGACTTTCAAATATATCAAGGATATAGGTAAGGTACAGGAGGGTAGCATCTTTCAGAAAAAGAGATGTTCTAGAACAAGGGGTCATGACATGAGGCTTGAAGTGGGGGTAGACTAGGGTGTAATGTGATGAAGTATTTATTCACAGAAAGGGTGATGGATACATGGAACAGCCTCCCAGGGGAGGTGGTGGGGGCTAAATCTGCAGGAAAATTCATAAATACATGGGATAGGCATAGGGGAACCCTTGCGATAGGTGGGAGAACAAAGCCAGAGATCAAGTAGGGTCTGTGGTTTTAGCAGTAGGTAGAGAATATGGGCAGACTGGGTGGGCTTAGTGGTCCTTATCTGCTGTCAAATGCTATGTTTCTATGTAAAGGAAACATCCAAGACACACGTGGGCAACCCATCCGCCACCACAAAGCCCTCACCCGACCGCAGCCACAGATAAAGCAATGGATCAATTTCCAGCACCAGAACAGAATCCCTCTCTGGAAATACACCTTCAACGCCACATCCAACAAACAGGTCAAGAAGGGAGAACCATACAAATTGTAGACCCAGGCACACAGGATGGGGATCAACCTCCCTAGGAGGCAGAAATGGATATGGAAGACAGCTCTGCCATTATTTTAGAATCCAAAATTTTGGACGACAAAGTGGTCCCAAGCACAGGTGCAGCTCAGCACTCATCTTTGGAAATGCATAGTGATGTTCTTACAGCGAATCCAGAATGAAAACCCTACTATGCCTCTGCCATCAACACCTGATACTAATTCTGTTCACATGGTGACCAGAAGGAGAAGAAATAGAGAACAGACCAAATCTAAAATTCAGCGCAAAGACTCCCTTCCCAAAGAAAACAAATATGATATCCTTCAAAGCCACAGAGACTCATTGAAAGAAAATACAGTCGCTCCTCTGTGGACTCCTCACAATCAGATGCCTCCTCAGAGTATGAAGGCACGTCAACCAACTCCAGTGTTTCTGAAAGGAGGAAAACGAGGGAAAGATTTACCACATCACAGACTAAAAAATTATGATTTTTGTAAATTGTTTCTTTTTCTTACTCTAATGTGGGGTGAGCCTGACTGAAGTTTTCAAAATCTTTACCCTACATGTGAATAGTACTTGTAGTCACAGAAAACATATCACCACCTTTTCTCTCCTACATAACATACAATGTGACATAATCTTTTTGCAAGATACTAGATGACATTAATTCTATGACATTACTAGAGCAAAGAAACAATGACACAGAGGATCCTTCTTTTGGTCCACAGGGGAAGATACCCGTACATGGGTAGGGATTTTATTTTCCTCTTTGGATGCTACAGTCCATAATTTAATTGATTTAGTACCAGGAAGAGTTATGATTTTGGATGTGCTTTATCAAGATTTGGACTTGCAACTTACAAATGTATATGGCCCACAATCCAAGTGCTTTATCAAGATTTGAACTTACCACTTGCAAATGTATATGGCCTACAGTACAAAATGGAAAGGATTAATTCATTTAAACTTATCCAACCATATCTCTTTACCACAAAAGATATACTTTTAGAGGGAGATTTTTCACTTCAGACTAGGTCTCATGGACATGTAACCCCCCCTACAAATGGGGGTTCCCGAAAAGTCTTCCTAGAGCTTGCCTAAATGCTCACTGCCAGGTTGGTTTCTGGCATTCTAGCCATTTAAATATTATTGCCAGAGAGTGCCTGTATAGCCTCTGTGTACTGTCTCTTTAAGAGCTGCCAGGATTGCAGTCATAAGTAATCTGAGAGGGAGCTCTGTTGAAAGATGTAACTATTTGCTGAAAATCATTTAGAGTGATAATGATAATATAGTTTGTCTAACCTGCCTTCTTTGCAGCAAGGACTATTTTGTTTCTCTCCACTATCTTGATCCTGGACTGCCGAATTGGACCAGTCAGTATTGGTGGGATCTAAAATGGAGCCAGACTACAGGAGCTGTCTGGAGTCAGATCTGTAGGAATTGTAGTTTTGGGCTTTTGGAGCCTTTTTGCAACTGAAGGGGGAGCTCTTGCTTTGACTGACAGCCGAATCAACCAACCAAACCTTTTGGATCTGAGGGAAATCCCCAAGCTGCCTGCTGTTTAAGTCAGATCTAAGTTGGGAGCTGAAGAAGCAAACAGCTCGAGACAGTCTCTGTGGAAAGGCCTGAATTTTTGCCTGCATACCTGCCTGCTGCCCCTGAGAGGGAGAAGAGAATCAGTTCGGATTGAATCTGAGTTTGTGAGAACGAAGTAAGCCACTGAGTTGTGATCAGGATCAACCTGAAGAAGACCAAATATTTTGCTGAATGCAATCGACCTTTCAGGATTTCCGGCTGCTTTAGAATCTCCGGTTTGTGCAGAGACTTTGCGATCATGACCGGAGAGCAGTTTGCCTGGTACAGTAGAATTTCCTTACATGTAAATGTGCTATGAGTTGTTAGTGGGTCATGATTTGGTTCCCCACTGTGTGAACTGTGTTTTGCTTGCTGGAAGCTGTATCCAGCCGAAAACGGACCATATCTGAATTTGTCTCCATTTGGCCTGGACCTTGCCACACTGGCCCAGCCAGACTACTCGCTGCACAGAGAAAGCCATCGATGAGAGACCTGCCTGGGGATCAGCCCCCTGCTCCACACTTGAACAGAAACGACACTTCGATGAATCGTGTGGGCCCTGCTTCTCCTGGCACTCCAGATCAACCACCTGCAGTCTCAATTTTCTTCTAGCCTGTGTCCAGTCTTGGGTATTGTGAGTAATCATCAGGGTAGCTCCCTGCAACAACAGCCTAATCTAAAAGTGTGTCATCTGATTGTCTTGTTGTTTTCTTTTCACAAACTGAGCCCTCTGGCTCCAGATTACAATTAGTGTGTGTGGTGCATGTTGTTTTCTTCCATCACAGGGCCCCAACCAGCTGCAACGTTCCTGGCTAGCTCACCATTCTCCATCTGGGTACTCAGAGTGTGTGACTGTTTATGGACCCTGAAGTGCATGCATAACTGTTTGATCCAGGCTTTAAGCAAATTAACCTGATTATGTCCTTCCCTTGTTTAAGTCCCTTAAATAAATCAGATCTAACTCTTTTTTGCATTTACCCCGACTGTGGTTCCAGTTTGTGCAAGAGTACTGTACTGCTGTTATTTGCTGTGTATAACCTTGTTTTACAGGGGGTCCCCAGGGTCAAGCCAGAGGAAAGCCCTGGTGGTAAGTGCAAACAGTGTGGGTACTTGTGTGGTGTATCAGGGGTATTGTGAAAGTGATTATTGTGCATTGTTCCAGCCACTAGTAAGGAAATGGGGGAGGGGTTACAGTGTCCTGGAGGGCTTTGCCCAAGTTAGCTTGACCACTACCAACTCTGACCTCCAGGTGGAGGCACCCATTTCAGAACTCAGGCCCCTTAACCTGCTACTAGGCAAGCAGGCAGGGGTAGTAGCACTTGGGATAGTGCCACCTAGAGTTACAGACAGAGTCAGGGAAGCGAAGAAAACTTTCTGCGACATGCAATTTTAAAACTTACTATAACCTCTGTAGGGCTGGTGGGTGTTGCTTGTGTCAAGAATCAAACATGAGAAAATACAGTTTCATACTTACTGTAGTGGTAGATCTTCGAGAGGATCTCTTGTAGCAGGTCATACACTTGGGTGTCTGCCAGAGGGCACTCTTGTCATGATAGCTTTCACCAGCAGTGCTGAATGGGGGCCACCCACAGCGATGTCAGGTCATGTATATGTACTATATAAATATGTGGGCGGACCCTAGTGGCCTCAGTTCTTTTCCCACAGTCTCCTGGCTCAATTCATGTGCTGCTTTCACCGCTAGTGTGTCGACGCTTTCATCTACAACTAAAGCTCATAGGTTTTTTTTTGTTTTCCCTATGTCCAGTTCAGATTCCCTTTTCCACAAGTGTCATTGTGGAAGAAAGATTTACCGATACGATAACCATTCTCTCTGTGTTCACAGTCTGGGTGCTGCCCACAACGTCTGCTCCTGTGCTCATTGCCAGGAATTCAACCAAGCTACTTGATGACGACACCAGGAATTAGAATCCTACCTCATGGAGCAGAAGGTCGCTCTCCTCGAAAAGGGAATGCAGTCCCACTCCTCGTCTTGGCCACCACTGACAAGCTTCTAGACCTGTCAATTGAAGCACCATTAATTGAAGCACAAGCACAGAGACAAGTAAAAGACTTCAAGTGGACACAGTAAGGACCCTCTCTCATCGACAGCTGCCACCTCTGGTCACTCGTCAATGACTCGGGCCTCTCCCACTCCAATTCAAAAGACCCAAATGGTCCTCAGAGCTCTGGCCCAGAGTATGGAGGCCTCCTGCATTGACCAACATTCAGCTCCGTCAATGACCTCTTTGCTAGCCATGTCATCGACGACACTTACAGAGGCTTTGTCGGTCCTGATTACTACCCAGGCCCCTCTGTCGACAACTTCTCAATCTTCATCAATGGCCCATCCTTCCAGCATGGGCCTGGGTTCTTCATCGCCGACTACTACTTTTTTTTTTAATTCATAATTTTTGCATTTTTCCCCATTTTCTTCATGAGAATCCTGGGACCCAGGCAGACATGGCTGTGCATGCACGTTGAGACATACATGAACTCCAGGTATTGGCTCAGCCCCTTCCACCCCACCCTGGCTACTGCGGGCTCCTGATGCTGAACTGCCATCCATTCTTCACCAGGGGCAGCCAAGGCGCCGGAGAAGCTCTGACTCGTCCCCTCCCCGGAGAGAGTGTTGCCTCATGGCAGCTCAATCCTCTGCCTTGCCCTCCCCATCACACACCTTGACAACCCAGGCTCATTCCTGAACCTGGCTTGCCGGCATGACGCAAGGTGTAATGTCCAGTGCCTCAACCCTCAGAGCCACCGGGCTGGCTTGACGACTACTACTTTTAAGTATTCGTTTATGTCGCCTTTTTCAACCCCTACTATACGATCTTCCAGCATGGATCCGGAGTTCACTTTGACGGCTTTACCATCTTTACCACCACAGTCACAGCCCATATCTTACAGGGAGTCGGTGGTCCCGGCATCAGGTATGGCTTCCCCACTTTCAGGCTCTCAGTTCCATCCACAGCCAAGGTCCAAGTCCTCTGTCCTGTCCCCCTCTAGCATGGGGTCTACAGGAGTGCCTCTTCTGTCCTCCACAACTTCGTTGACTCCCACCATCGATGTGGCCTCAATGGTCCAAACTGTCCTTGAGGTGATCAAAGCCAGGCAACACCCTCCTCCTCCGCCTCCCTTCTCTTCCTCGCCACACAAGCAGGTTTGCCCCGAGTCTACTCCTCCTCCTTCCATTCAGCCACTGGAAGGGGAGGATCTCTACTATTTTGAGGAGGAAGAAGAGGGGGATATGGCTGATGATGATGGGTTATGCACCCCTTTCAGTGCCTCTACTTTGTCCTTGATGGGGGAGGATACTGGGATCCATACCCCTTGCTCTCCTCCAGGTGCATACATTTGTTAAAGGACAACTGTCCTCACATATTGATTGCTGCCTTTTATCTCCATGGTTGATGATACCATCAGTTTGTGTAGTACCAGTAGAATCCTTGGATTATAAGGCTGACAAAGTTGGTATAGGAGACACGCGCGAATCCCCTGTTGGCTCAAGTATATGGCAGCTGAATACCTCTATATTGCAAGACCCCTGTACTAAAGCAAAATTAGTTGAACTGAACTGGCCATAAAAATCTGCTCTGGTCATCTGTGATGACTCAGTACAGTGGTGGTCAGACTTTAAAAATAAACATAATTTTTTAAGTGTGTTGCAAAGCAACCAAAACAGTATTGCAACTCAATGTCTAAATTTACGGCATCTGTTTCAAAGGATTTTGTCTCTGGATGCTATATTTGAAAAGCTAGTGCCTGTGGTTCAAGAGGCTGAAGCATCAGCCATGCCCCCTCCCCCGCCTGACCTACTTAAACTACCTTTCTGCTTCATTCAGAAGCATTTTTTCTTTGCGGCCGGAGGCTCTGCCTGACCTCTCCCTGGGGTATGCCCCCCCCCTTCTACTGTATTTGTCTCCTATTTTCCTTGTGCTTGGATTTCTGCTGCCTTGTGCTGGACTCTCTGCCTGGTTTGTGCTTCTCCTTTTTCTAGGTCAGTATTTGCCTCTGGCAGCAATCTGTCTGTGCTTTTCCACCGGTCATTTGTTTCTGCTCCCTCCAGCTCCTGTGCTTGTGTTTGTTTTTGTTTGTTTCTTTTGGGCTTTTCTCATTTTTTTTAGCATCCCATTTACTTTTATACTTTTATCAATCCCTCAGTTTACCAGTAATTGTTATCTGTATGCTTCAGCACAAACTGCTGTTTCCCTGCCTCTGCAGCCCCCCTGTGCTTTTCAACCTTAATTGTTTGCACCTGGTCCAGGTTTCATCCTGCTCCTAGCTAGCTGCCACTCCCTGCTGTGCTATGTTCATTACTTTCACCTCTGCTCTCAATCCATTCAGTGCTAGATAACTTTTTAGGTTGCCTGCCCGACCATCTGAATTACACTATATCATAAATTTAATGTTGTCCTAGTCCTATGTTCAGGACTCGTATGCATTTGTAATCATAATTCAAACTCTCATTACTATTGCCTATGTATTCAATCCAAGGTATGTCAGCCCGGCTTACAGCTGATGGCATTTAAACAGTATGTTTCTAATTTCTATCTGTAATAAAACTTTCAGTCATTAAATTAACTCTTTGGTCTCATGGTGTTCAGCTTGTGGCCTCCCTGTTATGCACAAGGTAGGGGACTGTGATGTCACAATGGGGCATCATGGCTCCAAGTAGCTGGAGTATGGTTTAAGCAAGTTAAATGAATTTTGCCCTGCTCCTTTGCCATATTCTTGCATGCTCCTCATCAGTTTAATTACAGTCTCTAACCTGTGGCCACTGGCTTCACCCAGCCTCCTCCTACTGCTTCTTTGCAGCCTAAATTGCATTAAAGGTAATCATGCATATACCACATCAGTTCACCTCACTGACCAAACCTCACTGATTCATTTACTGGCATTTGCAGCCTCCTTCAACCTAACCAATGGCTGCTAGCTTCGACCGGCCTCCTATTACCTACCATCATTGAGTATTTTCAATGTCATCAATATTAGGCTTCCTTAATGGAATTGGTTGGCTTGCTTTCCACTGGCTTTGCTCCTACATCTAACCTCTGGCTGCTGGCTTTGCCTGACCTCCTCCTCACAAACCATTACCTAACCTCTGGCCACTGGCTTTGCCAGGCATCACAATACTTAACTCCATCAATCAATCAAATTCTTTATTTATCCAGGCGGAGCACCATTGAGCAAGGCTCATTTACAAGATGGACCTGGGTTAACTACACAGCAATGATTAATAAAAACAGTAATATCAACAACAACAAGCCAGACTGGTCATAGTTCATAGTCAGTTATACAAGAGACATAAATAGTTGCATGTAATATGACATGGTGACATCATGGTCAACAGATGAGGAGCGCATCAGCAGAGTCATTGTCCATAAGGTGCGTTGGTGGGAGGCAGATATAAACAATTGGTACACAGGTAGAAGGCAGTTACAGACAGTGCTAGGCAATACAAGTGCAAGTGGACAAGGCTTACAAAGTTGCATGTGGAACTGGAGGTTTGAACAAATATGGCAGCACATCACCTTTGTGAGGGTAGTGTAGATGGACAATAGTGGAGGACAGTGTCAGCAGAAAGCACACAAGGTAGGGAAAGGTAGGCGGAGGTTGGAGGGGGAGGGTATGCATGGGATGAGATGAGGGAGAGATGGGAAATGTATGTGGGGACATGATTATTAACCAGCAGTCCTGGCAGCTCCAAGGAGAAAAGAGGTCAATGGGGACAGGCAATGAATATAGTACAATGTAACCCATTTTTGGAGGTGTCAAGGCCTGAAACAGTTGCAGATCTCCTGGAAGGAACGAGGTCAGTGGGGACAGGCAACGAATATAGTATAATATAGCCCGCTTTTGGAAGTGTCAAGGCCTGAAACAGTTGCAGGTCTCCTAGAAGAAACGATTCACCAAGTGTTTAAAGGCAGTCAGTGGCAAGAGTATGCCAAGTTGTAGTGTTTTTTGAACAACATTCCAGAATACAGGAAGGGCATGGCTTATTGCTGTGCTGCCAAAGCGTGTCCTGACCTTGGGGATGAAGAGGAAAATCAGGGACTGACTAACTGACAGATGTTGGCTTCACCTGGCCTCCTCATATCTAGCACTTCACAGTTGACTGCTCTCATTCATAAATTGGAGGCATGCCTACCATGATCATTACTTTGTATGATTCAGGGCCTGCCCTGCAGCCAGCGTTCTTGCTCTGCACCCAAGAAGTCCATATCTTTAACATGCGAAACTCGGAGTGGGGTCCTTTTCATCTGGCCCAGGGTGGGAATGTCCTCATTCCAGGCAGAGGTTTAGCGATGCACATGTACTGATGGCACTCTTGATGTAAAATGTAAGACTTCAGCTACAAGGGATGAGGCCCTTACTCCCAAAAGGGTTCCTTTAACTAGCTGAATCGGGTTCGGTGACACATTCTATGCTATTCTCCCCACGACCACTTCTGGTTCACCTGGTCTGTTTTTAGTCAGTAGGCCAGCTGAGTTCCTCAGCAGCCATTGCTCACCTCCTCCTTCTTCCTTGGGGGTCCCACTCTCGCTTCAGAGTATCCAGTGTTGCAGAGTGCGCTTGCAACCCTTCATAGTGTTACTGTGAGAAGGATCGTGAGAGCTTTCCACCAAACTGGAATATTTTCCTCCGCTTGGATTGGGTTTGTAAATTGCAGCAGCAGAGCCATCACTAAATAAAACATCCCATACAGGTCCGTTTCCAATTAAAGGGTCAGGAATTTTTCAGATTCTTGCAGCTCAGAAGTTCTGTAGCTGCTTTTTTTGCGTCCCAGGCCATGGCATATACTGCAGCTAGAGGAGCTGGATTCCCTCTTTTCATTAGCTGCACAGCCTCGGTCAGTGTCAGTGCTATGTCATCATGTGCTACTGTAATATGTATAACAATGTCCTGTACTCTCCCTGGTCATGCCTGAAAATAGACAGGTTTGTTGCCTAGTGCATTTACCCGGTTACCAAAAGCTAATAAATAAATAAAATAAAATATAAGCACTTCCAGTCCCTGGACTCTCCACTCTCCTCCGAAGTTTGTTATTACTGGGTCAACACCCCGTACCTTCCAGACGATGAGGACTTTCGGAGAGCATTGTGGGTGAATTTATATCGATATATAAAGCAGGACCAGCTCAGATTAGTGCAGTTTAACATTAGGCATGACCTTTACTTCACCCCATTCAAGTTGCATATGATGGGTAAATTACTCTCTCCCTTGTGCTTGAAGTGCTGAGAGGCTTCTGGTTCCCTGAGTCACTTGTTGTGGGACTGCATCAAGATCCAATCATTTCTGAGTTCTATTCAACGTGCCTTGGACCCCCTTGTGGGCCTAGATGACTTGTTTACCCCTGAGGGCTGTTTACTGGTGGTTTTTCCTCCTGGCACTCCCAAAGTTAGAGAAACTCACTTGTCACTGGTAGCTGCCATGGCTAAACTAGTAATACTGCGACACTGGAAATACGATGCCCCTCCTTGTTTTCTGGAATGGCATTTTGAAATTCTGACTGCCCTACTGCTTGAAAAGCACATTGCAATGATACGGAAGAGACTTCAATATTTTAGCCATACCTGGGAGTCCCTGTACACCCTGCTATCCCTCTGGGTTTTTCCAGACCCTATTTGACTTACTTCGCCCCAATGCACCCGGGAGATTTGTGTTTTGACCTGGGTGTTTTTCCGATTAGAGTCCTTAGCAATGTTTCAGGGTCACAAACAAAGGGAGAAGGGATGGGGAGGAGGAAGGGACTTTTGGGGCTATTCTCCTGTTTTCTTTTGTGTTTCCTATGCCTTTTATAGTTTCCTCCAGCTTCATGATGAGCATCCATTATATTGTGCTTATTGTTACGCTTCGGCTATGCCGCATGCGTAAGGAATGTTTTGGGAGAGTAGCACACTTGGAGGGTGTGCCCTCACCAATGCACTGCTTCCTTGAGCAGGCTGCATGTGTCCTGCACCAATGAGGTAAAGCTCCGCATGACAGGGTTGTTCCTCTGCTTCAAAATGAAAGCACCTGCCATACCGAGCCACCCCACCTCGCCACGCGCTACCTCTCCCCCGCGCACGCCACGCCGCCTCTGGGGGGCCGGCGCTACTGCTGGGAGCCCACCCGCTGGCAATGTTGTTTGCCGGGCGTAAAGCTCAAATCCTCGTTGGCTCCATGGCCCCCAAGCCGCTCCTGCTGCCTAGCTGGAGCATCACCCAGCGTGGCAACGGTCATGTACTTGCTGACGGGGTGCCTAATCCCATCAGCTTCTCGCCCCTCGACGAGCGTTTGCCGACGGGGGCTGGGTCCTCCGCCGGCCCTCGCCTCAGCTTACTCCTGCCACGCCAGAGCCCACCCCAGCTGGCAAACGCCCCACGCCGCTCTTTTTTTGCCTGTTCCTGTAAAACAAAAACGGCCCCGGAGCACATCTCCCAGCCCCCAACCCCTCACTCCCCACTGTGCACCCAGCCCCCACAGCCCCCACCCCATACTTCTCCGACTCTGTTACTATCTTGATGGACCGGGGACGTTTGCACTTTCAAAGTCGATTGCTAACTGGGAAATGCCAGTAAGCTGTATAATGGGCTGCATGGGGTTTTCAACTTTTTTAGATATTCGTTTATTTTTGAATTTATGCACTACATTTTCAACTTGGTTTTGGACTCTTCTCATGAATGATGTCACTGTCATGGCGTTCGAAAGTTTTGAAGGGTGATTTCGCAGGCACCGCGCCGAAATCACCCTTTTCGCCTCGAATAATGCCATGGACAGTGACATCATTCATGAGAATGGGTCCTAAAACCCTATGTTGAAAATCTGGTAAAATTCTAAAATGATTGTTTTATTTAGGAAGCGTATGCTATGCAGTTCCTACGCAGGCTCGTAGTTTATGAATTTTCAATATTTTCTACCCAGATTTTCAACATTGCCATTTTATCACACCTTCTTATGAGCTGTACAGCTGCCATTTTTCACATCTCACCCAAAATGTGTTTCCACCCATGTTAGCATAATGGCAGTCGGTGCGAAATCAATGTATGGAACACATTAAGAAAATCACAGTGACACTGTTCATGAGCAGAGGTCTTAAATGGCTATGTTGAAAATTTGGGAAAAATTCCTAAAAATGATTGTTTTACAAGCGTGCATTGCGTAGTTCCTATGCACGCTCATACGTTTGCGAATTTTCAATATTTGCACTCCAGATTTTCAACATTGCCATTTTACTACACCTCCTCATGAGCAGTACAGCTGTCATTTTTCACATCCTGCCCAAAATGTGTTTCTGCCCATGTAGCGCACAATGGCGCAGTCGGTGTGGAAACTCAATGTATGGGACACATTAAGAAAATCACAGTGACACTGATCATGAGCAGAGGTCTTAAATGGCTGTGCTGAAAATTTGGTGAAAAATTCCTAAAATGACTGTTTTATGAGTCTGCGTTGCACAGTTCCTACGCATGCCCGTAAGTTTGCGAATTTTCAATATTTTCACTCCATATTTTCAACATTGCCATTTTAACACACCTCCTTATGAGCACTACAGCTGTCATTTTTACATCCTGCCCAAAACGTGTTTCCGCCTATGTAGCGCACAATGGGGGTAACAAAAAAGTCATGCTGACAATTTAGTGTGCAAATACCAGCAATCGCACAGGGCATTAGGGTACAGCACCATACATGCCAAACACCACTGCAAATACCTGCAAGCGAACGTTCGGCATTGACAAATGCCTGTTGTTCCTTGTTCTTGTTCTTGTTCTTTTTCTGTCTTGTTGTTATTCTTGAAAATAAATACTAATAAAGCATACTGAATAAAACAAACAAAAATCCCAAACCCAGAGAGAAGGCGACCTAGGCCTTGGATACCCAGAGGTTTCCTCCTCAAATGGTGTTTTTCCTCTCCTCAGTGCCAAAGGTCATAATATCTAGTAACTTTAGTTGTATTTCCCTTAGTTATCTAGGTAGGTTTCCACAGTTATTTAGGCAGGTTTCCACTGTTGTATGTAGATGGATGGTGGCCCTCCTTTGCTGTTCCCTCTCTCCTTGGGAGGTTGTGCCCTCTTGTTATAATTAATTCGACCTACTTTAGGTCGTTACATGTTTCAGTTATCTGCTGATCATTATCATTATCTCTGCTGACCTATGTGAAGGTCCAAAAACTCAATACCAACTTGTTACCTCTACAATGCTTCGGAGCTACATTATTTGGGGCTTTTTACTAATCTACCTTTAGCCTAAGGGGATCCTTCCCATGGCTAGGGGTGGAACCCTCCTCCAGGGTTCCTAGCCTTCGGCATCCCTACAGGATGGCATTCCTGAGGCACAGAGAGGTGAACGGCCACAACAAAGTTTATTCAACAAGTTGCATACAGTAAGCACAACACCACACCAAACCACACCAAGCTGCATAAGCACATTGAATTGAAAGGTTTAAGCCTGTGGTTCAAGGGGTTGAAGCAACAGCCACTCCCCCACCTGACCTATTTAAACTCCATCTTCCTGCTTCATTGAGAAGCATTTTTTCTTTGCCCCACCATCCTCCCCTCCTCCTCCGGTGGCTAGCCTCTCCCCTCAGGGTTTTTTCCTAAGCTAACTTTAGCCTAAGGGAATCCTTCCCATGGCACCTCTGGGGTGGAACCCTCCTCCAGGGTTCCTAGCCTTCAGCATCCCTACAAGGTGGTATTCCCGAGGCACAGAGAGGAGAACGGCCACAACAAAGTTTAATCAACAACTTGCATAAGCACAACACCACACCAAGTTGCATAAGTAAGTAAAAATGTATTTGTTTAAAGCGCCCTTCCTTTGCCGGCCTGGTGACGCTGAGGGGTGAGGCGCTGGATGCCACACCTCGCTCCACGCCAGCGACCCGGGTTCGGGAGCGAGCCTAGGTCTCCAGGGGTCGGCGGGGGTAGGAAGGATTGAGCATCCGGAGGACAGCTCTCCTTCCTCGGGGGGCCACAGATTCTCCACCCGGCACTGTGGCGACCTCTGGTGGAGACCGGAGGTACCGCAATGCTCAGGACCAGAAATAGAGGGTTGCGGAGTTATGGCAAGACGTTCCCTGGCATCATTGCACGGACTCCATCAGGGAGAGAGAGGGAGGGAGTAATAAGGGAGGGTGGTGGGGACAAAAGCAAAAAATACCCAGCCAAGTGGATAGGCGACAGCACCTGTATCCACCAGGACCACACTCCACCGCCGGGGGCACTCTTTGCCTGGGCCGAGCCCAGCCTGACCCAAATTTGCAGATAGAGCACCCTGGGTGGATAGGGCAGCCCTAGCTCGGGGGGCTCAGAGCCGGGGGGATAGCCGGGCTGGTGCAAGGTTTCAGGAGGCCTCTCAGGCACGGAGGTAGAGTCAGGGGGTACTACAGGATGTCTGAGAGAGTTCCACTGGCTGGAGGACGAAACAGAATTCGAAAAAAAAAATAAAAAATAAAGCACCCTTCCCAAGCTCAGGGCGCTTTTACAATAATTAAAATGTAACCCCTAGGTGGCGCTATCCCAAGGGCTACTATTCCTGCCTGCTTGGCTAGTAGCAGGTTAAGGGGCCTGAGTTCTGAAACGGGTGCCTCCATCCGGAGGTCAGGGTTGGTAATGGTCAAGCTAACCTGGGCACAGCCCTCCAGGACACTGTAAACCCCATCTTTCCCGTCTAGTGGCCTGAACACTGTACAATAATCACTTTTACAATACCCCTGGTATACCACACCTCTGGCTCAACCCTGGGGACCCCTGTAAAACAAGGTTATGCACAGCAAATAGCAACAGTACAGTACTTTGAGCACAAACTGGAACAACAGTCAGATTACATGCAGAAAAAGTTAGACCTGATTTATTCAGGGGACTTGAACAAGGAAGGAGCAAAATCAGGTTAATTAGCTTAAAGGTTATATCAATCAAGCAGTTATGCATGCGCTTTGAGTCCCCCCACACAGTCACACCTCTGGGTACCCAGGTGGAGAAGAGATGGGCTAGCCAGGACTGTTGCCTGGGGTTGTAGCTGATTGGGGCCTTGTGATGGAAAACACAACATGCACAGTACACAGTATTTGTAATCCAGAGCCAGAGGGCTCAGTTTGTAAAGGAAACGAAACAACAAGACAATCAGATGACACACTCAGATTAAGCTGTTGTTGCAGGGAGCTACTCTAGTATTTACTCACGATACACAAGACTGGACACAGGCTGGATGAAAATCGAGACTGCAGGTGGTTGATCTGGAATGCCAGGAGAAGCAGGGCCCACACGAGTCACACAAGCATCATTCCTGTTCAAGCATGGAGCAGGGGGCTGATCCCCAGGCAGGTCTCTCATCGATGGCTTCTCTGTTCAGTGGGTAGTCTGGCTGGGCCAGTCTGGCAAGGCCCAGACCGCATGGAGACAAATTCGGATGCAGTCCATTTTGGGCTGGATACAGCTTCCAGCAAGCAGAACACAGTTCACACAATGGGGAACTAACTCACAACCCACTAGCAGCTCATAGCACATTTACATGTATGGGAATTCTTCTGTACCAGGCAAAGCGCTCCCCGGTCACAATCACAAAGTCTCTGCACACACCGGGAGCTTAGGGGTAGCCGGAACTCCTGACAGGCCGATCGCATTCAGCAAAATCTTCGGTCTTCTTCAGGTTGAGCTTGGCCCACTTCAGTAGCTTACTTTAGTCACACAAACTTGGATTTAGTCCAAAATAATTCTCTTCTCTCCCTCTCAGAAGCAGCAGCAGACATGTAAGCCAAAAACTCAGCCCTTTCACAGTTTTCCCATGCGAATCCACTCAGGATTGCTGCCCAAAAATACACTTGAGTTTTCCTCATTTCACTTCCCAGCCTAGAACTAACTGAAATTGCAAGCAGCCTGGGACTTCCCCAAGATCCAAAAGGTTTGGCTGGCTGATTTGGCTGTCAGTCAAGGCAAGAGCTCCCTCTTCAGCTGCAAAAAAGGGGCAAAAAGTTCAAAACTACAATTCCTACAGATTTTGACTTCAGACAGCTCCTGTAGTCCTGCTATATTTTAGGTCCCACCAGAACTGATTGGTCCAATTTGCAGTCCAGGACCAAGATAGTAGAGACAAACAAAACAGTCCTTGCTACAAAGAACGCAGGTTAGACAAACTACATTATCATTATCACTCTAAATGATTTTCAAGCAAATAGTTACATCTTTCAACAGAGCTACCTCTCAGATTACGATGCTGCAATCAGGCAGCTCTTAAAGAGACAGTACATAGAGGCTATACAGGCTCTGGTAATCACATTTAAACTGCTAAAACGCAGGACACCAGCCTGGCACTGAGCATTTAGGCAAGCTCAAGGAAGACTTTTTGGGAACCCTCATTTGTAGGGGGGTTACACCAACATTTTAAATATAAACCATATAAAAACAGTAAATACAATAACCATAAATAACCCTTAGTTTATCAAATCCCGGCAAATGCTTGGTTAAAGAGAAATGTTTTTAACTATTTTTTAAAACTTTCCACAGTCAGGCAATCTCGTATCTGACAAGGTAGAGAATTTCACAGGGTAGGTATCCTATAGGCAAACGATCTTCCTCCAGATGTCTTTAAATATACCCTGGGTATCTCTAGCAATCCCTCGTCAGAGGATCATAGTGGTGACGGGCAGTAATGCACCAGGAGCTCTTTCAGGTAGTGAGGTCCAAATCATGTAGGGCCTTAAAGGTTAGCAAAGCGACCTTGAAGGTGATCTGCCACTGTATAGGCAGCCAGTGCAGTTCACACAGCACAGGTGTTATATGGCTAAATCTAGGAACTCCCACCAACAACCTGGCCATCGTGTTCTGCACAAGCTGCAAATGGCAGCTATCCACCCTTGGCAGCCCTAGATAGAGGGAATTGCAGTAATCAGAACAGCTGGTGACAAAGGCGTGGACCAGGGTAGGAAGATCTTTGGGTGGGACCAAGTGTTTCACTCGGGCTATATTCCTTAGATGGAAAAAGGCAGACTTGACAACGGCTGACACCTGCGCCCCAGGGTCAGGCCCTCATCAAATACCACACCCAGGTTGCGCACTTGGCCAGAGGCCATAAGCGGGGCCCCCCCCAAGATATAAACCTGAGGGTTTCCCAGCCCAAGCCTCTGTTGTACTCACTCCAGGATCCACCACCAATATCTCAGTTTTTCCTGAATTCAACCAAAGCCAACTAGTATTCATCCACTCCTGAATCTCCAGCAGGCAGTTATTAAACACTGTGATGGAATCAGACTCCTGTTCAGGCATAAAAGACAGGTAGAGCTGCGTCATCAGCATAACCATGAAAACTCAACTCATACCACCTTATAATGTCCCCCAGTGGAAGCATATACACCGCAAATAACATGGGGGACAGCACTGACCTCTGTGAAACCCCACAGGGCAGCCAGTGAGGGGCCGAGGAATAAATCCCTGACACCATTCTCTGTGATCTGCCCTCAAGGAAGGATCAGAACCAACTGTGGACTGCCCCCCTCAGTCCACAGAAAAACCACAGGTGGTCGAGCAGCACCCCATGATCCACGGTATCAAATACTGCTGAGAGATCCAGGACAACCAAGATGGAACAGCTTCTCCGATCTCTCGCCATCAGGAGATGATTTAGAACCCGAACTAGAGCCGTCTCTGTGCTATGCCTTTTCCTGAAGCCGAACTGGAAAGGGTCATAGATATTGTGGCTGGACAAATGATCCTCCAGCTGCAGAGCGACCACCTTCTCAATAACTTTCCCTACAAAGGGTAAGTTAGAGACTGGTCTGTAATTCGCTGGGCAGTCGGGGTTAAGAGAGGGTTTTTTCAAAAATGGGTGCACCACCACCTCCTTTAAGGGATCCGGAAAGATCCCTCTCTCTAATGAAACCACCACTATCCCAGCCAGGACTGGGCTGATGACATCTACACACCCCACTAACAGGCGAGTAGGGCCTGGATCCAACTTACAGTAGGTAGGTTGCAGAGTCTGGATGATCCTCACTATATCCATGACTGCCAGTTGGCTAAAGGTGAACCAAGACAACTGGGCATTAGTACCACCCAATTGATCAGTGCAAGGTCCAATGGATGGGCGCTGGCAGATCAGATCACATCCCTGATGTTGGATACCTTGTCAGCGAAGAATTTCATAAACTCCTCACATTGTATTTGTGACAATGCTCGACCAGCCTGTAGACAGGCTGGATTGCACAGTCTGTCCACAGTCCGGAAGAGTTGGGCTCGTCTATTCCTCGCTGCAGCAGTTTCCCTAGATAGGAACTCTGCCTTCTTATGGGAAATTGCTGATTGGTAGATCTTATAATGTTCTAACAATCCAAGCCTATCCACCTCCAGGTGGGTTTTCTGCCAGCGTCTTTCCAATCTTCATCCCCGCCTCTTCAGCTCGCGGACCCCTGCATCAAACCAGGGAGCCCCCAGGTGAAGAGTGCAGGGACAAACATGAATTGGAGCAATGACATCCAGGGCCCCTACCACAGCCCTATTGTAGGCCAGGACCAGGGGCCCCGGGTCCATGCTATCCATTGGAAATCCTGAGAAGTCCAGCTCCATCATTAGGCCTTCTGAGGCAACCCCTCTTAAAGGATGGAACTGTACTAACTCCCTAGGAGCAGGCATATTTCGGGGCACTGTAAATCTGAACCTCAGGGCATGAAGGTCAGACCAACTGGTTGGCTCCACCTCCACATCAGAGATCTCCATCCCCAGATGGAACATCAAGTCCAATGTATGCCCCCATTCATGGGTTGCAGAGGTAATAACCCATGACAGGCCCAATGAATCCATCAATTGAAGGAGGTTTTGACCAAATGGTGAGAATTCATCATTGACCCAGGTATTAAAGTCCCACAGAATTAACCATCTGGGAGACTGCAATACCACTTCGACAATGAAGTCCACAACCTCCTTCAGGAACTCCCTCCCATCACCTGGTGGACGGTAGATGAGAAAGGTCCTGTAGCCTGCACCTGCACCCACTATACATTCAAAGGAGTTGATGTCTCCAACTGGCACCTCCCTGAGATCCAGATCCTGTCTAAAACGGAATGCAACCCCCCCCGGTCCACTCTCGGGCAGTGAATCACCGAGAACCCAGCCGGAACTGCAAATTCCAAAACAGGACCTGCATTTCTATCCAGCCAGGTCTCGGTGATGCAAGCCATGTTGACAGAGGAAACAAGATCCACAATCACTGCAGTCTTGTTCCTAATCGACCTTGGTAACTTGGTATGTATAGACAAAGTAGGCCATTGACCCATTTAATTGTCTCCACCATAGTGGGCTTTATCTGTTGACATTTCTTATGCAATTCAATGACCAGAATTTATCTAACCTACTTTTAAATAAGTCAAAGACATAGAGTCCACAACATTCTGGGCAAATTATTCCAAATTGTGGGTGTTCATATATTATAAGTTCTGATGCCTATTTGTTCTTGCCCTATTTATAAATATTTGTTTATCATGTGATCTAGAATTTACTGATTTATGAATCTTTTTATGTTACATTGTGCCATTAAGGTCTTGTCTTCCATGATACGGTATAAAAATAATAAACTCCTCAATTCTTCTGATTCCAGGGAGTACAGATTTAGATCTACTAATCTGTCTTCATATTCTATTTTTAAGCCTTTTAATTGATTTGTCGGTCTCCTTTGAACTTTCTCTACTTTTAAAATATCCTTCTTTAAATATGGCCCGATCGTGAACTATAATCAAGATGAGTACATACTGTATGTCCTGTATAACTTAAGAACATAGTCTTTATTCTTGAAAGGAAAGTTTTTTAATGGAGTGAATACTGTTACATTTCCTACAGTTTTGACAATGTGTGTGTCCGAGGATAATTTGGAATTTATCCATACACCAAGGTCTTTTTCACAAGTACTGTTCTTTATGGGTTTATTATTTAAGAAATATGAATATTTTGGGTTATTTTTTCAAAAATGTATCACAGCACATTTGTTTTCATTAAATTTCATGTTATTTCGTTCACCCCATCTTTCTATTTTGTTTAGACTATTGCTTAATTCATTATATTTTATTAATGACGTAACTTCTCCACCTATTTTGGTATCATCTGCAAATCTGGTTATATAAGAGTCCACCCCATTACCCATATCACTAATGTATAGACCGAACAATAACGGGCCCAATACAGATCCCTGGGGAACACCGCTAGTAACCCTACCCTCATCCGAAAGAACTGAATTTATTCACACCCTCTGTTTTCTGTTGGATAACCAATTTCCAATCCATCTTACAATAACTTTATTTATACCTAGATCCATTCATTTTATAATAAGTTTGTGATGAGGAACCGTATCGAATGCCTTTCCCAAGTCCAAAAAGATTACATCAACTGGTTTACCCTTGTCTAATTTACAACTAACCTGGTTGTAGAAGGCTAATAGATTTGTATTACAGGAAAGCCCTTTCCTAAAGCCATGTTGTGTAAGGTCCTGCAACCCTAATTTAATTACATCCTTCTCAATAATATTTTAATCAATCTTTCCAGTATCTTACAACAAATAGATGTTAGGCTAATTGGTCTATAATTTGTCACGTTTGATTTATTTCCCTTTTTGTTTATTGGCACTACTGTGGCCTTTTCCAGTCCATGAGAATCATACCAGTTAGAAGCGAATTATTAAATATTTCAGTCAAGGGATTTATTACTACATCAGAAAGATGTTTCCAGACTATCGTGTCAATATTATCTGGGCCTGAAGAGGAAGATGTCCTTAATTTGGATAATTCCTTCTGTACCATATCACGACTGATACTGAAGGCTTCTAAGTCTGTTAACCCAGAAATAATCACCTTTGAGTTATATTCCTGATATGTAGTCATAAAATATTTATTGAAACTGTCTGCTATTTCTTTATTGTTCATTATTATTTTACCATTTACAGACACTGAATTAATTTTTTTCCTGCTTGCTTATTGTTGTTTATATATGTAGAAGGTTTTATGATTTTACTAGATGCCAATTTATTTTCAAAATTTGACTTTCGCTTTTTAATAATAGATTTAAGGATCTCTGTTGATTTTATATTTATTGAGATTTATCAAGGTTGGACAGTTTTATATTTCTTGAAGCTTTATTTTTCTTCTTATCTGTATCTTAATATTTTTATTGAGCCAATATGGAATATAGCTTTGCTATTTTTGTCTTTACGCCTAGGAATAAGATTGATTGTTATTTCTTGGATTTTTGATTTTAATTTTTCCCACATAGAGTTTACACCTAATTTACAATATGATTCTCCCCAGTCCTGTTTTTTGAAGGCTTCAATAATTTTATTCCAGTCAGCTCTTTTGTAATCAAAGGGTAGTGATGATCTATTTAGTTTAGGTTTTTCAATACTGATTGTACATTCTACAATGTTATGGTCGCTATTTCCTAAATGGGGGAGGATATCTATATGGTAAATTCTATCAATAGAATTGGATATAATTAAATCTAAAATACTTCTCTCCCTAGTTGGAGCATCAACCAATTGATATTAGCCATTAGATATTATAGTATCAATCAATATTTTATCAAAGGCAGTAATACCTTTCAGTTCATTCCAGTTTATACCTGGAGCATTGAAATCTCCCAAAATCAACACATCTCCTGGACTAGAAACTTTATTTATTTCCTCTATTAAATTGTTATTATAAATACTATTACTATTAGGAGGTTTGTAACAGATCCTAGATTGATTTTGGGCAAATGAGAAATGTTAAATCTCAGCCACAGGTTTAGTATATTTTCTAGAATTATCATTGATTTCTGACATTGCATTAAATTCGTAAACATAGCAACATACTCCACTACCTCTTTCTTCCGGAACGATTTTTTGAGAAAAGTTGATACTCTTCAGTATTGTTGGTCCAATTATTACACTCGTCCCACCATGTTTCTGTTATACATACAATGTCTGTGTTGTGATTATTTATCAATGTTTTAAGTTCAGTTAATTTTACATTATTCAAACTTCGGGCATTAATGTTCCAAATTTTCAGTTTCTTGGATCTTAAGTTATTAGGATTTGTGTCGAATTTTGTACCCTTGTCCCCCTTTTTTCCTAGTTTAAAGCTTTTCATATGATACTTTCAAAAGTTCTGCTCAATTTATAAGCACCTTGTTTACTCAAATGAAGTCCATCCCAACAAAACAAGGATGGAGTATCACTAAAGCATTCCCAAAGGGGAATGGACTTATAACCTTCTTTAAGTGTCCATTTCTGTATCCACTCATTTATGTATTTGATCTTTCGAATAGTTTGATAATTTGCTCTAGGAACAGGTAATATTTCCGAGAACCATGTCTCACATTTAAGTTCAACTAGAGTTTTTCCAGTGTTTATATATTCCTGTTTTATTTCATCAATCGATAGTTTCTTCAGATCATTTGTACCCGCCTGGATAATGACAAGTGGATTATGGCCAGAGTTTTGCAGAATATCAGGACACATTTTATTTATATGTTTAATACAAGCTCCCCGAAATGATGAACATGCTATATTTTGTTTGTCTGTTCGACACACAATTTTGTCTGTGTATGTTATTATTGAGTGTCTGTTGGTGCAGTTTTCATAGAAACAATGTCCTTTGTTGTATCTAACTGAACTACTTCTGATTCATAATTGGGACCATTTGAAAAGATTGTATCTTTTGTTATACTTGAAGTGTGAACAGTATTTTCAGTAGTTAATATATCTGCCAGAGATTCATTCATAACAGTTGTAGTAGGAGTGGTAGTAAGTTGCTTATTTATTGAACTATCGTGTCCCCTATCTGAGGATTTATCACCTGTTTCTAAATCAATCAGGGCTTCAAATCTGTTCGATAGACTGATATTGTTACACATAACCCTGCGTCTAGATTTTGATTTGTGGCCTATAGTCACAGTAGGCCAGTCTTCAGACTATGTGTACAGTTTTCATTTGAGTCTCTTCTTTTCCTTTTCTCATATGTTCCTGTCTCACTATGAGGGTCAATTTCACTCACCCCAGTATTGGACCCCAATGATTCTGTAGTACCTTTTTTTAAACAGTTACCTGAGGTTTGACTCGGTTTCTTGATATTGTTCAATTACAGCTAACCTCTTATAAAAATTATCAATATCTTCCCTTAAGACACTATTATTTATACATTTATCACAAATATAAAAAGGGGTTTGAGGAAGGGAATGAAATAATGTGTACATAGAGCAAGTGTTACATTTTAGACCTGTTTCACCATCCAAAGTTATAATTATATCTCTCTTTAAAGTTTTTTCTGTCGTTTGTTTTATAGTGCTAATACATGTTTCATTATCTAGAATGATTAAATCAGCCATGTTTTATTATTAACTTGAGGAAGAGGATATTAAATGGGTCTTAATTTTGCTCACAAGTCCCAACTTCTCAGTGTAGTCGTCCTCTGTCACTCCTGACATGACGCGACGTGTTCCTTACAAGACAGCCCTTGAGCTAAGCTACCGCCTGCCTCGCAGCAGGGCAGTTTAAATAATGAGGCTACCTGGAAGTGCCCCTGTAGTCTTGGCATCAGTGATTAATTCCCAGCTGTTTATTTAAAATGCAGTAGTGCTGTAAGCACTTTTTTTAACTTAATAACCCCTCCGCGTTTTCTGCTAAAATACAAGTTTTAGCTGAGCTGTAGTTCGGTTTCTGAATTCCCGATTCACCCTCCTCTAGCTGACAGTTAGGGCTCCAGACCCTGCGATAGCGAGGACAGCACAAGTAATTACAAATAGAGTAAATACAGTTCAACAACACACATTCTGCAATGTTTCATTTAAGACTGAATTTCTAATAATAACAGCAGTGTAGCAGACCCTGGTATTGCTTAACACTGCCTAAAAAGAATGGGGTCAAGGATAGCCCACTCCTGCACTTTCATCAACATCTAGAGTCAGAGCCCTTGGTATGGGACTAAGCAAGAGGACCTCGCTCGCTACCCATTTCGCCCCAGGGTGTCTCCTGGCTCTTACTGTCCCTATCCACCCACAGTGTAAGGACAATTAACTACAGAAAACTCACTCAGCCCAAAAGTTAAAAAAAAGAAATGCAGGTAATACAATACAAAAGGCTTAAAACACTGTTGCAAGAACAGAAGTTTGGCATGCAAGGTAAAAAGGCACAAGCAACCTCCTTCCTGGACTGTTCTGAGAGGGTTCAGTCCAGAAAAGGGTAATGTCACATCTTAGGAATAAGAATAGAGTTGCATAAAAAAACAGAAAAGGATGGAATTTGCTGGAATTTGTATCCAACCATGTTAGCAGCCCTTTTGCCACTGCTGATGAGACCAAGGGTGGTTGGGGAGACCTTGTAGAAGGACTAGAGGCCCCCCATTTGCCTTAAAGCTCTTATCACTCTTTAAAACCCCTATTACAGAACATGAGCTTCTTTCTGCAGTTAAAGCTTTAAAATCAGGGAACGCCCCAGGGTGGGATGGCTGCCAGGGGAAATATACCTGATTATAGTAGAATATTGTCTACCAGAATTAATGGCTGTTTTTATCACACTCTTGTCATAAGAACACTCTCATGTCTAACCTTATGAAAGAAATATTGATTGATCTCTGTAAGAAAGCTGTAAAACCTGATCTGGCTAACTGGTGCCTTCCAGTGTTGTTAAAGACAGATTGCACATTATTAACTAACATTTTAAGTACAGGACTAGCGCAAGCAGTATCTGCCCCTCCTGCTGGTATCCCAGACTTGTTCGGTTCCTGGGTGTAAGACATAAGACAGTACACTATGCTATATGTAATGGATAATCCACTACAGGGTGAGCCGTTGTGTTCTGATGTACACACGCCTTGGTCTGCATTCTGAGGCATGAGGCTGCAACCTGAGTGCATTCAGTCACCCAATTATGCATATATTGGAACATGACCACACACCCTGAAGTGGATTATCTGTCTTATAACATGGCCAAAATAGTTTAGGAGATGGTTAAAAAATAGAAGTGCACGTGTTTGGTCATTGTAAGATAATGCACGGTCATGTGGTGTGTTTCATCCAGTCAGGAGACAGCATTTTTACTGATTTTTCTCACCCATGTTTTTATATATATATATATATATATATATATATATATATATATATATATCTTCTCATGAGTTCTCTATTCACTCCTGCAGTTGCTTCTAATATTGGGGTGCATTACTTTTCTCCTGCTTTCCACCAACATTGAGCCCTGCAGTTCCCTCCCCTAACTGCAGTTATTTCTCCTCTGTATTTTTTCTGCTTCCTACTGTTTAATGTTCTTTTGCCCATTCCATGATTTACTTATGAAACGTTTGAAATTAGTCAATCAATTAATGAATAAATAACTAAAGACTACTTAGAGAAGTCGCTGACAGTGGGACTGCTGAGAAATGTAAAGGCCTTCTGCTGACCTGGATCAGGAAAGTATCACATAAGTATTTAACTAAAGCCTTGAAATGATATCATTTGCCAGGTGGATTTCTATCAAGGCTCTCCCTTTTGTATGATACTATGCATGTTTTTCCTGTCATAAATGGATGGAAAGGCTCGAGGACAAGTCAAGGCTGCCCTTTAAGCCGAATCTTTGTTTAACGTTTGGACCCAGTTTTAATGAAATTGAATCATTTGAAACCGAATAATTGTAGGGTAATAAAGGAACAGCCACTCCTGATGGGCCCTTACAAGTTAAGCCCACAGCATATGAAAATGATCTCTGCCTTTTAAGGGAGGGCTGGAGGTCATTATCCACTTGGGGACAAATGACCTATCCAAGGATAAGGCAAGCTTGGAGCAGGTGAAGGAGGACTTTACAGTGTTGGGAGGGTGTCTGGGGAAGGTAGCAAGCTCCGTGACATTTTTGGAGGTGCTACCAGTTCACGGCGGGGGGAAGGGGTAGGAATCTCCGCATTAGTAACGTCAACACATGGTTGAAAGGCTGGTGCAATGAGAAAGGGTATGGTTTCATTGGGGACTGGGGACCCACCTGGAGTGATGTAGCCCTGTACAGTGGGGATGGATTGCATCTCTCCAGCAAGAGGAAAGCAGCCCTCAATGGATGGTTTAAATGCTTTGCTGATGAGCATTTAAACTATCCAGGGGGCACGGCAACAGGAGCAGGGATGCTCAGGCAGCCACCCCCACATGGTAGAGAAAGCAGAACAATGGAACAAGAAGAGGAGGAGTTGATATTAAGGTAATCGGAGTCGGGCAGAAATGGAGTAGAAAAGGAATCAGGAACACAAGAGAAAATTATCAGGAAAGAGGAGGAAGATGCAGGGGACCAAAAACCGGAAGAGAGAGAAAAGTCAGCCAGTAAAACTTGGAAGTTCATGGTGACAAATGCACGCAGCCTAGGAAACAAAGTCCCAGACAGGGAGACCTTAATAACTGAAGGAGACCTGAACACAGTAGCAATAAATGAAACCTGGTACACAGCTAATCAGGAGTGGGAAACAAATGTATCAGGATATGTTCCATTCAGGAGGGACTGGGAGGGCAAAAAGGGAGGGGGAGTAGCCCTGTATGTCAGAGAGAGTATAATGACAACACAGGTGCAGGGTAGGCAGGGGGAGGCCAAGGCACTCTGGTCACCCTTCAACCTGGAAATGGCACAGCAATACAAACGGGGGATATACAGGCCTCCAGGACAGGAGAGGAACTGGACAGGGAGCTAGTGGAGGAAATACACGAGATGGCAATGAAAGGTGAAATTCTACTGATGGGGGATTTCAATATGCCAGACGTGGATTGGAACACCAGTGTAGCTGCTCCAGTCAGAAGCAGAGGCATCCTTGATTCACTTCAGGAGGCTGGATTCAGGTAGCTTGTGTTTGATCCTACCAGAGACAGGGCAATTCTAGATCTAGTAATGACCAAAGGGGATCAAATTGCAGATGTCCAGGTAGAAGAGACAGCGGAATCCAGCAATCACAAAATTAGAGTGGTTCAGCATGGAACGAGACTCCTCCAAGTCGTACCAGGACAAAAGATTTTGGATTTCAAAATGCTGACTTCACTGAAATGGGAGGGTATCAAAAGATCCCTGGAGAGAACGGGGTAGGAAGGGGAGTGGAAGAACAGTGGAAGTGTCTAAAGGAAGCCTTACTGGAATTAACAAACCAATGCATCAGACTGGTATCCAAAGGCAAGAGAAGGAGAAAGCCACTGTGGTTCTTGAGAGAGGTGGTCTTAAAGGTCAGGGCCAAAAGGAAACAGTTCAGGAAATATAAGGAGACCCAAAGGAAGGAGGACAGGGAGGAGCACCTAGAGTGTCTAAGGGAAGCGGGAAAGGAAGGGCATGGACTGAGGAAGGTTTAGCACAGTCAGTTAAGAAAGGGGACAGGACATTCTTCAGGTACATCAACAAAAGGAGGAAAAACAAGGGGGGGATTACAAGGCTCAAGGGAGAGGGAGGGGAATGCAAGGAGGGTGACCTGGAAAAGGCAGAAACACTGAATCAATATTTCTGTTCAGTTTTCATAGAAGAGGGGGAGGGACAGGGCCACAGCAGAACAGCAGTTGCTAAGGGAGTGATGAGGTAGACAATAGTCCATTCACAGTGGAAAGAGTCCAGCAGGAGCTCACCAGACAAATCTGGTTGATTTCTTTGACTGGGTGACAAATGAAGTAAATCAGGGTGTGGCAGTGGACGTCGCTTACCTTGATTCCAGCAAGCCTTGAACACCGTCCCACATAGCAAGCTAATAAACAAGCTGGGTAGGCTGGGCATGGGGGACAGGGGTAAACTGGGTTGGAAACTGGCTAACAGACAGGAGGCAGAGGTGGTGGTAAATAGAGTGCAGTCTGGGAGAGGGGTGACCAGTGCGGTGCCACAGGGATCGGTCTGGGGCCAGTCCTGTTCAATGTCTTCATTAGTGACATTGCAAAGGACTGAGGGAAAGAGTCTGTTTGTTTGCAGATTACACCAAGATCTGTAACAGAGTGGATAACCCAGAGGGGGTGGAAAAAATGAGGAGGACCTGGGATGCTTGAAAAATGGTCTGAGGACTGGCAACTGAAGTTGAATTCAAAAAGTGCAAATGATGCACCTGGGACGAAGCCCCTGGGAAGCTACAGGATGGGGGAGGGTTGCTGACAGTCACAAAGGAGGAAAGGGACCTGGGGTTCTTATTTCAGATGACCTGAAATGTAAAGCAGAAGTGCTAAGGCAGCTGGGAGGGCCAGTGGCATGCTGGGGTGCATAGGCAGGGGTATCACCAGCAGAAGGAGGAGGTAGTGATGCCATTATATAAAACCATAGTCAGGCCTCACATGAGAACATCATAGAATTTGATGGCAGTTAAGGACCGCTTGGCCCACCTAGTCTGCCCATTTTCCTACCTAACAGATAAGCTGCAGATCCCAGTTAACCAACAGCTTACTTCCTCCTACCCCCACTAGGACTGCCTTATGTCTGTCCCATGCATTCTTGAATTCCCCACTGTACTTGACTCCACAGCCTCCTCAGGGAGGCTGTTCCATGCATCCACAACCCTCTCCATGAAAAAATACTTCCTCACATTACCTCTGAGCCATCCCCCCTCTATCTTCAAATTGTGCCCCCTTGTTCTTGCACATCTCTTTTTCTGAAAGATGCTACCCTCTTGGACTTTGTTGATTCCCTTGAGGTACTTGAAAGTTTCTATCATGTCCCCTCTCTCCCTTCTTTCCTCAAGGGTATACATATTAAGCTCCTTTAGTCTTTCTTCATATGTCTTCTGGTGCAGACCCTGCACCATTTTGGTTGCCCTCCTCTGGACAGCCTCCACTCTGTCTATGTCTTTGTGGAGATGGGGTCTCCAGAACTGCACACAGTACTCCAGGTGGGGTCTCACCAACTGTCTGTACAGAGGGATAACAACTTCCTGTTTTCTACTATTGATGCCTCTCCCTATGCATCCCAGTATCCCCTCAGCCTTCCTTACTGCCTTCTCACATTGCTTGCCCACCTTTAGGTCATCTGATATAATTACCCCCAGGTCCCTTTCCAATTTTACTGTTGTCAGTATCTCACCCCCCATTGTGTACTCTTCCCCTGGGTTTTTGTTTCCCAGGTGCATTACCTTGCACTTCTTTGCATTGAATCTGAGCTGCCATACATTTGACCATTCCTCCAACCTTGCCAAGTACCTTTCATCCTTTCCACTCCATCTTGTGTATCAACCCTGTTGCAGATCTTTGTGTGTCTGCAAAGAGACATACTTTTCCTTCAGTTCCTCTGCAATGTCACTTATAAAAGACATTAAAAGGACCATGCCCAGTACTGAACCCTCAGGTACCCTTAGTAACCTCCTTTCTTCACTGTGGACTTCGCTTACTACTACCTTTTTGTGTCCTGTTGTCTAGCCAATTTTTATCCAGGCTACCACCTTGGGACCCTCTCAAGGCTGGCTAACTTGTGTATTAATCTTTGTGTGACTGTATCAAATGCCTTACTAAAATCTAGGTAGGCCATGTCCACAGACCCTCCCTGGTCTACTACTTTGGTCACCTAGTCAAAGAAATCTATTAGATTCCTCTGACATGACCTTCCCATCATGAATCCATGCTGCCTTGGGTCCTGTGCCCCACTGGCCTCTAGGTACTCAACAATTCTTTCCTTCAGAAGTGATTCCATCATTTTCCCTACCACTGAGGTCAAACTAACTGGTCTGTAACTTCTGGCTTCTGTCCTGCTCCCACTTTTGTGAAGAGGCATCACATCCACCCTCCTCCAGTCCTCAGGTACCACCCCATCCTCCCATGATTTGTTAAAGAGAGTAGTCAGCGTTGTCACTAGTTCTACCCTTAGTTCTTTTAGAATTCTTGGGTGAATCCCATCAGGCCCCATTGCTTTGTCCACCTTCAATTTTATTAGTTCTTTCAGAATCCTTTCTTCTGTAAATGGACTGGTATCAACCCCATCTTCAGAGTGTTTCTTTGTTTGGTTTAGGTACTTCCCTCCTCTTCCTTTGTGAATACTGAGCAGAAGTATTCATTCAGTATCCCTGCTTTTTACTGTCACCTCTGCCCACATTCCTCCCATTTATTAAGCCTCAGTATCCTCCTTTCATCTTTCTTCCTCCCTCATGTACCTATAAAAGGTCTTATCCCCTTCTTAACAGAGTTGACTATCCTTTCCTCGGTTTGGGCCTTTGCTATTCTGACTGCCTTCCCTGCCTCTTTCTGCTTTAACTGATAAAGTTCTCTGTTCTGCTCCTTCTGTGTTTCCTTATACTGTGTGCAGTTCTGGAGGCCGCACCTTCATAAGGACATTAATAGGCTGGAGACGGTCCAGAGAAGGGCGGCTAAGATGGTACACAACTTGCAACACAAGATTTATGAGAAGAGATTAAGGGACCTCAATATGTACTCGTCAGAAGAGAGGAGGGAAAGAGGGGACATGATAGAAACATTCAAGTACCTCAAGGGTATAAACAAGGTGCAGGAGGGAGACATTTCCCAATACAGAAGGAGCGCAAGAATGAGGGGGCATGACATGAAATTGGAAGGTGAGAGGTTAAGAGGGAATGTGAGGAAGTTCTTCTTCACAGAGAGGGTGGTGGATGCATGGAATGGTCTGCCTCAGGAGGTGGTGGGAGCAAGCACTGTGGATGGATTCAAACATGCTTGGGACAGGCATAGGGGAACCACAGAGGTACAGAAGTGGGTGGGTGGAAGCAGTAATCCAGTACAGGGGCTTACAGGTAGACTTGATGGGCCAGGTGGTCTTTATCTGCCGACAATTTATATGTTTCTGTGTTTTAGTGGGAAACAAGCAGGAGAATAAGCAATTCAAACATTGATGACTTTTCAAAACTTTCTGGCTCCTGTTTAAATGTAACCCTAGATGGCGCTATCCCAGGGGCTACCCTGCCTGATTTGCCACTAACAGGTTGAGGGGCCTGGATCCAGTGAGCTGCCCTCCACCCAGAGGTCAGGGTTTACAATAGTTAAACTAATTGGTCACAGCCCTCTGGGACACTGCAACCCCTTTCTTCCCACTAGTGGCCCACACAATATATCAGAATTACCTTCACAGTATACACTTACCCCCAGGTCTGGTTCCGGCACTGGGACCTCCTGTGAAATAAGATACAGTGCAACAATCACAGTACAGTACTTTAACATAAACAAATACCTCAGGCAGTATAACTTTGCTGAAACAAGCAGCTCTGATTTATTTGGGGATATAACAAGGACGGAAATCAGGTTAATTAGCTTATCACTCTACTCATCTACCTATGGCTCTGTGCACAGGCCTATCCCTATCAGTTACTGTCCCTGGGTACCCAAGCCCTAGTGGCTAGTCAAACCGTGGCAGCTGGTAGGGGCCCTTTCACACAGAGAAAGGAGAATTAAACAGTCAGCAGTACAGTAATTCCATTTGGATTTAATGTGGCAATTCAACAGGGGCAACCCTGAATTAGTACTCACGACCTCCAAATAAGATAGGGTCCTTCAATGTCAGCAGGGCTCACTTGAGGTACACAAACCTCTTCACACATTTATATAAAGAAAGCACTATACCAGGCAGGCTGCATCTGTATCGATCGCAATTACTGCACAATACCGGGAGAACACACAGCAGATTCAGTTCCTGACAGACCGAGTGCAATTTTCAGCAATTCCTCCAGTCTTCTACAGGGTGAGCCTGGTTTCTACTCTTCAGATATCCTTTGATTCTCTTCACAGGCCAGTTCAGTCCTAACAAGCTGTTACACAAGCTGCAGACCGGAACTCTGGGCCTTACACACGTTTTTTGACTAAAACTGCACACTGAAAAAGCACAGGGCTCCTTCCTTCTTCACTGCCAAAGCTCAACTGAAACTCCAACCGACAAAACCGGGCACTTCCTTTGAGTTCCTCCCAGTTCTTGACTGGATTGGCTGTCACTCACAATAGACTGCTGCTGTTGGTCCAAAAAGGCGCTGAAGTCTAAACTACATCTCCCAAGTCACTGCCCATACAATCCTCTTGTGGCTGGCTCAGATTATGAGTCAAGTTCTGATTGTCCAAGGCACCATTTTAGAGCTAGCTTACCCCACACTGATTGGTCCAGTTCAGCAGTTCAAAACCAGAATGGGGAACTAGGCAGACACTGTTCTGACTGCAAAAGCAGGTTAGACAAACTGTAATTTCATTATTACTGTAAATGATTTCTGGCAAACAGTTACATCTTTCAGATAGGTTCCCTTTGCACTCCTAGTGACTGCAAAATGGAGTGAATTGGCAGCAGCTTGAGTGGTACTCAATCAAAACACACAGTCCCCCATACAAACTAATTTATGTCTGCAAGCAGACAGCTCTTAAAGAACAGTACCAGGGTTCTAAAACACTCACTGATAAATGGCTTAAAGCCAAACAACCATTCAGGCTTGGAGCATTCAAGCAAGCTCCTGAAGTTTTTGGGAACTCCTCATTTGCAGGGGGGTTACATAAACTTAAGCAATGGCCTTCACATCGGGCCTCCTGATAAGCCACAAAACCCAGAAACTGCTGGCATTCCCCTTGTGGATGGCCCAGTGCCCGTTGTAGGTATATATCATCTGGCAAAGGTGATTTGACTGTCCTTAATTGGGTTACAAAGTTAGACCGAGTAGATGTTACAGTCACCAAATGGAACACTTGAAACATGTCTAAGAAAAAGAGAATAAATATGATTAATACTTTTCTCTTGCCTCTTTTCTTGTTTCTCAGTTTTGTTTTTCCCCCTCCTGTTTCTCTCCAGCCCCATTTATGTAGCAGGTTCTTTAGAGCACTATGAGGCAGCCGACTTAACCCCATAGAAAGGTTACATCTTTACTGACCCATAAAGGAGGGTAGCTTTGGGTTGACAAATCCTGTTGTATTTTATCTTTTCCACATTTATTTTTTTAAATACCAGACCTTTAATTAAGAAAATACCATATAAGGTCCATTATTTTTCTTCCTGTTGTGGGCACTTCCTCAGTAAATGGACAGAAAACACCTTAAAGGTGGTTAGAGACCCCAGCAAGAAAATACTGAGCCATGTACTGGAATGTCCTAGAAGAACTGTGACATGGAATATGATGTAATCTCAAGAACAGAGGGACGACACTAGGAAACAAGCTTATGCTACCACTATGTCAAACAATTTCTCTTCTGACCCAGTTACTGAACCAGTTCCACATGTCCCAAACTTAGTTATCACTCAGCAACTTAGATGACCAAAACCCAGAGAAAATGTGGAATGTTATTTAGTTAGGAGTCAATGGTCAACTCAATGGCAGGATTAATAAGAAACATAACTGAAAGAATGTGCTCTTGACCCACGTGGGCTAACACAGAAGAGACTAAGGATCACTTGTCCTTTTCATGGACATCCTCGACTCCCCACTGGGGGCATTCCTCAAGCAACTAGTCAGTGAACCCGCTCATGATGGGGCAATACTGCATCTGGTACTCACTAACAGGGATAGTGTTGCAGATGTCAAGGTGGGAGGCCACCTGGGGACCAGCAGTCACCGCACAGCATGGTTCAATATAAGAATAGCTGCAGAATCCAACCACACAAGAGTGAGGGTCCTGGACTTCAGGAGGGGCAGACTTTACAAAGATGGGTGAATACCTCAGAGATGACTTAGCAGAGGGTATGACCTGGGTGGGGTGGAGGAACAGTAGGCAAAGCTAAAAAGGGCCATAGTGAAGGTAACAATGCTCTGCAGCAAGTGATCGAAAGCAAGAGGAAAGAGAGACTGCTATGGTTCTCGAAAGAAAAGCTAAAAGCTTAAAGGGTAGCATTCAGAAGGTATAAGGAGTCACAGAGTGAGGAGGTTAGGGAGGTGTATCTGGGGAAACAGAAGGAAGCAGGGAGAGTAGTGAGGAGCGTGAAGGCCCAAACTGAAGAGAAAATAGCCCAGGCGGGGTATGTAAGCAAAAAGGAAGACCAAGGAATTGTAAGATTAACAAGCATTTGTCAATGCCGAATGTTTGCTTGGTGGTATTGGCGTTGGTTGTTCAGGAGTTAGAGAGATGCACTGCAGTTTGTCCTTCTTAGCTAGTTGGTCCTCCATCTCTTACCAAATATGTGCCTTCCCCCCTATACTAGCTATACAGACATCTATCTGACCCACAGCGTGCAGTGCACATGACTTAGTGAGCAGGGATATGAACAGTTTCTGTCTCTAATGACACCAGGCAGACTGATTGATCAGTGTGCCAAGTGTAAACAATCAGTTACCGATCCCACAGTGAAACCTTTACAGCGAACACGTCGATGCTGACAACACCGACAGTTTGTTGTAAAGTCCGCCCGGAACCCTGGCACTCTTTCCCCCGGTCCTGCAACCCTCCTTTAATGAACTCTGACTTGGAGTTAATTATCCCTAAGTCCGAGGTGCGGGGCGCTTGAAACCCACAGCATGGGGGGTTGGGGGGGCAAAGTCCCTGATCAACAGAAACAGTTCTCTGATGGATTTATGTCGACTGAAAATTCGTGGTCGACATAAATCCATCACTGTAGGGTCAGCGTCAGGAAGATGTAGAGCCATGAACAATGATGCAAACTGTTTCTCCCTCCCCTGGTCATGTGCTGCAGGCTAGAAGTCACATGACTGTATAACTAGCATAATGTAAGGTGCTGTGCAGTTTAGTGAGAAGGGACTAACTAACTTGCCTAGATTTTTGACTGTTTCACCCCTCCCCCAAAATTACAAATCAGGAGTAAGAAGGGGGGCTCACTTGTTATAAATTGCCCTTTGGTGCCAGGGGAAGGGTACAGAGTGGGATGGAAACTAAAGATGGTGTTGGATCTTGGTAAAGTGACAGATGTCCAGCAAGTTTTTGTTATTTTTTTGCCATTAAATATACTTTACTAATTTTCTTATATGGCTTTACAGCAGAAACAATTGTAACCCCCTTGTTCCCAGGGGTTACTAGAATCCCATTAGAACCGGTGGCAGGCAGGGATAGGCAGCTTGTGAAATGCCAGGTAAATGGATTTCACAGTGTTACACTCTGTTTTTCAGTGTCAGCTGAGCTGGAGTGATGATGTAATCTTAGAGCTCTCCAGCTGCATAAGCCACACTTGTCTAGCTGCAAGGGAGATAGCTTTAGAATGTTGAGTCAGTCCTGGGTAGGAGTTCCAGGAGGAGGCTGCAGCTTGCTGTGCAGCTCTTCAGACAGCTCTGATAGAGAGCTACCAATGTGTGTTGGGTAATTTGTTCTTACCCTAGAAGAAGAACATAGAAGACAGAGATTGAAGTGGTGGAAACCATTCCAAGCGGGTTTTCCTTTGCCCCATCCCAGGAGGGAGGGGGGTGATCTTCAGGGTTCAGGGGCAATCCCCTCAATCCAGTTTGTCTGGTGAAGCTGCCTGTGACAACTTCAAAAACTGAGAGTACTTATGTGTTCAGCCCAGGAGGGGCACCTGCATTCCTTGGTGAAGTTTCTCTGACAAAGGGACCCTGTCACCTAGACTGTGTTTGTTTCTGTTTTTAAAAGTGTTTGTCTACGTTGGAGTCTAGAGAGAGAGACTGTCCAAATACAGAATTTTCAGTAATGTAGTATATTAAGTGTGAAAAACATTTCAAGATAGCATCTACAAGTTTTCTGTGAGGGTGTTATTAACCAGATGAATGGCCAAGTATAAACTTGGAAGCAAAAGTGGAGACCCCATCTGGAGTAACCAGTTTACCTCTCCAGGTTCAGTTTGGGCACCAGTTCAATTTTCATTCAGTGCATTTGACCAGTGCCTGATGGAAATAGTTACCCAGACATGGGTTGGATTTTTTGTGGAGCCTAGTTGTGCTCTTTGGGTGGTCATGTGTGCCACTAGTATTCCTCATGAAATATGGGAAAGTGTCCTAATACTGGCCATGTGTGCCTAGTCGAGAGGAAATGTACCAACTCTGGCTGCGTGTGCCAATTTCCATTTCAGAACCAGAGAGTTCACTGTGTAATTCAGAACCAGAGAGTTCGCTGTGTGTGTTCTTTAAGCCTATGCTAAATAGAATTCAAGAATGTCCAGTACCTCAGTAATCTGCAATAACAGTATGTGTAGCCCTGTGAGAGTCCATCTTCGCTTTGTGATTATTCCTATTTTGTTACATGAATAAAAGCCACACTCTAGAATCCCAACCTGGTTTGGACAGTACTGTTATTGCTTCCACTGTGTCTGGATTTACTTGGGTGTCCCTGTCCAGAAGTGCAAACCTAGCATAATTGTGTGCAAACATTTTCTCCCAGGGACCTAGGTTGATGGCCATGGTAAATGGTCCCACCAGGTGTGTGCCAGGTAGTTGCCACACTTGGTTTGTCTGTCTGTGTATGGCAGGCTCAAAAGGAAATGTACTGTAAACTGTTGTGTAAATCCCCCATCCCTCTCTTGGGAGCCATGCATAGCTCTCAACTGCTATGAATTCCGCACAGCGCTATGATTTTCACCCTCAAATTTACCCTTGCTCTGCATAGGTTTTCTGTTGTTCCTCATAATGTAGTGCCATTTCTGAACACACAAACTATTAAATCATTGAACTAAGTTGATAGAAACATTCCTTATCACTGACTATATGGGATCCACTATCTGTAGAGATAATATTGTTTAAAATAAGAAAGTGCTACACATTATAGCCCTTTGCTATGATTTTGGAAGGGCAGTGCTGTGATTTTTAATGCTGAGAGGTTGAGAGGTGTGGCGCCATGTGGTGAGAGGAGCAGCCCTGCAAGTTAAACAACGGGGCCGGTGGGGGGTGGTTGCACAATTACATAAAAGCATAAAAAATCTACTTAGTAACAAGGATGTCTTGTATACACAATACTTTTGAGAATAAGTATCTTGTAAACCAGCAAGTTTTTTTTAAAACAGTCTATAAGGTCCTATACACACCTGGACTTTTTAACCATTCTAACTCTGTTGAAACAGTTCAAAAGATTTGCATCCAGACTATAGTACTACAACATAAACTGTCCAACGATTCAACCCTACTCAGGTGTAAGGTAGAGCACAGTTTTAGATCCACACAGTTAACTTGATCCATGTTAACAGCGGTGCGGATGTGATCTGTGTTGTCACATGGGTGAAAGCACTGCCCTGCATCGTAAATCAGTTTTATGGCTGTTCCTTATGCCCCCAAAAAGCAAGTCCTACATTCACAATAGTCTACTGATGCCAATTTGGATTTTTGTCCCAAAATTCACATCCACAGTCAACTGTGAATATCCCGCCATGCGCTGCAGTACCCATCATGCTTTGTGCTGGTGCCACCAACATGCCCAGGAACTTGCTTGGGTTAGCACGGTATCAGAGTGCAGTGTGGATCTCTAGCAACCATATTTGAGCCCTGTTCAGAAACATTTTCAATAACGAGATTGAAAACTATGAACAGTGTGTACAGGGCCTAAGAAGAGGGGTGGAGGGCAGAGATGACTGGGTGTGGAGGGAGGTCTTGGGAAAAGCCCTGGCCAACTGGAGAGGACCAGATAGCTTCTAGATTTTTTTTTACTTTTTGAAGTATTCAGGATATGATCTCTGATGCCCTCTGAGTTGTACAAAATACTTGGTGCTTGGTTCTGAGTATCAAACACCCTTTTACTCATTTGTATTTAGGAATAAATATTGGATATTCACACACCCCTGGAGCAGGTGCAATGACTGGAGCATGCTCAGTAGGGCATCGTGGCACAGGCAAATGTCAACCATGCCCATATCCATCGCTACATTACCGAAATGTACAAATATTTCAAATGGCTTTCTGTCACCTTAGGTGTTGGGTGTAGACAGCAGCAGCATCATAACTTACTGGGGTTCCCCGGGCTCCACGTAGAAAAGTCAGCAAATCCTTTCCCTCCATCAGTTCCAACAGCAGAAACTGGGGCTCATTCTGTAGACAGACTCCGAGCAGCTTGATAATGTGGGGATGATCAAAGTGACTAAATACAAAGCAAATAAATGAAAATGAAATTACCATCTGAAACCACTAAGCAGTCTTTCTATACTGTGACACAGTGGTACCGTTCATTTGATTGGCACCTGTTTAAACTCCTAGCTGTCTTACAAAATGCCAGCAGCACTATCATAAAACAATAAATGGCAATTAATGAAAACTAATATATATGGGTTCAATGGAACATCAGGCTCCTTATGTTGGAATGCTATGGCAACACTGGGGTATGACTGGTATGTTTGTTAGGTTTGGAATGATGGTTTCCTAAGGAAAGTAGGTACTGAGGTAGTCTGGAAGGCAGGTAGTATGTACAATGCTTGTGCAACATAGATTGTAGAAGTGACTGCGACTGCTCTCAGATCCCAAAGCATGGTGCTCACAGCGACTAGTACTCAGTATGAAAATAACAAAAGAGCTGGCCACCTGTGTGACCAGCCCAGAAATAGTCTAAGACAAGGCTTGTGTGTTACGTTATACTTTATTATTCACTCAGTTAAAAAGTGATCAAATGCAGCCCAATGTTTTGCACCACCACAACCATTTTTGGAAGCACAAAATGGTGTTTGTGTGAGACATAGAAACATAGACAATGATGGCAGATAAAGACCACTTGGCCCACCCAGTCTGCCCATTTCCCTGCCTATTGGATAAGCTGCAGATCCTAGTTAACCAACATACTACTTCCTCCTACCCCCCACTATAATTGCCTTATGTCTGTCCCATGCATTCTTGAATTCCCCCACTGTTTTTGACCCCACAACCTCGTTAGGAAGGTCGTTCCATACGTCGTCCACTCTCTCCATGAAAAAATACTTCTTCACGTTGCCCCTGAGCCGTCCCCCCTCTATCTTCAAATTGTACCCCTTTGTTCTTGCACATCTCTTTTTCAGAAAGATGCTACCCTCTTGGACTTTGTTGATTCCCTTGAGGTACTTTAAAGTTTCTATCATGTCCCCCCTCTCCCTCCTTTTCTCGAGGGTATACATATTAAGCTCCTTTAGTCTCTCTTCATATGGCTTCTGGTGCAGACCCTGCACCATTTTAGTTGCCCCTGGACTGCCTTCATCCTGTCTATGTCCTTGCAGAGATGGGGTCTCCAGAACTGCACACAGTACTCCAGATGGGGTCTCACCAACTGTCTGTGCAGAGGGATAACAACTTCCTGTTTTCTACTGGTGATGCCTCTCCCTGTGCATCCCAGTATCTCCCCAACCCTCCTTATTTCCTTCTCACTGCTTGCCTACCTTTGGGTCATCTGATATGACTACCCCAGGTCCCTTTCCATTTTTATTGTTGTTAGTCCACCCCATTGTGTACTCTTCCCTTGGGTTTTGTTTCCCAGGTGCATTACTCTGCACTTCTTTGCACTGAATCTAAGCTGCCATACATATCATTTCTCCAACCTTGCCAAGTCATTATCATCATCATAACTTTATTTTTAAAAAGCGCCCTTTCAGAGCTCAGGGCACCCTTACAGTTAAAATACAAAATACATATACACATAAACATTCATTCACTACTTCAGTTAAAATCATTACATACCCTTACAGTTCTTATGCGTGACCATCTAGTAAGAGACCTTTCATGTTAAGGCCCAAAGAAGGCTTAATTAAATAGGTGTGTTTTTAGGGATGCTTTAAAACCCTCCACGGTCAGGCTGTCTCGTACCCATCTCATCCTTTTCCACCCCTTGTATCAGCCCTGTTGTAGATCTTTGTGTTGTCTGCAAAGAGGCATACTTTTCCTTCCAGTCCTTCCACAATGTCACCTATAAAGACATTAAAGAGGACCGGTCCCAGTACTGAACCCTGCGGTTCCCTGCTAGTAACCCCACTTTCTTCAGAGTGGACTCGTTTACTGTTACCCACTGCGTCCTGTTGTCCAGCCCATTTTTTACCCAGGTTACCACCCTTGGACCCACTTTCTGGCTGGCTAACTTGTTTATTAATCTTTTGTGTGGGATTATGTCAAATGCCTTGCTAAAGTCGGCCATGTCCACAGCCCCTTCCTGGTCTACTACTTTGGTTACCCAGTCAAAGAAATCTATTAGATTCATCTGACATGACCTTCCCACTGTGAATCCATGCTGCCTTGGGTCCTGTGCCCCACTGGCCTCTAGGTATTCAACAGTTCTTTCTTTCAAAAGTGATTCCATCATTTTCCCTACTGCTGAGGTCAAACTAACAGATCTGCAGTTTTCTTACCTCTGCCTTACTCCCACTTTTGTGAAGTGGAATCACATCTGCCCCCCCAACAGTCCTCAGGTACCACACCATCCTCCCATGATTTGTTAAAAAGGATAGTCAGTGGTGTCACTAGTTCTCCCCTTAGTTCTTTTAGAATTCTAGATTGAATCCCATCAGGTCCCATTGCTTTGTCCACCTTCAGTTTTAGGAGTTCTTTCAGGACCCTTTCTTCTGTGAATGGACTGATATTGACTCTTTTATTCAAAGTGCTTCTATTGTTTGGTTTGGGTTCCTTCACCTCCTTGGGGAGAGGTTGTGGGATGACATATGGACCAGACTCCGAACTTTAGGTTTAACACACAATCTCTGTGTGATGTTTATTCAAAATACAGGAAATAAGCTTCTGCAATGCCATATTCCTTCTTCAGTACATCAGTTTGCAGCAACAGACTATGACTGTCCTTTCTCTGCACTTACCCAGCACCTACTGACACTGATCTCCGATCTAACTTAGTAGTTGAGATTCAGCCTCCACCCCTATGCGGGCCTTGTTTGCTTGGGTGGTGGGGGCTCAAATATAAAAAAAACAAAAAAACTAAAGACAAAGAACCTCAGTGCAGAAGCACTTAAGCGTGGGTTACCCCAAAGGATATTGACAATAAACCAAGTTTCAAAGAAACACAACAGCACACATACTCCCAAAATACAAAGCATCATGGGATATATGCAAAACACCATGACATTTTAGACTGGCTCAGTTTACAGCAATTTACATGCATTTTAAATAGCACAACTCACATAATTTCTATAATATACAGTCACCTGATACTTTTTACCTCTATCAAAAACACTTAGTGCCATGGTATTTTCAACATATACAGGTTTCATAAACATAAAGTATATACATCAAGGTATTTTATGACATAGTGCTATTGCATACTAAATCCAACAGTGAGGAACACAGCCTGTTTTACATCAGTTCAGAGGTCACCACAATAACCTCCCTGTATGAGGACCTGAGAGGGAAAAGGAAAATTAAAGAGGACACTATAGCATAGTCAAGAAAGGGAAGAGGTGTCCATAGGTGGCCAGCCTTATAGACTAGAAATTGTAAAGGATAGATCAGGCTAAGAAATAGAAGAACTGTTGCAACAGGTTTAAGAAAAGGTCGGTTCTCAAGACTGGCAGGTGCTCCCTGTCACATATCCCCCACTTTAAGGGGGAAGCAGTTATTGCAGACTGCTTGCCAAGTTCCTGTCCCAGGAAGGGATGGAGCTTCCACCCATCCATCTTCAGAAGCTCTGTCTGAGGGTCCCTATTAACAATAAACATTCCATCATAAACCTGGTGGATACCATCATTCTTTACCCTGAGGCATTAATGCATTTCTCAACAGAGACTAACGGTACCAGTCTCTGTACTGTCTCATGTTAGGGAAAGTCCATCATATTTCTTAACCAAAAATCTGGATGGCTGTAAAGTCCAGTACCATAGAAAGCCTTTCTCTGGGGTGAGTAATTACCTGCTCCAATCCCACCCAACATGTCAGTTTTAAGCAGGGGCCCAGTCCTAGGTTCAATCCCTCTACATAAACCCACTATGTCTGTTGATTCATTCATTTCACTTGCTACTGATACAGACACCTGAGGGTAGACACTCTAGGTGTTTTCCCAACACAGGTCCCTATGCATTTTCCACCCACCTCCTCCTTTGTAGGTTTTTCATCAAAAAAATAAAACACATGTACCATCTCCTTGATCTTAACATATTGTAACATTTTGGCAATATTAGCATCTCTAGCCTGCAGAATGCCCCAGTCAATACTGTTAATAGATTTTGCTGCATTAATACAAGAAAAAGTCCCATCAGCCTCATAGGCTTCTTCTTGCTTGGAGTCTTCAACCCCAGCACAACATCACTAGACACAATCTTACCTGTGGTCTCACATTCAAGTTCCATACTTGCATCCCCAACCTTCAACAGGTAACATCCTGGGAACACAGAAAATAAAGGGTACCCTGCTCAGTCAGGGCATCCTCCTCAAAGTGAGTCCATGAAAAATCCTCCTCCGACTCTTTATCCAAACTCTCCAGCAGGAACCTCTCGAGCACCTGGCACCAGTATTCTGCCTCTCTGTGTAGTCAGTCTGCCTCCAGCCATTGCCCACTCATCCAGTGGATCATCCTCATCAGGGTCTCCACCTCCGGGGTGTTGTCTCTCACACCTCCAGTCTGCCTCAACCTGCATCTCTTCATTGTCTTCTTTAGGCTTGGTCTTCCTCCAAGCTCCCAGGTCCAGTCCGGCAGCAGCTTCTCTTGGTCTGTCAGCCATGGTTCTGGTTAGAACTCCACGGACTTTCTTCTCTGGGTTCTCCTCTGGCAACTCCTGTTGCATCGGTCCACCTAGGATATCTGGGCAATATTCACCAGAAAATGTCCCTCTTCGGCCAGTCCAAATGCTTCCAGCAAGTTATCCCACTTCTCACACCAAGTCTGTGGAGGGGTTGTGGGATAACAGATAGACCAGACACCAAACTTCAGGTTCAACACACAATCTCTGTGTTATGTTTACTCAGAATACAGGAACTAAGCTTCTACAATACCATATTCCTTCTTCAGTACATCAGTTTACAGCAACAAACTATGAATGTCCTTTCTCTGCACTTAGCCAGTACCTACTGACTCTGATCTAACTTAGCAGTTGAGATTCAGCCTCCACCCCTATGCAGGCCTTGTTTGCTTGGGTAGTGGGGGCTCAAATAAAAAAAAAAACTAAAGATAAAGAACCTCAGTGCAGAAGCATTGAAACATGGGTTACCCCAAAGGGCATTGACAATAAGCCAAGTTTCAAAAAAACACAACACACATACTCCCAAATGCAAAGCTTCATGGAATACATGCAACTCACCATGACATGTTAGACTGGCTCACTTTACAGCAATTTACATGCATTTTAAATAGCACAACTTACTTAATTTCTATAATATACAGTCACCTAGTACTTTTTACCATTATCAAAAACCCCTAGTGCCATGGTATTTTCAACATTTCCAGGTTTCATAAACATAAGGTACTGTATATACATTGCATACTAAATCCAACACTGAGGAACATAGCCTGTTGTTTTACATCAGCTTGGAGGTCATCACAATAACCTCCCTATACAAGGACCTGAGAGGGAAAAGGAAAATTAAAGAGGACACTATAGCATAGTCAAGAAAGGGAAGGGGGTGCCCATAGGTGGCCAACCATATAGACTAGAAATTGTAAAGGATAGATCAGGCTAAGAAATAGAAGAACTGTTGCAACGGGTTTAAGAAAGGTTGGTCTTCAAGAGTGGCAGGAGCTCCCTGTCACACTCCTCTTCTTTTTTGAATACTGAGCAGAAGTATTCGTTCAGTATCCCTGCTTTTTTACTGTCACCCTCTGCCCACCCTGCGTCCTCTTTATTAAGCCTCACTATCCCTCCCTTGGTCTTTCTTCACTCCCTAATGTACCTATGAAATGTGTTATCCCCCTTCTTAACTGAGTTGGCTATCTTTTCCTCAGTTTGTGACTTTCCTATTTTGACTGCCTTCCCTGCTTCCTTCTGATTTAACTGGTATAGTTCTTTGTCCTGCTCCCTCTGTGTTCTTTATACTTCCTGAATGCTATCTTTTTCTCCCTAACCTTCTCCACCATCTCTTTTGAGAACCATAGTGTTTTTTTCCTTCATTTTGTTTTGTTTACTGTATTTGCTTCACACAAAGGCTTGTTGCCTCTGTGATGGCAGTTTTGATTTTTCCCCATTGTTCCTCCACCCCCTCCTTCTTGCCTGTTTGCTAGTGCTTTTTTGAGGCACTCTCCCATTTTGCCAAAGTCAGCCCTCCTAAGGACCAGTACCCTCACTTTTGTATGCCTTGACTCTACAGCGGTGTTTATCATGAACCACACAGTTTGGCAGTCACTTGTTTCCAGATGGCTATCCACTTCTAAATCTGAGATTCTCTCTCCGTCCCTGTTTGAGAGTACCAGGTCTAAGACTGCTCCCTCCTCAGTGGGTTACAACACTTGCTGTCTGAGGCATGTCCCCTGTAGGGCATTGAGAATGACCCTGCTCTTGGATGTGGCTGCAGCAATGGTGCTTCAGTTAACATTTGGCATATTCAGGTCCCCCATCAACAATATCTCCCCTTTTTCTGCCATTCTAAGAATGCCTTCTATCATTTCCTTGTCCATTTCCTCCCCCTGAAATGGAGGTCTGTACACAACCCCCATGCGGATTGTGGTGCCATTTCTGTCTCCAGGTTGACCCACAGTGCCTCCTCTCTCCCTGTTTATCCTTTGTTCTATTGTTTGATCCCTCCCTTATGTAGAGAACTACTCCTCCTCTTTTACCCTCCCTGTCCCTCCTTTAGATTGTGTACCCAGGTATTTTGACATCCCAGTCATGGTTCTCTGTGTGTTCCATATTTCTGTGACTGCCACCATATCCAGGGCTCTGAACATCTGTACAATAAATACTGTAAGTAAATCGATCATAAATAACATCAAACTATAATCTGAACTGTGGTTACATTTTTTAAAGTTCACTTGGTATTGGCGTTGGGCCAATATACATATAAGCCATGTCTTAGACTATTTTGGGGTTGGTACACAGGTGCCCAGCTCTCTTGTTACTTTCAACATTGACGGCAACCTTTGGTAGTCATATCTCAACCTCTTGTCTCACAAATCAGGGACAAGGCTTAAAAAATCTGGGACAAAGACCCAAAATCAGGGACACATCTTAATCATTTGGTAATATTTACTCAGAAAGCTGATAGATTAAGGGGATTAGCGTAAAATGCATTTTCTGAAGATGAACAAGTCATTAACCTTGATGTTTTACCTACTTTTGTACTTATAATCTCCACTGTGCAGCCACAAAAACACACGTTTTACGAGGGACAGAGGAACACTTTAAGGCAAACCAGGGACATCCTTGAAAATCAGGGACAGTTGAGAGGTATGCTGGTATGCTCTCTCTGGCCCTGCTACAGGGGCTATCACCCTTTCAGGTTGCCATTAGGGATGCTTAGAGTCTGTTGAATCTGATTCAGTTTTTGGATTTATGATTTTAAGATTTTCCAAATCCTAATCGGATTCCATTTCAAATTCTAAAAGGACATAAAAAATGGAATCAGATTCAGATTTGAAATTCTAACTCCAGTCCAAAAATCCTAAATCTGAAAATCAGGTCGTAATCTGACAAATCCGATTCCATTCGTCAGACTCCGAGCAACCCCAGTTGCCATGAAGACTCAGGGATCCTAGGGTCAACACTGAAACCAAGACCTTGAGGGTCCCTTTCTGAGCCAAATCCTTGAGGTGCAGGGCCCAGAGTAGATGGCCCTTGAGAGGCTGGGGTTGAATAGGGTAGAAAGCTGATGTCAGAAGGAATGCAATGAAGGGCAAAGCCTGGGGATGTATGTGCATGAGCAGGTGAATGTCCAAGTAAGGAAGTATGATGATTGCGAATGATGATAAGGGCAAATGCCTTGGAAGTAAATTGATACGTCTGTCATCCGACAACAAGACTGGTCTTACATTGAAACCACACCTGATATTGACTCTGCTCTACAATACTTCATTGAACGTTTCAATGAAGCCTGTGACATCCACGCCCTTTTTAGGACATGTAGGATCAGGGAACTTGAAAATCCCTGGATCTCTTTTAGCCTTCTGGCTCAAACGAAAGATTGCGACCACCTCTGGCAGTCAACCTGACATTCAGGCCTATAAGATGGCCAGGAACGGATGTACTAAGGCTATCCGTGAGTACAAAGCACATTACTATAAGGACATCCTTGCCAAGACCTGGGCTGATGGGAAAAAATTCTGGGAAAACCCCTCGGAAATCACTGGGAAAGCATCCAAACAGGCTCCAACTATGTTAAATGTTGATGGGTCTATCACCCATGACCCCGTGTTAATTGCCAACACATTTAATTCATCCTTCACAGACCTTAGCCAAACTCTGCCCCCAAATTTCTTTGAACCATCCAGCACAGCTCCTAAGTTCACCATATCAGAAGAGGCCTCTACCCACCCATGTTTATACTTCAAAGCTATCTCGGAAAGCGAGATCAAGACCTACCTATGTAAAGTTCTAGGAGGAATTAGGACAAGCAGTGATTTCCTAGACCTAAAACTTCTTACCCTAACTCTAGATGAAGTCCTATCCCTGCTCACCAAGCTTCTCAATCGCTCCCTCATACTTTCACAATTCCCCCAGATCTGGAAATCTGCTCTGGTTACATCAGTTTTTAAGAGTGGGGACACATTACTACCTGGGAATTATAGGCCAATATCTATTCTTCCCCCACTGTCCAAAGCACTTGAAAGGATTGTTGCTGACCAGCTTGTGGAGTACCTGGAAAAATACAACCTACAATGTGTCCAACAACATGGTTTTCGGAAAGGGCACAGCACATCTACAGCCCTACTGGAATTCACAGGTTTCATTCACCATACTCTTGATCAGGGTCAACTTGTTGGTGCAACCCTTATTGACCTGTCTAAAGCATTTGACACAGTTGATCACCATTTGCTGATACATCAACTTGCTGGGCTTTGTATATCTTCAGAGGCCCTAAAGTGGTTCACCAGCTATCTAGCAAACCGCACACAGCAGGTAAGAATAGGGTCTGCCCTTTCTGCTAAACTGCCTATCTGCTCTGGGGTTCCACAAGGATCGATACTGGGACCCCTTCTATTTAGCACCTTCCTCAATAATCTTCCGGCATCCTGTTCCGTACCAGTACTCCTCTACGTGGATGATGCAGCCATTTTCTCAGACTGCTGACCCTGCCCTCCTTCAGGCCCAACTTCAGAAAAGTTTTACTGAAGCTGAGTCTTGGTTCATCTCTCATAAGTTAGTGCTCAACTGCAAAAAAACTAAGATCATGCTCTTCTATGGTACCCACAGCAAGCACAAAGCCAAACAATTGGTGATTAAAAACAGTGCGGGTGTTATCCTTGATTTGACTCAATCTTTTAAATACCTAGGGGTTACTCTGGATAGTACGCTCTCCTACTCCAACCATGTTGATAATGTTGCCAAGGTAGTTAACATTCGCCTAGGCCTTCTACACAGGCATAAACACTGCCTTACTACCGAAGCCCTCAGATTGGCTATCCAAAGTTCAATTGTGTCTATTATGACTATGGTTTGGTCATTTATGGTTCCGCCACAGACACAACCCTACGTTGGCTCACCACAGCTCTGAATAAGGCAGCATGCCATCTACTAACTGGTGCAGTGTATTGTACTCACACTTGTGACCTATACAAACAAGCAAACTGGCTTCAACTTCAGTCTCACATTGAATATCAAGCCTGCCTTTTGGTTAAGAAGGCAGATCTTGGTCTCCTACCACCAGGTTTTCTTCAGCCTTCCAGTCCCTTCCGGGGCACTCGGAGCACACGAAGTTCTGTGAGCCAAACTTTTACTGTCCCTCGCTGTCGAACCTCACTCCAACAGGGATCCATTGCAGTTAGAGCTACTAATTTATTTAATTCCCTTCCTCCTGAGATTGCAACGACTGCAACCTTGGGACCATTTAAGTGGAAGCTGCATCAATTCCTAGTTTCCAGGGCATCTTGTGACTGCTATACCTAATCTCTGCTGACAGCTAAATGCACTGGGACCTCCCTCTTTTACCATTTGCCCCTGTATAGCCCTATGCTACTGCTACGCTATTCCACTCCCCAGCACTTCCTCCCTTATCCCTTTCCCATTCCTGCCCTCTTTTCATCCTACCTCATCCTCTCCTTCCTTTACCCCTCCACTCCCACTTCTCCCCTCTCTCCTCTGTTTCCTCACCTTGTTCCCTCCCTCTACCCCCCGCCCCGTGGGTCTTTCCTGCTCAAGCTTCATTGTGGAATCTCCCTCCTTGCTCTTATTTTGCTCCTTCTACCCCCCAGTTCACCCTCTGTATTTTCTCTCCTGTAAGCTCTTTCACCCCTCTTCAGACAAGGCCACTGGCTGCACTTGACACAATATTTATCTTGCCATATTGTTCTTTTGTTTATGTAATTACTTTCATCATGTTGTACTACTTACTGAAACCATTGTAATTTGCTATTTTTGTGGCTTGACGTGGAACCTCTGTAAAAGAGCCCTTGGCTCAACGGTCTTTAAAATGTGTTAAATTAATAAATAAATAAGGAGGGCACAGCCTGCTACAAGTGTTGAGCCTCAAGGAGAGCACCTGTACAACAGCCTGATCAGGTCAGCAGACCCCAAGGAAAGGGCCTGTACAACAGCCTGGCTAGGCTAGCTGACATATTAGAAGGGTAAATTAGCAGACTCAGGGCTCAATCCAGGCAGAATTTCCAAAAACACAGAAAGCAGCACACAGCCACAGCAGCAGTGGACAGCCAGGAATCAGGAGTCAGGGGCGGAGGGGGGGGAAGGGCAGCAGGCAGGGAGATGGATGGAGAAGAAAGCAGCATGGGGGCATAGTGATAGGGAGCAGGAACATAGGAAACATGAACAAAATCACAGGAAGGCAACACAGGATACTGGGACTGGGAATCCGGCAGCAGTGATGCATTTAGACTGGATTTGTCTGTCCATACAATAAATGCTTTTGCAGCTAAATTCTGGTGTCAGTCCATCATTAAGGCTGGATTCCCGGTCCTGGTACCTGTGCTGCCTTTCGTGATTTTGTTGTGGCTTCCCACCATTGGCTAGCTGTGGTAAGAAGGAGCTAGGACTTTGTCAGTCACAATTGTTAGTGCGCACTGGAAGCAAGAGTCAGGAAGAGAATGCAAGGCAGCAAACGGGGAGGCCACAAAGCCAAAGGAAGCAATGACAGACCAGTTGGGCAGACAGCCAAGTGTAGAAGCACAATATAGGGAAGTAATCACATAAGTAACTGGCAGGACAGGAATGGCATAGTGTTATTTCTTAGGTCGATGAAGGCATCTGGCATTGCCTCGTGCCTCTCCAAGTAGTGACAGCATCTCATGATGTGCCACACCCTTTTGAGTATTATTGCTTAAATGGCACCTCTGATTTACCCTGAATTCTTTAGGCCTTATACTTATCTATACTGAATTTAATTTACCAACTGTTTTTACTTGCTGAAAATCTTTTTGTAAACTGAAATTAACAACAGATGTTTCTGGAAAATGCCAGGATAGCACAGGGTGCAAGCTTACCTCATTAAAAATGCCTCCTTCAGGAACTCTGACTTTTCCAGATCTGTGGCACCTTTTCTTAGAGTCTGGGGAGAAAGCAGAGCTCCGTTTAGTAATTGTTACCATCTCACAGGCCTGTGACACTTTTTTAAATGTGGGACTGCAGTGATATTAACAAGAAAATGACATGCTGCTTGTATTCACTGCCTTCACAGGGATGCATGGCAGTGCCGCCTATTGATTATGATGGTATTGTGCCAGGAACCAGGAGATCTAGGTTCAAATCCCACCACTGACTCAGTCTTACTGTGAGCAAATAATTTGACCTCCTAATGCTTCAGTCCCTTGCGGCTGCATCAAAAAATTCACCAGTTAAGCAGCTTGTGTAGTAAAATACACCACATGTATGGCGAATTGCATTGTGAAGATTTTGCAAATGCTAAGCATAACATATATTGGCAAAATTTGCTGCAGTTCACAGGTGAACTTTAAATTTGCAACTCTTCTATATCCGGCCCAGATCTGCAAGAATCTTGCAGTGATGACACTCTCAAGGTGACTCTAATATAAAACCCTAAAGTCTATTTACAGGAATGTTCACTTTTCCCAAACTATTTGCCAGATCCTGATCATATGCTAGATCTCCCTGTTCAGTTATTGGGATTTTCATAATATTTAAAATTCTCTGCCTGAATTCTCTTAAGAGAGACTATCTATGCTTGCACAAAACTCTGAGGTTAAGGTTCTACTCGTGAGAAGATGTATAATACAGTAATTTAGGTGTTCCCACTTTATAGTGGCACTCAGCCACATACTCAGATATTTATAAGCTCTAACTGACTGAAGGGGATTCCTCTTCAGAAAAAAACTCTCTCTGATTGTTAAAAATTCATGTTTACTTTCTTTCCTGTTCCAAACAGATCAACTTTGGTTTTACTTGCATTTAAAACTAGCAGTTCATCGTAAACATTCACAAGTTGACCTTGTGTACACCGGTATATAAACCTAGGTGTGTCCTTGGGTGACTAGCCCCTCGAAACAGTGTTACATCAACAAGGACAAGACAAAATCAAAGCCAAAAGTGAAAGGTAGTCTGCATCTAAACACTGCACTCAAAAAGCCATTCAGTTCTTTATTCTGAAATGTGTTTTTGTGTCCACTTGCACGTGGTCAGCAAACATTTTGTTACAATAATCATAACACTGTTCTGTGCTTGCAGGGTGGAAACTTCTTGCACAGTAGTTGAAAGCAACAAGCCACTCCTATCACAGAGCAGCTCAATCTTTTCATCTCTATGATGTCTACCAGCAAGCAGCTCAGTGGTGTCACAATCAACCTTCTGGTTCTCCTCAACCAACAACTGCTTCCCCCTTCTGTAAAAACAATCACACCCTCTGCCAAGTATCCCACCCACCTCCCAATTGCTTCCTGTGCCTCGTTCTGTAAGAAACATCCCACCTTCTGCCACATATCCTGCAATTGCTTCCATAAGGCCTAGTCCTCTCACACCCCCTCTTTTCCCCTACCCCTTTTTATACTACCCCCTATTTTTTTTATTGTTTTTCTAACTTGTTCTCCAACCTAGTTCATACAAACATGACCCCCCAAGTCCCATTACCCTAGCTTTATCCCTACAATACTGTTTGTTTCTTTCTTTTTAATATGATCTAGGTCCAATGTCATTTTGCCTTGTATATATGTAAATATTTGTATACCTGTCTCATTCATAAATCTTTGTATTTGTGTTCAATCAGTACCATGTTTTTTTGTGTACAATTTGTAACCTTATATTGTTAAGACCAATCAGGTCCATCTTGTAAATGAGCTATGCTCAATGATGCTCGCCTGAATAAATAAAGATTTTGATTGATTGATTGATTGATATCCCTTCCACTTCCCGATAGCTTCCAATGACCCTTTCTGTAAGAAACACCCCACCCTCTGCCAAGTATCCGTCCACCTCCCGACTGCTTCCTGTGCCCCGTTCTGTAAGAAACATCCCACTTTCTGCCAAGTATCCCTCCCACCTCCTGATCACTTCCTGTGCCCCTTTCTGTAACCCCCCCCCAGCAACTCTGGAAGCGGTGCCCAGTCCACTGCCAGAAAAACAAGAACCCCCACAAGCAACTCCAGGGGCAGTGCCCAATCTACTGTCAGAACAATGACAGTGACTCCTGACCCCGGCCCCCAACAACATGTGACACCCAGGTGCCCATCCCCGATGCCACCAACCAACACACACCAACACTGGGGTGCCCAGTCCCCAGTGACGGTCTCTTCCTTCATCATCCTCTTTTAATTTTTCTTTCTGCTGAAACAAAGAAAACAGTCCATCAAAGTGTTCTCCTCCCCCTTTACCCCAAATATCCACCCCGACACCAACCAGCATCCTTCCAACCTACAGCTCCCTCGCCCCATACATACCAAACTGGTTCAGTGCTGTTCTCTTTAAGACATCCTGCTGCTGCTGAGCTCCAACTGTGACTGACTGAACACAACGTAAGTCTGGATAATGACTCTTTATTGCATTTTAAACTTTTACTCATAACTTTTTTTTATTATTTACTGTACTTTATTGCACTGCCTGTCGCGGTACCTCAGCCTCAGTTACAGCTCCCTCTGCTTCCACTCCCACATTGGCCACGACTCCCTGATACCCCCTGGCTTACCCCCCAGGGCGGGGTTACAGCACTGGCCCTAAGTGCCGCAATCAACAGGATAGGTCAGGGAACTGGCCTGGGAGTTAATCAAAGCAGAGGGGCAGGCTTCATCTAGGCGGCAGGCAGCAGTATTTTCCCTGGTATGTGGGGGCAGGGATGTGCAATGATGACCAACGTCCGCCCCACCCCCGAACGTGTTGGCATTGGTGCATGCGGTACACCCAGCCTCTGCTAGGTATCTGTATAGCACCACACACTCTACCACCCTCCCCCCCCGGAGGAGGAGAGCAGTAATTGGATGCTCAGTCCTTCTCCCCCCTGGCCAGCCCTCCGACACCCCGGGTCTATTCCTGAACCCGGGTCACCGGTGTTGCAGGATGGCACCCTGCCCCTGCGCCAGCAGGATGGCTAACATTTATGCATAACTTTGTTATTTCTTAATATTTTTATCCCAGATTTTCAACATGCCCTTTTCGCAACCCTGCCTCATGAACCAAAAGCACGGGGTCATTATGCCTGAAACAAAAACAGCACAGCACTGTACCATGCTGTCAATACAGCGACTACATTGTCAGTATACAGCAATAATGGCGAATACAAATATCGGCAAAAATGAACAGCAACTCTTTATTTTTTGAGGGGGCTCCACCCCCCACAGCCCACATTACAGGGGGCTGAACCTCCCATACCTCCCTATTTATATAATTAACTCCGGGGGGGGGGTTATAACATACGGATGAGGAGAAACATGGGCAGGGGAAAAATAAAGTTGCACAAACTGTTTTAAAAAAAAATAACATAAAATACCAGTGATCGGGGACCGGGATTCGAGCTCCAGTCCACAGGTGCACTGCTTCCCTCTGCTGCTGGCAGCTCATCAATTAATCAATCAATAATTTCATTTGTAAAAAGCCCTATTCACAGAGTATCAAAGCACTTGTACAATTTACTGAAAATGCAGAGTTAAAATATCCATTAATAGTTAAAATATATAACATCAACAGTTCACCCAGTCTCAGAGTAGGCAAGATTAAACAGGTGCGTCTTCAATGCAGATTTGAAGCTCTCCATGGTCAGGCACTCCCTTATCCAATGAGGCAGAGAATTCCACAGGGTGGGGGCCACAAATGCAAATGTCTGGGCCCCAGAAGTCTTCAAATGAACCCCTCCCTCTGAGCAACGGCAGCTGCTTAGAGGACCACCTCCCCAGCAGAGGTCTTATACTCTGCGTCGCTCTCTATCAGCCATAAGTGACAGGGTACAAAACTGCACTTGCTACATTTCCTCCTTGCGGTGTTTTGTACCATGTCATATAGTCCTACACTGTGTCTGGTGCAGGGGTTTGACTCACCGCTGTACTGTATACGGCATATTGACCCGGTACCAAGTAGCAGGTGTAGTGTCGAATCCCCTGAAATGTGTTATCACAGTCACCTGTGAAATCACATTTCAGATGGGATTTAAAAATGTCAGCTGTCTTGATCATAAGGTGGGGTCATAACAAGACTAGGTTGAAAGTTTGGGGTCAAAATCTCAAAATTAGAAAGCAACAATCAAATTCTTCAACATTTACTCATAACTTTCCCATTTTCCCATTCTTTGACTCCAGATTTTCAACATGGTCTTTTTTTAACCCCACCTCATGAACCAGGAAAAAGAAATTTTTCAAATCCCAACCCCAAAATGTGTTTTTACAATAGCTTTGCGAAATCATGTTTGGGATGGGATTTAAAAGAACTCACCTGCCTTTATCATAAGGTGGGGTCATAACAAGACTATGCTGAAAATTTGTGGTCAGAATCTCAAAAACAAGAAAGTTATGAAGCAACATCAAAATTCTCTAAAGTTTACTCATAACTTTGCCTTTCTTTCCAGATTCTGACCCCAAATTTTCAACATAATAACTTTTTCTTATCCCACCTCATGAACAAGGCAGGTGTAATTGTTTTCACAGCTGCTCCTTGAAATCACCTTTCGGACATTATTTAAAGCATGTCACCAGTGCTAATCATAAGGTGGGGTAATAACAAGACTTTGCTGAAAATCTGGGGTCACAGTCTCAAAAAATGACAACATTACCAAGAAAAGTTGAAATTCTTCAGTTTACTCCTAGCTCTCCATTTTTATGAGATTTTGACCCCACATTTTCAACATAGCCATTTGTGTATCCCACGTCACGAATATGACGTGTCATTCTTCAAATCCTGGCCAGAACATCTTTTCACACTTACATAGCATAGTGTAAGTAGTATAGCATAGTGGTTAAGGGCACTGAACTGCAAACTTGGAGACCTGGGTTTGAACCCCATCAACCCCACTTGCACACTGTGTGATCCTGAGCAAGTAACTTAACTTCCTTGTGCTCCCAGGTCGCACCTGGAAATAAGCTCTGGCTTACTGTGCCTTTCCTGATTAAACAATTTCTGCTGCTGCAAAATGACATTTTGGGCAGGATTTCATAAATGAGACACGTCATGTTCATAAGATGGTATAATAAAAAGACTTTGTTGAACAGTTGGGATCAAAACTGGAAAAAAACAAAAACAAAGTTATTAATAAACGCTAATGTTTTTAGAGGTTACTCATAACTGTGATATTTTTACTTTTGAGCCCACATTTTTAACATACTCATGTTTTTTACCCTCATCAAATGAACATGGCAGGTGTCACTAACAAGTCCACCTCCAAAACCTGTTTTTGAGGTCATTCCACAAAACAATGTTTTGGGTCGCATTTCATAAATGACACCTGTTGTGTTCAGATGCTTGGACAATAAAAAAGTAGTATTTTGCAAATTCAAAGTCACCTTCTAAGAAAACAACAATGTTATGTGTGAACCTCTCCATGTCCCAAGCATGGCAATTTCATAATCATAACTCACGTTATTAATTTAAGGAATAATGCACACCAGGGCATGTGTTGTGCTGGGATAACATCATGCCTCAGGTGACTGGGCACAAGGCCACAGGTTGAATGCATCCAACACCTAAGAAGTGATGTTATTTCCATGACACCCCCTGGAGTGCATTATTTCAATTATAAAATGGCTTCTTTGTCATTGTAAAAAAAGTGAAAAAATACAGTTTAAAAATACATTTTGAGTTGCTTTTTGAATATACGTGATTTTGTGCTGGGATAAAATCACTGTTGGAGGTGTAACCCCCCTGCAAATGGGGGTTCCCAAAAGACTTTCAGGAGCTTGCTTGAATGCTCCAAGCCTGAATGGTGTTTGGCATTTAATTAAAGCCATTTATCAGTGAGTGTTTTTAGAGCCTCTGGTACTGTCTCTTTAAGAGCTGTCTGCTTGCAGACATAATTAGTTTGTGTGGGGTAAGCTAGCTCTAAAATGGTGCCTTGGACGAATCAGAACTTGGACTCATAATCTGAGCCAGCCACAAGAGGATTGTATGGGCAGTGACTCTAGGAGATGTAGTTTAGACTTCGGCGCCTTTTTGGACCAACAGGAGCAGTCTATTGTGAGTGACAGCCAATCCAGTCAAGAACTGGGAGGAACTCAAAGGAAGTGCCCGGTTTTGTCTGTTGAAGTTTTTCAGTTGAGCTCTGACAGTGAAGAAGGAAGGAGCCCTGTGCTTTTTCAGTGTGCAGTTTTAGTCGGGAAACGTGTGTAAGGCCCAGAGTTCTGGTCTGCAGCTTGTGTAACTGCTTGTTAGGACTGAATCCGTCCTGTGAAGAGAATCAAAGGATATCTGAAGAGTAGAAACCAGGCTCACCCTGTAGAAGACTGGAGAAATTGCTGAATTGCACTCTGTCTGTCAGGAACTGAATCTGCTGTGTGTTCTCCCGGTATTGTGCAGTAATTACGCATCAGGATACAGATGCAGCCTGCCTGGTATAGTGCTTTCTTTTACCATATAAATGTGTGAAGAGGTTTGTGTACCTCAAGTGAATCCTGCTGCCATTAAGTGACTTTTGCCTGTGACTGTTTACCATATAAATGTGTGAGGAGTCTCTTGGAGCTCAAGAGTAGCCCTGCTGACATTGAAGGACCCTATCTTGTTTGGAGGTCTGAGTACTAATTCAGGGTCGCCCTGTTGAATTGCCACATTAAATCAAATGGAATTACTGTACTGCTGACTGTTTAACTAATTTTCTTTTTCTCTGTGTGAAAGGGCCCTACCAGCTGCCGCGGTTTGGACTAGCCACTAGGGCTTGGGTACCCAGGGACAGTAACTGATAGGGATAGGCCTGTGCACAGAGCCATCAAGTAGATGAGTAAAGTGATAAGCTAATTAACCTGATTTCCCTGTCCTTGTTATATCCCCCAATAAATCAGAGCTGCTTGTTTCAGCAAAAGTTATACTGCCTGAGGTAATTGTCTATGTTAAAGTACTGTACTGTGATTGTTGCACTGTATCTTATTTCACAGGAGGTCCCAGTGCCGGAATCAGTCCTGGGGGTAAGTGTATACTGTGAAGGTAATTCTGATATATTGTGTGGGCCACTAGTGGGAAGAAAGGGGGGTTGCAGTGTCCCAGAGGGCTGTGACCAAGTAAGTTTAACTATTGCAAACCCTGACCTCTGGGTGGAGGCACCCGCCATTGGATCCAGGCCCCTCAACCTGTTAGTGGCAAATCAGGCAGGGGTAGTAGCCCCTGGGATAGCGCCATCTAGGGGTTACAGAGGTCAAGACTGACCAGTTAGAGCCCAGGACTTTTTCTTACCATTTTGTAGTTGTTAATTTTAACCTAGTCTGCATTATCAGTGCCAAACACCTACAAAGCAAATACAAGCAAGCAAACATTCGGCATTGACGCATGCTTGTTTTTTGACTATTACGACATGTAGAAAGATCTGCATTACAGAAAATAAAGTCCTTCAAGGTACATTACCCAAGTAGCAGTAGCAGCAGCAACTGTGGCAGTAGCACTTCAATCCACACACAAATGTAAACTAGCCCTGGCACTTTGCTCTAATGGGTAATGTACTTTGAAGAACTTTTTTTTCTGTAATGCAGCTCTTACTATGTGTACCCACAATAAAAAAGAATTTCAAAACGAAAAACTGAATGGCTTTTTGAGTGCAGAGTTTAGATGCAGAGCACCTCTTACCTTTGGCTCTGTTTGCATCTTGTCCTTGTCAATAGATCACAGCTCATTGTAAGCAAACAAATCTCTGCAGACTGTTAAAGCCCTGCTGTTACAATAAAGGTGATGCAGGAAATTATTTTAAATACGTTTAAGCTCTCATTTTGTCTTCCTTGTAATGCTAGCCTCCCTATCCTCTCTTCTGATTTGTTTGGACTGTTTTATGGTTACATACTTGGTTTTGTAACTTTTTGTTACTGCCTGTCTTGAATGCCCGTTCCTCCCTGTTTACTGCTTCCCATTTTTTTAGGCTTCCAAGACAAGTTCTATGATGCCAGTGCCTCACGCAAGGCTTTTCACATACTGTAGCAGTGAACAGTGGTGGACCTGATGTGACAGAATGCCCATAAACCATAGAAACAGGAGTCACTAAACTGAAGAAACAGGTAACGAAACAAGCACAAGGCATTAAACAGTTCTAAGAAAAAAATTACTCACCTTAGTAATGTTGTTTCTTCTAATGGAGTCTTGCTGTATTCTGACAAATTGCAGTGAGGTCCAACCTTCGAACTGCCCCGGAGATGAAAGAGTTAACTTTCCATGCCAGGCATGGAACGCTGAGTTCGAGCTCGGTTGAGACTCTGTCTGTTACTGTCTGAACTCAAACCGTCAGATCTTTACGAGCTAAACTCACAGAGTGTCCTGTGTGGAAGCTGTAAACCTACACTAGCCAACTGGCTACTAAATGTAATAAACAGATTTTTTGGTCCCAAAACAAAGACTCAAGTCAGGAAACCCAAAAAATGAAACAAACACAACACCCACTCACCCAAAGTAATGGGGTGATAAATAAAGGGTGGGGCACCTCTTGAGTGCCAGCACTGCTACTGCCCACCCACATCCCAAAACAAAGGTTCTGAGAGGGAGGCAGGGGGGAGGTCAGAATACAGCAAGACTCCATTAGAAGAAACAACATTACTAAGGTGAGTAATTTTTTCTTCAAACAACATGAAGTCTTGCTGTATTCTGACAAATTGCAGACTACCAAGCAGTACCTCCATGGAGGAGGGACAGAACCTACCTAGGAAATAGGCTCTGGAGCACTGCTGTGCCAAACCGAGCATCACTCCTAGCCTGGATATCCAGAGAGTAATGCTTGGTAAAAGTGTGAACTGTTTTCCAGGTAGCTGCTTGACATATCTCTAAGATAGGAATATCCCTGGCAGCAGCTAGGGAAGCAACTGTACCTCTGGTAGAGTGAGCCCTCAGGCCTGAGGGTGGAGTCCTACCTAGTTTTTCATAGCAAAATTGGATGCAAGAGACAATCCACTTGGCAATGGATCTCTTAGTGGCAGGTTTTCCCTTACCAACCTCACCATAAGTGAGGAACAGTTGGAAGGAGTCAAACCTGTGACCCTTGGTACGCTCTATGTAGTAGCTAAGGGCCCTTTTCACATCCAAACTGTGCAGCCTCCTCTCCCCAGAGGAGGAATGGTCAGTGAAGAAAACAGGAAGAGACATAGACTGCTTAAGGTGGAAGTCTGAAACCACCTTCGGTAAAAACTTCCTGTTAGTCCTGAGGACCACCTTATCTCTATGGAAAGAGATAAAATCAGGCTCCACTGACAGGGCTTGCAACTCGCTTATGCACCTGGCAGAAGTGATGGCCACCAAGAAAACAGTTTTCCAAGTCAAGTACTTAAGCTCTGCTGAGGACAAAGGCTCAAAAGGGGGTTGCATAAGCTGAGCAATGCAAACATTAAGGTCCCAAACAGGGGCAGGGTCCCTGAATGGAGGATTGGTATGAAGCAATCCCTTGAAAAACTTTGAGAATATAGGATGAGCTGAGAGGGAAGAAGGCTTACCTACTGAAAGGAAAGCAGAGACAGCTGCCAGATGCACTCTTAGTGTAGCTGGTCTGAGTCCCAAGCTATTAAGATGAACCATATAGTCGAGGACTGTGGGCAGGCCAGCAGACTCTGGAGAAATATGCTTCCCAGAGCACCATAGAGAATCTTTTCCATTTGGAATTGTAGGTGTTTGTGGAAGGCTTCCGGAAGCCTTTAGGATATCCATAACGCCTTGAGAGAGGTGTAAATCAGCAAATTCTAACTCTTCAAGAGCCAGGCCTTGAGATTGAGAGATTTGAGACTCGGATACCAAACCCTCCCCTGAGCACAGGTTAACAGGTTGTAATTCCTGGGAAGAAACATGGGAAGGTGGACTGCTAAGGACAACAGGAGAGGATACCAGGGCTGTCTGGCCCAGTCTGGAGCAATCAGAATCACCTTGCAGGGTTGAGACCTGATTTTGACTAACAGCTCGAACAGGAGAGGGAAGGGGAAAGCATACAGGAACTTCCCTTCCCAATTGAGAACTAGGGCATCCAGGGGGACTGAGCCCAACACTGGGGTCCTGCAGCAAAAGAGGAAGTTGGTGATTGTCTGGGGCTGCAAAAAGATCTATCTGTGGGGTGCCCCATCTGGAGAAGATCACCTTCAAAACCAGGGGATCCAGGGACCATTCGTGATGGCCCTGAGATATCCTGCTGAGAGCATCTGCCAGGACATTGTCCTTGCCTGGGAGGTGTACTGCTGAAAGAGAGGTGTTCAGGAAATAGGCCAGAGACCATAACTTCATTGCTTCTGTGCACAAGGCCATAGACCGAGTGCCCACTTGCTTGTTGATATACCACATTGTGGTGGTATTGTCTGTCCTGATCTGAACTACTTTGTTCTGAACAGACTTGGAAAAAGCCTGAAGTGCTAGAAACACTGCTCTGAGTTCTAATAGATTGATGTGAAGCAGAGATTCCTGAGGAGACCACAACCCTTGGGTAGTCAGGTCTCCCAAGTGAGGCTCCCACCCAAGAGGGAGGCATCTGTAGTAAGGATTAAAGAGTGAGACTGAGTGACAAAGGAACTCCTGTCTTAGATTGTCCTGATCCTGCCACCACTGTAATGCCTGGATCAGGGTTCGAGACAATGGAATCAGTTTGGTCAGAGGGTCCTTTTTCTGAGACCAAAAGGCTCTCAAGTGGAACTGAATGTCCCTCATCTGAAATCTTGCGCCCTGCACCACTGCTGTAGAAGCAGCCATGTGCCCCAGGAGCTGGAGAAAATGCCTTGCTGGTCGATACACCTGGAGGGTGAATGAAGAGGCCAGTGAAATATGGGTCCTTGCCCTGTCCAGGGGAAGGAAGGCTCTTGCCTTTACTGTATCCAGCTCTGCGTCTATGAAGGTGAGGAGCTGCACAGGCTCTAGAACTGACTTTGAAAGATTCAGAAGGAAACCTAGAGAAGTGAGCAGTTGCTGAGTTATCTGTAGGTGTAACTTGACTTGGTCTGGAGACTGGCCTACTATGAGCCAGTCGTCCAGGTATGGGAAGATGGAAATCTTTTTTTCCTTAGGAAGGCAACCACTACTGCTAGGCATTTTGTGAACACCCTTGGAGCAGAGTTAGCCAAGAGGAATTGCTCTGAATTGGTAGTGGCCTGAGGGCAGCTCGAACCTGAGGTACTTTCAATGGGAGCTTCTGATGAGAATATGGAAATAGGCATCCTTGAGGTCCAGGGAGACTAGCCAGTCCCCTGGCCTTAGAGAGGGTAGAATTAATTCAGAGTCACCATTTTGAACTTTGGCTTTAAAAGGTGCTTGTTTAAATATCTGAGATCCAGGATGGGCCGCCATTCTCCTGTCTTTTGGGGGTGAGGAAGTACCTGGAGTACAATCCTTTCCCTTTGTGTGAGGGTGGAACCCTTTCTATAGCTCTGAGAGCCAAGAGGAAGAGACCTCTGCCTCTAGGGCAAGTGCCTCTGAAGGATTTGCAGGTGGAAAGGATCTGGTTCTCATCTGTGGAAATTTTTGAAGCTGAGAACCAGTCCTGGCTACTACTTCAGGACCCATTTGTCTGATGTTAAAGACATCCAGTCCTGGACAAAGTAAGCCAGCCTGCCCCTACAGGTAGTGGAGAATCGGCCCTGGCAAACCCCATCAGGGTGCCTGTTTGGCAGGGGCTTTAGGCTGAGGGTGGAAGCAGGCCTGCTTGTGCCCGTCTGCCTCTCCTCTAAAGAACCCCTATGAGCATAAGCAGAAGAAGAGGCCTGGGCTTGGTAGAAAGGCCTATGAAAAGGCCTGCCCTGCCCCTGGATGCTGCCTCTGAGGAGTGGCTTGCCTTTCCTTGGCCTGAGCACTCCTATAGGTGGTCCTATACTCATCCATTTTCTTCATGTAGTTCTCTGTTTGCTCCCCAAACAGAGAATTACCCACAACAGGAAAATCCATGGCCTTAGTCTGGGTATCCTGAGACAGGCTAGTACATCAATCAATCAATCAATCAAAATCTTTATTTATTCAGGCGGACATCATTGAGCAAAGTTCATTTACGAGATGGACCTGATAGGTCGAGGAACAACTTGAAGGTACAAAAGCAGACATATGCAAAACACATCTATATAAACAGATACAATAATATAAACATATATACAAACAGGGTAGCCGGAGATTACAGGCTCCAAGGCAAGCTAAACCAGACAGTTATGATTGATGACTACTAAAATGTTGAAAACAGCCTCTGAAAATGACATAGAGGGCTGGTGGGAGTTTTGGATAGGGACTAAGTCTACTAGTAGTGAGTGAATGGGGTAGAAGTAAGTGACAGGGTAGCTGTGGAGGTCTTGGTAAGGGCTAGCAAAGCTGCAGTAGAAAAAAGGGGGTAATGAATGTGATTGACTAAGCCTTGTGAAAGCAATTGCATATCTCTGGGAAGAGACTTGTGTAGAGCTTTTTAAAGGATGTTAGAGGTATAAAGGTGGTCAACTTTAGGATCTTCTGCAGAGAATTCCATGCCATTGCTAGAGAGTAACTGATTGCAGATCTCCCATGCCGGTGCTGGCTTTGGGTAGCTTCAAAGTGATGAGGTTGTTGCTTTAGGGCATATAACCTAGCTGTAGCCAGTGTAAAGCAATCTAAAATATAGGATGGAAGTTTGTTAGACAGGGTTTTGTATATCCATAATGCAGCATTTGTGTTCCTTCTGAGGTGTAAGGATGTCCAGCCAACTGCAGCATAGAGAGAGCAATGATGAGTGCTGAATGGAAGATCTGTGATGAACCTGAGAGCTCTATGGTACAAGGTATCCAGTTTACTTAAATAGGAAATAGAACAGTGGCCATAGAGGAAATCTGCATAGTCAATAAGTGATAGAAATGAGGCCTGGATTAGTCTCTTGTCTTGAATCTCTGGTTAAATAATGTTTAATTCTGAAGAAAAGGCCAAGCTCTGGCGAAGTTTTTTCAGAAGTTCTTCAATATGCTGAGTATAATCAAGCCTGTTGTCAATCCATACCCTAAATATTTGAATTTGTCAACATAGTCAAGGCTTTTCCAAGGATGGTGGATAGTTGGGGAAGATTGCTTGGTGAAAAGGTGTTAGTATAGTAATTAGTGGAGAAGAACATAGCTTTGTCTTCTTTGCATCTAGGAGGAGTTTTTTTCAAGTAGTTGGTATTGCAAAAGGGAGAATTCTGATTGTAGTATTTCACAGGCCTTTGAAGGTGATGGGTTACTGACATATAAGACAGTGTCATCTGCAAAGAGGTGAACATTGGCTTTGGTGAGATTAGAGTCAATGTTGTTAATGTAAATGGCAAAAAGGATAGGGCCCAGGATAGATCCTTGAGGTACTCCTCTTAGGAGTAGTTTTGATGAGGATAGGTCGCCTTCATTTTTCACCTGCTGCGTTCTATCAGTGAGGTAACATCTGAACCACTTAAGAGAGGGTGGATCTAGGCCTATGGAGTGCAGTGAAGAGAGTAGCAGCTCATGATCCACTGTGTCGAAGGCTTTGCTTAGATCAAGAAATACAGCACAGACGCTGTTCTTTTTGTCTAGCTCAGTTTGCCAGTCATTTGTGACTTTTGCCAGTGCAGAAATGGTGCTATGCCTAGTCCTAAACCCAGATTGAGCGGGGTTTAAGAGATTATTAACATCAAGGTAGTCTCTTAATTGGATGCTCACTAATTTTTCTAGCATTTTGGAAAGCACTGGCAGGATGGATATGGGCCTGTAATTGTTGAGGTCCATGGGGTCCCCTGATTTTAGGAGGGGAAACACTTGTGCTGTCTTCCACAACAAAGGAATAGACCCAGAGGCTAAAGATAGATTAAAAAGATGTGTTAAGGGAACTGCAAGCACATGTATTGCAAGTTTTAGAAAAGAGGGGTCAAGAGAGTCTGCACCTGCGCTTTTTTTAGTGTCCAAATGCAACAATAGATCCTCTACTTGCTTCAGTAAAATTGGTTTGAATGAGAATGAAGAATCAGCCCTCTGAGCCTCAGTAGACTGGGATTTAAGTTGTGCCCGCAGTAGATTAGCTGGAGAGGAGTCAAAAGCACCTTCTGAGCCAAGCCATCCTACGAAGGGCCACAGATGTAGCCAAGACTCTAGATGAAACATCATTGGAGTCCACTGCAGCATGGAATTGCACCTTGGATGCCTCAATACCATCCGCAGCTACCTGCTCCAGCTCCTTGGCAAGCTGGCCAGGGACCTGTTTAGCTAAAGCCATTAGAGTGTCCCATCTAGATTTCTGATATCTAGCTGTATAGGCCATATAATTAGCCTGCCTGAGTCCCAAGGATGCTGCCATGTACTGTTTCTTTGCCATGGCATCAATCCTCCTGGAGTCCTTATCTGGGGTGTAGCCAAGGGTATATTTGCTTTATCACAGGCTGCAGCCTGCACTACCCCAACATGGCTGCATTGCTGGGTAAGGAACTCCGTATCTGAGCCTGAGAGAGTATACCTCTTGTCCATTCTCTTATCCACAGGAGGTATAGAATTAGAGTCTTCAAAATTTTCATTGTCTGTTTCCCAAAGGACTTATGAAGGGGAATAGACAGCCTCCTGGACTCTGGGATACCATCATTTCAACATAGTCAGGCTCCTCCTGGTCATCCACAGCTTCTTCCATAGGAAGCTGAAGAGTTTCAGCCACTTTCTTGTAAAACATGAAATAGGAAGGGGACTCAGAAAGCCTAGGAGGAGACACTCCTGAAGGTCTGTCTGGGGAGATGTCTGGGTCAATGGGCACATCCAGACTTTCATAATCACACTCACTTTCCTCATACTCTCCTTCCTCCTCCTCCTCCGGTTCATAAAATTCCTCTAAATCATAATCCGGAACCGGTGGAACTGACCGAACTGAGCGCCTTCCTAATGATGCCGGTTCGGTCGGAACCGGGGATAGCGACTGAACAATTTTTATCGCTTTGGCTATTTCATCAGTGGTCGGAGAAAGAACTTTTGAATCCCCACCAGCTGATTTATCCCTTCTTGTTCTCTTAACCGGAACCGACTCCTCGGAATCGGTTCTCCTGTTGCCCAAAGAAGTTTTGCCCTGGTCAGAGGGCACTCCTTCTGGTTCGGTTGGAACCGAACCGGGTTGGCCATCCGGGTCAGCGGACTTCTTGGCCTCCCTTTCCCTGAGCCTACCAACTCTTTTTTCCAGGGTAGCTGAAGGAAAATTTTTACAAATCTGGCAGTCTGAATCGAGGTGGTCAAATCCCAGACAATCAACACAGGTAGTGTGGGGATCAGCCTTAGCAAAGACTTCCCCACACACACTACAGTGTTGAAACCCAGTGAGCCTGGTTTTTCTTTGGGTCTTCAGACATGGCCAGTCCTAACAAAAACTTACCCTTTTTTCGGCAATCCGCCAGGCAAGACACCCTTATCGGTTCCTGACTGTGTTACGGGTCATGGAAAAAAACGTAATAAAGTCTGTTTTTTTTAGAACCGATAAGAACCGGTCACCACACTCTAAAAGCAGAAATAAGTTTTTTAGAGCAACCTGATCGGTTCAAACCGAACCGATCCCACGTCTACAAGTTCCACACAGAAAAATAATAACAAAAATAAACCTATCTAGTACTCACGAAACCACAGACAGAGACTGAACCGATAGGTTACGGTTTAAATTCGGTCAGAAACCGAGAAAAACGGTACTTGAACCGACAAATTGAACCAAGCAAAGGAGAAATCTCCGGAGCGACTGTTCAGTGAGGTGGAGTAAAGAATCTGACGGTTTGAGTTCAAACAGCAACAGACAGAGTCTCAACCAAGCTCGAGCTCAGCGTTCCATGCCTGGCATGGAAAGTTAACTCTTTCATCTCCGGGGCAGTTTGAAGGTTGGACCTCACTGCAATTTGTCAGAATACAGCAAGACTTCATGTTGTTTGAACAAACATTTCTTTCACCAAACGACAACATGCAAAGCAAATTGGAGGAGAGAGCTTCATTACAAAGAGAAAATTTTAGCATATTGTAAGGTAAAAGTATCTAAAAATATGTTTTCCACCTCCCTTGCATGATTTTTTTTTTTCGTTTTTATTTAAACACATATTTTACCAGGCAGACAAACGGAGCCCAGAAAACTAATTTCCAGTTCTGACCTTTGGGGAAGGGAGGAGAGTTTAGGAATTAATAAGGACTACATATTGTCTCATCTGAAATGTAATGATTCTGCAGCAGCTCTGCCTCAGTATTTGGGCAGGAGGGTAATGGGGATGTTGTCCTGAGGTCCCCTAATATTAGTGACACTCTAATTTCTCTCCGAAAGAGCTGTTCATGCAACAGGGAGAACAGCTTCCTCCCCTTGAAGTCAGAGTGCAGAATCGCTGTAGTGTATACCAAGGCATACCTTAGAACTATTTGAAAAGTTCTAGACCAGAACCGAACCCAGAACTTCTATGGGTTTTGATAACCATAACCTTAAGGCATCACCGGGCTTAGGGCATGAACCCCCAGTTTCCCAAACAAGAGCTCAGTGAGTGCTGCAACCAGGATGATGCATCATTGACTCTTGGGCTACATCTCAGGATCCCATGCCTTTCTTCACTGCTGGCAAAAGTTGCACTAAGGACTTCAGAGCTCCGACCGCTATGATAGTGAATCTGATGGGGGGGGGGGTTCAAGAAGAAAGTGAGAAAGTTTCATTTTGCAAAATGGTGGTGAACCCATGGAACAATCTGCCAGCTGATGTGGAGAGTACCGCAGCTATTAATGGTTTCTCTGCTGGGACAGAGGGAAGAGCTTAGTGGTTGCTCCAGATAGTACCAGTAGGGTGGAGCACATGGGGTGGACAGAGGGGGTTAGAACCCTTTATAGACAATAGGTCCCAGGTTTCTTGGGATTACTGGCAGACTGGATGGACCAGTGGTCTTTTGAGCCATCTCTGTCTATATTTCTATGTTTCCATACTGTTTGTCTGAAAAACCTATTTCTACTTCCTTAGAGATTTCAGCAAACAATTTATAGTTGACTTGAACAGAATCAGGTACACAAAGCTACCCCAGCTCTGGATTTCAGGACATTCAATTTGTTATTATGGAAAGACATTTTCTTTTTTTTTTTCCATATAGCTTTTTGCTCCCCCATTACCATATGCACCTTTCTTGGCAATGGGGGAGACAAGGGTTTCTGCTTTTTCCTCCCGTTACCCCAGGACCCCAGATCATGGTCATCCAAGCGTGTGGAGGCACATATGTGCTCCAAGGCTCCAGTGATGGCCCTTCCAACCACTCCTGATGCCAGGGTTCCCAATGGCTTGGCACTACCACCTAGCCTCCACCGGTGGCAGCCAAGAGCAGGGGAACCCTCATGCCCTCCTCCAGAGAGGAGAGCTGCTCATGTGTCTCAATACTGCTCCGCAGCCTCCCCGCCCCGACTGACCTCTGGGGCCCGAGCTTGTTCCCAAACTTGGGTTGTCAGCATGGTGCAAGGTGTCTCAACCCTCAGCACCACTGGGCCAGCCTACGGAATGACATTTTCATTTAAACAGGATCTTAGCTGGTTCCATGGCACTGAGGCGTGGGTTATCGGCTCAGCATGCTGACAACCTGGGTTTTCCCCTTCAGCCCTGGACATTTGAAATGAAGGCCATCTGGGCACATGAAAGAGCACTGGCAAGGACATGATCCTTCAGTGGGAGGATGGAGACACGCACCGCTCAGGGAGCGAGTCCTGGTGGCTGCATATGGCCATTGCTGGCATGGGTGAACTGGTGGGCCTTCCACCCAGAATATGAGGGATGGGGGGAGGACCATAATGGAAAATTGTGCCCTTCTTAGCAAACTGGATGAGAGCCACAGCACCCATCTCATATCTCCCATCCCCCTGGTGTGCCAACATTGCCCTCACCACTGCCCCCCAGACAGCATCTCTGGCTGCACTAAGATATTTCTGCCATTTCCCTAATGCAGCCAGACAGCAGAGGCCCCCACCAGCTGGGATAAACCAGACCTTGGGGCATGTCTGGAGCATGATGGAAGACCTGGCTGACCCAGGAGGCCAAATGCTCGATGGTAAGACAATGGATCTGCCAGACAGTGGGGAGGCAGTTGTGCCTGGCCTAAAGGAATAGGGTGCTAAGGGGTGCAAGGGAAGGAGCAAGGAAAGAAGAAAGGATCTGTTCTAGTTGCTTATTCCTGCTGTGAAATCAATGGATCTGTTCCAATTGTTATTCCTGCTGTGAAATCAACGGATCTGTTCCAATTGTTATTCCTTCTGTGAAATCAACAGATCTGTTCCAGTTGCTTATCCCTGCTGTGAAATCAATGGATCTCTTCCAATTGCTTATTCCTGCTGTGAAATCAACGGATCTGTTCCAGTTGCTTATCCCTGCTGTGAAATCAACGGATCTGTTCCAATTGTTATTCCTGCTGTGAAATCAACGGATCTGTTCCAGTTGCTTATCCCCGCTGTGAAATCAACGGATCTGTTCCAGTTGCTTATCCCTGCTGTGAAATCAACGGATCTGTTCCAATTGTTATTCCTGCTGTGAAATCAACGGATCTGTTCCAGTTGCTTATCCCTGCTGCGAAATCAACAGATCTGTTCCAGTTGTCATTCCTGCTGTGAAATCAACGGATCTGTTCCAGTTGCTTATCCCTGCTGTGAAATCATAATCATCTGCTAGTGACATCACAACCTATTACCAAAGAAAAGGTTCTGACGCCACAAGCATAGGATTATGACTTTGAAGCAGGAAAAACAACAGGCACACGAAGAGTAAGAAGCAGATTGCCTGTTTTCATACAAATGACTTCATGAATAAAGCATGAACAAATTTATTTGGGGGTAAATCTTATAAAAGTTGCATCCTGCTGATGTCAACAGAAATTGTTTGCAGAAACTTGGCAAATCGCTTGTCCACAAACCTAGTATGAAAAGTGCTGAGAACACATAGATGAGAACTGATGTAAAGGGATCATGAAAAATATAAACACAACTGTATTTGCACTTCAAACACATTTCTAAAACACTCACATTTCTGCGGGACTAGCACAGGGTACAGTCTGACCACGTCATACAGTAATGTCAACATGTCACCATTGTCACAGCTCCCCAACCATGAATCCATAATTATGTTTCGGGTCAAACACAAAGTGCATCCGCAGTCATCTCTTTGCACTCTGCTACAAGCAATTCATAATGGCATGTGGCTGCAGATTGAGAACTAAGCCTGTAATGCATTCTACAGGAGAATGGATACCTTGTATCCAATGTATCAGATGCATGATCCTAAGTGATCAAAATCCTAAAATGAAACCGGCTCACTGGTGCTGAGGGCTGAGGTGCTGGATGCCTTGCCTTGCCCTGCGCCAGTGACCCCGGTTCAGGAATGACCTCGGGTCACCGGGGTGCTGGCATGGGGGGGAGCAGGATTGAGCAAAGTCTCTCCTCTCCTGGAAAGAGGGGGCTCACCTGCCCATAGTCCCACTGTCACCGGATGGAGGTCTGGTGATAGGCGCAGGTGGTAACGGTGTGACTGGTGGGGCGGAGGCGTCCCGCAAGGCATGCGTATGCGTGCCTCCACACACGTGCGTCATGTCGGGGACACATGGGAGATGGACTATGAAAGGGAAAAAGCCAAAACTACGTATGGAAAAGAAAATCCTAAGACAGTACATGAAAAATTGGTAATTTGAGGTTTCAAATTAACCTTTATTATCAGGGTATGGCAGGTATTTTGGCAAACAAAACTGTGACCCAGTAGCCTCAGTTCTTTGCTCACGAAGAACGCTGGCCACTGATTAAATTATTTCTGAGCAAAGTGCCAGGTTACTGGGTCACGGTTTTGTTTGTCATGATACCTGGTGCACCTTGATAATAAAGTTTAATTTGAAACCCTTAAATTTTGCAGTCCTCCATTGTGCTATCTAAGGATTTTGATCTCAGTAGCGGATGCACTGGACAAGGCAACTGTTCTGCTGTGCAGTGCTCCATGTCCTTTGTTCTCTGTCATTAGGGGGCTGGGTACCCCCTCACGGAAAACCACTCTCGCTTTTGGTTGCCCAGCTGCATGTCTTACTGCATTTGGTTGCAGATGGACCGGTTTGGACAAGTCTGGAGCCCGTTTATTTTAGACGTGTTGAGAAGCTCAAGCAGTGGGGAGCTGAAACACTAACAGAGTTTTCTGCTACACTGTTGACCCTCTCCACAAAGTGCAGTACTGCCAACATGCAAACCCAGGACTGCTGTCTCCTCTGTATCCCCTCCCCTGCAGCAGCGCCAAGCTTCCTTGTGTGGATGTGCTAAAAGCTGCTACATGGCTGAACGCTGCACACCAGAGGTGGAACAGCACCAGAACACCGTGGTGGTGTAAACACAACCAAAGATTTCTCTCCCACTAACCTTCACGGCTACTTTCAAGTCACCGGTGCTAGGGCCGAGGATATCTTGGGCTACTCCTTCAAACACTTCCCCAAAGGCTCCACTCCCCAGGAAATGCAAAAGGGTGAGTTGCTCTCTTGGAAAGACAGGAAGAGACTGCAGCTCCAGCTGTGAAGGCAGGTAGCTGTAATAAAGTTTTTATTATTAGTAATGCAAATTCATCTGGGCAAGAGCATTTATAACCCTTGAATACAGTCGTGTCATACAGTCCTTCTTACCTGCAGACCAGCCACACCATTGTGCTTGTTCTGTGTCTAAAATGCATTAATGGATAACAAGAGACCGGTTTATACAGTATCTGTACAGTAACCTGTCAGCCAGCCGGATTCCCAAAGCTATGCTAACTGGGAAATGGAGTTAAAAATGACCCATTTCACACACCAAGCTGGAACCTCAAGATCGTGACTTGTTCTAACCTTTAGATCTGAAAAGAATAACTCCATGAAAAAAAGTTAAAAGGTGCTAACTGAAATGCAAATGAGTAATTAGCATACTATTGAAGCAGCAGTTTGTTACTATGAAAATGTTGTGCCTATAATGTTTTGTTCCATTTTAGATCACCCTTTTTCCACTGTCTTGTAAGATGCCCTTTTCCACCCTTCTGAGTGTGCTGTAACATTAATTTTTTAGATTTAAACTAATTAATGATAGGTGTCATTAATTGTGACAAGCACTAGGTTTTCACCACCACTCTCTGCTATATTTGAACACCTGGTCACATTGTCTGCAGCAGTCTGCTCATGTCCGACCTCTTCCTCCTCATGCACCAGTGCCGAGGCACGTTTACACAACCCCCTCAGCACGAATGCACGCCATGCTGGAGAGGGTCGTTAGTCCATGGGTGGGTGGGTGTTCAGCGACGTCAGCAGTAACACACTGAATGATGTGCAATTTGCTGATCACTCTGCAGAGTCCCTCATCTGATGATGCCCCCCACCACACTCACACACACACACACACACACACACACACACACACACACACACACAATATGCATAGCAAAGCCGGGCTGATTTTCCCTGTATGAAGTGGGCAAAGGACTAGAGCAGGATTTGCAGACTATAGGTAATGTGTTCCAGCTCTGAAGGCCTTCCTAGGTTATCGCTAACTGGAGGGTAACTGGAGTTAACAGCTCATATGGAACTAAGATCAAACCTTCTTTTTAATCTTCTTAACCATGTCACAAATGTAAGCAAGTGTCTCATGATTAATACACCAACAGTATCAGTTGTCGATGCTGGCAGGCATGAGCATCTGGATGGCTTTAGCAGTGTTGTTTTGCAAAGGCAGTCGGACGGAGTGGTGGAATGCACTGCAGCTGAGTGACAGGAGAGTGAGTCAGTTGTGCTTTGGGGGGACTCTGAAACAGCACCAACAGCAATGGCAGACAGATGAAGCAGCTCCTTGTGTGATGACCCACACCAGTCAGGTAGGGAGGGGGAACCACTGATTAGAATAGTCAGAAATTGTTTGGCATGGTGGGGATACCACGCTGCTAGCACAGGGACTAGAAAGTGTGGTTTCTTGAACATGGCCAGGTAGATACTGTTTTTTTTTCTGATGGGTCACTTGCAGGGTCGCTCAACACCTGGGTGAGGAAGAACTTGAAGCCAGATATTTGGTGTGTGCAACAGTGCATGGGGCATCAATCTCTGCTGCCCGGCACTACTACATCAGTGTCAGTGGTTGAGGGTGGTGTGGCGCACTGCGGGGTGAGATTTTCATTTCTGCTTGGCAAGTACTGTACTTTACTGTCAGGCTGCCGCTGACCAGCGGAGCATCTTTCGGAACTGCGAGCCATTACAAGTGGACAATGATCATCTACATCAGTTTATAAAAGGACTGCAGAGTGAGGGATATAAACAACAGCTGTGGTAATGTGGAAATGGATGTTTCCTGCATGTAAGGCAAGTGTGACAGGGAGCTCCTGCCACTCTTCAGGACCGACCATTCCTTAAATCTGTTGCAACAGTTCTTCTATTTTCTTAGCCTAATCTATCCTTTACAATTTCTAGTTAATGAGGTTGGCCACCTATAGGCACACCCTTCCCTTTCTTGACTATGCTATAGTGTCCTCTTTAATTTTCATTTTCCCTTTCAGGTCCTCGTACAGGGAGGTTACTGCTGTGACCTCCAAGCATATGTAAAACAGGTTGTGTTTATCATTGTTGGATTTCAATCAATCAGTCAATCAAACTTTATTTAACCAGGCATAAGCATCATTGAGTAAGATCAATTTTCAAGGCGAACCCTGAACATTAATACAGATCACAGGCAACAAATGATTGACAAGGGAGAGACATAGTACAAATGGAGGAATATTCAGGCCTATACATGTACCTATAAGTACATAGCTAACATAGGTATTAGAGTTGTTGGGTCATAAATAGTAGGCCCATGTGTACATGGCTAATACAGAAAGGCAGTTACCAGGACAAAACTAGTAGACTCGATAGGCAGAGAGTTAATACTTAGGTGGTCAACAAGATAAGGTAATTGTTATCTTATTAGAAGGGTTATGTAGGGAAAAAGAGGAGGATGTATATGAAGTGGGGGGCGTGGAAGGAAGGGAGCGGGGAAGAGGAGGGAGACTAATAAGTGCTAGGTGCTCCCTGACAGGGATGATTAGTATGTAATAGCACTATGACATAATATACCTTATGTTTATGAAACCTGTAAATGTTGAAAATACCATGGCACTAGGTATTTTTGATAATGGTGAAAATTACCAGGTGACTATTATAGAAATTAAGTTAGTTGTGCTATTTAAAATGCATGTAAATTGCAGTAAACTGAACAAGTCCAAAATTTCATGGTGATTTACGTATATCCTATGATGCTTTGCATTATGGAAGTATGCATAATATTGTATTTCTTTGAAACTTGATTTGTTGCTAATGCCCTTTGGGGTAACCCTTTTTTCAGTGATTCTGCATTGAGATTCTTTGTCTATAGCTTGTTTTTTTTTTCTTTTTGAGCCCTCACTACCCAAGCAAACAAGGCCCACATAGGGATGATGGATTTTCACTAAAAATGTTTAGATCAGAGATCAGTGTCAGCAGGTGCTGGCTAAGTGCAGAAAAAGGTCATTCATAGTCTATTGCTGCAAACTGATGTACTGAAGAAGGAATGTGGCATTGCAGAATCTTATTTCTTGTATTTTGAATAAACATCACACAGAGATTGTGTGTCGAACCTAAAGTTTGGTGTCTGGTCCATCTGTTATCCCACAACCCCTCCACAGCAAGACTAAAACATGCTGTTCTAACGTCACCACACCTTAAGTAGGGGGCAGCTGAAGCAGAGTGATCCTGAAAGCATGGAGTTTTATTAAAATTACAAACTTTTTTTGTGTAGTTTGATTTATTTTTGCCTGTTTATTTTGTAACTGGTAGTGTTGCTCAGATGGATCTGTACAAATCCAGATCCACCAGTATCTGCCCTTTTGCGGCAGTATAGTGGATCTGCCAGATACTTCCACTATCTGCCTGTGGATCTAGCCGTCGGATCCCTGGTCGGATCCCACATTCTCTGACCCCTGGATCCAGGGATCCAGTGCCAGATCCAGGGATCCAACACCAGATCCCTGGATCTAGCACCAGGATCCAATGCCAGATCCAGGGATCTGGCACCGGATCCCTGGATCCAGCACCGGATAACTCGGGATCTGACCTGGGATTCGACCTTCGTAGTCAGCTGGATCCCAAGACGGATCCAACTCAAATAGTGCTGCCATCCGCCGGATCACTGGCAGATCCATGGTGGCAGTATCCGAGTAACACTAGTAACTGGGCAGGTATATTGGGCAAAGAATTTGCCCATTTCTCCGGCATGATCCAAGCCATTAGGCATAAGGTAAGGCAAAGCAATTTGATTTCTAAGGCATCTAATCCTGGGGGCTCTGTGTGCCATTCATGATATAAAGCAGAAGAAAACATTCCAGGTAAATAGGAATAAAAATTGTGTATAAACTAGATTTAAAACTAACCAGACCCATAACATAGAATCAACAGATGTGTTTTTAGCAGAGATTTTTAAGTATCCACCGAGTTCAACCCCTCAAATATTCAGAGGCAAAGCATTTCAGAGCACTGGAGCCACAACTCTGAATGCTCAACCTGTGAAGATTTAAGGTGCGAACGGGGAACACTGAAGAGGCCCACTTTGGAAAAATGGAGATGACAGATGGGAGTGTATATGATTAAGTATTCATTAAGGTATCCAGGGCCCCAAGATACGAACATATGAAAATACCAGCAGAAATTATAGGCCTCTTGGTCTATCTAGTCTGCTTGAGTGTGCAACTAACACCCTACTTTGCAGCTGCCCCTCCCCCCTCCACCTTTCTAAATACCCCTCACCCCACCCACCCTGTCCCATCCCCTTTGAAACTACCCACAGTCCTATAGGATACCACCTCCTCCAGCAAAGCATTCCAAACTGCCACTACTCTCTGTGTGAAGAAGTGCCTCCTCGTTTCCCTCTTATACCTACCTCCTTCCAATCTAAGTCTATGCCCTCTCGTGTCCCTCCCCTTCCAGAGCTTGAATATCTCTTCAGTACCAGACTTATTTATTCCCTTTAAGTACTTAAAGGTCTCAATCATATCCCCCTGATCCCTTCTCTCCTCCAGGGAATACATGTTCAATTCCCTTATTCTCTCCTCGTAGGTCATATATCCTGTAATCCCTGAATCAACTTTGTCGCCCTTTGTTGTACCCCTCCAACAATCTCACATCTCTCTTCAGATTAGGGTGCCAGAATTGCACACAGTGTTCCAAGTGCAGTCTGACTAGTGACTTGCAGAGTGGCAGAATTACATCCCTGCTTCTGGAGGATATGCCCCTCGCTATACAACCCAGCATCCTGTTGGCCTTTGCTGCCACCCTCCTGCACTGCTCTGAATTGTTCATATTCACCATTATCACCACCCCTAGATCCTTTTCCTCTTCAGTGGTACATAACTGTACACCCCAGCTAGTAACCCTTTCTAGAATTCTTTGTACCAAAGTATAATAAAAAGGGAAAGGTCCCATTATGGTTAAATAAAACCATAAAAAAAATGAATTAAAAGGAAACAAAGGTTATTTTCACAACTGAAAAAGAGTGAGAGCTCTAACAAAGACCAATTATTATTTAAATATAAAATATCTGTAAAACATTTGAAAAATACCATCTTGCAGTGCAAAACAAATTTAGAATTTCGCTTGGCTCACTGCAAAGACAGTTACAAATCCTTATACTCATACCTTAATAATAAAAAAAACAATAATAGATATGTGGGACCTTTAACTATCAACAACAACTTAAAAACGATTGATAAAGAGATTGCTGATGCTTTCAATGAGCAATGTTGCTCGGTTTTTACAAAAAAAGGACTCTAAACTTAAATTAGATTCAGTACTCACTTCCAAAGACTATATTATATCTGTCAGTGATACGCTAGAAGCTCTACAAACACTAAAAAGAATTCTAGTTCAGGGCCTGATAATATAACACCTAGATTTATGCTAGAGACATCTGAGACTATAGCCAAACCTCTAACCCTTATTTTTAATATGTCCTTCAAGAAGGTTATATTCCTCAAGACTGGGCCAGTGCCACAGCCATATCAATATTCAAGAAGGGTAATCATTCTAATCCTGAAAACTATCGTCCTATAAGCCTAACATCGGTTATAAGTAAACTAATGGAAAAAATGATCAAAACATTTCTATATCAGGAAATAACGGCTACGAATAAAGCAGATAAAACGCAACATGGCTTTAGGTCTGGGTTTTCCTGTACTACAAACTTAATCTGTTTTTATAACTATATAAGCGAGGGACTTGACAGGGGTGAATCTATGGACGTTATCCTTCTTGATTATGGTAGGGCATTTGATAAGGTGCCCTGTAGTAAACTCATAGATAAATTACAAAAGCAGGGGTTTTCTCAGTCATTGATTAGATGGGTATCTCGCTGGTTGGCCAATAGACAACAACAAGTAGGGATAAATGGCACCCTTTCCAACACGGGCTATGTTACCGGTGGGGTCCCTCAGGGCTCAGTTCTTGGACCTACTCTGTTTAATCTGTATATTAGTGATATGCAAGTTGGAGCTGATAACCTTCTAGTTAAATTTGCTGATGACACTAAACTAGGGCGTGTAGTATCTACAGCCTCAAGTAGGCTTATACTAAGCAATAATTTAAGATCTATTGAAGATTGGTCAGATAGTAATGGGATGGTGCTCAATTCCGATAAGTGTACTGTCCTACATTATGGAATAAATAATCCCAGACAGAGTTATACTCTTAAAAACCTTCCCCTAAAAGCCTCAATAGCTGAAAGGGACCCGGGAGTTATCATTAATGACAAATTAACCTTCACAGATCACTGTACTAGGGTATCCAAAACTTCAAATGCACTACTGACTCGAATCAAACGAACATTTGTTTCCCGGACCCAGGAATGCATCATAACCCGTTTTAGGACCCATATCCGGCCTCATTCTGACTATGGATCTCCCTTCTGGAGCCCATATCTCAAACAGGATATAGATAGAGTGGAGAGAATCCAAAGGAGGGCAACCAAGTTAGTGCCTAGACTCTCCATCACTAACTATAATACTAGGTTGAAGGAAACTGGACTACACTCATTACAAACTAGATGCATAAGAGGGGACTTATTATTATTATACAAAATTTCAAATTCCCAGGATTTAATGAGTCAATGTCATCAAAATTATTCTAATAGAAGGAGTTCTCCAAGACTACATAATAAACAGATTGATGTGGCTAAATCAAAAACAAATAAAAGACAGCATTTCTTTACTATAAGAGCTCCAAGACTATGGAATAGATTACCACAGTACCTGGTGGATAGTACCTCTATCCAGTCCTTTAAAAAAGGTCTGGACCAATGGCTGGAGTGAAACAGTTATAGGGTTTGATTATCCCACCATAGTGGTGGGGGACAATCTTGATGGGCCGCGGCCTTCTTTTGTCCTTTACAACCAAGTAAACCAAGTAAAAATACTTCGCACTTTTCCACATTAAACCCCAAATGCCCTACCTCTGACCAGTCCACCAACTTCGTCAGATCATCCTGCAACCACTGCCAACCTTCTAGATCATCCACCACTGCCCCCAACTTAATGTCATCAGCTAACAGACTGATCTTATTCTTGACTCCATGCGAGATGCCCGCAATGAAAATCCCAAACAACACTGACCCCAACACCAATCCCTGCAGTACCCCACTTGTCACAGCTCTTGGAGATGAGACTTCCCCCTCACTACTTTTCTCTGCTGTCTATCTTGCAGCCAGCAGATACTGGTTCCTTTTTCTGATGGTGTCTCTTGCAGGGTTGGCATCAGCACCCGGGTGAGGAGAACTTGAAGCCAGACACTGGGTGTGTGCAACAGCAACAACAATAAGTATAGCAAGATCACGTACAGTTACTAAAGGATTCCAAAAGGCTATACAGATGCTAGAGATAATATGGCTGCAATAATTATACCACGAGTGAGAGCATACTACAGATCAGTTGGTTACCTTACATACTCACAGTGTGGAGAAAGGAACTGGGTCATTAAGGTCTGTATTAAATAGAGAGAACTACGATAACAGTTTATGCAGAAATCATAGATTATTGAGATTTTCGCATAAAATAGAAGGAAGGTGCAAGGTGGAAAGGATTTTATTTTTATTTAGTGAAATGTTTTATCAGGAAGGCACACTGAACAGCAAGTTGCACATCTCCTGGTGTGACCTAGGGGAGGGAGGGGAACAGGGTGTACACATAATAATACAGGACAAACAAGTGTAATAGTGCAGGAGCAAATATAAGTCAGTAACTATACAGTAGCAATACATTGGGTAACTATGCAGTAGTAATACATGGGATAACTATGCAGTAGTAATACATGGGGTAACTATGCAGTAGCAGGTTAAAATTAAGATATCCCAACAATATACAAGAAGTATTTGTGAAAAATACAAAATCAAAAACAGTTGAAGTGCCATAATTGGAAGAGTAACAAGGGGTAGTTACAGATAGTGATCCAACAAGAGAAGGCAATGCTATAATAGGAGTAACAACTACTATAAGTGAGAGTAGTCCTGGCTAGAGGAGGAGGAGGAGGAGAGTGTGGAGGGAGGGGTTGTTAGGAATGGGGAAACAGGTACAATTGGATGAAAGGAAGTTCTGGAGGCAGATGAGATGGAGTGAAGGAAGGAGGAATGTTGGATTTGGGAGGAAGGAGTTCCAGATTTGGGGAAATGGTGGGAGAAGGCGGATTGTCCTGCAGATGCATGAGTCAAGGGATCGGAGGAGCGAGCAGGAATGGGGGAGGGGAGAGGAGAGAGAAGAGGACAAATAGGATGGAAGAGTGCCAAGCCAGTGTTTTGAAATAAAATAAGTTTAGCACAGTGGGAGAGATGGTGGTTAGTAAGAGAGGGGAAAGCTAGATGATGATAGAGAACGCAGTGGTGAGTACTTGTGGGGGAGTCTAGAGCGAAGCGACAAAAGGAGTTGAAAAGGGGATCCAATCTGGATAGGATGGATTTGGGAGCAGCACCATAGCCTACATTGCAGTAGTCAAAGATAGGAGAATCATCTTCTGACAATCGAATGCTCGGCTGTAAGAGGGACGCTATTACAGTTTCTGTATAGGGTGCTTAACTTGGGGGCATGATTTTTAGAAATGGCATCAATGTGCCCAGAGAAGTTTAGGTGAGGATCCAGCCAGCACAAAGGTATCTGAAGGAGGAGGTGTCCTCAAGATTAGTCCCATGTAGGGTGGAAGGTGGGGAGAACAGGGAGCCCAGCAAGTCTCTGCCTACTGCCAAAGGTCATGGAAACTGTTTTCCTGGCTTTTAGAGAGAGATGATGGGAGGTGAACCAGTGCTGGAACTTAGAGAAGTCAAGCTGAAGTCTAGTTTCCACATCATGGGAGAGTGGCGGAGGTGAACAGGACAGTATCATCAGCATACATGTGGATGGAGGTGGAGGAGCATACTGATGGTAAGTCATTTAGAAAATGGAGAAGAGTAGGGGACCCAGCACAGAGCCCTGGGGACACCAGTGTGGATTTGGAGAGGGGGAGCAGGACTCTGCAGTTTAACTGATTGTGTCCTCCTGTAAGGTAGGCCCAGAACCAGTTAGTAGCCACTGGAGAGAGCCCAGCTGAAGCAAGGGATTGGAGAAGGAGGGAATGAGAGACCATGTCGAAAGCCTTGGCTAGGTCGACAAAGATGGCAGAGGTGATCAAGCCATGATCCATTCCAGTGAGGACTGAATCAGTGAGCCTGAGTAGGGAGGTTGTAGTGGAATGGTTCTTCCTGAATCCAGATAGAAAAGGAGTAAAGAAACTGGAGTCAGCTAGTAAGGAGAAGATTTGAGGGAGAACAAGGTGTTCCTGGAGTTTAGCAAGGGTAGGAAGCGAGGAAATAGGGCGGAAGTTACCAGGGGAAGTAGAGTCACCCCCCTTTGGGAGGTGGATAATGGCAGCATGCTTCCAGGGTGAGAGGACAATAGCAGTAGAGAAGGAGAGGTTGAAGATGACCGAAAGAGGGAAAGTGATAGCAGAGGCAGAGAGGTAGAGAAGCTTAGGATAGAGATCATCAGGAGAACTGCCTTTTGACAGGCTAAGAGCCAGCAGGGCAGAGACTATATCAACAGGCGACCTCTGAGAAGGTGAAGGGGTTATGGTCTGGGGTAAGGCTGGTAGTGCAGTTTGTTCTTTTGGAGGGGGAAGCCATAGGGGCTCCAGTCAGGAGGGAGGCTAGCAAGGCAGACACGCATAAAGTGAAGTAGGAGTTGAATTCCTCAGCTACTATAGAATAATCTTCAGTGAAGGCATTGTTTATTTTAAGGACAGGGGTGGGGTTGGGGAGAGAAGTGGGCATGGGCAACTTGCCAGAATTTGGAAGGGGAGTTGAGATTAGAGTGGAAGGAAGAAGAAAAGTGTTCAGCCTTGGCTAGTCTGGTTTCTTTCGTACAGGCATTGCAGAGTTTGCGATAAGTAGTGAGATCACTCGGTAGTTTGGTTGCCTTGTGTTTTCTCCAGGTTTGGTCACACGCTCTTAGGCAGGCTAGGAGCTCAGTAGCGACCCAGTGAACGTGGTTGCCATGAACTTTGGTACACTTGTAGGGGGCATAGTGATTCCAGATGGAAAGGAATTTGGCTTTAAAATAGGCTAGGGCACTGTCCATGTGGGGAGCAGTGGCTAATGGGCTCCAGCCTGTGGTTGCTAGGTCGTGGAGGAGGGGGGCACTGTTGAGGAATTTATAAGAGAGCGTTAATAATATCTTATGCGGCGGACTAGGCCTATGGACCTTCTGAATCAGATATATCACATGGTGGTCACTTAAGGCGTCTAGACGGAAGCCCAACTTGATAACCCTATGTGGGTGAGAGGTGAATGCCCAGTCTAATAATGTGTGATCTGGGGTTTTTGTGTTAATATGGGTAGGTTCCTGAATGAGCTGGGTTAAGTTGTGTGAGGCAATGATGTTATGAGCTTTACTGTTGGAGGGTGACAGCCAGTTTAGGTTAAAATCCCCATGAGGAACAGTTTGCCTGATTGGGAGTGTGAGACACATGGCAGTAGTGAGTGGGTTGCAACCGAAGAGGAAGAAGGTTGGAGCGACAGTAGATGCCTGCCACAAAGATTGGGACGGAAAGGCAGGAAACCCGGATGGTGATGGCCTCTGAGTTAGCTGGTAGTGTGGTTGAGAAGGTAATAGCATATTGTAGGGAGATGGAGACATACAACATGACCCCCTCACCTCTGCCTGATCTATCTTGCCTGACTAGTGAATAGCCAGGGATAGATATGGCATGATCAGGTATTTTATTGCTTAACCATGTCTTGGCTAGGATTAGGATGTCAGGGGTTAGAGAGACAGCCATGGCTTGCAAGTGGTTCAACTTAGGTAGGAGGCTGCGTATACTTAGGTGTAGTAATTTGAGGCCTCTAGGCAGGGTTAAGGAGTTTGTGGGGTTATGCCCAAGGTTAATATGGGTGGAACCAGAAGGAGAGGTAGCGGGAGGTCCTGGGTTAGGGTGGATATTACCTGAAGAGAGGAGTAACAGTGCTATAATAAGGTAATGTAATATGGGGGTTTTGAGAAGTTTCCGAGGTTTATGTGGTTAAAGGCTGGAGAGTTCAAGAGATGAAGGAGTTGAGACATTTAGCAGGAGTTTGATAAAAGTCAAGTGAAATTGGTGCAGAAAAAAGTGGGGCTGCACGAGGCAGCTGAAAGTGAATCCAGTTGTGGATGAACGGAGTAGAGGTGATGGAGTGAGAGGTGGGACAAAGACTAAGAGAAGGAATAAATGCCAGATCAGGGCCATATGGGATGGTGGCAGGGAGAAGGGGGACAGTGAGGGAAGGAAGAAAAGATAGGAGAAGCAGAGGACTTTGAGGGGACACTAGCTTGACAGGACAGGAGAACATAGCTAGGAAGAGTGGAAACAGGCTATGCGAATTTGAGGCTGTGACGGAATGCAAAGGTAGGGAGGGAGAGAGAGAAAGAAAGAAAGAGAGAGAGAGAGAGAGAAGCAGACTATTTGGGGTAGAGCTGTGGTAGCAGCCTATTTGAAACAGATGGTGAACAGTACACTGTGAGTGAGAGGGAGGGAGAGAGAGAGAGAGAGTGAGAAGCAGTTTTGTCATAGATTATACTGAGTGGCTAAATTACACTGTGAGTGGTTATGCAGGCAGGAGGGTGGGATTCGGTTAAGCAGCAAGAGCATTTAAAGAGTGATGGAGGGGTAGATGGGCAGGAGAAAATTCAAGTTAGGCAACAGCCAGCACAAAACACACTGAGCAGCTCAGGAGTGAAGGCTGGAAAGTTGAGAACAGAAGGTTCATGGAACAACCAATTAGGCACTAAGGGTAGTCAGCCAATGGCAGCCAGACAAAATAAAAGAATTTCCAATAGTGCGGGTGGATTGCTGCATGGTGAATTACTGGGTGAAGAGGGTCCGCACCTCGAGTTGCCTGTAGCGGGCTGATTTGGTATGGCAGGTGGCTCCCAGAGTAAGCTGCAGCAGCCAATGGAGCGGGAGCCCAATCAGGGGCAGAAATCTTGATTTGCTCGTAGCGGGCTGATTCGGTGTGGTGGGCGGCTCCCAGAATAAGCTGCAGCTGCTGATGCAGAGGGAGCCTGATCAGAAGCAGAAATCTCAATTTGCTCATAGTGGGCTGATTCGGTGTGGCAGGCGGCTTCCAGAGTAAGCCGCAGCTGCCGATGGAGAGGGAGCCCAATCAGGGTCAGAAATTGGGTGAAGAGGGTCCAAACCTCGATTTACTCATAGTGGGCTGATTTGGTGTGGTGTGGTGTGCGGCTCCCAGAGGAAGCTGCAGCCACCTATGGAGTGGGAGCCCGATTAGGGGCAGAAATCTGAAAGAGGGAGCTTTCAGATAAAATAGGAGGAAGGTGCAAGGTGGAAAGGATACTGTGACTGTTCATTTAAAAGTCACTTTGACTATTAAGACAGTGGTATGAGGCACAGTGACATCACTGGTCTGATGTTGTTTAAGCATTAAAACCCCACTATAGCACTACCGGGTGTGTGAATGAACAGACACATCCACAGAGTTATGCAGCAGGAATGTGTTATTCCTAGGTAGACCCACAGCTAATGCGCCAGTTACATATTACTTGTGCTTTCTTTTTTAAATTTTAAATATTTTATTTACTTTCGAGAAACTTTAATTTATATTGTACTATTTTGCAAGATTTCCAACATGGCTCCCTGTAAGAAGTGCATGGGTATGTCAGTGGCTCAGTAGACTGCCTGACTACCTCTAAGGTCAGATGACCACAAGGCTATGGTTTTTCATTCCCCTCCAGGAACTTAAAACTGGCACGTACATGCAGAGCATCACTAGAGGGTACGGCATTGTCTGTGTAGTCTATAAATGATCAATAATAACTGGGTTTCACTTTTTCCCATAGGGAACCCATTGTGTAATTTGCAGTTATAAAGGAGTGCTTATAATGGCGAACACGTGCCGGGTTTCCCCTCACTCTACGCATGTGCCAGCCGCAGTTCTTCCATTCTGACCGCTGGCCGCCTTGCTCACCTCTGGAGACTGAACCACCAGATGGACTCAGCAGTAAGTTATTTAAAAAAGGAAAAAAACAATCACTGCTGAAAAATATTTAAAAAAAAAAAACAACTACCAGAAAAAAAAGTTAACTTTCAGCATGCAACCATGGACTGCGATAAAACCCAACTCTACCATGGCCTCCTCAAAACTGGTGCATACCCAACACTGACGCTGTAGAGCAGCACTAGGGGGTGCTGCATTGTCTGTGTAGTGTATAAGTAGTCAATAAAAACTGGGTTTCACTTTTCCCCATAGGGAACCCATTGCGTAATCTGCCGTTATAAAGGAGTGTTTATAATGTTTGTAATGGCAAACACGCGTCAGGTTTCCCCGCTCCATGCATGTGCCAGCTGCGGCTCACCCATTCCTACCACTGGCCACCTTGTTTGCCGCCGGAGACTGCATTGCCACACGGACTCAGCGGTAAGTTATTTAAAAAAAAAAACAATTACTGTTGATGCTGAAAAACATTATAAAAAAAAACTACCAGAAAAAAAAGTTAACTTTCAGCACATGACCGTGGACCGCACTAAAACTCAACCGGACCACAGCCACACAGGAACATCTTTTATTTTATGTAATTGCTGTGGCAAAAAGCAAAAACCAGCAATTATATAAAATAAAATATCGGTGGTGCAGAAACTCGAATTTACACCCCCTGGATGCGTGATAAACCCTTCAGCTTCACTAGGTTTATGTGGCATCCAACACCGCTGGTGTGTAAAATTCTTGTTACAAACACCACCCCTATATTATCTATATGTAATTAACTATCCTGAGTGTGATCTGGTGGTGAAAGGTGACATCACGACATGCAAGGAAGGAGAGCTCAGTCTAACAGCTTGGTTAACTGGAGTTTCCCTTTAGCTGAATTTTAAGAGCCACTGCCTCTGAAACCAGGGATGCAAGTATCGATTCCATGATTCGGCACTTTCTCTTTCAGACATGTAATTCAGTTGACAATAGATGTAATCTCATGAGGTTGGGGAGAAGGATGTCACGCAGTCCTTCAGATGAGACGTTAAATCAAGGTCCCTTCTACCAGTCTCTGATGGCTGTCCAGGTGGATGTTAAAGATCCCATGGTATTAACATAAGGGTAGAGGATTCCCTCTGTTGTCCTGGCCAACAGCCCCCCTAGCCATAAAACAGGTCCAGGTAACCCGACCCCAATCTGCACCTGGAAATGCGCCTTGTGTCTCTGCTGGTCAAAAATTAAAAATAAATAAATTAAATAACTGAAAGTGCAGAGCTGGCCTGATAGTGCAGCAGCAGCTCTATCATTTGCTACACTGGCAACCCGGGTTCATAAATGGGCTTGGGTCACTCAGGGATTCATCGGGGGGGGGGGAGATGGACTGAGCATCTTCCAGCTTCCCTCGGAGAAGGGGGGCTGCTTCCCGCAGCAGGACTGCCACCTAGAGGAGGCCAGGTGGCAGTACAACAGATGCCCATTGCAAGGGGGAGTAGTCACAGTGTACAGAAACAAGCGGAGCAGTGCTGCACTTTCACATGAAATGGAACCATGCAGCATCCGCCACATTGCAGAATCACAGATTTTACAACATTAAAATAAAGTAAGTTAGAATACTTAAAAAAAAAATGTTTCTCATTATGAAAAGCCTAATCGAGGGTAAGGATTTTTGGTGGGGACCCTCCATTTATGACTCTTTCATTTAAAAATGCATCATTTGAAAAGTGGTGCTATTTGCTGAAATTGTGCATTTTAAGAACTCACATTTTTAAAAATGCATAACTTGGGGGAAATGGCACTATCTAAATAAAAAGAGAAGGTGAAACTGCTTCAGATTTTGGCACATTTTCGTGAAAATTGTACAAATGCAAAATCGGCAGTTCACGCAATTTCGCAAACGCAATAAAGATTTTGCCCAGCACTAACCAGAATCTGTGCAACATGTTGATTCAGCCATTTTAACAAACTGTATATACTGCCATATACTGCTGCATGGTACTCGTGGCATAGCCCCTGGACTGCATGTACCTGGATGAGTACCAAACATTAGTTTGTATAACTGCAGCATTCATGCCTCGGATGTGAGCGAGTTCCAAGTCTGGACTGTAGTTGACATGGAAAGTTGCGATGTCCCCCTTCTGTTGGCTTTTCTTCCTCCTGTGTCCTGTCAAAGAATGACATCTCAGTTAATTCACTTCTACAGTTGTTGTTTTTCATGTGTTTTTTTTGTGGCTGAAGTACTGTGAAAGGGTAAAAGGCAATTCACATTTAACAACATATCTTTATGGACATTTTGGCAGGGCAGCCTGTTAGACCTGACTGTGGGTATGGTGGTCACAAGACCCTGTCCTAAGCTTGGGCCATTGTTTTTTTGTTGACTCTTTTTCTCTTCTGCCTGTCCAGGGCATCTCTCATGCAGGACTCACTTGGCTTCTGCCCCAACTGCCCACCTGAACCACTCCTTCTGCCGAAACATTGGTGTCAGGATCCTCTCCTCTCCAGCCCCAGAGGAGAAGGCCGAGAATCCCCAGGGAGTACGGTCAGATTCGTGGCCGGCATTGGGCATGTGGAGCTTCAGCCCTGGGAGGACCACCATCACCTCACCCTGCTGCCAGGGGTTTTCTTTTCTTCTTCCTCTAGGAGTGCAGTGTGCAATGATGCCTACGCTTGGCTGCCCTGGTGGCATCTGCCACACTCTGCCGCTGCATCAGCAGTGTACCTGTAGTGCCCCTGATTTCCATTGAGGGTCAGCTAGGACACCGAGCAACCCTGGATCCCTCCCCAGGGAGAGGAGAGCTGTCCTCGGATGCTCCATCCTCTCCCTCCCCTGCCGACCCCTGGCTACCCAAATCCGTCACCAAACCTGGGTCACCAGAGTATCACGAGGTATGGCATCCAGCACCTTAACACTCAGTGCCACTGGGCCAGCAAATGCTTGGGCCATTTTGTGGAGCCTTGGGATAGAAGTACTCCACCATTTGCCCTCTCCCAACCACAGCAAAAATCCTTTAAGAACTGAAAGGACAAGATATCTGTTCATTCCTTCCAGGCATTCTACTACAGTTCTGCATTGCTGTCCCAAATGATCTAGCACAGGGTCTATGTTGTCTGCAGTATATACTGGATTCAAAGCTTCCTGCGGGGGGGGAATAGGACAACAGTATACGGGAGATGGGCGTGCATGCCATGTTCATCTCACTAAGGCAGCAACATCTACACCACAGGAAGTGGCCGAAGAGACTAAACTCTCGTGATGCTCCAGTCAAGGCAAACATGGCCAGTGTAGACAGGACTATCCGAGGCTGTGACTAAGGCCACAGTGCAATTAGAAACTCAAGCCATTGCCTGGACCCTAGGCTGCATAGTACCAGCGGTATCTCTGTAGGGTCACAAGGCTGTGCGTTCCCTCCCCTCAAACAACAAACTACCTATCAAGGCTGTAGATACGCTGACTACTACCCTTCACCTCCTCCAGGTTAAACAAGACACCACTGGTGAGAACCTGGCCTCCCAACCATCATTAAACCCATACTTTGAGGGTGCAAGATACTGCCAAATTGTGTCTTGTTTAACTTGGCCAATTAACTTGCTCTTTAGTAATATCAATTTACAACAGCCTTGAACTAAAGGGAACTGACAGGACAGCCCATTGAGGTATATACGTCTTCTGTTAATCCAAAGGCAGTGTTCATTCTCGATGCATGAGTCCCCCCAAGTCTCCAAATGCCATTAGTTGATGGGGGGGGCAATATCGAGTAAAGACATTTTGAGGACTTTGGGGGGGTTGACTAGGACAATATCGATTAATGATATTTTGGAGACTTAGGAGGTTGGTTGAGATAATATTGGTGAATGACATTTTGTGGGCATTGGGTGCTGGCTGGGACAATACTGATTTATAACATTTTGGGGAAATGGGAGGTAGGCTGGACCAATAACTAATGACATTTTGGAGATGTGGGGGGCAGCTTGTGACAGGTGTGTTGTTACAGACACGGTCATCTCTTGGCTGAGTGTCAGCAGTTGGCAATTCAAACAAAAAAACACTGTATGGGAGAACTGGGGGGGGTGGAGCTACAAAGTATGTGTGGTTGGGTGGAGCTGACCAAGAAACCAGCCCTGGCCACCTAAGGTGAGATACAGGTTTAAAAAAATTATCTTTTATTTAGGGCCTCTGAATAATTTCCCCAAATACCCAAGAACAGTAAAACAAAAATACTTGGTACTTAAAATGCAATTACAGATCATTCTATTATCTGTCTTATTCAGGAATTATTATTCAGGAAATGCATCGTACACATCTCTGCTATGCTGCTATGGCAGGCCAATAGGTAACATTAAGTCATATTAGTTTCACTTCATTTTAATTACCAGCAGGACCGAGCCCATCATCATCAGACTGGTTGAGCAGCAAACTACTGAAAGAGAGACTGCACAGAGGAAACAAAGGAGAGTTTCAGAGATGTGCTGTACTGTGACAACATTTTATTGTGTTTTTTTTTTGTTTAGTTCAAGAGTGCGACTCAAGAGGGGTAGTGATGACTCTCCTTCAGTGCATCATGTACGCCACAGAGCAAAATATCAATAAACTAGCACGTGTATTTATAAACAGAGACGCTGCATTTTCACATGCAATTATATAAATACTTGCAGGAGGGTCACTGGTGTAACTATAATGGTAAACAGATTTCTTCCATCCTGTTAAAAGATTTGATACTCAGCAATTTTCAGCACTGCGTTTTAATCTGATAACTGTACTTACCATAAACTGCCGCGGAGACACAGAGGATAGACAGAAGTACAACAGCGCAGGCTGGCCCCAGCACAAGAGCCACCATTTTATCTTGGGACTCTAAAAACACCACAAAGAAATTTAGTCAGCAATCCATGTTACAGTGAAACATTGTACTGTACACATATCCTTTAATACCACAGCCCATGTTACAGCACAACATTGTACCCATACCCTAATCCTTGGCTGCATCACCAGTTGGGTCTCCTCTTCCTGCCTACTGACTGCACTCCCTCACAACTGCTGCTCTTCTATCTGCACAGGGTTAAGCTTAAGCACGTTTTCTGGTCTTTCGCCTATGTAAGTTAGTAACTGTGTGCCGTGGATTGACATTTTCCCTTGCACTTGAAACGAACACCTCATTTTGTGCTGTGGCTGCACTTTGTCTATATAATGTTATTTTTGTACCTACTCATTTTTGTACCAATGTAATTACCAAATGTTGCTCTATAGACTTGCTTTATGTATTGCACTGTGCTTCTCCAGTTCCCCTTCCCCGGCCACATCTTGAAACGAGCCTCAGCTCAGTGTGCCTCTCCCCGTTACCAATTTTCAAATAAATAAATCATGCAGCCAGTGTTACAATTAAACATTGTACCTATATCTTTTAATCACGCACCACATGTTACAGTGAATTGTTGTACCTATACCCTGTAACACCATAGCTCATGTTACAGTGAGTTGTTGTACCTATACCCTTTAATCCCATAGCTCATGTTACAAAGAAATGTTGTACTTCTACTCTTTAATCCCACAGCCAATGTTACAGTGAAACATTGTACCCATACCCTTTACTACCATAGTCTGTGTTACATCAAAACATTGTACCAATACCCTATAATCCCACAGCCCATGTTACAGCAAATCATTGCACCCATACCCTTTAATCCCACAGCCCATGTTACAGATAAACATTGTACTCATACTTTATAATCCCACAGCCATGTTACAGTAAAACATTGTACCCATACCCTTTAATCCAACAGCCCATGTTACAGTGAAACATTGTACCCATACCCTTTAATCCCACAGCCCATGTTACAGTGAAACATTGTACCCATACCCTTTACTACCATAGTCCATGTTACATCAAAACATTGTACCAATACCCTATAATCCCACAGCCCATGTTACAGCAAAACATTGTACCCATACCCTTTAATCCCACAGCCCATGTTACAGTGAAACATTGTACCCATACCCTCTAATCCCACAGCCCATTACAGTAAAACATTGTACCCATACCCTTTAATCCAACAGCCCAAATTACAGTGAAACATTGTACCCATACCCTTTAATCCCACAGCCCAAGTTACAGTAAAACATTGTACCCATACTCTTTAATCCAACAGCCCATGTTACAGCAAATCATTGCACCCACACCCTTTAATCCCACAGCCCATGTTACAGAGAAACATTGTACTCATACCTTATAATCCCACAGCCATGTTACAATAAAACATTGTACCCATACCCTTTAATCCAACAGCCCATGTTACAGTGAAACATTGTACCCATACCCTTTAATCCCACAGCCCATGTTACATTGAAACATTGTACCCATACCCTTTACTACCATAGTCCATGTTATATCAAAACATTGTACCAATACCCTATAATCCCACAGTCCATGTTACAGCAAAACATTGCACCCATACCCTTTAATCCCACAGCCCATGTTACAGTGAAACATTGTACCCATACCTTCTAATCCCACAGCCCGTTACAGTAAAACATTGTACCCATACCCTTTAATCCAACAGCCCAAGTTACAGTGAAACATTGTACCCATACCCTTTAATCCAACAAGACAAGTTACAGTGAAACATTGTACCCATACCCTTTAATCCCACAGCCCAAGTTACAGTAAAACATTGTACCCATACTCTTTAATCCAACAACCCATGTTACAGCAAATCATTGCACCCATACTGTTTAATCCTACAGCCCATGTTACAGAGAAACATTGTACTCATACCTTATAATCCCACAGCCATGTTACACTAAAACATTGTACCCATACCCTTTAATCCAACAGCCCATGTTACAGTGAAACATTGTACCCATACCCTTTAATCCCACAGCCCATGTTACAGTGAAACATTGTACCCATACCCTTTACTACCATAGTCCATGTTACATCAAAACATTGTACCAATACCCTATAATCCCACAGCCCATGTTACAGTGAAACATTGTACCCATACCCTCTAATCCCACAGCCCGTTACAGTAAAACATTGTACCCATACCCTTTAATCCAACAAGACAAGTTACAGTGAAACATTGTACCCATACCCTTTAATCCCACAGCCCAAGTTACAGTAAAACATTGTACCCATACTCTTTAATCCAACAACCCATGTTACAGCAAATCATTGCACCCATACTGTTTAATCCTACAGCCCATGTTACAGAGAAACATTGTACTCATACCTTATAATCCCACAGCCATGTTACAGTAAAACATTGTACCCATACCCTTTAATCCAACAGCCCATGTTACAGTGAAACATTGTACCCATACCTTTTAATTCCACAGCCCATGTTACAGTGAAACATTGTACCCATACCCTTTACTACCATAGTCCATGTTGCATCAAAACATTGTACCAATACCCTATAATCCCACAGCCCATGTTACAGTGAAACATTGTACCCATACCCTCTAATCCCACAGCCCGTTACAGTAAAACATTGTACCCATACCCTTTAATCCAACAGCCCAATTTACAGTGAAACATTGTACCCATACCCTTTAATCCCACAGCCCATGTTACAGTGAAACATTGTACCCATACCCTCTAATCCCACAGCCCGTTACAGTAAAACATTGTACCCATACTCTTTAATCCAACAGCCCATGTTTCAGTGAAACATTGTACCCATACTCTTTAATCCCACAGTCAATGATACAGTGAAACATTGTACCCATACCATTTAATCACGCAGCCCATGTTACAGTAAAACATTACAACCATGCCCTTAAATCCCACAGACCACGTTACAACTAAAGCGTGTACCCACACCCTTTAACCCCTTATTTTATGTTACAGTAAACATTGCACCCATACCCCTTAATCCCAAAACCCATGTTACAGTGAAACATTGTACCCATACCCTTTAATCCCACAGTCTGTGTTACAGCAAAACATTGTACCCTTACCCTTTAATCCAACATCCCATGTTACTGTGAAACAGTGTACCCATACCCTCTAATCCCACAGCCCAAGTTACAGTGAAACAGTGTACCCATACTGTTTAATCCAACAGCCAGTGTTTCAGTGAAACATTGTACCCATACCCTTTAATCCCACAGTCAATGATATGGTGAAACATTGTACCCATACCCTTTAATCCCACAGTCAATGATACAGTGAAATGTTGTACCCATACCATTTAATCCCACAGCCCATTTTACAGCAAAACACTGTACTCATATCCTTTAATCATGCAGCCTATGTTGCAGTGAAACATTATACTTAAATCCTTTAATCCCACGGCCCACATTACAGCTAAACATTGTACCCATACCCTTTAATCCCAAAGCCCATTTTACACCAAATATTTTCTCCATACTCTTTAATCCAGCAGCCAGTTTTACAGTGATAAACTGTACTCACACTTTTTTAAAAATATGGCTGCAGCCCAAGTTTTTATAACTATTTTCAGCTGTATTAAAAACCCCATAATTTAACATCACTTTGTGACGAAGGTGAACTAGCATAGAAGGGAAACAGCTCCCAGACACTATGGGACACTGGGGACATCAGGGCAGGCTCCAGTCTGCAAAACTAGCTCAAATGTGGTGAACATAAAATGAAATGTGGCACCCTGTGAATGGATGAATGTAGAAATGGAAATTAAACACAGGGACTGAAAAGAAGGAACTGCAGGGATCAACACTGGGAGATGAAAAGGAGGAACCACAGGGATCAACATCAGGGGCTGACAAGTAGGAAATACTTGGATCAACATTGAGATTGACAAGGAGGAACCACGTGGCTAAACATTGATCACTGAAAAGTAGGAAGCACTCTCCTACAGAGCATCTTTCTCCTACAGCACCCTGCATTGACAATTACTACCCTCAAGAAGTACAGGGATAGCAGTGAAAGTGCTCTGCTCTTGACACGAATATCTAGTTGGGGGAGGAGGGCTCCTGGTCTCTATTAAATGAATACCAGTTATAAGGTACAGCAACTTCAATGTTTGATCCTTGTTGTAATCTTTTCTGCTCTCATTGGTTGTAGAGTGGAATTTTGCTCTGCACTTCTATTTTGGTAGTTAGTAAAGTTTAACAAGTTTATGTAGGTAGCTTAACCTAAACAAGTCCTATACCTCTGTAACTTTATTTTATTTTGTTGGAAATGGACTCACAAGTCACAAATCATGACTTTTACAGTGCAAGACACTATGAAAACTCTGTTCAGACCTCATTATGACTTTGTTGTCCATGATTCTGCTGAAACAGGATCATCTTTGTTTCTATCTTGGGACAATTTTGTGAACTTAAGACACCCACACAAACTAGGTAACAACAGATGAGGAGTGTAATAATCCTATCAAAACATGATTTCTGTACTCTGAACTGAGCTGGTGTGTATAAGTTCATCATTAAATGAAGTTTAAAAAAAAGCAAATGAGGAATCACAGGGGTCAACATCAGGAGTTGAAAAGGAGGAACCGCATGGATCAACACAGTGGGTTTAAAAGAAAGAACTGAAAAGATCAACACTGAGTATTGAAAACAAGGAAACACAGGAATCAACACCAAGGGTTGAAAAGGAGGAACCATGAGGATCAATATCAGGGGTTGAAAAGGGGGAACTAAAGAGATCAACACTGGGGGCTAAAAAGGAGGCAGCACAGGGATCAACATCAGGGTTGCAAAGAAGGGACAGCAGGGATCAACATCACAGGTTAAAAAGGTGGAACCACAAAGATCAACACTGAGGACTGAAAACAAGGAAACACAGTGATCAACACTAAGGGTTGAAAAGGAGGAACTGTAGGGATCAACATCAGGGGGTTGAAAAGAGGAACTGGAGAGATCAACACTGGGGAGCCGAAAGGGAGGAACCACAGGGATCAACAGCGGGGTTGCAAAGAAGGGACAGCAGGGATCAGCATCACAGGTTGAAAAGGTGGAACCACAGATACTAACATCGTGGGTGAAAAGGAGGGACTGCAGGGTTCAACATTGGTGGTTCAGAAGGATGAACCACAGGGACCAACACTGGGGGTTACAAAAAGGAGGAACTGCAGGGATCAACATTGGTAGTTGAAAAGGAGCAACTACAGGGGTCGATGTTGAGGATTAAGAAGGTGCAACTGCAGAGATCAACACTGTTGGTTAAAAAGGAGAAACCACAGGGATCAACACTGGGGCTAAAAGGATGAACCATACTGATCAACATTGGTGGTCAAACAGGAGGAACCATAAGGATTAACACTGAGGGCTGAAAAGAAGGAACTGCAGGGATTAACATCAGGCACTGAAAAAGAGGAACCACAGGGATAAACACTGGGTCTGAACAGAAGGAAACACAGGGATCAACACTGGAGATTGAAAAAGAGGAACTGCAGGGACAAGCATTAGGGTTGAATAGGAGTAATTGTGGGGATTAATATTTGGAGTTGAAAAACAGGAACCACAGGGATCAACACTGGGGGTTAAAAAGGAGGATCCACAGAGATCAACATTGGGGGTGAAAAGGAGAAACAGCAGGGATCGGCATTTCAGATTGAAAAGAAGGAACTGCAGGAATCAACATCAGGGAAGCTGAAAAAAAGGAAGCACGTGGATCAATGCTAGGGGGTCAAAAGAAGGAATTGCAGGGATTAGTATTGAGGGTTGAACAGGAGGAACCACAGGGATCAACACTAGGGGTTAAAAGGAGGAATAACAGGCATCAATATCAGGGGTTGAAAAGGAGGAACCACAGGGATTAGCATTGTGGTCACAAAGGGAGATATCCAGGGATCTATATTGGCACCTGAATGGGTGGAACCATAGGGATCAATATTGGGGGTTGGTTAGAAGGATCCATGGGAATCAACATTAGGCATTGAAAAGGAGGAACCACAGGGATTAACACAAAAGGTGAAAAGGGGAAACAGCAGGGATCAACACTGGGGTTGAAAAGGAGGAACTACAGGGATCAATATTCAGGGTTGAACATGAGGAACCACACAAATCAATACTGGGGGTTGAAAAGGAGGAACTGCAGGGATCAATATTCAGGGTTGAACAGGAGGAACCACAGAAATCAATGCTGGGGGTTGGAAAGGAGGAACTGCAGGGGTCAACACTGACAGTTGAAAAGGAGGAACTGCAGGCATCAACATTGGGGGTTGGAAGAAGGAACTGCAGGGATCAACATCAGGGGTTGAAAAGGAGGAACTACAGGGATCAATGTTGAGATTTGAGACACAGGAATCACTGGGATCAACACTGGTGGTTAAAAAGGAGGATCTGCAGGGATCAACACTGGGTGTTGAAAAAGAGGAACTGCAGGGATCAACACTGGAGGTTGGAAGGAGGAACCACAGGGTTCAACATCAGGGGCTGAAAAGGAGGAATCAAAGAGATCAAAACTGGGAGTTGAGAAACAGGAATCACTGGGATCAATACTTAGGATTGAAAAGGAGGATCTGCAGGGATCAACACTGGAGACTGAAAAAGAACAACCACAGGGATCAACACTGGGGACTGAAAAGGAGAAATCACTGGGATCAACATTGGTGGTTGAAAAACAGGAACCACAGGGATCAACATTAGGTTACGAGAAAAAGGAACCACAGGGATCAGCACTGGGGGTGAAAAGGAGGAATGGCAAGGATCAACACTGAGGGGTTGATGATAAGAACCACAGGGATCAACACTGGATGTTGAAAAAGAGGATCCACAGGAATCATCATTGGGGGTTTAAAAGGCGGAATCACAGGGATCAGCAATGAGGATGAAAAGGAGGAACATCAAGGATCAAAACCGAGGGTTGAAGAGGAGGAAACACCAGGATCAAACTAAGGGTTGAAAAAGAGGAACTGCAGGGATCAACATTGGGGGATGAAAAAGAGAAACAAAAGGGTCAACATTGGGGGTTGAAAAGAAGGAACTGCTGGGATTCACACTGGCTGGTAAAAGCAGCAGGTACCAACACCGGGTGTTTAAAAGGAAGAACCACAAGGATCTGAATTGGAGGTTGAAAATGAGGAACTGCAGAGATTATCATTTGGTGCTGAAAATGAAGAACAACAGTGCTTAACATTTGGGTTGAAAAGGAGGAACCACAGGTATCAGCACAAGGGATGAAAAGCAGGAAACGCAGGGCTCGGCACTTGGGATAAAAAGGAGGAACAGCAGGGATCAACGCTGAGGGCTGAAGAGGAGGAACTTCAGGTACCAATATTGGAGGTTTAAAAACAGGAACCACAGGAATCAACAGTGGGGGCTGAAAAGGAGGAACAGCAGGGATCAACACTAAGTGTTCAACAGGATGACTGCAGATATCAATATTTAGGCTTGAAAATCAGGGACCGCAGGGATCAACACTGGGGTTTAAAAGGAGGATCTACAGGGATCAATACTGGGGTTGAACAGGAGGAACTGCAGGGATTAATATTGGGGTTTGAAAAAGAGGAAATCAAAGACATAAACATTGGGGACAAAAAAGAGGAACTGCAGGGATCAGCATTGGGGTCTGAAAAGGAGAAACCACAGGGATCAGCACTGGGGTTGAAAAAGGAGGATCCTCAGGGATCAACACAGGGGGGTGAACAGCAGGAACCACAGAGATCAATACTAGGGGTTCAAAAAGAGGAACCACGGGGTCAACTTTGGGGTTTAAAATGAGGAGTCAAAGTAATCAACATTGGGGGATGAAAAGAAGGAACCACATCAACTTTGAGGGTTGAAAAGGAACAATTGCTGCTGAAAAGGAGAAACCACAGGGATCAACACTGGAGGTTGAAAAGGAGGAATTGCAAGGATCTCCTTTTGGGGTTTGAAAAGAAAGAGCTGCAGGGATCAACATTTGGGGTTGAAACGAAGGAACTGCAGGGACTTTATTTTTTTTTTGGGAGGGAGAGATGAAAAACAGGAACTTCGGGGTGCCCAATGAGGTATATGAAAACATTTTTAACATGAACTCTGCTTTAACATAAATAATGAACTGGTGTGCAGCATAGTATAATGACATTTATAAAATAGCAAGAAAAATCTAGAAATTTCATTGGCCAAGAGACATCACCTGACCATGCACTAACTCTCTATAAACACTCAGCCAGGTGACAAATCTCATTTTCCTTCCCCCAAAAAATTACTTAGACTCATTTAATAAGTGTAATAAGCCCCTCCGGGCTGTACATCATATGATTTTAATGCACTTCCCGGTGATCTAAGGAAACTCAGCCTCCGATCTTGTGCCTTAATTCACCCCTGCAGAATGCATTAAAATCCTATAATGCACACCGTATCATGACTTATTACTTATCTAATTCTACTATTTAAGACACATGCTCTCCCACTCATTCAGATGACATCCAGATAAGATGAAATGAGGAGGGCTGTGCTGGTAGTCATCAAAGTGTTCAGTGCTGGTGCATCCTTTGGATGGAAAGGGTAGCAGAAGGTCCTAAGAGAGTTTTGGGAAGGGGGCTATTTTTAACTTTTACTGTGGGGTGGGGAGGAGGAGGGAGATGAATGATGAGAAGGTTGGGGGAAGGGAGATTTTTTGTAAACTGTTTCACATGTTTTTTGGGCTGGGGAGAGGATAGCTGGAGAGGGGTAGTCCCATGGTGAGCAGAAGGAGCTGAATTATATGACTGCCCATGTAGGCCGAGGAGGTGGACATGGACATGACTCTCTTTTTTGTTTTTTATTGAAGTGTGCTGGCAGGAGGGAGATCTGTACCTTTCCACCTAAATTATTTATTTTATTTATTTTTATTTAAACATTTGATAACTGGGAAAAGCACACTGAGCTGAGGCTCATTTCCAGGTGCAACCTGGGAAATTAACCAAATCAGGCGTAGATTTGGAATTCATATTCAGCACTGAATCTGCTGACACTTGGTAGATTCAGTAAGTGGATCACTTGCAGCACTCACAGTGAGAAGAGAAAAACAGACTGCCTCATGGCAGTAGGAAAATAGATTATTTGCTGCAGTGCATGAGGAAATGGACCCATTTGATGCATTGCTTTCCATCATCGTTGGGAACACTTTCAGAGCTCTTTTTTATTATTTTTAGGGGACACAGGCAGATTGAGAAAGCATGCTTTTTTAAAATTTTACCCTTTAACTCTTAGACTTGGGGGAATTAGAACATGAGGAATTCTAAACAGATATATCTGTCTGTGGCACAGCAAAGGGTTAAGTGAGCTTTTGGGCACAAAATATGACAAGACTTACGATTTATAAAGTTGTTTTGTGGACTTAGATACATTAAAATAAGCTTGTGGCAGTCTGCCCTTGCCAGGAGCTGGAAACAATTTTATGGTTTTTTTGAAGTTCCACAAGGTGTCTCTAACATACTGGTATTACATTGTAAAAAAACAGTTCCTAAAAACAGTGATGCACAAGAGCCCTATAGTAAAAAAAATGGTTCTTGTACTGAGGAAACTGTGTCAAAGGTCAAATCGTAAGTCTAGAAACAGGAACCAATCAAGGTGAAAGGGCACAGACAGAAATGGAAAGTGAAAGCAATCCATACTCTATAATCTGGATAATTAAAAAATACTAAACAATTGCTAATTACAATAAAAAGTGGTTTAGTAGCCAAGAATAGGCAACAGTAAAAAAAAAGTAAGGAACTAGAATATTCTCTTGTTCCTGAGAATCAATCAGATAAGCAGAATAATTAAAAAAGCTAACTAAGATACACTTTTAAAATAAACTACAAAATAAAAAAGCCGACTGGAGAACCAGCCGTTAATGATGTTCAGCATAGGGAAACTGTTCTCTTGAGGTGGAAAAAAGTTCTGAGCAAATGGGCAGAATGGAGCGCAGATGCAGAGTTTGAACTTACATTCCATTTTCTAACATCTGCATAGGTTCTATCTCCAGGGCATCACTCTCGGCTGAGATGACTGCATAAAGGGTAAACATTTAGGTGAGTAATTCCCAGGGTTAGAACAGTAAAATTGTAGTTACAATAGTATTATGAGGAAACCCTGCTGCATAAATTAACCTGGGGTACAAGGCATAAAATAAGCAGGTTAGCCATGATTTACAAATCAAAACTGGCAATTGCATAGCGATTTCAGTTTTGATTTGTGGTAGGTGCTAATCAAATTTCTCCGGCACTGCAGAGCATGGAATGCTCAAATTGCACTATTTTTCACTATTTTAGCCTTCTCCCCACTTTCTGGACCCCCACTGCTAATCAACTTCGTGACCAGTTGCTAATCATTTTTCATTTTGATTAGCAAAGGCTGCCAATCAAGTCTCTGACACTAATTTATGTCTTGGGGTAAGGTGTAACAGCATATATTACAATATTTTCCAGAATTTTTCAGCTTCCCTGATGTCAATGGGTGTCTTCAAGCATTAGAGTGAAAGTAACACATGGCCAGCTCCATGGCGCTGAGCACTGGGCACAGCTGTGGCATGCTGCCAACTTGGATTCACACCTAAAGCCCAGGACATCAGAAGTGGGGGCTGGTAGGGAATGGGATACAACATTCACAAACATGCTCTCCTCCTGGGGAATAATGATGTGCTCTGCTTGGAGAGCAGCTTCTGCTGGTGGTGCCATTGCTGGGATGGGTGACCGTCCCTTTCCTCGTGATGCTGTTGCAAGTGTGTGCTCTTGTGGGAGGAGAGTGGTGGCAGGGATGGAAAGATAGAAATGCTACACAGCCTGGCATGATGGACACTGGCTTTCATGGTGGCACATTCCAATGATCCCCAGGTGAGCTCTGGACGTGTCACCCAAGCCCCTGCTGCAGAACAAGGCACTATCCTCCTCCTGGTAAGAGAGGAAGGTACACCCCTCACCCCGAGATGGGATACTGCAAAACTCAGCAGTTCAATTCACTGGGGAATCTGAAGACAGAACCAGCAGTATTGAAGGATGAGTCAGGTATATAGATGGAGTGCATGGTTTCCCAATGCAGTGGTATGTCAGAGGGTGAAGAGTAGAAGCAAGCCCAAAATTGAAAGTAGTACGAAGAAATGCAGCAGTGATGCCATTTTTGAAAGGAACCATGGAGAAGGTAAGTTAGAAGCTGTTCTTTCAAGTTTTGCAAATATCCTACCAAAAACGTTCAGCATGTAGTCCTTGCTAATGTCACTATATTCGCCCATGCCAATGCTGTTGTTCGCCAAAACTCGGAAACGGTAGGAGCCATACAACTGCATGCTTCGGTAGGTGCAGACACTGGTATTACACTGGCCATGGTAGATAGTCGTCCATTCTGTTGAACTGTTGGACTCCGGTGATTCTGCACTAGCATTCAGGGAACTCCTTCAGAAAGAAAGTGCAGTTAGCGGTTATGGAACAGTGGGTGTCAACATCATTTAAATTAAAGCAGCTCTTGTTCCAGAACAAATCCTTAACTGTATGCCTAAAGGATGGGGCTTCGAGGATTTATATGGCGGCAGTGGACATTTAGAACCCAAAGTGAGCATACTGGAAAGGACGTTTGCAGGAGGCTTTCAACTGATCTTAACTATACCCGAATATGGGTCTCTTGATTACTGCCATTCAAAATACAACATCTCGGGTTTAAATGGACAATCTTTGTAGCAGTCTAGCTAGATTCATTTAACCTGCTCTTACCAGACTCATCATTTGATGTTTGAAAACCTGTATTTGTTATTGTTAGAAGATACACAAGAAAGGAACGCTGGTCCTAGCTATTTCAGGGCCCTGTGCAAACCTCCTTGCTGGGGCCCCATATCAAAAGTTGCGAAGCCCCCAAAGAACATTCTCATCCCTGTCATGGCCTCCCTGTAGCTTCATTTTTAGCTAGTTTTGTGCCATTTTTGCACTTTACTTAAATGAGTAGATATAGGACCAGGAAGAAGGAGGCCAGCTGGACAGCTGAGTTTTTGTCAGGGGGGGGTCTCTCCGCTCTTGGGGCTCTGTGCGAATACAGAGTTCACAACCCCCCAAAGCTGGCTCTGCAAGAAAGAAAAAACCTGGATCACACAGATTTACAAAATTCTGAGATTAGATGCACCTCAAAATGTAAGGGTTACACTGTCATATTCTACTTAACAGAACTGTTCATTAAGAGAGGTTTGTCTAAGGGGATTATAGATTTTAATTGTGAAAACTAGGAACATGCTGATGATTCTAAGGTTTTCTATGGCTAGAACTTGGAGTACGTTAAAGTCCAGATGTTGGATCTGTGTCTTTGCGAAATCTTTTGAAACAGAAACTGGATAAGAGTTTTGCCCATCACTGTGATTGTGCAAAATGAACAGATTTTATTCTTGAAACTATTTAGAATGACCCGTCTTAACGAGGAATATGTCCGTTTTTAATAGTTGCATATTTGTTCTCGTGTACCTGCTCAATTTGGTTCCATGTCATAATGTCGATCATAAAGCGATCACCATTACAGCAGTGTGCATCGCCTAAAAGCACAATGGCGATCTACACTTCTGAAGCGACACCACTTCCATCAACTGAAATTAGGATGCGTGATTTAATATAACCAACTCCAGGAGGGTGCACATCAGGGAGAGAAGGACAGAAAAAATCATAGCACAAGCAACAAAATACTTCCAAGTCCCAAACCCAGCACCTGCTGCTGAAGCTAACCGCCTCACCACCATAACACATGGCTAGCTCAGCAGCAGTGAGGCCACCTAACCAACAAAAACCCTCCTCCTATACCTGCCATTCCAGTTGCCTTCGTAACCCTCCTCATTCCTACCTTCTCTGTCGCACTTTACAGAGTAGCGAGGTAAATTAGTCACTCTTTTGACAGTTGCACATGTACATTCGCTATCATCACTGGATACCATTCAATTTAGTATATTAATCTGCATCTGAATTTGTGAAACTATGCTGAATAATTTGTTGGAGACATTAAAATATGCAATGTTCCTAACAGTGCATTCCTCGGTAAATAGATTATATTTACTTACTTATATCTTCACATCATGAAATGAATAGCTTGGGACTCCTTTCAGCAGCTAGGATACATCGCACAATCAGTATTAATGCTTCCCAGAAACTTTAAAAAAATTCTGGCAACCATCTTGCATACATATTTAGATGTACACATATTGTGGTTCTTGTGGTTGTAAGAGTGCATTCTTAAGTTCTTTGGGTAAGAGTACAGCAAAGCAAAGCTGAGCAGGTCACCATAAGAGACACAGGAACTGTACACACACACATATATATATATATATATATTTGTTAAATCTGTTCTGCACCATCTTTTGTGAGAACTCTCTCTGCATCCTTGGACATGAGCTCTACCTCCACCTGAAGCTCTCTCTTTCTCTCTCCACCCGCACCAGCCAGGTAGACCCCCGGCTCTGCACCCCTGAGGTGGGACACCCTATCCACCCAGGGCACTCTACCTAGAATCAAATGTGCCTGGCTGGGTGGTTGGCCTGGTGGAGAAAGGAGCCCAGATCTAAGGTGGGGCTCAGTGGGCAAAGTGACGTCGCCTATCCCTACAGATGGGGGTTTCCTTCTTAAGGTATCCCCCTCCCACTGGCCCGGCAGTGCAATGCATTCCAGCGCAGTGCATGCACTCTCCTGCGAACGCCCACAGGAGAGCCACCATGACCAATCCCCTATTGCTGGGATCCCAACTGCTGCTAGACTCTCAGTCTCCACTGGGGGTTGCCAGACGGCAGGATCGTGTCCCCCAACCTCACAGGAAAGGAGAGCTGTCCTCCAGGTGCTTGATCTTTTCCTCCTGTACTGACCCCTGACAGCCCAAGTCCGCTCCTGAACCCGGGTTGCGCGTGGTGTGAGGTGTGGCGTCCAGTGACTCAACCTTCAGCGCCACTGAGCTGGCAGGAACTATACATATAGGAAAAACATATTATAAACTGTGTTAAAGGTTTCTGTTTTTAAAAACTGAAGCTAGAATCAAGTTAAAATATTTTACTTTTTCTGAAAGTTAGAAAACCCCAGCGTGAAAATAGATTACCTACTGCAGAATTTTAGAACTATCTGCAGGCGGCCGTCTTGTGGTTATAAATATCAGGAATGTTTAGAAATAAACAACCCTGATTGGCTAAGAAAAATGTCATGATTAATAAGTATATTACAAGAACCTACCAACTCCTTCTCAGCCCTTGTAAGATCTATAGCGCTCACCAATAGATAAATGCTCACTGCCTCTCTAACATAACTTTTGTAAAAACCCAGCTAACTGAACCAGAAAATCCAAATAAAATACATAGCTTTTTCTTACCTTTCTAACAGACTCCTGAGAACAGTGTTCTTGTAAAGGCAATATTCTGATTTCTTAAACACAGGCTGCATTTGTTGTTAAGTAATTCCGGACCTCATTCTGTATATCTTACTGTGTATAGTCTTTTTAAAATGGGGCTTAAAATGTGGCCAAGTCAAAAAACTTCATTGGTCGAAACACACCACATGACCATTGTTTCCTAGGAACAACAAATTCATAACTAACCTACCTAATATACCTAGCAACGCCCAGCTCAATGAAAAAAAAAAAACTTTTTCTATTAAAACAAAACTTTCAGGATCGGGATGTGTTTCCAGATTTGCCAGGTAAGGTAAAAGGCGTTATATGGGAGCAGGACCTGAGATTACTGATCTCAGATGAAAATTGAGGCTATTATAATTAAAACACATATGAATCTTGCTTTGTAACAAGTACAAAGAATCACAATTAAAATTTTTGCATAGGCTGTACTGTCCCTGGTTATAGCACATAAGTTTCATCCAACGTATCCCTTATGGGTGGTCACTGCAATAGTGCCCCAGGTACATACATTCATTATTTATGGGAGTATGTGGATCTTCGTTCCTATTGGATTATGCAAATTGCCCAAGAAGCTTCAAACATTTTAATGTGCCGGTAGTGGACACAACAGTATCACTACCATTTGGGGTGGAGGACCTGGGAGAAGATGGGTGGGAACCCTAGCCCAGGACACTTAGAATATTATTGGTTTTGGCTTGCCAGTGCATACAAAATACCTGGGTATCTCACATCAAGCCCACCTTGGACCAGTGGAGGACCCTTGTCCTACAGAATCTAGCCCTGGAGCACTTAATTTACCTACTACAAGGAAGAGAGTGGTTCCTTTGTGGCTGGTATCATCACATTAACTCCCTTTAAGGAAACAATTCTGCTCAGACAAGGAACACTGTAAGAGGCTTGGAATCTCTTGTATGGTGTTTAGAGTTGGAGGTACCACTCTGACCATACTCCCACAGTGGGGTCTGTACATCCTACATGGACTGAAATATACTGTATGTCTGAAATATCACAAATATATTTATATGGGCATAGGTTTTTGTTCGTTTAGGGGATATGTTATTTATTTCTTTTCAGTAACTATTAACTGTATTTATAATTGTATCAGTTATTTATTTTAGCAGAATGGTCTATTAATCGGCATGTATAAAACTATATTCAGCTGTGTGTTTTTTCCTCGGTATGTGATTCACATCTATGTTGATTTTATTTTTCTACTGTATGTGTTTGTCTTTGAAAATTAATAAAAAGATGAAAAAGACTTCTTCCACTCTTTAAATGTAATGACCCAGAACAGGGCATAGGTTTCTTCAAAATAAATGCACTTACGGGTTTATTCAACAGAACTCTTAGTTTGTTACCATACTCACATACCTAGCAACTTATAGCTACAGAAACTAAAATCTTCCTTCCCCAAAAAAGCATTTCGTTTTATAAGACACGTTATGAGAATAATGCATAGACTACTTTGTGTTCTGAAGTTTTTACACACCCAAGGTGTGTGGTGACCTTAACCTTGAGAGAGCTAAGCTCAAGATCACAGACCAAGGTGTGTGTAAAAACTTCATGAGAAACGGTCACTATGCTGTTATTTTTATGATTACTGGTACAGGGAGTTCATGTTTATACGAACTGCAACTGACAGAGAGTCTGAAATTGAGGTCACAGGGGCACAGCACATCTGAGAATGAAAGTAAGCACTGAAGGTAAGTAACAGTTTGTTTTCTGTGAGCATGGCATGAGAATGGTCTTTCCTGCTCGTGTTGTTAGTCAGTACTGATTCAACAGAACAATGATCATTGCAAAACACCATAACTGGGTATGATGTCTTATCTAGTTATTACAGTATAATTGGAGTTATTATCGGTGTATTAATCGTCATATTCAGTTATTACTGTGTTTCATTGGAGCTATTATCAGTTTATTAATAGAGATCACCAGTAAACATAAAACATGTCCTATAAATCCCTGTAACCTCATTGGTCAGAACACGTCACATGACCAATGATTATTTTCGGATAACCACATACCTCACCTGAATTATATGCAAGGGCTAACAAATGGCAGGGATTGCAGCTATAGGGGAAATAAATCATGCTTTGGGAGGTTGTCAGGTGCAAGGTGTAGCCAAGTGCTACCCCCCCCCAAGAAGTGCATTATTCGCTTTTTCCTTTCCGGGGTTTATGACTCATATTGAAAGCCTACACAAAACGTCTATAAAGCACTCCTGGCTGCCACCAACTGACCCTACGCTTATACTTATTATGACATTATAATGCTCACCATGACAACAAACTGTAATGTCATAAACTGCAATTGTGAGATCAGTTGGGGACAGGCAGTTGCCTTTGAAAGGCTCAGTGTTATCCATGACCCTTTACTCCCGTACCCTGGGAGGGGTGGGCATGGTTCAGAGACCCTCCATGTCTATGGGTGTATTTGTCTCACGGAGTTACCTTCCATCCCTCATTTATTCATTTCATTTTATTCTTTGCTTATCCTTTAAGACCCAAGGGCACAATGTCCATTTACAGGGTGGCGTGGGAGAACAGGAGGTTAAGTGCAATGCTAGTGTAGTGCTGCACAAAATAAAATTCTGCTGGTGGAATTATCACGAAAGTCATAATTTCACTTCTGCAAAATTTCAACATGCACTTTGGCAACTTTACCAAAATTCCAACTTAGAACAGTGGAATAGATGTATGAATTGTGGATTGATTTATTAAACTGTGGGAAAAATTCCACAGGTCAGACCAATGAACTGCAGAACGACTGCATGTCATTCCACAGTCCGTGCCTCATTCTGCAATTCAGTCAGAAAATTTTGTGGAACAGGATGAAAAGTCACGAAATACAGTTGGAGGATTTGGATTTAGCTAAAGTTGGAATTTCTGAAAGTTTCATGAAATTTACAACATTTCATAAAATTTTCAAAAATTCAGACTTCACGGTTTCTGCCTAGCACTAGTTAACAGACTTGCTTTGGGTCACACAGTATGCAATTAGAAACTGTAGGAATCAAACCCAGGCCTGTTGGATGTGCCAAGTTCATTCAAATCTCATTGCTCTAACCTATAGTCTATACTACTGACCTACAAGTCCTGTTAGTTTTTTCAGCTGGGTTAGAGTACTGTGTGGCACCCCAAGACCTACTGTCACAAAGGACCACAGAAGCCAACTTGTTTGAGCACATCCATGCATTACTGTATGACAAACTGCATCACTTCATATATATGATACAGAGTTCACAATTCATTTTGCTATTTATTAGGTAGACCAAGTGGTCCCTATCAGCAGTCAAATTCTATGTTTCTGCGTTTCAATCACTGCTCTTTCAGAGCCTCTATGTTTTCTGGTTCTCTTTAAGAACTATAAACAGTTTCCACTCCTCTTTCAAAGCAACACATAGTTCTGGTTCCTGTTGCAGAGCTATGTGCAGTGTCTGTTCCATTTTCAGAGCAATATACTAGTCCCACCCGGGGCTCCAGGCTAACTCCCATCCCAGAGATCATGCTGGCCTCAGCTTAGCTGACCTTCAAACACAGCCTCCTGTGAAGATGTCTGGTCACTCTGCCTTGTCTCGGCCATTCCCATTTTGTCCTTATAGTACGAGTTGCCATGCCACGTGCTATTACATCTGAATGCACCCTACACTTTTCTTAGTTACGGGATCAGCTGTCATAGGATCACTCTTCTCCAGTTTACCCTTGCAGTGAGCCCAATTTACCCCTGCAGTGAGCTCAATTTACCCCTGCAGTGAGCTCAATTTACCCCTGCAGTGAGCTCAATTTACCCTTGCAGTGAGCTGCTTTGGTATGTATTAGCTTCAACATTTTGTTGTCCTAACAGGGGTTCTTCAGTTAAACTAGTTACATGCTTACGCTTTTTGTATTACGTCCCATTTTCCTTGTTTTGTATGGACTGCCTCACTGCAGAGTCATGATCCACAGATTCTCAGATTCTCACTTTACTGGATTTACCTTTTCGGGTTTTCCAGGCAAAGTAATCAAGGGCATGCTGCCTGCTTGCATGGCTACCCACCAATACTCTCCTTAACTACAGTGGCAATGGCAGGGTACAGCTCGGCTAGCAGTCACATGCAGCTGTATGTGAGTCTACGCCAGCCCATGCCCCTGCAGGTCATTCTCCCTGTGGAGCAAGACAGCTGTGACTGTACTGAGCAACCCACCACCTTAGCACCCCCACCCATGTTTGAGACCACTTTTCTACCTCATCTGGTAGCCTTCTTTCCTGATGGAGCCTCACCTGCTTCCTCAGATCCTCGAATGCTGGCAAGGGCACTTCTCCAAGTTTGCCCCCACCAGGGTCTCCCTTTTTTTATATAGCTTTATGGTCATCAGGGCCACCTCCACCTGCTTCAGCCTTTTGTTCCTTGTTGACCTTCCAGTCTTCCAGCAACAGAGGTGAATGTACTACCTTCTGAGCCAAACACTGACAGAGAAGGACCAACTCAATATGGTAGCAACCATTGGCAGTTTTTTTCAGTTGAATTTGTTGTTTCTAAACTCCTTTAAAATCCACTTGAATTGCTGGATTATTAGTAAATTATCTGACAGAGGTCTTGCTAGAAAATTAAAATGTATTCTCCAGAACTCTCTTTGGCTCTTTTTTGGTGCTTCTCCCCTCCGACACACCGTGTTGTATATAAAGTTGCATTTGTTGCCCTGCGCCTTTGACTACCTCATGTTGTACTTCTGAAAGTGCATAGTAAGGACACATTATAGTATACAGCAGAACTTTGTTTTATCCATCTAAAGGGAACATTAGCCCTGTTTACATTTTTTTTTTTTACAGTTAAACTTTTTTTTTAATTTTTCATAAGATATACAGACAGTACAATGTGAGGATTTTTTTTTTTAAAGAAATTGAGGCAGCATATAAAAAGAACATTGCAACAATAATACAAGGAGCTTATTTAGTTGTTTTACCAGGTAAAGCACACTAAGCTGCAAGCTTTTACAGGAGGCGACCTGGAAGCACAAAGGGTTAAGTGACTTGCTCAGGGTCACACAGTATGCAAGTGGAAGCTGTGGATTCAAACCCAGATCTGGTCTGCTGGATGTCACCAGATTTGTAGCTCAGAGCCTTAGACCACTGCGCTATACTGCCTCCAGCTTTTGGTTTAAAATATAGTAAACAATACAGGTCATGTAATTAGCATATACTTGACATTTGTAGTGAACTTAAAGCGGATAGTATGATTAGAGACAGTTTATATTAAAATGTTACATATATATATGATGCTGCAAAGGAAAAAGTACATACGTAAAAGGATTGTGGAGTAATAAAGAGCGATTGAGAACAGAGTATAGGAAAGAAAAGATATATAAAGTTAAGAAGAGAGAAACTACAAAAAAGGGGAAAAAGCGAGACTACAATGATGTATCAGTAAAAGGGAAGATCCATATACTGTATATTAAGTCCATACATTGGTGCTGGAAGATTTAGTTGATTCCAAAAATTAAAAAGCCCTGCCAACAATTGTTATATAACATAGTCGGTCAGACAAAATATATGTCATCTGGTCCAGAGGCATATTGCAATAGTTGGTTAATGATACTGGAAGGGTAGGGATTATGTTGGATCTCCAATGCATAAGAATTGTGCATTTAACTTGAAGGAAGAGTATATTTAACCATCTGCTCTGCGAATATGAAATTTTATAAAAGGTGATTAAAAATACCAAGAATGCAATGTTTAGGGTCCAGTGTAAAGGTTGACCTACCACTTTCATTGCAAATCTGTGAGTACAGTGCCAAATCTTTTGTACCATAAGATATGCAATAAATCCCCATTGAGGGAATTGCAATGCCAGCAATTGTTATTGTTCAATAAACCCATTTTGTAATACAACAGGAGTTCTGTACCACAAATTAAGGATCTTGGTTTGAATTAGGAACTATCGTTTATCATTAAAAGATTTGTGACAGGAGAGCCAACATCTGGACCATTGTGCATTGGTGATATTATATTGTAGCAAAGTACTCCATCTGTTTTAGCATTGACAGAGTAGTCAGAAAGGATATCACAAATGTCTTTGTAAACAGTTCTATTTAAATTGGATGTTGTTTTTATCCATTTAGAGATGTGCTTATCATACAGAGAATTGATAGAGAAGGGTGTGAGGTAAGAGTTGCATGCGATGCAAGCTGTAGATATTTCAAAAATCCTGGTGGGGAAGATTCCATATGCCTCGTAGGTTGGTGTAAGATTTTAACTTTAATGACTTGGGTTCAAGTATATCCTGCAAAGAGAATACCCTTATTTTTCCAGGTGCGACAAAAAGCGGGTGATTATCAAGAGATATATGGTGGTTACCCCAGATGGGGTGTAAGCTAAGGGTTTGGGGTTAGATTTAATATGCTTGTGAATGATTTTCCAATAGAATATAGAAGAGCTATGGTAGGGAGAGACTTTAAAGAAGAGGTAGGGTGTTATAAAGGAAAAGTAGCACATTACCAGGACATAAGGATGTTTCCATATTGACCCATAAGGAGACTGGATGTTGGGTTTGTTAAACCATTTAATTGTTTGAGATGTACAGAAAGCCCATAAGTAGGCTTGGAACCAAGGAAGGCCAAAGCCACCTTTTGACCAATGGGATCTAAGTTTATTACGACTAAATCTAGGTATTTTGCCTTCCCAAATGAAGCTGCCGATAATTTTGTCTATTTTGGTAAGGAAACTAGAGGGAAGTATCAAAGGGATATTGGAAAATAGGTATAATATTTTAGGAGTTATAGACATTTTAATGGCGGAAATTTTACCATTAAAAGAAAGTTTAAGTAGCTTCCATCTATCAAGTGTTGTTTGGATACTGGTTAACAGAGGGGAAAGATTAGCATCCCATAATTTATTCAATGTCGGGGTGATCCAAATGCCAAGATAAGATATACCTTGGGGGGCCCAACGAAAGCCTAATGAGTTGTTCATGAGGGGACTACAAAGGGTATTCAATGGTAGCGTTTTGGATTTGTTAAGGTTTAGAGCTATTCCCGGAGTGGGAGGTGAAGTCATTCAGTAGTTTAACTAAACGTTGCCCAGAACTTTCGAGGTTTTCAAGTAAAATAAGGAGATCATCTGCATATGAGAGTGAAGTATAGTGAGAGTTACCAATAGTAATGCCTTTAATTGTACCGGATTGATGTAGGGACGCAGAAAGAGGTTCCATGGCAAGTATAAACAATGAAGGTGATAAGGGGCATCCTTGTCTGGTGCCTCTTGCTAAGTAAAAGGAGGACAAAATAGAGTTTGTGAGAACTCGAGCTGAAGGGGAGGTATACAATAATTGAATCCAAGCACAAAAATTATTTGTAAAGCCAAAATGAGATAGCACCTGATATAGATATTCCCAATTGACAGAGTTAAATGCTTTCTCAAAGTCAATGGCTATTGCAGCTGCAGGGGTTTTAAGAGTTTTTGCTTTGTGAATTAAATTGAGTAATGAGCGAAGATGATAGGAACTGTTTCTATTTTTGATAAATCCTGATTGAGAAGTATGGATGAGTTTAGTCATTAAAGATTCTAAGTGGAGAGTTAATAATTTGGCAAAGATTTTTCCGTCAGTATTAAGAAGTAAGATCGGTCTATAGTTTGAAGGAAGAAAAGGGTCTTTGTCTTTTTTTGGTAAGACTGTTATAATGGCTTCGGTCATTGTGCATGGGAGTTTCTTTATTAAGGTTGCTTCTTGGAATACATTGACTAATACAGGACAAAGAGTGTCAGATAGGGTTTTTATAAAAATCAATAGGGAACCCATCACTGTCAGGTGCTTTACCATTTTTTAATGATGATAAAGCCGTTTGGATTTCCTGTAAAGTGATTGGTTTATCAAGCATAGCTTTGTCCTGAGGGGATAGGTGGGGTAGATTCAATTTTCCAGAAAATGTTGTATTAGGTTGGGATTTGTAGTATTAGGTTGCAGTATAGTTGATGGTAAAAGGATTGCATAATATGATTGATTGAAAGGTTGTCTGTGTGTGTCTGACCTGATGAATCTTTTAGACCTGCTATATGTCTCTGCATCTGTTGAGTTTTTAGCTGGTAAGAGAGCAACTTTCGCATTTATCCCTTGTTCCCAATAACTGTGTTTAATCCTAAAAGGCAAGTTCAGCTTTCCTGGATATCAACTTGTTAATTTTAATTCTTAATTGTAGAATTTCAGATGAAGCTGTGAATTATGATTGGGTTTATTTAATTTATAGTATTGGGTTTCTTTTTCTTTAAGGGATTTTTCTAAATTAGCTAATTGTTGTTCTCTTAATTTCTTTCTATGCGCTGCATAACAAATAATTTTACCTCTAATAGTGGTTTTTAATGCTTCCCAGATAGTACCTTGCGACATATCTGGAGTATCGTTAATAGAAAGAAAATCTTGAATCTGGGTTTTAATCCAAGGAGTGAATTCAGGGTCTCTGAGTAAAAGTGGGTCTAAACACCAAGATGGGGATTTAGAAGAAGGTGGACCCCAGAGTAAATGTAAACTGATAGGGGAATGATCAGATATAACAATAGGAGAACTGATGTATCAATAATTTTTCAGTAATGAGGGAGAAGAGAACCAATAATCAATCCTACTATATGATTGATGTAAAGAGGAATAAAGGTATAATCTCATTGTCTGGGATGATGTAACCTCCAAATGTCAGAGAGACCTAAATCCTACATAAGCATTGATAGAGCATTAATACTACGGGGGTGGGCATCATGTGATGAGTTACTTCTGTCTAAATCTGCGTGTAGTGCTAAGTTAAAGTCACCACCAATAAGAATAGGTGAATTATTTTTATTATTAATCATAATTTGTTGGGATAGATTATGGAAGAAAATGGGTGAATCAGAGTTGGGTGCAGATACATTCACAAACATAAGCGGACCTGCTGTGGTGTTTAATAGGGTTATAATCAAACTACCATCCGGGTCTCTAATGATTTTTATGGGGGGCCAATTAAGAGATTTAAGTATTAAGATAGCAACCCCATGTTTTTTGGATAAAGAAGATGACGCATATACTTGACAGACACAGTCCCTTTTAAGTCTGTCGACATCCTCTGATAGAAGTTTAGTTTCTTGTAAGAAAGCAACATGTGTTTTATGCTTTTTAAGATAGGTAAGTACTTGCTTATGTTTACAAGGCGAGTTGAGTCCCTTGACATTCCATGAATGTGAGATTAGATCACTCATGGTACTAGGATATAAGGTAATTAGTTACAAATAGGAATGAGGGACTCAATACCATTAATTTGGAGGATGTCACAGATTCAAAAGGTAAATATATATAATAAACAAATGTATGCAGGGCCCTTAACTTGTATGGGTTCGAGATGATTGAGTATTTGCATTCATTTAGTCTCATAGAGGAGAGTATAGAGATAGGAATATCAAGTAATTAAACATTAGAACCAACAAGCGTTAGTATAAACTCAGTAACAAGAATATTAATTTGAAACTTTTATGAAATGCAGAGCAATAAGAGTCGGTAAATATACTAGGACTCTCACTCTACATTACTAGGCAGTGTAGGTAATTAGTGAATCTCAAGATACGGTTTACCTATAATCTTAAGATACTAAACTTTATATAACAGTATATTAAAGAAGTGTATTTGAGATTTGTGCTGAGGTAATAAGCATTACCCTGGAAAAGACCAAAACATCATTCTACCAAATAAACAAGGATAATTATGTAATAATGTTAAATTACTAACATAATGAATTAGCTTGGAACCTAGCTATAAGTCCAATATTAAATAAAGTATACCAACATGATGGCAGATAATGCTGGAACAGTGTGAGCCAGATAAAAGGATGCCCTATGTGTATTAATCCACATAAGCTAGGTTAGGGAATGCAGTATATACTATAGGTTCATAGTGCATCAGTGCATTGTGGAATCATTTTTATAAGTTCCAATGATTTGGAAGAAAATGGGATGAAGAATAATGTGAAAAGGCAGAAAAAACTCAATGTATATAAATACAATTGGAAGCATACTTTGGTGCAAAATCTGTGAGATATAATGGGAATGTACCTGATGCACTACATACCAGAAGTGATGCAAAATAAATATTAAATAAGTAAATGATTTTGGAGTATTTGTCTAATCATCCTCCACATTCCCAATAATAGGATTTATGCGGAAAAATGCTATAATAGTAGGGGTTAAGGGCACACTGATATGAAATACAGAACTCTATATATGTATGTATGCGCCTGACTACACGGTGGCGCTGAAGCTTATGAAAACTTAGAATGTAAATAGCAATTATATGTACTAATGTCTGGGACCACACAAGGATTAATTATAAGAGATCTTACAAACATTGTAATATTAATTCTTTCTCTTATTTTTTCTATTGAATACATTGAGAGTAACTCCTGCATGGATTAAATACCACCAGTGTCAACTGGCTCACCTCCCACATACAGATACAGGCTTCTAACAGCGATAGCGATTTACTGCATTAAGTGCTCCAAACCTGTTGGGTGTGATAGAGACTGCACATTGCCGTAAATGTACCGAAGGAATCGAGTGAGGTGGTGTGAAGAGGAGGATTCTGGTGAGAAACTGCTATACCACATCTAATTATGAGCCATAGTATTTATTACAAATTTTTTTTAGTGGGAAAAGTCTCAGGTAGCCTTGCTCTTGATTTTCTTCTCCTTTTCTTTTGGGTGGTTCAGATGATTTAAAGGAGAGCTGGACACACGATCAGCCCAGGCAGAGTCGGGAGAGTCATTACCCGTTGAGAGCTTCTTCGGGTCTTGAGTAAAGGGGTCGGATACAGTCTGCCTCAGATCCTCCGTAGATGAGTGCAGATCTTCTTGGAGCAGATCTCCTTGGAGTGGGGAGAATTTGTTAGACAAGGTAAGAGGAGTAGAAAAACTGATGTGATGTTCCACATGGGAAGCTGGAGAAGTGGAAATATTATTTAGACAGCAGGTATTATTATTTAGAGAAGAACCAGATGCTTTTTTTTCTTGTATGCGTGCAGAGCTTCTGGCAGGAGCTACAGTGGCAGATATGATGGCTGCAGATTTCTCAGGGACCTGAAGGACAGTTTCAACAGGAAGGGCAAGACATTGTAATTGCTGCGAAGTGCTTGTGCTGGGGCAGGAATGAGCTGCATTAGCATCGCGAGAGGCAATGTCAAGTGGGCTGTGTCCAATTCAGAAATTCAGAGAGAGATTCTGGGGTACTGAAATCTCTGGTAGAATCATTCAAAAAGATGCATTGTTGCAGGATAATGCAGTGCAAACTTAATTCACGCTGATGAAGGATCGTTTAATGGTGGTTGTAGCTTTTCGTTTGTTAGATAATTCTTTAGAATAGTCTCTGAAAATTAGAGATTCTGTTTTCTTGCCAAGTAAGTGCACCCAATTGCCTCGCTTTTGAAGAATCAGTTCAGTATGTCGTGGTTTAGAAATCTGGCAATGATGGGCCTGGGTTTCTGGTCGGGTCAGGCCTCGGATTTAAGGTGCGGTGAGATCTCTCAATGTTTAGGTCTTGGCCAGCCGGTAATTTAAGCAAAGAAGGAAGTACATGAGTTAGAAGAGCACTGGTGTCTCCTAGTTCAACACCTTCAGGAAATCTGAGAAATCTAAGGTTGTTACATCTGTTTCTATTTTCAATATCATCTATTTTGTTCTGAAGGTTCCTAATAACTCTGTCCTGCTCCCTGATGGTAGCCTGTAATGTGTTAATGGAATCTTCATTTTGAGATGCTTTAACATCAGTAGCACTGATTTTTGATCAAGTGCCTGCATATATTGATATTTTGTTGAGATGCAATTTTTAATACACTGATTTCACTTATTAGTTGCTAGAACATTGCCTCCACTCTATTAAGAGAACTGTTATGTGGAGATTGGTCTGCCATTATTGTAGGCCTTAATAGAAATTGAAAAGCTGTAGATAACTCGTTCCAGTAATTATGAGGCAATAAAATACTGTACCAGAGCTGTTCTGGATGTGCATATAGTGAGATCTCAGATGTTGGTGAAGGTAGGAAGTCTGGAATCTGTAGGATGGATGATGATATTTGGTGAATCCAGGAGATGAAGAATCAAGCAGCCAACTTCAGCACAGCAGACCACGCCTCCCCGTTTACATTTTAATTTAACTGTATATTTGGAAAGTGTGAAGTCTTTTAATAGTACCCGTGGCTGGGGATTATGTAGTGGGAGCAGCCATTATCAATAACCCGGGGTTCAGAGGACCACCTACCCACAGCAGATATCAACTTGTATGCAAAGGCCGGCGTACATTCCTGCCCCCAATTCTCCTAGAGTACTGGTACTAACCCTAAAGCATAGTGCAGTGTTACCAAGGTTACAGCCCCCATTAGAGTGTCATCACACTGAGTGATAGTTGGTTGAGGCGTGAGAATGTACAGACAGAGGCTTCTGTAAAAGGTTCAAATTCGGAAGTTGCAATGATCAGAAAACAGTGGCAGTATTAAAGTTTTGAATGGAGTTGTGGAGATCTGGAATCTGAGTTTAAGGCACCAACTAGTGAGAAGGAGAGTTGCAGCCAATTGTCACATTTTCCAGGTTAAACAGCTCAGGGCATACAAAGAGCTATGAAAGTATCACAATTTTCAGTACAGTTACTAGTTAGTAAAGAAATGCAAAAGAAAAATCATGACTATGATGTGAAACTTACTGTAACAGGAACCTACATACTAGGGGTGATCAGAATTACGAAATCTGATCCATCTGAAATCTGATTTCAAAATAATTTGAATCCGATTCCAGTTCCAACTTGGAACTGGAATACAACATCCAATTTCGAGAAGGGTACCACAAGGACATACACAAGGTGCTACCAGTGGTAACCCTCAGTGGCCACCAGTAACAGCAAGGGAAGCCTTCCTGCCTGCAGGATAGAAACTGGAACCAATTTCGGAATCAAATCAATTCCGATTCAGATTATGAAAACACTCATTTTGTCATTAGAATTTTCACCTACCGGGTCATAATGTTGTACGCTTAATAGCGAATGGCATTAGAGCTAACCCAGAATAGCGCCATGATTGAAAGCAAATGGTGCAATACCACTAATACTGCTGTACACGGTATTGCACCACTCACACTATCCCAGGCAGAGGATAAGACCTCTGCTGGGATCAAGTTCTATTGAGCAGCTGCCGTGGCTCAATGGACAAAGCCACTAACAGCAAGAAACCCAGGCGCTGCATCTGGGACTGTGCTTGATACCTGGTCCCAGAAACTTTTTTGGTTTTCAACTTTGGTGCAGTTTCAAGTTGACACCCCCCCCCCCACCGGAGTTGAGAATCCTTATGGGGGGGTTTGGGGTGTGCAGACCCCCATAATGTGCAAAAAAAGACTTATGCTGCATGGAAGAAACCGCGCTGTATTGGCAGCATGATTTTACCATGCGGCATAATGTCTTGCAACATTATGACCCTGTGCTGGATTTTCAGACTCATAATCCAAAAATCCTAATTTCTAATTTTGGACATGTATTAGGTTAAATCTGATTCCAGATTCCAAATTCCTGTCACCCTACTGCAAATTCAATGGCTTATTTTACTTAAAGCTATTACAAACTACATTTTCAATCAGATGAACAGTTCACAGTTTCCTAGCTTTTTCAATTTGTATTTTGTTTTAGAGTTTATTTACACCACAGATAATCCAGGTAACCTACAGCATCTTATTTTCAGTGTGATCCTTCTTCTGCCCTGGTTGTACAGCTGGGAGGACTAGAGTATGTGGAGGTCAGGTAACATGCTCAATGTCAGTTCAAAAATGCAACACTCAACCTCCATCTATGGTTTTCAAATCTTGTTTATTAAATAGCTGGCCACAGTGATGCTTAACATTTCACAAATACTTGCTTATTCATGAGACATTATCTTGTGTTTATGAGTCAAACTTTTTATATTATTGACCTTTGGCCTTTCTTCAGGTCTAAGGGACCAATAAAGTTATTTACTCTGTTGTCAGCTGTACTTAATTCAATGTCCTGTTTCAACAATATTTCACTTAAGCAATAATGCCCGACAGGGTGTGTGACTGTGTGTCATACTAGGATAATGTCAAGCCTCAGGTAGTTGGGCATGAGGCCGCAGGCCGAGTGCACCCAGCTCCTGAGAAGTGATGTTATCCCCACGGCACACACCCTGGATGGCATTACTGCTATTATACAATGACTTGTTGTTATACAGAATAAAAAAAATCATTTTAAAGATGTTTTGTTAGTGTGGAAAAATATTTTTGTTTCTTAAGAGAAGAAGCTAACAAAGATGTGAAGCAATGCAATGCAATCAGTCACAGTGCTGAAACTAGACCCATGATGTTATACTGGGATAACATCACTGTGTCAGGCACACACTAACCAATCAGAAGCCAGGATTGTTTCTTGCCATTATATAATTACTATTAGAAAGATTACTGCTGGTATTCTGTCCTTCAGCCTAAGAACCAAGATTCAGGAATTGGGGGGGGGACCAAATATATTCCATTATTTAGTCCCAGTACACAAAAACATTTTCATAAAACCAGAAATGAAGTAAGATGGGAGGGGGTTTTAGGACACCTAGGACAACCCCCAGCTATGCCTAAGTCCTTCTGTGTTTCTCCATAGTTCAGCATTTAATTTTCTTAGGTTCCTCTCAGACACAAGGTCACACATGCAGTAAACCAGTAACTGGTAAGATTAGAACATGGGTTCTCCTGTTCCATGACAGTTCAGGAATCTGTACAGTACCGGACCCTCCAACATCTAACAGGTTTCAGCTTTTAGTTTGTTACTGTTTTTTGGAGCCTTTATAACATTATGGCTTTATCCCAGGAAATGTAACTAACTGATTTGTTTACTTATTTAAATATTGGTAACACAAAGGAACATGGGACAATCATAGGTAAGATATTCATTTTAGACACCCCCTCACCCAAAACAAACAATGTATTTTCTATATCATTCCCAAACACTACAGTACAGCTATAACTGTGGCATATGGTCCAAGAGTACTAGCAACCTTCTTTCAGAGATGGCTTTCTGGCAGAGTGTGGTTCCTCTATGGAGGCACCACAGTGGAGACCAAGGAGGATGCTGGGAATCTCCACAAAGAGACCCACAGGAGGGTGGCATAGGATCCCACAGGAGAATGAAACAACTCCTGGTGGGGTACTCAGTCATTAGGGGAGAACTGAGGGAGAGAGAGAGGTAAGATACCTGCCTGGCACAATGGCATGGAGGGACAGGAAGTGAATCCTCAGGATCATGGGAGCAGCTGCAGGGGAGAGGGAGCTGGATGTCACTGACCTCCTAGAAACAAATGATCTAGCTGGGAATGGGATCAGAGCTGTGCAGGAGGAGTTTGTTAAGTTGGGAAGGGGTCTTGGGCAAGTAGCACGCACGGTAACCTTCTTGGAGGTGCTGCCTGTCTATGGCATGGTGAGGCAAGGGTACTCCATACCCTGGGATTCAATGAATGGTTGAGAAACTGGTGTGGAGCACAGGGTTTTGGCTTCACTGGGGACTGGGGGCCACCTGGAGGGATACAATCCTATACTGGCATGATAGTCTGCATCTGTCCTGGAGGAGAACCAGGATCCTAGGTGATACGTTTAAATGCTTCACTGGCAAGCTTTTAAACTAGCCAAGGGGGGAGGCACTGAAAAGGAGCAGGGAATTCCCAGCCTCCCCCCACAAAACAGGGTAGTTAGTGAGGTTAATACCAATAAAGAGAGGTCAGTAGATGGCAGGGCAGGGGTAAATGAAAAAAAAAGACAAAGGCAGTAAGTACAGGGATAGAGCTAAAATGGGTAAGGCCATCAAAAAATGGAGGGCGATGAGTACCAATGCCTGTAGTCTAGGTAACAAACTTCCTGATCTAGTGGCCTTAATGGAAAAGGGATGCCCGGATATCCTGGCAGTCAAAGAAACCTGGTACACAGAGAACCATGACTGAGATGTCAACATTCCAGGATACACAATCTACAGGAGGGACAGGCAGGGTAAAAGAGGAGGAGGATAGCTCTCTACATAAGGAAGAGATCAAAGCAATGGAACTAAAGGGTAAACAGGGAAGAGAGGAGGCACTGTGGGTCACCTTGGAGACAGGAAAAAGCACCACAATCTGCACAGGGGTTGTACAGATCTCCATCTCAGGGAGAAATGGACAAGGAAATGATAGCAGGCATCCTTAGAATGGCAGAAAAGGGAGATATTGTTGATGGGGGACCTGAATATTCCAGATGTTAACTGGAGCACATTTGCAGCAACCATATCCAGAGCAGAGTCATCTTGATGCCCTACGAGGCATGCCTCAGGCAGCTAGTGCTGGAACCCACTCGAGAGGAAGCAGTCTTAGCCCTGGTACTCAAGCAGGGGATGGTGACAGGATCTCAGTTTAGAAGAGGGTAGCCATCTGGGAACAGGTGTTGACCAGACAGTTGGTTCATAATAAACACAACCATAGAGTTAAGCCATACAAAAGCAAGGGTACTGGACTTTCAGAGGGCTGACTTTGGCAGAATGGGAGAGTGCCTAAGGAATGCACTAGCAAAAGGGCAGAAAGGAGGGGTTGGGGAATAATGCAGAAAATCCAAACTGCCATCACAGAGGCAACAAGCCTCTGTGTGAAGCAAATAAAACAAAACAAAATGAAGGAAAAAAACTCTATGGTTCTCAAAAAGGGGTGTCGGGAAGGTTGGGGAAAGAGACAGCATTCAGAAAGCATATGGCCTCACAGAAGGAGCAGGACAGAGAACTGTACCAGTTAAAGCTGAAGGAAGCAGGAAGGCAGTCAGAATAGCAAAGGCCCAAACCAAGAAAAGACAGCCAACTCAGTTAAGAAGGGGATAAAACCTTTTATAGGTACATTAGTGAGCGAAGAAAGACCAAGGGAGGGATAGTGAGCCTTAATAAAGGGAAGGGGGTGGGTGGGCAGAGGGTGACAGTGAAAAGGTAGAGATACTGAATGAATATTTTTGTTCAGTATTCACAAAAGAAGAGGAAGGGGCATACCTAAACCAAACAATAAAAGCACTCTCTATATATGGGGCTTGATACCAGTCCATTCACAGAAGAAAGGGTCCTGAAAGAATTCCTAAAACTGAAGGTGGACAAAGCAATGGGGTCTGATGGGATTCACCCCAGAATTCAAAAATAACTAGTGACACCACTGACTACCATTTTAACAAATCATGTGAGGATGGTGTGATACATGAGGACTGGAGGAGGGCGGATCGATTCCCTTCACAAAAGTGGGAGCAAGACAGAGGCAGGAAACTATAGATCTGTCAGTTTGACCTCAGTGGTAGGGAAAATGATGGAATCACTTTTGAAGGAAAGAATTGGTGAGTACCTAGAGGCCAGTGGGGCATAGTACCCAAGGCATCATGGATTCACAGCGGGAAGATCATGTTAGACAAATCTAATGGAGTTCTTTGACTGGGTGACCAAAGTAGAAGACCAGGAAGGGACTGTGGACATGGCCTACCTAGACTTTAGCAAGGCATTTGACACAGTCCCACAAAAAAGATTAATAAACAAGTTAGCCAGCCTGTGAGTGGGTCCCATGGTGGTAGCCTGGATAAAACATTGGCTGGACAACAGGACGCAGAGGGTAATAGTAAATGGAGTCCACTCTGAAGAAAGGGGAGTTACTAACGGGGTACTGCAGGGTTCACTACTGGAGCCGGTCCTCTTTAATGTCTTTATAAGTGACATTGCAGAGGGACTGCAAGGAAAAGTATGCCTCTTTGCAGATGACACAAAGATCTGCAACAGGGTTAATACACGGGGGGGTGGAAAGGATGAGAAGGAACTTGGCAAGGTTGGAGGAATAGTCAAAGTATGGCAGTTTAGATTCAATGCAAAGAAGTGCAAAGTAATGCACCTGCGATACAAAAACCCAGGGGAACAGTACACAATGGGGGGAGGTACTAGCAACAACAAAAATGGAAAGGGACCCGGGGGTAGTCATATCAGACGATCTAAAGGTAGGCAGGCAATGTGACAAGGCAGTAAGGAGGGCTGGAAGGATACTTCAATGCATAGGGAGAGGCATCACTAGTAGAAAACAAGAAGTTGTCACCACTCTGTACAGACAGTTGTTGAGACCCCATCTCCACAAGAACATAGAGAGGATGGAGGCAGTCCAAGGAGGGCAACTAAAATGGTGAGGGTCTGCACCAGAAACCATATGAAGAGAGACTAAAGAAGCTTAATATCTATACCCTCGAGGAAAGGAGGGAGAGGGGGGACATGATAGAAATGTTCAAGTACCTCAGGGGAATCAGCAAGGTCCAAAAGGGTAGTATCTTTCTGAAAAAGATATGTGCAAGAACAAGAGGGCACAATTTGAAGATAGAGGAGGGATGGCTCCAGGGCAATGTAAGGAAGTAGTTTTTCACAGAGAGGGTGGTGGACATGGAACGGCCTCCCTGAGGAGGTTGTGGGGTCAAAAACAGTGGGGGAATTCAAGAATGCATGGGACAGACATAAGGCAATTATAATGGGGGGTGTAGGAGGAACTAGGCTGTTGGTTAACTAGGATCTGCAGCTTATCCAATAGGTAGAGAAATGGGCAGACTGGGTGGGCCAAGCAGTCCTTATTTGCCATCAAAGTCTATGTTTCTGTGGCTGGGGGAGGTGGGTTTCCCTGTTTTATCTCCCATTCCACTGTTTTGCACTCCACAACCCTTGGATCTGCAGAGGTCCCCATGAGAAGGAGACAGGAGTCTGGGTCCTTGGCCCGCCACAGACGTCATGGCGGGAGAAGACTGAAGTGCTTCCCTCTCACCTAGCACCATTGTGAATGATAAATCCGAGTGTTAATTGAGGTGAAGTTGTATGCTACACACTACACAGAGTATTTGCTTAGCACACTTTGCAATTTGCTGTAACTGTGTGAATTTCGCAATGTGAATTGATGCAGTTCATCAATTTGCAGCAAATATGTGATGGAAAGTACGTAAAATAGTGCCAAAAATTTGCCACAAATTGGTGAACTGTGTCAACTGACACAGTAACATTTGTGCAATTAAGCTGAACTGCAAAGCCCAAATTTATGCAACTCATGGCAAACTTCACAGATTGTGAAGCTTTTAAAATTCTCACACAGCTACTCCTACCAACCAGCCAATGAAGTGCTGTGTTAGAAGGACCCCTGCCTCTGGCCACATAAACATAGGGGGCCAGGCTCACTTCAGCACTCCAGTCTCTTACAAACCTACAAAGCAGTGAAATACATGACTGCTGCTTCACTGGGGCAGCTCACACACACACACACACACACACACACACACACACACTGCGCTGTATGTACGATGGAGCTTGGCATGTGCCAGAAAGTGCATGTACCAGGCAGTGCAGCTGCATGCTGAATAAGCTCCAGCCACACATGCAGTGCCAGGGTGCCCTATCCCTGGCTGGCCCAAAGTGTGGATGTGTAGTCCTGTGCAAGGAGACTGGCAAACCATATAAGAAGACCTGGGCTGGTCCTGTGGCCTTACAGTCAGAAGCCCAACAGTAAATCCCACAAGGACAGGGGATCATGGTATACTAATTCCGTGGAATGCTGCTGTTTTTTTTTTTAAGGTTTAGTACAGTTCTTCACTCCAGCCCTCTGTGGCATGGAGTATGGCTGGGGTCTGTGGCAGTGAGGCACTAATGCATCCTCCATATGCCTGTCAGTGGGATGTGCACCTGTTACATCAGCCCACCAGCTAGCATGAAGAAAACCCCGACACTCAGCTGGCAGAGCACAAAAATGACATCCAGAATGTCGCACTTTGCTGGCCCACCTCCTGCTTGCCCATTCCCTGTTCCCTGCCCCGACTGGCCACACAAATGTACAGGTATGATATGGCTTTGGAGGGATACATGAGAAGGGCAGGCTGATCATTCATCCACAGGTGTCCTTTGGCTATATGGGATGCTCATATGTTATCATAGTTTTAAAGCAAAGATATACTGAACTAGAATGGCAAGCCCTGATGCTAACACAGTAAGTGAAGCTAAAACTAATCCCTAGGGGGCTAAGAATTTATTTGGGTCCAAATATAGGTTTTTCTAATTTGGAATTTGAGAAAAGATGGGGCATGCTTAGAAACCAGGGACCACATGACTTCACATTGCTTATTATAGAAATACAAATGGGTGAACTTAAAGTCATGGAAACAGAGATCAGCACTGTTGAAAACTACATTAAAGGAAAAAAATCACAGTGGAAAACTACCAAGCATTTTTAGACAAAATAAACAAAAAATTGGAAGAGTTTGAAGATATCAGAACGAGTATAATTAAGAAGTTTAAAACAGATTTGGTGGATTACCAAGATGGCAAGGTATATAGAAACATAGAAACATAAAATTTGACAGCAGATAAAGACCGCTTGGCCCATCCAGTCTGCCCATTTCTCCATATCTACACTATTACAGCAAATCATGCCCAATCTACCTCTCTTTCTCCTTCCCCCACTTCCTTTCTGCTATGATACCCTTGTGTATCCCATGCATTCTTGAACTACACCACTGTCTTTTTCCCCCACCACCTCTGCTGGAAGGCTGTTCCAGGAATCCACCACTCTCTCTGTGAAGAAGTACTTCCTCACATCTCTCCTGAATCTACCCCTCTCCAGCTTCATATAATGTCCTCTTGTTCTTGAGCACTTTTTCTTCTGAAAAATACTTCCTTCTTGTACCTTATTTACCCCCATGAGGTATTTAAAAGTTTCTAGCATATCCCCCCCCCCTCCATTCCAGGGTGTACATATTAAAGTCCTTTGGTCTCTTATCCTTAGGGCTTTTGATGCAGACATTGCACCATTTTAGTGCCCTCCTCTGGACCACCTCCACTCTGTCTGTGTCTTTCTGGAGATGTGGTCTCCAGAACTGGACACGATACTCTAGGTGGGGTCTTACCAGCAATTTATACAGAGGCAACACCACCTCACTCTTTTTGCTAGTGACACCCCTCCCTATGCACCCCAGCATCCCACTCACCCTCCCTACTGCCTTGTCGCACTGCCTGGCTACCTTTAGGTCATCCCATATGATTACCCACGGTCTCTTTCCTGATTGGTGATCATCAATATCACTCCGCCTGTTTTGTACTCTGCCCTAGGTTTCTGTGCCTACATACATTAGTTTGTACTTTTGAATTAAAACCCAGCTGTCACACCTTGACCACTCCTCTAGATTTCTCAAGTTTCTGTTCATCCTTTCCACCTCCCATTCCCCCGGGAGTGTCCACCCTGTTGCAGATTTTCTTGTCATCCTCAAAGAGGCACACCTTCCCTTCCAGCTCCTTTGTAATGTGACTTATAAAGGCATTAAAGAAGAGCAGTCCAGCACTGATCCGGAGTCACTCTGCTGGCCACCTTCCTTCCTTGGAGTGAACTCCATTTACCACTACCCTCTGTCGCCTATCGCCTAACCAATTTTTTTTATCCAGTTTCCCACCTTTGGACCCACTCCTACGCTACCCAACTTACTAGTCTCCTCTGTGGAACAGTGTTGAATGCCTTACTGAAATTTAGGTAGGCCACATCCACCGCTCCACTCTTTTCTGGTTCCTTGGTCACCCACTCAAAGAAATCTATCAGGTTCTTTTGACATGACCTCCCTCCTGTTAAACCATGCTGACTTGGGTCTTGTAACCCACTGGATTCAAGATATTCCACAGTCCTTTCCTTCAGCAGTGATTCCTTTAACTTTCTCACTGCCGATGTCAGGTTGACTGGTCTATAGTTGCCAGCCTCTTCCCTGCTACCACTTTTGTGTGGTGGGACTACATCTGCCTTCCTCCAGAACCACTCCTGTTTCCAGTAGCTGTTAAACAGAAGTGGGACAAGATAATAAGAACATTACACTGGGGGCATACAACATAGACTCAGATTCTTCCCTATACTCCACCGTTAGTGAGAAGGAGAGTTCACAATATAGGTACCAAAAGCTGAGTTTTTTAGGTAGAGGTGGAAGGGGAGGATGTAGATGACCATACAGAGGGGGGATACAGAGACAGATGGGGGGGGCAGGTGGACGGAGGACCCTTCAGAAGAAGTCCCAGAAACAGACACAGATTTCATGGAAAACAAAACAGACATAGAAATAGAAAGAAAACAAGGAACAAAGAAAAAGAAAGACCCGAAAGTGAACAAGAGGGGCCAACAAGGAGACAGGACATCAGCAGTATAGCCTAGAGGTTAGAGTAACAAGCTGTTGAATGAGATTGGTACATCCAGCAGACAGACCTGGATTTGATTCCCACAGCCTCCTCTTACATACTATGTGACTCTGAGCAAGTCACTTAACCTCCCCAGTGCTCCCAGATTGCCCTTAAAAACAGGCACCTGTGCCTAGTGGATCTTATCCAGTTACCAAAAGAATTTAAAAAACAGAAAAAGACAAACTAGTATTTAATCTATCAAGTTGAACAGAGAATGACTTCCTAGCTAGGGGATGAATGTTTAACCCACAAAAGTAGGTTAATATTTTTTTACCTCAAGTTAGACCTGCAGAGGTCTTATAGAAAATTGCGATTAAGATTTTATTTTAACACCCTCCCTAAACAAACTGTTTTGAGTCCTGAACGAATAAAGAAAACTGAACTCTCACTGTCCATGGGAGTAAATCCTATTTCCTTCCCCCAGAGCACATACCAGCAAACATTCAAATGTACTGTGAAACACTGAGGCACAAATCCATAGATACAGATCAGCTGAAATGTTACCAAAATGCCGTGTACAGGCAACTGGCTCTGAAAAGAACCGAATGTTCACAATTCTCGTTTCAGCTTTCCTGGGTTCGCGGAGTTTTATTCCGTTGTTACCTGGCCATGTAAATGCACCTTTCTGCCCATCCCTCTGCCAGTACAACAGGGAATCCCCTGCTGTCTTGGCTGTTTTGGAGTGGACTGCCTGTACACAGCACAAAAAAGGTAACGTTATAGTTGATCTGTACGCTCCTTGCGATACAGGTCACACAATGTAAAGGCAATCCGTTCTGCAACAGACTGAGCAGAACAAAGTGCAATTATGGGATGAGTATCCCATGTAAAAGCACCTATAGAAGCATAGTATTTGCCAGCAGAAAAGAACCACTTGGCCCACCCAGTCTGTCCAGATGGTCCCTGCCTTATCTGTCTTTGCAGACCCTACTTGGTCTCCGGCACTCCTCCTCCTGCCTATTTAAAATATTCCCTATGTTTATCCCATGCATGCTGATGTCCCATATTGTTTTCACCTCCACCACTTCAGCTGGCAGTCTGTTCCAGGTGTCCGCCACTCTTTCAGTGAAGAAATACTCACATCCCTCTTAAATTTCCCCCCATCTAGCTTCATTGCATGCCCACTGGTCCTGGTGCTCTTTCTCAGCTAAAAAAGACTCCCCTGCTGTACCTTACTCACCTTGTGAGGTACTTGTATGTCTCTATCATGCTCCCTCTCACTCTTCTTTCTTCTAGGGTGTACATGTTAAGATCCCTTAGTCTTTTCTTGTAGGGCATTTGATGCAACCCTTGCACCATTTTAGTTGCCCTAATCCGGACTGCCTCTACCTTGTCTATATCCTTTCTGAGGTGTGATCTCCAGAACTGGACACAATACCCCTGGTGGGGTCTCACCAGTGACCAATATAGTGGTCACACCACCTCTCTCTCTCCTCCTGCTGGCGATACCTCTCGGTTTGCAGTCCAGCATCCCACTGGCTGCACCCATTGCCTTATCACGCTGTCCTGCCACTTTAATGTCATCAGATATGATAATCTGAAAATAGGTATTTAATTGTCTAGTGTGCTGGCTGGCTCACCAGCACAGGGCAGGGTGTCCGCCTGCGATGCTGATAACCTGGGTTCAGGAACAGACTCAGGATGTCAGAGGGCTGGCCAGGGGAGAAGGATTGAATGTCCTTCGGACTGCTCTCCTTCTCCGGGGCTGGGGAATAGAATGTCTGGCCCTATGCAGCCCCTGGCAGAAGCTGAGGAACCTCCATGCTGGCACCACTTAGGTTGGGGGGTGGGGCAGATGCTGGACTTCTTTGCACATTCCTGCCCTCAATTAGCACACAAAACATGGCCCCAGAAGAATGATGCCAGTGCCAGTCTCTGCTCCATGGTCAGGACCCTCTCTCCATCCTAACTGATAGAAGCCACAGGGAAGTAGCATCCCATACCAGAGGGTGACAGGTTGTGGGCTGGAGGAGAGGGGTTCACTGACAAGCAGATATAACGGGCAGGTGCCGAGCAGATGCTGGTCGAGGGCCCCCAAAAAACAATTGTCTGTAATTTGTAATGAACTAGGGGCAAAATAAGATTTGTTACCTAGATGTGGAAATATTCAAAAGAAATACTATGCTGTGCACCAGGCTCTTCCAGAAGCACATTGATAGAAATGCTGTTCTGCATGTTGAATCTTTCCATGCAAGGTGATTAGTGGATAGTATTCCATGCTGACAGATACTGACGGCACAGAAGAACTGTTCTGCATCAGAAGACTGTGGTTTAGCCAAAAGGAGAGGAAATGGAGATTCCTGTCGTGGAATTACAAGGAGGATATGGTAAAAGAAGCAAGTGAAAGAGCAGCAGTTTTATTTTTTTTATTTATTTTTTTTGTAAACGTTATTTAAGTTAACAGAACAGAGTACATAGTTGACAAGCCATGCCTTGTGTAAGATTTTACATCTCAAGTCAATAGTATTACAAAGGATGGTTAAAATAAGCAATTCATTTGCCATCAATCTGATGTGGAATCTACACTATGGGTTATTTTTAGAAGACAGGGTGATTGTGGCGTAAGAGAATACCTGTAGTATTGTGGTGCAGCTAATACAGTTATCACTTTAGAGGGCATGTAGTATTTCCCTAGGCAACCCAAAAAGCCAAGGTTAATTTGGGCCACAGCATTTAAAATAAGGAAAACCAGTCTTGTTTTATAGCTTCCTCTAATGGGGCCCATAACTCCAAATACTTCTTGATTTGGCCCCTGCCCGTGTACTGAATCTTTTCAAATTGCATACAGTCCATGAGGGAATTTATCCACTCTGCCACTGTTTGGGCCTCAGAGAAGTCTCCAATGGGTAGCCAAAGCATGCAGACCAACCACATTTCCCAGTCTCCAGAGGCTAAAAATGGGTTTCTGACCCTCCCTTCCTCTCTTAGGGGCAGTCCCAACAGTATCTCTGCTGGGTCTAGTCGAAGGAGTATACCAAGACTAGAGGCCATTGGTTCCTGTATTCCCCTCCAGAAATTTTGTACACAGTGACAATTCCCATAACATATGGTTAAAGGTTCCCTCGTGGATCTTGCATTTACGACACAGCGGGAAGGTCTCAGGTCGATCTTATGAGACAATATGGGCATATGATAGGCCCTCAGAAGAACATTATATTGAATGGCTCTCACCCTATTATTGACTGAGCACCTAATGACGTTTTTCAGTATCACCAACCAGTCTCCTCCCATAAGCCCTCCGGTGGAGATCCAACTCCCATCTAGCTCCTTATATTTTCCAGGGGGGTTCGGGAAAGCACCCATCATAAGCCCATAACTCCTTCTAAGGGGCCTAAAGGAAGAACCCCCAGACTGACCGCTGAACAGCTCCTCAAATAGGGAATGAACCACTGCTTGTCCCCTCTATTTTATTCTGTAAAGTGAACCTTCTAATCTCTCATATAAGGGAAATGAGCAGGATTAATGTTGTATTCTTTGACTAGTTCATTAAAGGGATGACACTCCCCCTCCCTTACCAGATGCTGAATAAGGTATACTCCCCTATGAAAACCACCCTGTAATGTGGGACCCTCCCAGGGTGTCAAACTCCTCTCCCCTCCAAGATTTCCACAGGGGACAGTCAGGAAATTCCTGCTTGTAGCCAATCATGTCACGGGCTGATTTCCTTGCCTAGCCATAGCTCTGGTGCAGAGATTAACTATGTTGTCAGAAGGGTTTGCCCCTCCCACCCTCATCAGGGCAGCAGAATAAGGGGGAATATAAGATGTTTTCTCCAGCTCCACCCAGGTGGGTCGCTTGTTACCCTCTTGCAGCATGTCTTGCACATGAGCTAATCGGGCAGCTACATAATAGTGCTTCACACTGGGTAAGCCCAGCCCCCTCTTCCTTTGGGGTAACCGTAATAGCTCCCTCTAGGACCTTAATATATTTTTGCAGAATGTTCAAAGGGACCATTTGAAAGAAGTAGAGAAATTGGGGGAGCACTGACATCTTTACTAAATTCACTCCTCCTATAAGAGTCAATGGCAAAGCCCTCCAGGAGATGCAGTCATCTTTTACCTTTGCTATGATCCCCTACATATTGTTCTTTACTAGTGTGGACAACTTAGCACAAATACTTTAACTGGTTAACTGGTGGGATCTGAGACTGAGCGATGGTAATATGATTTCTCTTCCCCTCCCAGTGGCATCCACTCGCTCTTCCCCCAGTTAATCTTATGGCCTGAAGGGTTCTATATATTTCAAATAATTGTGACAGAGCCGCGGTGATTCCTGGGAAAGCAGAAGAAACAGCAGCACATTGTCTGCAAAAGGGCTATCACATGATTAGTCCCAATCCACTTGAACCTCTTATGCTCTTATGTGACCTAATACTCTCATATAAGAGCCTCAGTCGTGAGGACATACAGCAGTGGCGACAGTGGGCAGCCCTGTCTCGTCCCCCTTGACAAGGCAAAAGGGGATGAAAGGACATTATTGGTGAGTATTTGGGCTTTTGGAGATTTATAGAGAGCACCAATCTATCTCATCATATGTGGTCTAGACCATATTTCCTTAAAACAACCATAATGAAGGGCCACTCAACCCTATCAAGGGCCTTTTCGGTGTCTAACGCTAGAAGCCTCCCTTCCATACCCTTAGGCCACTTATGTATGATGTTAATAGATCTTCTGGAATTGTGTTTGGCTTGTCTTCCTTTACCAAAACCACCCTGATTGGGGTGAACAAGACTGGGGAGAAACCTCTCTAATCTAGACGCCAGAAATTTAGGCGGGATCTTGTTTGTTTGTTTTATTTATTTATACTGGTAAGTCCATGGGCCAAAGACCTGTTTTCATGGTCGACCAGTTTCACGAAATCACACAATTGTACAAAAATACAGTACACATTAAATCTAATAAGAACATTAATGTACATTGTAAATATATCAAATAAAACAATTGCATTCACTTTCCAATGTAAGATAATCTTTAAGTCTCTCCCTGAAAGTCATTAAAGATCCATTCAGGCTATCTAGAATGGGTAACAAGAGATAAAAATGTGAGGAAGAGCATACAGTAATGATTTCTGACCCATAGAAATCTTCATCCTAGGTATTACAAAAAAGTAGTATCAGCAGACCTTGTGCAAATGATACTAATATGTCTCTTAAAGCGAGTATCAACAACCTCAGGAGCCCCATTTAGCATTATTTTCTTTGCCAACATGCCCACTACCATTTGGAACATTGTGGGCCCCACAGTCTCCCATAAAATATTATAGAGCTCTGCAGGGATCCCATCAGGACCCGGTGCTTTCCCCTTTTTTGCACTCCACACCGCTCTTCTCAGTTCCTCCAAAGTGATAAAGGGAGTCTAAATCCACTCTATCTTGGGGTCCTATGGAAGGAAGGAGACCCTGTCCAGGAAAACAGTGGGTCTACTCCCTGGAAATTCTGAGGGTGTATGGGTGGAGTGAAAGCTTTAAAAGTCATTTAGTCATCCCGCGGCGCAGTGATTGATTTCGCTTGTGATGCCAGTGACCGGGTTTGAAATGGACTCAGGTGCTGGAGGGCCAGCTGGGGAGAGAGGGCTTGAGTGTCGGCTCGCCTTCTCTCGAGGGGAGGGCGGGGATGCGACCCGGTGCTTGCTGACCCCTAACGGAAGCTGGGGACACGGCAATGCGTGGGGTCCCACTCACCAAGGAGGCGTGGTGAACGTTGGCGTCAGCCTTATGTTGTGGCACACCACGGCCCCCGGGAGCAAATGGGAAAAGAGCCCCGTAGCCGACCGGATGACGGTCGCCAGCTCCCGTAGCTGTGAGTCCAAGGACAGTGCATGTGCTCATCCCAGCAGCACCCTGGAGCTGGTTTGAGTTGGTCGCCTCCACGGGCGCCGCCCTCGGGGGACCCACCAGCGAAGGGTTACATCCAAGGTTCACCTGGGGGGGTTATATGGGGGTGAAGAGGTGGCTGATCCAAAGCAGTGCGGCTCAGAGGGTATAGATGTCCTTAAGGAAAGGCCGGCCCGGAGCTGGGAGGGAGCATAAAAAAAAAAAAAGACTCATTTATTTTATTTTGGGCATAGGTTATTTCCTTTCCCTCATCCTCTACTCCTATGATGGTACGCTCTGCCCTCTTCCTTTTTACTAGCCCTGCTAGCCACTTGCCCGATTTATCCCCCTCGAAGTAAGTGTTGGATTTTGTAATAATGAGATCTCTTTCTATTTTCTTAATCGAGAGCTGGTTTAGTTTGCTTTTTAATACATAGATACATAGACAGTGTCGGCAGATAAGGGCCTATGGCCCACCCAGTCTGCCCATTTGAGCTTGTAAGTTCAGTTTGTTTTCCTAGAAGTCTGTTGCACCTTACCCCTGACCTCCAGAATTCCTTTATGTCTATCCCATGCATTCTTAAATCCCGTGATTGTTTCAGCCCCCACCACTTCCTCTGGCAGGGTGTTCCACTTGTCCACCACCGTTCTGTGAAGAAATTCTTTCTCATGTTTCCTCTGAATCGTCCTCCTCCAACTTCATCCCATGCCCTCTAGTCCTGGAACATCTTTTTCGCTTAAAATAGTGTTTTCCTGCACCCTGTTCCTCCTGTAAGATACTTGTATGTCTCTATCATATCCCTCTCTCCTCCTCTCCTCCAGGAGTACATGTTCAGTTCCTTCAACCTGTCTTCATAGGACTTGTGTTGCAATCCATGCACCATCTTTGTTGCCCTCCTCTGAACCTTCTCTACCCTGTCTATGTCCTTACGTAGGTATGGTCTCCAGAACTGTACACTGTACTCCAGGTGGGGCCTCACTAGTGTCTTGTATAGCGGAATTATGACCTCCTTTTCCTGCTGGTAATGCCCCTGCCTATACATCCCAGCATCCTATTTGCTTTACCTGCTGCCTTGTCACACTGTTTCCTACCTTGAGGTCATCAGAGATGATAACCCCAAGATCCCTTTCCTGCTTGGTGCATGCTATATCCTCACCCCCAACTGATATATTGTGCAGGGTTTTGTGCCCCACATGCATTATCTTGCACTTCTTTGCATTGAATTTCAACTGCCAAACCCTGACCATTCTTCAAGTTTCTGCAGGTCGCTCTCATTCTGTCTACACCCTCTGGTGTGTCTACTCTGTTACAGAGCTTTGTGTCATCAGCGAACAGTGAAATTCTGCCTTCTAGGTCCTCGCCATGTCACTGATGAAGATGTTGAATAGGACCGGTCCCAGCACTGATCCCTGTGGTACCCCACTGGTCACTCTTCCCTCTGTGGAGTGACAGCCATTTACCACCACCCTCTGTGTCCTGCCACCCAGCCAGTTACCTACCAACCACTACTGTCCTGCCCACACCATATTCCCAGTTTGTGTAATAGTCTTCTAGTGGCACAGTGTCAAAAGCCTTGCTGAAGTCCAGATAGGCCATGTCCACTGCCCTCCCTGATCCACCTCCCTAGTCACCCAGTCAAAAAATTCAATGAGGTTGGTCTGACATGACCTTCCCCTGGTGAAACCATGCTGCCTTGGGTCCTGTAGTCCATTGACAACCAGATGTTCCACCAATCTCTCCTTCAGTAGTATTATTATTTAATATTATATTATTATTATTATTATTAGTAGTAATATTTTTAGCTCAGCCACTTTCTTCGTATTTTGGGAACCCATAGTCTGCCTTTCCAGTCTCTTGATTTGCTTTTCAATGGAGGCCTCCTGCCTAAAGTTGTTTTTCTTTTAAAAGAAGAATAGGAGATTCCCTCCTCACAAATGAAGGCCTTTAGGGTATCCCAGATCACTCTACTGTTGGTTTCCCCGGGGGCATTTAAGGCAATAAATTCTGACACATGATCTTTTAATTGTTGGAGAAATTGCTGGTCCACTAAAAGTGAGGGGTCCATATGCCACTGCTGCGCAGATATAGTCTCCCCCTCCCTCAGTCACCACCCTAAGAGTGGCATGATCAGATATCAGCAAGGGACCATACTCGGCCTCCCTAATATTGCCCAGCCTTATCAAAGGTTGGAACATGTAGTCCAGTCTTGTATAGACTCTGTGGGCATGGGAGTAAAAGGAAAATTCCTTGGAGGTGGGGTGACAAAACCTCCAGGCCTCCTGCAGGGCCCTCCCCTTCACAAGGCGATGGAGAGCATTGATGCTACGTGGCACTGGGCCACATCTTACGCCTGAATGATCTAATTTTGGGTCCCAGTAGGTGTTTCGGTTGCCGCCCAAAATTATGTCATCAGGGTAGGGGACAAGTGTAGTCGCTAAGTGTGTAAAGAAATCAGGGAATCTAAATTAGACCATATACCAAGACAAAAGTCATAATCTTACCCCCAGTATCAACAACTGTGATGACATACCTACCCTGTGGGTCGGCCACTGACAAGAGAATCCTATGGGGAAAGCCAGGCCTGAACCAAATTGCCTCCCTGAGCCTTGGAAGTGAAGGGAGTCGCCACCAAGAAACTTCCCCATGCTGATTTTAAACAATCAACTTCCTGTTTTGTTGAATGGATTTCTTGCAAGAAAGTTATGTGCCCTCTCATTCTTTTTATCTGGGACCAAACTCTTTTCCTTTTCACCACTGACCTTCACCCATTAATGTTCCACAAAAGCAAAGTAACACTATCCATTGTTTCTAAAACCACTATTGAACATGGTACTGACTGTGCTCTGGAAAACACAGCACTTACTAAAGACCCTGTTCCAATTTTTTTTAAACTGGAAATAAAAAGTAACAATCTTCCCCAACATATGGTCCCCTCCCCCAATCTCTGGCAATGAGCCTCAAACATCAACAGAGTTACACCCTTTAGTGCTTCCTCTTCTATCCCCAGCTACTAATCCCCCAATCAACATTAATATAGAACTTAACATCAACGCAAGCAATTCCCTCCCCCATGTCCTTAGGACCTGATAACTCGTCCATCCACTACTTTTCATGGATTTAGTAACCCATCCCTTGCAACAAATTTAACAGACAAAAAAATGTATATTTTAAAAGAATGATATTGCCCCTCCTTCATAAAAAAATACCCTTTGGGGGGGGCAAGGGCAAGGAAGGTTAACTTCACCTCCCCAGCTCCCTGCTGTACTCATACATAGCCACGGTTTAAGCGCCCCCAGGTGGTCTCCGTGAGAGGGACAGTCTCCTACTGAGAACTGGAGACAAGTCACCTCCCACCCCAATGGAGTTTTCAGCTTTACCCGAATTACTCTTCCACACCTATTTTAATACCCTGGGACCCCCAAGGTACACCCCCCAGTTATGAAAAGAATGAAAAAGACTTCTTGGCCCAATCCCCACCCATGATACGAAAGAAGAACATGTAAAATCTAAAGCCAAACTTGTTAATTTTCAGCTGCTTGAATTAAGCAGGATACCATGAAAAAGATAAACTTAGGTTAAATGATATAGTGCATCTTGAAGTCTGAGGAAGTCCTCTCCTGCTCAGAGAGGGACTGGGAGCCGCATCATGATAGGAGGCTCTCCTTGAGCAGGATATGATCTGAGGTGTCTCTCCTGAAGCGCCCCCATCTGCAACAGGGGAATCTCATATCCATAACATGATGGTGCATATCAGTCTGTTACAAAGTCATTTCCCCTACCAATGGCTTGTGGTCTTCTGTTCCTGCTGGCTAGAGTGGAGGAAGGGAGCCCACTGACCCTGCCTTGATAGGCCCCGAAGGAGTTCGGATCGGGGAAAATTACGCCCCCAAACCCCTCACTCCCAAAACTCTTAAGGCACAGTACCTCTGAGTTACTAGAGGTCCATTCTGTTCTTAGTTTTCAGGCTGACCCCTCTTCTGATGCTCCAACTCCCTGGCAACTCCAATGCTACCTCGGGTTGGTGAAGGGCTTCTGGTTACCTCCCATTGGTCTAATTATCAGCCAGGCTGGACAGGCGAGGGGTGAATGGGCAAGAGATTGAATGGAGAAGCCTTTTAGTTTCAGCAAAGGCCAGCCTCTGGAGCTGCAATTGGTGTGAGTAAATCAGGAAACAGGGTGAATCTGCTTTGCTGCACCATGATCATTCCTTTTTTTTGAGCGACTTCCAAGACCAGTTGCTGGTCCTGATAGCAGAGAAATTTAATAATAATGTGCCTCGGTTTCTGGTCCGTAGCAGGCTTTGGGCCGGGGAACCGGTGAGCCCTCTGAATTTCAAGGGTCAAATCCTGCATGAGCTGCACGTTTTTTTCAGCCACGCCTGCATAAAACTGGGACAATCTCTCCCCTCCAGACCCTCAGGAAGTCCAATAAAGCAGATGTTACAGCGATGCTCATGATTCTCGTGATCGTCAATGGTTTGTTTTAAAAAACTCGATCTTTCTGAGTGCCTTGGCAAGGTCCAATGAATTTCTGTTCACTTTGTCTTCTTGGTCCCCAGTCTACTTTCCAGCTCCCGCAGGCGAACTTTGTGAGTTTCCACTGTCTCAGACACTGAGTTTACAGCTTGCTGTAAGTGCTGAATTTGAGCTGTCATATTATCAGAACCTGCCTCCACTCATGTGCCTAGGTCATATTTTAAATCTTTTATCAAGCGCTCCAGGTTTTGATATCCTTCAGCCATAGTAATATTGGGGTCGGGGACCAGAGGCTGCAGAAGTTGAGGGTCTGACTGGGATGTGTATCTCAGGAGTCAGGATGTCTTGGAGAAGGGTCTGCCCATTGTCCTGGCTTCAGTAGTCCTCTCGCTTTGTCACTCTGGTGCGGTGAATTGAAGGGGAGTTTAGCTTGCTTCTTCCCTGATTTCAAAGTAGTAGGCATTTGAGCATTGCTCTCTGTCAAGTTTGGCTATTAATTAGACTGATAAATGTTAAAAGAGAAAGAGGATTGCAAGGGATAGACTCGGAGCTTCTCTCTCAAGTTGCCATCCCGCTCCTGCGCTAGGCCATGCACCTCTCCTTTTTTTTTTTTTAACCAGGAGAGACACACTAAAGCTTGTTTCCAGGAGCGACCTGGGAGCACAAGGAAGTTAAGTGACTTGCTCAGGGTCACACAGTATGCACGTGGGGGCTGTGAGATTCAAACTCAGGTCTCCAAGTTTGCAGCTCAGAGCCTTAAAACACTGTGCTGTACTGCCTCCTAAACAATACTACAAGAGAACTATTGCTGCGAGACTCAGGTAATCTGGAGACAAGGGACATGGAGAAACATATTCTGTTATCCACTACTTTCAGTGATGGTTTTTGACAAATCAAAAATATTACACACAGACACTGGAAATACAACAAACAGTAAGGATGGACAAGTGTTTTTGGACTTGCCACTGATTGTAGTGAAAAGGGCGAAAAACCTAAAAGACAGTGTTCCACACAAATCATCAGGTTCCTAGAACTACATAGGGTCATTTTTATCTGGTCTTGATATCAAGGGTAACTATCCATGTGGACGTGTGTCCACTGCTCAAATACCCACAGAATGAAAACAGTGGTAAATGCAGCCACAGGAGAAGAGGAAGGAGTGATGGCTTCATAAGCTGGCAAACTGCAGGGTCATTTATGCTGCCAAAGGCCCTGTGATTCAATTTAGATTGAAAAAGTCAGTAGATTGCCCAAAATCAGGGTAGAAGTAGCACAAGCGTTACATCAATCCAGAAGAGGTCATTACCTGTTGCTAGGGTTTTTTTTATTAAAGAAACACAATATTTCTAATTTAAGAATCTCTGGGATCAAGAGGGTGACTTTGGACAGGTGGAAGGCAACCCTAAAGAAGAAACTTCTCACCAGGAAGGCCTTCTATATATGGGCTGGCAGTATAGCCTAGAGGTTTGAGTAACATGGTGTGAATGAGCTTGATGCATCCAGCAGCCCTGGGTTTGATTCCCACAGCCTCCACTTGCACACTGTGTGACTCTGAGCAAATCACTTAACCACCCTAGTGTTCGTGGTCACCCTGCAAACAGGCACGTGGGCCTCACCATTACCAAAATAATAAAATAATGACCTGTTTAAAGCAGTGGACCAAAAATATGAGTTAAATAACAGTATAGAGTTGTTAGACCCTATTATCTGAAATAACTTTTCTTCTCTTGCAGATTTCTATTACCCCTGCTTAAGCACCTCTTCACCTCTGTTTCTATCTTATGGTACAAGGTAGGATTCAAACTATAGTATATGGCATAATGCAACGGTGTATGGAGATCCATATACTCAAAAAAGTCATTCTGCTGCATTAGTGATGTACCTACTAATGCAGAACGACTTTTCATTCTGCATTAGTAGGTATGTCATAATACAAACTAGTACATCAGCAGTCCCAATTGGACAGCAAGACGATTGTAGTGTTGTGCGCATCAGCTCACCACTGGGCTATGGCTGTGAAGCGTGGGTGGGGGACGGGACAGAGACTCATTTTCTCCCCACAAAAAGTAAGTGATTGTTTATTTTTGGGACCATACACTATATAGAATAATGTATGGGAGCCCAAATACACAACAGCATTATTCTTATAGCTCGTGGTTTCCATGATGACAAAGTGACCTCTCGAGCTTCACTTTCAAGATCTTCATCATCATGGAAACCACTCAGTATAAGAATAGCTGTTGTTGTGTATGAGCTCCCATACATTATCCTATACATGCCAGTTATGTATATCCTATGTATGCTGTTCAATGAATTGTATAATTTAGCCTTTTCTGATCAGTAAGTTCCTGTGTCTGTGTGTGTGTGTGTGTGTGTGTGTGTGGGGGTGGGGGGATCTGCATCAGGTGACAAATCCTGACCGCACTTTTCTGTTATTAAGACCTATTGAAGTGTGGTACTCAATCTGTGTGGGACAGTAAACTTATAGTGACAATCTTAGTATTCTGGAAATTAGGCATATAAACTATGACATGGAGAGTCTCTCCTTGAGGAAAATGTAATCCAAAGGTTGCTATGGGTCCCTCCAGCCAGTCATGCAACTATTATACAAAACATAGCTGTGTCTAATATGAATATGCTTAGGTAGATGTCGATGCCATCATCATGTTTGAATGCCACAGTAAAATGTCACACAGTATGAATTTATGAAAACTGAAGTTAACCAAGGAAACTGTGGCAAAAAGAATCAGTCAAACTAAGAAATAAAATAGAATAGAGCATATACTGTAGAAGCTCCGAGGTAAGAGCCACACTCACAGCATTAGATGGTGTCGTGACGTCATGATGTCAGATGCTATTGAGTCATGATGTCAGATGTGATAAAATGGTGCAATGCTGCAGACAGGAAGAGAGGGTGTAAAAACTCTGGGCTGGATTTTCGAACAGCTTTCATTGCTGCAAGTCCCGGGTGCATCGAAGATATGGCATACGGGGCTTATGGCGATCACCCAGCCAATGATTGGGATTTGCTATCCCGTGCACCAACTGCTGTAAATTAGACCAACTTTTTCTGGTCTAGCTTGCAGCAATCCAGGGGACCCTTTTTACAGGGCTTGTGCCAAAGAGTTGGTGCAAGCTGCCTTAAACCAGGTAAAGTGTTGTAACTGCACCTGACCTACCAAAATTGGGTGCAGTGGTGGCAAAGGTGATTGATGCAGTTGTGCGAAAGAAAAGGTTGGATGCAGGGCTTGACATAAGTCCTGTTACCATTTTAAAATTGGGCCCCCTGTCTTTACTCGCTCTGACACTCCCATTAAGAACGAAGAAGGGGAATCATGTTTGTTAACTAGGATCTGCAGCTTATCCGATAGGTAGAGAACTGGGCAGACTGGATGGGCCAAGCGGTCCTTATCTGCCGTCAAAATCTATGTTTCTATGTTATGCCACAGTGCAGATGGTACTTGGTATGCAGAATATTGAAATGCAAAAGACCAAAATGCTGGTATCTAAAGAGGATACAGTTACAGCAATTGTACCTGGGGTAATTTTGATGAAGGGCTGACCCTGCATTCCCAGGTGTCAGCCGTCGTCAAATCCTCTTTTATCATCTGAGGAATATCTCCAGGATTAAGCACCTTGTTCTGTGCAGTGACCTTCCTACTCTGATCCACGTCTTTGTGTTCTCATGCTTAGATTATTGCAACTCCCTTTACCTAGGTCTACTGGGGTGAAATCTGTCGCTTGCAGCTAGTGTAGAACGTGGCGGCCCAGCTTTTGATGGGATCATCTCGGTCCTGTCATATTTTGCTGGTGCTATGCGGACTGCACTGGCTGCCAGTACAGTGGCAGATTACCTTTAAAGTCGGTCTTCTGACTTTTAAAGCCCTACACGGACTGGGTCTGGACTACCTGAAAGAGCTCCTGGTCCCCTACTGCCCTGGGCGACTGCTCCACTCAGCTGATGAGGGGTTGCTTGAGATTCCAAGGGTGTGTTTGAAATCTTCTGCAGCCAGAGTATTCATGCATGCGACCCCAACCCTTTGGAAACTCTTTACCCCGTCGGTTACGGGAGTGTTGACTGTGGAGGAATTTAAGCAAGATCTGAAAACATATCCATGGCACCAAGCATTCTGTGAATGATTGTATGATATTAGTGATTTTATATAATATATGTTGTTGAGATGTTTGTTTTGTGATTTTAAATTTGTTAGGCGCCTTGGCATTTGAAAGGTGCCATAAAAATAAAGTTTATTATTATAATAATGATATACTTTGTCTTCACAGCCAAAGGGCACATAAGGATTTAAAGAGACTTACAGTGAGTACATTAAAAACCTTTATTTATATGTATGTAAACAGAAGAATTGCTATAATGTGAGCATGAGAACACATTTCACGTATTGAGACTGCATAGTGAAGGGATACAAGGATTCTGCATTGTGGGCAAACAGAGGTTTATGGCCCAAAATATTGAGTTTTAAAATGTACAATACATGGGCCCTGAAACTATTGTTATTTCACTTTAGTAAATCACAGTGAATTACTGAGTCATTCACATAGTGAAATCATTTGAAAATATACGCAGAGAACAGGTATGCAGTACAATTACTGGTGAAGGAGGGGTTCTGCTTTTGAAAAAACAGTGTATTAAATAATGATTGCATATTACAACTTTACTAATCGTTTCATTTAAGGTATCCCATTCCACTCTGAGGAAGAGACGGTTCCCCTGAAATGTTGGTGGTGTGTGGGACCCTTATATATCTGTGTACTATGTGGGGGCCTTGTGCATCTGCACACTATATGTGGGGCCCTGTATATATCTGTGTACTGATGAATACATTTTGCAATACACATTTCCTTCTGGGTGACTAGTCATTGCTTTCTTAGCTTTGAATGGTTATGTGGTGCCCACAGGAACAGGCTGCCTCCTGATTATTGTCTGTATTTGTTGCAGTAATGTGGGGTAAACCTCTCTGATCCTCATATCTTGGCCAGGGCAGGGGCGTGGCCTGGCTCTGAACAAGCATGGAGGTTTAAATCCAGAGCTCTGATACTCAGCAAACAATCTAACATCATTTTCAGCCATCTCAGCCAACTTCACAAGGTTATATAGAAATCTAGGTGCCCTGGACCACAATACAGCAATTTGCCAAGGTATTTTCTTTTAATAATTCACCTATACTGGGCTACACTACAACAGACTTTTACTGGAAACATAAACTCAGGCCCTGAATCATGACTGAATCTGTAGAAAAATCGGCTCCTTTGGATAAAATAGAAAGCATGTTCCAGAAACTAATTACAGACATAAGTGACCTAAAAGTCACAACTCAGCTTAATACTACTACATTAAAAAATATAGACTCTCGACTTGCTAATACTGAACTTAAAACTAAACAGAATGAGTCATCTATTCAAGATTTAAAAGCTACTATCAGGGAGCAAGATCGTACTACTAAAGAGCTTCAGAATAAAATTGATGACATTGAGAATCAAAATCAATATAAGCATAAACATTGTATAATATAAATATATATTTCTACATTACAAACCAATCACACAAAAAAAAAAATGTGAGGAGTAAGTACAATGTAATGGCTGTGGGGCAGCAGTCTTCGGGAGTCTTTCTGGAGGCTGAGATGCTGCCCCTATTTGCAGCAACTGTCTGCCCTGAGGGAGAAGTTGCCCGTCTTCAGGCCACACTGGACAGTAGTACGGGACCTTCCCCAGGCCACAATGGACAGTAGGAAGGAACTCCCCATCCAGGGAGCACCAGAACCACCACCACCACCACCTCAGAGGTTGCAAAGAAAGCACAGCAGTTGGACCACAGTGGGCTCAGGGAGGATGAGGATGGTGAAACAGAGGCACACCAGTCAGATGTTACACACCACAATCCATACGCCATTCTGGGGAGCATAGCTCCCCTATAGATACACCATGCAGAGGAGACTAAGGAGGCTGAGGACAACTGTCACAAGGGAGGCCCACAGGAAGGAGGCAGAGGACACCACAAGGAAAGGAAGCAGCTCCTGGTGGGGACTCAATTAATGGGGATAGAACTGGGAGGAGCTGGGAAATCTGAAGTAAGGTGCCTGCCTGGTGCCATGGCTTGGAGGGACAGGAAGAGCATCCTCAGGATCACAACAACAGCTACAAGGATTCTGAGCTGGGCGTGTATCCACCTAGGGACAAATGACTTGGCTCATCATGAGGTTAGAGCAGTGCAGGAGGACATTGCAGAGTTGGGGAGGGCCTAAGACAAGTAGCAAACACAGTATCCTTCTCAGAGGTGCTGCCTGTCAAAGGCATGGGGAGGCGAGTAGTGGCACCATGCAGTTTAATGAATGGTTGAAAAAAATGGAGTGCGGAGCACAGGGGTTTAGCTTCATTGGGGACTGGGGTTCCACCTGGAGGACACCAGCCTATACTGCAGGATGGTCTGCATCTGTCCAGGAAGGAACAAGTCTTTGAGCAATCGGTTTAAATGCTTCATTGGCAAGCTTTTAAACTAGTCAATGGGGAGGCACTGACAAGCAGCAGAAAAATCCCAGCCTCTCTACAAAACAGGGTACTAAATGAGAAAAGACCAAGGTAGAAGCGGATCAGTGGGGATGCTGCAACAGAAGGTAAGGCCATCAAAAATGGAGAGCAATGAGTACCAATGCCCGTAGTCTAGGTAACAAGCTTCCTGAATTAGTGGCCTTGATGGAGGAGGAACATCTGGATATCGTGGCAGTCACAGAAACATGGTACACACAAAACCATGACTGGGACGTAAACATACCAGGATACACTATCTACAGGAGGGACAGGGAGGGTAAAGAGGGAGGAGTAGTTCTTTACATAAGGAAGGAATAAAAGCAACAGAACAAAAGGGTAAACAGGGAGGAGAGAAGCACTGTGGGTAAATTTGGAGACAGGCAATGGCACCACAATCCACACAGGGTTGTATACGAACCCCTTCTCAGGGAGGAAATGGACAAGAAATGATAGAAAGTATACTTAGAATGGCAGAAAAAGGAGATATTGCTGATGGGTGATCTGAATATGCCAGATGTTAACTGAGGCGCAGTTGCAGCTGCCCCGAAGAGTGCAGTTATTCTAGATGCCCTACAGGGGCATGCCTTAGACAACTAGTACTGGAGCCCACTCGAGAGGGAGCAATATTAGACTTGATACTCTCAAATGGAGATGGAGAGGGATCACAGATGTAGAAGTGGGTAGCCATCTGGGAACTAGTGACCATCGAACAGTATGGTTCACAATAAACACAGCAATAGAGTCAAGCCATACAAAGACAAAAGTACTGGACTTTAGGAGGCTGACTTTGCCAAAATAGGTGAGTGCCTAAGGATACACTAGCAAATGGGTGGGAAGGAGGGTGGAAGAACAATGGGGAATAATAAAACTGCCATCACAGAGGTAACGAGCCTTTTGTGTGAAGCAAATAAACAAAACAAGGCGATGTAAGAAACCACTATGGTTCTCAAAGGAAGTGGCAGTGAAGGTTCAAGAGAAAAGAAAGCATTCAGGAAGTACAAGGAATCGCAGCAGGAGCAGGACAGAGAACTGTATCAGTTAAAGCAAAGGAGGCTGGGAAGGCAGTCAGGACAGCAAAGGCCCAAACTGAGAAAAGATAGCCAACTCAGTTAAGAGGGAATAAAACCTTTATAGGTACATCAGGAGCAAAGGAAGACCAAGGGAGGGATAGTGAGGCTTAATAAAGGGAGGGAGGGTGGGCAGAGGGAGAATGTGAAAAGGCAGAGATACTAAACAAATATTTTGCTCAGTATTTACAAAGGAAGAGGGAGTACATAAAACAAACAGTAGTAACACTCTGGATACAGAAGTTGATACCAGCCCATTTACAGAAGAAAGGGTTCTGAAAGAACTCTTAAAACTGAAGGTGGACAAAGCAATGGGGGCCTGATGGGATTCATCCCAGAATTCTAACAGAACTAAGGGTAGAACTAGTGACACCACTGACTACCCTCTTTAACAAATCATGGGAGGATGGGGTGGTACCCGAGGACTGGAGGGCAGATGTGATTCCCTTCACAAAAGTGGGAGCAAGGCGAAGCAGAAAACTATAGACCTGTTAGTTTAACCTCAGTGATAGGGAAAATGATGGAATCACTTCTAAAGGAAAGAATTGTCAGTATCTAGAGGCCAGAGGCACAAGACCCTAGGCAGCATGGATTCTCAGCGGAAGGTCATGCCAGACGAATCTGATAGATTTCTTTGACTGGGTGACCAAAGTAGTAGATCAGGGAGGGCTGTGGACATGCCTACCTAGACTTTAGCAAGGCATTTGACACAGTCCCACACAAAAGATTAATATATAAGTTAGCCAGCCTGGGAGTGGGTCCCAAGATGACAGCCTGGGTAAAGAATTGGCTGGAGAATAGGACACAGAGTAATAGTAAATGGAGTCCACTCAGAAGAAAGGAGGGTTACTAGCGGGGTACACTGAGGTTCAGATTAGGACAGTCCTCTTCAATGTCTTTAAGCGACATTGCAGAGGACTGGAAGGAAAAATATGTCTCTTTGCAGATGACACTAAGATCTGCAACAGAGTTGATGCACAGGGTGGGGTGGAAAGGATGAGAAGGGACTTGGCAGGTTAGAGGAATGGTCAAATGTGGCAGCTTAGATTCAATGCTAAGAAGTGCAAGGTAATGCACCTGGAAACAAAACCCAGGGAAGAGTACACAATGGGGGTGAGATACTAACAACAACAAAATGGAAAGGGACCTGGGGTAGTCATATCAGATGACCTAAAGGTGGGCAAGCAATGTGAGAAGGCAGCAAGGAGGGTGGGGGATACTGGGATGCATAGGAGAGGCATCACCAGTAGAAAACAGAAGTTATTATCCCTCTGTACAGACAGCTGGTGAGAACATCATCTGAGTACTGTGTGCAGTTCTGGAGACCCAATCTCCACAAAGACATAGACAGGATGGAAGCTGTCCAGAGGAGGGCAACTAAAATGGTGCAGGGTCTGCACCGGAGGACATATGAAGAGAGACTTAAGGAGCTTAATATGTATAGCCTCGAGGAAAGGAGGAGAGGGGACATGATAGAAACTTTCAAGTATCTCAAGGGAATCAACAAAGTCCAAGAGGTAGCATCTTTCAAAAAAAGTGTGCAAGAACAAGAGGGCACAATTTGAAGATAGAGGGGGCGGCTCGAGGTAATTTAAAGAGTATTTTTCACAGAGGGTTGTGGATGCATGGATGGCCTTCCGGAGAGAGTTGTGGAGTCAAAATCAGTGGTGGAATTCAAGCATGCATGGGATAGTCATAAGGCAATTCTGGGGGGTGGGGGTAGAAAGAAGTAGGCTGCTGGTTAACTAGGATCTGCAGCTTATCCAGTAGGTAGGGAAATGGGCAGACTGGGTGGGCCAAGCGGTCCTTATCTGCCGTCAAATTCTATGTTTCTATGTTTCTAAAGGAATAATTTACGATTCTTCGGATTTCCTGAAAATTCTGAATCGAAAGATACCACTACCTTTTTACTACGTGTTTTACCAACCATGCTGAATCTTCCTGCTGAACACAACATAATTATAGAACGTTCGCATCGTTCGTTAGGCCCTAAACCTCCTCCCGATTACAGACCCAGACCTATTGTGGCTAAATTTCTGAATTTTGCTCATACTGAACTTATATTACAGAGATCCAGAGAAATCGGGCACCTTACTTGGCAAGAGCATCAAATATTTATATATAGAGACTTTTCAAAAAGAAGTTCTAAACAAAAGGAAAGCTTTTACAATGGCTCGGAAGCTGATGCACAAGATGGGATTACAATTCTCGATGAGATATCCTGCAACAATGCGTGTGTACAGTGGCAGCTCTTACAAGGATTATAGTACTCCGGAATCACTGATGTCATACCTAAATAAGCTTGAAATACCTCTGGTAAACACATCGGATACTAGGGACGTTTCTCTATGTCACTCTAATAAATCTAATATTAGCCCAGAGTCCAATGCTCAGAATACGTCGGGTCCCGATGAGCTTATTGCAACCATCTCGGAACCTCACGCTGAGTTAAGCATGAGACACTCTGCCCGTTTGAAAGATAAAAGCTTGTCTAAACCTACGATCTGCAGTCTTCAATGTTGCACACAGAAAACATCTCATATAAAAAATGTTGAATCTCATACCAGTGCTGTGTTCACTACACCTATACCCTTAAGTAATAGGTTTGAGCTTCTGGGTGATATTCAATCTGACCATTGTGGAACCGTGGATAACGGAAACTCAACTTCTGTGGAAGCAGTGCAGAATGTCCCTGAAGCTGATGAAGAGCCCGTTGATGTCTCATGGACTGGAGTAGTAGCGAGTTCGCCTCAAAAATCCTTGGAGCCACCAAAGAAAAAATGCCGTAGCAGACGGAAGAACAGACTAGATACATCTGCTACAAAGATGACTTCTTAATCAGTATTTTTTTTTTGTGTGTCATTTCATTGCCTGTATCTGATATATGTTAATATGAGCTATATGGATCCCTTGATGCCGACAGGTCTCTGCTAAATATATCATATCCTTAACTCTGATCGGCGTGCTGCAAGGGATAACCATACAATTTGAAATTTAGATTTTGTTACATACTTACTGGTAAATAGGGCTATAGTCAACTCATTGATGATCACATCTTGCTGTTTAATAGCTATGAACTGCCTGAATTGCTAAAGCGTGCACCTAGATACTGTAGTGCACATTACTGCCTTAAATGTTTACAATTGTATTAATTATTGTGGGAAAGGGATACGAAGCTAGCAAAGAGAAAATGTTGTTGAGGTATACATCTTCCTCCTTTCCCTAGGGAAATAATTATATATTGCTCTCTTCTCTCGAGATGGCAAACAGCTATACTCAGCTGCTTTTTAAGACAACCGTACCAATTTGATCTCCCCCTAATTGTATAAAACCAAATTGATGGTCTAAAAGATGAAAGGTAGGAGAGTCTGATACATCTTTGACAAATTGAGGTACTTTATAACCAAAGAGTAACGAGTCATTGGGGAGGGCAGGATGATAAAATGAGTAGATTTTAACATATGACAATTGGATTTGTCTTAAGTTCATAACATTATTTTGTACAGTGCATAGCTTAAATAATAATTTCAATCTATTCTGCAGCTACTGCTAGTTTAAATATGTGAATGTCATAGTTAGGTGATTGTTCTGTGCAAGGTGCGAATGCCAGGAAAGCGGATACATAAATACTTATTGCATGTGAGCTGTATGTGTTAGGTATAGCACAAATCAACAGTTATTGCAATATATTAATTTCGAGTCTTGCACTGCTTTCATTTTTTCTGGGCAATCACTCCTCTTAATAATACCCATGACAGAGAACGAGAGTCAGCTAGAAGTTTAAACGCTGTAGGATTAGAACAAGCAGTGACGTTTTATGTTTCAGCCCCTACTGTACTGGTACATCATGCTGTTTGACAGCTATGAATTGCCTGAGTTGCTAAAGCGTGCACCTAGGCATTGTAGCGCACATTAATGCTTTAAGTGTTTGCAAATATATTGATCATGTGGGAAAGGGATGCGATGCTAGCAAAGAGGAATGTTACTGAGTTATACATTTTCCTCCTTTCCCTAGGGAAATAATTATATATTGCTCTCTTTCTCGAGAGTCTAATAGCTGTACTCGGCTGCTCTTTAAGTTAATCGTACCAATTTGAACTCCCCCTAATTGTACAAAATCAATAGATGGTCTGAAAGATGAAAGGTAGGAGAGTCTGATACATCTTCGACAAACTGATGTACTTTATAACCAGAGAGTTGCAGGATGACAAAATGTATGTAGATTTTTTAACATATGACAAATGGATATGTCTTAAGTTCATATCATCACCTTGTACAGCATATAGCTTAAATAGTAATTTCAATTGACTCTGCAGTTACTGCTTGTTTAAATATGTGAATGTTATAGTCAGGTGATCGCTCTGTGCAAGGCACGAATGCCAGAAACAGATACATAAATACCTGTTGCTGGTGAACTGCTTGTTGGAGTACAGCACAAACCAGCAGTTTATGTAATATATTGAATTTGAGTTTTGCACTGCTCTTGTTTTTCTTGGTAATCCTTCTCTTAATAGTACCCAAGGCATAGAGCGAAGTCAGCCAGAAGTTTAAACACTATAAGAATAGAACAAGAAGTGACTTTTATGTTTCAGCCCTACAGTACTGGCATATATTGGTATACTGTGTAGTGACTTATATACCTAGGGATCAGCTGAAGGATAATGCATGTTGGATTTTTTTTTACTGTGGTTCAAATGTAATCATTACTTAATTAACCAGAAAATATGGTGCTGGTTGTTTGCTGTTTATGGGAGATATTCTTACTCAATATTGTTAATTCTTTAATCTATAGAGTGTGTTAACCTGTAGCGTAGTTAAGGAGATCTATTTTTTTCTGCTCTTCTTATACTTTATTACACGTCCCAGAGAGCTTAGGTGTGGTCTTGGTTTATTACTGTATATAAACCGACTGATACTCCTCTGCTCATCTTAAATAATTATTACAATGTTCCTGTTAATAAGTTCATTGTTAGTTATGGTTATTATAATAGTTAGGGAGATCTATGATAAATGGTACTATGATATTCTCCATATTCCTTTACATATTCCTGCCCCCAAATGTATTATAACCATAAGCCATTCATTTTTGATCTGTGATATCTACCTCTCTTTTGTTCGGTGCATTGAAGTCCAGGCTTGGAAGCCATTACCGTCTAATCAGTTTAATGTCCAATTTAATACTATACACATGGAACGTTAAGGGCCTCCATGCACTGAGCAAACGTAAACAAATCTTAAACCATCTTAAAAGAAAAAAAGCTCATATCGCTTTTTTACAAGAAACTAAACTATTAGAGGTGGATAATGACAGATTAAAACATGACTGGGTTGGTCAAGTTTATGCTGCATCCGCTACAACCAAGAAATGTGGGGGTTGCAATTTTAATTCACAAAAACTTAAAATGGAAAGTATTGAATATAAAGAAAGATCCTGATGGCAGATGGCTGATTGTTACCTTAGATTCTACACCTGGCACATTAACACGCGTTAATATTTATGCCCCAAATTATGATACACCCGAATTTTTTCACAATTTGGCACAACAAATATCCTCTTTAAATCTAAATATCCCGATTTTAATAGGTGGTGATTTTAACCTTACATTAGAGTCATACCTTGATAGAGGCAACGCTTCACTAGATTCTCATCCGAGGAGTATAGCCGCACTTTCATTATTAATGAAGGATCTAGGATTAGTAGATATATGGAGACTCCTTCATCCTTGAGATAAAGAGTATACATTCTATTTCCCCACACACCAGACATATAGCAGAATTGACTATTGGTTAACCTCACCCACTATTACAGCTAACATCATAGATTGTAATATTTTGCCCCTTTTAATTTCAGACCATGCTCCAGTTAAGCTTAATTTATTATGGAATTCCCCTTCCTTGAAATCACCTTCTTGGCGATTAGACCCACTCTTACTTAAAGACCTAGAATGTATTCCCCTGGTTAAAAATACAAACTCAGGAATTTATTTTACATAATAATCCTGATGATACGTCTATGGGTAACATGTGGGAAGCACTCAAAGCTACTTTTCGTGGTAAAATTATTAGTTTTTCTGTACACAGGAAAAGAAAAAGAAAAAAACAACTTAAAGATCTTGAGAACTTTCTTAAATCTAAAGAATTGCAGTATTCAGTTACCCCACACCCTGACCCTAAATCTACTTTACGTCATGAAATCCTCAGGCTTCGTATGCAAATTAATGAACTAATCTCTTGGAAAACCAAAATTGCACTTCTTAGAATCAAACACAAATATTGGGAAGAGAGTGAAAAAGGTAGTAAGCTACTGGCTTATAGACTTAGAGTACAACAGTCGGAACGACACATTTCAGGTTTAAAAAACTCTACAGGGCAAATATGTACTGATAACCCTAGCATTAATAAGATTATGTCTTCATTTTATAAAAAATTATATACATCTACTACCTTAGCGTCAAAAGTGAAGATCGACAAATTTCTTGATAATTTAGTGCTTCCCCAACTTACATCTGATGAAATAAATATCTTAGATAAACCTATCACAATAGAAGAAGTCCATCTGACTCTCTTTCCTCAAAACTGGTCATGCGGCTGGTGGATATGGCTTCCAGTGGAGTTTATAAAATATGACTGACCTACTTTGCCCTTTATTGTGTAAGGTATTTCTGAATCTATAACTCTACAAAACTTACCTCCAACCTTAACAGGCGCTATCATTACAGTGCTTCCCAGAAAGGATAAAGATGTCACTCTTCCCTCAATTATCATCCTATATCATTACTTAATGTAGATGGCAACATTTTGCAAGTCTATTAGCCATTAGTCTCAAACCTTTCATTCCCGACTAGTCAATAAGTCTCAAACAGGTTTTGTTAAAGGTAGGATGGGTGCAGATCATCTTTGTTCTTTATTCAATCTTATGTACAAAGCTAAATTGCTAAAATCCCTTGCAGCAGCAATTGCCATCGACTTTGAAAAAGCTTTTGATTCTTTGAATTGGAATTTTCTTTATTCAGTTTTATCCCGTTTTGGGTTTAGTGACCACTTCTGTTCATATATAAAATTACAGTATACCTCTCCTACAGCAAGGGTTCTTACTAACTTTACTATATCTCAACCCTTTGAACTAAATAGAAGCACCAGACAAGGTTGTCCCTTATCCCCGACCCTTTTTATTTTAGCTTTAGAACCCCTGGCAGCCGCTCTCCATCAATCTAACAAAATTAGAGGTATATCGATTGGCAATACAAAATATACATCCCTATCCTATGCCGACAACATGCTAATTCTACTAGAAGATCTAGAATTAGCTGCACATCCACTAATACAATTACTAAATACATTTGCGGAACTCTCTGGTCTGACAATTAACTATAAAAAAACTGAAATACTACCACTCAATGCATTGTGTAAACCCTATATGAATAATGTCCTTGGCTTTGGCTGGGTATCCCAAGATATTTCATATTTGGGAATTAAAATCTTAACGGATACTAAAAAAATATGGGAGGCAAATCTTAACCCTATACTTTCAGAAATTAAAACAATATTTGAAAGATGGAAAAATCTTAACATTAATTGGTAAAATTAATGCAATTAAAATGTCTATTACCCCTACGATTTTATATTTGTTCTCTAACATACCATTAAGTTTACCCAATATCTTTATCTCTCAAATTGATAAACTGATAGAATTTTATTTGGGAAGGTCAAATTCCAAGATTTAGTAGAAATAAATTCACGTACCCATTGGTCCCAGGGTGGGTTTACTCTTCCATGGTTCTTGGCCTACTTATGGGCATTTGTGCCTCTCAGACTACAAAATGGTTTACTAAACCTAATAATGAATCTCCTTTATGGCTTAATATGGAAGCTTCTTGGGCCCGGAAATATCCTACCAATTTAATTTACAATCCTTTGCCACATAAATTAAAACACACCCTACAATTGCTCCATCAATTCAGTACTGGCTCAAATTACATAAATGGTTAAAAACAGACCCTGCTCCCATATTTTATTTGCCGTTATGGCGAAACCGACGTATCACCTTAGACGACCACCCTTTGTTTTGCAATTCTTGGAAACATGAAAACATAATATTTTTGGGTGATATTCTAATCAAAAATAGTAATATTTTGGATTCTTTTACAAATCTACAAACTATTTGGGATATAAATAAAAAGGATCTTTGGAAATATCCATAAATTCGAGTGGCATTATCTCCTATATTATGGCTTAAACAAAGAATAATGTACTCAAACATAAATGTTACTTCATGGGTGAATACTTCATCTGGACTAGTTAGCAAGATTTACAAAACGATTAGAGATAATATACCAAATCAATCAATCTCAGCCAAAGCTAAATGGAGTTTAGCATTACAACAAAATATAACTGAATCTCAATGGAGCCAGTGTTGGGCTACCTGCCATGATGCATATAGAGATGTGCGTAGTAGTCTCATACAATATAAAATTCTTCACTGGTGGTACAGAACCCCAAACATATTATATAAAATGGGAGCTTCTCTGAATGATATATGTTGGAGATGTCATTTATCTAATGGTAACCTTTTTCACATTCTGTGGCTTGTAGCCTCCATATCAACATTATGGTGTTAGATCCATCATTTGGCCTCCAATATTGTTAAGTGCCATTTACCCTTTGATCCCAAGTACTTTATTTTAGGAATTATTGATAAAAGTATTAATATATCTAGACCCTAACACAGATGGCTACAAATTTTATTTATGCAGGTTAAATGGTTGATTTTAATTAACTGGAAGTCACAGACAATACCTACACTTACTGAAATTCTTAACAGTCTAACTCAAATTGCATCCCTGGAACGTATATCTTATTTGACTTTAGACTGACTAAATGTATATAAATTGTGTTGGCAGGACTATCTTAATTTTTTGGAATCTGGAGGATTAGTAAATACCAATAGATCTTTTGTTTAGAAGGATGCTAAATATTTTATAGAATAGATGGATTATATCTCCCTACAATATAGTTAGGATATATTGTTATTTAGAATAGTAATATGTTTATCTTATATGCTGTGCTGAAATAAGAAACAAGGTAATATATGCCAATACATACCATTACTTGTAGCATGATAGTGTATACGTATACATACATATATGCATGTATATATATATATATATATATGAATATATACAATCATAATCATTATGTTAGTCTTTGATCTAATTTTATTTAATCAATGTGCATTGTGTAAATGCCATACTACATTTTGTATTGTATTTATGTCTGCATGGTATTAACAATATGGAAAATGTTTTTATTCTCTAATAAAAGATTAACTGCAAAAAAATATCTTAGGCCAGGGCAGTATAACAATGGTGCAGAAAGCCCACTGTTGTTCATAAAACTTACATTTACCTATTTTAGTACACTAAAGGGCTTAATGCCACATTGGGGTTCAGACCCTAGCCTCCAACCATTTTCAGGGTACTAAATCTAGAAATGCTGACATTAAATGGAAATCGGGATAGGAAGTCTTATTGCATATAAACCTAGAGTGCAGTACAGGCCAGAGCCACTACTAGAGGCCTGGTACCTGAGGTAAACAAACAGTCTTGGAACAAGAAAAAACCTTCACACTCACCAGCAAGAACAAAACCTCAGGTCCAAACCAGGTACCAGCAGAGTTAATGACTTTTTATTTAGTAAAGTAGACAAAAAGGTACAGAATACACTGGAACACTGACCCCCAACATTTCACTCCCTCCTGGAACCTTTTCAAGGGAATACTGCCCCTTCAGATCATTCACATTTATACAGTCATCAAAATAGTGCAATTCAAGTTTAAACTGACAGTGACTAAAGCAAGCAAAAGAAACTAGCACACTGGAAAATGTTACAAGCGTATTCTATTGCACATGTAAAGAGTTTTATTACACATTATGTTTGCTACAGTACATATCATTTTAAAGTGCCAATATTGCCCAGTGACATCTATGCCAAAAAATGTTAGAACTTGGATTAAAGAAAACATTGCAAAGAATAAGGATGACTTTTCTGCATATCTTGATTGCTATAAAAGAATCACAGGGTACTCAGAACTGAATTTCTGCAGGTTTAATCAATTTAATAGATCTTTCGGGTCTGCCTTTGCAGTTCATAGAAACACAGAAACCTAGACTTTGATGGCAGATAAGGACCACTTGGCCCACTCAGTCTGCCCATTTCTCTACCTATTGGATAAGCTGCAGATCCTAATTAACCAACAGCCTACTTCCTTCTACCCCCCACTAGAATTGCTTTATGTCTGTCCCATGCATTCTTGAATTCCCCCTCTGTTTTTGACCCACGACCTCCTCAGGAAGCTGTTCCATCGTCCATCACCCTCTACGTGAAAAAATACTTCCTCACACTGCCCCTGAGCCGTCCCCACTCTATCTTAAAATTAGGTCACCTTGTTCTTGCACATCTCTTTTTCTGAAAGATGCTACCCTCTTGGACTTTGTTGATTCCCTTGAGGTACTTAAATGTTTCTTTCATGTCCCCCTCTCCCTCCTTTCCTCGAGGGTATACATATTAAGCTCCTTTAGTCTCTCTTCATATGGCTTCTGGTGCAGACCCTGCACCATTTTAGTTGCACTCCTCTGGACTGACTCTGTCCTGTCTATGTCCTTGCAAAGATGGGGTTTCCAGAACTTCACAGAATATTCCAGATGGGGTCTTACCAACTGTCTACACTAAGGGATAACAACTTCCATTTTCTACTGGTGATGCCTCTCCCTATTCATCCCAGTATCCCCCCAGCCCTCCTTACTGCCTTCTCACATTGCTGACCCACCTTTAGGTCATCTGATATGACTACCCCAGGTCCTTTCCATTTTGCTGTTGTTAGTACCTCCCTCCTCATTGTGTACTCTTCCCCTGGGTTTTTGTTTCCCAGGTGCATTGCTTTGCACTTCTTTGCATTGAATCTAAGCTGCCATACTTTTAACAATTCCTCCAACTTTGCCAAGTCCGTTTTCATCCTTTTCACCCCATCTTATGTATTAACCCTGTTGCAGATCTTTGTATCATCTGCAAAGAGGCATACTTTCCCTTCCAATCCCTCTGCAACATCACCTATAAAGATACTAAGAGGACCCGATCGAGTACTGAACCCTAGGTATGCCGCTAGTAACCTTTCTTCAGGGGACTTGATTTACTATTACCCTCTACGTCCTGTTGTCCAGCCAATGCTTTACCCAGGCTACCACCCTGGGACCCACTCTCAGGCTGGCTAACTTGTTTATTAATCTTTGTGTGGGACTGTGTCAAATGCCTTGCTCAAGTCTAGGTAGGCCATGTCCACAGCCCCTTCCTGGTCTACTACTTTGGTCACCCAGTCAAAGAAATCTATTAGATTCATCTGACATGACCTTCCCACTGTGAATTCATGCTGCCTTGGGTCCTGTGCCCCACTGGCCTCTAGGTACTCAACAATTCTTTCCTTCAGAAGTGATTTCATAATTGTACCTACCACTGGGGTCAAACTAACAGGTCTGTAGTTTCCTGCCTCTGTCTTGCTCCCACTTTTGTGAGGGGGAATCATATCTGCCCTCCTCCAGTCCTCAGGTACCACACCATCCTCCCATGATTTTTTAAAAAGGGTAATCAATGGTGTCACTAGTTCTACCCTTAGTTCTTTTAGAATTCTGGGGTGAATCCCATCAGGCCCCATTGCTTTGTTCACCTTTGGTTTAGGAGTTCTTTCAGGACTCTTTCTTCTGTGATTGGACTGGTATCGACCCCCTATCCAGACTGCTTCTATTGTTTGATTTAGGTACCTCCCTTCCTCTTCTTTTGTGAATACTGAACATAGAGTATTCTTTCAGTATCCCTGCTTTTTCACTGTCACCCTCTGCCCACCCCTTCCCTTTATTAAGCTTCACTTAGGTCTTTCTTCGCTCCTAATGTACCTAAAAGGTTTTATCCCCTTCTTACTGAGTTGGCTATCTTTTCCTCAGTTTGGGCCTTTGCTATTCTGACTGCTTTCCCGCTTCCTTCTGCTTTAACTGGTACAGTTCTCTGTCCTGCTCGGTGTTTCCTTATACTTACTGAATACTACCTTTTCTCCTAACCTTCCCACACCTCTTTTGAGAACCATAGTGTATTTTTCCTTCATTTTGTTTTGTTGATTTGCTTCACACAAAGTTTTGTTGCCTCTGTCATGGCTGTTTGTTCCTCCACCCTCCTTCTTGCCTGTTTGCTTAGTGCTTTCTGAGGCACGCTCCCATTTTCCCAAAGTCAGCCTCCTAAAGTCCAATACTCTTGCTTTTGTATGGCTTGATTGTATGACTGTGTTTATCGTGAACCACACTGTTTGGTGGTCGCTTGTTCCCAGATGGTTACCCATTTCTAAATCTGAGATCCTTTCTCCTTCCCCATTTGAGAGTACCAGGTCTAAGATGGCTCCCTCCTGAGTGGTTTCCAACACTAGCTGTCTGAGGCATATCTCCTGTAGGGCATCAAGAATTACCCTGCTCTTGGATGTGCCTGCAGCAAAGGTACTCTAGTTAACATCTGGCATAGTCAGGTCCCCCATCAACAATATCTCCACTTTTTCTGCCATTTTAAGGATGCCTCCTATCATTTCCTTGTCCATTTCCTCCCCCTGAGATGGGGGTCTGTACACAACCCCCATGCGGACTGTGGTGCCATTTCCTGTCTCCAGGGTGACCCATAGTTACTCATCAACTTCCTGTTTTACTCTTTAGTTCTGTTGCTTTAATCCCTTCCCTTATATAGAGAGCTACTCCTCCTCCTCTTTTACCTACTCTGTCCCTCCTGTAGACTGTGTATCCTGGTATGCTGACATCCCAGTCATGGTCCTCTGTGTACCATGTTTCAGTGACTGCCACAATATCCAGGCATCCCTCTTCCATCATGGCCACTAGTTCAGGGAGCTTGTTGCACAGACTGTGGGCATTGGTACTCATCACCTTCCATTTATTTTTTATGGCCTTATCCCTTTTAGCCCCATCCCTGTCCTTACTGCCTTTTTCTGCATTTATCCCTGTTCTGCTCCCTACTGACTTCTCTGCCTTGGTGTTTACCTCTCTAACTACTATGTTTTGTGGGGAGGCTGGGATTTCCCTGCTCCTTTTCAGTGCCTCCCCTTGGCTAGTTTAAATGTTTGCTAATGAAGCATTTAAACCTGTCATCTAGGATCCTGGTTCCCCCCTGGACAGATGCAGACCATCACTCCAGTAAAAGCCTACATCCCTCAAGGTGGCTCCCTAGTCCCCAACCAAGCCAAAATGTGAGCTCCACACCAGTTTTTCAACCATTCATTGAATCCCATGGTGTGGAATACCCTAGTATCATCCTTGCCATAGACAGACAGCACCTCCGAGAAGGTTACCGTACATGCTACTTGTCTAAGGCCCCTCCCCAACTCCACAAACTCCTCTTGCACTGCTCTGATCCCATTCACAGACAGGTCATTTGTCCCTAGGTGGACAATGACATCCAGCTCCCTCCCTCGTGCAGCTGCTCCCGCGATCCTGAGGATTCGCTTCCTGTCCCTCTGAGCTGTGGTGCCAGGCAGGCACCTTACCTCCCTATCCCCTTCCTCCCCACTTCTACCCCCTAATGATTGAGTCCCTTACCAGGAGTTGTTTCCTTTCCCTGTGGGGCCTCATGCCACCCTCCTGTGGGTCTCCTTTGTAGAGTTTCCAATCATCCTCCTTGGTCTCCACTGCAAGTGCCTCCATAGGGGAACCACTCTTTGCCAGAACAGCATATGAATTGTTGAGAGGTACAACTGGAGGGATGCACCATTGTTCCACCATCCTCTCCCTTCCTGAGCCTACCTTGGTCCAACCGCTTCTCTTTCTTGGCAACCTCTGAGGTAACAGTGGTGGCCCTGGTGGATCCTGGGTGGGGAAAGAGGTTTCATGAATCCTAGCCAGGTCAGCTTGGAGAAGGGCAACCTCCTCCCTCAGACCAGCGAGGTGCCTGAAAACAGGGCAGCATCACAGCCTCCAGAATGTCTCCCAGAACACTGCTGCTCCACAGCCATTTGCATTGCACCACTCCCATCTTGACTTATTTTGTGTTCCCTCTCCTGTTGCTTTGTATGCTTACTGTCTCCTCCTTCTATGTATTTTTACACTTACTTTCCTACTGCCTATGTGCCCTTACAACTCTCACCCTTCTTGTTCAGGGACAGGAATTCTTGTAGTCTTCAGTAGTCTCCTTCTTCCTTGCTTGGATTCAGACCTCCAGCAGCCGGGGGGGGGGGGAGTTATTTTTTTTAAGTTCCTTCAAGGTTGATGAAACTAATGTGTCTCAGTGATCCTTCCCTTCCTACTGCCAAACAGGAAGATCCTGTTGTCAGTCAAATGCAGTGGCTATAAAAGTAGAACTGGCTTTGCGTGGGAAGGTGGAGGGGTGGGAAGGAGGGCAATTAGTAGAAAATCTGTAGTTCTAGACTGCTATTTCTTGCTCTGAAACCAAAGTAGTTCTCCTCTGTCAAAAACAGCAGGAAGCTGTAATTGGAGCCACCTTCTTTTGTGCTCCTAAGCCACCCCCAATTAGATTCACCTCTGACTCAGTAAATTAAGCTGATACAGCCCCTTCCTCAAATAGAGAACACACAGTGAATTTCTTTCTTTTTTTACTTAATGAGACTCCTTCGTCTAATAAAGTATATGTTTGCTAACTCAAACAGGTACTGACTCCTGCTGAGATAGAAGTGATTATCAATAAAAAATATGTAATTCTAGACTGCTGTTTCTTGCTCTGAAATCAAAGTAGTTCTCTGTCAAAAATGTTCTGAAGGAAGAACAACTAACCTGGAATTGGCCATTAAGCTCAGTTTGGGTAGTGAGCTCTGAGAAATATAAACACCTTTGTGAACCACATTGAGAGGCAAATCCACTGGCTCCCAGAAGAATAATAACTGAAGCGCAATGCTGGCTTAACAGCTCAGCCAGGCTTTCTGCAGGGATCAGCCACAGTCGCTGTTCTTTCAGCACTAACTTTGGAGCTTTTGTCATTCATGAGGTGCCTCTGCATGGATGGGAATGTCCAAACTGGAGCACTGTCAGCTCCTTGCTCTGTAGGCTCTGTTTCCACAACACTTGGCTCATTTAGAGAAGGTTCTGGCACAGTTGGCTTTTGCTGAAAGGGACTGTCTGCACTCTCATACTGTTGTTCAAGTTCTGGTGTGCACCAGAGGACTCAGACCATCAGCCCTTCTTCGGGCAAGTCACACAGTTCCATTAAACACAGGGTGTCTGCAGCCTCAGACATGATACTTTGCACATCACTTTCAGGGAGCATTGGCTCCAAGCATGAAGCTGGGGGTTAGGCAGTCCAGAAGGCCCAGCTTCATCCCCACACTGCATAGGATTTCCACGAACAACTGACTCAGTTCATAGGAGGGATAATAGGCATTACCATACTCACTTTCATTAGAGGTGGACTGACAGTCACTATCATTCTGGGCCTGCTGCGGGGAAACCTTTAATCTGTAACTGGGGTAGGTTGACTCGTCTCTTTTTTGCAGCAGCATGAGACACCGGCCCAGGTGAGGCAATACCTGCTGGCTCAGCTTCAATAATAACTTGGCTGATAGGCAGCAAGTGGTTACAGGTGCATGGTCTTGACAGCTTTGGAGTTATTCTCCGGGCGTACCTTGTACACTGGTAGATCATCCAACTTTCCAACTACTACATGAGGAAGATGGTGCCACCTATCAGCAATTTTGTGCTTGCCATGCAGTCCCAAATTGCATAACAACACACAGTCTCTGGGCCGTAGCTCTTGAGCCTTTACTTTCTTATCGTGCCTCTCTTTGTTGGCGAGATTTCTCTTGGCGGCCATTGTCTGGGCCAGTTGCTATGCATGGTTCAATTGAGCTTTCAGTTTCTGTATATACTGCAGGTAGAATTCGGCTCGGACCCCATCTGGAGAGACCCCAAAGCAGACATCAACTGGCAGTTGGGCCTCCCTCCCGAATATGAGGCGGTAGGGGGAGGACCCAGTAGCATCATTTTTGGTGCAATTGTATGCATGTACCAAGGTGATGATCTGCTGGCTCCACTTATGCTTGTCTTTTGGATGGAGGGTGCCCAGCATGTCTAGAAGGGTGCGGTTAAAACATTCTGGTTGAGGGTTCCCCTGTGGGTGATAAGGGGTGGTTCTTGACTTCCGCACCCCCCACAGAGAGAGCATTTCTTTGATTAGCCTACTTTCAAAGTCTCTGCCTTGGTCAGAGTGGATCCATTGGGGGCCACCACAGTGGATGAAGAATTTTTCCACTAGCACCTTGGCCACGGTAGAGGCTTTTTGATCTTTAGTTGGAAAAGCTTGTGCATACTGTATGAAATGATCCATAACCACTAACACATTGCCAATATTCCATTGATCAGGTTCAAAACACAAAAAATCTATGCAGACCAGTTCCATGGGGGCGCTGGTAGTGATATTGACAAGGGGGGCAGCCCTCTGAGGCAGGGCTTTTCTTTGGAGGCAATGACTACAGGTCTTTACATGGTGCTCAACATTGGCCCCAATCTTGGGCCAGTAGAATCAAGATTGTACCAGGTCAAGAGTCCTGTCAATACCGAGATGCCCCATGTGATTGTGAAGAGACCTCAGTACCAAGTGTTTAAAGGCCATGGGAAGGACCAATTGTTGCTTGTCTACTTAACCACTACACTCTTCTGTCTCTCTGTATAACTGATTGAGTAACTTTGACCTGGGGCCTTCTTTAAACAAAAGGGCAGTTCGCAAGTCAGGAGAACACAACTTAGACACGTCTTTCCCCGCACACAGGGCATCAAGTGCAGGTTGAATCATAGGATCTTGGGATTGAGCCCACTGAATACTATCATTGTCAAGCTGAGGTAGTGCACTAATATCTAGAGCAGGGGTTCTCAAATGGTGAGGCCAGCCTCCCTTGGGAGGCCCCAACCTGTTCCAGGAGGCTCAGCCAAGTCTGAAAAAATACTGTACTTAAAATATGTGAGAGTCTTAGATAATTTGTGAGAAGGATGAGGCAAACTGAAAGAGGATAACAGTAGGTGAATTTATGTAATACAAATCATTGACCATTAAAGCATACACTGGGCCAAGGCTTATTTCAGGTTTACCCAGTGAAGGATAAGGGTGAAATTGTTGATGTATACTACTGCAAAGCAGTCAAGCAATGCAAAATGAACAATAGTGCAAACAAATAAGAACAACGAATAAACAATGAGAGTAACAATGGCTAATTAGACTGGTGGCAGAACAGCCTAAATACAAGGATTAAACAAAGAGGTACTAGGAGAAAGAGCAGGAGGGAGCAAAAGAATCCCTGAGAAGCTGCTTCAGAGCAGTGTAAGAGGGAGATAGGCAGAGGTGTGGAAAGTTATTCCATATAGAGGGGGACAGACGAGAAAGCAGTCTGACCTATGAAGTTATTGCAGCAAGGAGTAACAATGGTTCAAGAGTCAAACAGCAAAGCAAGTAGGCTGGCCTGGGGAGGGTTACAAAGGGGAGGTTACAGTAAGATGAATAAAATGAGAGCCAGATACACAAGGAGTTTCACTTTATTCACACTGTATTAAATGGTCTCTTTTCTATTTTCTATTGCCCAAGACTATTTCAATATTTGAGGGAGGCTCAAGATCTTATCCATGGCTTGGGAGGCTCACTATGACAAAGTCTGAGAACTACTGATCTAGAGCAAAGAAATGGCAAAAGGCAGCCGGTATACGGGTATCAGAGGTCCCAAGCAATCTCTGGAATGATCCCTGTCGCAGACATCTGTTTATCTCTGTCAAACATTTGGCATAATGCTCAGATGTCAGGTTTAGACAGTCTGACCCAATCACTCTTTGAAGCAGGCCATCATGACAGGGCATCAGCATCAATATGGTTCAGTCCTGGTCTGTATTCAACAGTATAATCATAGGTTGATAAGGCAGAGAGCCACCGGTGCCCAGTGGCATCTAATTTAGCTGAAGTCTGTACATAGGTCAACAAGTTATTATCGGTCTTCACCAATATCTTTGGCCCATAGAGGTACTCCTGAAACCGATCAATGATGGCCCATTTTAGGGCAAGGAACTCCAGCTTGTGCACAGGATAGTTTCACTCTGACAGGGTCAAACTCCTGCTGGCGAAAGCTACTGGTCTCAAACCATCCTCATGGTCTTGATACAGCACAGCCCCTAGGCCTTGTATATTAACGTCCATATGCAGCACATAGAGCTTGGTAGGGTCAGCATAAGTGAGAATGGGGCGTGGGTGAGCTGGTATATGACTTCATGGAAGGCTGATTTACATTCGGGTGTCCAGCAGGGCCCAAAAGGTTCACCTGTGCAGAAGTACACTTTCTCTGGTTCTTTGACAGCTCCATTCTTGTATTTACAGTTGGTAGGGGGGTAACCCTGGGTAAGATTCAATAGCGGGGGAATCACCTTTGAATAGTCTTTTATGAACCTCCAGTAGTAGCCACAGAACCCCAGAAAATGTTGTAGTTCTTTCAAGTTATGGGGCTGGGGCCAAGTAGTCAGTGACTCAACCTTACTGGGATCAGTCCCTATCCCTTCTGCAGATACTATGTGCCCCACATACTTCACGGAGGTTTAAAAAAACTGGCACTTGTCAATGGACAGCTTGAGGCCGAAGTCTTCCAATCGGTTCAGCACTTTAAACAGTCGCGTCTCATGATCCTCTAATATGCTTCCAAACACAATGACATCATATAGGTACACTAGACATTCCAGCAAGTTCATATCTCCCACCGCACATTCCATCAGTCGCTGAAAGGTGGCCAGAGTGCCCCAAATCCCCTGTGGCATTCTCAGGAATTCGTAGAACCCCAAAGGACAGATGAAGGCTGTTTTCTCATGGTCCTCCGGGGCCATCGGAATCTGGTAATATCCGCTGAGAAGATCCAATACTGAGAACCATTTGCTCCCATTCAAGCAATCCAGGGCATCTTGTATACGGGGCATGGTGTACTGATCTGGGATGGTCCGCTGGTTCAGGGTTCGATAATCAACACACATCCTCACGGACCTATTCTTCTTACACACAACCACAATGGCAGAGGCATATGGGCTCCTTGATTCTTGTATCTTGCCAGCAGCGAGCATTTCCTGCAGGTGTCTCCTAACATCATCTACGTCCGCTAGGGCAAGGCATTGGGATCTCTCTCGAAATGGCTGGTCATCATGCAGGCGTATGTGATGTTCTGCACCCTAGACACACCCCACGTCCCATTCTTTTAACGAAAATGCTTGGTCTCTCTGGGCATCTGGGCAAGTTTCTTGCTAATTCTAGCCTTCCATTCAGCTGGCAATGGGGAATCACCAAAGTCAAATAAGTCCGGGGTCATTCTCTCCTTCTTGCCGGAGCCCTTGTTACTGGGTAATACTGCAGTGTCTGCGCAGTGTACTGTAGCTAGAGTGCACCCTCAGTTCACCCAGATCTCCTGATCTGACACATTCTGAATCTGGACCATCAGTCATCATGCATAGGCGTGTGCATGGGCAGGCAAAATGCTGGGCTTAACCAATAATCCTTCTGGCAACTCTCCATCACCTGGTGCATCCAAGATTAATATTTTGTTCTTTACATCTTTTCTAATGTGAACCTCTCCATGAATGTGTACTGAGCAGTGGAGGTAGTCCAGAGAATCAGGATCTTTCTTCCTCACCATCCCCACTGACTCATCTCTGTCTACTTCGGTATTCCGTTTTTTCAGATCATAGGCTCTCTTTATCAGGGCTGGGATTCTCAGTATCCGCTCAGTCCATTTCCCTTGTTTCTCTTAACACAACTGCACTAGTATTCCAAACATGTGGGCGTTGGATGCAACGAGCAAGGGAATCCCATCATACAATCCCATAGGAGGGCACACCAAGGCTAGGGTCTCTACTTGTTCATCTACACCAGTTACAGTCACAGGGAAAGACAACCAGAGATGCACATATCCTAGGTAGGGATAAGACTTGTTGCTCAGGCCCCACACATGCAAACCTTCCAAAGATTGTAATGGCACATCAGATAAGTGTTTATCGTACTGTCCTGGAATACAATGGTCACTTACACCACTTCGAGCACAGCCCGAGTATGGATACCATTGACAGTCACAGAAGTCTCCATCAAAGGGCCTACTATTCTGGACCAGTCTGGAAAGGCAGTAGCAGAGGCCTGGACAGATGATTTAGCCACAAAGAAATTTGAGTTAGGATTTCTCAATCCTGCACTGGTCATTTCCGGTGCTCCTCGTCATGGTCTCGCCTCCAAGCTCCCCTTGAAGTCTGTATACAACTTCATCTAGGTCTTTTGGGGACCGGCATTCTCCCTTCATGTGCCCATCCTTCCCACAATTATGGCAAAATATGCTTTCTGGGGGTTGGTGTGGCTGAGACATCACATTGGGAGCTGAGGCGGGGCACTATCAACAGAAAACCTTGGTTCCACCTCTGTGTCTGCGTGTGGTGAGCATTTGGAGACATCTCATCAGTTCTTTCTTCCATAGTCAAGACATCAATTTTTGAGCTGCTGTCAGCAGGAGATGCCTGAGTGTGCACCCCACCCTATAGCAGATGCAGTCGGATAAGGATCGGGGCTGTACTCGCAGGAGCGGCCTTCATAAAGACACTGTTTTTTGTTTCTCTGAACTCCCTCAGCAGTTCATCCCATGGCAGAGCATCCATAGCAGTCCCTCTCTGGCTGGGCCCCCCGGGGCTGACATTTAGTTCTCGGATTCCATCATGTGATTGTAGTGATTCCAGGCCATCAGCGACCGACCCTGAGCCTGGAGCATGGGTTGCAGCAGCTACAACTGTGCAGGGCTCCGAAAAGCCCTCCTCCTCCTCCTCCTCAACTTCCCATACCTCCTTCATCAACACATGGAAGGGCAAGGGACCAGATTTCCTTTGATGCAGTTACAATTTGAGCAACACCCATCTGGAGTGCCGGGCAGAGCAGAGTATATGATCCAGTCTTACCCGGTCCACTTCACTAGAGCCCCAGCCTCCTTTCCGAAAAATGGTTTGTAGGATTCCCTCTAATCAATCCATGTAGGCAGATAACAATTCCCCCAGCTGTTGTCTAACATCTTTAAGTTTCCATTTCAAGGCCTCAACACTAGTGGTGCCCCCAAACACATTTTCAAGAGTGACTATGTACTCTTGGGCTTTGGCATCAGGGTCAGAGGACCTCAGGGAGCAAAAAAGTACGTAGGGCAGATCCCTGGAGGCTTTTCACCAGGCGGGCCCTTTTTTTGGCCTCTGAGCATTGCTAGTCTTGTACCGCAAGAGTAGCAGAGTCTATCCAGGTCTCCAGGTCAACTTCCTCATTAGGAGTAGGGTGGATGCCAGAGAATACCTTGAGCTTGCGGTAAAGGCCATGAGTACTTGCTGGCTAAGAGCCAGGTACAGAAGTTGGTGAAAGAACAGGTGCTGGGGCGGGTGTGGACAGTGGGGAGGTGACACTCCCAGGTGGCAGGAAAAATGTTTTTAACTCCTCCACAGTTTTGCCCTCCTCCAGTAACAACTTGGCAAACTTCTCCTCAAAAGACTCAGATAACAGTGGGGGCTCATCCTCTAAAGGAGCCTTGCTATCTTTGGTTATCACCCTCCAGGTGGCTGGGAGCGATAGTCTGGAGCACCTTTGAACTGTCCAGGGGGTCGCTACACTCCACCAAGGCCATGAGAGTTTGGGCAGTTAAATCAGCCTGTCGACCTACCACTGCAGCTTTTTCAAACATTCAGCTTTAGAAAGTGCCCCTTCAACAGTGTCCTTACTACTACCCATAGGTATATCCAGTATTAGCAAAGCATCATGGGGGTCAATCTCTTGCCCCTTACACCACCCCACCAACTGGTGCACGGCCACTTCTGTTGGGGTAGCCATTTATGTTTGACAATAATTCGTAATTTCGGCCACTAGAAGACAAAAAATCCCAGCAGTGAGCCTCCAAGATGTAACCCCTAGGTGGCACTATACCAAGGGCTAGGACCCCTGCCTGCTTGGCTAGTAGCAGGTTAAGGGGCCTGGGTACTGAAGCAAGTGCCTCCGCCTGGAAGTCAGGGTTGTTAGTGGTCAAGCTAACCTGGGCACTGCCCTCTGGGACACTGTAACCCCCCTCTTTCCCTTCTAGTGGCCTGAACGATATACAATAAACCCTTTCACAATGACCCTTAGTCACCATGCAATTACCCACACTGTTTGCACTTACCACCAGGGCTGGTTCCTCTAGCTCGACCCTGGGGACCCCCTGTAAAACAAGGTTATGCACAGCAAATAGCAACAGTACAGTACCCTTGGCACAAACTGGAACCACAGTCAGGTTAAATGCAAAAAGAGTTAGATCTGATTTATTCAGGGGACTTGAACAATGGAGGGGCATAACCAAGTTGATTGGCTTAAAGGCTAAATCAATCAGACAGTTATGCATGCACTTCAGAGTCCCCACACAGTCACACACTCTGGGTACCCAGGTAGGAAAAAGGTGGGCTAGCCAGGACTGTTTCCCAGGGTAGGCCGGCATCACAGCTGGTTAGGGCCCTGTGATGGAAGAAAGCAACATGCACAACACACACTATTTGTACTCTGGAACCGGAGGGCTCAGTTCATGAAGGAAAGACAACAAAGCAATCAGATGACAATATGACAACACTTAGATTTAGCTGTTGTTGCAGGGAGCTACCCTGATGTTTACTCATGATACCAATACAGGACACAGGCAGGATGAAATCGAGACTGCAGGTTGTTGAGCTGGTGCCAGGAGAAGCATGGCCCACACGAATCACTGAGGTGTCGTTCCTGTTCAAGGCATTGAGCAGGGGCTGATCCCTGAGGCAGGTCTCTCATCAATGGCTTTCTCTGTGAAGGGTAGTCTGGCTGGGCCAGTGTGGTAGGCCCAGGCCAATGGAGATGCCAACGGATTTAGTCCGCTGGAGCTGGATACAGCCTCCAGCAAGCAGAACACAAGTTCAGCACACAGTGGGGAACCAAATCATGACCCACTAACAGCACACAGCACATTTACACGTAGAAATTCTACTGTACCAGACAGATTTCTATCCAGTATTAATTACAGAGTTCTGCACAAACTGGGAGTTCAAAGGTGGCTGGAAATCCTGACAGGTCGATTGCATTCAGCAAATCTTTGGTCTTCTTCAAGTTAAAGCCTGGTCACAGTTCTGTGGCTTAAATCATCCTCACAATTCGGATTCAGTCCGAATAAACTTCAATTCCCCTCTCAGAGACAGCAGGCAGACAGGCAGGCCAAAACTCAGCCCTTTCACAGTTCTCCCGCATGAATCTGTGCAGGATTACTGCTCAACTATTTCGAGCTGTTACTTCTTTCACTCCCCAACTCAAACTGAAAGTAGCTGCAAACAGCCTGGGACTTTCCCTAGGATCCAAAAGGTTTGGTTGGCTGATTTCTCTGTCAGTCACAACAAGGGCTCCCCCTCCAGGTTCATTATGACTACAACCCAGGCAGCTCTTAAAGAGACAGTACACACAGGCTATACAGGCACTGTCTGGCAATACATTTAAACTGCTAAAACGCAGGACACCAGCCTGGCAGACAGCATTTAGGCAAGCTCAAGGAAGACTTTTGGGAACCCCATTTGTAGGGGAGTTACACCTGAACCTCTTATTGAACTTGCAATGTTTTTGTGACTGTGTATTTGATGTGGAATCTTTGTAAATGAGCCTTTGTGCAAAGGTAATCTCTGAAGTTTGAATGAATAAATTGAATAGGGAGAGGGAGGAGAGAGTGCGTCACCTATTAGGACTGCCTGCTATCTATTTTGGAGGTACGAGCGGAACCAGTCAACTGCGGGCTTTGCAAGGTCAAAGGAATTACATTTATGGAGGAGGAGTGGGTGGGAGACAGAATCAAAAGCTTTTGCCAAATCAATGAAGAAAGCTGCAGTGATTTAGCTTTGGTCCATTGCAGAGAATATAGAGTCAGTAACAAGCAGTAGAGAGGTGATAGTGGAGTGTTGTTTCCGAAAGCCTGATTGTACAGGTGATAGGGAGTTATTTGAGGAGAGAAAGTCAGAGAGCTTTGCAAGAATGAGAGATTCCTGGACTTTGGCAAGGGAGGGAAGGAGTGATATGGGCCGATAATTTCCAGGGAATGATGGATCGTCACCCTAATGTAAGGGTAGGACCTTGGCTGACTTCCAGGCTTTTTGAACTGTAGCTGTAGAGAGAGAGAGAGGTTTAGAATGTAAGTTGGGGGTGCTATTGCAGGAGCAGAGATGTGGAGCAATCTGGGTGGAGACATGCAGGACTTGATTTGGAGGGGTTGAGAGATGAGTACAGAGTAAACTCCAAGAGGAGAGAAGGGAGGAAAGAGGAAGCCGATGGAGGGGAGTGGGATTCAGGAGGCAGGGAGTAGAGCCAGATGAAGGGAGAAAGGGGTCAGGCAGAGCATGAGATGAAGGACATGTTGAAGGCTTCAGCTACAGAGGTAGGGTCAGAGACAGGGGCCATCAATTTTAAGGACTGGGCAAGTTTGTTGGGAGGGGGATCCAGGAGGAGTAGATTACATTCCAGAAAACCTCACTGGGAGTTTTGGCTCTGTTCAAGCTAGGATTTGAAATAGGATGCCTTGGACTGGTGAATAGCCTTGGTGCACCTGTTTCTAAGTTGTTTTGTAAGCTAGGAGGTCGTTTGGGGAGAGATGCCTTGTAAAGTTTCAAGGCCTTGTCTCGAATGACATTTGGCAATTAGGTCAGAAGTAATCCAAGGGTAGTGTAGAGTTTCACTCTTGACTTTTCTAAGAGGTGCGTGAAGGTCCCAGATGCCATTAAAGATGTTGTAAAGTGGGATAAGGCAAGGTCAACATCCAGGGGACAGAACACAGGTTGCCAGTTGGAGTTTAGGAGGTCATGCTGTAGGGTGATATCGTCAATGAATGGAGGGCAGGACCATATAAATTTGGGAGGGGTGGGAGTGTGGATTTTGCGAACAGAGTAGGTAATACAGTGATCGCTGAGGGTATCGGAGAGGATGCCCGAGGCAGAGATGTGGTGGGCATGGGAGGATAGTGTCCAATCTAAAAGGGTATGGTTTTGGGACCAAGGGTTAAGACGGGTAGGTTCCTGGATAAGTTGAGAGAGGTTGAGGACCTCAATCGCTAGGGTGGTGGGCTCGACAGATGAGGAGAGTCAGTCGTGATTGAAGTTGCCTAGGAGCAAAAGCTCTCCATTGGAGGTGAAGGTGGAGATAGAGGAGATGAGCTTGATGATGAAGTCAGGTGAGACCTTGGGCAGGGCATATAGAGCACCAATATAGAGGGGGCAGAGGAGGAGAGGGATAAATGGGCAATAATGATTTCATGGGAGGAGGGGCTGGATTCTTTGACAATAATAGAGCTGGGGAAGAACTGCCTGATGTCCAAGGCTACGCCCCTGCCTCTCTTACCTCTATCTTGATGTAACAGGTCAAAGTCAGGAATTGTGAGAGAGGAGTTAGGGATTTTGGCAGATAGCCAAGTTTCAGAGATGCAGAGTATGTCAGGGTGATATTGGGTAAGCCCATACATTTAGGGCATCAATTTTGGGAAGGAGGCTCCTGGCATTGAGATGAAAAATATGGAGACCCTTAGGTAGAAAAGTTAGGGTGGGAGACAGGGATGACTTAGGAAGGGTAGTGGGTGAGGTGCTGGTGGACTGGGACATGGGAGGGCCAGAGTTGGGTTGGATGTCACCGGCGAGAAACAGGAGGAGGAGGGAGAGGGGAAGGAGTGAGGGTTGTTTTGATTTGCCAGAAATATGCATGGAGGGTGGGGCGTAGAGGTTTAGGCAGTGGTAGAGCACCTCAAGGTTCAGGAGGTGGGAGAGGAGCAGGAGGGGTGGATCATGGGAGAGAGGGAGGATGGGAAGAGGGGTAGGACGGGGTGAGAGGGGAGAAGGAGGGATAGGGGAGTGCTGAGGTGGGCTGTGGAGATGGAGGAGGGTGGGGCAGCTAAAGGAGAGGGCAAGGAAAGGTGAGCAGATGAGGAGAGACGGGTGGGGAGCTGTGGGTGGAGGGGCAAAAGGAGGGGATGGGGAGGAGCAGGAAAGACAGGTAAGTAAGAGAATCAGGAGGGTGATTTGGATTAGAGGGAGAGGGAGGGTGGGTGACATGGTCAGAAGAGAGAGTATCACAGAAAGGGTGAAACGGGAGAATTAAAGCAGCAGCGAGAGGAATAGTGTTAGGGCATAGAAGAATGAAGCAGCAGCAGTGGAGAAATGGGAAAAGAGCTGCTAGGAAAGTCTACCGACTGAACTACTAGATATTAGCAGGCAGTCACGGTATGAGGTGATACAGGGTGAGAAGACTGAAATTGATTCAAGGGTAGGTACTGCTGAGCTTGAATTGGATGAGCTGCACTGTGGGGTGGGGTCTGAGATGCAGCAAGTGAATTTAAAGAGTGACAAGGTGGGGAGGGTGGGCGGAGAAAATTCAGAGTAAAAGAAAAGCAGCAGAAAGCAGCAAGGAGGCTGGAGAAGCAGCTTTAGGAACAGTCTTTTCCTCTCACTCAGGGAGCCAATCGGAGGGGAGTTCTCCACTAAAACAGTGAATTGATGGGTGCTGGATGGAGGGTGCCAAAATTAGAAAATAACCTGAAGTTCCTTGGAGGGGCCGTACCTTGAATTCCTTGTGGCAGCAGAGGATGAGGTGGGCGGCGGAGGCAGAGTAAGCCACACCACAGGGGGAGTGCACCCGATCGGGGGCTCAAGCTCTGTGGGAGAAAGAGAGAGAGCAGAGGGTTAGACTGATCAAGATTTGAATTCAGGGGGTGGGGGCTAGATTCACAGAGACAGTTAAACAGCAGGGGACTGAAGGTGTCTGGAGAAGGAAAATTAGCTTAATTGGGGGTCAGGGATAGACTCAGAGGGTGGAGAGACAAAGGAGGCGGAGGTGCAGTGCGTCAGCACTGAGTCATGCGGGGGGTTAGTGAGGAGAAAGCAAACAGAGAGGGAATGAGAGAGAAGAGAAAAATGGAAACAAGGTGGGAGGAAAGCTGTGTTAAGAGATGCAGGTACAGAAGAAAGGTCACAGCTGCAGAGCAAGAAAAATGAATAGGTAAATCAGGAGATGGCCAAGGCTCTGCAGCTATGCTAAAACAGATCATTGAGCAAAAAAAAAAAGCAACCAAAATTGCAGATTTCAGCAATATTAACCAGAGCTAGCAGATTTGTAATTAAACCAGGAGTAAATACGGCAATTAGATAGCAGTTTTAAATTAAGCAGCAGTAAATTCGGCAATTAAATAGCAGTTGTAAATTAAGCAGCACCAATTATTGCAGGTTACACATCAAGGCTCTATCCTTGGCCCCATCCTTTTCTCTCTTTTCATAAAAGATCTTCCTGAGTCTGTCCCTCCTCTAAGATACACTCGTGCACAGATGACACTGTCATCTTTGCCTGTGCCCATCCACAACAGAGTGCTCCCAAAACTCCAAAATGATTTCAACAGAGTTCAGTCCTGGTTCCAATCAAACCAGCTAAAACTCAATGCCAAAAGACAGTTACCATGTCTTTGGTTCCAGAGAGAAACTGGCTTCTCTCCCGCTCCACCAGTGAGCACCACCCTGGATGGCTCACCCATCGAGATTGTCTCTGCCTTCAAATACCTGGGTGGCTGGCTGGACAGTCACCTTGATTTCTACAACATTGATGCATCTGTGCCAAACTCTGGCCCAAACTCGTAGTCCCTACCACCACAAAGCCTGCATCCTTTTCCCACTCATCATGAATTAGTACTTAAAACAATTTTGCTGATACTAGATTACACTTACATAGCCTATGGCACCGCCCCAGCCTCTTTCCTCTCCAACTTAGACACTCTTCTCAACTCCTTCTGCCAATCTGCCACCACCTCCCCTCCTCTTATCCATCACTGTCTCTATTATGCTCCACTCTCCCTCGCTCTGCTATCTCACAGAAGAACTGTCCACTGCACCTCTCTCATTGCTAAATATTGGTTTGGCTCACCCCCCCCCCCCATCTCTCATCCCACGCCTTACCTGGCCGAATCCACAACCTACTTTCTACGTCACAGAGACTCACTTTCCTTCCCCGTCCCTTGCGCACACTCCACTGCTAGCCAGTCTGCCTTCTTGTACCATCTCCCTCTTCTCTGGAATAATCTACCCTCTGACCTTTGCCTTGCCTCCTCTTTCTCATCCCTCAAGAGACTCCTCAAACTCCTCCCCTTCCCTCTATGCCCCCAATGCTCCTAATCCCCCACATCTCCCTTCCAGTCCTGTGTGCTCCCCCCCGTATCTCTACTGTCTTCCCTTCATAAGCCTCCCACCCTGAAACTTTAGGTCTATGGTGGCCTGAGCTGGTTACCCTCCTGATTCTCTAACTGAGCCCCTGCTTTCTCCAGTTCCCCTCTCATGGGACCTCTAGTGCCTTGGATATAACTGTTAGATATGCCTATGTTTTCACACCTTATTTTGCCTATGTTTTTCCCTTATATATATTGTGCCTATACCATATTATAATTCTTGTAAATTCCCTATATTGTAAATTGCTGTAAATTACTTATGCAATAATGCTCTTCTGCTGTACATTCTTTGTACCCGGGTCACACCTGGAAATGAGCCTCAGCTCAGTGTACCTTTCCCAGTCACCAATTTTAAATAAATAAAAAATCCACATCTACTATATAATGAGGGGATTACCTGGCCTGTAGAATGTAGTGTGTGATTTTACTTCCGTTGTCCTCGGCTTGGCTCCAGCTGATGGTGTTCTGCACAACGAAAGGAGTACGTGGTTTTCCTGGTACCCCGGCTGTGAACACAGTAAAACAGTTTCCACTGAGAATAAAACATTTTCTCATAACTGCCTATAATTCTCTTTATACCAGACCTATGGGGATACATTTCACAACATAAATGATGACGTTTATTGACAGCATCCTACAGTAGCACCAGTATTGTTTGATTTTGTGCATATCTCCAACCCAGCCGCACACATACTGCAAATTATACAATGGCAAGAACATTTCCTGGGCTTTGATTGGTCAGTGTGTGCCTGTCACAGTGATGTCATCCCAGTATAACATCATGGGTCTAGTCTCGGCACTGTGAGCCTCCTGACTGAATGCACTGGGTTTGTTGCACTTGCGTCTTCTCTTGAGAAATAAAAATATTTTTCCACACTAACAAAAACATCTTTAAAATGATTTTTTTTAATTTTGTATAACAAACCATTGTATAATAGCAATAATGCCCGAGAAGGTGTGTGTCGTGGGGATAATGTCACTTCTCAGGTGTTGGACCCCCAACCACCTGAGGCGTGACATTATCTCAGCACGACACACACCTTGTCGGGCATTATTGATTATGCATCAGTTCCCAACATGGCATCACGGTGTAATCAGGTTGACCAAACTCTGCAGAGCAGACATCACCTTTTAATAAAGCCTGTACCTGCCTAATCCAGTATATAGGCTAAGAATGACAAAGCACAGACACATGATTCATACAGTTGGAATTCCTCAGCATTCTGCAGTCATTGTCTCAGCCAACTACCACATCCCAATCCCAATGCAGGAGATATTTAGGCTCTGTCCACACTAGGGCATAGGAAACCATTACAGGAGCCCCTAAACACAGTTCACATGCACACTGGTAACATTTTCAAACTGTGCTAGAAAACCATTTTTAAAACCTGTTAGTAGGGCCGGTCCGGTGGCATTGAGGCTTGAGGCGCTGGTGCCTTACCTCGCGCTATGCCGGCGACCTGTGTTCGGGAACAAGCATGGGCCATCGGGGGTCGGCAGGGGAGGAGAAGGATTAAGCGTCTGATGGACTGCTCTCCTTCTCTGGGGAGGGGGGTTCCTGGTGGTCGGCACTCGTTCACCCCCCGGCGGAGGCTGGAGGACAGGGCGCCATACCACAAGCTGGGAGAAGTCAGGCAAGACAACTGGAGGAAGCACGTGCGGAAGCGTGCGCGCTCCCCTTCGTTGGTGACATTGCATGGTCCAGACTCTTGGGGGAGAAAGCAAGGAGGAGAAAAAGACACTGCCGTGAAGTATGGCGGAGGGTGCCTCGCAGACTCCGCCCCTGGCTAGCCATGGCACTGGCCAACTAAATCCGGACTTCGAAGGGGGAGTTGGGGAACCACCACCGACCCCACCGTGGGGGTAAGCCCTGGGGTCAGGTCAGCGCCGGCTGGTAGACGACGGGGGACGGGGCTGGGGACACCCTCCTGAGATAGCCGGCAGTGAAGGAGAGAAACATAATAAGTAAAAAAAAAAAACTGTTAGTAACAGGTCTTTAACGCAGTTTTCTAAACAGTTTGAAAATGAACACAGTTACCTGACCAGTGTGGACGGGAGTCAGTACAGTGTTCTCCAGCTACATCCATCATTGGTCCTTGGCACGGTTCAGAAACTGTGTTTCCCCTGACATGGAATCTCCCTACAGTGTGGATGGACTTGTAACGTTTTTAAAAGCTGTTCAGCTGCAGTGTGGATGCAATAACATGGTAAGCTCTGAACAATTTTTAACATTTTTTTTAAAATGGTTCAGCTGCAGCACAGACGTGATAGTATGGTAAGTCCTGAACCGTTTTTAAAAAACATCACAACAAAACTGTGCTCAATGTGGACAGGGCCTTAGACAATCAGAGACTGGGCACACCAACGAGGCAGGTTTCAGGAAGAGCAGTACATGAGATCCATACAAGGATGTGGCTAGAAATAAATATGCAAATTATTTGTGCATCTCTTCAAACCACACAAATACTCTAAAGTACCAGTCTGAGTGTAAAGCATCATGGGTATGCAAATCATTGTGCAACTAAGGCTGACAGACAGACATCCCCTGTTAAACAGGCTTCTAGCTAGCAGCATGTTACTGAAATATGTAATAATGTCACAAGCAATATTATACAATGGTGAGAAAAAATCCTGGACTCTGATTGGTCAGTCTTGGGCTGGACCAATGATGTTATCCCAACACATCAGCTCTCGTCTCAGCCTCACTGTGAACCTGAAGATGAGCTTGATATGCTTGACCATTTGCTTGATTGTTGCCTCTTCTCTTAAAAAACAAAATATTTTCCTCACAAAAACATCTTTAAAATGATTTTTTATTCTGTATAACAATGAGCCATTGTACAATAGCAATAATGCCCTCAGGGTCTCTGCCCCTGTGCCCAACCACCTGAGGCATGACGTTGTCCCACACGACACACACCCTGTCGGGCATTATTGCTTAAATAACACACACAAATAGATGTCCTTTATAATAGGGCATCGAGATTCAGTACTGGGCTCCTGCAAGGATCCACCACCGCACCCTCCATGCATCTGTTGGCTGCCCTTCCCTCACTATTAGGTGACTAAAAGCCCTCTATTTATGGTCCTATGAATCTCTCAGAAAAGATGTACCACAATACATCTCTGATTTTTTCCACAGAGCCACTAGTTTACATAATCTGAGAGTATATAGCTCTATTTTTATTGAAACTCCCAGAGTTGCACCTAAATATGGCAAAATGCCCTCTCTAGCTGGCTTGCCCCCATATTATGATACAATCTTCAGGCCTACCAAAAGCTGAATTTGCTGGTGAGCCATCATACTTTCAAACTGCTGATTGATACCCGTTGTACCGATAGTTGTACTTGTCTCTAGCTCCACATTTGCAATGTAATTTTGATTGGTGTTACTTTTTGCTGACTTGTCTGCAACAGTTTTGATATCGTACTATATCATGTCTTATATTATACTTAATTACTTTTGCTACTGTTTATCATTATTTCACATGCCAGATGCCATTGTATCCACTGTTGTAAATGTTTTGCAGTCCTTTGTTGTGCATCCTTTCTATTCACTGTGTGTTTTCTGTACTGTTACTGTTTTAACCAGGTGCTCCTTGCAAAGGAGCATTGCTCAGTGTAGCTTTTTCCTGGTAAAACAAACAAATAAATAAAACATAGGTTAGATATGTCATAATGCTGTACTTGACCAATGAGATAGCAACTGAATCACTGTTGAGCTATGCTGCATTCTAACCAGATATTTAGCAGAGTACAGGGAGTTCGCACAAGCAGGATACAGGTTTCTGGACTCACAGCATCTCTCAGACCCAGCGACTGCTCAAACTTTTTTTTAGGAGAGCCTATGATGGCTTAATGTTTGTACATTCAAACAAAGGTATGTATAAGTGTACCCCTGCAGATACCACATCTGTAACATTTGTCATCATCCACATTGAGGCATTTAAATTGTCTTGCTGGTATCCAGTATATGTTGTTTAATATTCTAAAAGGACTACTACTGGACACCTGCAGAAGCATAGAAGGGTTTTGTATGTTTTGTTTTACTTTTTACTTTAATTTCTTGAGTTTATATAGCAGCAATTATTCATTATTTGGTCCAGAGTATTGAAAGTCCCAGTATTTGCCGCGATGCCATAATTAAAATTCATTATTTGCATAGCCTGATCATGGACAGTAGTAGTAGTAAGTAATATGTTTACTGATAGACCATTTTAGTCATTACAATTTAAAAAAAACTAAGTTAAATAAATATACATCATAAACCATAAAGACACGATACAAACGCATTAAAATACATACACTGCAGGTTGCTCAGTAAATGAAGATACTAAAATTGCACTTGTCATTTGCCAGGACATAGACTGTGTATCTTCAGTCAGTGTACTAAAATAGGGGTGCAAGCGCAGTAAGTATATAGAGTAGTACAATAGTGTCTTGATATTAGGTTATTAGATGCCATTGACTGTTGATTATTCATCTGAGGATAAATAAGGAGAGTAGCCCAGAGGGTGTTGGATAATCTAATTATTTAATCAGTGGAATAAAAGTTGGTTTAAATCTTTAGTAAGTTTACATAATTATTCAGCTCTCCGTCCTAGCTACTGTAAATGTCCTAATTTTAACAGTTATACTTGTGTAGGTAGGTAGGTAGCTACCCTATGAATTGTCCATTCGTCTTCTGTGTGCATCAGTATTGATAAAAACTGTTCTATCCAGAAACTTATGCATTTATTATACCATGTGCAATACCAAAGTATATGAATTAAATTTTCTTTTCCTCTCTGCTGACAGTAAGGCCCTGTACACACTACAGAATTGTTTTTGAAACCAGTTTAGTTAAACCATTTCACTGCATCCACACTACTCAGTAACCATTTTTACGTTCGCTAGCGCGCATGCGCAAGGAACATTTTGGGAGAGTAGCACACTTGGAGGTGTGCCTCTCCCATCCAGTGCACTGCTCCCTTGAGCAGGCGTGGCGGTCCTGCACTAATGGTGGGGAGGAGCCCAGCATGACAGTGGTGCTCCTCTGCTTCAAAGGAAAGCACTGCTGCCATACTGAGTGCTGCTGTCACGACGTCCCCCTCGCATCACGCGGCTGCCCCCGCCGCACGCCACGCCGCCCCACAGCTTTGGTGCGCAAACTTTGTTTGCCGACAAAGTGCCCAATCCCCGTCGGCTCCACGGACCCCAAACCATCCTGCTGCGCGCTGGGCCCACCCCAGCAAGGCAAGCGTTGCCTTTGTTTTGCGGCGAGGGTGCCCAATCCCGTCGGCTCCTCGGCCCCAGCGTGGTTGCCGGCAGGGGTGCCCAATCCCGTCAGCTCCTCGCCCCCCAGTCATCTTGTGCCATGCTGAGGCCCACCCCAGCATGGCAAACGGTCCCATGTCGCTCTTTTTTTTTTTAACACCTGTAAAATAAAACGGTCCCACTGCGATCTCCCAGCCCCCTCCCACAACCCGCATCCACCCTCGCATCCAGCCTCCCCCACCTCCCACCCATACTTACCTCCGGACTCGGAGCGCGATCTTCAGTGGACGGGAACACGTCTGCACTCTTCAAAGGCGACCGCGAACTGAGGAAATACCGGTAAGCTGTATAATGGGCTAGATAGGGGGTTTCAAGTTTATTGCATATCTGTCATTTTGGAATTTTGCACCAAATTTTCAGCATGGGGTTTTGGGACCCCTTCTCATGAATGATGTCACTGTCATGGCGTTATTCGGTCGGGCGGTGATTTCACAGGCACTGCGCGTCCTCGCGGCAAAATCACCCTCCGGCCTCGAACAACACCATGACAGTGACATCCTCATGAAGGTCCCAAACAGTTGTGCATCAAATAATGTTCTGGCGTGCGTTGCGTGAAGTTCCTCGCAACCAAATGAGTTAGGAATTTTCAACATTTTCCTCCAGATTTTCAACATTGCCATTTTATCACACCTTCTTATGAGTTGTACAGCTGTCATTTTCACATTTCACCCAAAAATGTGTTTCATACATGTAGCACACAATAGGCAAAGTAGGTGTCGAAATCAATGTATGGAACACAGTAAGAAAATCACAGTGACACTGTTCATGAAACAGAGGTCTTAAAATGGCTATGTTCAAAATTTATTGAAAAAATTCCTAAAATGACTGTTTATGACCGTCGTTAGCAGTTCCTAACATACTGCGGCCTGGAAATGCGTTCACTTTCAATATTTGCACTCCAGATTTTCAACATTGCCATTTACCACCTCCTCACTGAGCAGTACAGCTGTCATTTTCACATCCTGCCCAAAATGTGTTTCTGCCCATGTAGAGCAATAAACGATCGAGTGTATGAACTCAATGTATGGGACATATAAGAAAATCACAGTGACACTGATCATGAGCAGAGGGTCTTATAATGGCAGTGCTGAAAAATCTGCGAAAAATCCTAAAATTACTGGTTTTTGAGTCTGCATTACGCAGTTCCCACGCACTTGTAAGTTTGTGAATTTTCAATATTTCACTCCAGATTTTCAACATTGCCATTTAACCACACCTCCTTATGAGCACTGCAGCTGTCATTTTCATCTTGCCCAAAATGTGTTTCCACCATGTAGCGCACAATGGCACAGTCAGTGTCGCGAACTCAGTGTATAGGACACAGTAAGAAAATCACAGTGACACTGTTCATTACCAGAGGGTTTAAAATGGCAAGTAAGATTAACAAGCATTTGTCAATGCTGAATGTTTGCTAGTGGTATTGGAGTTGGTTTGTTCAGGAGTTAGAAGATGCATTGCAGTTTGTCCTTCTTAGCTAGTCATAGAAACATAGAAACATAAGTTGGACAGATAGGACACAATAAGGCCCAATCCAGTCTGCCCATTTCTTTTCTACCTTATAAATGTGCCATCGGCCTTTGCTCTATCAGTGACCTATATCTATTCATAGTCATTTGTATTGCTCCCTTATGCCTATCTCATGCCTGTTTGAAGCCCTGCACTGTATTCATAGCTACCACTTCTTGTGGTAGCTATTCCATGCATCTACCACCCTTTATGTGAAAAAATTTCCTCATTTCCCCATAATCAGCCTCCCTCTAATCTCTCATGCTGTGTCCTCTTGTCCTGCAATTTTCTTATATTTAAACATGTTAGACTCTTTCACCTTGTTTATGACCTTAAGGTGTTTAAATATCGATCATATCACCTCTCTCCCTCCTTTGCTCAAAAGAATTGGTACACATTGAGCTCCGTTAATCTGTCCTCCATATAATATTTGATGCAGTCCCTGCACCATTTAGTTGCCCTTCTCTGGTTTGCCTCAATTTTAGTTAATGTCTATGAAGTGTGGCCTCCAATACTGCACGCAGTACCCAGATGAGGGCCTAACCAATGTCTTGTACAGAGGATTATTACCTCCTCACAGACTTGTGATACCCTACTAATACACCCTAACACCCCTAGCCTTACCTACTGCTTTAGAGGTCTGCTTGGATGATTTTAGGTCATCAGTGATTGATGCCCAAGTCTCTTTCTTCCTTTGTGACTGCTAGCAACTCCCTCCCAGCCTATAAGTGGCTTCAGGGTTTCTCTTCCCTATGTGCATGATTTTGCACTTCTTTGCATTAAATCCCAGTTGCACTCTTCTGACCATTTGCTGGATTTATCCAGATCTCTTCTTCATTCTGCCCACCCATCTGGATCATCTATATTTGCAGATCTTGGTGTCATCTGCAAACAGACAAGCCTTACCCTCTAGTCCATCTGAGGGTCACTAATGAAGATGTTAGAATAGGACTAGCCCCAGGACTGATCCCTGAGGTACCCCACTTGTGACTTGCATCTCTTCTGACTGTACCATTTTACCACCACTCTGTTTTCTGCCAGTCAACCAGTTTGCCGCAGTGACCAACTTCTGACCACCGAGCCTACCTAGCTTATTTATCAATCTTCTATGTGGAACAGTGTCAAAAGCTTTGCTGAAGTCAAGGTAGGCGACATCAACTGCTCCCCCTTGGTCCACCACTCTGGTTACCCAATCAAAGAAATCATGAGATTAGTTTGACAGGATCCTTCCTTTTGTAAACCCATGCTGTCTTGGATCCTCTGTGCCCCTATGGATTCAGGTGTCACTATCGCTTTCCTTGGGTGCCTCCATAATCTTGCCCACACTGGTAAGACTGACTGGTCTGTAGTTCCGCCTCCTCCTGCTACCACTCTTGTGGAGGCGGGATCATCAAAACCCTTCTCCAGTCTTCTGGGACCTCTCCTGTGCTCAGAGACTCACTAAACAATTCTGCTAATGGCTCTACTAGTTCCTCCTTTAGCTCCTTAAGTACCCTGGGTTGCATGCCATCAGGTCCCATTGCCTTATCCACCCTGAGCTTAGCAAGCTCTTGTAGGACCCTTTCTTTTGTGAAGGAGTAGTGCTCACCTCCCTCCCCCTGTGTCCATGATGCTGAGCTGTGGGCCCTGCCCTACCTTCTCTTCAGTAAATACTGAGCAAAGTATCTATTTAGAGATAGATGCTGCCTTACAGGTCCTCCTCCTCCTATGCTCCCTTTCTCCATTAAGCTTACTTAATACCCCCTCTGGACTTTCTCCTTTCACTAATGTATCCTATAGAAAGTGTCACCTTCTTTACTTTCTGTTCGTGCTAGTGTTTCCTCAGTTTGGGACTTTGCCTGCCTTACTGCCTTACCTGCTTCCCTTAGGGCAGTTTGGTATGCCTCCTATCTTCATCCCGCTGTGTTCCCTTATATTTTCTGAGAGCCAGCCTTTTGGCTCTGACCTTTTCTGCTACTGTATTTGAGAACCAAAGTGGTTTCCTTCTTCTTTTACTTCCTTTTCTGTCTAACACAATGGGATGTTGCTTCAAGTATTGTATCCTTAATGCTTGCCACTTTGCCTGTACCTCCTCACCTGTGTTTCTTTTGCCAGGGCTAGCTTAACTCTGTTGGCCATCTTATCAAAGTCAGCTCCTCTGAAGTCCCATATTTTTGCCTTGGAATGGGATGATTTAGATGTAGTAGCCAAATTGAACCATACCATGTGATGGTCACTGGACCCCAGGTGACCTTCTACCTGGAGATCTGTGATCCCTTCTTTGTTAGTCAGTACTAGATCTAGGATAGCCCTGTCTCTTGTGGGTTGCTGTACCAGTTGTTTGAGGCCCTCCCCCTGCAGGGAATCCACTATGAGTCTAGTTCTGGCAGATGTTCCTGCTGGTCGGTCCTCCATCTCTTACCAAATATGTGCCGTCCCCTATACTAGCCATACAGACATCTATCTGACCCACAGCATGCAGTGCACATGACTTAGTGAGCAGGGATATGAACAGTTTCTGTCTCTAATGACACCAGGCAGACTGATCGATCAGTATGCCAAGTGTAACACTAATCAGTTACCGATCCCACAGTGAAACCTTTACAGCGAACACGTCGATGCTGACAACACCCGACAGTTTGTTGTAAAGTCCGCCCGAACCCTGGCACTCTTTCCCCGGTCCTGCAACCCTCCTTTAATGAACTCTGACTTGGAGTTAATTATCCCTAAGTCCGAGGGTGCGGGGGCGCAGAGCCCACAGCATGGGGGGTTGGGGGGGCAAAGTCCCCTGATCAACAGAAACAGTTTCTCTGATGGATTTATGTCGACTGAAAATTGCGGTCGACATAAATCCATCACTGTAGGGTCACGTCAGGAAGATGTAGAGCCATGAACAATGATGCAAACTGTTTCTCCCCTCTCCCTGGTCATGTGTGCTGCAGGCTAGAAGTCACATGACTGTAAAACTAGCATAAGGAAAGGTGCTGTGCAGTTTAGGGAGAAGGGATTAACTAACTTGCCTAGATTTTTGACTGTTTCACCCTTCCCCCAAAATAATGGATCAGGAGTAAGATGGGGGGCTCACTTGTTATAAATTGCCCTTTGGTGCCAGGGAAGGGGTAGAGAGTGGGATGGAAACTAAAGATGGTGTTGGATCTTGGTAAAGTGACAGATGTCCAGCAAGTTTTTGTTATTTTTTTGCCATTAAATTTACTTTACTAATTTTCTTATATGGCTTTACAGCAGAAACAACTGTAACCCCCTCATTCTCAGGGGTTACTAGAATCCCATTAGAACCAGTGGCAGGCAGGGATAGGCAGCTTGTGAAATGCCAGGTAAATGGATTTCACAGTGTCACACTCTGTTTTTCAGTGTCAGCTGAGCTGGAGTGATGATGTAATCTTAGAGCTCTCGCAGCTGCATAAGCCACACTTGTCTAGCTGCAAGGGAGATAGCTTTAGAATGTTGAGTCAGTCCTGAGTAGGAGTTCCAGGAGGAGGCTGCAGCTTGCTGTGCAGCTCTTCAGACAGCTCTGAAGAGAGCTACCAATGTGTGTTGGGTAATTTGTTCTTACCCTAGAAGAAGAACATAGAAGACAGAGATTGATGTGGTGGAAACCGTTCCAAGCAGGTTTCCTTTATCCCATCCCAGGAGGGATGGGGGTGATCTTCAGGGTTCAGGGGCAACCCCCTCAATCCAGTTTGTCTGGTGAAGCTGCCTGTGACAACATCAAAAACTGTGAGTACTTATGTGTTCAGCCCAGGAGGGACACCTGCATTCCTTGGTGAATTTTCTCTGACAAAGGGACTCTGTCACCTAGACTGTGTCTGTTTCTGTTTTTAAAAGTGTCTGCCTTCGTTGGAGTCTAGAGAGAGAGAGACAGACTGTCCAAGTACCGAATTTTCAGTGATGTAGTATGTTAAGTGTGAAAAACATTTCAAGATAGCATCTACAAGTTTTCTGTGAGGTGTTATTAACCAGATGAATGGCAGTATAAACTTGAAGCAAAAAGGTGGAGACCCCATCTGGAGTAACCAGTTTACCTCTCCAGGTTCAGTTTGGGCACCAGTTCAATTTTCATTCAGTGCATTTGACCAGTGCCTGATGGAAATAGTTACCCAGACATGGGTTGGATTTTTTGTGGGCCTAGTTGTGCTCTTTGGGTGGTCATGTGTGCCACTAGTATTCCTCATGAAATATGGGAAAGTGTCCTAATACTGGCCATGTGTGCCTAGTCGAGAGGAAATGTACCAACTCTGGCTGCGTGTGCCAATTTCCATTTCAGAACCAGAGAGTTCACTGTGTAATTCAGAACCAGAGAGTTCGCTGTGTGTGTTCTTTAAGCCTATGCTAAATGGGAATTCAGGAATGTCCGTACCTCAGTAATCTGCAATAACAGTATGTGTAGCCCTGTGGAGGTCCATCTTCGCTTTGTGATTATTCCTACTTTTGTTACATGAATAAAAGCCACACTCTAGAATCCCAACCTGGTTTGGACAGTACTGTTATTGCTTCCACTGTGTCTGGATTTACTTGGGTGCCCCTGTCCAGAAGTGCAAATCTAGCATAATTGTGTGCAAACATTTTCTCCCAGGGACCTAGGTTGATGGCCATAGTAAATGGTCCCACCAGGTGTGTGCCAGGTAGTTGCCACACTTGGTTTGTCTGTCTGTGTATGGCAGACTGAAAAGGAAATGTACTGTAAACTGTTGTGTAAACCCCCCATCCCTCTCTTGGGTGCCATGCTTAGCTCTCAGCTGCTATGAATTCCGCACAGCGCTATGATTTTCACCCTCAAATTTACCCTTGTTCTGCACAGGTTTACTGATGTTCCTAATAGTGTTAGTGCCATTTCTGAACACACAAACTATTAAATCATTGAACTAAGTTGATAGAAACATTCCTTATCACTGACTATATGGGATCCACTATCTGTAGAGATAATATTGTTTAAAATAAGAAAGTGCTACACATTCTAGCCCTTTGCTATGATTTTTGAAGGCCAGTGCTATGATTTTTAATGCTGATAGGTTGAGAGGTGTGGCGCCATGTGGTGAGAGGAGCAGCCCTGCAAGTTAAACAAGGGGGGCCGGTGGGGGGTGGTTGTACAGTTACATAAAAGCATACAAAATCTACTTAGTAACAAGGATGTCTTGTATACACAATACATTTCAGAATGAGTATCTTGTAAACCAGCAAGTTTTTTTAAACAGTCTATAAGGTCCTATACACACCAGGACTTTTTAACCGTTCTAACTCTGTTGAAACAGTTCAAAGATTTGCATCCAGACTACAGTACTACAATATAAACTGTCCAACGATCCAACCCAACTCAGATGTAAGGGAGAGCATGGTTTTAGATCCACACAGTTAACTTGATCCATGTTAACAGCGGTGCAGATGTGATCTGTGTTGTCACATGAGTGAAAGCACTGCCCTGCATCATAAATCAGTTTTATGGCTGTTCCTTATGCCCCCAAAAAGCAAGTCCTACATTCACAATAGTCTACTGATGCCAATTTGGATTTTGTCCCAAAATTCACATCCACAGTCAACTGTGAATATCCATATGCGTTGCCAGTACCCATCATGCTTTGTGCTGGTGCCACCAACATGCCCAGGAACTTGCTTGGTTAGTAATGGTATCAGAGTGCAGTGTGGATCTCTAGCAACCATATTTGAGCCCTGTTCAGAAACATTTTCAATAACGAGATTGAAAACTATGAACAGTGTGTACAGGGCCTAAGAAGAGGGGTGGAGGGCAGAGATGACTGGGTGTGGAGGGAGGTCTTGGGAAAAGCCCTGGCCAACTGGAGAGGACCAGATAGCTTCTAGATTTTTTTTTTTGAAGTATTCAGGATATGATCTCTGATGCCCTCTGAGTTGTACAAAATACTTGGTGCTTGGTTCTGAGTATCAAATACCCTTTTACTCATTTGTATTTAGGAATAAATATTGGATATTCACACACCCCTGGAGCAGGTGCAATGACTGGAGCATGCTCAGTAGGGCATCGTGGCACGAGCAAATGTCAGCCATGCCCATATCCATCGCTACATTACCGGAAATGTACAAATAATTCAAATGGCTTTCTGTCACCTTAGGTGTTGGGTGTAGACAGCAGCAGCATAACTTACTGGGGTTCCCCGGGCTCCACGTAGAAAAGTCAGCAAATCCCTTCCCTCCATCAGTTCCAACAGCAGAAACTGGGGCTCGTTCTGTAGACAAACTCCAAGCAGCTTGATAATGTGGGGGTGATCAAAGTGACTAAATGCAAAGCAAATAAATGAAAATGAAATTACCATCTGAAACCACTGAGCAGTCTTTCTATATTGCGACACAGTGGTACCGTTCATTTGATTGGCACCTGTTTAAACTCCTAGCTGTCTTACAAAATGCCAGCAGCACTATCATAAAACAATAAATGGCAATTAATGAAAACTAATATATATGGGTTCAATGGAACATCAGGCTCCTTATGTTGGAATGCTATGGCAACACTGGGGTATGACTGGTATGTTTGTTAGGTTTGGAATGATGGTTTCAAGGAAAGTAGGTACTGAGGTAGTCTGGAGGCAGGTAGTATGTACAATGCTTGTGCAACATAGATTGTAGAAGTGACTGCGACTGCTCTCAGATCCCAAAGCATGGTGCTCATAGCGACTAGTACTCAGTATGAAAATAACAAAAGAGCTGGCACTGTTGGACCAGCCAGAAATAGTCTAAGACAAGGCTTGTGTGTTCGTTACTTATTATTCATTCAGTTAAAAAGTGATCAAATGCAGCCCAATGTTTTGCACCACCACAACCATTTTGGAAGTACGAAATGGTGTTTGTGAGACATAGAAACATAGACTTTGATGGCAGATAAAGGACCACTTGGCCCACCAGTCTGCCCATTTCCCTGCCTATTGGATAAGCTGCAGATCCTAGTTAACCAACAGACTACTTCCTCCTACCCCCACTATAATTGCCTTATGTCTGTCCCATGCATTCTTGAATTCCCCATTGTTTTGACCCCACAACCTCCTTAGGAAGGTCGTTTCATACGTCTACCACCCTCTCCATGAAAAACTACTTCTTCATGTTGCCCCTGAGCCATCCCCTCTATCTTCAAATTGTGCCCCTTTGTTCTTGCACATCTCTTTTTCTGAAAGATGCTACCCTCTTGGACTTTGTTGATTCCTTGAGGTACTTGTAAAGTTTCTATCATGTCCCCCCTCCTCCTTTGCTCGAGGTATACATATTAAGTTCCTTTAGTCTCTCTCTTCGTGGTGGCTGCACCATTTTAGTTGCCTCCTCTAGACTGCCTTCATCCTGTCTATGTCCTTGCAGAGATGGGGTCTCCAGAACTGCACACAGTACTCCAGATGGGATCTCATCAACTGTCTGTGCAGAGGATAACAACTTCCTGTATTCTACTGGTGATGCCTCTCCTATGCATCCCAGTATCCCCAGTTCTCCTTTTGCCTTCTCATACTGCTTGCCTACCTTTGGGTCATCTGATATGACTACCCCAAGGTCCCTTTCCATTTTTATTGTTGTTAGTCCACCCCATTGTGTACTCTTCCCTTGGGTTTTGTTTCCCAGGTGCATTACTCTGCACTTCTTTGCACTGAATCTAAGCTGCCATACATTTCATTTCTCAACCTTGCCAAGTCATTATCTCATCATCATAACTTTATTTTTAAAAAGCACCCTTCCAGAGCTCAGGGCGCCCTTACAGTTAAAATACTGTCTGTCTGAGGACAGGGTGGGTGCCCCAAGACTGGAAGGTGGCGCATGTAGTGCCTATCCACAAGGGGGGATCAAGGGAGGTGGCAGGGAACTACAGGCCTGTCAGCCTGACATCGGTGGTGGGCAAGGTGATGGAGGGCATTGTCAAGGAGAGGCTAGGGGGGGACCTGGATAAGTCAGGGTGCCTGGACGATAGACAGCATGGATTCATCCTGGGGAAATCGTGTCAGACAAACCTGGTGGAGTTCTATGACTGGGTGACAAGTGCCTTGGACCTGGGTAGACCAGTGGATGTCCTTTTCTAGACTTCAGCAAGGCATTTGACTCCTGTTTTCCTCACGTGGGCCTGTTGGATAAGCTTGTGAGAAATGGGGGTGGAAACCAGATGATCAGATGGCTAGGAAGTACGCTCCAGGACTGGAGGAATCAGGAGGAGATGAGTTTTTTGCAGATGACTCGAAACTGGGGCGGTGGTGGATGGGGAGGAGGGAGGGTGGCCTGCAGGGGACCTGGAGGCTCTGGAAAGATGGTCTAGAAAGTGGAAGCTGAGGTTCAATGCGAGGAAATGCAGGTACTCCACCTGGGGCCAGAAACCCAGGCCAAGTGTACACCCTGGGGAAATACTACAAGTCTCAATGGCTGAGAGGGACCTGGGGTGGTGGTGGATGTCAAGATGAACAACTCTGAGACTTAGAGGGCAGCAGCCAAGGCCAACAGGATGCTGGGATGCATACGCTAGGGGATCACCTCCAGAAGGAGGAAGTGATACTCCTCTGTATAACTGGTGAGGCCGCACCTGAATTACTGCGTGCAGTTTTGGAGGCCACGCAAGAGGACATTAACCTCTGAGAGGATCAGAGGAGGGCAACCAAAATGATTTGGGGCTTGGGGACAGGACCTATGAGGAGAGGCTCGAAGAGCTAAATATGTACACATTGGAAGAGAGAAGGACCGGGGGACATGATAGAGGCCTCAGGTACACATGAAGAGGGTAAATGGGGAGGAACAGTCAGGGTGCTTCAAAGGAAGGAGGAAGGGGCCACTAGAGGGCATGGGTGGAAGCTGGAGGGAGGAGATTCAGGGGAGAAAGGAGGAGGTGCTACTTCACTGAGAGGTGGTGGAGCCATGGAATGCACTACCTAGGGGCTGGTGAGGCAGAGACAGTGGAGGGTTCAAGAGGGGGTGGGACAGGTACAGGGGAAGGGTTCTGGAAGCAAAATCCAATGCAGCAAGAATATCCGGAACTGGGAAGGGAGAAGCCAGAGAAGGCGAGGGGGACAGCAAGGTCAGCACCCAGGGTGGGGGCTGACCAAACGAGCAGACACGAAAGACTGTTAGGCCTATTCTGCTGGCATTTTAGTATGTTAGTATGTTAGTATATACACATAAACATTCATTCACTACTTCAAACATAGATAAAATCATTACATGCCCTTACAGTTCTTGTGCGTGACCATCTAGTAAGAGACCTTTCATGTTATGGCCCAAAGAAGGCTTAATTAAATAGGTGTGTTTTTAGGGATGCTTTAAAACCCTCCACAATCAGGCTGTCTCATACCCTTCTCATCCTTTCCACCCCCCTTGTGTATCAGCCCTGTTGCAGATCTTTGTGTTGTCTGCAAAGAGGCATACTTTCCTTCCAGTCCCTCCACAATGTCACCTATAAAGACATTAAAGAGGACCGGTCCCAGTACTGAACCCTGCAGTACCCTGCTAGTAACCCCACATTCTTCAGAGTGGACTTGTTTACTGTTACCCACTGCATCCTGTTGTCCAGCCCATTTTTGTACCCAGGTTACCACCTTTGGACCCACTTCCTGGCTGGCTAACTTGTTAATCTTTTGTGTGGGACTATGTCAAACGCCTTGCTAAAGTCGGCCATGTCCACAGCCCCTTCCTGGTCTACTACTTTGGTTACCCAGTCAAATAAATCTATTAGATTCATCTGACATGACCTTCCCACTGTGAATCCATGCTGCCTTGGGTCCTGTGCCCCACTGACCTCTAAGTACTCAACAGTTCTTTCTTTCAAAAGTGACTCCATCATTTTCCCTACCACTGAGGTCAAACTAACAGGTCTGCAGTTTTCTTGCCTCTGCCTTGCTCCCACTTTTGTGAAGTGGAATCACATCTGCTGTCCTCCATTCCTCAGGTACCACACCATCCTCCCATGATTTGTTAAAAAGGATAGTCAGTGGTGTCACTAGTTCTCCCCTTAGTTCTTTTAGAATTCTACATTGAATCCTATCAGGTCCCACTGCTTTGTCCACCTTCAGTTTTAGGAGTTCTTTCAGGGCTCTTTCTTCTGTGAATGGACTGATATTGACCCTTTTATTCAAAGTGCTTCTGTTGTTTGGTTTGGGTTCCTTCACCTCCTTGTGGAGGGGTTGTGGGATGATAGATGGACCAGACACCAAACTTCAGGTTCAACACACAAGCTCTGTGTGATGTTTATTAAAAATACAAGAAATAAGCTTCTACAATGCCATATTCCTTCTTCAATACATCAGTTTGTAGCAACAGCCTATCTATGTCCTTTATTTGTGCTTAGCCAGCACCTACTGACACTGATCTCTGATCTAACTTAACAGTTGAGATTCAGCCTCCACCCCTATGCGGGCCTTGTTTGCTTGGGTGGTGGGGGCTCAAATAAAAAAAAAAAAAAAACTAAAGACAAAGAACCTCAGTGCAAAAGCACTGAAGCATGGAGTTACCCAAAGGACATTAATAATAACAATAAGTTTATTTGTATAGTGCCTTTCAGCATACCAAGGCGTTGAACACATTAAACCACAGCATCAAATATAAATCAATAATATATATAAATAAAATCATATCATATTAACAATGATTTTAAAATCAATTAATAAATACAAATAAAAAATCTCAGCAGAATAAATTTACGTAAGCATCCAGGAAGGATTAAGTATCCAAAAAGGTAATTTGCCACAAATAGGTTTATCAAGTTCTTCTTGAATTCCTCCACGGAGGTGCACTCCCGTAATCAGTGTGGTAGAGAATTCCAGAGAGTGGGGCAGCATGAGAAAAAGCTCTAGTGCCAAAAGATTTTAAACTCACTCTCAGAATCTCAAGCAACCCCTTGTCGGCCGAGCAGAGCGATCAGCCAGGGTAGTAAGGCACCAGAAGTTCTTTCAGATAGGCCGGACCCTGATCGTGAAGGGCTTTGAAAGTCAGTAAAATGACTTTAAAGGTGATCCGCCACCGGATAGGCAGCCAGTGCAGTTCGCGTAGCACTGGGGTAATATGGGAGGACCTTCTTGTCTCAGTCAAAACCCGGGCTGCAGCGTTTTACACTAGCTGTAGGCGGCAGATTTCAACCCTGGAAGCCCAAAGTACAGGCCGTTGCAATAGTCCAAACATGAGGACACAAAGGCGTGGACCAACATTGGCAAAGAGTCAGATGAAACAAGGTGCCTAACCCTGGTGATATTCCTAAGATGGTAAAAGGACATTGACAATAAACCACGTTTCAAAGAAACACAACAGCACACATACTCCCAAAATGCAAAGCATCATGGGATATATGTAAAACACCATGACATTTTAGACTGGCTCAGTTTACAGCAATTTACATGCATTTTAAATAGCACAACTTACTTGATTTCTATAATATACAGTCACCTGGTACTTTTTATCTTTATCAAAAACACCTAGTGCCATGGTATTTTCAACATCTACAGGTTTCATAAACACAAGGTATATACATCAAGGTATTTTATGACATAGTGCTATTGCATACTAAATCCAACAGTGAGGAACACAGCCTGTTTTACATCAGTTCGGAGGTCACCATAATAACCTCCCTGTACGAGGACCTGAGAGGGAAAAGGAAAATTAAAGAGGACACTGTAGCATAGTCAAGAAATGGGGGGAGGGGTGCCCATAGGTGGCCAGCCTTATAGACTAGAAATTGTAAAGGATAGATCAGGCTAAGAAATAGAAGAACTGTTGCAACAGGTTTAAGAAAAGGTCAGTCCTCAAGAGTGGCAGGTGCTCTCTGTCACATATCCCCCACCTTAAGGGGGAATCAGTTATTGCAGACTGCTTACCAAGTTCCTGTCCCAGGAAGGGATGGAGCTTCCACCCATCCATCCTCAGAAGTTCTGTCTCAGGGTCCCTATTAACGATAAACATTCCATCATAAACATAGTGGATATCATCATTCTTTACCCAGAGGCACTAACACATTTCTCAACAGAGACTAACGGTACAAGTCTCTGTACTATCTCACGTTAGGGAATGTCCATCATATTTCTTAACCAAAAATCTGGATGGCTGTAAAGTCCAGTACCATAGAAAGACTTTCTCTGGGGTGAGTAATTACCTGCTCCAACCCCACCGACATGTCAGTTTTAAGCAGGGGCCCAGTCCTTGGTTCAATCCCTCTACATAAACCCACTATGTCTGTTGATTCATTCATTTCACTTGCTACAGATACAGACACCTGAGGGTAGACACTCTAGGTGTTTTCCCAACACAGGTTCCTCTGTAATTTCCACCCACATCCTCCTTTGTAGGTTTTTCATCAACAGAATAAAACACATGTACCACCTCCTTGATCTTAACATATTGTAACATTTTGGCAATATTAGCATCTTCAGCCTGCAGTATGCCCCAGTCAATACTGTTAACGGATTTAGCTGCATCAATACAAGAAAACATCTCTTCAGCCTCATAGGCTTCTTCTTGCTTGGAGTCTTCAACCCCAGCACAACATCACTAGGCACAATGTTACCTGGGGTCTCACATTCAAGTTCCATACTTGCATCCCCAACCTCCAACAGGTAACATCCTGGGAACACAGGAAACAAAGGATATCCTGCTCAGTCAGGGGGTCCTCCTCAAAGTGAGTCCATGAAAAATCCTCCTCCGACTCTTTATTCAAACTCTGCATCAGGAACCTCTCGAGCACCTGGCACTGGTGTTCCACCTCTCTGTGTAGTCAGTCTGCCTCCATCCATTGCCCACTCATCCAGTGGATCATCCTCATCAGGGTCTCCACATCCGGGGTGTTGTCTCTCACACCTCCAGTCTGCCGTGACCTGCATCTCTTCATCATTTTTAGGCTTGGCCTTCCTCCAAGCTCCCAGGTCCAGTCTGGAAGCAGCTTCTCTCAGTCTGTCAGCCATGGTTCTGGTCAGAACTCCACGGACTTTCTTCTCCGGGTTCTCCTCTGGCAACTCCTGGTGCATTGGTCTGCCTAGGATATCTGGGCAAAATTCACCAGAAAATGTCCCTCTTCAGCCAGTCCAAATGCTTCCAGCAAGTTATCCCACTTCTCACACCAAGTCTGTAGAGGGGTTGTGGCATAACATATAGACCAGACACCAAACTTCAGGTTCAACACACAATCTCTGTGTTATGTTTATTCAGAATACAGGAAATAAGCTTCTACAATACCATATTCCTTCTCAGTGCATCAGTTTGCAGCAACAGACTATGAATGTCCCTTCTCTGCACTTAGCCAGTACCTACTGACTCTGATCTAACTTAGCAGTTGAGATTCAGCCTCCACCCCTATGCGGGCCTTGTTTGCTTGGGTAGTGGGGGCTCAAATAAAAAAAAAAAACTAAAGACAAAGAACCTCAGTGCAGAAGCACTAAACCATGGGTTACCCCAAAGGCCATTGACAATAAGCCAAGTTTCAAAGAAACACATCACACATACTTCTAAATGCAAAGCTTCATGGAATATATGCAAATCACCATGACATTTTAGACTGGCTCAGTTTACAGCAATTTACATGCATTTTAAATAGCACAACTTACTTAATTTCTGTAATATACAGTCACCTAGTACTTTTTACCATTATCAAAAACCCCTAGTGCCATGGTATTTTCAACATTTCCAGGTTTCATAAACATAAGGTATATACATCAAGGTATTTTATGACATAGTGCCATTTCATACTAAATCCAACAATGAGGAATATAGCCTGTTGTTTAACATCAGCTCAGAGGTCACCACAATAACCACCCTGTATGAGGACCTGAGAGGGAAAAGGAAAATTAAAGAGGACACTATAGCATAGTCAAGAAAGGGAATGGGGTGCCCATAGGTGGCCAACCATATAGACTAGAAATTGTAAAGGATACTGTAGATCAGGCTAAGAAATAGAAGAACTATTGCAGCAGGTTTAAGAAAAGATTTGTCTGCAAGAGTGGCAGGAGCTCCCTGTCACACTCCTCTTCTTTTTTGAATACTGAGCAGAAATATTCGTTCAGTATCCCTGCTTTTTCACTTTCACCCTCTGCCCACCCCGCGTCCTCTTTATTTAGCCTCACTATCCCTCCCTTGGTCTTTCCTCACTCCCTAATGTACCCATGAAAGGTGTTATCCCCCTTCTTAACTGAGTTGGCTATCTTTTCCTCAGTTTGTGACTTTCCTATTTTGACTACCTTCCTTGCTTCCTTCTGATTTAACTGGTATAGTTCTCTGTCCTGCTCCTTCTGTGTTCTTTATACTTCCTGAATGCTATCTTTTTCTCCCTAACCTTTCCCACCACCTCTTTTGAGAACCATAGTGTTTTTTTCCTTCATTTTGTTTTGTTTATTTGCTTCACACAAAGGCTTGTTGCCTCTGTGATGGCAGTTTTGATTTTTCCCCATTGTTCCTCCACCCCCTCCTTCTTGCCTGTTTGCTAGTGCTTTTTTGAGGCATTCTCCCATTTTGCCAAAGTCAGCCCTCCTAAGGTCCAGTAACCTCACTTTTGTATGGCTTGACTCTACAGTTGTGTTTATCATGAACCACACAGTTTGGCAGTCACTTGTTTCCAGATGGCAATCCACTTCTAAATCTGAGATCCTCTCACCATTTCTGTTTGAGAGTACCAGGTCTAAGACTGCTCCCTCCTCAGTGGGTTCCAACACTTGCTGTCTGAGGCATGTCCCCTGTAGGGCATCGAGAATGACCCTGCTCTTGGATGTGGCTGCAGTAATAGTGCTCCAGTTAACATCTGGCATATTCAGGTCCCCATCAACAATATCTCCCCTTTTTCTGCCATTCTAAGAATGCCTTCTATCATTTTCTTGTCCATTTCCTCCCTCTGAGATGGAGGTCTGTACACAACCCCCATACAGATTGTGGTGCCATTTCCTGTCTCCAGGTTGACCCACAGTGCCTCCTCTCCTCCCTGTTTATCCTTTAGTTCTATTGCTTTGATCCCTTCCCTTATGTAGAGAACTACTCCTCCTCTTTTACCCTCCCTGTCCCTCCTTTAGATTGTGTACCCTGGTATTTTGACATCCCAGTCATGGTTCTCTGTGTGTTCCATGTCTCTGTGACTGCCACCATATCCAGGGCTCTGAACATCTGTACAATAAATACTGTAAGTAAATTGATCATAAATAACATCAAACTGTAATACGAACTGTGGTTACATTTTTTTTTAAGTTCACTTGGTATTGGCGTTGGGCCAATATACATATAAGCCATGTCTTAGACTATTTTGGGGTTGGTCACACAGGTGCCCAGCTCTCTTGTTACTTTCAACATTGACCGCAACCTTTGGTAGTCATATCTCTCAACCTCTTGTCTCACAAATCAGGGACAAGGCTTAAAAAAATCTGGGACAAAGACCCAAAATCAGGGACACATCTTAATCATATGGTAATATTTACTCAGAAAGCTGATAGATTAAGGGGATTAGCATAAAACACATTTTCTGAAGATGAGCAAGTCATTAACATTGATGTTTTACCTACTTTTGTACTTATAATCTCCACTGTGCAACCACAAAAACACACATTTTTACGAGGGATAGAGGAACATTTTAAGGCAAAACCAGGGACATCCTTGAAAATCAGGGACAGTTGAGAGGCATGCTGGTATGCTCTCTCTGCCCCTGCTACAGGGACTATCACCCTTTCAGGTTGCCATTGGGAATGCTTAGAGTCTGCTGAATCTGATTCAGTTTTTGGATTTATGATTTTAGGATTTTCCAAATCCTAATAGGATTCCATTTCAAATTCTAAAAGGACCTAAAAAATGGAATCAGATTCAGATTTGAAATTCTTTTTTTTTTTTTTTTTATGACTTCTTTATTATCATTTTTCTTCCACTGGTCATTAGACAAACAATACATACACAAATGCCCAGGTTACCCTGAACCCACAACCCAAAACTGAGTGTGGTAACTATTTACAGCCATTAACTATATACATACACAGCTGCCTTGCACAACTCTCAATCACTCTCTCCATATCTATGTTTGTTAACAATATGTAGGACATCCTCTGCCTACAATAGTACATTTATATTTCAGAATTTATATCCCAAATTGTCTCTGCATGGCTATAAAACTGTACTTCCCCAAGCAGTAGCCCTTAGGGTAGTGCCCCACAGCTGCATCCTTAGGGAAAAGAGAGAGTCCCCCCCACTAACACTTGGCAGATTCTGTGGGTTCCAGTAACAAATCCGAATAATATTCGGTCAGTGTATATACTAGAGTAATCAAATAAGACCCACTCCAATTATAGTATCTACTCCATCTATAGATCTTTAACTACATCGTCAGACAGACAGGCCCGTGTTTGGGAGAATTTAGACTGCAACGATAGACCGCCTCCAAAGTCCTCCATCTCTTATCATAGATTCCTTTTCATCCATTTCAAAGCATTTGTCTTCTGCCTACTCAGTTTCAACAAATCTCCCACCCGGCTGGTCACGGTATAAATCAGAGATCATTCTTCCAGAGTGCCTCAAGACAAATGCTTTTAACCTAAAGAGGACATTAAAGAAATGTGACCTTTAACAAGTGTACTAGGAATATCGGGTCATGTCCCCCAACACAGATCTTGGAACAATAAAATCCTTATAATTCACCACGGGTCCATATTGTGTCTAATTTGTCCCAAACTGGATAGATTTTGGAACAGTGCCACATGACATGGAATAGGTCCCCTGAGTTTGCACCACACCCAAAAACATAGGTCTGTTCTGTCTGAGGCCCCTCAGCACATAGCTTAGTAGGGTATAGTATATATTAGAAACTACAAAATTGTGTGATCTTATATTTAAGTATAGGAATATACTACTACTCCTCCAAACTTCTTTCCAGTCAGGCCCCTGGGGGATAATGTCCTTTTTTTTTTCCCAATATGAAACTTTCACAAAAGCATCTCCACCCAGAAAATCTAATAGTAGCTTATAGATCCTAGACAGGGGTCTTTTGGAATAGTTAACATCTTTAACACTATCCCAAGTAAACAGGGAGTCCTGCACTCCAACCCTCCCTTTCTCCATTCTGTGCACCATATTAGTAACCTGTATTTTCTCAAAGAAGTTCATTTTCTTGCAGTGATCTGGAAAGACCACCTTATCCCCTCTTAAAAAGTCTGCACATTTTAAGTTAAGCAATTGAGTGGCCCATTGCCTCCTAATTATCTGCCCCGCAATGAGCATATTTGGGTTACCCAAAACAGGTTGCTCCCTAGAGCCCTTTTGGGCTTTCCTTTGATTTGGGGACAAGAAAGTCCACCAGGCTGACAGTGACTTATAAATTGGGGTTTGCTTCCCCCCTCTGGTAGATCTACTGGATTAAAAAACAATACTGCTTCTGGGGAAATGTCCAAGTCTTTGAAGATCTGTCTCTCGGACCTGGAGCCAAGTTGGGATATATCCCCCCCCTTCCACCAATCTGGCCCATTGCCCCATTATCCCTAATTGTCCAGCTACATAATATAAATATAAGTCCAGAACTTTAAGACCTCCCATATTATAGGGTAGCCGTAATATATATTATACTTTCTCCTGGGGGGTTTAGCATTCCATAAAAAGTTAGAAATAAGCTTTTGCACTTTAATAAACCAACATTTTGGAACATTATATGGGGATAAATGTATTGGATACAAAAGTCTAGGTAATAGGTCCATTTTAATCAAACCTAGTCTCGCTGTCCAGTTTAGAGGGAGTTTATTCCATCTAATCATATCTGTTTTGATTACCGACAATATCTCACCGAGGTTTGCTTCGAGGCCCTCGTCCTCTTTGGTTGTGATCCAAATGCCGAGATACTTGATCTTTTTTGGGGACCACTTCAATTGCAGAGGTTCGAAGTCCGCTTTGTAAGTGTATACAGTGAGGGGGAGAACCTGTGTCTTACTCAAATTTAGCTTGTAATTCGACACCCTAGAAAATCTCTCAATTATTTCCAATGCCCTCTTGAAGCTCTTTGCTGGTTCCTGAAGGTGTAGCAAAATGTCATCTGCAAAGACAGAAATTTTCATTTCCATCCCTCCAATGACAATCCCTTGTATCACCGAGTCCATCTGGATCACCCTTAGAAGAGGCTCCAAGTAAATGTTAAACAGAATTGGCGATAGGGGGCATCCCTGTCTGGTCCCGTTATCAAGACAAATTTCTTTCGACAAATAGCCATTACATAGAACCCTAGCCATGGGAGCAGCATATAAATTTGTTATGCCTCTAAGAAGGCCCTCCGGGAATCCCATACTTCTCATAGTTGCAAATAGGAAATCATGAGAAACCCTATAGAAGGCCTCTCAGCATCTAATGCGATTAAGCATAAGGTAACTTAGAGTTAGAGGCCTTATGTAATATATGGTGAAGTTTCCTAAGTGTATCATGAGCCCTCTACCTGACATAAACCCTACTTGTTCTTGATTAATTGGCCTAGGCAATTTCTAAAATTTATTGGCCAATATCTTCGTCAGCAATTTCAAGTCCTGATTCATCAGGGCAATAGGTCTATAACTCTCAGGGGATTCTTTGGGTTTGTCTGGCTTTGGGATGAGTGCGATATAGGCCTGATATATCGGGGGGTGTGGAACCCCTTCCTGCATAATGTTTTAAAATAATTCCTTCAACAGAGGCAATATAGTTGTAGCATGAGTTTTGTAAAATTGAGCTGTTAGACCATCTGGTCCTGGTGTCTTACCTTTCAGGAGTGAATTGATCACCTCTAATATTTCCGAATCCAAAATAGGGGCAGCTAGCCACTGAGCTTGTTCTTGATCCAGTTTTGAAGAGGTATGCCTTCAAGAACCCATAATATCTCCCTCCATGACCGAAACCATTGTTAATAAATCTCCAAGAAAGTAGGCCGCAAAGGCATCAGCCATTTTCTGGGGCTCTGTTATTATTTCCCCTGGAAGCTTATCATTGGAATCACATGAGCAGCCTCCATTCTTTTTATTCTATTTTAAGAAGCCTACCGGGTATCTCCCTGTATTAGATAATTTGCCTGAATCTTTCTGACCACTGATCTAACTTTACCATAGAGAATGCTTGCCATCTCATCTCTTAATTCCTTAAGCTCTAGGTCCAACCCCTCAGAAGTACCCTCTAGGGGAGCCAGTGAGTTGATAGTACCCAGAATAAACTCTTCCCTCGCCCTTCTCATACTATTTCTTCTAGCTGTGAGCCTCTGAGCTAAACCAGAGAATAAAACTTTAAAGGTGGGCCATCTTAATCTCATGTCTGAAAGTGTTGGAATTTGGGTCTGAATGATTTCCACTAATGCCTGCTCTAATCTCGGTAACATATTTTCATCTACTAGTAAAGAATCATCAAGTCTCCATCTGTATGGCTTCATTGGGAGAGTTTCCATCATCCAGATCAATTGGACTGGAGAGTGGTCAGATAATATTCTAGTATGAGTGATCAGCTCCCTCACACCCTGGATTGCTTCTTTATTAACCCAAAAAAATCGATTCTTGAATGAGTTTTGTGTGCCCCCGAATAGAAAGTCATAGCGTGACCCCCTTTGCTACAAACCCTGATTGGGTCAACCAGCGCTGCTACCTCCAGGAGTTTAGCCATAGCTGCCTGTGCTGTAGAAGGCGGCCGCATTGAAGGGGGCTTTTTCTCTACCCTATTATTGAAGCAAAGGTTCAAGTCTCCTGCTAAGATTAGGGGATGGGGTGAAAATAGGGCTATATCCACTTCCACCGAAGCAAAAAATTCTGGGTTAGGTGGTGTGGGAGCATATATAGAGGCAATCGATATTAGTTTACCCATAATAGTCCCCGTAACATAGATCCCTCTATAGTCTTCCCTAGTTTTAACCTGCAGGACTATAAACGGACAGTCTTTCCCAATCAAAACTGCTACCCCCCCCCGAAGCTTTAGCATTTCCATCTCCAAAAACCTATCCTACCCACAGTTTCATTAAGAGACCCAGCTCCTCCTTTAGTAGATGGGTCTCCTGCAATGCAACGATCTGAGCTCCCAGCTGATGGATATGTTTTAATATCACCATTCTTTTCCTTCTCCCTCTGAGGCCTTTAACATTCCAAGTAATAATTTTAATATTGATCATGCAATCTTGTTTATACCCCTGCTTCTCGTTCCAACAAAGTCTGCCTTTTGATATATGTAAATTGTGGACTCTCTCTTTTCCCCTTTCCCAATAATCCCCCCCCCAATCCCCGATCCTTCGATCGTCCTCCCAGCCAGAAAGATACGTGAGATGAGCCATCTACTGAGTGGACCCCAAACCTCCAAGTCATTACTATCACCTCTTTATCTTCTTAATTCCCTTAAATATGCCCCATCCCCTCTCGCCCCTTTAGCTTTCACTCGTAACTATAACTCTGAGTATGCCCTATTATGTTATGCAGAGAGAAAAAAAGAAATTAGCAGTAGTATCCTGGCTAAGGCAAATAACAATGGCCAAACATGGCAAAAATGAATAGAACGTCCCCTCATGAAATCTCAGATTCTTGTCACAGTGGGGTCCTAAATTAAAATCTAATCCCTTTAGATCTGAAGTAGAGATCAAGTACATATTGTAAGCCTACGTTTACACCTGAATTAAATAACAACCCAACCAAACTAAATTAATGAGTCCTCGGTTCAGAGTGAGATTAATCCATCCCACCAAATAGTTCTGGTCCATATTAGAATAATAAAGGAAATATGAAAAACAAAACAGCCCCGACCCTGGAGGGAGATGCTGCAAATAACAAGAAAGAGAGAGAAAAAAAAAAAAAAAAAAAAAGGAGAAGATATTTTCTTCCGTTCCATTTCCTTCTTGTCTCTCTCGTTGTCTTCCTTTTACTCTTCTTCACTTCTCCTTTCTTCCTTGTCCCCACTTCCCCCTCTTTTATAAAGTTTTTCAATTCATTTCTTCCCTATTGTCCAGCTTTCATTAATACGCCCAGATCCCTAGAAAGTACCATGTCTGGTCAGAGACTTCCTTCATGGGCCATTTTCAGGTCGCAGATTTAAACAGGTCCAGGAGCTCCAGCCGCAGTCCCTCTGCCGCATCCTTCGCCGTTAGATACCTCCGGTCCCCGGACTGTAACTTCACCACCAAAGTGGCAGGGTGCTGAATTCTAAACTTCACTCCAGCCAGATAGAGCTTTTTCTTTATTTCCCCATACTCCTTCTGCTTCACCCAGATCGCCGGGGTCTGGTCCTGAAATACCAACAGGGACGCACCATTCCACTGAAGATTTTTTAATGCTCTGGCTTTATTTAAAACGTGCGACTTCTCTTTAAAGTTTAAGAACCGCATAATGATGACTCTCGGTCTGGCCCCTAGTGGGGGTACCTCTATGAGCGACTGATGAGCTCTCTCTAGGTTGTATGAGTCCCCATATGGTGTTGGGCCTAAAAGCTTCATTAGCAAATCCTGAATAAATGTAATGCAATCTGCACCCTCCGATCTCTCTGGGAGACCCACCAGGATTAAATTATTCCTCTGACTACGAGATTCCTGGTCCTCGACTTGATCCTCCAACTTTCGTATTTGCTTTCGGAGGGCCACCAGATCTTGATCATGCGAGAGGGTTTTACATTCCTGAGAGGCCATACGCGCCTCCACATCTTTGAATCTTTGTGCCAAAGCATTCAGTGTTGGCTTTACAGAGAAGTCACCACAAGCCCCCAAAGTAAGTTTTATTTCTGTAATGTCTTCAGGGATGCCTGACTCTCCTGCCATCTCCGAACCAGGCCCTTGATCTTCCCGCACAGGCGATGGGGTTTTGGTGCCTCCATTGCTGGCCTCAAGGCCCAGGCTCTCGGAGTTTCAGATCCATCTCGGTGTCATAGTCGGCCCCGTGAGCCTCCGCTTCAGCGTAACAAAGACTCAAAATTGAGCAGTGCATTTTTAGGGGAGAACAGGAGAATCTAGCAGGCTAGGCACTTATTCTACCACACCCACGGGTCAAATATAACTTTATATTGAAACTGTCTCAGTAGGGGCCCGGAGCTCCGCCAGCACATCCTTCCTGATCAGCTCATCACGTGATCTCCCCAGATTTGAAATTCTAACTCCAATCCAAAAATCCTAAATCTGAAAATCAGGTCGCAATGACAAATCCAATTCCATTCGTCAGACTCCGAGCAACCCCAGTTGCCATGAAGACTCAGGGATCCTAGGGTCAACACTGAAACCAAGCCCTTGAGGGTCCCTTTCTGAGCCAAATCCTTGAGGTGCAAGGCCCACAATAGATGGCCCTTGAGAGGCTGGGGTCGAATAGGGTAGAAAGCTGATGTCAAAAGGAATGCAATGAAGGGCAAAGCCTGGGGATGTATGTGTATGAGCAGGTTAATGTCCAAGTAAGGAAGTATGATGATTACAAATGATGATAAGGGCAAATGCCTTGGAAGTAAATTGATACGTCTCTCATCCAACAACAAGACTGGTCTTACATTGAAACCACACCTGATATTGACTCTGCTCTACAATACTTCATTGAATGTTTCAATGAAGCCTGTGACATCCATGCCCTTTTAGGACATGTAGGATCAGGGAACTTGAAAATCCCTGGATCTCTTAGCCTTCTGGCTCAAATGAAAGATGGGACCACTCTGCTAGGCCACCTCTGGAAATCAACCTGACATATCAGGCCTATAAGATGGCAGGAACCTGATGTACTAAGGCTATCCGTGAGTACAAAGCACATTACTATATGGACACCCTTGCCAAGACCTGGGCTGATGGGAAAAATTCTGGGGAAACCTCTCAGAAATCACTGGGAAAGCATCCAAACAGGCTCCAACTATGTTAAATGTTGATGGGTCTATCACCCATGGCCCCGTGTTAATTGTCAACACATTTAATTCACCCTTCACAGACCTTAGCCAGACTCTGCCCCAAATTTCTTTGAACCATTCAGCACAGCTCCTAAGTCCACCATATCAGAAGAAGCCTCTACCCACCCATGTTTCTACTTCAAAGCTATCTCGGAAAGCGAGACCAAGACCTACCTATGTAAAGTTCTAGGGGGAACTAGGACAAGCAGTGATTTCCTCGACCTAAAACTTCTTACCTAACTCTAGATGAAGTCCTATCCCGCTCACCAAGCTTCTCAATCTCCCTCATACTTTCACAATTCCCCAGATCTGGAAATCTGCTCTGGTTACCTCATTTTTTAAGAGTGGGGACACATTACTACCTGGGAATTATAGGCCAATATCTATTCTTTCCCCGCTGTCCAAAGCTCTTGAAAGGATTGTTGCTGACCAGCTTGTGGAGTACCTAGAAAAATACAACCTACAATGTGTCCAACAACATGGTTTTCAGAAAGGGCACAGCACATCTACAGCCCTACTGGAATTCATAGGTTTCACTCACCATACTCTTGATCGGGATCAACTTGTTGGTGCAACCTTTATTGACCTGTCTAAAGCATTTGACACGGTCGATTACCATTTACTGATACATCAACTTGCTGGGCTTGGTATATCTTCAGAGGCCCTAAAGTGGTTCACCAGCTATCTAGCAAACCGCACACAGCAGGTGAGAATAGGGTCTGCCCTTTCTGCTAAACTGCCTATCTGCTCTAGGGTTCCTCAAGGATCGATACTGGGACCCTTCTATTTAGCACCTTCCTCAATAATCTTCCGGCATCCTGCTCTGAACCAGTACTCTTCTATGTGGATGATGCAGTCATTTTCTCAAAGACTGCTGACCCTACCCTCCTTCAGGCCCAACTTCAGAAAAGTTTTACTGAAGCTGAGTCCTGGTTCATCTCTCATAAGTTGGTGCTCAACTGCAAAAACTAAGATCATGCTCTTCCATGGTACCCACAGCAAGCACAAAGCCAAACAATTGGTGATTAAAAACAGTGCGGGTGTTATCCTTGATCAGACTCAATCTTTTAAATACCTAGGAGTTACTCTGGATAGCACGCTCTCCTACTCCAACCACGTTGAGAATGTTGCCACGGTAGTTAACATTCACCTAGGCCTTCTACACAGGCATGAACACTGCCTTACTAACGAAGCCCTCAGATTGGCTATCCAAAGTTCAATTGTGTCTATTATTGACTATGGTTTGTCATTTATGGTTCCACCACAGACACAACCCTACGTAAGCTCACCACAGCTCTGAATAAGGCATGCCATCTACTAACTAGTGCAGTGTATCGTACTCACACTTGTGACCTATACAAACAAGCAAACTGGCTTCAACTTCAGTCTCACACTGAATATCAAGCCTGTCTTTTTGCTAAGAAGGCAGATCTGGGTCTTCTACCACCAGGTTCCTTCAGCCTTCCAGTCCCTTCCGGGGCACTCGGAGCACACGAAGTTCAGTGAGCCAAACTTTTACTGTACCTCGCTGTCGAACCTCACTCCAGCAGGGATCCATTGCAGTTAGAGCTACTAATTTATTTAATTCCTTCCTCCTGAGATTGCTGATGACTGCAACCTTGGGACCATTTAAGTGGAAGCCGCATCAATTCCTAGTTTCCAGGGCATCTTGTGACTGCTATACCTAATCTCTGCTGACAACTAAATGCACTGGGACCTCCCTCTTTTACCATTTGCACCTGTATAGCCCTATGCTGCAGCTGCGCTATTCCACTCCCAGCACTTTCTCCCTTATCCCTTTCCCATTCATGCCCTCTTTTCATCCTACCTTATCTCCCCTTCCTTTACCCCTCCACTCCCACTTCCCTCCATCTCCTCTGTTTCCTCACCTTGTTCTCTCCCTCTACCCCCACCCCGTGGGTCTTTCCTGCTCAAGCTTCATTGTGGAATCTCCCTCCTTGCTCTTATTTTGCTCCTTCCACCCCCCAGTCCACCCTCTGTATTTTCTCTCCTGTAAGCTCTTTCACCCCTCTTCAGACAAGGCCACTGGCTGCACTTGACACAATATTTATCTTGCCATATTGTTCTTTTGTTTATGTAATTACTTTCCTCATGTTGTACTACTTACTGAAACCATTGTAATTTGCTATTTTTGTGGCTTGACGTGGAACCTCTGTAAAAGAGCCCTTGGCTCAAAGGTCTTTAAGATTTGTTAAATAAATAAATAAATAAGGAGTGCACAGCCTGCTACAAGTGTTGAGCCTCAAGGAGATAACCTGTACAACAGCCTGAGCAGGTCAGCAGACCCCAAGGAAAGGGCCTGTACAACAGCCTGGCTAAGCTAGCTAACAAATTAGAAGGGTAAATCAACAGATTCGGGGCTCAATCCAGGCAGAATTTCCAAAAACACAGAAGGCAGCACACAGCCACAGCAGCAATGGACAGCCAGGAATCAGGAGTCAGGAGCAGGGCGGGGCAGCAGGCAGGGAGATGGATGGAGATGAAAGCAGCATGGGGGCATAGTGGTAGGGAGCAGGAACATAGGAAACGTACAAAATCACAGGAAGGCAACACAGGATACTGGGACTGGGAATCCGGCGGCAGTGATGCATTTAGACTGGATTTGTCTGTCCATACAATAAATGCTTTCGCAGCTAAATTCTGGTGTCAGTCCATCATTAAGGCTAGATTCCCGGTCCTGGTACCTGTGCTGCCTTTCTTAATTTTGTTGTGGCTTCCCACCATTGGCTCACTGTGGTAAGGAGGAGCTAGGACTTTGTCAGTCACAATTGTGAGTGCTCACTGGAAGCAAGAGTCAGGAAGAGAATGCAAGGCAGCAAACGGGGAGGCCACAAAGCCAAAGGAAGCAATGACAGACCAGTTAGGGCAGACAGCCAAGTGTAGAAGCACAATATAGGGAAGTAATCACATAAGTAACTGGCAGGACAGGAATGGCATAGTGTTATTTAGGTCGATGAAGGTATCGGCATTGCCTCGTGCCTCACGAAGCATCCAAGTAGTGACAGCATCTCATGATGCCACACCCTTTGAGTATTATTGCTTAAATGGCACCTCTGATTTACCCTGAATTCTTTAGGCCTTATACTTATCTACACTGAATTTAATTTACCAACTGTTATTACTTGCTGGAAATCTTTTTGTAAACTGAAATTAACAACAGATGTTTCTGGAAAATTCCAGGATAGCACAGGGTGCATGCTTACCTCATTAAAAATGCCTCCTTCAGGAACTCTGACTTTTCCAGATCTGTGGCACCTTTCCTTAGAGTCTGGGGAGAAAGCAGAGCTCCGTTTAGTAATTGTTACCATCTCACAGGCCTGTGACACTTTTTTAAATGTGGGACTGCAGTGATATTAACAAGAAAATGACATGCTGCTTGTATTCACTGCCTTCACAGGGATGCATGGCAGTGCCGCCTATTGATTATGATGGTATTGTGCCAGGAACCAGGAGATCTAGGTTCAAATCCCACCACTGACTCAGTCTGACTGTGAGCAAATAATTTGACCTCCTAATGCTTCAGTCCCTTGCGGCTGCATCAAAAAATTCACCAGTTGTGGCAGCTTGTGCAGTAAAATATACCATATGTATGGTGAATTGCATAGTGAAGAATTTGTAAATGCTAAGCACAGCATATATTGGCAAAATTTGCTGCAGTTCACATGTGAACTTTAAATTTGCAACACTTCTATATCCGGCCCAGATCTGCAAGAATCTTGCAGTGATGACACTCTCAAGGTGACTCTAATATAAAACCCTAAAGTCTATTTACAGGAATGTTCACTTTTCCCAAACTATTTGCCAGATCCTGGTCACATGCTAGATCTCCCTGTTCAGTCATTGGGATTTTCATAATATTTAAAATTCTCTGCCTGAATTCTCTTAAGAGAGACTATCTATGCCTGTAAAAAAATCTGCAGTTAAGGTCCTACTCGTGAGAAGATGTATAAAGAGAATAATAGATAGGGAAGTGTGTATTACAAGGCTATAATACCATCGAGAGGTTCCTATGTCCCCAGAACCTCGAGATGGTATTGTAGCCTTGAAATACACACTTCCCTATTTATTATTTTTTTTAATATATGGATCTGGGAAGTTTTACTATTCTGTGGCAATGTGGTGCTAAAGAGGCAGGTTGCTGTAGTGTGAGTTCATGTATCTTTAAACGGAGGTGCTTGGCAGGCATTGCCATGGATACCAGAACATAGAGACTCTTCTGAAACACACAGCATGTGTTTCTATTGGTTCTGCTTTGCTGTCTTGAAAAATTTTATGGGGAAAATGGCAGCGTCTTTATGCGAGCGGTCTGTGTGAGTTAGCGGTCCGGTCAGAAATGCGTAGGAAGCATGGAGGACAGAAGATGGAGGTTAGCTGCTTCCGTTTCATAGTATGTGGCCACAGGTTCAGTGTTTTGTGGTTTTGGATGAGCAGGAGTCAGTTTTACAGTCTGCAAAGTTAATACTAAAAACCCGCTCCCCTCTGCACTAAGGGATTCTTGCGCCTGCGCTTTGGTATTTTCATGATAATACTATTGTTCAGGTACCAAATGATGGTATTACCACGTCTGAACGATAGTATTATCACTCATTCACTGTGCTATTATCACTGTGGGAGCAACTATATTACCTAGAATTTTTCGTATGCTTTAGAATAGTATTAATTTCACAATCCATATATTAAAATACAGTAATTTAGGTGTTCCCACTTTATAGTGGCACTCAGCCACATACTCAGATAAGCTCTAACTGACTGAAGGGGATTCCTCTTCAGAAAAAAACTCTGATTGTTAAAAATTCATGTTTACTTTCTTTCCTGTTCCAAACAGAGCACCTTTGGTTTTACTTGCATTTAAAACTAGCAGCTCATCGTAAATGTTCACAAGTTGACCTTGTGTCCAGTGGTATATAAACCTAGGTGTGTCCTTGGGTGACTAGCCCCTCGAAACGGTGTTATATCAACAAGGACAAGACAAAATCAAAGCCAAAAGTGAAAGGTAGTCTGCATCTAAACACTGTACTCAAAAAGCCATTCGGTTCTTTATTTTGAAATTTCTTTTTATGTTCACTTGCACGTGCACAGCAAACATTTTGTTACAATAATCATGACACTGTTCTGTGTTTGCAGGGTGGAAACTTCTTGTACAGTAGTTGAAAGCAACGAGCCACTCCTATCACAGAGCAGCTCAATCTTTTCATCTCTACGATGCCAACCAGCAAGCAGCTCAGTGGTGTCACAATCAACCTTCTGATTCTCCTCAACCAACAACCACTTCCCCCTTCTGTAAAAACAATCACACCCTTTGCCAAGTATCCCTCCCACCTCCCAATTGCTTCCTGTGCCTCCTTCTGTACGAAACATCCCACCTTCTGCCACATATCCCTTCCACTTCCCGATAGCTTCCAATGCCCCTTTCTGTAAGAAACATCCCACCTTCTGCCAAGTATTCCTCCCACCTCCTGATCACTTCCTGTGCCCCTTTCTGTAAACCTCCCCAGCAACTCTGAAGCGGTGCCCAGTCCACTGCCAGAAAAACAAGAACCCCACAAGCAACTCCAGGGGCAGTGCCCAATCTACTGTCAGAACAATGACAGTGACTCCTGACCCCAGCCCCAACAACATGTGACACCCAGGTGCCCATCCCGATACCAACCAACACACACCAACACTGGGGTGCCCAGTCCCCAGTGGTGGGCTCTTCCTTCGTCATCCTCTTTTATTTTTTCTTTCTGCTGAAACAAAGAAAACAGTCCATCAAAGTGTTCTCCTCCACTTGACCCGAAATATCCACCCCGACACCAACCAGCACCCTTCCAACCTACAGCTCCCTCGCCCCATACATACCAAATTGGTTCAGTGCTGTTCTCTTTAAGACGTCCTGCTGCTGCTGAGCTCCAACTGTGACTGACTGAACACAAGGTAAGTCTGGATAATGACTCTTTATTGCATTTTAAACTTTTACTCATAACCTTTTTTATTTACTGTACTTTATTGCACTGCCTGTCGCAGTACCTCAGCCTCAGTTACAGCCCCTCTGCTTCCACTCCCACATTGGCCCGACTCCTGATACCCCTGGCTTACCCCAGGGCGGGTTACACTGGCCCCAAGTGCCGCAGTCAGCAGGATAGGTCAGGGAACCAGCCTGGGAGTTAATCGAAGCAGTGGGGCAGGCTTCATCTAGGCGGCAGGCAGCAGTATTTTCCCTGGTATGTGGGGGCAGGGATGTGCAATGATGACCAACGTCCGCCCCACCCCCAAACGTGTTAGCATTGGTGCATGCAGTACACCCAGCCTCCGCTAGGTATCTGTATAGCGCCAAACACTCTACCACCTTCCCCCCTGGAGAAGGACAGCAGTCATTGGATGCTCAATCTTTCTCCCCCTGGCCAGCCCTCTGACATCCCGGGTCTATTCCTGAACCCGGGTCACCGGTGTTGCAGGATGGCACCCTGCCCCTGCGCCAGCAGGATGGCTAACATTTACACATAACTTTGTTATTTCTTAATATTTTTACCCCAGATTTTCAACATGCCCTTTTCGCAACCCTGCCTCATGAACCAAAGGCACGGGGTCATTATGCCTGAAACAAAAACAGCACAGCACTGTACCATGCTGTCAATACAGCACTACATTGTCAGTATACAGCATAATAATGCGAATACAAATATGCAAAATGAACAGCAACTCTTTATTTTTTGAGGGGGCTCACCCCACAGCCCACATTACAGGGGCTGAACCTCCCATACCTCCCTATTTATATAATTAACTCCGGGGTTATAACATATAGGATGAGGAGAAACATGGGCAGGGGAAAAATAAAGTTGCACAAACTGTTTAAAAAAAAAAAAATTACATAAAATACCAGTGGTCGGGGACCGGGATTCGAGCTCCAGTCCACAGGTGCGCCGCTTCCCTCTGCTGCTGGCAGCTCATCAATTAGTCAATAATTTCATTTGTAAAAAAGCACTATTCACAGAGAATCAAAGCACTTGTACAATTTACTAAAAAATGCACCCAACTAAGGATCTAGGTTCGAGCAGACTCGATAGACCGTAAGGCCTAATCTGCTGGCAAATAGTATGTTAGTATGTAAAATATCCATTAATAGTTAAAATACATAACATCAACAGTTCATCCAGTCTCAGAGAAGGCAAGATTAAACAGGTGCGTCTTCAATACAGATTTGAAGCTCTCCATGGCCAGGCACTCCCTTACCCAATGAGGTAGAGAATTACACAGGGTGGGGGCCACAAATGCAAATGTCTGGGCCCCAGAAGTCTTCAAACGAACCCCTCCCTCTGAGCAACGGCAGCTGCTTAGAGGACCACCTCCCCAGCAGAGGTCTTATACTCTGCGTCACTCTCTACCAGCCATAAGTGACAGGGTACAAAACCGCACTTGCTACATTTCCTCCTTGCGGTGTTTTGTACCATGTCACTATAGTACCCCCTGCACTGTGTCTGGTGCAGGGGTTTGACTACGCTGTACTGTATACGGCATATTGACCCGGTACCCGAACGAAGCAGGTGCAGTGTCTGAAATCCCCCTGAAATGTGTTTTCACAGTCACTCTGTGAAATCACATTTCAGATGGGATTTAAAAAATGTCAGCTGTCTTGATCATAAGGTGTGGTCATAACAAGACTAGGTTGAAAGTTTGGGGTCAAAATCTCAAAATTAGAAAGCAACAATCAAATTCTTCAACATTTACTCATAACTTTCCAGTTTTCCCATTCTTTGACTCCAGATTTTCAACATGGCCTTTTTTAACCCCACCTCATGAACCAGGAAAAATAAATTTTTCAAATCCAACCCCCAAAATGTGTTTTTACAATAGCTCTGCAAAATCATGTTTGGGATGGGATTTAAAAGAACTCACCTGCCTTTATCATAAGGTGGTGTCATAACAAGACTGTGCTGAAAATTTGTGGTCAGAATCTCAAAAACAAGAAAGTTATGAAGCAACATCAACATTCTCTAAAGTTTACTCATAACTTTGCCTTTCTTTCCAGATTCTGACCCAAATTTTCAACATAATAACCTTTTTCTTACCCACCTCATGAACAAGGCAGGTGTAATTGTTTCACAGCTGCTCCTTGAAATCACCTTTCGGACATTATTTAAAGCATGTCACCAGTGCTAATCATAAGGTGGGGTAATAAAAGACTTTTGCTGAAAATCTGGGGTCACAGTCACAAAAATGACAACATTATCAAAGAAAAGTTGGAATTTTCAGTTTACTCCTAGATCTCCATTTTATGAGATTTTACCCCACATTTTCAACACATAGCCATTTGTGTATCCCACGTCACAAATATGACGTGTCATTCTTCAAATCCTGGCCAAAACATCTCTTCACACTTAAAGCATAGTGTAAGTAGTATAGCATAGTGGTTAAGGGCACTGAACTGCAAACCTGGAGACTTGGGTTTGAATCCCATCAACCCCACTTGCATACTGTGTGATCCTGAGCAAGTCACTTAACTTCCTTGTGCTCCCAGGTCGCACCTGGAAATAAGCTTTGGCTTACTGTGCCTTTCCTGATTAAACAATGGCTGCTGCTGCAAAATGACATTGTGGGCAGGATTTCATAAATGAGACACATCATGTTCATAAGGTGGTATAATAAAAAGACTATGTTGAATAGTTGGCATCAAAACTGGAAAAAACAAAAACAAAGTTATTAATAAACACTAATGTTTTTCAGAGGTTACTCATAACTGCGATATTTTTACTTTTGAGCCCACATTTTTAACATGCTCATGTTTTTTACCCTGGTCAAATGAACATGGCAGGTGTCACTAACAAGTCCACCTGCAAAACCTGTTTTTGAGGTCATTCCACAAAACAATGTTTTGGGTCGCATTTCATAAATGACACCTGTTGTGTTCAGATGCTTGGACAATAAAAATTAGTATCTTGCAAATTCAAAGTCACCATCTAAGAAAACAACAATGTTATGTGTGAACCTCTCCATGTCCCAAGCATGGCAATTTCATAATTATAACTCATGTTTTTAATTTAAGGAATAATGCAGACCAGAGCATGTGTGTCGAATGCATCCAACACCTAAGAAGTGATGTTATTTCCATGACACCCCCTGGAATGCATTATTTTAATTATAAAATGGCTTCTTTGTACTTGTAAAAAAAGTGAAAAAATACAGTTTAAAAATACATTTTTAGTTGCTTTTTGAATATACGTAATTTTGTGCTGGGATAAAATCACTGTTGGAGGTCAAGACTAACCAGTTAGAGCCCAGGACTTTTTCTTACCATTTTGTAGTTGTTAATTTTAACCTAGTCTGCATTATCAGTGCTAAACACCTACAAAGCAAATACAAGCAAGCAAACATTCTGCATTGACGCATGCTTGTTATGTTTGCTTGCACGCAAGTGCAAGAAACATAGTGCCATCATCCGAGATTTCGGAGGTGTGTCACCTCCTCCTCCAGTTCAGCCAGTGTGTTGGCAGACGCGGCCCTGTAAGCCAATGCGTGCTGGAGCAATCCATGACAAGCTCCAAAATGCAGTGGCATACAATTGAAAGGGGAGCTACGCTTGAGTGAACAGCGATAAGATATCGCCTGCTCATGCGCCAGCTCCCCTACACACACACAACCCCCTCCCCACACACCGTATAGCCGACGGGGGTGCCCAATCCCCATACGGCTTGTCACTCTCAAGCCTCCCAAATGCCGCGCTAATAGCCGACAGGGTGCCCAATCCCCATCGACTTCTCTCCCCCAGTACAAGGTGCCACGCTGGGAGCCCACCCCAACATGGCAACAAATACCGCACAGCCCGACAGGGTGCCCAATCCCCGTTGGCTGAATACCCACAACGTCCTTGTGCCATGCTGAGAGCCCACCCCAGCATGGCAAGCGTCACCGTCATTTATTTTTTTCACCCTGAAAAATAAAAGCGGTCCCCATATAGTCTCCCAGCACACCTTCCCAACCCGCACCCCACCGCGCACCCTGCCTCCCACCCCCTCAACCCCTCACCCCATACTTACCTCCAGACCTCGGCGCGATGATCTTGATGGACCGGGAACACGTCTGCACTCTTCAAGCCGACCCGCGAACTGAGGAAATGCGGTAAGCTGTATAATGGGCTGAATAAGAGGGGGTTCAACTTTAATACATATCTCAGACATTTTTGGAATTTGTGTACCAAATTTTCAACCTGAGTTTTTAGGACCCCTTCTCATGAATGATGTCACTGTCATGGCTTACTGTCCAGACACGAAGGGTGATTTGGCGCAGTGACTGCGAAATCACCCTTCGGGCTAAATAACACCATGACAGTGACATCATTCATAGGATCCCAAACCCATGTTAATTGGTGCAAATTCAAAAAAATGACTGTTCTGGCGTGCGTTAGCAGTTCCTCACGCACTCTCGTAAGTTCACAAATTTTCAATATTTTCCTCTAGATTTTTCAACATTTTCATTTACCACACCTTCTTATGAGTAGTACAGCTGTCACTTTTCACATCTCACCCAAAGCGTGTTTCCGCCCATGTAGCGCACAATGGCGCGGTCGGTGTGCAAAATCAATGTATGGGACAAATTAAGAAAATCACAGTGACATTGTTCATGAGCAGAGGTCTTAAAGTGGCTATGTTGAAAATTTGGTGAAAAATTCCTAAAATGACTGTTTTAAATGACGTGCGTTGCGCAGTTCCTCATGCGGCTAATAAGTTCGCGAACTAATATTTTCACTCCAGATTTTCAACATTGCCATTTTACCACACCTTCTTATGAGTAGTACAGCTGTCATTTTCACATCTCACCCAAAATGTGTTTCCACCATGTAGCACACAATGGCACAGTCGGTGTCACGAAATCAATCTCTGAGACAAATTAAGAAAATCACAGTGACACTATTCATGACAGAGGTCTTAAAATGGCTATATGTTGAAAATTTGGTGAAAATTCCTAAAAATGACCAACACACCCCCAATGCCTGTCACTCTCTGCAGGGTAGTGGTGGGTTGGCTTCAGTTCAATACTTCACTGCCATTCCTATCACGCAGCTCTGTAACTTCTACACTACCACTGCCAATGCCAACAAGCAAACATTCGGCATTGACAAATGCTTGTTTTTTAACTGTTACGACATGTAGTACAATCTGCTTTGCAGAAAATAAAGTCCTTCAAGGTACATTACCCAAGTAGCAGTAGCAGCAACAATTGTCGCAGTAGCACCTCAGTCCACACACAGATGTAAACTAGCCCTGGCACTTTGCTGTAATGGGTAATGTACTTTGAAGAACTTTATTTTCTGTAATGCAACTCTTATTATGTGTACTCACAGTAAAAAAGAATTTCAAAGCGAAAAACTGAATGGCTTTTAAGTGCAGAGTTTAGAAGTAGAGCACCTCTTACCTTTGGCTCTGTTTGCATCTTGTCCTTGTCGATAGATCGCAGGTCATTGTAAGCATACAAATCTCTGCAGGCTGTTAAAGCCCCGCTGTTACAATAAAGGTGATGCAGGAAATTATTTTAAATACATTTAAGCTCCCATTTTGTCTTCCTTGTAATGTTAGCCTCCCTATCCTCTCTTCTGATTTGTTTGGACTGTTTTATGGTTACATACATGGTTTTGTAACTTTTTGTTACTGCCTGTCTTGAATGCCCGTTCCTCCCTGTTTACTGCTTCCCATTTTTTTAGGCTTCCAAGGCAAGTTCTATGATGCCAGTGCCTCATGCAAGGCTTTTCACATACTGTAGCAGTGAACAGTTGTGGACCTGATGTGACAGAATGCCCATAAACCATAGAAACAGGAGTCACCAAACTGAAGAAACAGGTAACGAAACAAACACAAGGCATTAAACAGTTCTAACAAACATTTCTTTTACAAAATAACAACATGCTAAGCAAACTGGAGGAGAGAGCTTCATTACAAAGAGAAAACTTTAGCATATTGTAAGGTAAAAGTATCTAAAAATATGTTTTCCACCTCCCTTGCATGATTTTTTTTTTCATTTTTATTTAAACACATATTTTACCAGGCAGACAAACAGCCCAGAAAACTCGTTTCCAGTTCTGACCTTTGGGGGGGTGGGTTAGGAATGAATAAGGACTACATATTGTCTCATCTGAAATGTAATGATTCTGCAGCAGCTCTGCCTCAGTATTTGGGCAGGAGGGTAATGGGGACGTTGTCCTGTGGTCCCCGATAATATTAGTGGCACTCTAATTTATCTCTGAAAGAGTTCTTCATGCAACGGGGAGAACAGCTTCCTCCCCCTGAAGTCGGAGTGCAGAATCGCTGTAGTGTATCCCAAGGCATCACCCTAGAACTATTTGAAAGTTCTAGACCAGAACCGAACCCAGAACTTCTATGGGTTTTGATAACCATAACCCAAGCATCACGGGCTTAGGGCATGAACCCCAGTTTCCCAAACAAGAGCTCAGTGAGTGCTGCAACCAGGATGATGCATCATTGACTCTTGGGCTACATCTCAGGATCCATGCCTTTCTTCACTGCTGGCAAAAGTTGCACTAAGGACTTCAGAGCTCGACCGCTATGATAGTGAATCTGATGGGGGGTTCAAGAAGAAAGTGAGAAAGTTTCATTTTGCAAAATGGTGGTGAACCCATGGAACAATCTGCCAGCTGATGTGCAGAGTACCACAGCTATTAATGGTTTCTCTGCTGGGACAGAGGGAAGAGCTTAGTGGTTGCTCCAGATAGTACCAGTAGGGTGGAGCACATGGGGGTGGACAGAGGGGGTTAGAACCCTTTATAGACAATAGGTCCCAGGTTTCTTGGGGATTACTGGCAGACTGGATGGACCAGTGGTCTTTTTGAGCCATCACTGTCTATGTTTCTATGTTTCCATGCATTTTGTCTGAAAAAACTATTTCTCGACTTCCTTAGAGATTTCCAGCAAACAATTTATAGTTGACTTGTACAGAATGCAGGTACAGAAAGCTACCCCAACTCTGGATTTCAGGACATTCAATTTGTTATTATGGAAAGACATTTTCTTTTTTTTTTTTTCCATAATTTTTTGCTCCCCATTACCATATGCACCTTTCTTGGCAATGGGGGACAAGGGCTTCTGCTTTTTCCTCCTCATACCCCAGGACCCCAGATCATGGTCATCCAAGCGCGTGGAGGCACATATGTGCTCCAAGGCTCCAGTGATGGCCCCTTCCAACCACCCTGATGCCAGGGTTCCCAATGGCTTGGCACTACCACCTAGCCTCCACTGGGTGGCAGCCAAGAGCAGGGGAACCCTCATGTCCCTCCCCAGAGAGGAGAGCTGCCTTGCAATGTCTCAATACTGCTCCGTAGCCTCCCCCCCCGACTGACCTCTGGGGGCCCGAGCTTGCTCCCAAACTTGGGTTGCTCAGCATGGTGCGAGGTGTCTCAACCCTCAGCACCACTGGGCCAGTCTACGGAATGACATTTTCATTTAAACAGGATCTCAGCTGGTTCCATGGCACTGAGGCGTGGGTTATTGGCTCAGCATGCTGACAACCTGGGTTTGCCCCTTGAGCCCTGGACATTTGAAGTGAAGGCTATCTGGGCACATGAAAGAGCACTGGCAAGGACATGATCCTTCAATGGAAGGATGGAGACACGCACCACTCAGGGAGCGAGTCCTGGTGGCTGCATACTATATGGCCATTGCTGGCATGGGTGAACTGGTGGGCCTTCCACCCAGAATATGAGGGATGGGGGGAGGACCGTACTGGAAAATCGTGCCCTTCTTAGCAAGCTGGATGAGGGCCACAGCACCCATCTCATATCTCCCATCCCGCTGGTGTGCCAACATTGCCCTCTACCACTACCCCCCCCCCCAGACAGCATCTCTGGCTGCACTAAGATATTTCTGCCATTTCCCTAATGCAGCGCCAGACAGCAGAGGCCCCCCCCCCACCAGCTGGGATAAACCAGACCTTTGGGGCATGTCTGGAGCATGATGGAAGACCTGGCTGACCCAGGAGGCCAAATGCTCGATGGTAAGACAATGGATCTGCCAGACAGTGGGGAGGCAGTTGTGCCTGGCCTAAAGGAATAGGGTGCTAAGGGGTGCAAGGGAAGGAGCAAGGAAAGAAGAAAGGATCTGTTCCAGTTGCTTATCCCTGCTGTGAAATCAATGGATCTGTTCCAATTGTTATTCCTGCTGTGAAATCAACGGATCTGTTCCAGTTGCTTATCCCTGCTGCGAAATCAACAGATCTGTTCCAGTTGCTTATCCCTGCTGCGAAATCAACAGATCTGTTCCAGTTGTTATTCCTGCTGTGAAATCAACGGATCTGTTCCAGTTGCTTATCTCTGCTGTGAAATCATAATCATCTGCTAGTGACATCACAACCTATTACCATAGAAAAGGTTCTGATGCCACAAGCATAGGATTATGACTTTGAAGCAGGAAAAACAACAGGCACATGAAGGGTAAGAAGCAGATTGCCTGTTTTCATACAAATTACTTCATGAATAAAGCATGAACAAATTTATTTGGGGGTAAGTCTTATAAAAGTTGCATCCTGCTGATGTCAGCAGAAATTGTTTGCAGAAACTTGGCAAATCGCTTGTCCACAAACCTACTGTGAAAAGTGCTGAGAACACATGGATGAGAACTGATGTAAAGGGTTCATGAAAAATACAAACACAACTGTATTTGCACTTCAATTATATTTCTAAAACATTCACATTTCTGCGGGACTAGCACAGGGTACACTCTGACCAAGTCATACAGTAATGTCAACATGTCGCCATTGTCACAGCTCCCCAGCCATGAATCCATAATTATGTTTTGGGTGAAACACAAAGTGCATCCGCAGTCATCTCTTTGCACCCTGCTGCAAGCAATTCATAATGGCATGTGGCTGCAGATTGAGAACTAAGCCTGTAATACATTCTACAGGAGAATGGATACCTTGTATCCAGGGTATCAGATGCATGATCCTAAGTGATCAAAATCCTAAGATGAATCCAGCTCAGTGGTGCTGAGGGCTGAGGCGATGGATGCCTTACCTTGCGCTGCGCCAGTGACCCGGGTTCAGGAATGACCTTGGGTCACCGGGGTGCTGGCATGGGGGGAAGCAGGATTGAGCAAAGGCTCTCCTGGGAAGGGGGGACTCACCTGCCCATAGTCCCACTGTCACCAGATGAAGGTCCGGTGATAGGTGCAGGTGGTAACGGTGTGACTGGTGGGGTGGGGGCGTCCCGCAAGGCATGCGTATGCGTGCCTCCACACACATGCATCATGTCACGGATGTATGGGAGAGGGACTATAAAAGGGAAGAAGCTAAAAGTACGTATGGAAAAGAAAAAAAAAAACCAAGACAGTACAATGAAAGATTGCAAAATTTAAAGGTTTCAAATTAACCTTTATTATCAGGGTATGCCAGGTATTTTGGTAAACAAAACTGTGACCCAGTAGCCCCCTGTTCTTGCTCACAAAGAACATTGGCCCACTGATGAAATTATTTCTGAGCAAAGTGCCAGGGTTACTGGGTCACGGTTTTGTTTGTCATGATACCTGGTGCACCTTGATAATAAAGTTTAATTTGAAACCTTTAAATTTTGCAGTCCTCCATTGTGCTATCTAAGGATTTTGATCTCGTAGCGGATGCACTGGCTACAAGGCAACTGTTCTGCTGTAGCGTGCTTCACGTGCTTTGTTCTCTGTCATTAGGGGGCTGGGTACCCCCTCACGGAAAAGCACTCTCGCTTTTGGTTGCCCAGCTGCATGTCCTGCTGTGTTTGGTTGCAGATGGAGCAGTTTGGACAAGTCTGGAGCCCATTTATTTTAGACATGTTGAGAAGATCAAGCAGTGGGGAGCTGAAACACTGACGGAGTTTTCTGCTACACTGTTGACCCTCTCCACAAAGTGCAGTACTGCCAACATGCAAACCCAGGACTGCTGTGTCCTCTGTATCCCCTCCCCTGCAGCAGTGCCAAGCTTCCTTGTGTGGATGTGCTAAAAGCTGCTACATGGCAGAACGCTGCACGCTAGAGGTGGAACAGCACCAGAACACTGGGGTGGTGTAAACACAACTAAAGATTTCTCTCCCACTAACCTTCACGGCTACTTTCAAGTCACCGGTGCTAGGGCCGAGGATATCTTGGGCTACGCCTTCAAACACTTCCCCAAAGGCTCCACTCCCCAGGAAATGCAAAAGGTGAGCTGCTCTCGGAAAGACAGGAAGAGACTGCAGCTCCACCTGTGAAGGCAGGTAGCTGTAATAAAATTTTTATTATTAGTAATGTAAATTCATCTGGGCAAGAGCATTTATAACCCTTGAATACAGTCGTGTCATACAGTCCTTCTTACCTGCAGACCAGCCACACCACTGTGCTTGTTCTGTGTCTAAAATGCATTGATGGATAACACGAGACTGGCTTATACAGTATCTGTACAGTACCCTGTCAGCCAGCCGGATTCCCAAAGCTATGCTACTGGGAAATGGAGTTAAAACTGACCCATTTCACACACCAAGCTGGAACCTCAAGATCGTGACTTGTTCTAACCTTTAGATCTGAAAAGAATAACTCCATGAAAAAAAGTTAAAGGTGCTAACTGAAATGCAAATGAGTAATTAGCATACTATTGAAGCAGCAGTTTGTTACTACGAAAATGTTGTGCCTATAATGTTTCATTCCATTTTAGATCACCCTTTTTCCACTGTCTTATAAGATGCCGTTTTCCACCGTTCTGAGTGTGCTGTAACATTTATTTTTTAGATTTAAACTAATTAATGGTAGGTGTCATTAAATATGACAAGCACTAGGTTTTCATCACCACTCTCTGCTATATCTGAACACCTGGTCACATTGATGTCTGCAGCAGTCTGCTCATGTCCAACCTCTTCCTCCTCATGCACCAGTGCCGAGGCACGTTTACAACCCCTCCAGCACGAATGCCGCCATGCTGGAGAGGGTCGTTAGTCCATGGGTGGGTGGGTGTTCAGCGACGTCAGCAGTAACACACTGAATGATGTGCAATCTGCTGATCACTCTGCAGAGTCCCCCATCTCTGATGACGCCCCCCCACCACACACACACACACACACACACACACACACACACACACACACATATGCATAGCAAAGCCGGGCCGATTTTCCCTGTATAAAGTGAGCAAAGGACTAGAGCAGGATTTGAAAACTACAGGTAATGTGTTCCAGCTCTGAAGGCATTCCTAGGTTATCGCTAACTGGAGGGTAACTGGATTTAACACCTCATATGGAACTAAGATCAAGCCTTCTTTTTAATCTTAACCATGTCACAAATGTAAGCAAGTGTCTCATGATTAATACACCAACAGTATCAGTTGTCAATTGATGCTGCTGGCCAGTCCTCCACATGTTGAGGTTCAGGTCATGCATGCTAGGAGAAAGGAGAATGCAGGGAGTATCCACTTTGCATTGGAGCGAGCGGTGCAGCCTGGTCCGCATGGCTGCTTACACTGCTCACTCTGGAGTGTGTCGCAGGCCTAAGGTGGCACAGGGATAAGTGAAGCAAACAGCTTACTGCAGTCATGTAAATGTCCACACTGCTGCATTTGCAGTGCAGAAACCTGGTCTCTCAGGCTGCCAGGGTGCAAATGTAGCAGAATAAACTGGCCTCAAACCAGCATACAGCAGGTAATCTGTTATCTGTTCTTCTGAGACATTGGTTGTGGTGGTGGCAATGGGGGATCAGGTCTAACAGCACGCAACAAACCTTAAGCTCTTACAGGGTGAACTTAAAATGAAATATGGCATGATATGAATGCATTTGGGAAAAAAACTGAACAGTCAGGGCTGGCATCGGCACCTGGGTGACCTGGGCAACTGCCCGGGACCCTGACACCAGAGAGAGGCCCACCGGGGCTCAAAATGACAGCTGCTATACTGCTTGGGCTCTGCTCTGCCTCCAACCACTGTGAACACTGATAGTTCAAATCAGTGCCGAGCCTGCCACGTGAAATCTGCAGGATTCCCCAGAAAAAAACAAAGGCTGCAAGCCCTGCTTGACTGGCAGGGCCCCGATCCATCTGTGACACTAGGGAGCGTTTCATTGGGCAGGCTGTGGATCATGTGCAGGCCAATGATTGGAGAGTGTGGCAGAGAGGCAGGCATGAGCATCTGGATGGCTTTAGCTGTGTTGTTTTGCAAAGGCAGTCAGACGGAGTGGTGGAATACACTGCAGCTGAGCAACAGGAGAGTGAATCAGTTGTGCATCGGGGAGGGGCTCTGAAACAGCACCAACAGCAATGGCAGACAGATGAAGCAGCTCCTCGTGTGATGATCCACACCAGTCAGGTAGGGAGGGGGAACCACTGATTAGAATAGTCAGAAATTGTTTGGCATGGTAGGGATACACACGCTGCTAGCACAGGGGACTAGAAAGTGTGGTTTCTTGAACATGGCCAGGTAGATACTGTTCTTTTTTTCTGATGGGGTCACTTGCAGGGTCGACGTCAACACCTGGGTGAGAAGAACTTGAAGCCAGATATTTGGTGTGTGCAACAGTGCATGGGGGCATCAATCTCTGCTGCCCAGGCACTACTACATCAGTGTCAGTGGTTGAGTGGTGGTGTGGCGCACTGCGGGGTGGAGATTTTCATTTCTGCTTGGCAGGTACTGTACTTTACTGTCAGGCTGCCGCTGACCAGCAGAGCATCTTTCGGAACTGTGAGCCATTACAACTGGACAGCGATCATCTACATCAGTTTATAAAAGGAGTGCAGAGTGAGGGATATAAACAACGGCTGTGGTAATGTGGAAATGGATGTTTCTTGCATGTAAGGCAAGTGTGGCAGGGAGCTCCTGCTACTCTTCAGGACCGACCATTCCTTAAATCTGTTGCAAAAGTTCTTCTATTTTCTTAGCCTAATCTATCCTTTACAATTTCTAGTCCATGAGGTTGGCCACCTACGGGCACCCCTTCCCTTTCTTGACTATGCTGTAGTGTCCTCTTTAATTTTCCTTTTCCCTTTCAGGTCTTCATACAGGGAGGTTATTGCTGTGACCTCCAAGCGTATGTAAAACAGGTTGTATTTATCGTTGTTGGATTTCAATCAATCAGTCAATCAAACTTTATTTAACCAGGCGTAAGCACCATTGAGCAAGATCAATTTTCAAGGTGATCCTGGACATTAATACAGATCACAGGCAACAAATGATTGACAAGGGAGAGACATAGTACAAATGGAGGAATATTCAGGCCTATACATATACCTATAAGTACATAGCTAACATAGGTATTAGAGTTGCGGGGTCATAAATAGTAGGCCCATGTGTACATGCTAATACAGAAAGGCAGTTACCAGGACAAAACTAGTAGACTCGAGTAGGCAGAGAATTAATACTTAGGTGGTCAACAAGATAAGGTGAATTGTTATCTTATTAGAAGGGTTATGTAGGAAAAAGAGGAGGATGTATATGAAGTGGGGGCGTGGAAGGAAGGGAAGGGGAAGAGGAGAGGACTAATAAGTGCTAGGTGCTCCCTGACAGGGATGATTAGTGTAATAGCACTATGACATAATATACCTTATGTTTATGAAACCTGTAAATGTTGAAATTACCATGGCACTAGTGTATTTTGATAATGGTGAAAAGTACTAGGTGACTATTATAGAAATTAAGTTAGTTGTGCTATTTAAAATGCATGTAAATTGCTGTAAACTGAACCAGCCGAAATTTCATGGTGATTTACGTATATCCTATGATGCTTTGCATTATGGAAGTATGCATATGTTGTATTTCTTTGAAACTTGATTTGTTGCTAATGCCCTTTGGGGTAACCCTTTATTCAGTGATTCTGCATTGAGGTTCTTTGTCTATAGCTTTTTTTTTTTCTTTTTGAGCCCCCACTACCCAAGCAAACGGGACCCACATAGGGATGAAGGGTTTTCACTAAAAATGTTTAGATTAGAGATCAGTGTCGGTAGGTGCTGGCTAAGTGCAGAAAAAGGTCATTCATAGTCTACTGCTGCAAACTGACATACTGAAGAAGGAATATGGCATTGCAGAATCTTATTTCTTGTATTTTGAATAAACATCACACAGAGATTGTGTGTCGAACCTAAAGTTTGGTGTCTGGTCCATCTGTTATCCCACAACCCCTCCACAGCAAGACTAAAACATGCTGTTCTAACGTCACCACACCTTAAGTAGGGGGCAGCTGAAGCAGAGTGATCCTGAAAGCATGGAGTTTTATTAAAATTACAAACTTTTTTTGTGTAGTTTGATTTATTTTTGCCTGTTTATTTTGTAACTGGTAGTGTTGCTCAGATGGATCTGTACAAATCCAGATCCACCAGTATCTGCCCTTTTGCGGCAGTATAGTGGATCTGCCAGATACTTCCACTATCTGCCTGTGGATCTAGCCGTCGGATCCCTGGTCGGATCCCACATTCTCTGACGACCGGATCCAGGGATCCAGTGCCAGATCCAGGGATCCAACACCAGATCCCTGGATCTAGCACCAGATCAATACCAGATCCAGGATCTGGCACCGGATCCCTGGATCCAGCACCGGATATCGTGGGATCTGACCCAGGATCTGACCTCCGTAGTCGGCTGGATCCCGGAACGGATCCAACTCAAATAGTGCTGCCATCCGCCGGATCACTGGCAGATCCATGGTGGCAGTATCCGAGCAACACTAGTAACTGAGCAGGTATATTGGGCAAAGAATTTGCCCATTTCTCCGGCATGATCCAAGCCATTAGGCATAAGGTAAAGCTAAGCAATTTGATTTCTAAGGCATCTAATCCCAGAGGCTCTGTGTGCCATTCATGATATAAAGCAGAAGAAAACATTCCAGGTAAATAGGAATAAAAATTGTATATAAACTGGATTTAAAACTAACCAGACCCATAACATAGAATCAACAGATGGGCTTTTAGCAGAGATTTTTAAGTATCCACCGAGTTCAACCCCTCAAATATTCAGAGGCAAAGCATTTCAGAGCACTGGAGCCACAACTCTGAATGCTCAACCTGTGAAGATTTAAGGTGCGAACGGGGAACACTGAAGAGGCCCACTTTGGAAAAATGGAGATGACAGATGGGAGTGTATATGATTAAGTATTCATTAAGGTATCCAGGGCCCCAAGATACGAACATATGAAAATACCAGCAGAAATTATAGGCCTCTTGGTCTATCTAGTCTGCTTGAGTGTGCAACTAACACCCTACTTTGCAGCTGCCCCTCCCTCCACCTTTCTAAATACCCCCCACCCCACCCACCATCCCCATCCCTTTGAAACTACCCACAGTCCTATAGGATACCACCTCCTCTGGCAAAGCATTTCAAACTGCCACTACTCTCTGTGTGAAAAAGTGCCTCCTCGTTTTCCTCTTATACCTACCTCCTTCCAATCTAAGTCTATGCCCTCTCGTGTCCCTCCCCTTCCAGAGCTTGAATATCTCTTCAGTACCAGACTTATTTATTCCCTTTAAGTACTTAAAGGTCTCAATCATATCCCCCCTTCCTGTCTCTCCTCCAGGGAATACATGTTCCATTCCCTTAATCCCTCCTCGTAGGGCATATCCTGTAATCCCTGAATCAACTTTGTCGCCCTTTGTTGTACCCCTTCCAACAATCTCACATCTTTCTTCAGATTAGGGTGCCAGAATTGCACACAGTGTTCCAAGTGCAGTCTGACTAGTGACTTGCAGAGTGGCAGAATTACATCCCTGCTTCTGGAGGATATGCCCCTCGCTATACAACAGAGCATCCTGTTGGCCTTTGCTGCCACCCTCCTGCACTGCTCTGAATTGTTCATATTCACCATTATCACCACCCTAGATCCTTTTCCTCTTCAGTGGTACATAACTGTCCACTCCCAGCTGGTAACCCTTTCTAGAATTCTTTGTACCAAAGTATAATAAAAAGGGAAAGGTCCCATTATGGTTAAATAAAACCATAAAAAAACTAATTAAAAGGAAACAAAGGTTATTTTCACAACTAAAAAAGAGTGAGAGTTCTAACAAAGACCAATTATTATTTAAATATAAAATATCTGTAAAACATTTGAAAAATACCATTTTGCAATCCAAAAGAAATTTAGAATTTCGCTTGGCTCACTGCAAAGACAGTTACAAATCCTTATATTCATACCTTAATAATAAAAAAACAATAATAGATATGTGGGACCTTACTATCAACAACAACATAAAACAACTGATAAAGAGATTGCTGATGCTTTCAATGAGCAATTTTGCTCGGTTTTTACAAAAAAAAGGACTCTAAACTGAAATTAGATTCAGTACTCACTTCCAAAGACTATGCTGTATCTCTCAGTGACACACTAGAAGCCATACAAACACTAAAAAGTAATTCTAGTTCAGGGCCTGATAACAATAACACCTAGATTTATGCTAGAGACATCTGAGGCTATAGCCAAACCTCTAACCCTTATTTTTAATATGTCCCTTCAAGAAGATTATATTCCTCAAGACTGTGTCAGTGCCACAGTCATACCAATATTCAAGAAGGATAATCATTCTAATCCTGAAAACTATTGTCCTATAAGCCTAACATTGGTTATAAGTAAACTAATGGAAAAAATTATTAAAACATTTCTAGAACAGGAAATAACTGCTATGAATAAAGCAGATAAAATGCAACATGGCTTTAGGTCTGGGTTTTCCTGTACTACAAACTTAATCTGTTTTTATAACTATATAAGCGAGTGACTTGACAGGGGTAAACCTATGGATGTTATCCTTCTTGATTATAGTAGGGCATTTGAGAAGGTGCCCCGTGGTAAACTCATAGATAAATTACAAAAACAGGGATTTTCTCAGTCATTGATTAGATGGGTCTCTTGCTGGTTGGCCAATAGACAACAACAAGTAAGGATAAATGGCACTCTTTCCAACATGGGCTGTTACCAGTGGGTTCCCTCAGGGCTCAGTTCTTGGACCTGCTCTATTTAATCTGAATATCAGTGATATGCTAGTTGCAGCTGATAACCTTCTAGTTAAATTTGCTGATGACACTAAACTAGGGGGTGTAGTATCTACGGCCTCAAGTAGGCTTATACTAAGCAATAATTTAAGATCTATTGAAGATTGGGCAGATAGTAATGGCATGGTGCTCAATTCCTATAAGTGTACTGTCCTACATTATGGAATAAATAATCCCAGACAGAGTTATACTCTTAATAACCTTCCCCTAAAAGCCTCAATAGCTGAAAGGGACCTGGGAGTTATCATTAATGACAAATTAACCTTCACAGATCACTGTACTAGGGTATCCAAAACTTCAAATGCACTACTGACTCGAATCAAACGAACATTTGTTTCCAAGACCCAGGAATGCATCATCCCCCTTTTTAGGACCCATGTCCGGCCTCATTCTGACTATGGATCTCCCTTCTGGAGCCCATATCTCAAACAGGATATAGATAGAGTGGAGAGAATCCAGAGGAGGGCAACTAAGTTAGTGCCTAGACTCTCCAACAGTAACTATAATACTAGGTTGAAGGAAACTGGACTACATAGAAACATAGACTTTGATGGCAGATAAGGACCACTTGGCCCACCCAGTCTGCCCATTTCCCTACCTACTGGATAAGCTGCAGATTCTAGTTAACCAACAGCCTACTTTCTACCACCCCCCACTACAATTGCCTTGTGTCTGTCCCATGCATGTTTGAATTCCCCCACTGTTTTAGCCCCAACAACCTCCCCAGGAGAGGCAGTTCCACGCATCCACCACTCTCTCTGTGAAAAAAATTCCTCACATTACCCCTGGAGCAGTCCCCCTCTATCTTTAAATTGTGTCCCTTGTTCTTACACATCTCTTTTATGAAAGATGCTACCCTCCTGACTTCTTTGTTGATTCCCTTGAGGTACTTGAACATTTCTATCATGTCCCCCAATCCCTCCTTTCATCAACGGTATACATACATATTAAGCTCTCTCAGTCTCTCTCTCTTCATATGGTTTCTGATGCAGACCCTGCACCATTTTAGTTGCCCTCCTCTGGACTGCTTCCATCCTGTCTATGTTCTTGCATAGATGAAGTCTCCAAAACTGCACACAGTACTCCAGATGGGGTCTCACCAACTGTCTGTACATAGGGATAACCACTTCCTTTTTTCTACTTGTGATGCCCCTTCCTATGCATCTCAGTATCCCCGTGGCTCTCCTTACTGACTTCTCACATTGCTTACCAACCTTTAGATCATCTGATATGACTACTCCAAGTCCCATTCCATTTTTGTTGTTGTTAGTACCTCCCGTGCTATTGTGTACTCTTCTCCTGGGTTTTTGTTTCCCAGGTGCATTACTTTGCACTTCTTTGCATTGAATCTAAGTTGCCATATGTCTGACCATTCCTCCAACCTTGCCAAGTCCCTTCTCATCCTTTCTACCCCCCCCTTGTGTATCAACTCTGTTACAGATCTTTGTATCATCTACAAAGAGGCATACCTTTCCCTCCAGACCTTACAAACTAGAAGCGTAAGAGGGAACTTATTATTATTATACAAAATCTCAAATTTCCAGGATTTAATGAGCCAATATCATCTAAATTATTCTAATAGAAGGAGTTCTCCAAGACTACAAAATAAACAGATTGACATGGCTAAATCAAAAACAAATAAAAGACAACATTTCTTTACTATAAGCCCTCCAAGACTATGGAATACATTACCATAGTACCTGGTGGATAGTACCTCTATCCAGTCCTTTAAAAAAGGTCTGGACCAATGGCTGGAGTCAAACAGTTATAGGGTTTGATTATCCCACCACAGTGGTGGAGGACAATCTCGATGGGCCGCGGCCTTCTTTTGTCCTTTACAACCAAGTAAACCAAGTAATAATACTTTGCACTTTTTCACATTAAACCCCAACTGCCTACCTCTGACCAGTCCACCAGCTTAGTCAGATCATACCTGCAACCACTGCCAACCTTCTAGATCATCCACCACCGACCCCAGTTTGGTGTCATCAGCAAACAGACTGATCTTATTCTTGACACCATGCTAGATGTCCGTAATGAAAATCCCAAACAACACTGACCCCAACACCAATCCCTGCAGTACCCCACTTGTCACAGCTCTTGGAGATGAGACTTCCCCCTCACTACTTTCTCTGCTGTCTATCTTGCAGCCAGCAGATACTGGTTCCTTTTTCTGATGGTGTCTCTTGCAGGGTTGGCATCAGCACCCGGGTGAGGAGAACTTGAAGCCAGACACTGGGTGTGTGCAACAGCAACAACAATAAGAATAGCAAGATCACGTACAGTTACTAAAGGATTCCAAAAGGCTATACAGACTCTAGAGATAATATGGCTGCAATAATCATACCATGAGTGAGAGCATACTACAGATCAGTTGGTTAACTTACATATCCACAGTGTGGAGAAAGGAACAGGGTCATTAAGGTCTGTATTAAATAGACAGAACTGCAATAACAGTTTATGCAGAAATCATAAATAGATTATTGAGATTTTCGCATAAAATAGGAGGAAGGTGTAAGGTGGAAAGGATTTTATTTTTATTTATTGAAATGTTTTACCAGGAAGGTACACTGAACAGCAAGTTGCACATCTCCTGGTGTGACCTAGGGGAGGGAGGGGAACAGGGAGTACACATGATAATACAGAACAAATAGGTGGAATAGTGCAGGAGCAAATACAATCAGTAACTATACAGTAGCAATACATGGGGTAACTATGCAGTAGTACTACATGGGATAACTATGCAGTAGTAATGCATGGGGTAACTATGCAGTAGCAGGTTAAAATTAAGATAGCCCTACAATATACAAGAAAGATTTGTGAAAAATACAAAATCAAAAACAGTTAAAGTGCCATAACTGGAAGAGTAACAAGGGGTAGTTGCAGATAGTGATCCAACAAGAGGAGGCAGTGTTATAACAGGAGTAGCAACTACTATAAGTGAGAGTAGTCCTAGCTAGAGGAGGAGGAGAGTGCGGAGGGGAGAGGGTTGTTAGGGATGGGGGAAACAGGTACAATTGGATGAAAGGAAGTTCTGGAGGGCAGATGAGATGGAGTGAAGGAAAGAGGAATGTTGGATTTGGGGAGGGAAGGAGTTCCAGATTTTGGGGAAATGGTGGGAGAAGGCGGATTGTCCTGCAGATGCATGAGTCAAAGGATCGGAGGGAGCGAGCAGGAGTGGGGGGGGGAGAGGAGAGAGAGAGAAGAGGACAAATAGGATGGAAGAGTGCCAAGCCAGTGTTTTTAAATAAGTTTAGCACAGTGGGAGAGATGGTGGTTAGTAAGAGAAGGGAAAGCTAGAGGATGATAGAGAACACATTGGTGAGTACTTGTGGGGGAGTCTAGAGCAAGGTGACAAAAGGAGTTGAAAAGGGGATCCAATCTGGATAGGATGGATTTGGGAGCAGCACCATAGCCTACATTGCAGTAGTCAAAGATAGGGAGAATCATCTTCTGGACAATCGAATGCTGGCCTGTAAGAGGGACGCTATTACAGTTTCTGTATAGGGTGCTTAGCTTGGGGCGCAGTTTTTTTGAAATGGCATCAATGTGCCCAGAGAAGTTTAGGTGAGGATCCAGCCATACACCAAGGTATCTGAAGGAGGAGGTGTCCTCAAGATTAGTCCCATGTAGGGTGTGGAAGGTGGGGAGAACAGGGAGCCCAGCAAGTCTCTGCCTACTGCCAAAGGTCATGGAAACTGTTTTCCTGGCTTTTAGAGAGAGATGATGGGAGGTGAACCAGTGCTGGAACTTAGTGAATCAAGCTGAAGTCTAGTTTCCACATTGTGGGGAGAGTGGCCGGAGGTGAACGGGACAGTATCATCAGCATACATGTGGATGGAGGTGGAGGAGCATACTGATGGTAAGCCATTTAGAAAAATGGAGAAGAGTAGTGGACCCAGCACAGAGCCCTGGGGACACCAGTGTGGATCTGGAGAAGGGGGAGCAGGACTCTGCAATTCTAACCGATTGCGTCCTCCCTGTAAGGTAGGCCTGGAACCAGTTAGTAGCCACTGGAGAGAGCCCAGCTGAAACAAGGGATTGGAGAAAGAGGGAATGAGATACCATGTTGAAAGCCTTGGCTAGGTCGACAAAGATAGCAGAGGTGATCAAGCCATGATCCATTCCAGTGAGGACTGAATCAGTGAGCCTGAGTAGGGAGGTTGTAGTGGAATGGTTCTTCGTGAATCCAGGTAGGAACAGGGTAAAGAAACTGGAGTCAGCTAGAAAGGAGAAGATTTGAGGGAGAACAAGGTGTTCCTGGAGCTTAGCAAGGGTAGGAAGCAAGGAAATAGGGCGGTAGTTAACAGGGGAAGTAGAGTCACCCCCTTTTGGGAGGTGGATAATGACAGCATGCTTCCAGGGTGAGGGGACAATAGCAGTAGAGAAGGAGAGGTTCAAGAGGACCGAAAGAGGGAAAGTGATAGCAGAGGTAGAAAAGCTTAGGATCGAGATCATCAGAAGAACTGCCTTTTGACAGGTTGAGAGCCAGCAGGGCAGAGACTATATCAACAGGCGACCTCTGAGAAGGTGAAGGGGTTATGGTCTGGGGTAAGGCTGGTAGTGCAGTTTGTTCTTTTGGAGGGGGAAGCCATAGGGACTCCAGTCAGAAGGGAGGCTAGCAAGGCAGACACGCATAAAGTGAAGTAGGAGTTGAATTCTCAGCTACTATAGAATAATCTGCAGTGAAGGCATTGTTTATTTTAAGGACAGGAGGGAGGGTGGGCGGGGAGAGGAGGGCATGGGCAACTTGCCAGAATTTGGAAGGGGAGTTGAGATTAGAGTGGAAGGTAGAAGAAAAGTATTCAGCCTTGGCTAGTCTGGTTGCTTTCGTACAGGCATTGCAGAGTTTGCGATAAGTAGTGAGGTCACTCAGTAGTTTGGTTGCCTTGTATTTTCTCCAGGTTTGGTCACACACTCTTAGGCAGGCTAGGAGCTCAATAGTGACCCAGGGAACGTGGTTGCCATGAACTTTGGTACACTTGTAGGGGGCATAGTGATTCCAGATGGAGAGGAATTTGGCTTTAAAATAGGCTAGGGCACTGTCCATGTGGGTAGCGGTGGCTAACGGGCTCCAGCCTGTGGTTGCTAGGTCGTGGAGGAGAGGGGCAATGTCAAGGAATTTATAAGAGCGCATTAATAATTTCTTATGTGCTGGACTAGGCCTATGGACCTTCCGAATCAGATATATCTCATAGTGTTCACTTAAGGCGTCTGGAAGGAAGCCCGACTTGATAACCCTATGTGGGTGAGAGGTGAGTGCCCAGTCTAATAATGTGTGATTTGGGTTTTTTGTGTTAGTATGGGTAGGTTCCTGAATGAGCTGGGTTAAGTTGTGTGAGGCAATGATGTTATGAGCTTTACTATTGGAGGGTGACAGCCAGTTTAGGTTAAAATCCCCAATGAGGAACAGTTCGCCTGATTGGGAGTGTGAGACAATGGCAGTAGTGAGGTCGGTAGCAACCGAAGAGGGAAGGTTGGGGCAACAGTAGATGCCTGCCACAAAGATTGGGACGGTAAAAGGCAGGGAAACATGGATGGTGATGGCCTCGTAGTTAGCTGGTAGTGTGGTTGAGAAGGTACTAGCATATTGTAGGGAGGCGGAGACATACAACATGACCCCCTCGCCGCTGCCTGATCTATCTTGCCTGACTAGTGAATAGCCAGGGATAGATATGGCATGATCAGGTATTTTATTGCTTAACCATGTCTCGGCTAGGATTAGGATGTCAGGGGTTAGAGAGACAGCCATGGCTTGCATGTGGTCCAACTTAGGTAGGAGGCTGCATATACTTAGGTGTAGTAATTTGAGGCCTCTAGGCAGGGTTAAGGAGTTTGTGGGGTTATGCCCAAGGTTAATATGGGTGGAACCAGAAGGAGAGGTAGCGGGAGGTCCTGGGTTAGGGTGGATATTACCCGAAGAGAGGAGTAAAAGTGCTATGATAAGGTAATGTAATATGGGGGTTTTGAGAAGTTTCCAAGGTTTATGTGGTTAAAGGCTGGAGAGTTCAAGAGATGGAGGAGTTGAGACATTTAGCAGGAGTTTGATAAAGGCAAGTGAAATTGGTGCAGAAAAAAGTGGGTCTGCAGGAGGCAGCTGAAAGTGAATCCAGTGGTGGATGAACAGAGTTGAGGTAATGGAGTGGGAAGTGGGACAGAGACTAAAAGAAGGAATGAATGCCAGATCAGGGCCATATGGGAGGTGGCAGGGAGAAGGGGGACAGTGAGGAAGGGAAGAAAAGATAGGAGAAGCAGAGGAGTTAGAGGGGACACTAGCTTGACAGGATGGGAGAACATAGCTAGGAAGAGTGGAAACAGGCTATGCAAATTTGAGGCTGTGATGGAATGCAATGGTAGGGAGGGAGAGAGAGAGAGAGAGAGAGAGAGAGAAGCAGACTATTTGGGGTAGAGCTGTGGTAGCAGCCTATTTGAAACAGATGGTGAACAGTATGCAGTGAGGGAGAGAGAGAGAAGCAGTTTTGTCGTAAATTATACTGAGTGGCTAAATTACACTGTGAGTGGCTATGCAGGCAGGAGGGTGGGATTCGGTCAAGCAGCAAGAGCATTTAAAGAGTGATGGAGGGGTGGATGGGCAGGAGAAAATTAAAGTTAGGCAACAGCCAGCACAAAACACACTGAGCAGCTCAGGAATGAAGGCTGGAAAGCTGAAAACAGAAGGTTCATGGAACAACCAATGGTGCGCAGCACCAAGGGTAGTCAGCCAATGGCAGCCAGACAAAATAAAAGAATTTCCAATAGTACGGGTGGGTTGCTGCACGGTGAATTACTGAGTGAAGAGGGTCCGCACTTCGATTTGCCTGTAGCAGGCTGATTTGGTATGGCAGGTGGCTCCCAGAGTCAGCTGCAGCTGCCGATGGAGCGGGAGCCTGATCGGGAGCAGAAATCTCGATTTGCTCATAGTGGGCTGATTCGGTGTGGTAGGCGGCTCCCAGAATAAGCCGCAGCTGCCGATGCAGAGGGAGCCCAATCAGGGTCAGAAATTGGGTGAAGAAGGTCCAAACCTCGATTTGCTCATAGTGGGCTGATTTGGTGTGGTGTGGTGTGCAGCTCCCAGAGTGAGCTGCAGCCACCTATGGAGTGGAAGCCCAATTAGGGGCAGAAATCTGAAAGAGGGAGCTTTCAGATAAAATTGGAGGAAGGTGCAAGGTGGAAAGGATACTGTGACTGTTCATTTAAAAGTCACTTTGACTATTAAGACAGTGGTATGAGGCACAGTGACATCACTGGTCTGATGTTGTTTAAGCATTAAAACCCCACTATAGCATTACCGGGTGTGTGAATGAACAGACACATCCACAGAGTTATCAGCAGGAATTTGTTATTCTCAGGTAGACCCACAGCTAATGCGCCAGTTACATATTACTTGTGCTTTCTTTTTTAAATTTTAAATATTTTATTTACTTTCGAGAAACTTTAATTTATATTGTACTATTTTGCAAGATTTCCAACATGGCTCCCTGTAAGAAGTGCATGGGTATGTCAGTGGCTCAGTAGACTGCCTGACTACCTCTAAGGTTAGATGACCACAAGGCTATGGTTTTTCATTCCCCTCCAGGAACTTAAAACTGGCATATACATGCAGAGCATCACTAGGGGGTACGGCATTGTCTGTGTAGTCTATAAATGACCCCCATTTTGGCCCCTTGCCCCTCTATCCTTCCCTCTATCCTTTCCTCACCTCCTCACCTTCCCCCTTTTGTCATTTTCCATCTTGTTTCTGGCTTACCCCTACACCTATCCTCTCCCCTTTCCTAGGTCCTTCAATGCACTTTATGTATGCGCCAATGGAAATGTCCTTGAAATGTATTTTGCCTTGTATTTTCCTTTGTCATGCATTGTATCCTGCCATATGTATCTTCCTGTATTTCTGTGCATCATGTATTTTCGTTATCCTTACTGTATCATTATGTTCTGTAATTTTACCTCCCGGGTCGTGCCTGAAAACAGTCACTTGCTGGCTAGTGCACTTACCCGGTTAACAAAAACTAAATAAATAAATAAATAATAACTGGGTTTCACTTTTTCCCATAGGGAACCCATTGTGTAATTTGCAGTTATAAAAGAGTGCTTATAATGGCAAACACGTGCCGGGTTTCCCTCGCTCTACGCATGTGCCAGCCGCAGTTCTTCCCTTCTGACCACTGGCCGCCTTGCTCACCTCTGGAGACTGAACCACCAGATGGACTCAGCAGTAAGTTATTTAAAAAAGGAAAAAAACAATCACTGCTGAAAAATATTTAAAAAAAAAAACAACTACCAGAAAAAAAGTTAACTTTCAGCATGCAACCGTGGACTGCGATAAAACCCAACTCGACCATGGCCTCCTCAAAACTGGTACATACCCGACACTGACGCTGTACAGCAGCACTAGGGGGTGCTGCATTGTCTGTGTAGTGCATAAGTAGTCAATAAAAACTGGGTTTCACTTTTTCCCATAGGGAACCCATTGCGTAATTTGCCGTTATAAAGGAGTGTTTATAATGTTTATAATGGCAAACACGAGCCAGGTTTGCCCGCTCCGTGTATGTGCCAGCTGCGGCTCATCCATTCCTACCACTGGCCACCTTTTTTGCCGCCGGAGACTGCATTGCCACACAGACTCAGTGGTAAGTTATTTAAAAAAAAATTGCTGCTGATGCTGAAAAACATTTTAAAAAAAACCTACCAGAAAAAAAGATAACTTTCAGCACGTGACCGTGGACCGCGCTAAAACTCAACCGGACCACAGCTACACAGGAACATCTTTTATTTTATGTAATTGCTATGGCAAAAAGCAAAAACCAACAATTATATAAAATAAATATGCGGTGCAGAACTCGAATTTGTACGAAACTGGCCTCAAATGCGTGATAAACCTTCAGCTTCACTAGGTTTATGTGGCATCCAACACCGCGGGTGTGTGTAAAATTCTTGTTACAAACACCACCCCATATATTATTCTATATGTAATTAAATATCCTGAGTGTGATCTGGTGGTGAAAGGTGACATCACAACATGCAAGGAAGGAGAGCTCAGTCTAACAGCTTGGTTAACTGGAGTTTCCCTTTAGCTGAATTTTAAGAGCCACTGCCTCTGAAACCAGGGATGCAATTATCAATTCCATGATTCGGCACTTTCTCTTTCAGACATGTAATTCAGTTGACAATAGATGTAACCTCATGAGGTTGGGGATGAGGATATCACGCAGTCCTTCGGATGAGACGTTAAATCAACGTCCCTTCTACCAGTCTCTGATGGCTTTCCAGGCGGATATTAAAAGATCCCATGGTACTTATCATAAGAGTAGAAGATTCCCTCTGTTGTCCTGGCCAAAAGCCCCCCTGGCAATAAAACAGGTCCAGGTAACCCACCCCAAGCTGCACCTGGAAATGCGCCATGTGCATCTGCTGGTCAAAAATTTAAAATAAATAAATTAAATAACTGAAAGTGCAGAGCCGGCCTGGTAGTGCAGCAGCAGCTCTATCATTTGCTACACTGGCAACCCGGGTTCATGAATGGGCTTGGGTCACTCAGGGATTCATCGGGGGGACTGAGCATCTTCCAGCTTCCCTCGGAGAAGGGGGGCTGCTTCCCGCAGCAGGACTGCCACCTAGAGGAGGCCAGGTGGCAGCACAACAGATGCCCATTGCAGGGGGGAGTGGTCACAGTGTACTGAAACAAGCGGTGCAGTGCTGCACCTTCACATGAAATGGAACCATGCAGCATCCGCCACATTGCAGAATCACAGATTTTACATTAAAATAAGTAAGTTACAATACTTCAAAAAAAAAATGTTTCTCATTATGAAAAGCCTAATCAGGAGTAAGGATTTTTGGTGGGGACCCTCAGTTTATGACAGCTTTCCTTTAAAAATGCATCATTTGAAAAAGTGGTGCTATTTGCTGAAATTGTGAATTTTTAAGAACTCACATTTTTAAAAATGCATAACTTGGGGGAAATGGCACCATTTGAATAAAAAAAAGAGAAGGTGAAACTGCTTCAGATTTTGGCACATTTTCGTGAAAATTGTACAAATGCAAAATCGGCAGTTCATGCAATTTCGCAAACGCAATAAAGATTTTGCCCAGCACTAACCAGAATCTGTGCAACATGTTGATTCAGCCATTTTAACAAACTGTATATACTGCCATATACTGCTGCATAGTCTTTCGTGGCATAGCCCTGGACTGCATGTACCTGGATGAGTACCAAACATTAGTTTGTATAACTGCAGCATTCATGCCTCGGATGTGAGCGAGTTCCAAGTCTGGACTGTAGTTGACATGGAAAGTTGCGATGTCCCCCTTCTGTTGGCTTTTCTTCCTCCTGTGTCCTGTCAAAGAATGGCATCTCAGTTAATTCACTTCTGCAGTTGTTTTTTGTGTGTTTTTTTGTGGCTGAAGTACTGTGAAAGGGTAAAACGCAATTCACATTTAACAACATATCTTTACGGACATTTTGGCAGGGCAGCCTGTTAGACCTGACTGTGGGTATGGTGGTCACAAGACCCTGTCCTAAACTTGGGCCATTGTTTTTTTGTTGACTCTTTTCTCTTCTGCCTGTCCAGGGCATCTCTCATGCAGGACTCACTTGGCTTCTGCCCCAAGCTGCCCACCTGAACCACTCCTTCGACAGCGAAACATTGGTGTCAGGATCCTCTCCTCCCAGCCCCAGAGGGAAGGCCGAGAATCCCCAGGGAGTGCAGGGTCAGATTCGTGGCCGCATTGGGCATGTGGAGCTTCAGCCCTGGGAGGACCACCATCACCTCACCCTGCTGCCAGGGTTTTCTTTCTTCTTCCTCTAGGAGTGCAGTGTGCAATGATGCCTACGCTTGGCTGCCCTGGTGGCATCTGCCACACTCTCGCTGCATCAGCGAGTGTACCTGTTAGTGCCCCTGATTTCCATTGGGGTCACTAGGACACCGAGCAACCCTGGATCCCTCCCCAGGGAGTGGTGAGCTGTCCTCTGGATGCTCCATCCTCTCCCTCCCCTGCCGACCCTCGGCTACCCGAATCCGTCACCAAACCCGGGTCACCAGAGTGTCACGAGGTATGGCGTCCAGCAACTTAACACTCAGTGCCACTGGGCCAGCAAATGCTTGGGCCATTTTGTGGAGCCTTGGGATAGAAGTACTCCACCATTTACCCACTCCCAACCACAGCAAAAATTCTTTAAGAACTGAAAGGACAAGATGTCTGTTCATTCCTTCCAGGCATTCTACTACAGTTCTGCATTGCTGTCCCAAATGATCTAGCACAGGGGTCTATGTTGTCTGCAGTATATACTGGATTCAAAGCTTCCTGCGGGGGGAGAATAGGACAACAGTATCACGGAGATGGCGTGCATGCCATGTTCATCTCACTAAGGCAGCAACATCTACACCACAGGAAGTGGCCGAAAAGACTAAACTCTCGTGATGCTCCAGTCAAGGCAAACATGGCCAGTGTAGACAGGACTATCCGAGACTGTGACTAAGGCCACAGTGCGATTAGAAACTCAAGCCATTGCCTGGACCCTAGGCTGCATAGTACCAGCGGTATCTCTGTAGGGTCACAAGGCTGTGCGTTCCCTCCCCTCAAACAACAAACTACCTATCAAGGCTGTAGATACGCTGGCCACTACCCTTCACCTCCTCCAGGTTAAACAAGACACCACTGGTGAGAACCTGGCCTCTCAACCATCATTAAACCCATACTTTGAGGGTGCAAGATACTGCCAAATTGTGTCTTGTTTAACTTGGCCAATTAACTTGCTCTTTAGTAATATGAATTTACAACAGCCTTGAACTAAAGGGAACTGACAGGATAGCTCATTGAGGTATATACGTCTTCTGTTAGTCCAAAGGCAGTGTTCATTCTTGATGCACGAGTCCCCTCAAGTCTCCAAATGTCATTAGTTGATGGGGGGGGGGCAATATCGAGTAAAGACATTTTGGGGACTTTGGGGTGGTCGACTAGGACAATATCGATTAATGATATTATGGGGACTTAGGAGGCTGGTTGAGATAATATTGGCGAATGACATTTTGTGGGCTTTGGGTGCTGGCTGGGACAATACTGATTTATGACATTTAGGGGGAAATGGGAGGTAGGCTGGACCAATAACTAATGACATTTTGGAGATGTGGGGGGCAGCTTGTGACAGGTGTGTTGTTATAGACATGGTCATCTCTTGGCTGAGTGTCAGCAGTTGGCAATTCAAAACCAAAAAACACTGTGTGGGAGAATTGGGGAGGGGTTGGAGCTACAAAATAGGTGTGGTGGGGTGGAGCTGATCAAGAAACCAGCCCTGGCCACCTAAGGTGAGATACAGGTTGAAAAAAAATTATCTTTTATTTAGAGCCTCTGAATAAGTTCCCCAAATACCCAAGAACAGTAAAACAAAAATACTTGGTACTTAAAATGCAATTACAGATCATTCTATTATCTGTCTTATTCAGGAATTATTATTCAGGAAATGCATGCATGCACATCTCTGCAATGCTGCTATGGCAGGCCAATGGGTAACATTAAGTCATGTTAGTTTCACTTCATTTTAATTACCAGCAGGACCGAGCCCATCATCATCAGACTGGTTGAGCAGCAAACTACTGAAAGAGAGACTGCAGAGAGGAAACAAAGGAGAGTTTCAGATATGTGCTGTACTGTGACAACATTTTATTGTGTTTTATTTTTTGTTTAGTTCGAGTGCGACTCAAGAGGGGTAGTGATGAGTCTCCTTCAGTGCATCATGTATGCCACAGAGCAAAATATCAATAAACCAGCATGTGTATATATATAAACAGAGACGCTGCATTTTCACATGCAATTACATAAATACTCGCAGGGGGGTTACTGGTGTAACTAGAATGGTAAACAGATTTCTTCCATCCTGCTAAAAGATTTGATACTCAGCAATTTTCAGCACTGCATTTTTATCTGATAATTGTACTTACCATAAACTGCCGCGGAGACACAGAGGACAGACAGAAGTACAACAGCGCAGGCTGGCCCCAGCACAAGAGCCACCATTTTATCTTGGGACTCTAAAAACACCACAAAGAAATTTAGTCAGCAATCCATGTTATAGTGAAACATTGTACACATATCCTTTAATACCACAGCCCATGTTACAGCACAACATTGTACCCATACCCTAATCCTTGGCTGCATCACCATTTGGGTTTCCTCCTCTTCCTGCCTACTGACTGCACTCCCTCACAACCGCTGCTCTTCTATCTGTACAGGGTTAAGCTTAAGCACGTTTTCTGGTCTCTCACCTATGTCGGTTAGTAACTGTGTGCCGTGGAGTGTCGTTTTCCCTTGCATTTGAAACGAACACCTCATTTTGTGCGTGACTGCACTTTAATTGTCTATATAATGTTATTTTTGTACCTACTCAATTTTGTACCAATGTAATTACCGAATGTTGATCTATAGACTTGCTTTATGTATTGCACTGTGCTTCTCCAGTTCCCTTCCCCTGGCCACATCTTGAAACGAGCCTCAGCTCAGTGTGCCTCTCCCCGTTACCAATTTTCAAATAATTAAAGCATGCAGCTAATGTTACAATGAAACATTGTACGTATATCTTTTAATCATGCACCACATGTTACAATGAATTCTTGTACCTATACCCTTTAATCCCATAGCTCATGTTACAGAGAAATGTTGTACTTCTACCCTTTAATCCCACAGCCCATGTTACAGTGAAACATTGTACCCATACCCTAATCCTTGGCTGCATCACCATTTGGGTCTCCTCTTCCTGCCTACTGACTGCACTCCCTCACAACCGCTGCTCTTCTATCTGTACAGGGTTAAGTTTAAGCACGTTTTCTGGTCTCTCACCTATGTAGGTTAGTAACTGTGTGCCGTGGAGTGTCATTTTCCCTTGCATTTGAAACGAACACCTCATTTTGTGCGTGGCTGCACTTTAATTGTCTATATAATGTTATTTTTGTACCTACTCAATTTTGTACCAATGTAATTACCGAATGTTGATCTATAGACTTGCTTTATGTATTGCACTGTGCTTCTCCAGTTCCCCTCCCCTGGCCACATCTTGAAACGAGCCTCAGCTCAGTGTGCCTCTCCCCGTTACCAATTTTCAAATAAATAAATCATGCAGCCAATGTTACAATTAAACATTGTACTATATCTTTTAATCACGCACCACATGTTACAGTGAATTGTTGTACCTATACCCTTTAACACCATAGCTCATGTTACAGTGAAATTGTTGTACTTATACCCTTTAATCCCATAGCCCATGTTACAAGAAAATTGTACTTCACTCTTTATACCATCAGTCCATGTTACACAGTGAAACATTGTACCCATACCCTTAATCCCACAGCCCATGTTACAGCAAAACATTGTACCCATACCTTTAATCCCACAGCCCATGTTACAGACAAACATTGTACTCATTCTTTATAATCCCACAGCCCATGTTACAGTAAAACATTGTACCCATACTCTATAATCCCACAGCCCATGTTACAGTAAAACATTGTACCCATACCTTTAATCCAACAGCCCATGTTACAGTGAAACATTGTACCCATACCCTTTAATCCCACAGCCCATGTTACAGTGAAACATTGTACCCATACCCTTTAATACCATAGCCCATGTTACATCAAAACATTGTACCAATACCCTATAATCCCACAGCCCATGTTACAGCAAAACATTGTACCCATACCTTTAATCCCACAGCCCATGTTACAGTAAAACATTGTACCCATACTCTTTAATCCAACAGGCCAAGTTACAGTGAAACATTGTACCCATACCCTTTAATCCAACAGCCCAAGTTACAGTGAAACATTGTACCCATACCCTTTAATCCCACAGCCCAAGTTACAGTAAAACATTGTACCCATACTCTTTAATCCAACAGCCCATGTTTCAGTAAAACATTGTACCCGTACCCTTTAATCCCACAGTCAATGATACAGTGAAACATTGTACCCATACCCTTTAATCCACAGCCCATGTTACAGTGAAACATTGTACCATACCTTTAATCCCACAGCCCATGTTACAGTGAAACATTGTACCCATACCCTCTAATCCCACAGCCATGTTACAGTAAAACATTGTACCCATACCCTTAATCCAACAGCCCATGTTACAGTAAAACATTGTACCCATACCCTATAATCCCACAGTCCATGTTACAGAGAAACATTGTACCCATACCTTTAAACCCACAGCCATGTTACAGTAAACATTGCACCATACCTTCTAATCCCACAGCCCAGTTACAGAGAAACATTGTACTCATACCTTATAATCCCACAGCCATGTTACAGTAAAATATTGTACCCATACCCTTTAATCCAACAGCCCATGTTACAGTGAAACATTGTACCCATACCCTCTAATCCCACAGCCTGTTACAGTGAACTATTGTACCCATACCCTTTAATCCCACAGCCCAAGTTACAGTAAAACATTGTACCATTACCCTTTAATCCAACAGCCCAAATTACAGTGAAACATTGTACCCATACTCTTTAATCCAACAGCCAGTGTGTCAGTGAAACATTGTACCCATACCCTTTAATCCCACAGTCAATGATACGGTGAAACGTTGTACCCATACCCTTTAATCCCACAGTCAATGATACAGTGAAATGCTGTACCCATACCATTTAATCCCACAGCCCATTTTACAGCAAAACACTGTACTCATATCCTTTAATCATGCAGCCCATGTTCCAGTGAAACATTATACCTATATCCTTTAATCCCACGACACACATTACAGCTAAACATTGTACTCATACCCTTTAATCCCAAAGCCCATGTTACACCAAATATTTTCTCCATACTCTTTAATCCAGCAGCCAGTTTTACAGTGATAAACTGTACTCACACTTTTTTAAAAATATGGCTGCAGCCCAAGTTTTTATAACTATTTTCAGCTGTATTAAAAACCCCATAATTTAACATCACTTTGTGAGAAGGTGAACTAGCATGGAAGAAACAGCTCCCAGACACTATGGGGCACTGGGGACATCAGGGCAGGCTCCAGTCTGCAAAACTAGCTCAAATGTGGTGAACATAAAATGAAATGTGGCACCCTGTGAATGGATGAATGTAAAAATGAAAATTAAACACAGGGACTGAAAAGAAGGAACTGTAGGGATCAACACTGGGAGATGAAAAGAAGACACCGCAGGGATCAACACTGGGAGATGAAAAGGAAGAATTGTAGGGATCAACACTGGGAGATGAAAAGGAGGAACCACAGGGATCAACAGTGGGAGTTGAAAAGGAGGAACTGCAGGGATCAACACTGGGAGATGAAAAGAAGACACCGCAGGGATCAACAGTGGGAGTTGAAAAGGAGGAAGTACTTGGATCAACATTGGGATTGACAAGGAGGAACCACGTGGCTAAACATTGATCACTGAAAAGAAGGAAGCACTCTCCTACAGAGCATCTTTCTCCTACAGCACCCTGCATTGACAATTACTACCCTCAAGAAGTACAGGGATAGCAGTGAAAGTGCTCTGCTCTTGACACGAATATCTAGTTGGGGGAGGGGGGCTCCTGGTCTCTATTAAATGAATACCAGTTATAAGGTACAGCAACTTCAATGTTTGATCCTTGTTGTAATCTTTTCTGCTCTCATTGGTTGTAGAGTGGAATTTTGCTCTGCACTTCTATTTTGGTAGTTAGTAAAGTTTAACAAGTTTATGTAGGTAGCTTAACCTAAACAAGTCCTATACCTCTGTAACTTTTTATTTTGTTGGAAATGGACTCACAAGTCACAAATCATGACTTTTACAGTGCAAGACACTATGAAAACTCTGTTCAGACCTCATTATGACTTTTTTGTCCATGATTCTGCTGAAACAGGATCATCTTTGTTTCTATCTTGGGACAATTTTGTGAACTTAAGACACCCACACAAACTAGGTAACAACAGATGAGGAGTGTAATAATCCTATCAAAACATGATTTCTGTACTCTGAACTGAGCTGGATGTGTATAAGTTCATCATTAAATGAAGTTTTAAAAAAAAGCAAATGAGGAATCACAGGGTCAACATCAGGAGTTGAAAAGGAGGAACACGCATGGATCAACACAGTGGGTTTAAAAGAAAGAACTGAAAAGATCAACACTGAGTATTGAAAACAAGGAAACACAGGAATCAACACCAAGGGTTGAAAAGGAGGAACCATGAGGATCAATACCAGGGGTTGAAGAGGGGGAACTAAAGAGATCAACACTGGGGGCTAAAAAGGAGGCACCACAGGGATCAACATCAGGGTTGCAAAGAAGGGACAGCAGGGATCAACATCACAGGTTAAAAAGGTGGAACCACAAAGGTCAACACTGATGACTGAAAACAAGGAAACACAGTGATCAACACTAAGGGTTGAAAAGGAGGAACTGTAGGGATCAACATCAGGGGTTGAAAAGAGGAACTGGAGAGATCAACACTGGGAGCCGAAAGGGAGGAACCACAGGGATCAACAGCGGGGTTGCAAAGAAGGGACAGCAGGGATCAGCATCACAGGTTGAAAAGGTGGAACCACAGATACTAACATCGTGGGTGAAAAGGAGGGACTGCAGGGTTCAACATTGGTGGTTCAGAAGGATGAACCACAGGGACCAACACTGGGGGTTACAAAAAGGAGGAACTGCAGGGATCAACATTGGTAGTTGAAAAGGAGCAACTACAGGGGGCGATGTTGGGGATTAAGAAGGTGCAACTGCAGAGATCAACACTGTTGGTTAAAAAGGAGAAACCACAGGGATCAACACTGGGGCTAAAAGGATGAACCATACTGATCAACATTGGTGGTCAAACAGGAGGAACCATAAGGATTAACACTGAGGGCTGAAAGGAAGGAACCATAGGGATTAACATCAGGCACTGAAAAAGAGGAACCACAGGGATAAACACTGGGTCTGAACAGAAGGAAACACAGGGATCAACACTGGAGATTGAAAAAGAGGAACTGCAGGGATAAGCATTAGGGTTGAATAGGAGTAATTGTGGGGCTTAATATTTGGAATTGAAAAACAGGAACCACAGAGATCAACATTGGGGGTGAAAAGGAGAAACAGCAGGGATCGGCATTTCAGATTGAAAAGAAGGAACTGCAGGAATCAACATCAGGGAAGCTGAAAAGAAGAAAGCACGTGGATCAATGCTGGGGGGTCAAAAGAAGGAATTGCAGGGATTAGTATTGAGGGTTGAACAGGAGGAACCACAGGGATCAACACTAGGGTTAAAAAGGAGGAATAACAGGCATCAATATCAGGGGTTGAAAAGGAGGAACCACAGGGATTAGCATTGTGGTCACAAAGGGAGATATCCAGGGATCTATATTGGCACCTGAATGGGTGGAACCATAGGGATCAATATTGGGGGTTGGTTAGAAGGATCCATGGGAATCAACATTAGGCATTGAAAAGGAGGAACCACAGGGATTAACACAAAAGGTGAAAAGGGGAAACAGCAGGGATCAACACTGGGGTTGAAAAGGAGGAACTACAGGGATCAATATTCAGGGTTGAACATGAGGAACCACACAAATCAATACTGGGGGTTGAAAGGAGGAACTGCAGGATCAATATTCAGGGTTGAACAGGAGGAACCACAGAAATCAATGCTGGGGTTGGAAAGGAGGAACTGCAGGGGTCAACACTGACAGTTGAAAAGGAGGAACTGCAGGCATCAACATTGGGGTTGGAAGAAGGAACTGCAGGGATCAACATCAGGGGTTGAAAAGGAGGAACTACAGGGATCAATGTTGAGATTTGAGACACAGGAATCACTGGGATCAACACTGGTGGTTAAAAGGAGGATCTGCAGGGATCAACACTGGGTGTTGAAAAGAGGAACTGCAGGGATCAACACTGGAGGTTGGAAGGAGGAACCACAGGGTTCAACATCAGGGGCTGAAAAGGAGGAATCAAAGAGATCAAAACTGGGAGTTGAGAAACAGGAATCACTGGGATCAATACTTAGGATTGAAAAGGAGGATCTGCAGGATCAACACTGGAGACTGAAAAAGAACAACCACAGGGATCAACACTGGGGATTGAAAAGGAGAAATCACTGGGATCAACATTGGTGGTTGAAAAACAGGAACCACAGGGATCAACATTAGGTTACGAGAAAAAGGAACCACAGGGATCAGCACTGGGGGTGAAAAGGAGGAATGGCAAGGATCAACACTGAGGGTTGATGATAAGGAACCACAGGGATCAACACTGGATGTTGAAAAAGAGGATCCACAGGAATCATCATTGGGGGTTTAAAAGGCGGAATCACAGGGATCAGCAATGAGGATGAAAAGGAGGAACATCAAGGATCAAAACCGAGGGTTGAAGAGGAGGAAACACCAGGATCAAACTAAGGGTTGAAAAAGAGGAACTGCAGGGATCAACATTGGGGGATGAAAAAGAGAAACAAAAGGGTCAACATTGGGGTTGAAAAGAAGGAACTGCTGGGATTCACACTGGCTGGTAAAGCAGCAGGTACCAACACGGGTGTTTAAAGGAAGAACCACAAGGATCTGAATTGGAGGTTGAAAATGAGGAACTGCAGAGATTATCATTTGGTGCTGAAAATGAAGAACAACAGTGCTTAACATTTGGGTTGAAAAGGAGGAACCACAGGTATCAGCACAAGGGATGAAAAGCAGGAAACGCAGGGCTCGGCACTTGGGATAAAAAGGAGGAACAGCAGGGATCAACGCTGAGGGCTGAAGAGGAGGAACTTCAGGTACCAATATTGGAGGTTTAAAAACAGGAACCACAGGAATCAACAGTGGGGGCTGAAAAGGAGGAACAGCAGGGATCAACACTAAGTGTTCAACAGGATGACTGCAGATATCAATATTTAGGCTTGAAAATCAGGGACCGCGAGGATCAACACTGGGGTTTAAAGGAGGATCTACAGGGATCAATACTGGGGTTGAACAGGAGGAACTGCAGGGATTAATATTGGGGTTTGAAAAAGAAATCAAAAGACATAAACATTGGGGACAAAAAGAGGAACTGCAGGGATCAGCATTGGGGTCTGAAAGGAGAAACCACAGGGATCAGCACTGGGGTTGAAAAAGGAGGATCCTCAGGGATCAACACAGGGGTGAACAGCAGGAACCACAGAGATCAATACTAGGGTTCAAAAGAGGAACCACAGGGTCAACTTTGGGGTTTAAAATGAGGAGTCAAAGTAATCAACATTGGGGGATGAAAAGAAGGAACCACATCAACTTTGAGGGTTGAAAAGGAACAATTGCTGCTGAAAAGGAGAAACCACAGGGATCAACACTGGAGGTTGAAAAGGAGGAATTGCAAGGATCTCCTTTTGGGGTTTGAAAAGAAAGAGCTGCAGGGATCAACATTTGGGGTTGAAACGAAGGAACTGCAGGGACTTTATTTTTTTTTTGGGAGGAGAGATGAAAAACAGGAACTTCAGGGTGCTGCCAATGAGTATATGAAAACATTTTAACATGAACTCTGCTTTAACATAAATAATGAACTGGTGTGCAGCATAGTATAATGACATTTATAAAATAGCAAGAAAATCTAGAAATTTCATTGGCCAGAGACATCACCTGACCATGCACTAACTCTCTATAAACACTCAGCCAGGTGACAAATCTCATTTCCTTCCCCAAAAAATTACTTAGACTCATTTAATAAGTGTAATAAGCCCCTCGGGCTGTACATCATATGATTTTAATGCACTTCCGGTGATCTAAGGAAACTCAGCCTCCGATCTTGTGCCTTAATTCACCCCTGCCAGAATGCATTAAAATCCTATAATTACACCGTATCATGACTATTACTTATCTAATTCTACTATTTAGACACATGCTCTCCCACTCATTCAGATGACATCCAGATAAGATGAAATGAGGAGGGCTGTGCTAGTAGTCATCAAAGTGTTCAGTGCTGGTGCATCCTTTGGATGGAAAGGGTATGAAAGGTCCTAAGAGAGTTTGGGAAGGGGGCTATTTTAACTTTTACTGTGGGTGGGAGGAGGAGGAGATGAATGATGAGAAGGTTGGGAAGGAGATTTTTGTAAACTGTTTCACATGTTTTTGGGCTGGGGAGAGGATAGCTGGAGAGGTAGTCCATGGTGAGCAGAAGGAGCTGAATTATATGACTGCCCATGTAGGCCGAGGAGGTGGACATGGACATGACTCTCTTTTTTGTTTTATTGAAGTGTGCTGGCAGGAGGGAGATCTGTACCTTTCCACCTAAATTATTTATTTTATTTATTTTTATTTAAACATTTGATAACTGGGAAAAGCACACTGAGCTGGGGCTCATTTCCAGGTGCAACCTGAAATTAACAAATCAGGCGTGAATTTGGAATTCATATTCAGCACTGAATCTGCTGACACTTGGTAGATTCAGTAAGTGGATCACTTGCAGCACTCACAGTGAGAAGAGAAAAACAGACTGCCTCATGGCAGTAGGAAAATAGATTATTTGCTGCAGTGCATGAGGAAATGGACCCATTTGATGCATTGCTTTCCATCATCGTTGGGAACACTTTCAGAGCTCTTTTTTATTATTTTTAGGGGACACAGGCAGATTGAGAAAGCATGCTTTTTTAAAATTTTTTACCCTTTTAACTCTTAGACTTGACAGAATTAGAACATAGAGGAATTCTAAACAGATATATCTGTCTGTGGCACAGCAAGGGTTAAGTGAGCTTTTTTGGGCACAAAATATGACAAGACTTACGATTTATAAAGTTGTTTTGTGGACTTAGATACTTTAAAATAAGCTTGTGGCAGTCTGCCCTTGCCAGGAGCTGGAAACAATTTTATGGTTTTTTTGAAGTTCCACAAGGTGTCTCTAACATACTGGTATTACATTGTAAAAAACAGTTCCTAAAAACAGTGATGCACAAGAGCCCTATAGTAAAAAAATGGTTCTTGTACTGAGGAAACTGTGTCAAAGGTCAAATCGTAAGTCTAGAAACAGGAACCAATCAAGGTGAAAGGGCACAGACAGAAATGGAAAGTGAAAGCAATCCATACTCTATAATCTGGATAATTAAAAAATACTAAACAATTGCTAATTACAATAAAAAGTGGTTTAGTAGCCAAGAATAGGCAACAGTAAAAAAAAAGTAAGGAACTAGAATATTCTCTTGTTCCTGAGAATCAATCAGATAAGCAGAATAATTAAAAAAGCTAACTAAGATACACTTTTAAAATAAACTACAAAATAAAAAAGCCGACTGGAGAACCAGCCGTTAATGATGTTCAGCATAGGGAAACTGTTCTCTTGAGGTGGAAAAAAGTTCTGAGCAAATGGGCAGAATGGAGCGCAGATGCAGAGTTTGAACTTACATTCCATTTTCTAACATCTGCATAGGTTCTATCTCCAGGGCATCACTCTCGGCTGAGATGACTGCATAAAGGGTAAACATTTAGGTGAGTAATTCCCAGGGTTAGAACAGTAAAATTGTAGTTACAATAGTATTATGAGGAAACCCTGTGCTGCATAATTAACCTGGGGTACAAGGCATAAAATAAGCAGGTTCGCATCGCAATTTACAAATCAAAAACTGGCAATTGCATAGCGATTTCAGTTTTGATTTGTGGTAGGTGCTAATCAAATTTCTCCGGCACTGCAGAGCATGGAATGCTCAAATTGCACTATTTTTCACTATTTTTAGCCTTCTCCCCCACTTTCTGGACCCCCCACTGCTAATCAACTTCGTGACCAGTTGCTAATCATTTTTCATTTTGATTAGCAAAGGCTGCCAATCAAGTCTCTGACACTAATTTATGTCTTGGGGTAAGGTGTAACAGCATATATTACAATATTTTCCAGAATTTTTCAGCTTCCCTGATGTCAATGGGTGTCTTCAAGCATTAGAGTGAAAGTAACACATGGCCAGCTCCATGGCGCTGAGCACTGGGCACAGCTGTGGCATGCTGCCAACTTGGATTCACACCTAAAGCCCAGGACATCAGAAGTGGGGGCTGGTAGGGAATGGGATACAACATTCACAAACATGCTCTCCTCCTGGGGAATAATGATGTGCTCTGCTTGGAGAGCAGCTTCTGCTGGTGGTGCCATTGCTGGGATGGGTGACCGTCCCTTTCCTCGTGATGCTGTTGCAAGTGTGTGCTCTTGTGGGAGGAGAGTGGTGGCAGGGATGGAAAGATAGAAATGCTACACAGCCTGGCATGATGGACACTGGCTTTCATGGTGGCACATTCCAATGATCCCCAGGTGAGCTCTGGACGTGTCACCCAAGCCCCTGCTGCAGAACAAGGCACTATCCTCCTCCTGGTAAGAGGAAGGTACACCCCTCACCCGAGATGGGATACTGCAAAACTCAGCAGTTCAATTCACTGGGAATCTGAAGACAGAACCAGCAGTATTGAAGGATGAGTCAGGTATATAGATGGAGTGCATGGTTTCCCAATGCAGTGGTATGTCAGAGGGTGAAGAGTAGAAGCAAGCCCAAAATTGAAAGTGATACGAAGAAATGCAGCAGTGATGCCATTTTTGAAAGGAACCATGGAGAAGGTAAGTTAGAAGCTGTTCTTTCAAGTTTTGCAAATATCCTACCAAAAACGTTCAGCATGTAGTCCTTGCTAATGTCACTATATTCGCCCATGCCAATGCTGTTGTTCGCCAAAACTCGGAAACGGTAGGAGCCATACAACTGCATGCTTCGGTAGGTGCAGACACTGGTATTACACTGGCCATGGTAGATAGTCGTCCATTCTGTTGAACTGTTGGACTCCGGTGATTCTGCACTAGCATTCAGGGAGCTCCTTCAGAAAGAAAGTGCAGTTAGCGGTTATGGAACAGTGGGTGTCAACATCATTTAAATTAAAGCAGCTCTTGTTCCAGAACAAATCCTTAACTGTATGCCTAAGGATGGGGCTTGAGTTATATGGCGGCAGTGGACATTTAGAACCCAAAGTGAGCATACTGGAAAGGACGTTTGCAGGAGGCTTTCAACTGATCTTAACTATACCCGAATATGGGTCTCTTGATTACTGCCATTCAAAATACAACATCTCGGGTTTAAATGGACAATCTTTGTAGCAGTCTAGCTAGATTCATTTAACCTGCTCTTACCAGACTCATCATTTGATGTTTGAAAACCTGTATTTGTTATTGTTAGAAGATACACAAGAAAGGAACGCTGGTCCTAGCTATTTCAGGGCCCTGTGCGAACCTCCTTGCTGGGGCCCCATATCAAAGTTAAAACCCACAAAGAACATTCTCATCCTGTCATGGCCTCCTGTAGCTTCATTTTAGCTAGTTTTGTGCCATTTTGCACTTACTTAAATGAGTAGATATAGGACCAGGAAGAAGGAGGCCAGCTGGACAGCTGAGTTTTTGTCAGGGGGGGGGTCTCTCCGCTCTTGGGGCTCTGTGCGAATACAGAGTTCACAACCCCCCAAAGCTGGCTCTGCAAGAAAGAAAAAACCTGGATCACACAGATTTACAAAATTCTGAGATTAGATGCACCTCAAAATGTAAGGGTTACACTGTCATATTCTACTTAACAGAACTGTTCATTAAGAGAGGTTTGTCTAAGGGGATTATAGATTTTAATTGTGAAAACTAGGAACATGCTGATGATTCTAAGGTTTTCTATGGCTAGAACTTGGAGTACGTTAAAGTCCAGATGTTGGATCTGTGTCTTTGCGAAATCTTTTGAAACAGAAACTGGATAAGAGTTTTGCCCATCACTGTGATTGTGCAAAATGAACAGATTTTTATTCTTGAAACTATTTAGAATGACCCGTCTTAACCGAGGAATATGTCCGTTTTTTTAATAGTTGCATATTTGTTCTATACGTGTACCTGCTCAATTTGGTTCCATGTCATAATGTCGATCGCAAAAAAGCGATCACCATTACAGCGAGTGTGCATCGCCTAAAAGCACAATGGCGATCTACACTTCTGGGCGACACCACTTCCATCAACTGAAATTAGGATGCACGTGATTTAATATAACCAACTCCAGGAGGGTGCACATCAGGGAGGGGGAGAAGGACAGAAAAAAAAATCATAGCACAAGCAACAAAATACTTCCAAGTCCCAAACCCAGCACCTGCTGCACTGAAGCTAGCCGCACTCACCACCATAACACATGGCTAGCTCAGCAGCAGTGGGCCACACTAGCCAACAAAAACCCTCCTCCCTATACCTGCCATTCCAGTTGCCTTCGTAACCCTCCCTCGCTCATTCCTACCTTCGTATTCTGTCGCTACCCTTACAGAGTAGCGAGGTAAATTAGTCACTCTTTTGACAGTTGCACATGTACATTCGCTATCATCACTGGATACCATTCAATTTAGTATATTAATCTGCATCTGAATTTGTGAAACTATGCTGAATAATTTGTTGGGAGACATTAAAAATATGCAATGTTCCTAACAGTGCATTCCTCGGTAAATAGATTATATTTACTTACTTATATCTTCACATCATGAAATGAATAGCTTGGGACTCCTTTCAGCAGCTAGGATACATCGCACAATCAGTATTAATGCTTCCCAGAAACTTTAAAAAAATTCTGGCAACCATCTTGCATACATATTTAGATGTACACATATTGTGGTTCTTGTGGTTGTAAGAGTGCATTCTTAAGTTCTTTGGGTAAGAGTACAGCAAAGCAAAGCTGAGCAGGTCACCATAAGAGACACAGGAACTGTACACACACACATATATATATATATATATATATTTGTTAAATCTGTTTTCTGCACCATCTTTTGTGGGGAACTCTCTCTGGCATCCTTGGACCCGCGAGCTCTACCTCCACCCTGAAGCTCTCTCTTTCTCTCTCCACCCCGCACCAGCCAGGTAGACCCCCCGGCTCTGCACCCCTGAGGTGGGGACACCCTATCCACCCAGGGCACTCTACCTAGAATCAAATGTGCCTGGCTGGGTGGTTGGCCTGGTGGAGAAAGGAGCCCAGATCTAAGGTGGGGCTCAGTGGGCAAAGTGTCGTCGCCTATCCCTACAGATGGGGGTTTCCTTCTTAAGGTATCCCCCTCCCACTGGCCCGGCAGTGCAATGCATTCAAGCGAGTGCATGCACTCTCCTGCTACGCCCACAGGAGAGCCACCATGACCAATCCCCTATTGCTGGGATCCCAACTGCTGCTAGACTCTCAGTCTCCACTGGGGGTTGCCAGACGGCAGGATCGTGTCCCCCAACCTCACAGGAAAGGAGAGCTGTCCTCCAGGTGCTTGATCTTTTCCTCCTGTACTGACCCCTGACAGCCCAAGTCCGCTCCTGAACCCGGGTTGCCGGCGTGGTGTGAGGTGTGGCGTCCAGTGACTCAACCTTCAGCGCCACTGAGCTGGCAGGAACTATACATATAGGAAAAACATATTATAAACTGTGTTAAAGGTTTCTGTTTTTAAAAAACTGAAGCTAGAATCAGAAGTTAAAATATTTTACTTTTCTGAAAGTTAGAGAAACCCCAGCGTGAAAAATAGATTATGCCTACTGCAGAATTTTAGAACTATCTGCACGAGACGCCGTCTTGTGGTTATAAGAGTATCAGGAATGTTTAGAAATAAACAACCCTGATTGGCTAAGAAAAATGTCATGATTAATAAGTATATTACAAGAACCTACCAACTCCTTCTCAGCCCTTGTAAGATCTATAGCGCTCACCAATAGATAAATGCTCACTGCCTCTCTAACATAACTTTTGTAAAACCCAGCTAACTGAACCAGAAAATCCAAATAAAATACATAGCTTTTTCTTACCTTTCTAACAGACTCCTGAGAACAGTGTTCTTGTAAAGGCAATATTCTGATTTCTTAAACACAGGCTGCATTTGTTGTTAAGTAATTCCGGACCTCATTCTGTATATCTTACTGTGTATAGTCTTTTTAAAATGGGGCTTAAAATGTGGCCAAGTCAAAAAACTTCATTGGTCGAAACACACCACATGACCATTGTTTCCTAGGAACAACAAATTCATAACTAACCTACCCTAATATACCTAGCAACCGCCCAGCTCAATGAAAAAAAAAAAAACTTTTTCTATTAAAACAAAAACTTTCAGGATCGGGATGTGTTTCCAGATTTGCCAGGTAAGGTAAAGGCGTTATATGGGAGCAGGACCTGAGATTACTGATCTCAGATGAAAATTGGGCTATTATAATTAAAACACATATGTGAATCTTGCTTTGTAACAAGTACAAAGAATCACAATTAAAATTTTTTGCATAGGCTGTACTGTCCCCTGGTTATAGCACATAAGTTTCATCCAACAGTATCCCTTATGGGTGGTCACTGCAATAGTGCCCCAGGTACATACATTCATTATTTATGGGAGTATGTGGATCTTCGTTCCTATTGGATTATGCAAATTGCCCAAGAAGCTTCAAACATTTTAATGTGCCGGTAGTGGACACAACAGTATCACTACCATTTGGGGTGGAGGACCTGGGAGAAGATGGGTGGGAACCCTAGCCCAGGACACTTAGAATATTATTGGTTTTGGCTTGCCAGTGCATACAAAATACCTGGGTATCTCACATCAAGCCCACCTTGGACCAGTGGAGGACCCTTGTCCTACAGAATCTAGCCCTGGAGCACTTAATTTACCTACTACAAGGAAGAGAGGAGTGGTTCCTTTGTGGCTGGTATCATCACATTAACTCCCTTTCGGGTCGGAAACAATTCTGCTCAGACAAGGAACACTGTAAGAGGCTTGGAATCTCTCTTGTATGGTGTTTAGAGTTGGAGGTACCACTCTGACCATACTCCCACAGTGGGGTCTGTACATCCTACATGGACTGAAATATACTGTATGTCTGAAATATCACAAATATATTTATATGGGCATAGGTTTTTTGTTCGTTTAGGGGGATATGTTATTTATTTCTTTTCAGTAACTATTAACTGTATTTATAATTGTATCAGTTATTTATTTTAGCAGAATGGTCTATTAATCGGCATGTATAAAACTATATTCAGCTGTGTGTTTTTTTCCTCCGGTATGTGATTCACATCTATGTTGATTTTATTTTTTCTACTGTATGTGTTGTCTTTGAAAATTAATAAAAAGATGAAAAAAGACTTCTTCCACTCTTTAAATGTAATGACCCAGAACAGGGCATAGGTTTCTTCAAAATAAATGCACTTACCGGGTTTATTCAACAGAACTCTTCGTTTGTTACCATACTCACATACCTAGCAACTTATAGCTACAAGAAACTAAAATCTTCCCCTTCCCCCCCCAAAAAAGCATTTACGTTTTATAAGAGCACGTTATAGAGAATAATGCATAGACTACTTTGTGTTCTGAAGTTTTTTTACACACCCAAGGTGTGTGGTGACCCTTAAACCTTGAGAGCGAAGCTCAAGATCACAGACCGAAGGTGTGTAAAAAACTTCATGAGAAAACGGTCACTTTCGCGTTATTTTTATGATTACTGGTACAGGGAGTTCATGTTTATACGAACTGCAACTGACAGAGAGTCTGAAATTGAGGTCACAGGGGCACAGCACATCTGAGAATGAAAGTAAGCACTGAAGGTAAGTAACAGTTTGTTTTCTGTGAGCATGGCATGAGAATGGTCTTTCCTGCTCGTGTTGTTAGTCAGTACTGATTCAACAGAACAATGATCATTGCAAAACACCATAACTGGGTATGATGTCTTATCTAGTTATTACAGTATAATTGGAGTTATTATCGGTGTATTAATACGTCATATTCAGTTATTACTGTGTTTCATTGGAGCTATTATCAGTTTATTAATAGAGATCACCAGTAAACATAAAACATGTCCTATAAATCCCTGTAACCTCATTGGTCAGAACACGTCACATGACCAATGATTATTTTCGGATAACCACATACCTCACCTGAATTATATGCAAGGGCTAACAAATGGCAGGGATTGCAGCTATAGGGGAAATAAATCATGCTTTGGGAGGTTGTCAGGTGCAAGGTGTAGCCAAGTGCTACCCCCCCCCAAGAAGTGCATTATTCGCTTTTTCCTTTCCGGGGTTTATGACTCATATTGAAAGCCTACACAAAACGTCTATAAAGCACTCCTGGCTGCCACCAACTGACCTTACGTTATACTTATTATGACATTATAATGCTCACCATGACAACAAACTGTAATGTCATAAACTGCAATTGTGAGATCAGTTGGGGACAGGCAGTTGCCTTTTGAAAGGCTCAGTGTTATCCATGACCCTTTACTCCCCGTACCCTGGGAGGGGGGTGGGCATGGTTCAGAGACCCTCCCATGTCTATGGGTGTATTTGTCTCACCGGGAGTTACCTTCCATCCCCTCATTTATTCATTTCATTTTATTCTTTGCTTATCCTTTAAGACCCAAGGGGCACAATGTCCATTTACAGGGTGACGTGGGAGAACAGGGAGGTTAAGTGCAATGCTAGTGTAGTGCTGCACAAAAATAAAATTCTGCTGGTGGAATTATCACGAAAGTCATAATTTCACTTCTGCAAAATTTCAACATGCACTTTGGCAACTTTACCAAAATTCCAACTTAGAACAGTGGAATAGATGTATGAATTGTGGATTGATTTATTAAACTGTGGGAAAAATTCCACAGGTCAGACCAATGAACTGCAAACGACTGCATGTCATTCCACAGTCCGTGCCTCATTCTGCAATTCAGTCAGAAAATTTTGTGGAACAGGATGAAAAGTCACGAAATACAGTTGGAGGATTTGGATTTAGCTAAAGTTGGAATTTCTGAAAGTTTCATGAAATTTACAACATTTCATAAAATTTTCAAAAATTCAGACTTCACGGTTTCTGCCTAGCACTAGTTAACAGACTTGCTTTGGGTCACACAGTATGCAATTAGAAACTGTAGGAATCAAACCCAGGCCTGTTGGATGTGCCAAGTTCATTCAAATCTCATTGCTCTAACCTATAGTCTATACTACTGACCTACAAGTCCTGTTAGTTTTTTCAGCTGGGTTAGAGTACTGTGTGGCACCCCAAGACCTACTGTCACAAAGGACCACAGAAGCCAACTTGTTTGAGCACATCCATGCATTACTGTATGACAAACTGCATCACTTCATATATATGATACAGAGTTCACAATTCATTTTGCTATTTATTAGGTAGACCAAGTGGTCCCTATCAGCAGTCAAATTCTATGTTTCTGCGTTTCAATCACTGCTCTTTCAGAGCCTCTATGTTTCTGGTTCTCTTTAAGAACTATAAACAGTTTCCACTCCTCTTTCAAAGCAAACATAGTTCTGGTTCCTGTTGCAGAGCTATGTGCAGTGTCTGTTCCATTTTCAGAGCAATATACTAGTCCCACCGGGGCTCCAGGCTAACTCCCATCCCAGAGATCATGCTGGCCTCAGCTTAGCTGACCTTCAAACACAGCCTCCTGTGAAGATGTCTGGTCACTCTGCCTTGTCTCGGCCATTCCCATTTGTCCTTATAGTGCGAGTTGCCATGCCACGTGCTATTACATCTGAATGCACCCTACACTTTTCTTAGTTCACGGATCCAGCTGTCATGGGATCACTCTTCTCCAGTTTACCCTTGCAGTGAGCCCAATTTACCCTAGCAGTGAGCTCAATTTACCCCTGCAGTGAGCTCAATTTACCCTGCAGTGAGCTCAATTTACCCTTGCAGTGAGCTGCTTTGGTATATTAGCTTCAACATTTTGTTGTCCTAACAGGGTTCTTCAGTTAAACTAGTTACATGCTTACGCTTTTTTATTCGTCCCATTTTCCTTGTTTTGTATGGACTGCCTCACTGCAGAGTCATGATCCACAGATTCTCAGATTCTCACTTTACTGGATTTACCTTTTCGGTTTTCCAGGCAAAGTAATCAAGACATGCTGCCTGCTTGTAGCTACCCTGTCTCTCCTTAACTACAGTGGCAATGGCAGGGTACAGCTCGGCTAGCAGTCACATGCAGCTGTATGTGAGTCTCCACGCCAGCCCATGCCCTGCAGGTCATTCTCCTGTGGAGCAAGACAGCTGTGACTGTACTGAGCAACCCACCACCTTAGCACCCCCACCCATGTTTGAGACCACTTTTCTACCTCATCTGGTAGCCTTCTTTCCTGATGGAGCCTCACCTGCTTCCTCAGATCCTCGAATGCTGGCAAGGGCACTTCTCCAAGTTTGCCCCCACCAGGGTCTCCCTTTTTTTATATAGCTTTATGGTCATCAGGGCCACCTCCACCTGCTTCAGCCTTTTGTTCCTTGTTGACCTTCCAGTCTTCCAGCAACAGAGGTGAATGTACTACCTTCTGAGCCAAACACTGACAGAGAAGGACCAACTCAATATGGTAGCAACCATTGGCAGTTTTTTTCAGTTGAATTTGTTGTTTCTAAACTCCTTTAAAATCCACTTGAATTGCTGGATTATTAGTAAATTATCTGACAGAGGTCTTGCTAGAAAATTAAAATGTATTCTCCAGAACTCTCTTTGGCTCTTTTTTGGTGCTTCTCCCCTCCGTCACACCGTGTTGTATATAAAGTTGCATTTGTTGCCCTGCGCCTTTGACTACCTCATGTTGTACTTCTGAAAGTGCATAGTAAGGACACATTATAGTATACAGCAGAACTTTGTTTTATCCATCTAAAGGAACATTAGCCCTGTTTACATTTTTTTTTTTACAGTTAAACTTTTTTAATTTTCATAAGATATACAGACAGTACAATGTGAGGATTTTTTTTTTTAAAGAAATTGAGGCAGCATATAAAAAGAACATTGCAACAATAATACAAGGAGCTTATTTAGTTGTTTTACCAGGTAAAGCACACTAAGCTGCAAGCTTTTTTACAGGAGCGACCTGGAAGCACAAGGAGGTTAAGTGACTTGCTCAGGGTCACACAGTATGCAAGTGGAAGCTGTGGGATTCAAACCCAGATCTGGTCTGCTGGATGTCACCAGATTTGTAGCTCAGAGCCTTAGACCACTGCGCTATACTGCCTCCAGCTTTTGGTTTAAAATATAGTAAACAATACAGGTCATGTAATTAGCATATACTTGACATTTGTAGTGAACTTAAAGCGGATAGTATGATTAGAGACAGTTTATATTAAAATGTTACATAATTATATATGATGCTGCAAAAGGGAAAAAGTACATACGTAAAAGGATTGTGGAGTAATAAAGAACGATTGAGAACAGAGTATAGGAAAGAAAAGATATATAAAAAGTTAAGAAGAGAGAGAGGGAAACTACAAAAAAAAGGGGAAAAAAGGCGAGACTACAATGATGTATCAGTAAAAGGGGAAGATCCATATACTGTATATTAAGTCCATACATTGGTGCTGGAAGATTTAGTTGATTCCAAAAAATTAAAAAAGCCCTGCCAACAATTGTTATATAACATGAGTCGGTCAGACAAAATATATGTCATACGGTCCAGAGAGGCATATTGCAATAGTTGGTTAATGATACTGGGAAGGGTAGGGATTATGTTGGATCTCCAATGCATAAGGATTGTGCATTTAACTTGAAGGAAGAGTATATTTAACCATCTGCTCTGCGAATATGAAATTTTATAAGAACGGTGATTAAAAATACCAAGAATGCAATGTTTAGGGTCCAGTGTAAAAGGTTGACCTACCACTTTCATTGCAAATCTGTGAGTACAGTGCCAAATCTTTTGTGCCATAAGATATGCAATAAATCCCCATTGAGGGAATTGCAATGCCAGCAATTGTTATTGTTCAATAAACCCATTTTTTGTAATACAACAGGAGTTCTGTACCACAAATTAAGGATCTTGGTTTGAATTAGGGAACTGCGTTTATCATTAAAAGATTTGTGACAGGAGAGCCAACATCTGGACCATTGTGCATTGGTGATATTATATTGTAGCAAAGTACTCCATCTGTTTTTAGCATTGACAGAGTAGTCAGAAAGGATATCACAAATGTCTTTGTAAACAGTTCTATTTAAATTGGATGTTGTTTTATCCATTTAGAGATGTGCTTATCATACAGAGAATTGATAGAAAGGGTGTGAGGTAAGAGTTGCATGGCACGGTTGTAGATATTTCAAAAATCCTGGTGGGGAAGATTCCATATGCCTCGAGGTTGGTGTAAGATTTTAACTTTAATGACTTGGGTTCAAGTATATCCTGCAAAGAAATACCCTTATTTTTCCAGGTGCGACAAAAACGGGTGATTATCAAGAGATATATGGTGGTTACCCCAGATGGGGTGTAAGCTAAGGGTTTGGGGTTAGATTTAATATGCTTGTGAATGATTTTCCAATAGAATATAGAAGAGCTATGGTAGGAGAGACTTTAAAGAAGAGGTAGGGTGTTATAAAGGAAAAGTAGCCACATTACCAGGACATAAGGATGTTTCCATATTGACCCATAAAGGAGACTGGATGTTGGGTTTGTTAAACCATTTAATTGTTTGAGATGTACAGAAAGCCCATAAGTAGGCTTGGAACCAAGGAAGGCCAAAGCCACCTTTTGACCAATGGGATCTAAGTTTATTACGACTAAATCTAGGTATTTTGCCTTCCCAAATGAAGCTGCCGATAATTTTGTCTATTTTGGTAAGGAAACTAGAGGGAAGTATCAAAGGGATATTGGAAAATAGGTATAATATTTTAGGAGTTATAGACATTTTAATAGGAAATTTTACCATTAAAAGAAAGTTTAAGTAGCTTCCATCTATCAAGTTTTGTTTGGATACTGGTTAACAGAGGAAAGATTAGCATCCCATAATTTATTCAATGTCGGGGTGATCCAAATGCCAAGATAAGATATACCTTGGGGGCCCAAAGCCTAATGAGTTGTTCATGAGGGACTACAAAGGGTATTCAATGGTAGCGTTTTGGATTTGTTAAGGTTTAGAGCTATTCGGAGTGGGAGGTGAAGTCATTCAGTAGTTTAACTAAAGCGTTGCCCAGAACTTTCGAGTTTTCAAGTAAAATAAGGAGATCATCTGCATATGAGAGTGAAGTATAGTGAGAGTTACCAATAGTAATGCCTTTAATTGTAGGATTGATGTAGGGACGCAGAAAGAGGTTCCATGGCAAGTATAAACAATGAAGGTGATAAGGGCATCCTTGTCTGGTGCCTCTTGCTAAGTAAAAGGAGGACAAAATAGAGTTTGTGAGAACTTCGAGCTGAAGGAGGTATACAATAATTGAATCAAGCACAAAAATTATTTGTAAAGCCAAAATGAGATAGCACCTGATATAGATATTCCCAATTGACAGAGTTAAATGCTTTCTCAAAGTCAATGCTATTGCAGCTGCAGGGTTTAGAGTTTTTGCTTTGTGAATTAAATTGAGTAATGATGAAGATGATAGGAACTGTTTCTATTTTTGATAAATCCTGATTGAGAAGTATGGATGAGTTTAGTCATTAAAGATTCTAAGTGGAGAGTTAATAATTTGGCAAGATTTTTCCGTCAGTATTAAGAAGTAAGATCGGTCTATAGTTTGAAGGAAGAAAAGGGTCTTTGTCTTTTTGGTAAGACTGTTATAATGGCTTCGGTCATTGTGCATGGGAGTTTCTTTATTAAGGTTGCTTCTTGGAATACATTGACTAATACAGGACAAAGAGTGTCAGATAGGGTTTTATAAAATCAATAGGAACCCATCACTGTCAGGTGCTTTACCATTTTTAATGATGATAAAGCCGTTTGGATTTCCTGTAAAGTGATTGGTTTATCAAGCATAACTTTGTCCTGAGGGGATAGGTGGGGTAGATTCAATTTTCCAGAAAATGTTGTATTAGGTTGGGATTTGTAGTATTAGGTTGCGAGTATAGTTGATGGTAAAAGGATTGCATAATATGATTGATTGAAAGGTTGTCTGTGTGTGTTGACCTGATGAATCTTTTAGACCTGCTATATGTCTCTGCATCTGTTGAGTTTTTAGCTGGTAAGAGCAACTTTCGCATTTATCCTTGTTCCCAATAACCGTGTTTAATCCTAAAAGGGCAAGTTCAGCTTTCCTGGATATCAACTTGTTAATTTTAATTCTTAATTGTAGAATTTCAGATGAAGCTGTGAATTATGATTGGGTTTATTTAATTTATAGTATTGGGTTTCTTTTTCTTTAAGGATTTTTCTAAATTAGCTAATTGTTGTTCTCTTAATTTCTTTCTATACGCTGCATAACAAATAATTTTACCTCTAATAGTGGTTTTTAATGCTTCCCAGATAGTACCTTCGACATATCTGGAGTATCGTTAATAGAAAGAAAATCTTGAATCTGGGTTTTAATCCAAGGAGTGAATTCAGGGTCTCTGAGTAAAAGTGGGTCTAAACACCAAGATGGGGATTTAGAAGAAGGTGGACCCCAGAGTAAATGCAAACTGATAGGGGAATGATCAGATATAACAATAGGGAGAACTGATGTATCAATAATTTTTTCAGTAATGAGGGGAGAAGAGAACCAATAATCAATCCTACTATATGATTGATGTAAAGAGGAATAAAAGGTATAATCTCATTGTCTGGGATGATGTAACCTCCAAATGTCAGAGAGACCTAAATCCTACATAAGCATTGATAGAGCATTAATACTACGGGGTGGGCATCATGTGATGAGTTACTTCTGTCTAAATCTACGTGTAGTGCTAAGTTAAAGTCACCACCAATAAGAATAGGTGAATTATTTTTATTATTAATCATAATTTGTTGGGATAGATTATGGAAGAAAATGGGTGAATCAGAGTTGGGTGCAGATACATTCCACAAACATAAGCGGACCTGCTGTGGTGTTTAATAGGGTTATAATCAAACTACCATCCGGTCTCTAATGATTTTTATGGGGGCCAATTAAGAGATTTAAGTATTAAGATAGCAACCCCATGTTTTTGGATAAAGAAGATGGCGCATATACTTGACAGACACAGTCCCTTTTAAGTCTGTCGACATCCTCTGATAGAAGTTTAGTTTCTTGTAAGAAAGCAACATGTGTTTTATGCTTTTTAAGATAGGTAAGTACTTGCTTATGTTTACAAGGCGAGTTGAGTCCCTTGACATTCCATGAATGTAAGATTAGATCACTCATGGTACTAGGATATAAGGTAATTAGTTACAAATAGGAATGAGGGACTCAATACCATTAATTTGGAGGATGTCACAGATTCAAAAGGTAAATATATATAATAAACAAATGTATGCAGGGCCCTTAACTTGTATGGGTTCGAGATGATTGAGTATTTGCATTCATTTAGTCTCATAGAGGGAGAGTATAGAGATAGGAATATCAAGTAATTAAACATTAGAACCAACAAACGTTAGTATAAACTCAGTAACAAGAATATTAATTTGAAACTTTTATGAAATGCAGAGCAATAAGAGTCGGTAAATATACTAGGACTCTCACTCTACATTACTAGGCGTGTAGAGTAATTAGTGAATCTCAAGATACGGTTTACCCTATAATCTTAAGATACTAAACTTTATATAACAGTATATTAAAGAAGTGTATTTGAGATTTGTGCTGAGGTAATTAAAGCATTACCCTGGAAAAGACCAAAACATCATTCTACCAAATAAACAAGGATAATTATGTAATAATGTTAAATTACTAACATAATGAATTAGCTTGGACCTAGCTATAAGTCCAATATTAAATAAAGTATACCAACATGATGGCAGATAATGCTGGAACAGTGTGAGCCAGATAAAAGGATGCCCTATGTGTATTAATCCACATAAGCTAGGTTAGGGAATGCAGTATATACTATAGGTTCATAGTGCATCAGTGCATTGTGGAATCATTTTTATAAGTTCCAATGATTTGGAAGAAAATGGGATGAAGAATAATGTGAAAAGACAGAAAAAACTCAATGTATATAAATACAATTGGAAGCATACTTTGGTGCAAAATCTGTGAGATATAATGGGAATGTACCTGATGCACTACATACCAGAAGTGATGCAAAATAAATATTAAATAAGTAAATGATTTTTGGAGTATTTGTCTAATCATCCTCCACATTCCCAATAATAGGATTTATGCGGAAAAATGCTATAATAGTAGGGGTTAAGGGCACACTGATATGAAATACAGAACTCTATATATGTATGTATGCGCCTGACTACACGGTGGCGCTGAAGCTTATGAAAACTTAGAATGTAAATAGCAATTATATGTACTAATGTCTGGGACCACACAAGGATTAATTATAAGAGATCTTACAAACATTGTAATATTAATTCTTTCTCTTATTTTTTTTTTCTATTGAATACATTGAGAGTAACTCCTGCATGGATTAAATACCACCAGTGTCAACTGGCTCACCTCCCACATACAGATACAGGCTTCTCAACAGCGATAGCGATTTACTGCATTTAAGTGCTCCAAACCTGTTGGGTGCGATAGAGACTGCACATTGCCGTAAATGTACCGAAGGAATCGAGTGAGGTGGTGTGAAGAGGAGGGATTCTGGTGAGAAACTGCTATACCACATCTAATTATGAGCCATAGTATTTATTACAAATTTTTTTTTTAGTGGGAAAAGTCTCAGGTAGCCTTGCTCTTCGATTTTCTTCTCCTTTTCTTTTTGGGTGGTTCAGATGATTTAAAAGGAGAGCTGGACACACGATCAGCCCAGGCAGAGTCGGGAGAGTCATTACCCGTTGAGAGCTTCTTCGGGTCTTGAGTAAAGGGGTCGGATACAGTCTGCCTCAGATCCTCCGTAGATGAGTGCAGATCTTCTTGGAGCAGATCTCCTTGGAGTGGGGAGAATTTGTTAGACAAGGTAAGAGGAGTAGAAAAACTGATGTGATGTTCCACATGGGAAGCTGGAGAAGTGGAAATATTATTTAGACAGCAGGTATTATTATTTAGAGAAAGAACCAGATCTTTTTTCTTGTATGCGTGCAGAGCTTCTGGCAGGAGCTACAGTGGCAGATATAGATGGCTGCAGATTTCTCAGGGACCTGAAGGACAGTTTCAACAGGAAGGGCAAGACATTGTAATTGCTGCGAAGTGCTTGTGCTGGGGCAGGAATGAGCTGCATTAGCATCGCGAGAGGCAATGTAAGTGTGGCTGTGTCCAATTCAGAAATTCAGAGAGAGATTCTGGGGTACTGAAATCTCTGGTAGAATCATTCAAAAAGATGCATTGTTGCAGGATAATGCAGTGCAAACTTAATTCACGCTGATGAAGGATCGTTTAATGAGGTTTGTAGCTTTTCGTTTGTTAGATAATTCTTTAGAATAGTCTCTGAAAATTAGGATTCTGTTTTCTTGCCAAGTAAGTGCACCCAATTGCCTCGCTTTTGAAGAATCAGTTCAGTATGTCGTGGTTTAGAAATCTGGCAATGATGGGCCTGGGTTTCTGGTCGGGTCCAGGCCTCGGATTTAAGGTGCGGTGAGATCTCTCAATGTTTAGGTCTTGGCCAGCCGGTAATTTAAGCAAAGAAGGAAGTACATGAGTTAGAAGAGCACTGGTGTCTCCTAGTTCAACACCTTCAGGAAATCTGAGAAATCTAAGGTTGTTACATCTGTTTCTATTTTCAATATCATCTATTTTGTTCTGAAGGTTCCTAATAACTCTGTCCTGCTCCCTGATGGTAGCCTGTAATGTGTTAATGGAATCTTCATTTTGAGATGCTTTAACATCAGTAGCACTGATTTTTTGATCAAGTGCCTGCATATTTTGATATTTTGTTGAGATGCAATTTTTAATACACTGATTTCACTTATTAGTTGCTAGAACATTGCCTCCACTCTATTAAGAGAACTGTTATGTGGAGATTGGTCTGCCATTATTGTAGGCCTTAATAGAGAAATTGAAAAGCTGTAGATAACTCGTTCAGTAATTATGAGGCAATAAAAATACTGTACCAGAGCTGTTCTGCGATGTGCATATAGTGAGATCTCAGATGTTGGTGAAGGTAGGAAGTCTGGAATCTGTAGGATGGATGATGATATTTGGTGAATCCAGGGAGATGAAGAATCAAGCAGCCAACTTCAGCACAGCAGGCCACGCCTCCCCCCCCGTTTACATTTTTAATTTAACTGTATATTTGGGAAAGTGTGAAGTCTTTTTAATAGTACCGGTGGCTGGGGATTATGTAGTGGGAGCAGCCATTATCAATAGCCGGGGTTCAGAGGACCACCTACCCACAGCAGATATCAACTTGTATGCCAAGGCCGGCATGTACATTCCTGCCCCCCAATTCTCCTAGAGTACTGGTACTAACCCTAAAGCATAGTGCAGTGTTACCAAGGTTACAGCCCCCCCATTAGAGTGTCATCACACTGAGTGATAGTTGGTTGAGACGTGAGAATGTACAGACAGAGGCTTCTGTAAAAAGGTTCAAATTCCGGAAGTTGCAATGATCAGAAAACAGTGGCAGTATTAAAGTTTTGAATGGAGTTGTGGAGATCTGGAATCTGAGTTTAAGGCACCAACTAGTGAGAAAGGAGAGTTGCAGCCAATTGTCACATTTTCCAGGTTAAACAGCTCAGGGCATGGCATACAAAGAGCTATGAAAGTATCACAATTTTCAGTACAGTTACTAGTTAGTAAAGAAATGCAAAAAGAAAAATCATGACTATGATGTGAAACTTACTGTAACAGGAACCTACATACTAGGGGTGATCAGAATTACCGAAATCTGATCCATCTGAAATCTGATTTCAAAATAATTTGAATCCGATTCCAGTTCCAACTTGGAACTGGAATACAACATCCAATTTCGAGAAGGGTACCACAAGGACATACACAAGGTGCTACCAGTGGTAACCCTCAGTGGCCACCAGTAACAGCAAGGAAGCCTTCCTGCCTGCAGGATAGAAACTGGAACCAATTCGGAATCAAATCAATTCGATTCAGATTATGAAAACACTCATTTTGTCATTAGAATTTTCACCTACCGGTCATAATGTTATGCGCTTAATAGCGAATGGCATTAGAGCTAACCAGAATAGCGCCATGATTGAAAGCAAATGGTGCAATACCACTAATACTGCTGTACCGGTATTGCACCACTCACACTATCCCAGGCAGAGGATAAGACCCTGCTGGGATCAAGTTCTATTGAGCAGCTGCCGTGGCTCAATGGACAAAGCCACTAACAGCAAGAAACCCAGGCGCTGCATCTGGGACTGTGCTTGATACCTGGTCCCAGAAACTTTTTGTTTTCAACTTTGGTGCAGTTTCAAGTTGACACCCCCCGCCGGAGTTGAGAATCCCTTATGGGGGTTTGGGGTGTGCTGCAGACCCCATAATGTGCAAAAAGACTTGCTGCATGGAAGAAACCGCTGTATTGGCAGCATGATTTTACCATGCGGCATAATGTCTTGCAACATTATGACCCTGTGCTGGATTTTCAGACTCATAATCCAAAAATCCTAATTTCTAATTTTGGACATGTATTAGGTTAAATCTGATTCCAGATTCCAAATTCCTGTCACCCTACTGCAAATTCAATGGCTATTTTACTTAAAGCTATTACAAACTACATTTTCAATCAGATGAACAGTTCACAGTTTCCTAGCTTTTTCAATTTGTATTTTGTTTTAGAGTTTATTTACACCACAGATAATCCAGGTAACCTACAGCATCTTATTTTCAGTGTGATCCTTCTTCTGCCCTGGTTGTACAGCTGGGAGGACTAGAGTATGTGGAGGTCAGGTAACATGCTCAGTGTCAGTTCCAAAAAATGCAACACTCAACCTCCATCTATGGTTTTCAAATCTTGTTTATTAAATAGCTGGCCACAGTGATGCTTAACATTTCACAAATACTTGCTTATTCATGAGACATTATCTTGTGTTTATGAGTCAAACTTTTTATATTATTGACCTTTGGCCTTTCTTCAGGTCTAAGGGACCAATAAAGTTATTTACTCTGTTGTCAGCTGTACTTAATTCAATGTCCTGTTTCAACAATATTTCATAAGCAATAATGCCCGACAGGGTGTGTGACTGTGTGTCATACTAGGATAATGTCAAGCCTCAGGTAGTTGGGCATAGAGCATGAAGCCGAGTGCACCCAACTCCCTGAGAGTGATGTTATCCCACGGCACACACCCTGGATGGCATTACTGCTATTATACAATGACTTGTTGTTATACAGAATAAAAAATCATTTTAAAGATGTTTTGTTAGTGTGGAAAATATTTTTGTTTCTTAAGAGAAGAAGCTAACAAAGATGTGAAGCAATGCAATGCAATCAGTCACAGTGCTGAAACTAGACCCATGATGTTATACTGGGATAACATCACTGTGTCAACACACACTAACCAATCAGAAGCCAGGATTGTTTCTTGCCATTATATAATTACTATTAGAAAGATTACTGCTGGTATTCTGTCCTTCAGCCTAAGAACCAAGATTCAGGAATTGGGGGAACCAAATATATTCCATTATTTAGTCCCAGTACACAAAAACATTTTCATAAAACCAGAAATGAAGTAAGATGGGAGGGGTTTTAGGACACCTAGGACAACCCCCAGCTATGCCTAAGTCCTTCTGTGTTTCTCCATAGTTCAGCATTTAATTTTCTTAGGTTCCTCTCAGACACAAGGTCACACATGCAGTAAACCAGTAACTGGTAAGATTAGAACATGGGTTCTCCTGTTCCATGACAGTTCAGGAATCTGTACAGTACCGGACCCTCCAACATCTAACAGGTTTCAGCTTTTAGTTTGTTACTGTTTTTTGGAGCCTTTATAACATTATGGCTTTATCCCAGGAAATGTAACTAACTGATTTGTTTACTTATTTAAATATTGGTAACACAAAGGAACATGGGACAATCATAGGTAAGATATTCATTTTAGACACCCCCTCACCCAAAACAAACAATGTATTTTCTATATCATTCCCAAACACTACAGTACAGCTATAACTGTGGCATATGGTCCAAGAGTACTAGCAACCTTCTTTCAGAGATGGCTTTCTGGCAGAGTGTGGTTCCTCTATGGAGGCACCCGCAGTGGAGACCAAGGAGGATGCTGGGAATCTCCACAAAGGAGACCCACAGGAGGGTGGCATAGGATCCCACAGGAGAATGAAACAACTCCTGGTGGGGTACTCAGTCATTAGGGGGGGAGAACTGAGGGAGAGAAGAGGGAGGTAAGATACCTGCCTGGCACAATGGCATGGAGGGACAGGAAGTGAATCCTCAGGATCATGGGAGCAGCTGCAGGGGAGAGGGAGCTGGATGTCACTGACCTCCTAGAAACAAATGATCTAGCTGGGAATGGGATCAGAGCTGTGCAGGAGGAGTTTGTTAAGTTGGGAAGGGGTCTTGGGCAAGTAGCACGCACGGTAACCTTCTTGGAGGTGCTGCCTGTCTATGGCATGGTGAGGCAAGGGTACTCCCTACCCTGGGATTCAATGAATGGTTGAGAAACTGGTGTGGAGCACAGGGTTTTGGCTTCACTGGGGACTGGGGGCCACCTGGAGGGATACAATCCTATACTGGCATGATAGTCTGCATCTGTCCTGGAGGAGAACCAGGATCCTAGGTGATACGTTTAAATGCTTCACTGGCAAGCTTTTAAACTAGCCAAGGGGGGAGGCACTGAAAAGGAGCAGGGAATTCCCAGCCTCCCCCCACAAAACAGGGTAGTTAGTGAGGTTAATACCAATAAAGAGAGGTCAGTAGATGGCAGGGCAGGGGTAAATGAAAAAAAAAGACAAAGGCAGTAAGTACAGGGATAGAGCTAAAATGGGTAAGGCCATCAAAAAATGGAGGGCGATGAGTACCAATGCCTGTAGTCTAGGTAACAAACTTCCTGATCTAGTGGCCTTAATGGAAAAGGGATGCCCGGATATCCTGGCAGTCAAAGAAACCTGGTACACAGAGAACCATGACTGAGATGTCAACATTCCAGGATACACAATCTACAGGAGGGACAGGCAGGGTAAAAGAGGAGGAGGAGTAGCTCTCTACATAAGGGAAGAGATCAAAGCAATGGAACTAAAGGGTAAACAGGGAAGAGAGGAGGCACTGTGGGTCACCTTGGAGACAGGAAAAAGCACCACAATCTGCACAGGGGTTGTGTACAGATCTCCATCTCAGGGGGAGGAAATGGACAAGGAAATGATAGCAGGCATCCTTAGAATGGCAGAAAAAGGGGAGATATTGTTGATGGGGGACCTGAATATTCCAGATGTTAACTGGAGCACATTTGCAGCAGCCATATCCAAGAGCAGAGTCATTCTTGATGCCCTACAGGGGGCATGCCTCAGGCAGCTAGTGCTGGAACCCACTCGAGAGGAAGCAGTCTTAGCCCTGGTACTCAAACGGGGATGGTGACAGGATCTCGGATTTAGAAGAGGGTAGCCATCTGGGAACAGGTGTTGACCAGACAGTTGGTTCACAATAAACACAACCATAGAGTTGAGCCATACAAAAGCAAGGGTACTGGACTTTCAGAGGGCTGACTTTGGCAGAATGGGAGAGTGCCTAAGGAATGCACTAGCAAAAGGGCAGAAAGGAGGGTTGGGGGAATAATGCAGAAAAATCCAAACTGCCATCACAGAGGCAACAAGCCTCTGTGTGAAGCAAATAAAACAAAACAAAATGAAGGAAAAAAAACTCTATGGTTCTCAAAAGAGGTGTCGGGGAAGGTTGGGGGAAAGAGACAGCATTCAGAAAGCATATGGCCTCACAGAAGGAGCAGGACAGAGAACTGTACCAGTTAAAGCTGAAGGAAGCAGGGAAGGCAGTCAGAATAGCAAAGGCCCAAACCAAGAAAAAGACAGCCAACTCAGTTAAGAAGGGGGATAAAACCTTTTATAGGTACATTAGTGAGCGAAGAAAGACCAAGGGAGGGATAGTGAGCCTTAATAAAGGGAAGGGGTGGGTGGGCAGAGGGTGACAGTGAAAAGGTAGAGATACTGAATGAATATTTTGTTCAGTATTCACAAAAGAAGGGAAGGGGCATACCTAAACCAAACAATAAAAGCACTCTCTATATATGGGGCTTGATACCAGTCCATTCACAGAAGAAAGGGTCCTGAAAGAATTCCTAAAACTGAAGGTGGACAAAGCAATGGGGTCTGATGGGATTCACCCCAGAATTCAAAAATAACTAGTGACACCACTGACTACCATTTTTAACAAATCATGTGAGGATGGTGTGATACATGAGGACTGGAGGAGGGCGGATGCGATTCCCCTTCACAAAAGTGGGAGCAAGACAGAGGCAGGAAACTATAGATCTGTCAGTTTGACCTCAGTGGTAGGGAAAATGATGGAATCACTTTTGAAGGAAAGAATTGGTGAGTACCTAGAGGCCAGTGGGGCATAGTACCCAAGGCATCATGGATTCACAGCGGGAAGATCATGTTAGACAAATCTAATGGAGTTCTTTGACTGGGTGACCAAAGTAGAAGACCAGGAAGGGACTGTGGACATGGCCTACCTAGACTTTAGCAAGGCATTTGACACAGTCCCACAAAAAAGATTAATAAACAAGTTAGCCAGCCTGTGAGTGGGTCCCATGGTGGTAGCCTGGATAAAACATTGGCTGGACAACAGGACGCAGAGGGTAATAGTAAATGGAGTCCACTCTGAAGAAAGGGGAGTTACTAACGGGGTACTGCAGGGTTCACTACTGGAGCGGTCCTCTTTAATGTCTTTATAAGTGACATTGCAGAGGGACTGCAAGGAAAAGTATGCCTCTTTGCAGATGACACAAAGATCTGCAACAGGGTTAATACGAGGGTGGAAAGGATGAGAAGGAACTTGGCAAGGTTGGAGGAATAGTCAAAGTATGGCAGTTTAGATTCAATGCAAAGAAGTGCAAAGTAATGCACCTGCGATACAAAAACCCAGGGGAACAGTACACAATGGGGGGAGGTACTAGCAACAACAAAAATGGAAAGGGACCCGGGGGTAGTCATATCAGACGATCTAAAGGTAGGCAGGCAATGTGACAAGGCAGTAAGGAGGGCTGGAAGGATACTTCAATGCATAGGGAGAGGCATCACTAGTAGAAAACAAGAAGTTGTCACCACTCTGTACAGACAGTTGTTGAGACCCCATCTCCACAAGAACATAGAGAGGATGGAGGCAGTCCAAAGGAGGGCAACTAAAATGGTGCAGGGTCTGCACCAGAAACCATATGAAGAGAGACTAAAGAAGCTTAATATCTATACCCTCGAGGAAAGGAGGGAGAGGGGGGACATGATAGAAATGTTCAAGTACCTCAGGGGAATCAGCAAGGTCCAAAAGGGTAGTATCTTTCTGAAAAAGATATGTGCAAGAACAAGAGGGCACAATTTGAAGATAGAGGAGGGATGGCTCCAGGGCAATGTAGGAAATAGTTTTTCACAGAGAGGGTGGTGGACATGGACATGACTCCCTGAGGAGGTTAATGGGGTCAAAAACAGTGGGGAATTCAAGAATGCATGGGACAGACATAAGGCAATTATAATGGGGGGTGTAGGAGGAACTAGGCTGTTGGTTAACTAGGATCTGCAGCTTATCCAATAGGTAGAGAAATGGGCAGACTGGGTGGGCCAAGCAGTCCTTATTTGCCATCAAAGTCTATGTTTCTGTGGCTGGGGGGAGGGTGGGTTTCCCCTGTTTTATCTCCCACATTCCACTGTTTTTGCACTCCACACAACCCTTGGATCTGCAGAGGTCCCCATGAGAAGGAGACAGGAGTCTGGGTCCTTGGCCCGCCACAGACGTCATGGCGGGAGAAGACTGAAGTGCTTCCTCTCACCTAGCACCATTGTGAATGATAAATCCGAGTGTAATTGAGGGTGGGTGTATGCTACACACTACACAGAGTATTTGCTTAGCACAATTTTGCAATTTGCTGTAACTGTGTGAATTTCAGCAATGTGAATTGATGCAGTTCATCAATTTGCAGCAACATGTGATGGAAAGCACGTAAAATAGTGCCAAAAATTTGCCACAAATTGGTGAACTGTGTCAACTGACACAGTAACATTTGTGCAATTAAGCTGAACTGCAAAGCCCAAATTTATGCAACTCATGGCAAACTTCACAGATTGTGAAGCTTTTTAAAATTCTCACACAGCTACTCCTACCAACCAGCCAATGAAGTGCTGCTGTTAGAAGGACCCCCTGCCTCTGGCCACATAAACATAGGGGGCCAGGCTCACTTCAGCACTCCAGTCTCTTACAAACCTACAAAGCAGTGAAATACATGACTGCTGCTTCACTGGGGCAGCTCACACACACACAAACACACACACACACACACACCTGCGCTGTATATACGATGGAGCTTGGCATGTGCCAGTGCATGTACCAGGCAGTGCAGCTGCATGCTGAATAAGCTCCAGCCACACATGCAGTGCCAGGGTGCCCTATCCCTGGCTGGCCCAAAGTGTGGATGTGTAGTCCTGTGCAAGGAGACTGGCAAACCATATAAGAAGACCTGGGCTGGTCCTGTGGCCTTACAGTCAGAAGCCCAACAGTAAATCCCACAAGGACAGGGGATCATGGTATACTAATTCCGTGGAATGCTGCTGTTTTTTTTTTTAAGGTTTAGTACAGTTCTTCACTCCAGCCCTCTGTGGCATGGAGTATGGCTGGGGTCTGTGGCAGTGAGGCACTAATGCATCCTCCATATGCCTGTCAGTGGGATGTGCACCTGTTACATCAGCCCACCAGCTAGCATGAAGAAACCCGACACTCAGCTGGCAGAGCACAAAAATGACATCAGAATGTCGCACTTTGCTGGCCCACCTCCTGCTTGCCCATTCCTGTTCCCTGCCCCGACTGGCCACACAAATGTACAGGTATGATATGGCTTTGGAGGGATACATGAGAAGGGCAGGCTGATCATTCATCCACAGGTGTCCTTTGGCTATATGGGATGCTCATATGTTATCATAGTTTTAAAGCAAAGATATACTGAACTAGAATGGCAAGCCCTGATGCTAACACAGTAAGTGAAGCTAAAACTAATCCCTAGGGGGCTAAGAATTTATTTGGGTCAAATATAGGTTTTTCTAATTTGGAATTTGAGAAAAGATGGGGCATGCTTAGAAACCAGGGACCACATGACTTCACATTGCTTATTATAGAAATACAAATGGGTGAACTTAAAGTCATGGAAACAGAGATCAGCACTGTTGAAAACTACATTAAAGGAAAAAAATCACAGTGGAAAACTACCAAGCATTTTTAGACAAAATAAACAAAAAATTGGAAGAGTTTGAAGATATCAGAACGAGTATAATTAAGAAGTTTAAAACAGATTTGGTGGATTACCAAGATGGCAAGGTATATAGAAACATAGAAACATAAAATTTGACAGCAGATAAAGACCGCTTGGCCCATCCAGTCTGCCCATTTCTCCATATCTACACTATTACAGCAAATCATGCCCAATCTACCTCTCTTTCTCCTTCCCCCACTTCCTATCTGCTATGATACCCTTGTGTATCCCATGCATTCTTGAACTACACCACTGTCTTTTTCCCCCACCACCTCTGCTGGAAGGCTGTTCCAGAATCCACCACTCTCTCTGTGAAGAAGTACTTCCTCACATCTCTCCTGAATCTACCCCTCTCCAGCTTCATATAATGTCCTCTTGTTCTTGAGCACTTTTTCTTCTGAAAAATACTTCCTTCTTGTACCTTATTTACCCCCATGAGGTATTTAAAAGTTTCTAGCATATCCCCCCCCCCTCCATTCCAGGGTGTACATATTAAAGTCCTTTGGTCTCTTATCATAGGGCTTTTGATGCAGACCTTGCACCATTTTAGTTGCCCTCCTCTGGACCACCTCCACTCTGTCTGTGTCTTTCTGGAGATGTGGTCTCCAGAACTGGACACGATACTCTAGGTGGGGTCTTACCAGCAATTTATACAGAGGCAACACCACCTCACTCTTTTTGCTAGTGACACCCCTCCCTATGCACCCCAGCATCCCACTCACCCTCCCTACTGCCTTGTCGCACTGCCTGGCTACCTTTAGGTCATCCCATATGATTACCCACGGTCTCTTTCCTGATTGGTGATCATCAATATCACTCCGCCTGTTTTGTACTCTGCCCTAGGTTTCTGTGCCCTACATACATTAGTTTGTACTTTTTGAGATTAAAACCCAGCTGTCACACCCTTGACCACTCCTCTAGATTTCTCAAGTTTCTGTTCATCCTTTCCACCTCCCCGTGCCCCCCCCCCCGGGGAGTGTCCACCCTGTTGCAGATTTTCTTGTCATCCTCAAAGAGGCACACCTTCCCTTCCAGCTCCTTTGTAATGTGACTTATAAAGGCATTAAAGAAGAGCAGTCCCAGCACTGATCCCGGAGTCACTCTGCTGGCCACCCTTCCTTCCTTGGAGTGAACTCCATTTACCACTACCCTCTGTCGCCTATCGCCTAACCAATTTTTTTTATCCAGTTTCCCACCTTTGGACCCACTCCTACGCTACCCAACTTACTAGTCTCCTCTGTGGAACAGTGTTGAATGCCTTACTGAAATTTAGGTAGGCCACATCCACTGCTCCACTCTTTTCTGGTTCCTTGGTCACCCACTCAAAGAAATCTATCAGGTTCTTTTGACATGACCTCCCTCCTGTTAAACCATGCTGACTTGGGTCTTGTAACCCACTGGATTCAAGATATTCCACAGTCCTTTCCTTCAGCAGTGATTCCTTTAACTTTCTCACTGCCGATGTCAGGTTGACTGGTCTATAGTTGCCAGCCTCTTCCCTGCTACCACTTTTGTGTAGTGGGACTACATCTGCCTTCCTCCAGAACCACTCCTGTTTCCAGTAAGCTGTTAAACAGAAGTGGGACAAAATAATAAGAACATTACACTGGGGGCATACAACATAGACTCAGATTCTTCCCTATACTCCACCGTTAGTGAGAAGGAGAGTTCACAATATAGGTACCAAAAGCTGAGTTTTTAGGTAGAGGTGGAAGGGAGGATGTAGATGACCATACAGAGGGGGACAGAGACAGATGGGGGCAGGTGGACGGAGGACCCTTCAGAAGAAGTCCCAGAAACAGACACAGATTTCATGGAAAACAAAACAGACATAGAAATAGAAAGAAAACAAGGAACAAAGAAAAAGAAAGACCCGAAAGTGAACAAGAGGGGCCAACAAGGAGACAGGACATCAGCAGTATAGCCTAGAGGTTAGAGTAACAAGCTGTTGAATGAGATTGGTACATCCAGCAGACAGACCTGGATTTGATTCCCACAGCCTCCTCTTACATACTATGTGACTCTGAGCAAGTCACTTAACCTCCCAGTGCTCCCAGATTGTTCTTTAAAACAGGCACCTGTGCCTAGTGGATCTTATCCAGTTACCAAAAGAATTTAAAAACAGAAAAAGACAAACTAGTATTTAATCTATCAAGTTGAACAGAGAATGACTTCCTAGCTAGGGGATGAATGTTTAACCCACAAAAGTAGGTTAATATTTTTACCTCAAGTTAGACCTGCAGAGTCTTATAGAAAATGCGATTAAGATTTTATTTTAACACCCTCCCTAAACAAACTGTTTTGAGTCCTGAACGAATAAAGAAAACTGAACTCTCACTGTCCATGGGAGTAAATCCTATTTCCTTCCCCCAGAGCACATACCAGCAAACATTCAAATGTACTGTGAAACACTGAGGCACAAATCCATAGATACAGATCAGCTGAAATGTTACCAAAATGCCGTGTACAGGCAACTGGCTCTGCAAAAGAACCGAATGTTCACCAATTCTGCGTTCCCAGCTTTCCTGGGTTCGCGGAGTTTTATTCCGTTGTTACCTGGCCATGTAAATGCACCTTTCTGCCCATCCCTCTGCCAGTACAACAGGGAATCCCCTGCTGTCTTGGCTGTTTTGGAGTGGACTGCCTGTACACAGCACAAAAAAGGTAACGTTATAGTTGATCTGTACGCCTCCTTGCATACAGGTCACACAATGTAAGGCAATCCGCTCTGCAACAGACTGAGCAGAACAAAGTGCAATTATGGGATGAGTATCCCATGTAAAAGCACCTATAGAAGCATAGTATTTGCCAGCAGAAAAGAACCACTTGGCCCACCCAGTCTGTCCAGATGGTCCCTGCCTTATCTGTCTTTGCAGACCCTACTTGGTCTCCGACGGCACTCCCTCCTCCCTGCCTATTTAAAAATATTCCCCTATGTTTATCCCATGCATGCTTGATGTCCCATATTGTTTTCACCTCCACCACTTCAGCTGGCAGTCTGTTCCAGGTGTCCGCCACTCTTTCAGTGAAGAAATACTCACATCCCTCTTAAATTTCCCCCCATCTAGCTTCATTGCATGCCCACTGGTCCTGGTGCTCTTTCTCAGCTAAAAGACTCCCCTGCTGCCTACTCACCTTGTGAGGTACTTGTATGTCTCTATCATGCTCCCTCTCACTCTTCTTTCTTCTAGGGTGTACATGTTAAGATCCCTTAGTCTTTTCTTGTAGGGCATTTGATGCAACCCTTGCACCATTTTAGTTGCCCTAATCCGGACTGCCTCTACCTTGTCTATATCCTTTCTGAGGTGTGATCTCCAGAACTGGACACAATACCCCTGGTGGGGTCTCACCAGTGACCAATATAGTGGTCACACCACCTCTCTCTCTCCTCCTGCTGGCGATACCTCTCGTTTTGCAGTCCAGCATCCCACTGGCTGCACCCATTGCCTTATCACGCTGTCCTGCCACTTTAATGTCATCAGATATGATAATCTGAAAATAGGTATTTAATTGTCTAGTGTGCTGGCTGGCTCACCAGCACAGGGCAGGGTGTCCGCCTGCGATGCTGATAACCTGGGTTCAGGAACAGACTCAGGATGTCAGAGGGCTGGCCAGGGGAGAAGGATTGAATGTCCTTCGGACTGCTCTCCTTCTCCGGGTGGGGGAATAGAATGTCTGGCCCTATGCAGCCCCTGGCAGAAGCTGAGGAACCTCCATGCTGGCACCACTTAGGTTGGGGGGTGGGGCAGATGCTGGACTTCTTTGCACATTCCTGCCCTCAAGTGCTTTAAAACATGGCTCCAGAAGAATGATGCCAGTGCCAGTCTCTGCTCCATGGTCAGGACCCTCTCTCCCATCCTAACTGATAGAAGCCACAGGGAAGTAGCATCCCATACCAGAGGGTGACAGGTTGTGGGCTGGAGGAGAGGGGTTCACTGACAAGGCAGAATAACGGGCAGGTGCCGAGCAGATGCTGGTCGAGGGCCCCCAAAAAACAATTGTCTGTAATTTGTAATGAACTAGGGGCAAAATAAGATTTGTTACCTAGATGTGGAAATATTCAAAAGAAATACTATGCTGTGCACCAGGCTCTTCCAGAAGCACATTGATAGAAATGCTGTTCTGCATGTTGAATCTTTCCATGCAAGGTGATTAGTGGATAGTATTCCATGCTGACAGATACTGACGGCACAGAAGAACTGTTCTGCATCAGAAGACTGTGGTTTAGCCAAAAGGAGAGGAAATGGAGATTCCTGTCGTGGAATTACAAGGAGGATATGGTAAAAGAAGCAAGTGAAAGAGCAGCAGTTTTATTTTTTTTATTTATTTTTTTTGTAAACGTTATTTAAGTTAACAGAACAGAGTACATAGTTGACAAGCCATGCCTTGTGTAAGATTTTACATCTCAAGTCAATAGTATTACAAAGGATGGTTAAAATAAGCAATTCATTTGCCATCAATCTGATGTGGAATCTACACACTATGGGTTATTTTTAGAAGACAGGGTGATTGTAGCGTAAGAGAATACCTGTAGTATTGTGGTGCAGCTAATACAGTTATCACTTTAGAGGGGCATGTAGTATTTCCCTAGGCAACCCAAAAAGCCAAGGTTAATTTGGGCCACAGCATTTAAAATAAGGAAAACCAGTCTTGTTTTATAGCTTCCTCTAATGGGGCCCATAACTCCAAATACTTCTTGATTTGGCCCCTGCCCGTGTACTGAATCTTTTCAAATTGCATACAGTCCATGAGGGAATTTATCCACTCTGCCACTGTTTGGGCCTCAGAGAAGTCTCCAATGGGTAGCCAAAGCATGCAGACCAACCACATTTCCCAGTCTCCAGAGGCTAAAAATGGGTTTCTGACCCTCCCCTTCCTCTCTTAGGGGCAGTCCCAACAGTATCTCTGCTGGGTCTAGTCGAAGGAGTATACCAAGACTAGAGGCCATTGGTTCCTGTATTCCCCTCCAGAAATTTTGTACACAGTGACAATTCCCATAACATATGGTTAAAGGTTCCCTCGTGGATCTTGCATTTACGACACAGCGGGAAGGTCTCAGGTCGATCTTATGAGACAATATGGGCATATGATAGGCCCTCAGAAGAACATTATATTGAATGGCTCTCACCCTATTATTGACTGAGCACCTAATGACGTTTTTCAGTATCACCAACCAGTCTCCTCCCATAAGCCCCTCCGGGTGGAGATCCAACTCCCATCTAGCCCTTATATTTTCCAGGGGGGTCCGGGAAAGCACCCATCATAAGCCCATAACTCCTTCTAAGGGGCCTAAAGGAAGAACCCCCAGACTGACCGCTGAACAGCTCCTCAAATAGGGAATGAACCACTGCTTGTCCCCTCTATTTTATTCTGTAAAGTGAACCTTCTAATCTCTCATATAAGGGAAATGAGCAGGATTAATGTTGTATTCTTTGACTAGTTCATTAAAGGGATGACACTCCCCCTCCCTTACCAGATGCTGAATAAGGTATACTCCCCCTATGAAACCACCTCTGTAATGTGGGACCCTCCCAGGGTGTCAAACTCCTCTCCCCCTCCAAGATTTCCCGCAGGGGACAGTCAGGGGAAATTCCCTGCTTGTAGCCAATCATGTCACGGGCTGATTTCCTTGCCTTAGCCATAGCTCTGGTGCAGAGATTAACTATGTTGTCAGAAGGGTTTGCCCCTCCCACCCTCATCAGGGCAGCAGAATAAGGGGGAATATAAGATGTTTTCTCCAGCTCCACCCAGGTGGGTCGCTTGTTACCCTCTTGCAGCATGTCTTGCACATGAGCTAATCGGGCAGCTACATAATAGTGCTTCACACTGGGTAAGCCCAGCCCCCTCTTCCTTTGGGGTAACCGTAATAGCTCCCTCTAGGACCTTAATATATTTTTGCAGAATGTTCAAAGGGACCATTTGAAAGAAGTAGAGAAATTGGGGGAGCACTGACATCTTTACTAAATTCACTCCTCCTATAAGAGTCAATGGCAAAGCCCTCCAGGAGATGCAGTCATCTTTTACCTTTGCTATGATCCCCTACATATTGTTCTTTACTAGTGTGGACAACTTAGCACAAATACTTTAACTGTGGTTAACTGGTGGGATCTGAGACTGGCGATGGTAATATGATTTCTCTTCCTCAGTGGCATCCACTCGCTCTTCCCCCAGTTAATCTTATGGCCCGAAAGGGGTTCATATATTTCAAATAATTGTGACAGAGCCGGCAGTGATTCCTGGGGGGAAACGAAGAAACAGCAGCACATTGTCTGCAAAAAGGGCTATCACATGATTAGTCCCAATCCACTTGAACCCCTTTATGCTCTTATGTGACCTAATACTCTGCGTAAGAGCCTCAGTCGTGAGGACATACAGCAGTGGCGACAGTGGGCAGCCCTGTCTCGTCCCCCTTGACAAGGCAAAAGGGGATGAAAGGACATTATTGGTGAGTATTTGGGCTTTTGGAGATTTATAGAGAGCACCAATCTATCTCATCATATGTGGTCTAGACCATATTTCCTTAAAACAACCATAATGAAGGCCCTCAACCCTATCAAGGGCCTTTTCGGTGTCTAACGCTAGAAGCCTCCTTCCATACCCTTAGGCCACTTATGTATGATGTTAATAGATCTTCTGGAATTGTGTTTGGCTTGTCTTCCTTACCAAAACCACCCTGATTGGGGTGAACAAGACTGGGGAGAAACCTCTCTAATCTAGACGCCAGAAATTTAGCCGGGATCTTGTTTGTTTGTTTTATTTATTTATACTGGTAAGTCCATGGGCCAAAGACCTGTTTTCATGGTCGACCAGTTTCACGAAATCACACAATTGTACAAAAATACAGTACACATTAAATCTAATAAGAACATTAATGTACATTGTAAATATATCAAATAAAACAATTGCATTCACTTTCCAATGTAAGATAATCTTTAAGTCTCTCCCTGAAAGTCATTAAAGATCCATTCAGGCTATCTAGAATGGGTAACAAGAGATAAAAATGTGAGGAAGAGCATACAGTAATGATTTCTGACCCATAGAAATCTTCATCCTAGGTATTACAAAAAAGTAGTATCAGCAGACCTTGTGCAAATGATACTAATATGTCTCTTAAAGCGAGTATCAACAACCTCAGGAGCCCCATTTAGCATTATTTTCTTTGCCAACATGCCCACTACCATTTGGAACATTGTGGGCCCCACAGTCTCCCATAAAATATTATAGAGCTCTGCAGGGATCCCATCAGGACCCGGTGCTTTCCCCTTTTTTGCACTCCACACCGCTCTTCTCAGTTCCTCCAAAGTGATAAGGGAGTCTAAATCCACTCTATCTTGGGGTCCTATGGAAGGAAGGGAGACCCTGTCCAGGAAAACAGCTGGGTCTACTCCCACTGGAAATTCTGAGGTGTATGGGTGGGAGTAGAAAGCTTTAAAAGAGTCATTTAGTCATCCCGCCGGCGCAGTGATTGGATTTCCGCTTGTGATGCCAGTGACCCGGGTTTGGAAATGGACTCAGGTGCTGGAGGGCCAGCTGGGGAGAGAGGGCTTGAGTGTCGGCTCGCCTTCTCTCGAGGGGAGGGCGGGGATGCGACCCGGTGCTTGCTGACCCCTAACGGAAGCTGGGGACACGGCAATGCGTGGGGTCCCACTCCACCAGGAGGCGTGGTGAGCGTTGGCGTCAGCCTTATGTTGTGGCACACCGCGCCCGGGAGCAAATGGGAAAGAGCCCGTGCTGACCGGGATGACGGTCGCCAGCTCCGTAGCTGTGAGTCCAAGGACAGTGCATGGGCTCATCCCAGCAGCACCCTGAGCTGGTTTGAGTTGGTCGCTCCACCGGGCGCCGCCCCTGGGGGGGACCCACCCGAAGGGTTACATCCAAGGTTCACCTGGGGGGGTTATATGGGGGTGAAGAGGTGGCTGATCCAAAGCAGTGCGGCTCAGAGGGTATAGATGTCCTTAAGGAGAGGCCGGCCCGGAGCTGGGAGGGAGCATAAAAAAAAAAAAAGACTCATTTATTTTATTTTGGGCATAGGTTATTTCCTTTCCCTCATCCTCTACTCCTATGATGGTACGCTCTGCCCTCTTCCTTTTACTAGCCCTCTAGTAATACTTGCCTGATTTATCCTCAAAGTAAGTGTTGGATTTTGTAATAATGAGATTCTTTCTATTTTCTTAATCGAGAGCTGGTTTAGTTTGCTTTTAATACATAGATACATAGACAGTGTCGGCAGAATGGGCCTATGGCCCACCCAGTCTGCCCATTTGAGCTTGTAAGTTCAGTTTGTTTTCCTAGAAGTCTGTTGCACCTCACCCTGACCTCCAGAATTCCTTTATGTCTATCCATGCATTCTTAAATCCTGTGATTGTTTCAGCCCCACCACTTCCTCTGGCAGGGTGTTCCACTTGTCCACCACCTCGTTCTGTGAAGAAATTCTTTCTCATGTTTCCTCTGAATCGTCCCTCCCTCCAACTTCATCCCATGCCCTCTAGTCCTGGAACATCTTTTTCGCTTAAAAATAGTGTTTTCCTGCACCCTGTTCCTCCTGTAAGATACTTGTATGTCTCTATCATATCCCCTCTCTCCTCCTCTCCTCCAGGGAGTACATGTTCAGTTCCTTCAACCTGTCTTCATAGGACTTGTGTTGCAATCCATGCACCATCTTTGTTGCCCTCCTCTGAACCTTCTCTACCCTGTCTATGTCCTTACGTAGGTATGGTCTCCAGAACTGTACACTGTACCAGGTGGGGCCTCACTAGTGTCTTGTATAGCTGAATTATGACCTCCTTTTCCTGCTGGTAATGCCCCTGCCTCATACATCCCAGCATCCTATTTGCTTTACCTGCTGCCTTGTCACACTGTTTCCCTACCTTGAGGTCATCAGAGATGATAACCCCAAGATCCCTTTCCTGCTTGGTGCATGCTATATCCTCACCCCCAACTGATATATTGTGCCAGGTTTTGTGCCCCACATGCATTATCTTGCTACTTTGCATTGAATTTCAACTGCCAAACCCTGACCATTCTTCTCAAGTTTCTGCAGGTCGCTTCATTCTGTCTACACCCTCTGGTGTGTCTACTCTGTTACAGAGCTTTGTGTCATCAGCGAACAGTGAAATTCTGCCTTCTAGGTCCTGCGCCATGTCACTGATGAAGATGTTGAATAGGACCGGTCCCAGCACTGATCCCTGTGGTACCCCACTGGTCACTCTTCCCTCTGTGGAGTGACAGCCATTTACCACCACCCTCTGTGTCCTGCCACCCAGCCAGTTACCTACCAACACACTACTGTCCTGCCCACACCCATATTCCCAGTTTGTGTAATAGTCTTCTTAGTGGCACAGTGTCAAAGCCTTGCTGAAGTCCAGATAGGCCATGTCCACTGCTCCTCCCTGATCCACCTCCCTAGTCACCCAGTCAAAATTCAATGAGGTTGGTCTGACATGACTCCCCTGGTGAAACCATGCTGCCTTGGGTCCTGTAGTCCATTGACAACCAGATGTTCCACCAATCTCTCCTTCAGTAGTATTATTTAATATTTATTATTATTATTATTATTAGTAGTAATATTTTAGCTCAGCCACTTTCTTGTATTTTGGGAACCCATAGTCTGCCTTTCCAGTCTCTTGATTTGCTTTTCAATGAGGCCTCCTGCCTAAAGTTGTTTTTCTTTTAAAAGAAGAATAGGAGATTCCTCCTCACAAATGAAGGCCTTTTAGGTATCCCAGATCACTCTACTGTTGGTTTCCCGGGGCATTTAAGGCAATAAATTCGACACATGATCTTTTAATTGTTGGAGAAATTGCTGGTCCACTAAAAGTGAGGGTCCATATGCCACTGCTGCGAGATATAGTCTCCCTCCCTCAGTCACCACCCTAAGAGTGGCATGATCAGATATCAGCAAGGGACCATACTCGCCTCCCTAATATTGCCCAGCCTTATCAAAGGTTGGAACATGTAGTCCAGTCTTGTATAGACTCTGTGGGCATGGGAGTAAAGGAAAATTCCTTGGAGGTGGGGTGACAAAACCTCCAGGCCTCCTGCAGGGCCCTCCCTTCCACAAGGCGATGGAGAGCATTGATGCTACGTGGCACTGGGCCACATCTTACGCCTGAATGATCTAATTTTGGGTCCCAGTAGGTGTTTCGGTTGCCTCCCAAAATTATGTCATCAGGGTAGGGGGCAAGTGTAGTCGCTAAGTGCGTAAAGAAATCAGGGGAATCTAAATTAGGACCATATACCAAGACAAAAGTCATAATCTTACCCCCAGTATCAACAACTGTGATGACATACCTACCCTGTGGGTCGGCCACTGACAAGAGAATCCTATGGGGAAAGCCAGGCCTGAACCAAATTGCCACTCCCTGAGCCTTGGAAGTGAAGGGAGTCGCCACCAAGAAACTTCCCCATGCTGATTTTAAACAATCAACTTCCTGTTTTGTTGAATGGATTTCTTGCAAGAAAGTTATGTGCCCTCTCATTCTTTTTATCTGGGACCAAACTCTTTTCCTTTTCACCACTGACCTTCACCCATTAATGTTCCACAAAAGCAAAGTAACACTATCCATTGTTTCTAAAACCACTATTGAACATGGTACTGACTGTGCTCTGGAAAACACAGCACTTACTAAAGACCCTGTTCCAATTTTTTTTAAACTGGAAATAAAAAGTAACAATCTTCCCCAACATATGGTCCCTTCCCCCAATCTCTGGCAATAGGCCTCAAACATCAACAGAGTTACACCCTTTAGTGCTTCCCTCTTCTATCCCCAGCTACTAATCCCCCCAATCAACATTAATATAGAACTTAACATCAACCGCCAAGCAATTCCCTCCCCCATGTCCTTAGGACCTGATAACTCGTCCATCCACTACTTTTCATGGATTTAGTAACCCATCCCTTGCAACAAATTTAACAGACAAAAAAATGTATATTTTAAAAGAATGATATTGCCCCTCCTTCATAAAAAAATACCCTTTGGGGGGGGCAAGGGCAAGGAAGGTTAACTTCACCTCCCAGCTCCTGCTGTACTCATACACATGCAGTTTAAAGCGCCCCAGGTGGTCTCCGTGAGAGGGACAGTCTCCTACTGAGAACTGGAGACAAGTCACCTCCCACCCCAATGGAGTTTTCAGCTTTACCCGAATTACTCTTCCACACCTATTTTAATACCCTGGGACCCCCAGGGTACACCCCCTCCAGTTATGAAAAGAATGAAAAAAGACTTCTTGGCCCAATCCCCCACCCCGCAGTACGAAAGAAGAACATGTAAAATCTAAAGCCAAACTTGTTAATTTTCAGCTGCTTGAATTAAGCAGGATACCATGAAAAAGATAAACTTAGGTTAAATGATATAGTGCATCTTGAAGTCTGAGGAAGTCCTCTCCCTGCTCAGAGAGGGACTGGGAGCCGCATCATGATAGGAGGCTCTCCTTCGAGCAGGATATGACTGCGAGGTGTCTCTCCTTGAAGCGCCCCCCCCATCTGCAACAGGGGGAATCTCATGTCCGCAACATGATGGTGCATATCAGTCTGTTACAAAAGTCATTTCCCCTACCATGACGCCTTGTGGTCTTCTGTTCCTGCTGGCTAGAGTGGAGGGGAAGGGGGAGCCCACTGACCCTGCCTTGATAGGCCCCTGAAGGAGTTGCGGATCGGGGAAAAATTGCGCCCCCCCAAACCCCCTCACTCCCAAAACTCTTAAGGCACAGTACCTCTGAGTTACTAGAGGTCCATTCTGTTCTTAGTTTTCAGGCTGACCCCTCTTCTGATGCTCCAACTCCCTGGCAAACTCCAATGCTACCTCCGGGTTGGTGAAGGGCTTCTGGTTACCTCCCATTGGTCTAATTATCAGCCAGGCTGGACAGGCGAGGGTGAATGGGCAAGAGATTGAATGGAGAAGCCTTTTAGTTTCAGCAAAGGCCAGCCTCTGGAGCTGCAATTGGTGTGAGTAAATCAGGAAACAGGGTGAATCTGCTTTGCTGCACCATGATCATTCCTTTTTTTTGAGCGACTTCCAAGACCAGTTGCTGGTCCTGATAGCAGAGAAATTTAATAATAATGTGCCTCGGTTTCTGGTCCGTAGCAGGCTTTGGGCCGGGGAACAGTGAGCCCTCTGAATTTCAAGGGTCAAATCCTGCATGAGCTGCACGCTTTTTTTCAAGCCACGCCTGCATAAAACTGGGACAATCTCTCCCCTCCAGACCCTCAGGAAGTCCAATAAAGCAGATGTTACAGCGATGCTCATGATTCTCGTGATCATCAATGGTTTGTTTTAAAAACTCGATCTTTCTGAGTGCCTTGGCAAGGTCCAATGAATTTCTGTTCACTTTGTCTTCTTGGTCCCCAGTCTACTTTCCAGCTCCCGCAGGCGAACTTTGTGAGTTTCCACTGTCTCAGACACTGAGTTTACAGCTTGCTGTAAGTGCTGAATTTGAGCTGTCATATTATCAGAACCTGCCTCCACTCATGTGCCTAGGTCATATTTTAAATCTTTTATCAAGCGCTCCAGGTTTTGATATCCTTCAGCCATAGTAATATTGGGGTCGGGGACCAGAGGCTGCAGAAGTTGAGGGTCTGACTGGGATGTGTATCTCAGGAGTCAGGATGTCTTGGAGAAGGGTCTGCCCATTGTCCTGGCTTCAGTAGTCCTCTCGCTTTGTCACTCTGGTGCGGTGAATTGAAGGGAGTTTAGCTTGCTTCTTCCTGATTTCAAAGTAAGTAGGCATTTAGCATTGCTCTCTGTCAAGTTTGGCTATTAATTAGACTGATAAATGTTAAAAGAGAAAGGATTGCAAGGGATAGACTCGGAGCTTCTCTCTCAAGTTGCCATCCCGCTCCTGCGCTAGGCCATGCACCTCTCCTTTTTTTTTAACCAGAGAGACACACTAAAGCTTGTTTCCAGGAGCGACCTGGGAGCACAAGGAAGTTAAGTGACTTGCTCAGGGTCACACAGTATGCACGTGGGGCTGTGAGATTCAAACTCAGGTCTCCAAGTTTGCAGCTCAGAGCCTTAAAACACTGTGCTGTACTGCCTCCTAAACAATACTACAAGAGAACTATTTAAGGTGAGACTCAGGTAATCTGGAGACAAGGGACATGGAGAAACATATTCTGTTATCCACTACTTTCAGTGATGGTTTTTGACAAATCAAAAATATTACACACAGACACTGGAAATACAACAAACAGTAAGGATGGACAAGTGTTTTTGGACTTGCCACTGATTGTAGTGAAAAGGGCGAAAAACCTAAAAGACAGTGTTCCACACAAATCATCAGGTTCCTAGAACTACATAGGGTCATTTTTTATCTGGTCTTGATATCAAGGGTAACTATCCATGTGGACGTTGTGTCCACTGCTCAAATACCCACAGAATGAAAACAGTGGTAAATGCAGCCACAGGAGAAGAGGGAAGGAGTGATGGCTTCATAAGCTGGCAAACTGCAGGGGTCATTTATGCTGCCAAAGGCCCCTGTGATTCAATTTAGATTGAAAAAGTCAGTAGATTGCCCAAAATCAGGGTAGAGTAGCACAAGCGTTACATCCGTCCAGAAGAGAGGTCATTACCTGTTGCTAGGGTTTTTTTTTTTTAAAAGAAACACAATATTTCTAATTTAAGAATCTCTGGGATCAAGAGGGTGACTTTGGACAGGTGGAAGGCAACCTAAAGAAGAAACTTCTCACCAGGAAGGCCTTCTATATATGGGCTGGCAGTATAGCCTAGAGGTTTGAGTAACATGGTGTGAATGAGCTTGATGCATCCAGCAGCCCTGGGTTTGATTCCCACAGCCTCCACTTGCACACTGTGTGACTCTGAGCAAATCACTTAACCACCCTAGTGTTCGTGGTCACCCCTGCAAACAGGCACGTGGGCCTCACCCAGTTACCAAAATAATAAAATAATGACCTGTTTAAAGCAGTGGACCAAAAAATATGAGTTAAATAACAGTATAGAGTTGTTAGACCCTATTATCTGAAATAACTTTTCTTCTCTTGCAGATTTCTATTACCCCCTGCTTAAGCAGCACCTCTTCACCTCTGTTTCTATCTTATGGTAACAAGGTAGGATTCAAACTATAGTATATGGCATAATGCAACGGTGTATGGAGATCCATATACTCAAAAAAGTCATTCTGCTGCATTAGTGATGTACCTACTAATGCAGAACGACTTTTCATTCTGCATTAGTAGGTATGTCATAATACAAACTAGTACATCAGCAGTCCCAATTGGACAGCAAGACGATTGTAGTGTTGTGCGCATCAGCTCACCACTGGGCTATGGCTGTGAAGCGTGGGTGGGGGACGGGACAGAGACTCATTTTCTCCCCACAAAAGTAAGTGATTGTTTATTTTTGGGACTATACACTATATAGAATAATGTATGAGGGCTAAATACAACAGCATTATTCTTATAGCTCGTGGTTTCCATGATGACAAAGTGACCTCTCGAGCTTCACTTTCAAGATCTTCATCATCATGGAAACCACTCAGTATAAGAATAGCTGTTGTTGTGTATGAGCCCCATACATTATCCTATATACCAAGTTATGTATATCCTATGTATGCTGTTCAATGAATTGTATAATTTAGCCTTTTCTGATCAGTAAGTTCCTGTGTCCGTGTGTGTGTGTGTGTGTGTGTGTGTGTGTGTGTGTGTGTGTTGGGGGTGGGGGGATCTGCATCAGGTGACAAATCCTGACCGCACTTTTCTGTTATTAAGACCTATTGAAGTGTGGTACTAATCTGTGTGGGACAGTAAACTTATAGTGACAATCTTAGTATTCTGGAAATTAGGCATATAAACTATGACATGGAGAGTCTCTCCTTGAGAAAATGTAATCCAAAGGTTGCTATGGGTCCCTCCAGCCAGTCATGCAACTATTATACAAAACATAGCTGTGTCTAATATGAATATGCTTAGGTAGATGTCGATGCCATCATCATGTTTGAATGCCACAGTAAAATGTCACACAGTATGAATTTATGAAAACTGAAGTTAACCAAGGAAACTGTGGCAAAAAGAATCAGTCAAACTAAGAAATAAAATAGAATAGAGCATATACTGTAGAAGCTCCGAGGTAAGAGCCACACTCACAGCATTAGATGGTGTCGTGACGTCATGATGTCAGATGCTATTGAGTCATGATGTCAGATGTGATAAAATGGTGCAATGCTGCAGACAGGAAGAGAGGGTGTAAAAACTCTGGGCTGGATTTTCGAACAGCTTTCATTGCTGCAAGTCCCGGGTGCATCGAAGATATGGCATACGGGGCTTATGGCGATCACCCAGCCAATGATTGGGATTTGCTATCCCGTGCACCAACTGCTGTAAATTAGACCAACTTTTTCTGGTCTAGCTTGCAGCAATCCAGGGGACCCTTTTTACAGGGCTTGTGCCAAAGAGTTGGTGCAAGCTGCCTTAAACCAGGTAAAGTGTTGTAACTGCACCTGACCTACCAAAATTGGGTGCAGTGGTGGCAAAGGTGATTGATGCAGTTGTGCGAAAGAAAGGTTGGATGCAGGGCTTGACATAAGTCCTGTTACCATTTTAAAATTGGGCCCCTGTCTTTACCGCTTCGACACTCCCATTAAGAACGAAGAAGGGGAATCATGTTTGTTAACTAGGATCTGCAGCTTATCCGATAGGTAGAGAACTGGGCAGACTGGATGGGCCAAGCGGTCCTTATCTGCCGTCAAAATCTATGTTTCTATGTTATGCCACAGTGCAGATGTACTTGGTATGCAGAATATTGAAATGCAAAAGACCAAAATGCTGGTATCTAAGAGAGGATACAGTTACAGCAATTGTACCTGGGGGTAATTTTTGATGAAGGGCTGACCCTGCATTCCCAGGTGTCAGCCGTCGTCAAATCCTCTTTTTATCATCTGAGGAATATCTCCAGGATTAAGCACCTTGTTCTGTGCAGTGACCTTCCTACTCTGATCCACGTCTTTGTGTTCTCATGCTTAGATTATTGCAACTCCCTTTACCTAGGTCTACTGGGGGTGGAAATCTGTCGCTTGCAGCTAGTGTAGAACGTGGCGGCCCAGCTTTTGATGGGATCATCTCGGTCCTGTCATATTTTGCTGGTGCTATGCGGACTGCACTGGCTGCCAGTACAGTGGCAGATTACCTTTAAAGTCGGTCTTCTGACTTTTAAAGCCCTACACGGACTGGGTCTGGACTACCTGAAAGAGCTCCTGGTCCCCACTGCCCTGGGCGACTGCTCCACTCAGCTGATGAGGGTTGCTTGAGATTCCAGGGTGTGTTTGAAATCTTCTGCAGCCAGAGTATTCATGCATGCGGCCCCAACCCTTTGGAAACTCTTTACCCCGTCGGTTACGGGAGTGTTGACTGTGGAGGAATTTAAGCAAGATCTGAAAACATATCCATGGCACCAAGCATTCTGTGAATGATTGTATGATATTAGTGATTTTATATAATATATGTTGTTGAGATGTTTGTTTTGTGATTTTAAATTTGTTAGGCGCCTTGGCATTTGAAAGGTGCCATAAAAATAAAGTTTATTATTATAATAATGATATACTTTGTCTTCACAGCCAAAGGGCACATAAGGATTTAAAGAGACTTACAGTGAGTACATTAAAAACCTTTATTTATATGTATGTAAACAGAAGAATTGCTATAATGTGAGCATGAGAACACATTTCACGTATTGAGACTGCATAGTGAAGGGATACAAGGATTCTGCATTGTGGGCAAACAGAGGTTTATGGCCCAAAATATTGAGTTTTAAAATGTACAATACATGGGCCCTGAAACTATTGTTATTTCACTTTAGTAAATCACAGTGAATTACTGAGTCATTCACATAGTGAAATCATTTGAAAATATACGCAGAGAACAGGTATGCAGTACAATTACTGGTGAAGGAGGGGTTCTGCTTTTGGAAAAAAACAGTGTATTAAATAATGATTGCATATTACAACTTTACTAATCGTTTCATTTAAGGTATCCCATTCCACTCTGAGGAAGAGACTGGTTCCCCTGAAATGTTGGTGGTGTGTGGGACCCCTTATATATCTGTGTACTATGTGGGGGGCCTTGTATGCATCTGCACACTATATGTGGGGCCCTGTATATATCTGTGTACTGATGAATACATTTTGCAATACACACATTTCCTTCTGGGTGACTGGTCATTGCTTTCTTATGCTTTGAATGGTTATGTGGTGCCCACAGGAACAGGCTGCCTCCTGATTATTGTCTGTATTTGTTGCAGTAATGTGGGGTAAACCTCTCTGATCCTCATATCTTGGCCAGGGCGGGGCGTGGCCTGGCTCTGAACAAGCATGGAGGTTTAAATCCAGAGCTCTGATACTCAGCAAACAATCTAACATCATTTTCAGCCATCTCAGCCAACTTCACAAGGTTATATAGAAATCTAGGTGCCCTGGACCACAATACAGCAATTTGCCAAGGTATTTTCTTTTAATAATTCACCTATACTGGGCTACACTACAACAGACTTTTACTGGAAACATAAACTCAGGCCCTGAATCATGACTGAATCTGTAGAAAATCGGCCTTTGGATAAAATAGAAAGCATGTTCCAGAAACTAATTACAGACATAAGTGACCTAAAAGTCACAACTCAGCTTAATACTACTACATTAAAAAATATAGACTCTCGACTTGCTAATACTGAACTTAAAACTAAACAGAATGAGTCATCTATTCAAGATTTAAAAGCTACTATCAGGGAGCAAGATCGTACTACTAAAGAGCTTCAGAATAAAATTGATGACATTGAGAATCAAAATCAATATAAGCATAAACATTGTATAATATAAATATATATTTCTACATTACAAACCAATCACACAAAAAAAAAATGTGGGGAGTAGTGCAATGTAATGGCTGTGGGGCAGCAGTCTTCCGGGAGTCTTTCTGGAGGCTGAGATGCTGCCCTATTTGCAGACAACTGTCTGCCCTGAGGGAGGAAGTTGCCCGTCTTCAGGCCACACTGGACAGTAGTACGGGGACCTTCCCCCAGGCCACAATGGACAGTAGGAAGGGAACCTCCCCCATCCAGGGAGCACCAGAACCACCACCACCACCACCTCAGAGGTTGCAAAGAAAGCACAGCAGTTGGACCACAGTGGGCTCAGGGAGGATGAGGATGGTGAAACAGAGGCACACCCAGTCAGATGTTACACACCACAATCCATACGCCATTCTGGGGGAGCATAGCTCCCCTATAGATACACCCGCAGAGGAGACTAAGGAGGCTGAGGACAACTGTCACAAGGGAGGCCCACAGGAAGGAGGCAGAGGACACCACAAGGAAAGGAAGCAGCTCCTGGTGGGGGACTCAATTATTAGGGGGATAGAACTGGGAGGAGCTGGGAAATCAGTAAGGTGCCTGCCTGGTGCATGGCTTGGAGGGACAGGAAGAGCATCCTCAGGATCACAACAACAGCTGCAAGGATTCTGAGCTGGGCGTAGGTGTCCACCTAGGGACAAATGACTTGGCTCATCATGAGGTTAGAGCAGTGCAGGAGGACATTGCAGAGTTGGGGAGGGGCCTAAGACAAGTAGCAAACACAGTATCCTTCTCAGAGGTGCTGCCTGTCAAAGGCATGGGGAGGCGGGGTAGTGGCACCATGCAGTTTAATGAATGGTTGAAAAAAATGAGATGCGGGAGCACAGGGGTTTTAGCTTCATTGGGGACTGGGGTTCCACCTGGAGGACACCAGCCTATACTGGCAGGATGGTCTGCATCTGTCCAGGAAGGAACAAGTCTTTTGAGCAATCGGTTTAAATGCTTCATTGGCAAGCTTTTAAACTAGTCAATGGGGAGGCACTGACAAGCAGCAGAAAAATCCCAGCCTCTCACAAAACAGGGTACTAAATGAGAAAGACCAAGTAGAACGGACTGTGGGGATGCTGCAACAGAAGGTAAGGCCATCAAAAATGGAGAGCAATGAGTACCAATGCCCGTAGTCTAGGTAACAAGCTTCCTGAATTAGTGGCCTTGATGGAGGAGGAACATCTGGATATCGTGGCAGTCACAGAAACATGGTACACACAAAACCATGACTGGGACGTAAACATACCAGGATACACTATCTACAGGAGGGACAGGGAGGGTAAAAGAGGGAGGAGTAGTTCTTTACATAAGGGAAGGAATAAAAGCAACAGAACAAAGGTAAACAGGGAGGAGAAGAAGCACTGTGGGTAAATTTGAGACAGGCAATGGCACCACAATCCACATCAGGGTTGTAGACAAGACTCTTCTCAGGGGAGGAAATGGACAAGGAAATGATAGAAAGTATACTTAGAATGGCAGAAAAAGGAGATATTGCTGATGGGTGATCTGAATATGCCAGATGTTAACTGGGCGCAGTTGCAGCTGCCGCTCGAAGAGTGCAGTTATTCTAGATGCCCTACAGGGGCATGCCTTAGACAACTAGTACTGGAGCCCACTGAGAGGGAGCAATATTAGACTTGATACTCTCAAATGGAGATGGAGAGAGGATCACAGATGTAAAGTGGGTAGCCATCTGGGAACTAGTGACCATCGAACAGTATGGTTCACAATAAACACAGCAATAGAGTCAAGCCATACAAAGACAAAAGTACTGGACTTTAGGAGGCTGACTTTGCCAAAATAGGTGAGTGCCTAAGGATACACTAGCAAATGGGTGGGAAGGAGGGTGGAAGAACAATGGGGAATAATAAAACTGCCATCACAGAGGTAACGAGCCTTTTGTGTGAAGCAAATAAACAAAACAAGGCGATGTAAGAAACCACTATGGTTCTCAAAGGAAGTGGCAGTGAAGGTTCAAGAGAAAAGAAAGCATTCAGGAAGTACAAGGAATCGCAGCAGGAGCAGGACAGAGAACTGTATCAGTTAAAGCAAAGGAGGCTGGGAAGGCAGTCAGACAGCAAAGGCCCAAACTGAGGAAAAGATAGCCAACTCAGTTAAGAAGGGAATAAAACCTTTATAGGTACATCAGGGAGCAAAGGAAGACCAAGGAGGGATAGTGAGGCTAATAAAGGGAGGGAGGGTGGGCAGAGGGAGAATGTGAAAAGGCAGAGATACTAAACAAATATTTTTGCTCAGTATTTACAAAGGAAGAGGGGGAGGTACATAAAACAAACAGTAGTAACACTCTGGATACAGAAGTTGATACCAGCCCATTTACAGAAGAAAGGGTTCTGAAAGAACTCTTAAAACTGAAGGTGGACAAAGCAATGGGGCCTGATGGGATTCATCCCAGAATTCTAACAGAACTAAGGGTAGAACTAGTGACACCACTGACTACCCTCTTTAACAAATCATGGGAGGATGGGGTGGTACCGAGGACTGGAGGAGGGCAGATGTGATTCCCTTCACAAAAGTGGGAGCAAGGCAGAAGAGAAAACTATAGACCTGTTAGTTTAACCTCAGTGATAGGGAAAATGATGGAATCACTTCTAAAGGAAAGAATTGTCGAGTATCTAGAGGCCAGAGAGCACAAGACCCTAGGCAGCATGGATTCTGGCGGAAGGTCATGCCAGACGAATCTGATAGATTTCTTTGACTGGGTGACCAAAGTAGTAGATCAGGGAGGGCTGTGGACATGGCCTACCTAGACTTTAGCAAGGCATTTGACACAGTCCCACACAAAGATTAATATATAAGTTAGCCAGCCTGGGAGTGGGTCCCAAGATGACAGCCTGGGTAAAGAATTGGCTGGAGAATAGGACACAGAGTAATAGTAAATGGAGTCCACTCAGAAGAAAGGAGGGTTACTAGCGGGGGTACCACTGAGTTCAGATGAGGACAGTCCTCTTCAATGTCTTTAAGCGACATTGCAGAAGGACTGGAAGGAAAAATATGTCTCTTTGCAGATGACACTAAGATCTGCAACAGAGTTGATGCACAGGTGGGGTGGAAAGGATGAGAAGGGACTTGGCAAGGTTAGAGGAATGGTCAAATGTATGGCAGCTTAGATTCAATGCTAAGAAGTGCAAGGTAATGCACCTGGAAACAAAACCCAGGGAAGAGTACACAATGGGGGTAGATACTAACACAACAAAAATGGAAAGGGACCTGGGGTAGTCATATCAGATGACCTAAAGGTGGGCAAGCAATGTGAGAAGGCAGCAAGGGGCTGGGGGATACTGGGATGCATAGGAGAGGCATCACCAGTAGAAAACAGAAGTTATTATCCTCTCTGTACAGACAGCTGGTGAGACCTCATCTCAGATTACTGTGTGCAGTTCTGGAGACCCAATCTCCACCAAAGACATAGACAGGATGGAAGCTGTCCAGAGGAGGGCTAATTAAAATGGTGCAGGGTCTGCACCGGAGGACATATGAAGAGAGACTTAAGGAGCTTAATATGTATAGCCTCGAGGAAAGGAGGAGAGGGGGACATGATAGAAACTTTCAAGTATCTCAAGGGAATCAACAAAGTCCAAGAGGGTAGCATCTTTCAAAAAGAGGTGTGCAAGAACAAGAGGGCAGAATTTGAAGATAGAGGGGGCGGCTCAGAGGTAATTTAAAGATATTTTTCACAGAGGGTTGGATGCATGGATGGCCTTCCGGAGGAGTTGTGGAGTCAAAATCAGTGGTGGAATTCATGCATGCATGGGATAGTCATAAGGCAATTCTGGGGTGTGGGGTAGGAAGTAGGCTGCTGGTTAACTAGGATCTGCAGCTTATCCGTAGGTAGGAAATGGGAGACTGGGTGGGCCAAGCGTCCTTATCTGCCGTCAAATTCTATGTTTCTATGTTTCTAAGGAATAATTTACGATTCTTCGATTCCTGAAAATTTGAATCGAAAGATACACACCTCCTTTTACTACGTGTTTTACCAACCATGCTGAATCTTCCTGCTGAACACAACATAATTATAGAACGTTATCATCGACTCGTTAGGCCCTAACCTCCTCCGATTACAGACCCAGACCTATTGTGGCTAAATTTCTGAATTTTGCTCATACTGAACTTATATTACAGAGATCCAGAGAAATCGGGCACCTTACTTGGCAAGAGCATCAAATTATTTATATAGAGACTTTTCAAAAGAAGTTCTAAACAAAGGAAAGCTTTCAATGGCTCGAAGCTGATGCACAAGATGGGATTACAATTTCATTGAGATATCCTGCAACAATGCGTGTACAGTGGCAGCTCTTACAAGGATTATAGTATTCGGAATCACTGATGTCATGCCTAAATAAGCTTGAAATACCTCTGGTAAACTTGCCTGGATACTAAGACGTTTCTCTATGTCACTCTAATAAATCTAATATTAGCCCAGGTCAATGCTCAGAATCGTCGGGTCCGATGAGCTTATTGCAACCATCTGGGAACCTCACGCTGAGTTAAGCATGAGACTACTCTGCCCGCTGAAAGATAAAGCTGTCTAACCCACGATCTGCAGCGTCTATGTCATATGCAAACACAATCTCATCAGCTGTTTCCTAGACAATTTTGTCAAGTTTTGAGCTTGTGGTGATATTCAATCTGACCATTGTGGAACTGTGGATAACGAAACTCAACTGGAAGCAGTGCAGAATGTCCCTGGCTGGCCATTCGTTGATGTCTCATGGACTGGAGTAGCAGCAGGTTCGCCTCAAAATCCTTGGAGCCACCAAAGAAAAAATGTCGTAGCAGACGGAAGAACAGACTAGATACATCTGCTACAAAGATGACTCCTTAATCAGTATTTTTTTTTTGTGTGTCATTTCATTGCTTGTATCTGATATATGTTAATATGAGCTATATGGATCCCTTGATGCGACAGGTCTCTGCTAAATATATCATATCCTTAACTCTGATCACGTGCTGCAAGGGATAACCATACAATTTGAAATTTAGATTTTGTTACATACTTACTGGTAAATAGGGCTATAGTCAACTCATTGATGATCACATCTTGCTGTTTAATAGCTATGAACTGCCTGAATTGCTAAAGCGTGCACCTAGATACTGTAGTGCACATTACTGTAAATGTTTACAATTGTATTGATATGTGGAAAGGTGATGAAGCTAGCAAAGAGAAAATGTTGTTGAGGTATACATCTTCCTCCTTTCCCTAGGGAAATAATTATATATTGCTCTCTTCTCTCGAGATGGCAAACAGCTATACTCAGCTGCTTTTTAAGACAACCGTACCAATTTGATCTCCCCCTAATTGTATAAAACCAAATTGATGGTCTAAAAGATGAAAGGTAGGAGAGTCTGATACATCTTTGACAAATTGAGGTACTTTATAACCAAAGAGTAACGGAGTCATTCGGGGGAGGGGCAGGATGATAAAATGTAGGTAGATTTTTAACATATGACAATTGGATTTGTCTTAAGTTCATAACATTATTTTGTACAGTGCATAGCTTAAATAATAATTTCAATCTATTCTGCAGCTACTGCTAGTTTAAATATGTGAATGTCATAGTTAGGTGATTGTTCTGTGCAAAGGGTGCGAATGCCAGGAAAACGGATACATAAATACTTATTGCATGTGAGCTGTATATTGGAGTATAGCACAAATCAACAGTTATTGCAATATATTAATTTCTAGTCTTGCACTGCTTTCATTTTTTCTGGGCAATCACTCCTCTTAATAATACCCATGACAGAGAACGAGAGTCAGCTAGAAGTTTAAACGCTGTAGGATTAGAACAAGCAGTGACGTTTTATGTTTCAGCCCCTACTGTACTGGTACATCATGCTGTTTGACAGCTATGAATTGCCTGAGTTGCTAAAGCGTGCACCTAGGCATTGTAGCGCATATAATGCTTTAAGTGTTTGCAAATATATTGATCATGTGGGAAAGGGATGCGATGCTAGCAAAGAGGAATGTTACTGAGTTATACATTTTCCTCCTTTCCTAGGAAATAATTATATATTGCTCTCTTTCTCGAGAGTCTAATAGCTGTACTGCTGCTCTTTAAGTTAATCGTACTAATTTGAACTCCCCTAATTGTACAAAAATCAATAGATGGTCTGAAAGATGAAAGGTAGGAGAGTCTGATACATCTTCGACAAACTGATGTACTTTATAACCAGAGAGTTGCAGGATGACAAAATGTATGTAGATTTTTTAACATATGACAAATGGATATGTCTTAAGTTCATATCATCACCTTGTACAGCATATAGCTTAAATAGTAATTTCAATTGACTCTGCAGTTACTGCTTGTTTAAATATGTGAATGTTATAGTCAGGTGATCGCTCTGTGCAAAGGGCACGAATGCCAGAAACAGATACATAAATACCTGTTGCTGGTGAACTGCTTGTTGGAGTACAGCACAAACCAGCAGTTTATGTAATATATTGAATTTGAGTTTTGCACTGCTCTTGTTTTTTCTTGGTAATCCCTTCTCTTAATAGTACCCAAGGCATAGAACGAGAGTCAGCCAGAAGTTTAAACACTATAAGAATAGAACAAGAAGTGACTTTTTATGTTTCAGCCCCTACAGTACTGGCATATATTGGTATACTGTGTAGTGACTTATATACCTAGGGATCAGCTGAAGGATAATGCATGTTGGATTTTTTTTTTTTTACTGTGGTTCAAATGTAATCATTACTTAATTAACCAGAAAATATGGTGCTGGTTGTTTGCTGTTTATGGGAGATATTCTTACTCAATATTGTTAATTCTTTAATCTATAGAGTGTGTTAACCTGTGCGTAGTTAAGGAGATCTATTTTTCTGCTCTTCTTATACTTTATTACGTCCCAGAGAGCTTAGGTGTGGTCTTGGTTTATTACTGTATATAAACCGACTGATACTCCTCTGCTCATCTTAAATAATTATTACAATGTTCCTGTTAATAAGTTCATTGTTAGTTATGGTTATTATAATAGTTAGGAGATCTATGATAAATGGTACTATGATATTCTCCATATTCCTTTACATATTCCCTGCCCCAAATGTATTATATAACCATAAGCCATTCATTTTGATCTGTGATATCTACCTCTCTTTTGTTGGTGCATTGAAGTCCAGGCTTGGAAGCCATTACCGTCTAATCAGTTTAATGTCCAATTTAATACTATACACATGGAGCGTTAAGGGCCTCCATGCACTGAGCAAGCGTAAACAAATCTTAAACTATCTTAAAAAAAAAAGCTCATATCGCTTTTTACAAGAAACTAAACTATTAGAGTGGATAATGACAGATTAAACATGACTGGGTTGGTCAAGTTTATGCTGCATCCGCTACAACCAAGAAATGGGTTGCAATTTTAATTCACAAAAACTTAAAATGGAAAGTATTGAATATAAAGAAAGATCCTGATGGCAGATGGCTGATTGTTACCTTAGATTCTACACCTGGCACATTAACACGTTAATATTTATGCCCCAAATTATGATACACCCGAATTTTTCACAATTTGGCACAACAAATATCCTCTTTAAATCTAAATATCCGATTTTAATAGGTGGTGATTTTAACCTTACATTAGAGTCATACCTTGATAGAGCAACGCTTCACTAGATTCTCATCCGAGAGTATAGCCGCCTTTCATTATTAATGAAGGATCTAGGATTAGTAGATATATGGAGACTCCTTCATCCTTGAGATAAAGAGTATACATTCTATTTCCCCACACACCAGACATATAGCAGAATTGACTATTGGTTAACCTCACCCACTATTACAGCTAACATCATAGATTGTAATATTTTGCCCTTTAATTTCAGACCATGCTCCAGTTAAGCTTAATTTATTATGAATTCCTCCTTGAAATCACCTTCTTGGCGATTAGACCCACTCTTACTTAAAGACCTAGAATGTATTCCTGGTTAAAATACAAACTCAGGAATTTATTTTACATAATAATCCTGATGATACGCTATGGGTAACATGGGAAGCACTCAAAGCTACTTTTAGTGGTAAAATTATTAGTTTTTCTGTACACAGGAAAAGAAAAAAAAAACAACTTAAAGATCTTGAGAACTTTCTTAAATCTAAAGAATTGCAGTATTCAGTTACCCCACACCCTGACCCTAAATCTACTTTACGCATGAAATCCTCCAGGCTTCGTATGCAAATTAATGAACTAATCTCTTGGAAAACCAAAATTGCACTTCTTAGAATCAAACACAAATATTGGGAAGAGAGTGAAAAGGTAGTAAGCTACTGGCTTATAGACTTAGAGTACAACAAGTCGGAACGACACATTTCAGGTTTAAAAAACTCTACAGGGCAAATATGTACTGATAACCCTAGCATTAATAAGATTATGTCTTCATTTTATAAAAAATTATATACATCTACTACCTTAGCGTCAAAAGTGAAGATCGACAAATTTCTTGATAATTTAGTGCTTCCCCAACTTACATCTGATGAAATAAATATCTTAGATAAACCTATCACAATAGAAGAAGTCCATCTCGCACTCTCTTTCCTCAAAACTGGTCATGCGGCTGGTGGCGATGGCTTCCCAGTGGAGGTTTATAAAAATATGACTGACCTACTTTGCCCTTTATTGTGTAAGGTATTTCATGAATCTATAACTCTACAAAACTTACCTCCAACCTTAACAGACGCTATCATTACAGTGCTTCCCAGAAAGGATAAAGATGTCACTCTTCCCTCCAATTATCATCCTATATCATTACTTAATGTAGATGGCAACATTTTTGCAAGTCTATTAGCCATTCGTCTCAAACCTTTCATTCCCCGACTAGTCAATAAGTCTCAAACAGGTTTTGTTAAAGGTAGGATGGGTGCAGATCATCTTTGTTCTTTATTCAATCTTATGTACAAAGCTAAATTGCTAAAATCCCTTGCAGCAGCAATTGCCATCGACTTTGAAAAAGCTTTTGATTCTTTGAATTGGAATTTTCTTTATTCAGTTTTATCCGTTTTGGGTTTAGTGACCACTTCTGTTCATATATAAAATTACAGTATACCTCTCTCCAAGCAAGGGTTCTTACTAACTTTACTATATCTCAACCCTTTGAACTAAATAGAAGCACCAGACAAGGTTGTCCCTTATCCCCGACCCTTTTATTTTAGCTTTAGAACCCTGGCAGCCGCTCTCCATCAATCTAACAAAATTAGAGGTATATCGATTGGCAATACAAAATATACATCCCTATCCTATGCCGACAACATACTAATTCTACTAGAAGATCTAGAATTAGCTGCACATCCACTAATACAATTACTAAATACATTTATGGAACTCTCTGGTCTGACAATTAACTATAAAAACTGAAATACTACCACTCAATGCATTGTGTAAACCCTATATGAATAATGTCCTTGGCTTTGGCTGGGTATCCCAAGATATTTCATATTTGGGAATTAAAATCTTAACGGATACTAAAAAATATGGGAGGCAAATCTTAACCCTATACTTTCAGAAATTAAAACAATATTTGAAAGATGGAAAAATCTTAACATTAATTGGTAAAATTAATGCAATTAAAATGTCTATTACCCCTACGATTTTATATTTGTTCTCTAACATACCATTAAGTTTACCCAATATCTTTATCTCTCAAATTGATAAACTGATAGGGAATTTTATTTGGGAAGGTCAAATTCCAAGATTTAGTAGAAATAAGTTACGTACCCATTGGTCCCAGGGTGGGTTTACTCTTCCATGGTTCTTGGCCTACTTATGGGCATTTTGTGCCTCTCAGACTACAAAATGGTTTACTAAACCTAATAATGAATCTCCTTTATGGCTTAATATGGAAGCTTCTTGGGCTCCGGGAAATATCCTTACCAATTTAATTTACAATCCTTTGCCACATAAATTAAAAACACACCCTACAATTGCTCCATCAATTCAGTACTGGCTCAAATTACATAAATGGTTAAAAACAGACCCTGCTCCCATATTTTATTTGCCGTTATGGCGAAACCGACGTATCACCTTAGACGACCACCCTTTGTTTTGCAATTCTTGGAAACATGAAAACATAATATTTTTGGGTGATATTCTAATCAAAAATAGTAATATTTTGGATTCTTTTACAAATCTACAAACTATTTGGGATATAAATAAAAAGGATCTTTGGAAATATCCATAAATTCGAGTGGCATTATCTCCTATATTATGGCTTAAACAAAGAATAATGTACTCAAACATAAATGTTACTTCATGGGTGAATACTTCATCTGGACTAGTTAGCAAGATTTACAAAACGATTAGAGATAATATACCAAATCAATCAATCTCAGCCAAAGCTAAATGGGTTTAACATTACAACAAAATATAACTGAATCTCAATGGAGCCAGTGTTGGGCTACCTGCCATGATGCATATAGAGATATGCGTAGTAGTCTCATACAATATAAAATTCTTCACTGGTGGTACAGAACCCCAAACATATTATATAAAATGGGAGCTTCTCTGAATGATATATGTTGGAGATGTCATTTATCTAATGGTAACCTTTTTCACATTCTGTGGCTTTGTAGCCCCATATCCGCATTATGGTGTTCGATCCATCATTTGGCCTCCAATATTGTTAAGTGCCATTTACCCTTTGATCCCAAGTACTTTATTTTAGGAATTATTGATAAAAGTATTAATATATCTAGACCCTAACACAGATGGCTACAAATTTTATTTATGCAGGTTAAATGGTTGATTTTAATTAACTGGAAGTCACAGACAATACCTACACTTACTGAAATTCTTAACAGTCTAACTCAAATTGCATCCCTGGAACGTATATCTTATTTGACTTTAGACTGACTAAATGTATATAAATTGTGTTGTCAGGACTATCTTAATTTTTGGAATCTGGAGGATTAGTAAATACCAATAGATCTTTTGTTTAGAAGGATGCTAAATATTTTATAGAATAGATGGATTATATCTCCTACAATATAGTTAGGATATATTGTTATTTAGAATAGTAATATGTTTATCTTATATGCTGTGCTGAAATAAGAAACAAGGTAATATATGCCAATACATACCATTACTTGTAGCATGATAGTGTATATGTATACATACATATATGCATGTATATATATATATATATATATGAATATATACAATCATAATCATTATGTTAGTCTTTGATCTAATTTTATTTAATCAATGTGCATTGTGTAAATGCCATACTACATTTTGTATTGTATTTATGTCTGCATGGTATTAACAATATGGAAAATGTTTTTTATTCTCTAATAAAAAGATTAACTGCAAAAAAAATATCTTGGCCAGGGCAGTATAACAATGGTGCAGAAAGCCCACTGTTGTTCATAAAACTAGCACATTTTACCTATTTTAGTACACTAAAGGGCTTAATGCCACATTGGGGTTCAGACCCTAGCCTCCAACCATTTTCAGGGTACTAAATCTAGAAATGCTGACATTAAATGGAAATCGGGATAGGAAGTCTTATTGCATATAAACCTAGAGTGCAGTACAGGCCAGAGCCACTACTAGAGGCCTGGTACCTGAGGTAAACAAACAGTCTTGGAACAAGAAAAAACCTTCACACTCACCAGCAAGAACAAAACCTCAGGTCCAAACCAGGTACCAGCAGAGTTAATGACTTTTTATTTAGTAAAGTAGACAAAAAGGTACAGAATACACTGGAACACTGACCCCCAACATTTCACTCCCTCCTGGAACCTTTTCAAGGAATACTGCCCCCTTCAGATCATTCACATTTATACAGTCATCAAAAATAGTGCAATTCAAGTTTAAACTGACAGTGACTAAAGCAAGCAAAAGAAACTAGCACACTGGAAAATGTTACAAAGCGTATTCTATTGCACATGTAAAGAGTTTTATTACACACATTATGTTTGCTACAGTACATATCATTTTAAAGTGCCAATATTGCCCAGTGACATCTATGCCAAAAAATGTTAGAACTTGGATTTAAAGAAAACATTGCAAAGAATAAGGATGACTTTTCTGCATATCTTGATTGCTATAAAAGAATCACAGGGTACTCAGAACTGAATTTCTGCAGGTTTAATCAATTTAATAGATCTTCCGGGTCTGCCTTTGCAGTTCATAGAAACACAGAAACCTAGACTTTGATGGCAGATAAGGACCACTTGGCCCACTCAGTCTGCCCATTTCTCTACCTATTGGATAAGCTGCAGATCCTAATTAACCAACAGCCTACTTCCTTCTACCCCCCACTAGAATTGCTTTATGTCTGTCCCATGCATTCTTGAATTCCCCCTCTGTTTTTGACCCCACGACCTCCTCAGGAAAGCTGTTCCATGCGTCCATCACCCTCTACGTGAAAAAATACTTCCTCACACTGCCCCTGAGCCGTCCCCACTCTATCTTAAAATTAGGTCACCTTGTTCTTGCACATCTCTTTTTCTGAAAGATGCTACCCTCTTGGACTTTGTTGATTCCCTTGAGGTACTTAAATGTTTCTTTCATGTCCCCCTCTCCCTCCTTTCCTCGAGGGTATACATATTAAGCTCCTTTAGTCTCTCTTCATATGGCTTCTGGTGCAGACCCTGCACCATTTTAGTTGCACTCCTCTGGACTGACTCTGTCCTGTCTATGTCCTTGCAAAGATGGGGTTTCCAGAACTTCACAGAATATTCCAGATGGGGTCTTACCAACTGTCTACACTAAGGGATAACAACTTCCATTTTCTACTGGTGATGCCTCTCCCTATTCATCCCAGTATCCCCCCAGCCCTCCTTACTGCCTTCTCACATTGCTGGCCCACCTTTAGGTCATCTGATATGACTACCCCAGGTCCTTTCCATTTTTGCTGTTGTTAGTACCTCCCTCCTCATTGTGTACTCTTCCCCTGGGTTTTTGTTTCCCAGGTGCATTGCTTTGCACTTCTTTGCATTGAATCTAAGCTGCCATACTTTTAACAATTCCTCCAACTTTGCCAAGTCCGTTTTCATCCTTTTCACCCCATCTTATGTATTAACCCTGTTGCAGATCTTTGTATCATCTGCAAAGAGGCATACTTTCCCTTCCAATCCCTCTGCAACATCACCTATAAAGATACTAAAGAGGACCGATCCCAGTACTGAACACTGCGGTATGCCGCTAGTAACCCCCCTTTCTTCAGAGGGGACTTAATTTACTATTACCCTCTACGTCCTGTTGTCCAGCCAATGCTTTACCCAGGCTACCACCCTGGGACCCACTCTCAGGCTGGCTAACTTGTTTATTAATCTTTTGTGTGGGACTGTGTCAAATGCCTTGCTCAAGTCTAGGTAGGCCATGTCCACAGCCCTTCCCTGGTCTACTACTTTGGTCACCCAGTCAAAGAAATCTATTAGATTCATCTGACATGACCTTCCCACTGTGAATTCATGCTGCCTTGGGTCCTGTGCCCCACTGGCCTCTAGGTACTCAACAATTCTTTCCTTCAGAAGTGATTTCACAATTGTACCTACCACTGGGGTCAAACTAACAGGTCTGTAGTTTCCTGCCTCTGTCTTGCTCCCACTTTTGTGAGGGGGAATCATATCTGCCCTCCTCCAGTCCTCAGGTACCACACCATCCTCCCATGATTTTTTAAAAAGGGTAATCAATGGTGTCACTAGTTCTACCCTTAGTTCTTTTAGAATTCTGGGGTGAATCCCATCAGGCCCCATTGCTTTGTTCACCTTTAGTTTTAGGAGTTCTTTCAGGACTCTTTCTTCTGTGATTGGACTGGTATCGACCCCCCTATCCAGACTGCTTCTATTGTTTGATTTAGGTACCTCCCCTTCCTCTTCTTTTGTGAATACTGAACATAAGTATTCTTTCAGTATCCCTGCTTTTTCACTGTCACCCTCTGCCCACCCCCTTCCCTTTATTAAGCTTCACTTGGTCTTTCTTCGCTCCCTAATGTACCTAAAAAAGGTTTTATCCCCCTTCTTACTGAGTTGGCTATCTTTTCCTCAGTTTGGGCCTTTGCTATTCTGACTGCTTTCCCCGCTTCCTTCTGCTTTAACTGGTACAGTTCTCTGTCCTGCTCGGTGTTTCCTTATACTTACTGAATACTACCTTTTTCTCCCTAACCTTCCCCGCCACCTCTTTTGAGAACCATAGTGTATTTTTCCTTCATTTTGTTTTGTTGATTTGCTTCACACAAAGTTTTGTTGCCTCTGTCATGGCTGTTTTGATTTTTCCCCATTGTTCCTCCACCCCTCCTTCTTGCCTGTTTGCTAGTGCTTTTCTGAGGCACGCTCCCATTTTCCCAAAGTCAGCCCTCCTAAAGTCCAATACTCTTGCTTTTGTATGGCTTGATTGTATGACTGTGTTTATCGTGAACCACACTGTTTGGTGGTCGCTTGTTCCCAGATGGTTACCCATTTCTAAATCTGAGATCCTTTCTCCTTCCCCATTTGAGAGTACCAGGTCTAAGATGGCTCCCTCCTGAGTGGTTTCCAACACTAGCTGTCTGAGGCATATCTCCTGTAGGGCATCAAGAATTACCCTGCTCTTGGATGTGCCTGCAGCAAAGGTACTCTAGTTAACATCTGGCATAGTCAGGTCCCCCATCAACAATATCTCCACTTTTTCTGCCATTTTAAGGATGCCTCCTATCATTTCCTTGTCCATTTCCTCCCCCTGAGATGGGGGTCTGTACACAACCCCCATGCGGACTGTGGTGCCATTTCCTGTCTCCAGGGTGACCCATAGTTACTCATCAACTTCCTGTTTTACTCTTTAGTTCTGTTGCTTTAATCCCTTCCCTTATATAGAGAGCTACTCCTCCTCCTCTTTTACCTACTCTGTCCCTCCTGTAGACTGTGTATCCTGGTATGCTGACATCCCAGTCATGGTCCTCTGTGTACCATGTTTCAGTGACTGCCACAATATCCAGGCATCCCTCTTCCATCATGGCCACTAGTTCAGGGAGCTTGTTGCACAGACTGTGGGCATTGGTACTCATCACCTTCCATTTATTTTTTATGGCCTTATCCCTTTTAGCCCCATCCCTGTCCTTACTGCCTTTTTCTGCATTTACCCCTGTTCTGCTCCCTACTGACTTCTCTGCCTTGGTGTTTACCTCTCTAACTACTATGTTTTGTGGGGGGAGGCTGGGATTTCCCTGCTCCTTTTCAGTGCCTCCCCTTGGCTAGTTTAAATGTTTGCTAATGAAGCATTTAAACCTGTCATCTAGGATCCTGGTTCCCCCCTGGACAGATGCAGACCATCACTCCAGTAAAAGCCTACATCCCTCAAGGTGGCTCCCTAGTCCCCAACCAAGCCAAAATGTGAGCTCCACACCAGTTTTTCAACCATTCATTGAATCCCATGGTGTGGAATACCCTAGTATCATCCTTGCCATAGACAGACAGCACCTCCGAGAAGGTTACCGTACATGCTACTTGTCTAAGGCCCCTCCCCAACTCCACAAACTCCTCTTGCACTGCTCTGATCCCATTCACAGACAGGTCATTTGTCCCTAGGTGGACAATGACATCCAGCTCCCTCCCTCGTGCAGCTGCTCCCGCGATCCTGAGGATTCGCTTCCTGTCCCTCTGAGCTGTGGTGCCAGGCAGGCACCTTACCTCCCTATCCCCTTCCTCCCCACTTCTACCCCTAATGATTGAGTCCCTTACCAGGAGTTGTTCTTTCCCTGGGGCCTCATGCCACCCTCCTGTGGGTCTCCTTTGTAGAGTTTCCAATCATCCTCCTTGGTCTCCACTGCAAGTGCCTCCATAGGGGAACCACTCTTTGCCAGAACAGCATATGAATTGTTGAGAGGTACAACTGGAGGGATGCACCATTGTTCCACCATCTCTCCCTCCTGAGCCTACCTTGGTCCAACCGCTTCTCTTTCTTGGCAACCTCTGAGGTAACAGTGGTGGCCCTGGTGGATCCTGGGTGGGGAAAGAGGTTTCATGAATCCTAGCCAGGTCAGCTTGGAGAAGGGCAACCTCCTCCCTCAGACCAGCGAGGTGCCTGAAAACAGGGCAGCATCACAGCCTCCAGAATGTCTCCCAGAACACTGCTGCTCCACAGCCATTTGCATTGCACCACTCCCATCTTGACTTATTTTGTGTTCCCTCTCCTGTTGCTTTGTATGCTTACTGTCTCCTCCTTCTATGTATTTTTACACTTACTTTCCTACTGCCTATGTGCCCTTACAACTCTCACCCTTCTTGTTCAGGGACAGGAATTCTTGTAGTCTTCAGTAGTCTCCTTCTTCCTTGCTTGGATTCAGACCTCCAGCAGCCGGGGGAGTTATTTTTAGGTTCCTTCAAGGTTGATGAAACTAATGTGTCTCTGAGTCCTTCCTTCCTACTGCCAAACAGGAAGATCCTGTTGTCAGTCAAATGCAGTGGCTATAAAAGTAGAACTGGCTTTGCGTGGGAAGGTGGAGGGGTGGGAAGGAGGGCAATTAGTAGAAAATCTGTAGTTCTAGACTGCTATTTCTTGCTCTGAAACCAAAGTAGTTCTCCTCTGTCAAAAACAGCAGGAAGCTGTAATTGGAGCCACCTTCTTTTGTGCTCCTAAGCCACCCCCCCCAATTAGATTCACCCTCTGACTCAGTAAATTAAGCTGATACAGCCCCCTTCCTCAAATAGAGAAACACACAGTGAATTTCTTTCTTTTTTTTTACTTAAATGAGACTCCCTTCGTCTAATAAAGTATATGTTTGCTAACTCCAAACAGGTACTGACTCCTGCTGAGATAGAAGTGATTATCAATAAAAAATATGTAATTCTAGACTGCTGTTTCTTGCTCTGAAATCAAAGTAGTTCTCTGTCAAAAATGTTCTGAAGGAAGAACAACTAACCTGGAATTGGCCATTAAGCTCAGTTTGGGTAGTGAGCTCTGAGAAATATAAACACCTTTGTGAACCACATTGAGAGGCAAATCCACTGGCTCCCAGAAGAATAATAACTGAAGCGCAATGCTGGCTTAACAGCTCAGCCAGGCTTTCTGCAGGGATCAGCCACAGTCGCTGTTCTTTCAGCACTAACTTTGGAGCTTTCGTCATTCATGAGGGGTGCCTCTGCATGGATGGGAATGTCCAAACTGGGAGCACTGTCAGCTCCTTGCTCTGTAGGCTCTGTTTCCACAACACTTGGCTCATTTAGAGAAGGTTCTGGCACAGTTGGGCTTTGTGGCTGAAAGGGGACTGTCTGCACTCTCATACTGTTGTTCAAGTTCTGGTGTGTCACCAGAGAGACTCAGACCATCAGCCCCTTCTTCGGGCAAGTCACACAGTTCCATTAAACACAGGGTGTCTGCAGCCTCAGACATGATACTTTGCACATCACTTTCAGGGAGCATTGGCTCCAAGCATGAAGCTGGGGGGTTAGGCAGTCCAGAAGGCCCAGCTTCATCCCCACAATTCTGCATAGGATTTCCACGAAACAACTGACTCAGTTCATAGGAGGGATAATAGGCATTACCATACTCACTTTCATTAGAGGTGGACTGACAGTCACTATCATTCTGGGCCTGCTGCGGGGGAAACCTTTAATCTGTAACTACTGGGGTAGGTTGACTCTGTCTCTTTTTTGCAGCAGCATGAGACACCGGCCCAGGTGAGGCAATACCTGCTGGCTCAGCTTCAATAATAACTTGGCTGATAGGCAGCAAGTGGTTACAGTGCATGGTCTTGACAGCTTTGAGTTATTCTCCGGGCGCATTTGTACACTGGTAGATCATCCAACTTTCCAACTACTACATGAGGAAGATGGTGCCACCCTATCAGCAATTTTGTGCTTGCCATGCAGTCCCAAATTGCATAACAACACACAGTCTCTGGGCGTAGTCTTGAGCCTTTACTTTCTTATCGTGCCTCTCTTTGTTGGCGAGATTTCTCTTGGCGCCTGTTGTCTGGGCCAGTTGCTATGCATGGTTCAATTGAGCTTTCAGTTTCTGTATACTGCAGGTAGAATTCGGCTCGGACCCCATCTGGAGAGACCCCAAAGCAGACATCAACTGGCAGTTGGGCCTCCCTCCCGAATATGAGGCGGTAGGGGGAGGACCCAGTAGCATCATTTTTGGTGCAATTGTATGCATGTACCAAGGTGATGATCTGCTGGCTCCACTTATGCTTGTCTTTTGGATGGAGGGTGCCCAGCATGTCTAGAAGGGTGCGGTTAAAACATTCTGGTTGAGGGTTCCCCTGTGGGTGATAAGGGGTGGTTCTTGACTTCCGCACCCCCCACAGAGAGAGCATTTCTTTGATTAGCCTACTTTCAAAGTCTCTGCCTTGGTCAGAGTGGATCCATTGGGGGCCACCACAGTGGATGAAGAATTTTTCCACTAGCACCTTGGCCACGGTAGAGGCTTTTTGATCTTTAGTTGGAAAAGCTTGTGCATACTGTATGAAATGATCCATAACCACTAACACATTGCCAATATTCCATTGATCAGGTTCAAAACACAAAAATCTATGCAGACCAGTTCCATGGGGCGCTGGTAGTGATATTGACAAGGGGCAGCCCTCTGAGGTGGGCTTTTCTTTGGAGGCAATGACTACAGGTCTTTACATGGTGCTCAACATTGGCCCCAATCTTGGGCCAGTAGAATCAAGATTGTACCAGGTCAAGGTCCTGTCAATACCGAGATGCCCCATGTGATTGTGAAGAGACCTCAGTACCAAGTGTTTAAAGGCCATGGAAGGACCAATTGTTGCTTGTCTGCTTAACCACTACACTTTTCTGTCTCTCTGTATAACTGATTGAGTAACTTTGACCCTGGGGCCTTCTTTAAACAAAAGGGCAGTTCGCAAGTCAGGAGAACACAACTTAGACACGTCTTTCCCCGCACACAGGGCATCAAGTGCAGGTTGAATCATAGGATCTTGGGATTGAGCCCACTGAATACTATCATTGTCAAGCTGAGGTAGTGCACTAATATCTAGAGCAAAGAAATGGCAAAAGGCAGCCGGTATGCAGGTATCAGGAGGTCCCAAGCAATCTACTAGACAGTCCACTGTGTCCGCAGACATCTGTTTATCTCTGTCAAACATTTGGCATAATGCTCAGATGTCAGGTTTAGACAGTCTGACCCAATCACTCTTTGAAGCAGGCCATCATGACAGGGCATCAGCATCAATATGGTTCAGTCCTGGTCTGTATTCAACAGTATAATCATAGGTTGATAAGGCGAGAGCCACGGTGCCCAGTGGCATCTAATTTAGCTGAAGTCTGTACATGGGTCAACAAGTTATTATGGTCTTCACCAATATCTTTGCCCATAAGGGTACTCCTGAAACCCGATCAATGATGGCCCATTTTAGGGCAAGGAACTCCAGCTTGTGCACAGGATAGTTTCACTCTGACAGGGTCAAACTCCTGCTGGCGAAAAGCTACTGGTCTCAAACCATCCTCATGGTCTTGATACAGCACAGCCCCTAGGCCTTGATATTAACGTCCATATGCAGCACATAGAGCTTGGTAGGGTCAGCATAAGTGAGAATGGGGAGTGGGTGAGCTGGTATATGACTTCATGGAAGGCTGATTTACATTCGGGTGTCCAGCAGGGCCCAAAGGTTCACCTGTGCAGAAGTACACTTTCTCTGGTTCTTTGACAGCTCCATTCTTGTATTTACAGTTGGTAGGGGTAACCTGGGTAAGATTCAATAGCGGGGGGAATCACCTTTGAATAGTCTTTATGAACCTCAGTAGTAGCCACAGAACCCCAGAAAATGTTGTAGTTCTTTCAAGTTATGGGGCTGGGGCCAAGTGGTCAGTGACTCAACCTTGTGGATCAGTCCCTATCCCTTCTGCAGATACTATGTGCCCCACATACTTCACGGAGGTTTAAAAACTGGCACTTGTCAATGGACAGCTGAGGGAAGTCTTCCAATCGGTTCAGCACTTTAAACAGTCGCGTCTCATGATCCTCTAATATGCTTCCAAACACAATGACATCATATAGGTAACTAGACATTCCAGCAAGTTCATATCTCCACGCACATTCCATCAGTCGCTGAAGGTGGCGAGAGTGCCCCAAATCCTGTGGCATTCTCAGAATTCGTAGAACCCCAAAGGACAGATGAAGAGCTGTTTTCTCATGGTCCTCCGGGCCATCGGAATCTGTTAATATCCGTTTCAGAAGATCCAATACTGAGAACCATTTGCTCCCATTCAAGCAATCCAGGGCATCTTGTGTATAAGGGCATGGTGTACTGATTCAGGATGGTCCGCTGGTTCAGGGTTCGATAATCAACACACATCCTCACGGACCTATTCTTCTTCACACAACCACAATGGCAGAGGCATATGGGCTCCTTGATTCTTGTATCTTGCCAGCAGCGAGCATTTCCTGCAGGTGTCTCCTAACATCATCTACGTCCGCTAGGGCAAGGCATTGGGATCTCTCTCGAAATGGCTGGTCATCATGCAGGCGTATGTGATGTTCTGCACCCTAGACACACCCCACGTCCCATTCTTTTAACGAAAATGCTTGGTCTCTCTGGGCATCTGGGCAAGTTTCTTGCTAATTCTAGCCTTCCATTCAGCTGGCAATGGGGAATCACCAAAGTCAAATAAGTCCGGGGTCATTCTCTCCTTCTTGCCGGAGCCCTTGTTACTGGGTAATACTGCAGTGTCTGCGCAGTGTACTGTAGCTAGAGTGCACCCTCAGTTCACCCAGATCTCCTGATCTGACACATTCTGAATCTGGACCATCAGTCATCATGCATAGGCGTGTGCATGGGCAGGCAAAATGCTGGGCTTAACCAATAATCCTTCTGGCAACTCTCCATCACCTGGTGCATCCAAGATTAATATTTTGTTCTTTACATCTTTTCTAATGTGAACCTCTCCATGAATGGTGTACTGAGCAGTGGGAGGTAGTACCAGAGAATCAGGATCTTTCTTCCTCACCATCCCCACTGACTCATCTCTGTCTACTTCGGTATTCCGTTTTTTCAGATCATAGGCTCTCTTTATCAGGGCTGGGATTCTCAGTATCCGCTCAGTCCATTTCCCTTGTTTCTCTTAACACAACTGCACTAGTATTCCAAACATGTGGGTTGGATGCAGACGAGAAGGAATCCCATCATACAATCCCATAGGAGGGCACACCAGGCTAGGGTCTCTACTTGTTCATCTACACCAGTTACAGTCACAGGGAAAGACAACCAGAGATGCACATATCCTAGGTAGGGATAAGACTTGTTGCTCAGGCCCCACACATGCAAACCTTCCAAAGATTGTAATGGCACATCAGATAAGTGTTTATCGTACCAGTCCTGGAATACAATGGTCACTTACGACCCGCTTTCGAGCACAGCCCGAGTATGGATACCATTGACAGTCACAGAAGTCTCCATCAAAGGGCCTACTATTCTGGACCAGTCTGGAAAGGCAGTAGCAGAGGCCTGGACAGATGATTTAGCCACAAAGAAATTTGAGTTAGGATTTCTCAATCCTGCACTGCGGTCATTTCCGGTGCTCCTCGGCCATGGTCTCGCTCTCCGAAGCTCCCCTTGAAGTCTGTATACAACTTCATCTAGGTCTTTTGGGGACCGGCATTCTCCCTTCATGTGCCCATCCTTCCCACAATTATGGCAAAATATGCTTTCTGGGGTTTGGTGTGGCCGAGACATCACATTGGGAGCTGAGGCGGGGGTACTACCAACAGAAAACCTTGGTTCCACCTCTGTCTGCGGTGTGGTGAGCATTTGGAGACATCTCATCAGTTCTTTCACTTCCATAGTCAAGACATCAATTTTTGAGCTGCTGTCAGCAGGAGATGCCTGAGTGCACCCCACCCTACAGCAGATGCAGTCGGATAAGGATCGGGGCTGTATCTCGCAGGAGCGGCCTTCATAAAGACACTGTTTTTGTTTCTCTGAACTCCCTCAGCAGTTCATCCCATGGCAGGCATCCATAGCAGCCCTCTGGCTGGGCCCCCTCGGGCTGACATTTAGTTCTCGGATTCCATTGTGATTGTAGTGATTCCAGGCCATCAGCGACCGACCCTGAGCCTGGAGCATGGGTTGCAGCAGCTACAACTGTGCAGGGCTCCGAAGCCCTCCTCCTCCTCCTCCTCAACTTCCCATACCTCCTTCATCAACACATGGAAGGGCAAGGGACCAGATTTCCTTTGATGCAGTTACAATTTGAGCAACACCCATCTGGAGTGCAGGCAGAGCAGAGTATATGATCCAGTCTTACCCGGTCCCGCTTCACTAGAGCCCCAGCCTCCTTTCGAAAAATGGTTTGTAGGATTCCCTCTAATCAATCCATGTAGGCAGATAACAATTCCCCCAGCTGTTGTCTAACATCTTTAAGTTTCCATTTCAAGGCCTCAACACTAGTGGTGCCCCCAAACACATTTTCAAGAGTGACTATGTACTCTTGGGCTTTGGCATCAGGGTCAGAGGACCTCAGGGAGCAAAAAAGTACGTAGGGCAGATCCCTGGAGGCTTTTCACCAGGCGGGCCCTTTTTTTGGCCTCTGAGCATTGCTAGTCTTGTACCGCAAGAGTAGCAGAGTCTATCCAGGTCTCCAGGTCAACTTCCCCATTAGGAGTAGGGTGGATGCCAGAGAATACCTTGAGCTTGCGGTAAAGGCCATGAGTACTTGCTGGCTAAGAGCCAGGTAGAAGTTGGTGAAAGAACAGGTGCTGGGCGGGTGTGGACAGTGGGGAGGTGACACTCCCAGGTGGCAGGAAAAATGTTTTTAACTCCTCCACAGTTTTGCCCTCCCTCCAGTAACAACTTGGCAAACTTCTCCTCAAAAGACTCAGATAACAGTGGGGGTCATCCTCTAAAGGAGCTTGCTATCTTTGGTTATCACCCTCCAGGTGGCTGGGAGCGATAGTCTGAGCACCTTTGAACTGTCCAGGGGTCGCCAACTCCACCAAGGCCATGAGAGTTTGGGCAGTTAATCAGCCTGTCGACCTACCACTGCAGCTTTTTCAAACATTCAGCTTTAGAAAGTGCCCCTTCAACAGTGTCCTTACTACTACCCATAGGTATATCCAGTATTAGCAAAGCATCATGGGGGTCAATCTCTTGCCCCGTACACCACCCCACCAACTGGTGCACGGCCACTTCTGTTGGGGTAGCCATTTATGTTTGACAATAATTCGTGATTTCGGCCACTAGAAGACAAAAAATCCCAGCAGTGAGCCTCCAAGATGTAACCCCTAGGTGGCACTATACCAAGGGCTAGGACCCCTGCCTGCTTGGCTAGTAGCAGGTTAAGGGGCCTGGGTACTGAAGCAAGTGCCTCCGCCTGGAAGTCAGGGTTGTTAGTGGTCAAGCTAACCTGGGCACTGCCTCTGGGACACTGTAACCCCTCTTCCCTTCTAGTGGCCTGAACGATATACAATAAACCCTTTCACAATGACCCTTAGTCACCATGCAATTACCCACACTGTTTGCACTTACCACCAGGGCTGGTTCCTCTAGCTCGACCCTGGGGACCCCCTGTAAAACAAGGTTATGCACAGCAAATAGCAACAGTACAGTACCCTTGGCACAAACTGGAACCACAGTCAGGTTAAATGCAAAAAGAGTTAGATCTGATTTATTCAGGGGACTTGAACAATGGAGGGGCATAACCAAGTTGATTGGCTTAAAGGCTAAATCAATCAGACAGTTATGCATGCACTTCAGAGTCCCCACACAGTCACACACTCTGGGTACCCAGGTAGGAAAAAGTTGGGCTAGCCAGGACTGTTTCCCAGGGTAGGCCGGCATCACAGCTGGTTAGGGCCCTGTGATGGAAGAAAGCAACATGCACAACACACACTATTTGTACTCTGGAACCGGAGGGCTCAGTTCATGAAGGAAAAGACAACAAAGCAATCAGATGACAATATGACAACACTTTAGATTTAGCTGTTGTTGCAGGGAGCTACCCTGATGTTTACTCATGATACCCAATACAGGACACAGGCAGGATGAAATCGAGACTGCAGGTTGTTGAGCTGGAGTGCCAGGAGAAGCATGGCCCACACGAATCACTGAGGTGTCGTTCCTGTTCAAGGCATTGAGCAGGGGGCTGATCCCCAGGCAGGTCTCTCATCAATGGCTTTCTCTGTGTAGCGGGTAGTCTGGCTGGGCCAGTGTGGTAAGGCCCAGGCCAAATGGAGATGCCAACGGATTTAGTCCGTTGGAGCTGGATACAGCCTCCAGCAAGCAGAACACAGTTCAGCACACAGTGGGGAACCAAATCATGACCCACTAACAGCACACAGCACATTTACACGTAAGAAATTCTACTGTACCAGACAGATTTCTATCCAGTCTTAATTACAGAGTTCTGCACAAACCGGGAGTTCAAAGGTGGCTGGAAATCCTGACAGGTCGATTGCATTCAGCAAATCTTTGGTCTTCTTCAAGTTAAAGCCTGGTCACAGTTCTGTGGCTTAAATCATCCTCACAATTCGGATTCAGTCCGAATAAACTCCAATTCCCCTCTCAGAGACAGCAGGCAGACAGGCAGGCCAAAACTCAGCCCTTTCACAGTTCTCCCGCATGAATCTGTGCAGGATTACTGCTCAACTATTTCGAGCTGTTACTTCTTTCACTCCCCAACTCAAACTGAAAGTAGCTGCAAACAGCCTGGGACTTTCCCTAGGATCCAAAAGGTTTGGTTGGCTGATTTCTCTGTCAGTCACAACAAGGGCTCCCCCTCCAGGTTCATTATGACTACAACCCAGGCAGCTCTTAAAGAGACAGTACACACAGGCTATACAGGCACTGTCTGGCAATACATTTAAACTGCTAAAACGCAGGACACCAGCCTGGCAGACAGCATTTAGGCAAGCTCAAGGAAGACTTTTTGGGAACCCCCATTTGTAGGGGAGTTACACTCTGAACCTCTTATTGAACTTGCAATGTTTTTTGTGACTGTGTATTTGATGTGGAATCTTTGTAAATGAGCCTTTGTGTGCAAAGGTAATCTCTGAAGTTTTGAATGAATAAATTGAATAGGGAGAGGAGGAGAGAGTGCGTCACCTATTAGGACTGCCTGCTATCTATTTTGGAGGTACGAGCGGAACCAGTCAACTGCGGGCTTTGCAAGGTCAAAGGAATTACATTTATGGAGGAGGAGTGGGTGGGAGACAGAATCAAAAGCTTTTGCCAAATCAATGAAGAAAGCTGCAGTGATTTAGCTTTGGTCCATTGCAGAGAATATAGAGTCAGTAACAAGCAGTAGAGGTGATAGTGGAGTGTTGTTTCAAGCCTGATTGTACAGGTGATAGGGAGTTATTTGAGGAGAGAAAGTCAGAGAGCTTTGCAAGAATGAGAGATTCCTGGACTTTGGCAAGGGAGGGAAGGAGTGATATGGGCCGATAATTTCCAGGGAATGATGGATCGTCACCCTAATGTAAGGGTAGGACCTTGGCCGACTTCCAGGCTTTTGGAACTGTAGCTGTAGAGAGAGAGAGAGGTTTAGAATGTAAGTTGGGGGGGGTGCTATTGCAGGAGCAGAGATGTGGAGCAATCTGGGGTGGAGACCGACAGGACTTGATTTGGAGGGGTTGAGAGAGATGAGTACAGAGTAAACTCCAAGAGGAGAGAAGGGAGGAAAGAGGAAGCCGATGGGAGGGGAGTGGGATTCAGGAGGGCAGGGAGTAGAGCCAGATGAAGGGGGAGAAAGGGAGTCAGGCAGAGCATAAGAGATGAAGGACATGTTGAAGGCTTCAGCTACAGAGGTAGGGTCAGAGACAGGGGAGCCATCAATTTTAAGGACTGGGCAAGTTTGTTGGGAGGGGGGATCCAGGAGGGAGTAGATTACATTCCAGAAAAACCCACGGGAGTTTTGGCTCTGTTCAAGCTAGGATTTGAAATAGGATGCCTTGGACTGGTGAATAGCCTTGGTGCACCTGTTTCTAAGTTGTTTGTAAGCTAGGAGGTCGTTTGGGGAGTGAGATGCCTTGTAAAGTTTCAAGGCCTTGTCTCGAATGACATTTGGCAATTAGGTCAGAAGTAATCCAAGGGTAGTGGTAGAGTTTCACTCTGACTTTTCTAAGAGGTGCGTGAAGGTCCCAGATGCCATTAAAGATGTTGTAAAAGTGGGATAAGGCAAGGTCAACATCCAGGGGACAGAACACAGGTTGCCAGTTGGAGTTTAGGAGGTCATGCTGTAGGGTGATATCGTCAATTGAATGGAGGGGGCAGGACCATATAAATTTGGGAGGGGAGTGGGTAGTGTGGATTTTGCGATCAGAGTAGGTAATACAGTGATCGCTGAGGGTATCGGAGAGGATGCCCGAGGCAGAGATGTGGTGGGCATGGGAGGATAGTGTCCAATCTAAAAGGGTATGGTTTTGGGACCAAGGGTTAAGACGGGTAGGTTCCTGGATAAGTTGAGAGAGGTTGAGGACCTCAATAAAGCTAGGGTGGTGGGCTCGACAGATGAGAGAGTCGAGTAGATTGAAGTTGCCTAGGAGCAAAGCTCTCCATTGGAGGTGAAGGTGGAGATAGAGGAGATGAGTTTGATGATGAAGTCAGGGAGACCTTGGGCAGGGCATATAGAGCACCAATATAGAGGGGCAGAGGAGGAGAGGGATAAATGGGCAATAATGATTTCATGGGAGGAGGGCTGGATTCTTTGACAATAATAGAGCTGGGGAAGAACTGCCTGATGTCCAGGTACGCCTCTGCCTCTCTTACCTCTATCTTGATGTAACAGGTCAAAGTCAGGAATTGTGAGAGAGGAGTTAGGGATTTTGGCAGATAGCCAAGTTTCAGAGATGCAGAGTATGTCAGGGTGATATTGGGTAAGCCCATACATTTAGGGCATCAATTTTGGGAAGGAGGCTCCTGGCATTGAGATGAAAAATATGGAGACCCTTAGGTAGAAAAGTTAGGGTGGGAGACAGGGATGACTTAGGAAGGGTAGTGGGTGAGGTGCTGGTGGACTGGGACATGGGAGGGCCAGAGTTGGGTTGGATGTCACCGGCGAGAAACAGGAGGAGGAGGGAGAGGGGAAGGAGAGGGTTGTTTTGATTTGCAGAAATATGCATGGAGGGTGGGGCGAGAGGTTTAGGCAGGTAGAGCACCTCAAGGTTCAGGAGGTGGGAGAGGAGCAGGGAGGGGTGGATCATGGGAGAGAGAGGGGGAGGATGGGAAGAGGGGTAGGACGTGGGGTGGGAGAGGGGGAGAAGGAGGGATAGGGGAGTGCTGAGGTGGGCTGTGGAGATGGAGGAGGGTGGGGGCAGCTAAAGGAGAGGGCAAGGAGAAGGTGAGCAGATGAGGAGAGACGGGGTGGGGAGCTGTGGGTGGAGGGGCAAAAAGGAGGGGATGGGGAGGAGCAGGAAAGACAGGTAAGTAAGAGAATCAGGAGGGTGATTTGGATTAGGAGGGAGAGGGAGAGGGTGGGTGACATGGTCAGAAGAGAGAGTATCACAGAAAGGGTGAAACGGGAGAATTAAAGCAGCAGCGAGAGGGAATAGTGTTAGGGCATAGAAGAATGAAGCAGCAGCAGTGGAGAAATGGGAAAAGAGCTGCTAGGAAAAGTCTACCGACTGAACTACTAGATATTAGCAGGCAGTCACGGTATGAGGTGATACAGGGTGAGAAGACTGAAATTGATTCAAGGGTAGGTACTGCTGAGCTTGAATTGGATGAGCTGCACTGTGGGGTGGGGTCTGAGATGCAGCAAGTGAATTTAAAGAGGACAAGGTGGGGGGAGGGGGGCGGGAGAAAATTCAGAGTAAAAGAAAAGCAGCAGAAAGCAGCAAGGAGGCTGGAGAAGCAGCTTTAGGAACAGTCTTTTCCTCTCACTCAGGGAGCCAATCGAGGGGAGTTCTCCACTAAAACAGTGAATTGATGGGTGCTGGATGGAGGGTGCCAAAATTAGAAAATAACCTGAAGTTCCTGAGGCTGCACTTTGAATTCCTTGTGGCAGCAGAGATGAGGGCTATGAGGCAGAGTAAGCCACACCACAGGGGAGTGCACCCGATCGGGGGCTCAAGCTCTGTGGGAGAAAGAGAGAGAGCAGAGGGTTAGACTGATCAAGATTTGAATTCAGGGGGTGGGGGCTAGATTCACAGAGACAGTTAAACAGCAGGGGACTGAAGGTGTCTGGAGAAGGAAAATTAGCTTAATTGGGGGTCAGGGATAGACTCAGAGGGTGGAGAGAGACAAAGGAGCGGAGGTGCAGTGCGAGTCAGCACTGAGCTGCGGGGGGGGTTAGTGAGGGAGAAAGCAAACAGAGAGGGAATGAGAGAGAAGAGAAAAATTGGGAAACAAGGTGGGAGGAAAGCTGTGTTAAGAGATGCAGGTACAGAAGAAAGGTCACAGCTGCAGAGCAAGAAAAATGAATAGGTAAATCAGGAGATGGCCAAGGCTCTGCAGCTATGCTAAACAGATCATTGAGCAAAAAAAAGCAACAAAATTGCAGATTTCAGCAATATTAACTAGAGCTAGTAGATTTGTAATTAAACCAGGAGTAAATACGGCAATTAGATAGCAGTTTTAAATTAAGCAGCAGTAAATTCGGCAATTAAATAGCAGTTGTAAATTAAGCAGCACCAATTATTGCAGGTTACACATCAAGGCTCTATCCTTGGCCCCATCCTTTTCTCTCTTTTCATAAAAGATCTTCCCTGAGTCTGTCCCTCCTCTAAGATACACACGTGCACAGATGACACTGTCATCTTTGCCTGTGCCCATCCCACAACAGAGTGCTCCCAAAACTCCAAAATGATTTCAACAGAGTTCAGTCCTGGTTCCAATCAAACCAGCTAAAACTCAATGCCAAAAAGACAGTTACCATGTCTTTTGGTTCCAGAGAGAAACTGGCTTCTCTCCCCGCTCCACCAGTGAGCACCACCCTGGATGGCTCACCCATCGAGATTGTCTCTGCCTTCAAATACCTGGGTGGCTGGCTGGACAGTCACCTTGATTTCTCTACACACATTGATGCCATCTGTGCCAAACTCTGGCCCAAACTCGTAGTCCTCTACCACCACAAAGCCTGCATCCCTTTCCCCACTCATCATGAATTAGTACTTAAAACAATTTTGCTGATACTAGATTACACTTACATAGCCTATGGCACCGCCCCAGCCTCTTTCCTCTCCAACTTAGACACTCTTCTCAACTCCTTCTGCCAATCTGCCACCACCTCCCCTCCTCTTATCCATCACTGTCTCTATTATGCTCCACTCTCCCTCGCTCTGCTATCTCACAGAAGAACTGTCCACTGCACCTCTCTCATTGCTAAATATTGGTTTGGCTCACCCCCATCTCTCATCCCGCCTTACCCTGGCCGAATCCACAACCTACTTTCTACGTCACAGAGACTCCACTTTCCTTCCCGTCCTCATGCACACTCCACTGCTAGCCAGTCTGCCTTCTTGTACCATCTCCTCTTTCTGGAATAATCTACCCTCTGACCTTTGCCTTGCCTCCTCTTTCTCATCCCTCAAGAGACTCCTCAAACTCCTCCCTCCCCTCTATGCCCCTAATGCTCCTAATCCCCACATCTCCCTTCCAGTCCTGTGTGCTCCCGTATCTCTACTGTCTTCCTTCATAAGCCTCCCACCCTGAAACTTTAGGTCTATGGTGGCCTGAGCTGGTTACCTCTCCTGATTCTCTAACTGAGCCCTGCTTTCTCCAGTTCCCTCATGGGACCTCTAGTGCCTTGGATATAACTGTTAGATATGCCTATGTTTTCACACCTTATTTTGCCTATGTTTTTCCTTATATATATTGTGCTTATACTATATTATAATTCTTGTAAATTTCTATATTGTAAATTGCTGTAAATTACTTATGCAATAATGCTCTTCTGCTGTACATTCTTTGTACCTGGTCACACCTGGAAATGAGCCTCAGCTCAGTGTACCTTTCCCAGTCACCAATTTTAAATAAATAAAAATCCACATCTACTATATAATGAGGGGATTACCTGGCCTGTAGAATGTAGTGTGATTTTACTCGCTGTCCCTCGGCTTGGCTCCAGCTGATGGTGTTCTGCACAACGAAAGGAGTACGTGGTTTTCCTGGTACCTCGCTGTGAACACAGTAAAACAGTTTCCACTGAGAATAAAACATTTTCTCATAACTGCCTATAATTCTCTTTATACCAGACCTATGGGGATACATTTCACAACATAAATGATGACGCTTATTGACAGCATCCTACAGTAGCACTTCAGTATTGTTTGATTTTGTGCATATCTCCAACCCAGCCGCATACATACTGCAAATTATACAATGGCAAGAACATTTCCTGGCTTTGATTGGTCAGTGTGTGCTTGTCACAGTGATGTCATCCCAGTATAACATCATGGGTCTAGTCTCGCACTGTGAGCCTCCTGACTGAATGCACTGGGTTTGTTGCACTTATGCCTTCTCTTGAGAAATAAAATATTTTTCCACACTAACAAAAACATCTTTAAAATGATTTTTTAATTTTGTATAACAAACCATTGTATATGTAATAATGCCCGAGAAGGTGTGTCAGCCATTGGGGATAATGTCACTTCTCGATGTTGGAGCCCAACCACCAGGCGTGACGATATCTCAACCACGACCACACCTTGTCGGGCATTATTGCTATGCATCAGTTCCCAACATGGCATCACGGTGTAATCAGGTTGACCAAACTCTGCAGAGCAGACATCACCTTTTAATAAAGCCTGTACCTGCCTAATCCAGTATATAGGCTAAGAATGACAAAGCACAGACACATGATTCATACAGTTGGAATTCCTCAGCATTCTGCAGTCATTGTCTCAGCCAACTACCACATCCCAATCCCAATGCAGGAGATATTTAGGCTCTGTCCACACTAGGGCATAGGAAACCATTACAGGAGCCCCTAAACACAGTTCACATGCACACTGGTAACATTTTCAAACTGTGCTAGAAAACCATTTTTAAAACTGTTAGTAGGGCCGGTCCGGGTGGCATTGAGGCTTGAGGCGCTGGTGCCTTACTTCCTGGGCTATGCCGGCGACCTGTGTTCGGGAACAAGCATGGGCCATCGGGGTCGGGTAGGAGGAGAAGGATTGCGTCTGATGGACTGCTCTCCTTCTCTGGGAGGGGTTCCTGGTGGTCGGCACTGCTCACCCCGCGGAGGCTGGAGGACAGGGCGCCATACCACAAGCTGGGAGAAGTCAGGCAAGACAACTGGAGGAAGCACGCGGTGAAGGCATGCGCCTCCCTTCAGCAGGACATTGCATGGTCCAGACTCTTGGGGAGAAAGCAAGGAGGAGAAAAAGACACTGCCGTGAAGTATGGCGGAGGGTGCCTGTGAACTCCGCCTGTGCTCCATGGCACTGGCCAACTAAATCCGGACTTGAGAAGGGGAGTTGGGGAACCACCACCGACCCCACCGTGGGGTAAGCCCTGGGGTCAGGTCAGGCGCCCGGCTGGAGACGACGGGGACGGGCTGGGGACACCCTCCTGAGATAGCCGCAGTGAAGGAGAGAACATAATAAGTAAAAAAAAAACTGTTAGTAACAGGTCTTTAACGCAGTTTTCTAAACAGTTTGAAAATGAACACAGTTACCTGACCAGTGTGGACGGGAGTCAGTACAGTGTTCTCCAGCTACATCCATCATTGGTCCTTGGCACGTTCAGAAACTGTGTTTCCCTGACATGGAATCTCCCTACAGTGTGGATGGACTTGTAACTTTTTAAAGCTGTTCAGCTGCAGTGTGGATGCATAACATGGTAAGCTCTGAACAATTTTAACATTTTTTAAAATGGTTCAGCTGCAGCACAGACGTGATAGTATGGTAAGTCCTGAACCGCTTTTAAAAACATCACAACAAAACTGTGCTCAATGTGGACAGGGCCTTAGACAATCAGAGACTGGGCACACCAACGAGGGCAGGTTTCAGGAAGAGCAGTACATGAGATCCATACAAGGATGTGGCTAGAAATAAATATGCAAATTATTTGTGCATCTCTTCAAACACACAAATACTCTAAAGTACCAGTCTGAGTGTAAAGCATCATGGGTATGCAAATCATTGTGCAACTAAGGCTGACAGACAGACATCCCCTGTTAAACAGGCTTCTAGCTAGCAGCATGTTACTGAAATATGTAATAATGTCACAAGCAATATTATACAATGGTGAGAAAAAATCCTGGACTCTGATTGGTCAGTCTTGGGCTGGACCAATGATGTTATCCCAGCACATCACAGCTCTCGTCTCAGCCTCACTGTGAACCTGAAGATGAGCTTGATATGCTTGACCATTTGCTTGATTGTTGCCTCTTCTCTTAAAAAACAAAAATATTTTTCCTCACAAAAACATCTTTAAAATGATTTTTTTATTCTGTATAACAATGAGCCATTGTACAATAGCAATAATGCCCTCCAGGGTCTGCGGCCTCGTGCCCAACCACCTGAGGCATGACGTTGTCCCAGCACGACACACACCCTGTCGGGCATTATTGCTTAAATAACACACACAAATAGATGTCCTTTATAATAGGGCATCGAGATTCAGTACTGGGCTCCTGCAAGGACCCACCACCGCACCCTCCATGCATCTGTTGGCTGCCCTTCCCTCACTATTAGGTGACTAAAAGCCCTCTATTTATGGTCCTATGAATCTCTCAGAAAAGATGTACCACAATACATCTCTGATTTTTTCCACAGAGCCACTAGTTTACATAATCTGAGAGTATATAGCTCTATTTTTATTGAAACTCCCAGAGTTGCACCTAAATATGGCAAAATGCCCTCTAGCTGGCTTGCCCCATTATTATGATACAATCTTCAGGCCTACCAAAAGCTGAATTTGCTGGTGAGCCATCATACTTTCAAACTGCTGATTGATACCCGTTGTACCGATAGTTGTACTTGTCTCTAGCTCCACATTTGCAATGTAATTTTGATTGGTGTTACTTTTTGCTGACTTGTCTGCAACAGTTTTGATATCGTACTATATCATGTCTTATATTATACTTAATTACTTTTGCTACTGTTTATCATTATTTCACATGCCAGATGCCATTGTATCCACTGCTTGTAAATGTTTTGCAGTCCTTTGTTGTGCATCCTTTCTATTCACTGTGTGTTTTTCTGTACTGTTACTGTTTTAACCAGGTGCTCCTTGCAAAGGAGCATTGCTCAGTGTAGCTTTTTCCTGGTAAAACAAACAAATAAATAAAACATAGGTTAGATATGTCATAATGCTGTACTTGACCAATGAGATAGCAACTGAATCACTGTTGAGCTATGCTGCATTCTAACCAGATATTTAGCAGAGTACAGGGAGTTCGCACAAGCAGGATACAGGTTTCTGGACTCACAGCATCTTCTCAGACCCAGCGACTGCTCAAACTTTTTTTTAGGAGAGCCTATGATGGCTTAATGTTTGTACATTCAAACAAAGGTATGTATAAGTGTACCCCTGCAGATACCACATCTGTAACATTTGTCATCATCCACATTGAGGCATTTAAATTGTCTTGCTGGTATCCAGTATATGTTGTTTAATATTCTAAAAGGACTACTACTGGACACCTGCAGAAGCATAGAAGGGTTTTGTATGTTTTGTTTTACTTTTTACTTTAATTTCTTGAGTTTATATAGCAGCAATTATTCATTATTTGGTCCAGAGTATTGAAAGTCCCAGTATTTGCCGCATGCCATAATTAAAATTCATTATTTGCATAGCCTGATCATGGACAGTAGTAGTAGTAAGTAATATGTTTACTGATAGACCATTTTAGTCATTACAATTTAAAAAAAACTAAGTTAAATAAATATACATCATAAACCATAAAGACACGATACAAACGCATTAAAATACATACACTGCAGGTTGCTCAGTAAATGAAGATACTAAAATTGCACTTGTCATTTGCCAGGACATAGACTGTGTATCTTCAGTCAGTGTACTAAAATAGGGGTGCAAGCGCAGTAAGTATATAGAGTAGTACAATAGTGTCTTGATATTAGGTTATTAGATGCCATTGACTGTTGATTATTCATCTGAGGATAAATAAGGAGAGTAGCCCAGAGGGTGTTGGATAATCTAATTATTTAATCAGTGGAATAAAAGTTGGTTTAAATCTTTAGTAAGTTTACATAATTATTCAGCTCTCCGTCCTAGCTACTGTAAATGTCCTAATTTTAACAGTTATACTTGTGTAGGTAGGTAGGTAGCTACCCTATGAATTGTCCATTCGTCTTCTGTGTGCATCAGTATTGATAAAAACTGTTCTATCCAGAAACTTATGCATTTATTATACCATGTGCAATACCAAAGTATATGAATTAAATTTTCTTTTCCTCTCTGCTGACAGTAAGGCCCTGTACACACTACAGAATTGTTTTGAAACCAGTTTAGTTAAACCATTTCACTGCATCCACACTACTCAGTAACCATTTTGCGTTAAACACAACGGCTATGCGCAAGGAACATTTGGGAGAAGTAGCACACTTGGAGGTGTGCCTCTCCCATCCAGTGCACTGCCCCTTGAGCAGGCGTGGCGGTCCTGCACTAATGGGTGTAGGAGCTCAGTATGACAGTGGTGCTCCTCTGCTTCAAAGGAAAGCACTGCTGCCATACTGAGTGCTGCTGTCACGACGTCCCCCCTCGCATCACGCGCTGCCCCCCCGCGCACGTCACGCCGCCCCACAGCTTTGGTGCGCGAACTTTGTTTGCCGACAAGGGTGCCCAATCCCCGTCGGCTCCACGGACCCCAAACCATCCTGCTGCGGCGCTGGGGCCCACCCCAGCAAGGCCAGCGTCTGCTGTTTGCCGGGCGGGTGCCCAATCTCCGTCGGCTCCTCGGCCCCCCGCAGAGGTTGCCGGCAGGGGTGCCTAATCCCCCACAGCCCTGGCCCCCAGTCATCTTGTGCCATGCTGGAGCCCACCCCAGCATGGCAAACGGTCCCATGTCGCTCTTTTTTTTTTTAACACCTGTAAATAAAACGGTCCCACTGCGATCTCCCAGCCCCTCCCACAACCCGCATCCACCCACGCGCATCCAGCCTCCCCACACCTCCCCACCCCATACTTACCTCCGACTCCGCGCGACGATCTTCAGTGGACTGGGAACACGTCTGCACTCTTCAAAGGCGACCGCGAACTAGAAATACCGTAAGCTGTATAATGGGCTAGATAGGGGTTTCAAGTTTTTGTACATATCTGTCATTTTGGAATTTTTGCACCAAATTTTAGCATGGGTTTTGGGGACCCCTTCATCGATGTCACTGTCATGGCGTTATTCGGTCCGGGCGGTGATTTCACAGGCACTGCGCTCACCGCGCAAAATCACCCTTCAGCCTCGAATAAAACCCATGACAGTGACATCACCTATGAGAAGGGGTCCCAAAACCCACGCTGGAAAATTTGGCAAAAATTCCAAAATGACTGTTTTATTTAGCGCATGCTATGTAGTTCCTACGCAGGCTCGTAAGTTCGGAATTTTCAACATTTTCACCCAGATTTTCAACATTGCCATTTTATCACACCTTCTTGAGTTGTACAGCTGTCATTTTCACATTTCACCCAAAAATGTGTTTCCTTATGTAGCACACAATGGCGCAGTCGGTGTCTTGATCAATGTATGGAACACAGTAAGAAAATCACAGTGACACTGTTCATGAGCAGAGGTCTTAAAATGGCTATGTTGAAAATTTGGTGAAAAATTCTAAAATGACTGTTTTACGACGCAAGGCTATGCAGTTCCTACGCACGCTCGTACGTTTGCGAATTTTCAATATTTGCACTCCAGATTTTCAACATTGCCATTTTACCACACCTCCTCATGAGCAGTACAGCTGTCATTTTTCACATCCTGCCCAAAATGTGTTTCTGCCCATGTAGCGCACAATGGCGCAGTCGGTGTGCGAACTCAATGTATGGGACACATTAAGAAAATCACAGTGACACTGATCATGAGCAGAGGTCTTATAATGGCTGTGCTGAAAATCTGGTGAAAAAATTCCTAAAAATTACTGGTTTATGAGTCTGCATTGCGCAGTTCCTACGCAAGCTTGTAAGTTTGTGAATTTTCAATATTTTCACTCCAGATTTTCAACATTGCCATTTTACCACACCTCCTTATGAGCACTGCAGCTGTCATTTTTCACATCTTGCCCAAAATGTGTTTCCGCCCATGTAGCGCACAATGGCACAGTCAGTGTGCGAACTCAGTGTATGGGACACAGTAAGAAAATCACAGTGACACTGTTCATTACCAGAGGGTTTAAAATGGCAATGTTGAAAATTTGGTGAAAAAATTCCTAAAAATGACTGTTTTATGACCGTGCGTTGCACAGTTCCCACGGACGCTCGTAGGTTTGCAAATTTCCAATATTTTCACTCCAGATTTTCAACATTGCCATTTTACCACACCTCCTTATGAGCAGTATAGCTGTCATTTTTCACATCCTGCCCAAAACGTCTTTCCGCCCATGTAGTGCACAATGGCGCAGTCGGTGTGCGAAATCAATGTATGGGAAACAGTAAGAAAATCACAGTGACACTGTTCATTAGCAGAGGTTTTAAAATGGCAATGTTGAAAATTTGGTGAAAAAATTCCTAAAAATGACTGTTTTATGAGCGTACGTTGCACAGTTCCCACTCACGCTCGTAGGTTTGCAAATTTTCAATATTTCCTCTCCAGATTTTCAACATTGGCATTTTACCACACTTCCTTATGAGCAGTACAGCTGTCATTTTTCACATCCTGCCCAAAACGTTTTTCCGCCTATGTAGCGCACAATGGGGGTAACAAAAAGGTCATGCTGACAATTTTTTGTGCAAATACCAGCAATCGCACAGGGCATTAGGGTAAAGCACCATACATGCCAAACACCACTGCAAATACCTGCAAGCGAACGTTCGACATTGACAAATGCTTGTTGAAAATGGTTTAGTGTGTCCACACTGCTAGTGTTAAACCTGTTCTCCTTGTAACTATTTTGTGTTAAGTCAAACACACAGAACCATGCTTGCCTGTACACACTGCAGTAAGAAATGTTTTAGCTAAACCATTACAGCTTAAAATGCTTTTACTCCTGTCCAGACCAGTGAGTAAAACCATGCTAGCTCTAAGGCCCCGTCCACACCACACCACTTAAAATCTGTAACGGTTCCAAACTGTTACAGACCGTAAACGGTACAGTGTGTCCACACTGCCAATGAACAGTTTGATAAAGGATTGAAAACGGTACAGCCTGTCCACATTGTGTGTGATAGTATGTGTGGTCCCAACCCCGTCGAAGTAGAGCATATCCCATGGTGCACCTGGTGAGGACAGCTTTGATGAGAGGCACCCACCCGCAATACATATGGGGTAGTATGCATCTGTACAAGCCATAATGTGCAACATACAGTATCGCAATGATCTGTTACACACCTATGGTGAGGAGGCGACAGGGAGAAGGCACAGGGGGGGGTCTGCATGGTGGATTCAGGGAGGTACTGCTGTGAGAGGGAGGGAGAGTGTGTGATATGGCAACATGTCCAACAGGGGTAGGGCACCAGGGCATGACAGCCGGTCAGGTACTGCTGCTGAATGGCTGATGGCAGCCCCTCCACTACTGCCATCGGTGTACCCCACCACTCCCCTGTACACAGTGCCACACATCTATTGGCCACTGCAGCGGTGTTACATGATGCACTCAGGAGCTCAACCGCTGTATGTGTGCACTACTGGCACCATTCCACAGGTAGTATTGATGCCACAGCTCTGATGGGCAGGCAGGGTACTCCCAGCGCCCATCACAGTGAGAGGCATCATCACTGACAGTATATGGATACTTCAGGAGGCGGCTCTCAGGGAGGCAGGTGTGGACAGAGGGGTAGGTCAAGTGGGGACACATGGGTAACTCCAGGGGTGGGCATACCGCTGTAGGTTGGGTTACCCTGCTATGGAGGCTGCCCAGTATTGCAGCCTACGCTCGTGCCTCACACTGCTGTTGGTACGCCCTGGTAGCCTCTGACCCCCCCCTGCATGCATTACACCAGTGCTGCAATGCATGCAGGTATGGTGGGGGACTGGAGGCTACACGGTGGAGCGTTTAGACACACACCGGTAATGTTACAGAACTGCAACCGTTACAGGGACCATTGTTGAAACCACCTCACAACAGGTTTCTATACCGGTTCCGAAAACACCTTCTGTAATGTTACCAGTGTAAATGCAAACCATTACGGTAATGGTTTAAGCCCTCTGTAACATTACAGAACGGTTTTACAGAGTGCCCAAACCGTTACCGCAACGGTTTGCGTTTACACCTGTAATGCTACAGGAGGCGTTTTCGTAACCATTGTTGAAACCACATACAGTGCCTTCAGAAAGTATTCACCCCCCTTGGATTTTGTCACATTTTGTTGTGTTACTACCAGAATGTTTAATGCATTGAAATTATTTGCTTCCCCCTTGATTCACACAGCATACTCAACAATTTAAAGGGGCAAAAATATTTTTATTGTGTAACAAAAATGTATGAAACATTAAAAACTGAAATATCTTGTTTACTTAAGTATTTACCCCCCTGAGTCAATACTTTGTAGAAGCATCTTTGGCAGCAATTACAGCTTTGAGTCTTCTTGGGTATGTCTGTATCAGTTTTGCACATTTGGATTTGGGGATTTTCGCCCATTCTTCCTTGCAGATTTGCTCAAGCTCTTTCAAGTTGGATGGGGAGCGTCAGTGAACTGCAATCTTTAAGTCTTTCCACAGATTCTCAATGGGATTCAAGTCTGGGCTTTGGCTGGGCCACTCAAGGACATTCACCTTCTTGTTCTGAAGCCACTCCAGTGTTGCTTTGGCTGTATGCTTGGGGTCGTTGTCCTGTTGGAACGTAAATCTTCACCCCAGTCCAAGGTCTATTGCAGATTGATGCAGGTTCTCCTCAAGGATGTGCCTGTATTTGGCTCCATTCATTGTTCACTCTATCCTGACAAGTGCCCCAGTCCCTGCCGCTGAAAAGCATCCCCATAACATGATGCTGCCACCACCATGCTTCATGGTAGGGATGGTGTTACACGGGTGCTGAGCTGTGTTCAGTTTGCGCCAGGCATAGCACTTTACATTCAGGCCAAAGAGTTCAATATTTGTTTCATCAGACCAGAGAATCTTTTGCCACATGGTCTCAGAGTCTGCCACGTGCCTTCTTGCAAACTCCAGGCATGCTATTATGTGGCCTTTTCTCAGGAGTGGCTTCCATCTAGCCACTCTCCCATAGAGGCTACATCTGTGAAGTGCTGCAGAGATTGTTGTCCTCTGCACAGGTTCTCCCATCTCAGCCATGGAACTCTGTAGTTCTGTCAGGGTGGTCATTGGGTTCTGGTCACTTCCTGACCAAGGTCCTTCTTGCCCGAGTTGCTCAGTTTGGGAGGACGACCTGCTCTAGGAAGAGTCTGGGTGGTTCTGTAATCTTCCATTTCCTAATGATGGACTTGACTGTGCTCCTGGGAACTTTCAACACCCTAGAAATGTTTTTATACCCCTCCCAGATCTATGCCTCCTCACAATTCTATCACGGAGTTCTACGGACAGCTCCTTGGTCTTCATGGTAGAGTTTCTGCTCTGACATGCACTATCAACAGTGGGACCTTATATAGACAGGTGTGTTTCCTCTGAAATCATGTCAACCATTTGAACTGACCACAGATGGACTCCATTCAAGTTTTAGAGTGATCTCACAAGGAAATTGGATGCACCTGAGCTCAATTTGGAGTGTCATAGCAAAGGGGGTGAATACTTATCAAATCAAGACATTTCAGGTTTTTATTTTAAATTACATGTACAAAAAATTCCAGAAGTGTCATTCCACTTTGACATTATAGAGTAATTTGTGTAGATACATGACAAAAAAATCCCATATAAATGTATTTTAATTTGAGTTTGCAACATCACAAAATGTGAAAAACTCCAAGGGGGGGTGAATACTTTCTGAAGGCACTGTATGAGGTGGTTTCAACAACGGTTATGAAACCGGCCCTGCCTTGGTAACGTTACCGGTGGTAGTGTGGACGGGCGGTAGTGGCACGAAGCACAGCGCAAGCTGCATTCTGGGATCGATTCACCACCGTAGCCGTTGCCAGCTCCGTCAGTGGACCGGCGGTGCTGGTCCCATAATGGACACCGCCACGGTGTGGACGCACTGCACCGCTTCCCGGCCGTAACGGTCTACATCCGTTACTGGGCCTGAGTGGTGTAGTGTGGACAGGGCCTAAAACATTTTTAAAAATGGTATTAAGACCAGGTCTCTAGCAGGGTTTAAAAACATTTTTGTTAAAACATTGTAAGGGGCTTGTAGTCTGGATGCAAACAGTGCTAGGGGGATTTAAAATGTTTTAAGGCACTTAAACCGTTTTAAGTTCCCCAGTGTGTACAGGGCCTTACAGTTTTCCTCAGTTGCCATATGTCTGCTATATCTAGCCCTGAAGATCTTGCTCTCAAATAGCTCTAGTCTGGCTTGTAAGAATGTTTTTCATAAAAGTGGGTCAAATAGGGCATCAAGATAATGTTTAAGTCCAAAAGAAAAAGTTGAAGGAGGGGAGGTGATAGTTCCACTGTACAGGATCCTGGTGAGGCCTCACCTTGAGTACTGTGTCCAGTTCTGGAGGCCACACCTTCGTAAGAACATTGACAAAACAGAGACGGCACAGAGCAGGGTGACCAAAATGGAGAAGGGGTCACATCATAAGCCTTATGAGGAAAGAGTCAAATACTTCACTTTGTACATGCTGGTGGGAGAGAGGTGACATGATGGAAACATTTAGTTACCTCAAGAACATGAACAAGGTGTAAGGGGACAACATATTCCAGTTTAAAAGTAATGCCAGAACAAGGGGGCATGATATGAGACTGAAGGGCGGCCACATAAGGGGTAATATCAGGAAGTTCTTTTTTACAGAGAGGGTGGTGCCTGCATGGAATAGTCTGCCCCACAAAGTGGTGGCTGCCCATACAGTGGCAGGCTTCAAACATGCATGGGACAGGAATAAAGGAATCTTAGAGGCGGGAAGAAAAAACTAAAGTCAGTGACCAGATAGGGTCACTGGCCGCTTCGTCAGGCAACATAAACGGGCGGACTAGATTGGCCTGTGAACCATTTGGAATATTTTGATAAGGAGATTTTTTTCTAACTCCAATTTACACCAAAAATTACTTATCTTAGCGTTAATATAGCTTTTGTATTTTGTACTAATATTTATGTTTTTGTTTACATAATGTGCCAAAAAACTCAAATCGTATTTGCCCAGTTTATAATAGATTTCTTTCAACCAGTTTCTGGGTGCACAATCATAAGATATCCAATATTGTTTTTCCAGTAAGCATTTTTTATTGACATTCTGCCACCAGTGTTAATTTTCTGGACACCACTGTCACCATCAAGGATGGAACCTTACATACAGGTTACATGTATTTACAGGAAGCCCGCAGACAGACAGAGATACTTACACAGAAATAGTAATCACCCGAGCCACACAAAAAAATCTGTCATGTACAGTCAAGCACTTCGGTATCACTGAATCTGTTCAAATGAGGAAGACAGAGATACACATTTGGCCATGTTGCAAAAACACCTTTATGGAGCAGGGACACTCTTTCAGAGAAATTAACAGAGCAGTAGAACATGTAACACAGGTACCAAGAAAACACCTACTTCAGTGTAAAGAAAGGACCACTCACAACAGAATACCCTTAGTAGTCACCTATCATCCTGATCTTCAACTTCTAAATAAGATCATTAAGGACCTCCCACCCAATATTTAGTGAGGATGAGACCCTAAATTGTATTTTTCAAGAACTACCACTACTATCATTTAAATGACCACCTAATTTAGTCAACCTGAATGTTAGGAATAAACTTGCACCAGAAGAGAATACCATAACGCTACATGGTACATGAGCCTGCAATCACCCAAGATGTAAGGCTTGTGAGCTCATTTCCACTTCAGATTGCATGGTTATTTCACAAAACAGACAATTCAGGGTACAGGGGAATTATACATGTGCATCACAGAATGTAGCTTATTTCATTCCATGAAAGAGATGTCCACAAACAGGGTGTGTTGGAGAGACAAGCCAACCTCTCTGCACTAGAATGAACTCACACAGACATACTATTAATATGAGGATGACTGAAAAACTGGTAGGGCAACACTTCAATCAGCCCGATCACTCCATGTCAGTAATGGTCTTAAAAGGACATTTCAAAAATACACAACACAGACTGGCTTTTGAGGTCAGGCTTATTTTACTTCTCAATTATGGTAGCAGATGGCATGAACAATTGTAACCCTCCTGTTACCCAGGGTTACTAGAATCCCAGTAAGACCTAGTGGTAGGCAGGGAAGGCAGCTTGTGAAACTCCAGTTAAATGGATTTCACACTGTCTCACTCTGTTCTCAATCTCAGCTGAGACTGAGGGATGACATCAGCATAGAACTATCGCAGCTGCATGAGCCACATTGGAATCTGCAGATGGGAGTTAGGTTAGAATGTTGGGAGTTCTTGAACAGTGAGCAGCAGCAGTTGTGTGTGAGCAGTCTTGAAAAGAGGAGCACAGCAGTCTGTGCACAGGCTCTTGGAGCCTAAAGCTCTGATATAGAGCTACTTTTAGGGAAAGGTGTGTGTTTCCACCAAAAGAGGAACACAGTAAGCTGTTCTTGAAGTGATGGAGACCGTTGTTTCTGGTCTCTGTGCCCCATCCCTCAGGGGATGGGGGTAGAAGGTTTGCCTGCTATTCCAGGAGCAACCCCCTGGTTCTGGCTAGTGAAGAAGCTGCCTTATTTTCCAAGTGTGTTGTGGCACCAGAAGCTGTCAAGATTTGCCTGTGGGGCACCTGCAACCAAAGGGTGAGTTCTGCTCTTGTCATAGGGCCTATGTTTCACCTGAACTGTTGTTAAAGTGGGGATTGGACTGCTTAATCAGTGGGAGGCCTACAGGAATAGGCTAAGCCAAAGTAAAAGTATGTCCAAGTCCAGCACAAGCGGAAAGCCAAGACATGTAAAGGAAATGTGCTATACATTTACCCTTTAATCTACACTGCAAAGCTTTTCAGAAAGAGATGTTTAAGTATGATCAAGTCTAGAATGAGGGGAAAGTCAAGACATGTAGAGGAAATGTGCTATACATTTACCCTTTAATCTACATTGCCAAGCTTTCAAAAAGAGTTGTTTAATGTCCAGAGAAATGGCTGGGTATGGATTGTGGAAGCTGGAGTTGGGAGACCCCCATCTTTAGTAACCAGGTTCACCTCTACAGATTTGCTCTGTGGCCCTTTTACTTTGCCTCAGGCACTTGGCCAATGCTGAGGGAAGTACCCAGATGTGGGATTGAAAGTAAATTTCCCTTAAGGAGTCGAAGGCTCTAAGGTGGTTTGGGGAGCCACCAACGGAAAATGTGTCCTCTGCCATATGGACAGGGATCGGGTGGCCGGTGGGGGAGCCGGGCCAGGAAAAACCCAAACAGTGTACAAGTCGGGCTGTATACCGAAAGCAGCGTGCAAGTCTGGGCTGTGTGCCTGGTGGGTCCAGAGCCTGGGGGCCGAAGTGTTGAAGTGTTATGTATCTCTAATCAGCATTACCAGGAATGTAGTCCCGTGGGGGTCCATCTATGCTTTGTTTGTTCAGCTTGGATGTGAATAAAAGCCACACTGGAGAATCCCATTCCTGGTTCTGGACATTACAGTTATTGCTTCCTGTGTTCGGATTTACTTGGGTGCCCCTGTGCAGAGTAGCCAAACCTAAGCTCTTGTGCCGAGTAACCTAGTCCTCCCCGAACCCAGTCCCCACCTGGTACTGCTGTCAGCTTCAACAGCATACCACCAGTCGTTTGCAAAAAGACAGGGGTGAGGGGTTTACACAGTGATTTGGGTTTTATGATACATTTTTGTTTTAATATCCATAGAGTCCATTTTAACTGTTTATCAACATGTTGGTTTATCACCAAAAAACTGTGTGTGTACGGGGGTGGGGGGTAGAGTGGTGGTGGGTTGTTTTGTGGTGGGGGCTGTGTGGGGTGGGGAAACTGTGTGTTGGGGTAGGTGATGGTGTGTTGTTTTTGTGGGAGGGTTGTGCATGTGGGGGGAGGGAAAAAAGTGGGGGGTTTGGGTTGTGGTCATATTACGGTAAGGCTTATATTCAGGTACATGTCATAAGGATGTTACAGTGTATTAGGATTCTTGGTTCACATACATAGAGAATATACAGTATACTTCCTTCTAACTAGTCATTTTTCAGACTGCAGGAGCTCATTTTCTAGCGGGTCTTTGAGAGATTTTTTTTTTTTTATTTGGCACCAATACTAACGATTGATATCATCTTGTAAAAAATCTTGTTACAGCACTGAAGGTCATGGAGTACATTAACTGGTTGAGTGCATACTTGAGAAAATGTCTCCAGATAAATTTAATACTGTATGAATGTGGGAAACAGTTATTCACACTAGGGAAACTTTTCTTTATACCCTCATATTTCCACATATAGAAAATGTCTGTTTTATAGTTTTTTAACATACAATATTATCACATTTTAATATGTACTTTAGTGGGTATTAAATCTAAAGGCCTGGCTTTTAATTTAAGAGTGTATTCACATAACACAGTCATTCATTCATAATTTAAGTTAGTGGAACTGTCTGCTCGAGTATTTTTCTTACCTGCCTCTGTTGACTTTTGACTTTGGAAGGTTTCTCAGCAGTAGCAAACTGGTAAAATCTGGTTCCTTTTATTTAAATCTCAGTTATTCTTTTTAAAAAAGGTATTTTAAACCAATGAGAATTCTTTCTATTTTTTGTATGTATGAGCTGGGCGTTAATAGAATGTGATTCTCTAAACAACTGGCATAAGCTTCAGAGGAAGGACTTGGTTGGCCCAAAAGCTTAGGCACTGTTTTCTTTTTGTTACATCTATGTTGGTCCAACAAAAGGTATCAAACCATTTGCTTCTGGATCCATCTTTTAGGAAGTTTATCTTGTGAAAGTTTTAATAGGTCAATCCAGTAGTTAAGTTTCCTAATGTCACAGTTAGCATTAATATTAATACCAAGGATAGGACATTTGTATCTTTTATAAGTTTGTTTCCACTGACTTTCAGATAAATAGAGTATATCTGAAAAAGAATGGTTCCAAGTATACTGTAGAACATCATCATCAGCATTGTAATACCAACATAACTGCTACTTGTCTTCCACAGCTACCAGGGGGCTGGCAGAATAGCTTAGAGGTTAGAGTAATGAGCTGGGAATGAGCTTAGTACATCCAGCAGACCTGGGTTTGATTCCCATAACCTCCACTTGCATACTGTATTACTCTGAGCAAGTCACTTAGCCTCCCCAGTGCTCCCAGGTCGCCCCTGAAAACAGGCACTTGTGCCTAGTGGGCCTTAACCGGATACCAAAGACTAAAATGCAACAAATAAAATAAAAAATATTGAACATGTAGGAGGATTAGAGCATCGTTGGAGGAGATTTAGGGCCCAAGAGAAAAGATTGGCTTAGAGTATTTATTACAGTGAATACTTAAGGGCAGAAACCCAAAAGAAGGCAAGTTGTCTGTCCAGGGTGATTGCTGCCAGGAGGAAATGACCAGCTCAGCTATTTCAGACTGTAGACAGGCTACTTTGTCTGGAGTCTGGGCAAGATTTTTCACCTGCTAAATTCAATAATTGTGCCTGTTTTCTCAGACAGGGTGTCCACTTTTTGGATTGGGATCTCCTCAGATAGGTTGTGGTAACCCAGCAGAGTTGAGCCTACAGACACCACGGGGGGGGGGACTAGATCTAGGCCAGACAAGGCTACTGGTGAGCTACATCAGGCATCTGGGCCCAGTGTCTGCTGGGATTGTTTGGTGTTCCTTGTCAGAGAGGGGGGTTTCGCAGCTGCATTGAAAAACGTGCTGGTGAGACCTCGTCTGAAAAATCGATCTTTGGACCTGGATATCCTGGTGAATTACCTACCTGTCTCCAATCTGCCCTTTTTGGGCAAGGTTATTGAGAAAGATGTTGTGTCAAAGCTTGAGGCACACTTCACAGCCTTTGGCATCTACAAGCATCTCTAGTTTGGTTAGGTTCAAGCAGAACACTGAGACCATGCTGGTCAGGGTGTGCAGTGGTCTTCTCCAAGCGAGGGCTAGAGGAGAATGGTCAATTCTCATTTTCTTCTATCTCTCCTTAGCATTTGACACTGTGGACCATGGGTTGTTGATGGATGGACTGAGGGAATATGTAGGACTCACCGGCAATGTTACCTTCTGGTTTGAGTCCTACCTCAAGGATAGGACACAGAGAGCTGTGCTGGGAAATTTCTCTTCATTACCAATGTCACTGCCTTGCAGTGTTCCTCAGGGCTCAGTCCTCTCACCCATGCTGTGTGCAATGTATATGCCGCCCCTGGATGGGATCATTAGACAGTACAGACTGAGGATTCACTGCTATGCAGATGATACCGAGCTGTATATGACGTTTTTACTCGGGATGCCGAGTGCGATGGAAGTGTTTAATGAATGCTTGGCTGGGATCCAGGACTGAATGTCATGGAGATGGTTAAGACTCAACCAACACAAGACTGAGGTGCTGATTGTCAAGCTGGGTCACAGGGGGAGAGTGGTAGATACTCAGAGGGAGACGTAGCTGTGACTCAGCATATCTAGGCTTACAGCGTCCATGAATGTTAAAAATCTGGGGGTCATTTTGGACAAGCGGTTGACACTTGAAGCTAACATGTCAGCAGTCATCTGAAGTGACTTTTATCATCTGAGGAACATAAGCTCAATTAGATCCCTTATCCCCCAGGCGATCCGGTGATGCTAATACACAAATTTGTAATGTTGCAGCTCAACTACTATAATGTTCTATACCGCAGGATCAATGGAGATACATTATGGCACTTGCGGCTAGTGCAGAGTGCTGCTGTGAGGTTGTTGACTGGTCTCTAAAGGATGAGTCCTATTACCCCAGTGTTGCAGGAGCTGCACTGGCTGCTGGCTAAGTGGCATATCTCCTCTAAAACTGGCTTACTAACTTCTAAGGCCCTACACGGGTTGGGACCTGGTAACTTGTCTGACCTCTTGCATCCTTACATGTTCTGCTTTCTCTGCTTTACTGAGGTGGATCTCTTAGCAGTACTGAGGGCTAGATTGAAAACTTTGGGAGACTGGGCCTTTGAGGTGGCTGGCCTGGTCTTGTGGAATGCTCTCCCAAGGCCCTTAGAGAGGCCCCTTTAGCAGAGGCTTCAAGAGGGACCCGAAGACCTATCTGTTGTTCCAGGTGTTTGAGTAGTAGTAAATCCTTGTAACGATGATCCCAGCTGAATATTTTAATTGTTTTATTGTCTGAATTTGAATATGTGGTACGTTATATTATGTCTCACGTCTGCATTTGTAAGACATCATCAGCCTCTGGGGAAACCACCACTGCTACTACTACTACATCCTAAAATGTCCTGAATAAACTGTTGCAGCAATTAATAGGTCTTGAGTCCACAGACTGTCCGAAATATTCATGCCATGCCTCATGCACGTAATTACGTCACATGGGTGACAACTGACAACCTGGTATACAGTTGTAATAGTCTGTAAGATAAATGGCAGGAACGCACCTCTGTGGGCAATGTCTGCCCCAGTAGCTCAAGGCACAACCATCAACACCTTGGATCTGAATGCATTTAAAGTGGGAGATGAACCTCATAAAACGTCAAAAAGGAGATGTGTATTCAGCCTCTGCTACCCGTTGAAAAAGATATGAACACAAAAATTACTGCAAAAGCAAACTGAAAAAAATTGCTCCGATGAAGCAAAAGTGCTGGACCCAAAAAACACTGAAGTGCCTGTTAAGTGTGTAGGCAATGAGGGTGCTCACAATAAATGCTGCAGTACTCTTTTGCAGCAATTGATGTATTTGTGCCTTTTCAATGAGCTCGCAAGGGCTGTGTGCGGTTTGGCTTTTTACATGGTTTACAGTGTGGCTGGCATGAGTTCAGAATCCACACCTGCAGGCCGCATTTCTGCACATCTCCTTTTTGTTCAGGCAGGGTTCAATCCCAGTCACAGTCAGACTGAGATTAAAACTCAAGCCATGACCTATGACATAAACAGGACGAGCAACCCGGGGTTGTGGGGGATAGTTCACTAGAATTCCAAGCAAAAGGCCAGGTGACCTTAAAGGGACACTGTCAACCTTTTTTGCATCATATTACTTCTGGATGAAACCCCACTATTTATGATTACCTTCTGTAAAATGTATTAATGTTGATGGTTGTTTATTTGCTTCTTTTCTTAGTGGAATTAAAATGCATGGGGCATGGCTCTGTAAATTTGCAGATAACATCAAATGGGAGCAACAGCTGACAGCGATGAGACCATAGAGAAATTCCAGAATGAGATCAATACATTAGAAAATTGTGCAAACGAGAATAAATCGACCTTTAATGCAGATAAGTGCAAGATAATGCACTTTGATATCATAAATAAACAAGCATTTGTCAATGCTGAATGTTTGCTTGCTGGTATTAGCACTGGGAATGCAGGAGTTAGACAGATGCAGAACAGGAATGGCAGTGAAGTATTGAACTTCACGCCAACCTCACCTCCTCAAGCTACAGAGGACAGGCATTGAGGTATGCTTGGGTCATCACCCATAATGTTCACGCCATTTCACCTCACCCTATCCTGCAGACACCGACAAGTGTTGAGGTGTGCCTTGGGGTGTTCGGCTTTATAGTCACCCCATTCCATAAGGACAAACACTGAAATGGGTGCAGTATATAAAGAATGGGCTGAACTCTGGGGCTGAAGAATCCGAGGCACACCTCGATGCCTGTGACTGGCTGCAGATTGGTTGTGGAATGGCATGAGCATTACAGTCGGCAATCCAAAGGCACACCCCTGATGCCTGTCAGTCTGTACAGGGTGGGACGTTATGGTGAGAAACCCTAACACCCCAGGCGTTTGTTGGTATTTGCACTACAAATTTTCAGCGTGGCCTTTTTGTGACCCACACCTCATGAAAGCATTTGGAACCTCTTCTCATGAACATTGACATTGCGATTTTGTTAATGTATCCCAAACTTTGAGTTCCCACAGCGACCGTGCCATCTGCGCCAGATGTACGAAAACACAGATCGGGCAGGATGTGAAGAATGACAGCTGTACCACTCATAGGGAAGTGTGAAGAGATGGCTATGTTGAAAATCTGTAGTGAAAATATTAAAAATGCTCGAACGTCCGAGAGTACGTGGAAACTGCACAACACATGCACATAATACAGATCGCTGATCGGAGCACAAGCTGCTGAAGTCATGAGGGCAAGCAGGTTGTTCAGCCCTCCCCAGAGCCCCTGAGCCCCATGGATCGCCGATTGGAGCACAAGCTGCTGAGGTTGTGAGGGCAAGCAGGTTGTTCAACCCTCCCCAGAGCCCCCGAGCCCCGCGGATCGCCAATCAGAGCACAAGCTGCTGAGGTCGTGAGGGCAAGCAGGTTGTTCAGCCCTCCCCAGAGCCCCCGAGTGCCGCGGATCGCCGATCGGAGCACAAGCTGCTGAGGTTGTGAGAGCAAGCAGGTTGTTCAGCTCTCCCCAGAGCCCCCGAGCCCCGCAGATCCCCGATCGGAGCACAAGCTGCTGAGGTTGTGAGGACAAGCAGGCTGTTCAGCCCTCCCCAGAGCCCCCGAGCCCCGTGGATCGCCGATCAGAGCACAAGGTAGTGATCCCATGCCCAAGGCAGAGCTCCAGCTGACTGCGTGAAGGCATTTTGAACTTGGCGCCTTTTTGAACAAAGGCGCTCACTTTCCTTTTTTTTTTTTTTTTTTTAGTCGGCAGAGCACTGTAGATAGCTTTTTCCTGCCTGTTCCATGCTCCACCTACCTATAATTGCTCCAGGCAGAAGCGAACTTTAAGGATACCTTGGCAAACGTGATCTTTAAGGACTTTATGTACATTTTATAGTATAACAGGACTTTATGTACATTTTATTCTGCCTTAAAAGCCTTAGTATACCGGAGCTTAAATTGGGGGACTGTGCACGGGGTACTAGCTCATTTCTGCCTTTCAGTGAAAAGGATAGCTCATTTCTGTCTTTTTAGTTAAAATAACAGCTCATTTCTGCCTTTTCAGTTAAACCATAAGCCTAGAGACTAAAATAGTAAGCCGAATCAACAGAAACAGTGATGTCCGTACTCTGCATGTAATTTGAACCCTAGGCTACATTTGTTAGGAATAGAAATGTCGCAGTACGAGTAATTTTAACTCCTCCTTCCCTACCTGCTATTTAAACTTGTTCTCTCTTCTGTCCATAGCTGCTGAGGTCGTGAGGGCAAGCAGGTTGTTCAGCCCTCCCCAGAGCCCCTGAGCCCCGCGGATCGCCGATCGGAGCACAAGCTGCTGAGGTCGTGAGGGCAAGCAGGTTGTCAGCCCTCTCCAGAGCCCCCAAGCCCCGCGGATTGCTGATCAGAGCACAAGGTAGTGATCCCATGCCCAAGGCAGAGCTCACCGGCTCCCCAACCACCCCCCCACCACCCTTGGTGAGCTCCTACCTTTATAGGCTGAACCACATGACTGTCTGAACCTGTCAGCCCTCTTTTCCATTTGCTCCTTATACTTTCCTAACACTAGTGGCTGCCCCTGAGCAGTGTTCCTAACTCACATTAAAATGTTCCCTCTCTCACTAGTATTAGTTGCTCTGCTTATAACTGCTCATAACCATATCGTCCCTTCCACCCTCTTCCTACCCGACTCAACAAATCTCTCTGCCCCTCATCTCTGAGACTGGAAAGCAGCCTCCCCACTCTTCCTCTACCCTAGTGCACCACCCGCTGCACTGCTGGCCTAATGCCACCTACCCGGATACTCTATCCTGTGACAGGACAGGCCAGACTCGAAAAGGGTTGGGGGTGTTGCCATATACTATAAAAACCACCTCACCATTATGCCTGTTCCTGTCCATAACCCTCAACGGATCTGCGAATCATTACATGCTATCCTGTCCCTAGGTGCAAAAAACCTGCACATTATCTGTCTCTATAATCCACCCACTGGAGGGGTGAATGGCCTCCACGAACTGCTCCAACTAACCTCACAAACCATAAACTCTAACAAAGCCATCTTCCTGGGGGATGTCAACCTAAACTGGCTGGGCCCTGCCCACAGCTCCCTTGCAGCCCTAATCCAAGGTTTCCACTTGAAAAACTAGTAGCCACTCAGACCATTGATTTCCTTGAAACATCAAATCTGATATGTGCAGCACAACATGGTTTCCGGAAAAACCACAGCACCATAACGGCGCTAGCCAAATTCACCACTGATACTCTCACAAGCATGGACAAAAGTCAGCTTACTGGTGCTATCTTTATCGACCTCACCAAGGCTTTTGACCTCGTGGACCACCCCCTACTCCTATCCATCCTTCATAAATTTGGCTTTTCACCCCCTGTCATAAGCTGGTTCAGGAGTTACTTAACCAACAGGACCCAAGCAGTCAAACTTAACTCATCAATCTCTGACTGTACTACCATCAACATTGGAATGCCACAAGGATCAATACTGGGTCCCCTCCTATTTTCATTATTCATAAATAACCTGCCATACAGCATTGCGTCCTGTGACTCTCTACTCTACGCAGATGACCTGGTTATCTATGCTAGCTCTAATAATGTAGACCAACTTAACGTGGCACTGACATCTGCTTTCCACGCTGTCCAACTCTGGCTAAACACCCACCGCCTTACACTGAACTCCAGCAAAACCAAACTGATGCTTCTGGGCACTGCCCACAAGATAAGGTCCTGCCACTCTCCTTTAAAAGTCCTTGACCTGGATGGGACCCCCTTGAGGTGGTTACCTCCTTTATCCATTATCTGGGCATCCGTTATCTGGGCATCCTGCTACACCAATCTCTGGACCTAAACCTGCACATCCAAGAAACATGTAAATATGTGAACTGCAAACTGGGTGCTGCCTACAGTTCCAGCTACATGCTCACACCTGCAGCCAAACTAGCCATTGCCAAGGGTCTCCTCCTACCTGCTCTGACCTACTGTGCTCTCATCCCACCCATGGCGCATAAATCCACACTACAAAAATGGGATGTCACTTTCAACAATATATGCAGGTATGCCTCAAAAGCCCCCAGACTTAAACATCACTGCCAACTGTATAAAGACCTCGGCTGGCTCTCCCCCTCTGCCACCAGACTATACTACCTGGGCTGCCTTTGCGACTCCATCATTAGATTCAACAGACCAGCATCCCTAACTGAACTGCTTCAGCCAGCCCTCCCTCCACGTGAGCTGAGATCCTCGGACAAATCCCTACTAAAACTCCCCCGCTGCCACACCTCCAAAGGGTCTGGAGCGTTCAGGTACACAGCCCCTCAAGTGTGGAACCTCCTGCCACTCAACCTTAGACTGACATCTTCCCACGATCTCTTTAAGCACAAGCTATGTGAACACCTGCTTTCCACAGACCAGTGTGCCTGTTATGACCCTACCTGAGCTTGTCCTGCCAACCTCTCTCTCTTGCCCCACCACTCCCTCCTTCCTACTCCTTACCCTATTTTACTTACAACATTAACACTGTGATATATGTCTCTGCCCTTATGCACTTCATTTCCAGTTCAAAACTCTGACCTCGAAGCCTACTTGCACTTGTCTAAAGTATGTAATTTTGTTGTAAGTTACAGCACCTTGACTACTGCATTGTTTACCTGTTATTGCTGTTTGCACTATTGTACCTGTTACTGCTGCTTACTGAAATGTTTGTACTGACGATCTATGGGTACCAGGTACTGGCGAGACAATGCCTAAGCGCTTCAACGGACCTGCTTTCAGGGTACTTTTACTACTTGCACTTGTCTAGAGTGTGTAATTTTGTTGTGTTACTGCACCTTGACTACTGCATTGTTAACCTGTTATTGCTGTCTGCACTGCTCCACGTGTTACTGCTGCTTACTGGAATGTTTGTACTGATGATCTAGGGGTACCAGGTACTGGCGCAGCCAATGCCCAAGCGCCCCCAACGGACACGCCTCTACTCCTATTGCCCCATGACCTCCAGCCCCCACCCCCGCCTGAACACCGCTTCCCTGCCTGGATACAGTTCCACAACCCCGGACATTAGCCACACCATCAGCCGCTGAAACCGCTCACCCGCCGTACCTTACCCCGAACCCCCGCTATCTTTAGCCTCCCCCGCCGGCCTATGGCTCCACGATCCTGGGCTCCTCTAGTAGGCTCCTGCCACTAAAACCGCTCACCCGCCGCTTTCACCCCCGTATTCTCACACTCATCGATCTGTCCAGCCTGCGTACGGTTTCCATGGACACGGTCTCATCCCTCAGCCCCTGCCGCCATTCCCGCCATATCCCCCTAACACTGACTTTTCGCTTCTACACCCCCCAGTTAGACCCGTTTGCTCTTAACCTCCGCAGCCCCCGACTACCCCAACTGAGCACCACTCCCTGCCCGGAACAGTACCACAACCCCGGTACTTGCCGCACCTTCCAGCCACTGATGCCGCTCCCGCTGTACCTCACCCAACCCCGCCATCCTAACTCTCCCTGCCAACGGTTCCATGAACCTGGGCTCCTCTTGAGTGGTTCTGCCGCTAAAGCCGCCCCGTGGCCGTCTTCACCTCCGATCCCTTCCCCTTCAGCTCTCTCTAGGCGCCGCACGGTTCCATGGACTCAATCTCTTCCCATAGCCTTCTACCGCTTATGCCACCATATCCCTCACCCAGATGTATACCGTAAGCCCCCTTCCCCGTCCAAATGTTCCCCCGCTTCACTCCTCCTCTGGCAACCGATGCCTATCATGTCCTTTCCTGCCCTGATTTCGCGCTGCCTTTTACCCCTCTACAGCCCCACTGCAGGTGGTGTCTCCCTGCCTCCAGCTCTGCCTGACCTACTCTCTCCCCCCACCTTGACCATGTACCGCACCATCCATTCACCGCCCCACACCCAGACCCCCCTGCTCTGCCTCCTCCATCCCTGCTGCCACCTTTACCACTTAGCCGCAAGGTTGCCTTCCGCATCCCCCCTTTACCTGCTCACCCAGTTCCCTCCTGCTCTTCCTCCTCCCGACCCACCTGTCCTTTGATCTGCCCTGTATACCTTACCCGCCTACCAAATGCTACCTGTACACTGTAAATCTACTGTTTTCTAGACCTGTTGATTGTCTCTGAAGCTGTACTCCTTTATTGCCTTTTACTGAAAACTGTTCTCTGTATTGTTACTGCTTCCCTGTATTATGTAAATGAACTCTGTATTGTTACTGTACCTCCTGGGTCGTGCCTGAAAATAGTCACCTGTTTGGCTAGCGCACCTACTCGGTAAACAAAAACTAAATAAAAAATACTGGGTACTGGGAGCTACCATCCGCCCTCCCTCTTTTCATACTAGGTTGGCTGCTGTAAATGTCTCCTACTCTTTCGACCCTAAGTTTACCTCGTGTGCACAGCACCACCTCCCTATCCGCTGTAAGTCACTAAGGAACATGCGCCTATTAAAACATCTCCTGCCACTCCTGCTCCTTATAGCCGGTGATGTAGAACGAAACCCTGGTCCTACCTCCCCAATAAACGGTCTCCACTCCGCTCCGGCAAATCAACTTCCAAGAGGGTTCAAAATAGTACATCTAAATATATGCAGCATTCTGAACAAAATAACAGCGTTACAAACAAGTGTCCTATCACTACGGCCAGATACCTTAATCATTACAGAATCCTGGCAGAAACCCCACAACCTTGATGCCTAATTTGCAATACCTGGCAACTCCCTCATTTGGCAGGACCGCCAGGGAAAAAAGAAGGGTGGTGGCACTGCTATGTACAGCTCCTCCAAACTTCAATTCACCACAATCAAACCTACATCACCCACGTTGTCAATGGATTCCCTACTAATCAAATTCTCTCTCCCTCACTTGATCCCTATATACGTAGCTGGGTCATACTGCCCCTGGACACACCACTGCCTATCATCCTAGACCACCTAGGCACCCTAAGGTCCCTCGCAGCGGGAGGCGAACTCCATATCCTGGGGGATTTCAACCAGAACTGGCTAGCCAGCACAGCCTCTAAAGCACGTTGTCAAGTAAATGTGTTAAACCTGTCCCAACAAATAACTGAACCTACTCGCCTAAACCATAAATCCAAGAAGCATACCTTACTGGATTAGGCCCTAACCACCCACCCCCATCGTATAATTAACGCTGGCCTACTACCGGACTCTCTCAGCAATCACCACATGATTTATTTGGTGCGGAAAATATTCAGACCCAAGGCCCCTGACCCTGCACATTGCACAATAGATCTTACAAGTCCCTGGACCAGACCAAGCTCCTAAATGACCTCACCAACATGGATTGGTCATACATCCCTAGGGCCCCCTCCATGGATGAGGCCCTCGAATTCTTCACGACCAGATTCCTGGCTATCTGGGATTCCCATGCACCTCTCTGAAGATCCAGAGTAAGGGGATCCCACCTACCCTGGGTAACTGCCAACCTTTTGGAACAATTACTAGTCAGGGACCAAGCCTGGAAAACCTATAAGGCAACAGGCACTCAAATGGCTCTGCAACACTACTGCTCACTAAGGAATGCCTGCATAAGACTCATCCATCAGGCCAAAGCAAATTATTTCAAGTCTGCTTTCCACAATAACTTCACTCATCCAGCACAATTCTGGAAGTCAATTAAATCCCTCCTCACCCCGCTGGCCCAACCCCCTACTCCAGCCCTCAATATAGCAGGAAATATTATGACGGCACCGAGCGCTGTAGCCACAGAGCTCAACTCCTGTTTCACAAACTGCACGTCCACTCTACTCTCCTCTTACCCCTGGCTCCCTCCCCCTGTTCACCCAGTTTTCTCCTCGCCAGCCTACTTCTCATTTCACCTTGTTACACCCGCAGAGGTACTAAAAATACTTTGGTCTCTAAATTCCACCAAAGGAAAATGCCCCTCGGGCCTTGATTCCAAAATGCTCCATTTTTCTGCCTCAGCCATAGCCAACCCTCTAGCCGATCTCTTTAACCTGTCATTCAGACTTGGTACTGTCCCTACAAAATGGAAACATGCCACAGTCATACCCCTCTCCAAAGGAGGCGACCCCTCCTACCCATGCAACTACCAACCTATATCACTACTCCCCATCCTAGCCAAAATCCAGCAGCGCCTTGTACTAGCCCAGCTCTCCCACTTCCATCTTCTTCTTCACTCCTTACCAGGCTGGGTTTAGAAAAAATCACTCCTGAGACCACGTGATGCAGCTGGCTGGATGGTAGCTTCTTGAGATCGCTCCGGCCACCGGTCCACCTAATACGGCTTAAAACAGTCTTTAAAACCAGCGACTAACCAGAGAATAAGCAAGTTTGTATGTTGGATCCCTCTCCTTACCTGAACACTGAAGGAGAATTGACAGGAAGTCCCCAGGAATGAAGAAATCGGCTTTAAAGCACACGCTGCCATCAACCCCAGAAAAGGCTCCTAAAAAGGCAAGGGCCATTGAAATGGCTAGCTCAGCAAGCCCTACCCCCAGAGATCCTGAGGCAGAACCGCTTACTCTGTCCCAATTTCTGGAGGAGTTTAAACCTTTTCGATCGGAGCTCCGATCGATCTCAGAAGAAATTAAATCCATGGCACAAGCTCTCGAGGACATGGCAACCCGTACCTCGGACAATGAAGCTAGACTGCTTTCCACGGAAAAAAAGCAGCAAAGAATGGAGACAGAGCTAACCGCCACCCGGCACAGAATTAAAAGTTTGGAGAACAAAGTTGAAGATTTGGAGGGTAGGAGCAGGCAAAACAATGCAGTGATAATCGGGCTACTTGAAAAGGAAGAGGGTCCAGATGCTGTGGGTTTTGCGCAAAAGTTTGTGGAGTCGATAGCTGGTCCCTCGCCATTTGGGGACAAATATATTATTGAATGTGCCCACAGAGCCCTTCGTCCACCCCCACAGAATTCCTCGCACATTCATTTTTCGATTTCTTAATTACCAGGCGCCAGCATTTCATAGTAAAGTTAAGGCTTACAAGAAATTCGGTGGGCTGAAGCGAAGGTCCAGTACCCTAGGATTTGCCATTATCAGTAAGGCAAAGAAGAGCTTCTTTTCATCAAGTGGTAGTTAAGTTACTTCCTTGCCGGTATTGAATTTAGAATGGGGTACCCGGCGAGATTTCAAGTATTTTTGCATGGCAGTTGGACCACCTTTGAAGATGTGGAGTCGTCGGCCACATAATTGAAGAGTGTGTTGCCAGATTTATTTCGGGATCGTTGATGTGTCTGAGATGGGTAGGGCGCTAAGATGCTCAGTGAAAAAACAGATATAATCGCTGAAGTATTAGCGGAATAATGGAGGTGTATTGAGGGAACTGTATCTTTTGGTTTGAAGTGACTGTTTGGATGGCATTAAAAAGTTTTAGATGTCTCGCAGTGTGTATTGAGCCTCTGCTGTGGAGACTCAGCTGCCTGTCTTGTAACATTGTAGCTCCTGTGGCCAACGCCCTTGACTGTAGTGGAATAAAGGAGCATGTTTTGCAACTTGCATATGGAGAGTTTTAGGTGCGATTCTCACCTCTGTCCACAGGAGGGAGCCAAAGTCTGGAACATTGGGACTTTCGTAGGCACCGGAGTTCACTGTGCGTAGATGGCCCCAGAGAACTGATTTTCACTTAACCTTGATTTTCGCCAACTCATGTTTCTATGCTGTGCAGATGGATTAAGGAGGGTTGGTTAAGGCTCTACAAAGTTGTTAACTAAAAGGGGCAAAAGAAGTAAACGAAAGGTTATAGCTATCGGTGAAGTTAAATCTTGAGCCTTTTGAAGGATGCCCTTACAGTCCTAGTTCTGTTTTACTTCAAACGGTTTTAGTTCTTCGTTAAATGTGCTGGTCAAGGATTGCCTATCAGTCTGTATTAAGGGTTTAGAAGGAGTCCCAGTTTCATACAGGCACCGGAGTTTAGACTACATGGCTAGATGTAGAGACTTGTTATACTACTTAGACATGGTTTCATTTTCCTGCAAAATAGGGTTTGAAAGGCTTAGACTTTATAGAAATAGTATTTAAGAGGGACAAAAGGTGGAAATTGAAAGAGCATACATCTAGTCCAAGTTGGAATTAGGTTACATTCGTATGAGGCCATTAGAGTTTTTGTTTTGTTATAGGGCTCTCATTTTATTCATTGGGATAGACTCGGGTTTCATATAGGAGTTACTTACAACCAGTGTTTAGAGGTAGTAGGTTTAAATTAATATTTTCTTACTGGGAGGCACAGCGATATTAGGGTAGTATTTTTCACATTTGATACCTGTTTGGTAAGGATATTAGGGGTGTGTTGAGGTCCGTATTTAAGGTTATGGGGCAGTGAGGTGGTCGGGTTGGCTGGGCGGGGTGGTTGCTGTGTAGTTAGCTGCTGGCTTGGGCTAGGATAGTGGGGGGGTTGGGAGGCTCGAGGGATTATGGTTTTTGGTTTTAGTTTTGAGTGGCAGGGATACTTTAGGGGACATGGAAGGAAGAGGGCTGGGGAAGGGGGGGCACTTAGTAACACAGTTAGGTCAAGGCGAGGAGGTAGAGTTAGAAAGTGGATCGAATTTTATTCCCATATACCCTAGGTACTATCTGTAAAGTGATAATATGATGAGTTTATTAAGGTTTGCCTCTTGGAATGTGAAAGGACTGAGACACCAGCTAAAAAAATATAAAGTCCTGAAACATTTGGCATTATTATCTACTGAAATTGTGTTTGTTCAGGAATCTCATCTCCTAGATTTGGAGGCACTGCGGATGCGGAGACAACAAGTTGGTCACGTTTTCTCCTCAGCAGGTACATCCCAAAGTTGTGGGGTCCTCATATTGATTTCTAGAAAGATTCCTTTTACACTTTTTCAAGTACTTAATGATCCTCAAGGCAGATATGTATTTGTTCACTGTCATTTATATTCCATGGAATTGTTATTGGGGAGTATGTATGGGCCTAATTACGATTCTCCTGGTTTTTATGCGACCGGTTAATGTTTTAGCTCCATTTTTATCGGTACCCATGATTTTGGGCGGGGATATGAATATAGTATTTGATCCGAGGATGGACTGTACATCGGGGCAACATAGAAGGCTCTCACGAGCGCATTGGGCCTTTCAGGAATTTATCGATAGCATGGGGTTATGTGATATATGGCGAGTACTCCATCCTGGGGACAGGGGCTATACTTTCACCTCCCCTGTACATAAGACTTCTTCACAAATAGATTATATATTCATTTCTAAAAACTTTATTAGCCGGAGTGTTTGAAGCATCTATTCAACCTGGTCCACCTTCTGATCACTCACTGGTGTGTTGCCAACTATCCATGGTACCCACGCAGGGTAGATCGTCAAGGTGGAAGCTTAATAACCAGCTTTTGAAAGATAGGGCAATAAATAGTACCATTAGTAAACATATTGACCAGTTTATAGAGTTTAACATGGGGTCTATATCTAGAAAAGACCTATTATGGTGCACGTTTAAAGCGTATATGAGGGGGGTCTTGATTAGTCTCTCCTCTCAAAGGAAAAAGAAAAGGGAACAGGAATTAACTGCCTTGCTTACACAAATAAGGGCTCTGGAGGCCCAGGTCATAGCTTCCCCTACTGAGGAAGTGAGTGCTAAATTGTGTAAATTAAACGATAAGTATTTAGAAGTTTTAAGGGAAAAGGCAGAACTTGCTATACAGAAGCGAAGGCCGTATAAGGATCAAGAGGAAAAGGCAGGAAGACTTTTGCCGTTGCGTCTTAAACAACAGGAATCGGCCAGGTACATTTCCTCTATCATATCTAGCACTGATGGTACTCTGAAAACCTCCCCGGTGGATATAGTCTCAGAATTTAAAATTGATTACTCTAACTTATATAGTTCGATGTTGCAGCCCCCTACTATTCAGGAAGTAGATCGCTATTTAGAAGAAGTTAATCTACCAGTGTTATCCATCTCACAACAACAATCAGTAATAATGCCCATCTCGTCAGAGGAAATATTTAGGACAATTGACAGTTTACCTTCTGATAAATCCCCAGGGCCTGATGGGTTTTCCTCTAACTTTTATAAACAATTCCAAAAGCAGCATATCCCCTTGCTACATATACTTTTTCAGTACATCTTAAAGGAAAATTAGATAGATTCCACGTTATTTGAAGCCCTAATTGTGGTATTACCCAAAACGGGGCTCAACCCAGAATTAACCTCTTGTTATCGTCCCATTTCACTCTTAAATCATTATATCAAAATTTTGACCAAATTAATAGCTACCCGTCTCAACGGGGTTCTACCGTCTCTCATTGGAATGGAACAAGTTAGTTTCATGAAAGGGAGATCCTCTGTGGATCATCTTAGAACATTAACGCATGTTTTATCTGTTTCAAGAGATGCCCATCACCCGGCAGTGCTGGTCTCCTTAGATGCCGAGAAAGCTTTCGATAGGGTGAACTGGAATTTTTTATTTGGTACACTGAAGGCTTATAATTTCCCTTCCGAATTTCAGCAATGGATAAGGGCCTTATATCATGGTCCTTCAGCCAGAATCACGATGAATGGGGAGATGTCAGCTGTTTTCCCTTTAGAATCTGGTACCAGGCAAGAGTGCCCACTGTCTCCCTTACTTTTTAACCTGTATTTGGAGCCTTTGGTTCGTCGTTTAATGGGGTGCTCTCAGATTAAGGGCATAAAGGTTCTTGATCATCAAATTAAGGTATCAGCATATGCGGACGATATACTATTACAATTGTCCGACCCGGAAAGGTCGATTCCAGCTATGCTCACGGTTATCAGAGAATATAGTCTTTGTATGTATGGGCTGTATGTAATTATAAGTTAAATATGGGCAAGACGGTTATTTTTCCCCTTAACCACAAGGTTCAACGGAGCTCTGTGGAGGTCTTTGGCCTATCCTGGGCACAGGATACTTTAAAATATTTGGGTATAATTATCTCCAGAAATACTGCTCTTATGCAGACGCTCAACTTAGAATCGCTACTTCGAGTTATTGAGTCGGATCTTGGAAGATGGTCTAAACTTCCTATATCTTTGTGGGGGAGGACTAATTTAATTAAAATTAATGTTTTTCCAAGGCTATTCTATCCTATGAATCTGCTTAATATCTGGTTACCTTTTTCATGGTTCCGAAGAGTTCATGAGATGATTACAAAATTTATATGGGGGAATAAGCATCCTAGATTGGCATATTATAAATTGGCTGCCCCTAAAGATAGGGGTGGGCTGCATCTTCCTCACTTCACCTTTTGTTACTGGGCTGCACATAGCTCTAAATACCTGCGATGGCTCACACCGAGGGAAGAACTTCTCTCTTCTCCATTCTCTCCTCTCTGGCTTAAAATTGAATTTTCTCTTATGGCGGCTAATGGGTTATCTCCGGCAGCTCTCTTCTATATTAAATCTAGCTCTTTATCAGTACAGTTAAAAAACACACCAATAGCAATTTCGGTCAGAGTGCACTCGCAGTTGTGTAGTTTTCTCAAATATAATCATATGCAGGACGTAGGTCAACCGATTGAGGGTAATCCCAACTTAAAGATAAATAATAAAATACTTACCACCAAATGGTTAGCTGCTATTAGGGACCTACCCCTGGCTTCGTTGATTTCAGAGGATCATAGGTGGCTATCGTCTTCTGAGATAATATCGGATTTGAAGTTGCCTGGTATATATATTTTTTACATTTACCAATTAAGACACCTTATTGTAAAGGTGTTCAGTATCTCACCTCCCCGCTTAAGTCCAAGAAGTTTTAGGATTGAATTGGGCACCTTAGTTGGAGCTCAAAAAATGGTTTCACAAGCTTATAAAATGTTGTATAAATGGGCCTATCCAAATTGTTTTGCCCCTTCGGATTTTTGGACCTCTTTTTTTCCAACTCAGGATTTACATTGGAAGTCATTATGGAAGAACTGTCATAAATATGTTTCACAGGATAGACTACGTCTCACCCAATTTCACATTTTGCATAATTTATATTATACTCCACAAAAGTTATTCAAAATGGGGCTCCTTTCACCCGACTTGCAACAGATGTGGTAAAGAAGAAGGATCTATCTACCATATTTTCTGGAATTGCTCTAAATCTACAGCTTTATGGGTCAAGATTCAACAGAATACTGATCCTTTGCTAGGTCTGAAAGAGTTATTCACCCCCAATATCTGTTTATTAGGGGATTATAGTAAAGTTAGTATTTCTGTTAGACGTTATCATATGGCTCTTATCTCCATTACTACTAAGAAGATAATTTTAAGGCACTGGAAAGACAGTGAAGGCATTGCTTATACTGAATGGCTAAGGGAGTTACTTGCCAATTTGAGAACAGAGAAAACTATAGCCAGTCTTAATAATAAACCCGAGAGATACAAAAAGAAATGGGAATCATTACATACATTGTTTTCTCTTTAAGAGGTCCACTGTATATATCTGTGATATTGTTGTTTATTCTTTCTTATTTATAGAGTAATAGGATTCTCATGTTAGTCTTGCTGTGCTGTGTTGCGGGGAGGGAATGGTGTGGGTGGGTTTGAGGGAGGGAGGGAGGGTGGGTGGTGGAGAAAGGGCCCTGTACAGGTTAGTCTTGTCTGAATGTCATGTACAATGATCTAATGGATCCTTTCTCATGTAAATGTTTGTCTGTTGTTTTGTTGTATTTGTTGAAGAAAACTAATAAAATTCTAAATGGGAAAAAAGGAAAAAATCACTCCACTATCACCTCTCTCCTCTGTCTCACTGACACCATCCTCACGGGCATGGATAAAGGGGAGATAGCTGCGGCTATCTTCGTCGACCTGGCTAAGGCTTTCGACACGGTCTCTCATGCTCTGTTACTGTCCAAACTCGCCCAAGCTGGACTGACTAAGCCTGCCACCAACTGGTTCCAGTCGTACTTGGCAGGCAGGTCCCAGTCTGTCCGAACGGGCTCGGCCATCTCCACCTCACTCCCTGTTACCTCCAGGGTCCCCCCCAAGGACCAGTCTTAGGCCCTTTGTTGTTTTCTATCTTACTCAATGATCTGCCTACAGCCTGCCCTCATATGTCTATCCACATGTATGCAGACGACACGGTGCTGTATGCCTCCAGGTCATCTCCCTCCGCCGTGGCAGCCTGAACCCAAATAAAACTGTCTCCCTAACGTTCGGCACTCAAGCCAAACTGTCCCATCTCCCAGCCTCCCCATCATTCCACACATTGGAAGGCTCCCCCTGGAGGCTTGCACTTCCTACAGATACCTTGGGGTCTGGTTAGACCAACGTCTTGACTTCACCACGCATATTGACGCTATTCATAAGAAGCTACACCCCATGCTAGGTGCATTATACTGTAATAAAAGCTGCATCCCCCTGCCCACGCACCTGGCTATCATTCAAAAGATGATCCTCCCAATAATGGACTACGGGCATGTAGTCTACTGTGTAGCCCCTAAATCCTCCCTGACCAAACTAGACCCTCTCTTCAACTCATTCTGCTGTTTCTCCCTCGACTGCCCTCCCAGTACACACCACTGTGACCTCTACCATTCCTTAGATCTCCCTTCTCTCCACAATCGGAGATTGGTACATAGTTCTAGAATCGCTGCGAAATTCTGGTCACAGACCCTCCCCTCCTACCTTGCGACCACCCTTAATGTTCCTTCCCCTCCAGCCTACTCACTCAGGAACATTGATTCTCGGCTACTCCACATCCCCCACAGGTCCACCAGGTCTGGGCAGGCTGCTTTCAGCTTCCGGATACCTAAGTTATGGAGCTCCCTGACAGCTGATATTAGACATACCTCCAGCACTCCTCACCGCAATGCTCTATTCAAGACTCAATTCTCCACTACTTACTCATGCATTCTGGCCTGCTGAAGCCCTTGCAGCCTTGATAGCAGCTGTTTAGTATCTTTGCTAAATGTTACCCTGCTGTTGCCAACCCTGCTTATTGTTATGATGTTGGTTGTTGTGTAATTATGTAATTATGTGAATATAGCCACCTTGCCTGTACTACCCTGTGGCATATTACTATATATTTATACGTATTTGACTATTCTGTCATGTCTGTACTGGTGTAATATGTACATGTGTAGAATTCTATTAACACTGTATCATGCCTATCCCCTATATCCCAGGGCGCCATCTGGAATCGAGCGGTACTCTGCTCAGTATGCCTTCCTGGTAAAACTCTTAAATAAATGAATAAATAAATACATAAAAACATTTAGTGGAATTATTTCACCAAATTTTCAACATAGGCATTTTAGGATCTCTGCTCATGAGCACTGTCACTGTAATTTTTGTAATGTGTCCTGAATGCTAATTTCCCACAGAGAAGTTATGAGGGAGCATGGAAACTGCGCAACGCACACAAATTTGCAAAACAGGCTTTTTGAGAGCCCACCTCATCAACAGTGGCACTGTCATTTCGTTAATCGTTCCTAAAAGGTGATTCCACGCAGTGACCGCGAAATCACCTTTTGGGACTGAATAACGATGTGACAGTGACTGTATTCATAAGGAGGGGTCCCAATAACCCATGTTGAAAATTTGGTGGCAAAAGTCCAAAAAATGGCCAAGATATTCACATAAGTTGAAAAAAAACGTGTAAATGCCACTATACAGCTCACCGGCATTTCTTCAGTTCACGGTCAGCTTTGAAGAGTGCAGACGTCTTCCCAGTCCACCGAAGATCATCGCGCACGGATCCAGAGGTAAGTATGGGACGGGGGTGTGGGGAAGTGGGGTGCACAGATGGTGGGCACAGGTTGGGGGGAGGGGGCACTACAGACCATGAGGGACCATTTTCTTTATTTCAGGGACAAAAATAATAAAAAGGATGTCGCGGGAAGGTTTTTTTTTTCAGGCTTCATTTGTGCACACTGGGGTGGGCTCCCAGTGTACCATCTGTGTTTTGGGGGAAGGGGAACTTAAGCCAATGGGGATTGGGTCCCCCATCAGCAAATAAAGACTGTTTGGGGGGCATGATGCCAAGGGGGATTAGGCACCCCCTTGGCACACAACAAATGGGGGGGGACATTATGCCGGCGGGGAGTGGGCTCCCCCATCAGCAAATGAATTGGGTCATTGGCATGCCGACAGGGGGACTGGGCACCCCCATCGGCTTACATGGAACTGTGAGGAGGCAGCTCTATCTGCTGCCATGTTCACAGAAATATTACACCAGGCAAGGTACCACCCTGCAATGACGGGTCGCTCCCTCATTGCAGCAGAATTGCTGATGCTGCAATGACAAGGCGGACCCTCATTGCAGTGGCCAAATCATTTCAAGTTGGTGGCACTTCGGCAAAACCAGTGTCATCAGGACACTGGGCCTGCATTGGGTGCATACCGTCAAACCCACAAATGCAGTGCTGGCATTGGACATCACACTGCCGCACCTCCACAACCCGCTTCTCTCTTAAGCTTCCACACAAAGTTTTTTTGCGCATGCGCGCAAGCAAACATAAAAAGCAAAGTATTCATTAAATCGTCAGGAGCTGGTGCACCCCTTCATCTTGACACCCCGACGGTGAAACACAAAAAAAGACCATTACGGCAACATTTGCTGTAATGGTCCTTTTTCGGTGCTTCGCTTTCCGACAGTGTTCCACCCCCAGACCAACTCTGACCTGGAGTTGATAATCCTAAGAATTCAGGGGGTGGCACTGCATCGGTATTGTGCTTGTCGCTGTGGGGGAAGTCGGCATTTTCATTGTCGACCTCCCTTGGAGATTCCGTAAGGAGCTACTATCAACATAAGAGGAGCGTGACCTTGGGATATTGGTGTCAAATAAGTTAACCTTTGACCTTCATTGTAGAAATGTGGTGAGGAAAGGTAACAGAATATTAGACTGTATTTGTGCAAACATCTAGAGTAGGGACAGGAGAATGGTGATCCCATTGTACTCAGCACTTTGTGAGGCCACATCTCGAATATCATGGGCAGTTTTGGGTACCACATAGGAAAGAGGATGTGAGAAGGCTGAAGGGAGTCCAGAGATTTTCTAGCTGATATTGAAGATCTGTCATATTGTGAGAGGTAGAGTAATTTGGACGTGTTCACGCATTTATTTATTTATCAAGTCTAGGATTACAAATACCTTTGAGCCAAGGCTCTTTTACAAAGGTTCCACATCAGAGAAATACAAATTATGGGGAACATCAAGACAGACATTACAACAATGTGGACATTGCAAACAGAGTACAGATTAATACAATTCAAGGGTAACATCGTAAGCAAGGCAGCCAGTGGCATTTGTCAGAGAAAACAGACAAGAGATAAGAAGTGCCAGAGTCATAAGGAGAGGGAAGGGGGTGGGGGGAAGGAATGTAGGTAGGTTGGGGAGAGGGTGAAAAGTGCAGCATTGGGTATATTTGGTAATATACAGTTAAACATAGCAAGCAAGCAAATCTTTATCTACAGTATATAGTGCCTTTCAAAATCAAGGTGCTTTACATAGTATAAACCACAAATATATAATACAGCCAGCAATATAAATTATTTAAAAGCAATCAGCCTGGGAAAGCCAGTGAAAATAAGTACATTTTTAACATAGATTTAAAACCACTGACGGTCAGGCATTCTCTTAACTGATGAGGTAGAGAATTCCACAGGGTTGGTGCTACAAATGAAAAAGCACAAGCTCCAGAAGTTTTCGGGCAAACCCCTGGGAATCTCTAGCAATCCCTCGTAGGTTAATCGGAGAGGACAACTGGGGGAGTAGGGAGTCAGGAGATCTTTCAGGAAGTCATGCCCCTGTTCATGTAGGGCTTTTAAAGGTAAGCAAGCCTACCTTGTAGGTGATCCACCACTGAACTGACAGCCAGTGCAGTCTGCGCAGCACAGGGGTAATATGGCTGGTTCTAGAAGTACCAGTCAACAGCATGGCTGCAGCGTTCTGCACTAGCTGCAAGTGGCGGATATCAGCCCCAAACAGCCCTAGGTAGAGGGCACTGCAGTAGTCAAGACAGTAGTAATGAAGGCATGGACCAGTGCTGGAAGGTCACCCGGTGGAACCAGATGTTTCACCAGGGCAATATCCCTCACATGCTAAAATGAGGATTTAACTACAGCTGACACCTGACATTTCAGGGTCAAGCCATCATTAAAAATAACGCCCAGGTTATGCACCCGATCTGAGGTGTTGAACCGGACATCATCAAGCCACAGGCCCGACAGGTGCCCAGCCCCCAAACTCGGGTTCATGACCAACAGCTCAGTCTTATCCAGATTCAGGCTCAGCCAACTTGAGCTCATCCAGTCTTTGATCTCAGAGAGGCAACTATTTAGCACAGAGATTGCATCAACCTGTCCGGGCACAAAGGACATATACAGCTGAGTACCATCTGCATAGCAGTGAAAACTCAAGCCGTATCACCTGATATCTCCCAATGGCAGCATATACACTGCGAACAACATGGATGCCAATATGGATCCCTGTGGCACCCCGCAAGACAGGGTAAGAGCATCAGAGGAATAAATTCCAGTGACCACCCTCTGAGACCTGCCTACGAGGAATGATCAAAACCATTCGAGGACTGTACTCGACAGTCCACAAAGGAACCACAGGGCCTCCAACAGCACTCCATGGTCCACAGTTCAAAGGCTGCTGAGAGATCAAGAAGGACCAAGTTGGTACGAGCCTTTCGATCTCTCACCATTAGGAGGTCATTTAATACCCAAACAAGGGCAGTCTCTGTGCTATGCCTCTTCCTGAAACCAGACTAAAGAGCTTCACAGACATTGTGAGTTACAAGTTGATCATCCAGTTGCAGCGCAACCACCTTCTTAATAACCTTCCCCACAAAGGGCAGGTTAGAGACAGGTCAGTAGTTAGCTGGATCATCAGGATACAAGGAGGGTTTTTTAAGGAGTGACTGAATGAACGCTTCATTTAGGGGGTCTGGAAAACCCTCCCTCTCCAAGGATCTCCATACAACTTCAGCTAGAATCGGGCAGATAACATCTACACACCCCACTAAAAGGGGGGGGGTAGGGCCCGGATCCAAACTACAACAGGTTGGGCGCAAAGTCTGCACAATCTTCACAATGTCCATGAATTCCAGTCGGCTGAAATCTGTCCAGACAGACCGGGTGCTCACTACCTCCCATCAACCTCCGCAACCCCTCATGGAGAGAGCAGCGCCACTTCCAGACCTGATGCTGGCAACCTTATCTGCGAAGAACCGAGCTAGCTCATCACACTTAATTTGTCAAAAAGCTCTTCCAGACTGAAGACAGATTGTATTGTGCAATCTGTCAGCAGTTTGGAAAAGTTAAGGGTCGATTCTGCACAGCAGAAATCTCCCTGGACAGGAGCTCTGCCTTCTTATGGGTGATTTTTGATTGATAGCCCTTATAGTGTTCCGTCAACCTAAGCCTGTCAGTATCCAGGCCAGACTTCCGCCATGCTCTCTCCAGCCTTCGACCAACTTGCCTCAACTCCTTCAAGGACCCATCATACCAAGGGGACCTTGGGTGAAGAGTGAGTGGTCAAACATGACAGGAGCAATCAAGTCCAAGGCATCTCCCACTGCTTTATTATAGGCTAGGATGAGGTCCCCTGGACTTGTGCTTTCACCCAGCAATCCTGATAGGTCCAGAACTGCTGACAGACCATCTGGGGTAACTCCTCTTAAAGGGCAGTACAAGACCATCTCTGATGGGGTAGGTCCATTTGGGGGGGGCCCCGAAACTGAACCCTACGGTGTGATGGTCAGACCAACATAGGAGGATGCAAAGAGACTTATGTATGGTATATATGGCTTACCACAACCAGAACCTTGGGAATGTATTGGATTGAAGGCAAAAGGGCACGGTAGAGAGTCTTGGTTCCATAAACAGGCAGTTAAAGGGTGAAAACTATAAGAAAAATCTAAGAGGAGCCTGGATGAATCGGAAGGTAGTCTCCATTTGGAATTCTGTACCAGAACAATTGGTGAACAGTCCTAACATGGAGCAGTTTAAAAAATCAATGGACTCTTATTTTACTAACAGTGGAAATGTGGGTCATGCTTGAACACCAATCTAGTCAAAATGGCTTAATGCTAATTGACTTGTATTAGTCCAATGCATTCTATGAATCCTGTGGTGTAATACACCCAAGATAGCGTTCCAAATGTTTATTGTGTAACCCCCCTGAAAATGGGGGTTCCTGAAAGACTTCCAGGAGCTTGCTTGAATGCTCCAAGCCTGAATGGTGTTTGGTGTTTAAGCCATTTATCAGTGAGTGTTTTTAGAGCCTCTGGTACTGTCTCTTTAAGAGCTGTCTGCTTGCAGACATAATTAGTTTGTATGGGGGGGACTGTGTGCTTCTCTGTTTGAGTACCACTCGAGCTGCTGCCAATTCACTCCAATTTTGCAGTCACTAGGAGTGCAAAGGAACCTATCTGAAAGATGTAACTGTTTGCCAGAAATCATTTACAGTAATAATGAAATTACAGTTTGTCTAACCTGCTTTCTTTGCAGTCAGAACTGTGTCTGCCTAGTTCCCCATTCTGGTTTTGAACTGCTGAACTGGACCAATCAGTGTGGGGTAAGCTAGCTCTAAAATGGTGCCTTGGACGAATCAGAACTTGGACTCATAATCTGAGCCAGCCACAAGAGGATTGTATGGGCAGTGACTCTGGGAGATGTAGTTTAGACTTCGGCGCCTTTTTGGACCAACAGCAGCAGTCTATTGTGAGTGACAGCCAATCCAGTCAAGAACTGGGAGGAACTCAAAGGAAGTGCCCGGTTTTGTCTGTTGGAGTTTCAGTTTTAGATCTGGCAGTGAAGGGGAAAGAAACCCTGTGCTCCTTCAGTGCACAGTTTAAGTCAAAAAACGTGTGTAAGGCCCAGAGTTCCGGTCTGCAGCTTGTGTAACTGCTTGTTAGGACTGAATCCGTCCTGTGAAAAGAATCAAAGGATCTCTGAAGAGTAGAAACCAGGCTCACCCTGTAGAAGACTGAAGAAATTGTTGAATTGCACTCGGTCTGTCAGGAACTGAATCTGCTGTGTGTTCTCCCGGGTATTGTGCAGTAATTGCGATCGGGATAGAGAAGCAGCCTGCCTGGTATAGTACTTTCTTTTTTTTACCATATAAATGTGTGAAGAGTCTCATGGAGCTCAAAAGTAGCCCTGCTGACGTTGAAGGACCCTATCTTGTTTGGAGGTTGTGAGTACTAATTCAGGTCGCTCCCTGTTGAATTGCCACATTAAATCCAAATGGAATCACTGTACTGCTGACTGTTTAAGCTAATTTTCTTTTCACTGTGTGAAAGGGCCCCTACCAGCTGCCACGGATTGGACTAGCCACTAGGGCTTGGATACCCAGGGACAGTAACTGGTAGGGATAGGCCTGTGCACAGAGCCATAGGTAGATAGTAAAGTGATAAGCTAATTAACCTGATTTCCCTGTCCTTGTTATATCCCTAAATAAATCAGAGCTGCTTGTTTCAGCAAAGTTATACTGCCTGAGGTATTTGTTTGTTAAAGTACTGTACTGTGATTGTTGCACTGTATCTTATTTCACAGGAGGTCCCAGTGCCGGAACCAGACCTGGGGGTAAGTGTATACTGTGAAGGTAATTCTGATATATTGTGTGGGCCACTAGTGGGAAGAAAGGGGGGTTGCAGTGTCCCAGAGGGCTGTGACCAAGTTAGTTTAATTATTGCAAACCCTGACCTCTGGGTGGAGGCACCCGCCATTGGATCCAGGCCCCTCAACCTGTTAGTGGCAAATCAGGCAGGGGTAGTAGCCCCTGGGATAACGCCATCTAGGGGTTACTTCTTGGAGGCTCACCGCTGGGATTGTGTCCTCTAGTGGCCATATTTACGAACCACTGTTAAGAAAAAATGGGTACCCGACAGAAGTGGCTGTGCACGCTGGTGGAGTGGTGTACTGGGAGGAGATTGACCCCCAAAATGCTATGCTTATCCTGGACATCCCCTGGGTATCAATACGGACACTGTACAGGAGTACTTTCCAAGGTGGAAGGTTTCAAAACCCTGTGGTGGTGGGTCGGCATGCTAATCTGCTCACCCACACTTTCCTGGCCCTAGTAGAGTTTAAGGATCCCATACATAGCTCCAAAGTGCCACAGACCATTACCCCAGAGGGAGCCCTCACTGCCTGGAGAGTGATAACTAGGCACAGTAAAGACCTGGGGGAATGAGCCCCCACCACTGTCTGAAACTTTGAGGAGAATTTGCTAAATGGTTGCTGGGGAAGGGAAAACTGTGGAGGACTTGAAGAAACTATTCTTGCCACCTGGGGTGTTCCTCCACCAACACCCCTCCCGCCCAGTACCCGTAATGGTGGCTAAACCAATGCAGACTCCTATTTTGCACCTGCCATTAGTCACGACTCTTACTGAAGGTTGAGGATCTTCTCTGGCACCTCCCACCCCCAAGGGAGGATGACTGGGAGACCTGGATAGACTATGCTGCCCCCAAGTGCTAGAATGGCAATGCTCAGAAGCTAAGAGCCAAAGAGGGTTAGTGAGAGCCTCCGAGGTCCTGCCCTGGCTACCATCCGTGCTAAATGGGCCAGTAACCCTGAAGTGACTGCACAGGCCTATCTTGAGGCCTTGGAGAATGTGTATGGGAGCCCAGATTCTGATGAAGACCTATGGTGGAGAGTAAGAGATGCACAACAGTACCAAGGGGAGTTGTTGTCTGTGTATGTATCTCGGCTGGAAAAATTGTTGCAAGAATGCCTCAGAAAGGGTAGTTTGCCAGCGATTGAACTGGACCGAACCAGGCTGGACAGGATCCTTAAGTCTGCCCCTTCTCAGAACTGCTGTTGCTTCAGTTACGCCTGGCAACTCGACTGGAATCCCACCTCCTGATGATGAGTTAATGAGAGAAATTGAGGAGTTGAGAAAAGGCTACCTGGAGGGACCTGCACCAATAGCTGCTATGACCCGAGTGACTGAGGGTGGCCCATCATGAAGTTCAGGGACAGAGGTTGGCAGTCAATGAGTGCTCTGATAAGGAAAAGATATGCCACAATGGGGCGAACTGTTGGAGAGAGATCCGAATTCAAAACAGTCCCTTTATGAAGGCCACGCCTGCAAGTACGGGCCCCGACCTATATCCGACTCAGTATCTGCTATGGGGGTGGGGATACCCACCCATGTATCTCCTGCTGATAACAGCTCCGAACTCGATTCCTTGACCATGGAAGTGGAGAAACTGACGAGATGTCTCCAAATGCTTATGACGCCGCAGACAGAGATGGCACCAAGGTTTCCAGTTAGTAATACCCCTGCCCTGGCTCCCAGTGTGACGCCTCGGCCAGCTCAAACTCCAGAAAGTATGTTTTGCTATAATTGTGGGAAAGATGAGCACATGAAAAGGGAATGCCGGTCCCCAAAAGACACTGACAAAGTTGCATATAGGCTACAAGGAGAGCTTCGGAGAACAAATCAGTGGTTAAGAGGTGCACGAAATGATCCCAGTGAGGGCACCAAAAATGCTAACTCACGTCCTTTTGTGGCAAGGTCAGTTGCCCAGACCCCCACTACCGCCTCCAGACTGGTCCAGAATAGTGGGTCCCTCCATGGAGACCACTGTAAAGGTGAATGGAGTGTCTACAAGAGCTGTATTAGACAGTGGCTCCCAAGTGACAATTATGTTCCAGGATTGGTATCAGAAGCATTTGTCAGATGTACCCTTACAACCATTAGAAGGACTGCATGTATGGGGGTTAAGTGAGAAGGCCTACCCCTATTCCGGGTATATCCGAATTTGGCTGTCTTTCCCCACCTCCGTGGCTGGAGTGGCCGAACAAGTAGAGACCCTAGCCTTAGTGTGTCCCCCCACTGGACTGTATGATGGTGTCCTTTGTTGATTGGAACAAATGCTCATATGTTCAGAAGGCTGGCACAGTTGTGTTATGAAAACAGGGTCAAAGACTAGTAGAGCTTTAAGAGTTCGGCTTTAATTAAGAAGGCCTATGAGGCACAGAGAGATGCTGAAAAATAGAACCAGAGGAACCGGTCGGAATTGTATGGAAGAAGGATCCTGAGTCTCTGATCCTGGCGCCAAATGCCCAGTGTACCTTACAGGAGAGGTCCGTATCAGAAAGGATGTTAAGAATAAAATATTAATGTTGGATGCACCAGGCGATGGAAAATTGCCAGAGGGACTGCTGGTCAAGCTTAGTATTTTGCCCGCTAGAGCCCATGCTTATGCCAGAAGGTAATGGTCCAAGTTCATATGTGTCTGAAAGAGACATTCGAGTAAATAGAGGTTGCATCCTGGCTAATGTGCATTGTGCAGACACTGCAGTGCTGCCCAGCAGCAAGAGTTCAAGGAAGAATGACAGAGTAACGCCTGACTTGTTTGATTTCGGCGACCCCGCTGCCAGCTGAATGGAAAGTAAGGATCAGTGAGAAGCTTGCCCAGAGAGACCAGGTGTTTCTTTAAAGGAATGGGATGTAGGATGCGTGCAAGGAGCTGAGCACAATATCCGCTGCATGACGTAAAGACCATTTTGTGAGAGGTCTCGACGCCTGGCACCTGCTGACATAGATGATGTGAGACGGCATCTGCAAGAAATGTTAGCTGCTGGTGTAATACAAGAATCCAGAAGCCCTTATGCTTCCCATCGTGGTAGTGAGGAAAAGAATGGAACAGTAAGGATGTGTGTGGATTATCGCACCTTAAACCGTGGACTATCCTGATCAGTACACAATGCCCCGCATTCAGGATGCTTTGGACTGCCTAAACGGGAGCAAGTGGTTCTCTGTGCTGGATCTCCGCAGTGGGTACTACCAGATCCCGATGGCCCCAGAGGACCGTGAGAAGACAGCCTTTATCTGTCCGCTCTGCTTTATGAATTCATGAGGATGCCTCAAGGGATTTCAGGTGCCCCAGCCACTTTTCAACGATTGATGGAGCGGCAGTGGGGGACATGAACTACTAGAGTGCCTGGTATACCTAGATGATGTTATTGTGTTTGGCAGCTCACTGGAGGAACATGAGAGCAGATTATTTAAGGTATTGGACCGACTGGAGGACTTTGGCCTTAAACTGTCCATTGATAAGTGTCAATTCTTTCAAACATCAGTAAAGTATGTGGGACACATAGTATCCACCAAGGAATAGAGACCACCCAAGTAAAGTTGAGGCCTTGACCACCTGGCCACAGCCCAAAAATCTAAAAGAACTGCAAAGATTCCTGGATTCTGTGGTTATTATCGGCGTTTCATCAAGGACTATTCAAGAGTGATCCGTCCTTTACTTAACCTTACTCAAGGGTATCCCCCAACCCACAAAAAATACCAAAAGTCAGCGTCCCTCAAGACTGAAAGAGTGTATTTTCATCCGAGTGAAGTATTTGGGGCCCGCTGGACTCCTGATTGTGAGACTGCTTTTCATGAGATCATATATCAACTTACCCATGCTCCAGTGCTGGCCTATGCTGATCCAAGAAAACCTTACGTCCTGCACACTGATGCTAGCTTGCAAGGGTTGGGGGCTGTGTTGTACCAAGAGCACGAGAATGGCCTGAGACCAGTGGCCTTTGTCAGTAGAAGCCTGACCCCATCCGAAAAGAACTATCCTGTACATAAGTTAGAGTTCCTAGCTTTGAAGTGGGCTATTGTTGACCAATTCCATGAGTACTTGTATGGAGCTAAAATACTAGTAAAACTGACAATAATCCTTTGACCTATGTGCAGACCTCAGCTAAGTTGGATGCCACTGGCCATAGGTGGCTTTCTGCATTATCTACATATGACTATGCTCTCGAATACCGAGCAGGTCTGAACCACATAGATGCTGATGCTCTCTCCCGAGGCCTGTTCCCCAGAATGATTGGGTCCGATTGCAGAACCTGACATTCGGGCACTCTGCCGAAGTTTGACAGGGAGGAACAATGTCCATGGACGCAGTGGACTGCATGGTGGATTGCTTGGGACCCTCTGAGAATTGCATACCTGCTGCTTATTGCCACTTTTCTGCAATAGACATTGGTGCACTGCCTCAGCTGGACAATGACAGTATTCGGCGGCTCAATCCACGATCCCATGATCAAAGCAGCTTTAGAAGCCCTCTATGCAGGAAAAGATGTGTCCAAATTACGCCCACTGATTTGAGAACTGCACTGTTATACAAAGAAGGTCCTAAGTTGAAACTGATCAATAAACTGTTATACAGAGAAACAGTAGACAGAGGGGACAAGTAGACAAACAACAACTAGTGCTGCCTACTGCCTTCGAGACTCAGTACTGATGTCCTTGCACAACCACATGGGGCACCTTGGTATAGACAGAACACTTGACTTGGTGAGATCCAGATTCTATTGGCCTAAGATGGGGGCTGATGTGGAGCAACACATTCGAACTTGTAGTCGCTGCTTACAGAGGAAAGCTTTGTCTCAGAGGGCTGCCCCTTGTTAACATCACCACCAGTGCACCCATGGAGCTGGTCTGTATTGATTTTCTGAGTCTGGAGTCAGATCAAAGAAATATCAGTAATGTGCTGGTGGTCACTGACCATTTCACGAGATATGCCCAAGCTTTCCCCACCAAAGACCAGAAAGCATCCACTGTACAAAGTACTTGTAGAAAACTTTTGTTCACTATGGGCTCCACAAAGAATCCATTCTGATCAAGGGAGAGACTTTGAGAGTCGCCTGATCAAAGAGATGCTTTCTCTGTGGGGAGTGCGAAGTCCAGAACCACCCTTACTACCCCCAGGGGACCCACAGCCTGAACGTTTCAACCGCACTTTGCTAGATATGCTAGGCACCCTGCACCCAAAGGACAAGCCTAGATGGAGCTAACAAATTAGCACCCTGGTACATGCTTATAACTGCACCAGAAGTGATGCCACTGGGTTCTCCCTACCGCCTGATGTTTGGAAGAGAAGCTCGACTACCGATAGATGTGTGTTTTGGGGTCTCTCCTGATGGGGTTCAAGCTGACAACTCTTTACAGTATGTGCAAAGTTAAAGGCCCAGCTAACTCATGCGTACTAACTGGTTCAGAACCATATGGCCAAAAGAAATCTGGCCACAAAGAAAGGTATGATAAAAGGTGAAAGCACAGGAACTCCAGGAGGGAGATCGGGTATTGCTAAGAAATCTGGGACTGCATGGCAAACACAAGATTGCTGACAGATGGCACCATCTCCCTCACATTGTAGTGGGCAAACTAGATGATCTGCCAGTGTACAAAGTAAGGCCTGAGAATAATTCAAAGGTGTAAAACAATGCATAGAAATCATTTACTGCCTATTGGACAAATCTTGATTGAGTCTGAGCCCCCAGAAGATGCCCCCTCTGGACCAGTGACTAGAGCTGCTGCTAAGAAAAGATCAAGAAAGTCTGCACCTACAGAAGCAAAGTTAAAGTGTTCCCCTCCACCAGTTGAGCATGACTGTCAGTCCATATCGGAAGAAAGTGAGAGTGACTTTGAATACTATCCTTCTTACGAACCGAGTCAATTGTTTCGGGACAATCCCCTAGTCAATACTGGAGATGAAGCTGGGCCTTCTGGACTGTCCAAGCCCCCAGCTTCGTCCCTGGAGCCAATGCTCCCAGAAAGTGAAGTGCAAAGCATCAGATCAGATGAAATGGAATCATTGTGCATGGTTGAACTGTTTGAGCTTCAGGAGGAAAATGATAGATTGGGGCAGACTGGTGATACACCCGAACAAGAAGAGTATTTTGAGTGCCCTGACAGTCCACTGCCAGTGTCCGAAAGCTCTCCATGCGAGCCAAATGTTGTGGACTCAGAAACGGTAACTCCTGAGCTGAAGTGCCCCAAGTTCTAGCCTCTCTACCCCCATGGAGACTCCCCTGACAAGTGAGGACAATGCTGAAAATGAGGCTCAGAGTGCAGAGACTGTAACAGTTCCCCCTAGAAAGACTGGTTGAGCTGTAAAGCCTGTGATGCACCTCAGTTATGATTCACTTGGGAGGCCTGTGGACTTGCCTCTCAATGTTGTCCATAAAGGAGTGTATGTGTCCCCGAGCTCATTGCCCAAACTGAGCATCAGTGCTAACTCCAATTTACTTGTGTTGCCCTCTTAGTATGGTGCCCTTGCCCCGTCCAGCCCCAAGGTAACTGATAGGGAAGGGCCCCCTCTCTTCAGGTTTCATGTACAAGAGGTAATAACTTGAGTTATGGTACAATGTGTATGTAATACTGTTAAAGAGGACGATTGCAATGTTTCAGAAATGTGTTCTTGGTAAAATGATATATTAACTGATGATTACATGTGCAGCCTAATGCAAATGTATATGGTTGCAGTTGAAACTTATGGGGTACTTGCTTGATGTGGACGCCAAGCTTTCCCAGGCCAGGAAGGGTGTAACCCCTGCAAATGGGGTTCCCAAAAGACTTCCAGGAGCTTGTTGAATGCTCCAAGCCTGAATGGTGTTTGGTGTTTAAGCCATTTATCAGTGAGTGTTTTAGAGCCTCTGGTACTGTCTTTAAGAGCTGTCTGCTTGCAGACATAATTAGTTTGTATGGGGGGACTGTGTGCTTTCTGTTTGAGTACCACTGAGCTGCTGCCAATTCACTCCATTTCTGCAGTCACTAGGAGTGCAAGGGAACCTATCTGAAAGATGTAACTGTTTGCCAGAAATCATTTACAGTAATAATGAAATTACAGTTTGTCTAACCTGCTTTTTGCAGTCAGAACTGTGTCTGCCTAGTTCCCATTCTGGTTTTGAACTGCTGAACTGGACCAATCAGTGTGGGTAAGCTAGCTCTAAAATGGTGCCTTGGACGAATCAGAACTTGGACTCATAATCTGAGCCAGCCACAAGAGGATTGTATGGGCAGTGACTCTGGGAGATGTAGTTTAGACTTCGCGCCTTTTGGACCAACAGCAGCAGTCTATTGTGAGTGACAGCCAATCCAGTCAAGAACTGGGAGGAACTCAAAGGAAGTGCCTGGTTTTGTCTGTTGGAGTTTCAGTTTTAGATCTGGCAGTGAAGGGAAAGAAACTGTGTCTCCTTCAGTGCACAGTTTAAGTCAAAAACGTGTGTAAGGCCCAGAGTTCCGGTCTGCAGCTTGTGTAACTGCTTGTTAGGACTGAATCCGTCCTGTGAAAAGAATCAAAGGATCTCTGAAGAGTAGAAACCAGGCTCACCCTGTAGAAGACTGAAGAAATTGTTGAATTGCACTCGGTCTGTCAGGAACTGAATCTGCTGTGTGTTCTCCCGGTATTGTGCAGTAATTAGCGATCGGATAGAGAAGCAGCCTGCCTGGTATAGTACTTTCTTTTTTTACCATATAAATGTGTGAAGAGTCTCATGGAGCTCAAAAGTAGCCCTGCTGACGTTGAAGGACCCTATCTTGTTTGGAGGTCGTGAGTACTAATTCAGGGTCGCTCCTGTTGAATTGCCACATTAAATCCAAATGGAATCACTGTACTGCTGACTGTTTAAGCTAATTTTTCTTTTCACTGTGTGAAAGGGCCCTCACCAGCTGCCACGGCTTGACTCAGCCACTAGGGCTTGGGTACCCAGGACAGTAATGGTAGGATAGGCCTGTGCACAGAGCCATAGGTAGATAGTAAAGTGATAAGCTAATTAACCTGATTTCCCTGTCCTTGTTATATCCCCCAAATAAATCAGAGCTGCTTGTTTCAGCAAAGTTATACTGCCTGAGGTATTTGTCTATGTTAAAGTACTGTACTGTGATTGTTGCACTGTATCTTATTTCACAGGAGGTCCCAGTGCCGGAACCAGACCTGGGGTAAGTGTATACTGTGAAGGTAATTCTGATATATTGTGTGGGCCACTAGTGGGAAGAAAGGGGGGTTGCAGTGTCCCAGAGGGCTGTGACCAAGTTAGTTTAATTATTGCAAACCCTGACCTCTGGGTGGAGGCACCCGCCATTGGATCCAGGCCCCTCAACCTGTTAGTGGCAAATCAGGCAGGGGTAGTAGCCCCTGGGATAACGCCATCTAGGGGTTACAATTGCATACTTCCTGGACACATTAAGAACACCCCCAAGCAGTGCAGACACCCATGATGCAATAGTCTCCTCCCCTCCCACTGCGTCATGAGTGGCTGGACTGTTTTGTGGGTGTTCCCAAGTCCAGGGAAGATGCAGTGGGAGTTGATCACGGACTGTAAACAAACATAATGTTGTGCGGTACCACCAGTATGGTGGGCAGTCTGTTTTTCATTTTTAAAAAGCAATCAGAAGCAAACTGCTAGCTACATCAGCACTCTTCACAGAATGTGACATGTATTTTTTAAACTAGACACACTTTGAGGCATAAAAAGATTGTTAGTGTCCCTTTAAGAAAGGGTTGCAGTCACCACCACAGAAATACAGCTGGTAGCTGCAGGCCTCAGTCACAGAACATTCTGCCAATATTTAAGGGTCCCAACACTCAGTTACAATGGATCTCATAGCACACTACGGGCAGCAAGCTCCTAAGCCCCCCTCACCCCGCACCACCATCCCTTTTTAGCAATATACAACTAAGTAACTTAGTCACAGTGGAAGGAAATCCCCATGTGACTATGACAGAATACAACTTATTTGCCCATGTGTAAGTGGGTGCCGAGGGGGTTAACACATTCTAATGTGCAGTTTTGGGGTGAACCCACAGCATTGCTGTACAGCATGTTCATTTTATTTTTGAGTTTTGAACAGTGGTGTGTACAATTTTTCAATTCCGGTGGACTGGAATTTCACAGAATTTTCAAAATTCTACCAAATTTCATCAGAAGTGGAACAGTGGGATTCCTCAGCAGAATAATGCAGAATGGGTTTTTCTGCTACATTTCTGAGGAATTAAATTCTGTGGATCTCAACCACCACCTTCTGGCTTCTGTCCTTTGACCAGTTTTTGACCCAGCTAGTGAGCTTGGCCCCTCTTCCAGATCCTCCAGCTTCCGGACCAATCTCCTATGAGGTGCAAAGTCAAAGGCCCTGCTAAAGTCCAGATACAGGACATCAACCACTTAGCTCCTGTCCACTGTTCTGGTCACCCAATTGATAAAGTCAATCAGATTAGCTTGGCAGGACCTCTCAGTCACAAACCCATGATGCCTCTTATCTTACACTTCATTTTCCTTGAGAAAGCCCACCAGTCTCTCCTTCAGGACAGTTTCCATCAGTTTCCCCACTACATAGAAACATAGAAGTTGATGGCAGATAAGGACCACAAGGCCCATCCAGTCTGCCCATTCTTTTTCTACCTTATAAATGTGCCATCGGCCTTTGCTCTGTCAGTGGCCTATCTATTCATACTCATCTGTATTGCTCGCTTATGCCCATCCGATGCCTGTTTGAAGCCCTGCACTGTATTCATATCCACCACTTCCTGAGGTAGGCTGTTCCACGCATCCACCACCCTTTCTGTGAAAAAACTTCCTCACATTACCCCTTAATCGGTCTCCCTCTAATCTCATGCTGTGTCCTCTTGTCCTGCTGTTTTTCTTATACTGAAATATGTTAGACTCTTTCACCTTGTTAATGCCCTTAAGGTGTTTGAATGTTTTGATCATATCACCTCTCTCCCTCCTTTGCTCTAGGGTATGCATATTGAGCTCCGTAACTACTGTTTGTTTGTTTATTATGCTTAACGGTTGAGCACATTGGACATTAGATACATTTACAGGTTCAACCTAACAAATTCAGACAAACAAGACATATGAATATACATAAGGTAAAACATTAAAACAAATAAAACAGAGCATCAATAAAATAAATTCAAATCAATCATTACACTTACATTCCGATAAAGACAGACAATACCAAAACAATGTTCCAGAGAAAAGCTCAATTGACCCAACATTCCTAATATCCATAGGGACCCCATTCCAGTTATTAGGAGTGACATAAGCAAACGCCCGCTGCCCACAAGAAGTCCTCATGAGAGGAAGTTTGAATACAGTATTATCAGACCTAGATCTAGAATAATACTGAGACTGATATGGTATAAATAAGTTAAAAAACTTTGAGGGGCTCCACCATGAATCAACCTGTAACCCCTCACTCCTGCCTTTTTAGCCAAATGACAGGTGGCATGCTGTTGAAGCTGACAGCAGTACCTGGTGGGGACTGGGTTCGGGGAGGATGAGGTTACTCGGTACAGGGGACCTAAGTTTGGCTACTCTGCACAGGGGCACCCAAGTAAATCCGAACACAGGAAGCAACAACTGTAATGTCCAGAACCAGGAATGGGATTCTCCAGTGTGGCTTTTATTCACATCCAAGCTGAACCAACAAAGCATAGACAGACCCCCATGGGGCTACATTCGTGGTAATGCAGATTAGAGACAACAGAACACTTTATCACTATTTCCAGCCCTCAGGCTCTGAACCCACCAGGCACACAGCCCGGACTTGCACACAGCTTGGGGTACACAGCCCGATTTGTACACTACTTGGGTTTTCCCCACTGGCCCAGCTCCCCCACCAGCCACTTGATCCGTGGTCCATTTTGGGAATGAACCAATTATCCTGTTGTGGCTCCCCAAACCACACTAGAGCCTTCGACTCCTAGAGGGAATTTTCCTTCCAATCCCACATCTGGGTACTTCCCTCATCACTGGCCAAGTGCCTGAGGCAAAGTAGAAATCCACAGAGCAAATCCGTAGAGGTGGACCTGGTCACTAAAGATGGGGGGTCTCCCACCTCCAGCTCCCACAGCCCATACCCGGCCATTTCTCTGGAAACTAAACAATTCCTTTACTGAAAACTTGAAAATGCAGATTCCTGGGTAGTCGTATGTCACATCTCCTCTACATATCATTTTCATCCCAATAAGCTCTGGACTTGAACCTACTTTTACTTGTTGGCTAAGCCTATTACTCTAGGCCTCCCACTATCTTAGTAGTCCAATCCCCACATTGTCACACAAGTCCCAGGGTGAAAAACATAGGCCCTTTCAGGAAGAGCAGACACTCACCCTCCGGTTGCAGGTGCCTCACAGGCGACTCACAAGTCTTCTTGTTCTCCCAAAAACTCTGGAACAGATAGGCAGCTTCTCCATTACTAGCAGAACTAGGGGGTTGCCCCTGGAATTTGCAGGAAAACCCTTTCCTGCCCCCATCCCCAGAGGGAGGGGGCACTGAGACCCGAAAACAGACGGTCTCCACCACTTCAATTATCTTCTGTGTCTCTCTTTTGGTGGAGACACGCACCCTTTTTACCTAAAAGTAGCCCTCTGTCAGGGCTGAAGCTCCAAGAGCCTACACTGAGCTGCTGTGCTGCTTCCTTAGTAAGCTCCCAACACCAACTGACTACTGAACACTGTTCAAACCTCCCAACATTCTATTCCAACTCCCTTGCTGTAGATTCCATTGTGGCTCATGCATCTGCGATAGTTCTATTGGTGATGTCATCCCTCAGTCTCAGCTGAGACTGAGAACAGGAGTGAGACAGTGTGAAACCCATTTAACTGGAGTTTCACAAGCTGCCTTCCCTGCCTACCACTAGGTCTTACTGGGATTCTAGTAACCCCGGGTAACAAGGGGGTTACACTTGCCCTTGACCAGGAAAATGACTGTCCACAGTCAGTGTTTACCTGGCTTTAGGCCATCCCACCCTATGTGCTACCTGCGGAGGGGGGTGATCAGGCCCCCTCCTACCATGTGCAAGCACAGGCAGGCAACACTAAGGGCCTAGAGGCCTTTAGCTGACATATCAGCCTCTACACTATCCACTTACTATGGACACCTAGTGGCTGTGGTAGAACTATCCAAAGCATAGCCCTGATAGATCAGCACTGCGGTCCCTACTGCAGGTCAGGGACCAAGCCTGTCTATCCCCACTAACCCTCTAGGGAAAACCTATCTGCCTTTAACCTAATACCCCAAAAACAAAACAACCTGGGGACCTTCCCAACCTTGGGCAACCTGCAACCACACACCATTAAAGTACCACATTTTATACCATTTTACTACCTCCTCCCTACCCCCACAACCACACCTGTGGAAGGAAAGGGTTAATACAGTAACAACAACAATAACACCACCACAGTACTTTAAATTACTGCACACTAAAGTACTAGCGAGGAACTCCGATGAGCCCCTCCTCCTCTTCTTGTCTTCTCTTCTGTCTTCTCCAGGAACACCTGCAAGAAAAAAGAACGACAACACACACTCCTAATCTGCATACACAGTCTACCTAAACCCCTACCATCAAAACACTGAAGAATCCCCAAAAGATTTTTTTTTTTTTTTAGAAAAGGTAGAAAAACAGTATTTACATTAGAAAACAACGACATTATTTACAATACACATTTGGGGGGATGGAGTGCCCTAAAAGTCCCAACTAGTGACCACAATGCCCGAAGACTAGTCCAATAAAGAGTCTCTCCTGGGCCGGAGCCCGGCGAAGCACAATTCTAACAGGCCAAAGTCCCGAAGGGGAGAGTCTTTGCAGACAGTTCACACATTTTGGAGTCTGCTAGTGTAGGGTGTGTACTGCAATGTCATAAAGATAGAAAAGTTCGGACTTACCAGCCACTTGTGGTACGAAAAATTCTTAACTGACCTGCACCTCTGACGAAGACTCTCCTTGGCAGCATTTCTTCCGATACAGCTGGGAGGACATCTTCCGGGAACCACAGGAGGGCACATCTGGAAACTGCTGGGCTGATGCCATCTCTGGAGATGGAACCTTAGAACAGGAACAAAAAAGAAAACAGCTGGTCTGACGTCATCTGATTACCAGGCGATGAACAGGATACAGCTGGGCTGGTGTCCTCTCTGGACCTGAAGTCATCTGGTGGGTCAGTCGATGGATTCTGGAAAGGCCAGTACACTGTAGAACTGATGAATGTGGGGCACCTGAGTCCTGGATGTCCATATTGGCAGGTCAATAAAGGCACTTCACAGTCTGGTGTGGCAGTATTGACTACCACTGCTTGGCTTTCCATTTAGTAGGCACGGGCACATTTGCTGGGAGGTCCTTGCACTGAGGCCAATAGTACCGGGGGTCAGGAGCTTGAATTATTACCCCGTCTGGGGGCACATAATTCACACAGTGGAAGATTTCACATCCCTCTCTGTCCACTATTTGCACTCTGTCTATAAACAGTGTCCTGCCTCTCTTCCACTGGGTATACTTCTCATGAAACAGTCTGTTCTTCACATGCTTGTTGGCCCCAGGATGCACACCTTTCATTGCTTCGTCCCAGATCCAGGATTTCCTGCTGCTCTCAATCTCCTCCCAGACTTTCTGAGGAAAGGTAGGAAAGGTCATACCATAGATCTCATTTGCCTTTCTACGAACCAGTCTCTCCTCTTTACTTGCTTTGGTCAATCTAAGACCGCTGGCCTGGCTTGGGGGTGGCCAGTCCTGGTTCTGCCAGCTACGCATCCTTAAAGAAATTAGAAATAGAACCCTGACTTCTTCCTCTTGCAAAGCCAGGGCAGTGGCATCACCACTTTCTTCCATGCATCCCTCCGAGGCAAGATCTTGAGGCTGTGTACCCGTTCCTTTTTAACAAGGCCACATAGGTTCCCCCTCATCTTCCTCTTCACTGAGGATCTGAGCCCAGGAGTGAGCAGTCATTCTCACTCCTGAGACTATCCACTCATCACTAGACGCAGAGATCGACACCTCCCACTCAAAGGCCTCCCGCATCTCATCTTCACCTAAGAGACTTGGGCTAGGCCCCCCCCAGGGGTCTATTGATGCTTTATCCGAACTTTCCTTCTGGGATCCAGCATCCGAAACTTCAACTTCTGGTTCTGGCTCCAACTCTGCACCCTCTAGCTTTGTGCCACGCTCCCCCGAGGGGCCTTCCTCCGAAGGCTCCGCCTGGTGCTGTGTGCTGCCAACTGCAGATTCCTGAACCTTTGTCCATGTGGGAGCCAACCGAATTTGAGGCGCTTTATACAAGCCATATTTTTCTAGGCATCCAGCACAGTGAGGAATCATGAAGACATCCCTTCCAGCTCTCAAGCATATTTGACATACATGCACTGGATAACCAGGAACCGCCACATGAGGAGGCAGTTGTCCTCCATAGCACCACTTTTCAATATCCCTCAGTCTATTTACTGCTACTGTTACTGCAACCCGGGCATGATCCGGGTAACAAGCTGGTCCTGAGGCCATAACTGCAGAAAAACAAACAAAAGTTCACTGTAACTGAAAGTCCCACTTTATGGATCACTCTCTTTAGTTTTAAAATGGCTCCTCTGCTGCTGTGTTTACGTTACTACCCCACCCTGTAATGGCGGCGGCAGCACTCCTGTGCATCAACATTCAGAAGTTGGGTCAAGCCACTGCGCACCTGATTTACACACACTACTGATAACTTTTGCTCAAACTGCACGAAGTTGCTCTGTCCTTATTTTAAACACATTTACTGGATTTTCCACAGACTTTTTACATGCTGGAAACATTTATTTGACTCACAGTCCCTTAAAGCTTCAGGTTTATAAGCACAGGATTGCCTGTAAAACTAGTGCTGCACATTTGGCTACAACTCACAGTCTCTCTCTGGCTTCAAACTTTAAACTGAGGCTGAATTCATTACTATGCACACAGTCAATGGCTTAACAGACTTGCACTTGCTGGCAGGACTTAACACAGTAGTTACTTGCAAAGCGACTACACTGCTGCACACACATTTATATGGCATAGGGCAGAAAATCACTGTTTGAGCAGTTTCCATGTTGTTACTTGCTGTTATCAGTAGCAGTTTGCTGCAATAGGGGAAAAACGGCCTGCAGTCAGTTCTTGGAGGCCTCAGAACAGAAACGGTTGGGCGGTCCTGCCAATCGTCTTCTCGACCACCACACTTACAATTCTGATGATCGATTAGTGGGTTGAGCCCGATTTTAAACAAGATAGTCTATTTTTACAAGGTTTACAGCGATTTTAACACTCCGCGACGCTCCTCCACTAGCCAGTACGTGCACTCCATTCACACTCCCTCTCGAATGCTGGGGCAGTCACTGTAGAGCTGGCTGAGGGGCGGGACTGATTGCAGCCTCACCAATCACACGACGCCATGCAAATGAGCCTCTTCTTCCTTGCGAGGGCTCTTCTCCTCATGGTGATCGTCGAGCAGGCAAATTTAAACTGCAGAATGAAATTTTTTTTCTTTTTCAACTGACTCCACGGCAGGAGCCCATTTCAGCCATTTAACATAGCCATCACACTTGCAAATCTCTCGGTTTATTTAGAAAGCATTTCCAACGTCCAGGGCACAATTTTCCTGTTGCTACCCCTAGTCTTCCACACTTTTCTTTACCCAGTTCATTTTAAAAGCATTTCCAACGTCCAGGGCACAATTTTCCTGTTGCTACCCCTAGTCTTCTACACTTTTCTTTACCACAGTTTATTTTAACAAGCAAGCAAAACGCTGTAAACAATTTGATGCAGGACAAGGGCACACTCTTTGGCTTTACTGCTCCTTGGTAAACAGTTGGCATTTTAAACAGCAGCATAAGATCCACAGCACACAGCAACACACTAGGGAAATTGCTTCAGCTTTTGGGCTACCCACTGCCAGAAAGCCAAAATGCTAGCCCCTTGCCCGAGCACCTTCCTCCCAGAATAAAATCCAAAGCGGTGCCTCCATTTTTGTAACCCCTCACCCCTGCCTTTTTAGCAAAACGACAGGTGGCATGCTGTTGAAGCTGACAGCAGTACCTGGTGGGGACAAGGGTTCGGGGAGGATAAGGTTACTCGGCACAGGGGACCTAGGTTTGGCTACTCTGCACAGGGGCACCCAAGTAAATCCGAACACAGGAAGCAATAACTGTACTGTCCAGAACCAGGAATGGGATTCTCCAGTGTGTCTTTTATTCACATCCAAGCTGAACCAACAAAGCACAGACAAACCCCCACGGGGCTGCATTCCTGGTAATGCAGATTAGGGACAACAGAACACTTTATCACTATTTCCGGCCCTCAGGCTCTGAACCCACCAGGCACACAGCCCGGACTTGCACGCAGCTTGGGGTACACAGCCCGATTTGTACACTACTTGGGTTTTCCCCACTGGCCCGGCTCCCCCACCAGCCACTTGATCTGCGGTCCATTTTGGGAATGAACCAATTATCCTGTTGTGGCTCCCCAAACCACACTAGAGCCTTCGACTTCTAGAGGGAATTTTCCTTCCAATCCCACATCTGGATACTTCCCTCATCACTGGCCAAGTAGAAATCCACAGAGCAAATCCGTAGAGGTGGACCTGGTTACTAAAGATGGGGGGTCTCCCACCTCCAGCTCCCACAGCCCATACCCGGCCATTTCTCTGGAAACTAAACAATTCCTTTACTGAAAACTTGAAAATGTAGATTCCTGGGTAGACGTATGTCACATCTCCTCCACATATCATTTTCATCCCAATAAGCTCTGGACTTGAACCTACTTTTACTTGTTGGCTAGGCCTATTACTCTAGGCCTCCCACTATCTTAGTAGTCCAATCCCCACATTGTCACACAAGTCCCAGGGTGAAAAACATAGGCCCTTTCAGGAAGAGCAGACACTCACCCTCCGGTTGCAGGTGCCCCACAGGCGACTCACAAGTCTTCTTGTTCCCCCAAAACTCTGGAACAGATAGGCATCTTCTCCATTACTAGCAGAACTAGGGGGCTGCCCTTGGAATTTGCAGGAAAACCCTTTCCTGCCCCCATCCCCAGTGGGAGGGGGCACTGAGACCCAAAAACAGACGGTCTCCACCACTTCAGTTATCTTCTGTGTCTCTCTTTTGGTGGAGACACACACCCTTTTTACCTAAAAGTAGCCCTCTGTCAGGGCTGAGGCTCCAAGAGCCTACACTGAGCTGCTGTGCTGCTTCCTCAGTAAGCTCCCAACACCAACTGACTACTGAACACTGTCCAAACCTCCCAACATTCTATTCCAACTCCCTTGCTGCAGATTCCATTGTGGCTCATGCAGCTGCGATAGTTCTTTTGGTGATGTCATCCCTCAGTCTCAGCTGAGACTGAGAACAGAGTGAGACAGTGTGAAACCCATTTAACTGGAGTTTCACAAGCTGCCTTACCTGCCTACCATTAGGTCTTACTGGGATTCTAGCAACCCCGGGTAACAAGGGGGTTACAAACCTAAATACAAATTTAGCTCACAAAAGTTTGTAATTTAGCTGGATGGGTAACCAACCCATTGCATGAAAATCACACAATGATGTTTGTGCCTAAAAGCTGAAAGTGCAAACTTACCAACTGATTGCAACAAGACAGATTACATTAATGCAAAACTTGTGGAAACGTTATCCGTAATTACAGCTACATAATTAAGTAGTGGGTATAAGTGTAACCCCCCCCCCCTTACAAATGGAAGTTCCCAAAAAGTCTTCCTTGAGCTTGCCTAAATGCTCACTGCCAGGCTGGTGTTCTGCATTTTAGCAGTTTAAATGTGATTACCAGAGTGTGTATAGCCTCTGTGTACTGTCTCTTTAAGAGCTGCTTAATTGTAGCATAAGAAATCTGAGATGGAGCTCTGTTGAAAGATGTAACTATTTGCTGAAAACCATTTAGAATGATAATGATAATGTAGTTTGTCTAACCTGCTTTCTTTGTAGCAAGGACTATTTTGTGTGTCTCCACTATCTTGGTCCTGGACTGCAAATTGGACCAATTAGTTCAGGTGGGACCTAAAATGTAGCCGGACTACAGGAGCTGTCTGAATTCAAAATCTATAGGAACTGTGGTTTGAGTTTTTGCGCCTTTTTTGCAACTGAAGGAGGAGCTCTTGCTTTGACTGACAGCCAAATCAGCCAACCAAATCTTTTGGATCTTGGGGAAGTTCCAGGCTGCTTGTAGTTTTCAGTTAGAACTAAGCTGGAAGCTGAGCAAGAAGGAGCTGAAGTGTTTTGGAGCAGCTATCCTGAGTGGATTCGCATGGGAGAACTCTGAAAAGGCTAAGTTTTTGGCCTGCATGCAGTTGTGCTGCTCCTGAGAGGGAGAGAAGAGAATTATTTTGGACTAAATCCAAGTTTGTGTGACTAAAGTAAGCTACTGAAGTGGGCCAAGCTCAACCTGAAGAAGAACGAATATTTTTGCTGAATGCGATCAGCCTGTCAGGAGTTCCAACTACCCCTAAGCTCCCGGTGTGTGCAGAGACTTTGCAATTGTGCCCGGGGAGCGCTTTGCCTGGTACAGTAGAATTCCCATACATGTAAATGTGCTATGAGCTGCTAGTGGGTTGTGAGTTAGTTCCCCACTGTGTGAACTGTGTTCTGCTTGCTGGAAGCTGTATCCAGCCCAAAACAGACTGCTTCCGAACTTGTCTCCATGCAGTCTGGGCTTTCCCAGACTGGCCAAGCCAGACTACCTACTGCACAGAGAAGCCATCAACGAGAGACCTGCCTGGGGATCAGCCCCCTGCTCCACTCCTGAACAGGAACGATGCCTCTGCGACTTATGTGGGCCCTGCTTCTCCTGGCATTCCAGATCAGCCACCTGCAGACTCAATTTTCGTCCAGCCTGTGTCCAGTCTTGGGTATCGTGAGTAAATACTAGGGTAGCTCCCTACAACAACAGCTTAACCTGAGTGTGTCATCTGATTGTCTTGTTGTTTTGTTTCCTTTACGAACTGAGCCCTCTGGCTCCGGATTACAAATATTGTGTACTGTGCATAATGTGTTTTCCATCACAGGGCCCCAACCAGCTGCAACCCCGGGTAACTGTCCTGGCTAGCCCATCTCTTCTCTACCTGGGTACCCAGAGGTAGACCGTGTGGGGGACTCAAAGCGCATGCATAACTGCTTGATTGATATAACCTTTAAGCTATTTAACCTGATTTTGCCCCTCCTTGTTCAAGTCCCTGAATAAATCAGATCTAACTTTTCTGCATGTAATCTGACTGTGGTTCCAGTTTGTGCTCAAAGTACTGTACTCTTGCTATTTGCTGTGCTTAACCTTGTTTTACAGGGGGTCCCTAGGGTCGAGCCAGAGGAACCAGCCCTGGTGGTAAGTGCAAACAGTGTGTGGTACTTTGTGTAGTACCAGGGTATTGTGAAGTGATATTCGACAGTGTTCAGGCCACTAGAGGGGAAAGAGGGGGGTTACAGTGTCCCAGAGGGCTGTGCCCAGGTTAGCTTGACCACTACCAACCCTGACCTCCGGGTGGAGGCACCTGTTTCAGAATTCAGGCCCCTTAACCTGCTACTAGCCAAGCAGGCAGGAGTAGTAGCCCGTGGGATAGCGCCACCTAGGGGTTACATAAGCATGATTTTGTAATTGCCAGTCTTGTCTCACTAATCAAAAACGACTTTAATCTATATAATAATGCAATTTTAGAATGAACCTTAGAGGTTACTTTAGCCAAATGCAAATCATAATTCAAAGTCCGGTTCAATATAACCCCTTGAGGTCAGACTGACTGGCATGTAATTCTCTGGTTCATCCCTTGGACCACTTTTATGAAGAGGCACCACATGTGGAGTTCTCCAGTCACGGGACAAATTCCCTGACTCCAGAGAGGTGTTTTACTAGGTCTGCCAGGCGCCCGCCAGTCCTTCTACCAGTTTCCTCAGGACCCTCAGGTGCACTCCATCTGGCCCTGGGGATCTGTCTACCTTCAGGGCCTTTAGGCACTTTAGCACCCTGTCCACTTCTATTATGCCATCAGTGACAACCCCCTTCCCTGCCCCCACCCCCATACTCCCATGAGGCACTGGTCTGTCCTTCTCATTAGTGAAAATGAAGCAGAAGAGCTGCTAACGGTCTCTACCAAAGACCGTAAAAATTTCTGGAACCACTTGAAAGGTCTTATAAGGTTCAGGGAGGATTCCAAATGAATGCTGCCAGACATTACAATAAATTAAGTAAACTATAATAACACTTCCACAATAACCAATGCTTTTACTGACCACTTTGCCAACCTACTATGCTCTAAAGAGCATCCTTTACCCTCACAAGCATACAATCTCAGTCCTGGTCCCCCCACCACACACCTACCTCTGCACTGTCTCCAGAAGGGAAGTCCTTAAACTTCTCCACTCAAGCTCTTCCAGCGGGAGCACAGCTAGCCCCAATGGATTCGAACCTAGGTTACTTAAGATTGCAGCCTCATCTCTAGTAACCCCAATAACTAGGCAGTTCAATTTGTCATTAACCTCAGGTACAGTTCCAGAAAACTAAAAAATAGCCAAAATACTTCCAGTGTTTAAAAAAGGTGATCCAAAGAGTCTAACGAACTATCGCCCTATTGCTATCCTGCTTGCTCTCAGCAAACTTCTGGAGAAAATTGTCACCCTCCAGGTTACAGACTACCTCAATAAAAAAAACTACCATCCCCTGCTCAACATGGAGTCAGACCAGACTCACAAATGATATGAAACTTGGGATGGACAATGGTAAACTTACTGGTTCTGTTTTCATTGATTTAATCAAAGCATTTAATCTCGTTAATCACTCTGTGCTTGAATATAAACTCTCCTCTCTAGGTATTTCCAACACTGCTCCAAAATGGTTTTCCAGCTACCTACACAACAGGAAACAGTTTGTCAAAGTATACCATGCAATCTCCGTTCCCACCACAATCGACATAGAGGTACCCCAAGGATCTATCCTTGGACAACTAGTTTTCTCCATTTTCGTTAATGATGCTCTAAAAAGTCCATCCCACTGCAGCTCCCTCCTATATGTGACCAATATAGTAATCTACACCAACTCCAACAGTATAGCTGACATCAACTCTCAACCAAATGCTGATTTTGCTACACTACAGTCATGGCTAATCCAAAATAGCCTCATTCTAAATGCCAGCAAGACCCAATCAATGCTATTTGGTTCCCCACCTAAGCTCAGGTCCTGTCACACTGACCTTACCATTGACTGCTCTGATGGGTCTCTCGTCTCCTCTGCAGACTCTCTTAAATACCTTGGCATTACCCGGGACCCTTTCCTCGATTTCAATCTACACATCACAAACATCTGCAAGATTGCCAACACCAAAATCGGGCTGGCCTACAAAATTAGATATACTCTAACTCCTGCTGCCAGACTTGCAATAGCCCGAGGAATCCTACTCCCAAGCCTCATTTACAGTCTTAACCCCTACTATCTAACTAGCACCTCCAGTCTGGACAAATGGACCATCTCATACAACAACATATGCTGCTTCACCCTCTCCACTCCCAGAATGACACCCCACTGCTCACTTTATTCTAAGCTTGGCTGGCTATCACCTCCCTCCTGCCGCATAGTTTTACTTGTCTGTCTGTTGGACAACATAAAAAGATCCTCCAAACCAGCTGCCCTTGCAATCTTGTTGACCCCCAACAACAAACACAACCACTGTGCTCCTGTAACAAATCTTTCCTGGCCGTCCTTAGATTCTACAAAGATGGGTCAACAGGCGTTTTCCTCCTTTCCCCTAGAGTCTGGAATGCCCTTCCACTCCATGTTAGATCCATACAGTCCCATTCCTGTTTCAAACAAGCACTCCACAAATTCTAAAGACCCCCTACCCTCTCTGTATTGCATCTGCTCCCTATTTTTTTTCACACTAGACTCATACTCCATTGTATGTTAGCGCTCCACTCAGATGGTCTACTGTCTGTCTACTTGCACTTAGTTTCAGCTATTTCACCTAAGTTCTTTTGCTGATCATGCCTACACTGTCATATTTTATACCTAGCTCCTCCTGAAATTGTATTTATTGCTAAAAGTATTGTTACATATACTAGCTCAGCATCTCTCTCATCAGGAAGCCGCACTAGAGTGGGCGCTCTGCTGCCAGCAGCCCCGGCCCTGAATCGCGCTGGCTGTGCTCATTCTCCAGCCCACCTGCCCCGACTCAGGAAGCCGCACTAGAGTGGGCACTCTGCTGCCAGTGGCCCCGGCCCTGAATCGCGCTGGCTGTGCTCCTTGTCCAGCCCACCTGCCCAGACTCAGAAAGCTGCCCTTGAGCCAGTGCTCTGCTGCCAGTGGCCCTGGCCCTGAACCATGCCGGCCACACTCACTCACCAGCCTGCCTGCCCAGACTTGGGTATAGCCATAGACTCTTCGGAAAGCCCAGCTCCCTTGCCTGCTACAGAACATGGCTCCTCATTGGCCGACTCCTTTCCTCACTGTCTCCTGATTGGCTCGCCTGTATCCATTGATTTTTTGCACTCTGTTTCAAACTGGCGACTGCTTTTACCTTATTTTTTTACTGTTCAGTAACACTGTAAATTTTGTTAAAAACTGTGTGCCTTACTGCTCTGTGGTATTAGTATTATCTGATAACTTTGCTTAGAGCCATTAGCCTTACAGCTTAAGTTATTCGCTCTCGATTATTACTGAAATCTGTTAAGCACTGGGTCATTGCCCTGCTGACTCCTTTATCTGCACCTTTCTGCCCCTCTGATTGCTGCAGCTCTTGATTCGGAGAGCGCCCTGGCTCCCCCTTGAACTCACTTCTTCTTCTTCCTCTAACTTTACTTGTCTGCCCACTCACTTTACTTGCTGTCAACTCTTTTGTTTCACCGCTGAGTCCTGGCAATAGCCACGTGTGCCCCCCACCCCCCAGCTGCTATCCCTTCTAGCCTTCCCCTCCTTCCTACTTTTCTCACTCACTCACTCACTCCCTTTTCACTTTTGTTTTAGCTCTCATCCACCCCCTCGATCTAGCTTTGTCCCTGTGTTGCCTTCCTTTAATTACTGATTCCAGATCTCTCTTCTCTCTCTCCTCAGGAAGACACCCTTGAGCGGGCGCTCTGCTGCTAGCCGCCCCATCCCTGAACTGCGCCAGTTGTGCTCACTCTCCAGCCTGCCCAGATTCAGGTACAGCCACAGACTCTTCGTAAAGCATGACTCCCTTGCCTGCCACTCAATTGGCAGCCCAAGTAAGGACACGAATCCTCATTGGCCGGCTCCTTTCCTCATTGTCTCACCTGTCTACACTGGGGGTTTTTTTTGCACTCTGATTCAAACTGGTGGCTGCTTTAACCTTATTTTTTACTGTTCTGTAATACTGTAAATTTTCCTCTACCTGCCCACCACAGCTCTGACCCCGATCTCTATTAAATACACTTTCTCCCCCACAAGGCACCACCCATAAGTTCCTCTCCTTTTTCTTAAAGTGATTTGTCCTAAGGACTCTCCCTTCACCTATTGCCTGCACTGCTCTCACCTCTTCATTTCTATACTGCCACGTTCCCTTCCACCCTAAAGTGATCTATGATGAATTACTTCACCGTGTCACTGTTCATACCTGTTATCCTATTTAACCTGGTCACCCACTGTTGCACCACTCCTACCCGGCAGCACACCTACAACTCCCCATATACTTACCCTCCAGTACCCTACTTTCTGAAATACCTTTTACCTGGTCAGGCTCCTACACCCCTCCTGCCATCAGGCCGCATACACACCGCCCTCTCCCAGTGTACCCTCATCTCTTAACACTACTCCTCTTCCCTATCAGTAATACCCCTTGTAATAAATCCTCCAAACGTAGACAGCATAAAATAATCAAGATCCTCACCCTCTATCTGTCTCGGATTGCCTAATCCTCTTTCTTTTCTCAGGTAATGTACACCTGAACTCCAGTTCCCCCCAGTACTTCTAGCCCTCAAATCAGCAAACCAGGGTTCCTTACCTTGGCCTCCATTAATATTCGAAGCCTGCTACCCAAAATTGACAACTTCCAAGTTTGGGTAGCACAGCATAAACCTGATATATTAGCCCAGAATGAAACCTGGTTCTCCGAAGGTTCTGGACAATGCTGTCACCATCCCCGGTTTTGTCCTCTTTAGACTTGATCACGTCGGTAAGTGGGGTGGAGGCTGCGCCATTTACCTGAAGGATACCCTCAAGGGCCAGGTCCTCCCTCTACCACCCACTATTAACAACTCACAAATGCTTGCGATCAAAATACTCCTTGACCAGCATGGAAAATCCCTCACCATCTTATCAGTTTATATCCACCCTCGGGACCAGGCTGCAGGCTTCCAAATGGTCACCGATTACCTCGAAAACCTCCCTCACCATACCGAAACTGTGGTTAACTGTGACTTTAATGTGAACTGGCTGGCCCCTGAAGCTGACCCATACAAAGATGCAATTGCAGCTATTGATGTCTCCCAAGTGGTATCTGCTCCAACACATATCAATTATAGAACCGGCTGCAGTTCTCTCCTGGACTTAATTCTCACCACTCACCCTAACCGAATCTCCAACACTCAAGTCCTACCCGACTCCTTGAGTGACCATTCCCCAGTCATCTGCCAATGGTCCAATCGGGCGTCTAAATCGAAGGCCAAATTGTCATACCAGCGTAAGTTAAATAAAGGCAGGCTCGCACAATTCCTGACTTCACTCTCACAAATTGATTGGTCCCCCATAGACTCAATGTCCTGTGTCGACTCAGCCCTTAACTACTTCATCACGTGATTTAATGAAGTGTGCAACAGGTTTCCCCCCTTAAGAAGACAAAACTCAGGGGATCCTCCAACCCCCTGGATCACCCCTGCCCTAATAACTATGATGAAAGAAAGTGATAGTCTGTGGTACTATGTGCAGTCCACTGGTCTCCAGACTGATTTACAACACTACAGAGCTGCAAGAAACCGGTGTACCCTAGTGGTACATAAAGCCAAACAAGATTACTACAAAAATGAGCTGACTAACTCCTGGGGAAATAGCAAACTTTTCTGGGAAAATATCAAAATTCAGACTGGGAAACCCAGTAAATCCCCCCAGTCTATGCTTGTGGTGAATGGCACTGTAATACAGGACCATAAACTCCTTGCTGACACCTTTAATGTCGCTTTTACCGATCTTTCTGGAGTACTCCCCCCTGACTTTTTCAATGATTCCAGCATACCTGTTAACACTACTAAATCTGGTCCTCCTTCTAATACCTCTCCTTTCTACTTCAGGAGAGTGTCCCTTGCAGAATCTAGAAAATACCTCCTAAAGGTGCTAGGAAAGTGAAATTTGGCAGCTTCACGCTGGATCTAAAACTTCTCTCCCTCTCACTTGATGTAATTCTGCTCCCTCTCACCAAACTTCTAAATCTCTCGCTTTCCCTTCGACAGTTCCCCCCAGCTTTGGAAATCTGCTATAATCACACCTGTCCACAGAAGTGGGGATAGGTACCGTCACATCAGTTAGCACCCCAGCTCTGTCCTCCCCCCTTTCTAAGGTATACACTTCCCACTGCAAACCCCTACAGCGACATGCGTCACTGCCGACAATAACACCATGTTGCTGTAGGGGTTGTGCCCCGGACCCAGCAACACCTTCCCCCATCTTGCACCCCCTCCCCGAACCCACTCCAACTCAGAGTTGGTATCCATAGAGATGGGGGTGTAGGGGGCAGAGCCCCCCACATGGGGGATTCAGGGGGAAAAGCCCCCCAAAGAAAAACACAGACTCTGGTGTGCGCAGCTCCTTGCTGACTGCAACTCTCAAGTCGACAAGGAGACTGGCCTTGCAATGCTGGTCGATGAATTAGTTGTCAACTTGACATTGTAGAGCCCTTTTTAAAGCCCTTGAGCGCATTGTCTTGGATCAATTGACAGACTATCTATACAAACATAACATCCAGTGTCTACAGCAGCACAGCTTTAGAAAAGCACATAGTACGACAACTGCTCTACTTGAATTCACCACCCACATTCAGAAGGCCTTGGACTCCGGTCACATACTAGGTGCGGTGTATGTACAGTAGACTTGATCAAGACTTTTTACACCGTTAACCATCAGCTCATGTTGAACTCCCTCCCCACCCTCGGCCTCTCAAAAGATGTCACTAACTGGTTTGAAAGTTACCTTTAAAGAAGGTATCAACAAGTCAAGATTGGGTATCCTCTTTGTGACTGCCTCCCTGTGCGATCAGGAGTTCTCCAAGGTTCTATCCTCGGTCCACTACTCTTTAGCCTTTTCATCAACACTTTCCCTGCGGCCTGCAACAATAACATGATCCTATATGAAGATGACGCCATCCTCTTTTCAACCCACACTGACCCAGTTCTCCTATCCTATGACCTTCGACAGATTTTACCCTTGCTGAATCATGGTTTGATAAGCATAAACTGCTTATGAACTATAAAAAAACAAAGTGATGCTGTTCTCTAGCACCCGCAGTAAACACAGAACAGCAAGCTTAACAATCACGACAAACTACACCCACCACTCGATCAAGTACATGAATTCAAATACCTTGGGATTACGCTTGACAGCCACTCACCGATACTACACACGTTCGACTCATCTCCAAAGGCATAAATTCAAGGATAGGTATTCTCTACTGCCATCGCCACTGTCTTAACAATGAGGCTATGTGCTTGGCTGTACCCAGTTCAGTTCTGTCCATAATTGATTATGGACTAATTTTCTATGGGTCTGCTACCAACACCACTTTAAAATGTATAAAAACAGCTCTAAATAAATGCTGCCATCTTGTGATAGGTGCTGGGAAAAGAACGCACACCTGCGAACTATATAAACAATCCAACGGGCTCCATCTTCAAGGGAGGATCGCCTGCCAAACGTGCCTCCTTGCTAAGAAAAGTTTCCTCTGCTTGACCCCTCCATCAATACATGCTATTGTGCTACCCACCCCCTACACGCATTGCACATGTAGTTCTAGCAAATCCTCTTTCCTGGTTCCTTTCTGCCATACCTCTCAAGCCCAATGCTCTTTCTATGTCTGGGCCCCAACCCTGATGAATGGGCTTCTTCCTTTGGTCTCTAGTGAGGTAAAGTTACGCCCTTACAAATCTAATCTACATTAATACCTCACTAATCTCAGCAGTTGCGACTGTACCCACTAGGTTATTATGGCTCTTCCTCCCCTTTATAGCCCCTACCACCCCTCCTCCCACTTTACCACCCTTTCTTCCCCTTCACTCATCTCTCCCTTGCCACTATGACTCCCCCTTTCTGCCCCTTCCTGTCACCAACTCCCCTTGTCCCTCTTCCTTCCCTCCCTTCTCTGATTCCCCCACCTCTTTCCACCACCCTGCACCTCTTTCTACCACCCTGCATCCCCTTCCCTTCTACCTCTCTGTTTCTCTCTCCCTCGTCCACCACTTCTTCCCCCACCTTCCACCCCAATACTCTCTTCCTTATCCCCCCCACCCCTGCCTTTCTTTTACTCCTGCCTTCACTCTTGGCCTCAGTCTCCTCCTCTTGTCCCCTCCTCATACCTCCCTGTCTTCCCTTACCCTTTCACTCATGCTATCCTCCCCCCTTCCTCTGGCCCCCTCTTAGCACTTACTACCACTAGCACTTGAAGACAAAGTCACATTTATGACTGCCTCCTCCACCCTCGCCCTCCCCTCCTCACCCCCTCTCGTAATTTTGGCATTAGTCCCGAATTATCCCCTGTTAGTGTCAGTCCTATTTGTAACCCCATCACTTGTTTCTGCTACATTGCAGTGTTTTGTGCTATCATTGTATTCTAATCGCTGAACCTTTAAATGAACCTTGGGGTCACGTTCCCAGCTTGTGTTAATCCTATTTGTAATTCATAGTGCTTGTTTCTGCTACATTGCTGTGATTTGTTCCATCATTGTATTCTGATGCAGAACCTTTGTAAATGAATCTTTGGTCCAAATATATTATGTAATCCTAGAACTCAATAAATGAATAAAAATAAATAAATAAATAAAATATACGGTATTATGTATTGCTAATAAGAACTGTTATGTACAGTATTCTGTAATGTATTTTGCTACTGTCTGTTTGTTTGTTTGTTCTGCTGTTGTAACATTGTTCTATAACCTCCCAGGTCGTGCCTGAAAATTTGAATTTTTTTGTCTAGTGTGTTTACCCTGTACGCAAAAACTAAATAAATAAACAGAAGTGCTTGTTAAGCACCTCTGCTTTCTGTTTACTTCCTTCTGCCCAGCACCCATCTTTTTTTTAACCTGACAGTTTCATCTTTAATATCCCTCTCCTTCCTTATATATTTGAAGAAGGCCTTCTTGACCAATTTTACTCCCTGTGCCAGCCATACTTCCCTATCAGCCTTTGCCTCTCTAACTGCTCTGCTTGATTTATCATTATAGACCTCCCTGTCCTCCTCTTTCTGAGTATGTTTGTACTTCCGGCAGGCTGCCTGCTTTTCCCTTACTGCATTTGCCACTTCCTTTCCAAACCAGCTGGGTTTTTGGCCTTGGATTTCTTGATTTCAGTTTTGGCACAATTACTAGTGGTCCCCATCAGTCCCTCTATCTCTGTTCTACATCCATCCCTTTACTGATCCCAGCAAGGTGCCCTACCAGAATTTCTCCCATCTTATTGAAGTCAGCCTTCCTGAAATCCAAATCCTCATCTTGGTCCTGACCATCCCTCTGCCCATGTCCAGATGGAATCACACCACATGGTGGTTGCTCCCTGCAAGTGATGCTTCCACCTTTACATCCTGGACATGTCCACTGTTAGACAGCACCAGGTCCAGTACGGCCCTCTCCCTGGTGGGGTTTGCAGTAAAGGCAAAAGCGAGGAAGCACAGGCAAACCAGATGTTATAAAATTCACAAGTAGTGTTTTAATATTAACAACAATAAAATAAAAGAAATATAAACTGTACAGGATAGCTCTTTATACGGGTACCACAAACACAAAAATCCAACATCAGAGACTCTCTTTGAAATCTCCAGCTATCTTATCTCTAAAATAAATACATTGCTCTTTTTTTGTAAAATGCCTTCTCCTGACAGTTTGAATTCTGCATCCTGTTGGTGAAAATCAGTCTCCTGTTTCTCATAAAATGTCTCAGAACTCTGTCAATGTCTTTCTTGAGGCCAGCCTGCAGGTGCAACAAAACAGAACATTCCGGCCCAGGGCTGGTCTCAGGTGAGGACCCAGTCCAGGACAGAGTGGTTAGCCGGTGTCACTTTTACTTAGGCACCCCTTGCGTTACTGGAGCCTATCGCGTGACGGTTGTGTTTCTTCTCCAACTCCCCGGTTTCTCATCTGCACTTCATATTTTTCGACCACTAGAAGTCGCTTTCATTGACAGAAACATGCTTATCCTTCTCTGCATTCAGTTTATTTAAGACATCCCCTTACCTTTACCCTACGCTCCTCTCCATCTTCATGCCCACTCTCTCCTCCCAATCGTTCCCTTGCTCTTACTCCTATCTTATCATGGACTCTAGGTCTATATACACCCCTCTCTCTTTAACATTTATACTATGGTTTCTAACAGTTCTCACTGGTCCTGTAGAGATTACTTCATCTACCTCTGTTTACTCAATGGACAATTTCTGCTTCTCCAACCTCCTATATGACCCCACCCTAATCCATCTCCTCCATCTGGGCTTAATTACAAGCACCTGGGGTTATTAATTAGATATATCCAGCTAAGGTTTTCTATCTCCCCTGAACGTTGCCGCTCAGGCTTATGTCATTGCATCAATATGGATATTCACCCTATCCCTTGCTCTTGCTGGGGATGTCGAGACCAATCCAGGTCCTGCCCTTGCCACAAATTCCACCCAGTCTCACCCTTTGCATTGTCTGCCCCAGTCATCTGGCCTCCCCTTTGCACACCTTAATATTATAAGTCTATTGGCTAACCTCCCTGACCTTGAGGTGTGGAGATGCGCTAATAACCCTGATATCCTAGCCATATCTGAAACATGGCTGAAGCCTTCTATTACTGATTCCCAGTGCTCCCTCCAGGGATATAATTTACTTCAGGTGGATCGCTCCAGTGCCAGAAGAGGCGGAGGCCTGGCACTTTACTACAAGGCTCATCTGAACGTCACTATAATAAATGATCCTCCTCTCACCAACTGTGAGGTTCTCCATTCCCTCCTACTGCTCGGGGGTGTCAAAAAACTCCATATTTTCTGCATATATATATATATATATATATATATACATATACCTCCCAGACACTCAAGGCAAGGACTCGAGGAGCTCATGGAACATCTGCTATCAGTGACTGGGAAAAATGATATAATCTGCCTAGGGGATTTTAACCTTGACTGGGCTGGACTTAGCTCCTCCCACCTATCTTCCTTGACAAGCAAGGCCAATCTCTCTCAGCTTATTCAGGATCCCACTAGGATGTCCCGCAGTGGTGCCTGCAACACTCTCTTAGACTGGATCCTGACAAATAGGAAGGAGTTCTTCCCCTTGGCTGGTCTACTCCTGGATACCATAAGTGATCATTACCCGGTTTACTGTGTATGGGACACCTCCTCCCCCTCCTTCCCCTCGAAAGTCTTAACTTTTTCCAGCCTCTCCAATCTTAACATGGAAACTTTCCTTCAGGATCCAAACCTAGTTGACTGGTCTCCCCTCTACTATACAGATGATATAAACATTGCAATGAGCTATTTCAACTCTTCCCTACTCTCGCTGCAAAATAAACACATACCAGTCACCACAAGAAGGGCAAAAGGGAAAGTCACCAAATTGCTTAAGCGTCCTCTGCTCCATCTTCTGAAGCATAGGGATAAACTTTGGTCTGCTTGAAAGTCTTCCTCCCTGCTAACCGACTTTGAAGCCTACAGAGCCTTATGGAACACCTGCAAAATGGAGATTTGCCTTGCAAGAAGTACTTACTACAGGAATCTCCTTAGTTCCTCTGCCTCCAACCTGAAACGGTACTGGTCACAAATCAAAGAAATTCTGGGGAACAATAAGCCTCTGACCCAGAAAGATATGTATATTAATGATACCCACTGTAACCACCCACTCACCATTGCTAATGCCTTCAACTCCCTCTTTTCCACTCTACCTACTCCTACCCCCTCCTCACTCCCCATCGCATGGGCTGCCACATCTCCCCATGCCCCTGCTCCCCCTACTTTTGAGCTGGCCCCGGTCACGTACCATGATGTTCTAAAACTACTCAATACTATTCCTGCTAGTGGTAGCACAGGCCCTGATGGTATTCATCCATGGATTCTTAGGCAGTTTGCTGCTTGGCTTGCAGTGCCCATAACCAAGCTCTTCAACCTCTCTATCTGCTCTGCCTCAGTCCCCTTGGTCTGGAAAATGGCTAGAACTATACCTGTATTTAAGAAAGGGGATGCTAAACTCCTGTCCAACTACCACCCTATCTCACTTCTCCCCACGCTCAGCAAGCTACTTGAGAAACTAGTCCATCATCAGGTCTCTGAGTACCTTCTTAATTTCAATCTTCAGTCCCCAATTCAACATGGCTTTAGGGCTGGGCACAGAACAACTACTGCTCTGACCCAGTTTACAAGTGATGTCAAAGGTAACATGGATAAGGGCTTACTCACTGGAGCTGTGTTCATTGACCTCTCTAAAGCATTTGACATGGTTCATCACCCACTTCTACTAGCTAGGCTACAAGCCCTCGGTGCCTCTGAATCTACCCTATCCTGGTTCGGTAGTTACCTAGATAACCGCTCTCAGGCTGTCTCCTTCTGTAAGGTTCTCTCCTCCCACATCCCTATCACCTGTGGTGTTCCACAGGGCTCTATACTTGGTCCATTACTCTTTTCTCTCTTCCTAAACAAAACTCTAGTCCTTCTCCTCACAGTAGCACACTCATGTACGCTGATGACCTAGTGCTTCATTATGCTTCCAAGTCTATCGTCGACATAAACCAAAATCTTTCACATGACTTTCAGTCCCTTCAATCTTGGTTTTTGACTAACCATCAAATCCTCAACATTGGTAAGACTCAGCCCATGCTTCTTGGGTCCTCTAGAAAACTGCCCTGTGAGTCCCCTAAACTCCTTGTGCACTGCTGTGATGGCACTACTGTCACTAACACCTCAACTTTCAAATACCTCGGGGATATGCTTGACCCAGATCTGGATTTTTTGGCGTATGTCAATGAAGTTTGCCATTCAGTCAATGCAAAAACTGGTGCAGCCTATCAAGTGCACCACTCACTCACCCGGACAGCCAGGATCTCAGTAGCAAGAGACGTTCTACTCCCTCAACTCCCTCAACTCTTTTATGCCCTCCTGGTTCTCCACCATGCCAATGCTCGCGTGCTCTGCAAGTGGGACACTTCTTATAACAACATCTGTGGGTTTGCCTTACCAGCTCCTCACCTAACTCATCACTGCCTACTCTATTCTGACTTAAACTGGTTGGTTCCCAAAGCCCTCGGTCTTACGCTCTAGGGTGTTTCATTGCCTCCCTTACTAGAACACCTCATTCAGCCTCTCTGGGTGATATGCTTACCCCAGTCTCTCACTCCTGCTCCCTTAGGTCCTCCTCCATCCCAATGCTCACTGTTCGTCCCTCTGCCACCAAAATGGGAGAACAGTTTTTTTTCTATTTTGCTGCTAGGTTCTGGAACTCGCTCCCCCCCATGTTAAAAACTCTTCCTCCCACCTTTCTTTTAAGCATTCACTGTTCTCTCACCTCTATGCTCTAGGTAACTGCTACTGCACGTAACTGGGGAGTCGCCACCTATGTCATCATGCTATTAGCTATAAATGTCTAACTTACAGTATATTACTGTGTCTTTTTGTGTGTTTCCTTTTTCCACCCAGCTAGGCTAGATAACTGGTACCAGCATGCTCCACCTCAAGCCTATCCTACGCTGAACTGTAGATATTATTGTTTACCATTATCTGTGCTTTGTATTAATGTCTGTGAATTCAACCTCTGATTTATCGTAACCCTGACGGTAATAATTGTACCTAAGTTGTTGTTTTTGCACTGTACTGTTGTCATTTCTGTATTCTCAATTTTGTACTTTCCCGGGTCATGCCTGAAAATAGGCAGGTTTGTTGCCTAGCGCACTTACCCGGTTACCAAAAGCTGATAAATAAATAAGGGATCTGTGATTGTGCGTGGTGGGGTCAGTGATAAGCTGGGAAAACTGGAGAGACTTTATCAGTTTATTTAGAGAGGGGGAGAGTCAATTGAAGTTAACATCACTAAGGATGAGAAGCTCACCAGAGGAGGCATGGGAGGAGATACTGGAAGGAAGCTTGGTGACTGAAGGGGGGACAAACCAGGACAGCAGTAGGCACCAGCTATGAATAGAGGGGCAGAGAAGGGGAGGGAGAGCTTGAGGAGTAGCAACTCATAGGCAAAGGGGGAGGAGCGGAGAGCACAGTTTCAAACTGAATGCTAGAGGACAAGTAGACAGCAACACCACCACCCCTCTTAGTGTGATCCTTCCAGATGGTTGTGTAGCTGGGGATGGCAACAGCTGTATATCTAGAATCTTGGCAGAGAGCCAAGACTCCAAGATCACCAGCACATCATGCACAAGATTGACCATGAGTGGCTGCAACTGGTCAATCTTGTGTTGGAGGCTTTAGATACTGAGATGAGTCACTATCAGTCCTTTGTAGGGATGAGAGAAAGATGACTGGGCAGGGCTGGGATTAAGGCCCATATCTCCTGCTACTATAAGCAACAGAGAGACAATGAGCTTGAGGAAGCCTATAAATCGCTTGTAGGGAAGGGGGGAGGGTGTATGTGAGGAAAATGAGAGGGGTAGGATGGAAGAAGGCAGCTGAGGGCTTCAAGCTTGAAGCCAGAAGAGGGGAGTAGACTGCATCCAAGAACCAAAGGGGAATGGGATAGGGAGGGAAGCATAAGGTGGGGAGGGTGGGGAGATGGAGGGAGAAGGAGCAGAGAAAGCAAGGATAGGCAGTAAGGGGAGGGAGGTGAGGGAAAATAGGAGGGGGAGGAGTGTTAGGGTTAGAAGTAGCATAATGGAGGGACAGTAGCAGCTGTCACCCGGAACTCTGCCAAAATTCAGGTGGGACAGTACGCTCCACTCCAATAGGGAGGACATCAGTTGTGAAGGGGAGAAGGCCATAACTAGGAGGGGGAGGAGGTCTAAGTTAAGCAAATCTCAGGGCTACCAAAAGTTGGGGAGAACCTTTATTTAATAATTTGGGGGGGATGCAGGCTTTACCCTGAGGGAGGAGGCCTAGATTAAACAAGCTGGGGGGCAGGCAACACAAAATGTGGACTTTTTTCCCCCCATTCTTTTTTCACATGAAGGCATCCTTTCTCGGACACTTTTTTCATTCATATGAAAAAAGAATGCCCTCATATGGAAAAGAATTTGGACTTTTTTTTTTCACATTTTTTCTTTTCATATGAAGGCATCCTTTTTCACATGGCTTTTTTCATTCATATGAAAAAGAATGCCCTGATACGAGAAAAGATTTTGGACTTTGTTTTTCCCCCCACATTTGAACATCAACAAGCCATAACTCCCCCAATATTTGGACTTAACGGACACTCTACATATCAAAACAAAGGTCTTAATGAGTACTACAAGAATAATACATAGTCCTCCTAAACAAGTTTAGTGCCCACATAAAAAACATAAAAATTAAAAAATTAAAATTTTCATAGGCTAACACTGGAAATTTAATAAGCCATAACTCCCTCAATATTTGGACTTAAGAGACAATCTATGTATATATCACTCTGTATCACATGTATCACATACTAACTTTGTTTTTTTTCTGTTTTAGATATTTCCTGAAGAAGACCCAAGGTCAAAACGTAGATTTTTAACTCTATTTTCTGTTTTCAGCATGCATTTAATATTACCATTTTGCTTTGCTTTCGGACCACACGCTGATGCAGCGCCTTGTTTTTGCTTTTACTATGTATATCTCAAAACAAATCTTTTAATAACTACTGCAGGAATAACATATACATCCCACTAAACATTTATGGGCAGAATAAAAAATTAAAAAATGAAAATTCCCATAGGATAACACTGCAACTTCAACAAGCCATAACTTCCTCAATATTTGGACTTATGGGACAATGCATATATCAAAACAAATGTCTTCATGAGTACTACAAGTATAACAGATATTCCCCCTAAACATTTATGGGCAATATAAAAAATAAACAATAAAAAAATACAGATTCCCATAGGATAACATTGGAACTTCAACAAGCTAGAAGTCCCTCAATATTTGGACTTAAGAGACACTCTACATATAAAAACAAAGCTCTTAATGAGTAGTACAAGAATAATATATATTACCCCCTAAACATTTAGGGGCAATACAAAAAAAAAAGATGCAACTTCCCATAGGATAACACTGGAACTTCAACAAGCCATAACCCCCTCAATATTTGGACTTAATGGACAATCTATATATTGAAACGATGGTATTAATGAGTAGTACACGAATAACACAATTTCCTAACCTAATCATTTAGGGGCAATATAAAAAAGCAATAAAACATGAAAATTCCCATATGAAACTTTTGGAACTTCAACAAGCCATAACTCCATCAATGTTTAGACCTAAGGGACAATCTATACATCAAAACATCAGTCTTAATGACTACTGCTATGATAACACATACCTCCTGAAACATTTAGAGGCAATATAAAAAAAACAGTAAACATATACATTCCCATAGGATAACATTGGAACTTCAACAAGCCATAACTCACTCAATATCTGGACTTAAGGCAGAATCTATATATCAAAACAAAGGCCTTAATGAGTACTACAAGAATAACACATATTCTCACCCTAAACATTTAGGGGTAATATAAAAAAACAACCAATAAAAAAATACAAATTCCCATAGATTGGAACTTCAACATGTCATAAGTCCCTTGATATTCGGACTTAAGGGACTATGGCCCGGATATTCAAACTTCGCCAGGCTGTGGCGCAAACCTGGGCGCAGCTCAACTTTGCTGCGCAGGGGTGTGGCCTGGGCGATATTCAACAGAGCTGCGCTATGGCGAAGCAGCTTTGAATATCGCACCCTGGCCACCCCCACTGTGCATGGCACAGTGGCACTGCACCAGCGCAAGTGGCCAGAGTGGAGCATGGAGATGAGCTGGCACAAGTGCCTTTGCACCATGCACAGCAACCGCGATATTCAAAAGGGAACATGCAAATGGAGCCATAATTTATGCAAGGCACACAGGGGGCAATTTGCATCTCATTATGGCCCCATTTGCATGCAATTAGCATGCAGGTGCACCGATCCCCGACGACTTGCACCTGGCACCCTGCCAGGCAGCAGCCATCGGGGACCGACGCCTCCTGCAGCCCGATCGTGGGCATTCATCTAAAAGAAACCCCCCCGTCCAATATCCCTGGTGGTCCAGTGGACCTCTATGTGCCCAATCGCGGGCATCAGTAATATAACCCCTCCCACATCCAATATCCCTGGTGGTCCAGTGGACCGATCGCTACCCGATCGCGGGCATCTGTAACTCATAAAATACTCCTACTACCCTGGGGGTCTAGTGTACCCTCTTCCCAACCCGCTCACTGAGCCCCACCGCCCGCTTCCCCATCAGCCGGCGGGGCACCCCCCGGCTGCTGCCCACCGCCCACTGACTCGACAGTTGGTAGCTGCACGCCCACTGGTTCACAGCGTGAGCCAATGGGCGGCAGCCCATACTGTACTATTCATTCACATATCTGGCGGGCAGCAGGTGGGTGGGGTGCTGCCGCCTCACCGGCTGACGGGGAGCGGAGGGCTCAGTGGGCGGGTGGGAGGGGGGTACACTCAGACCACCAGGGTAGTAGGAGTATTTATGAGTTACAGATGCCCGTGATCGGGCAGCGATCGGTCCACTGAACCACCAGGGATATTGGACGTGGGGGGGGTTATATTACTTATGCCTGTGATCGGGCACATAGAGGTCCACTGGACCACCAGGGATATTGGACGTGGGGGGGTGATATTACCGATGCCCACGATCGGGCAGAGCGCGGTCCACTGGACCACCAGGGATATAGGGCGGGGGCTTATTCTTCAAGACAAATGCCCGCGATCGGCACATAGCGGTCCACTGGACCACCAGGGATATAGGAGGGGGGATTTCGCTACACGGATGCCCATGATGGGGCATGGGGGGGGCGCTGCCAGGTGCAGCAGGAACTCGGTGGCCACTCAAAGGTGGCAGCTGCCATGTTGCACCCTTGTGGCAGCTCACCTGTGGGTGGCCATCACTTGTTCCTTTTTTTGCTTAACTTTGTGCAGGCGCAGGTAGGGGTTGCGCATGCATGACTCTGCACATCCCGGGCTGAATATCAGGCTGTGCAGGTTATGCATGAGCATGTGCTGCATACATTACTGATGCACTCGCACATCGGGATTTGTGTGGCGACTTTTCCTTTTTGAATATCGCGCCGGGCGCTCCAGTAGGTTGTGCATGGTGCAACACTGTTAAAATGCATGCGCAACCCTTTGAAGACCGTATATATATATATATATATATATATATATATCAATCAAATAAAGGTCTTAATAAGTACTACAAGATCCTACTGGTCATAATGTCGCACGCTCTACAGCGCACGACATGACCGCGAGGTAGGAGCAGCACGGTAGGTAAAAGCGAGGGGGTGCAAAACTGTGAAAGGAAGGATGAGTGGTAGTGCACCCTCTTACTCTTACCAGTGCAGAATAAGGTTCCTGTCGGGAGAGGGGTCTGCCGAGCAGCTGTTGTGGCTCAGTGGGATGAGACACGGGGCAGCAAGGGATGCAAGCAGTACATTTGGGACCGGGTTTCAATTCTCAATTCCAGACACACAGAATTTTTTTTTCACGCTTTGTGTGATTCTAAGTGTGAACTCCCCCCCCCCCCGGAGTTAGTTATATTAGTTGGGGGTTCAGGGTGCAGCCCCATAATGAAGGCTGTGGGGTGGAGCCTCTACAAAAACAAAGAATTATGCCATATTTAATATACCGCACTGTTTTGGCAGGTGTGGTGTGACATTATGGCATAATGTCTTGTGACATTATGACCCCGTGCCCTACAAGAACAACACATATTCCCCCATAAACATTCAGGGGAAATATAAAAAGCATAACAATGAAAAATGCAAATTCCCATAGACTAACATTGAACTTTAACAAGCCATACAGCGAAGGGAAGAAATTGCTCTTTTCTTAGAAATGGAAGTGCAGGGCCCAGAGGGCCCTGCGGTGGACCCTGCATTTCCAAAGCAACATTTATTTATATATGTATGGAAGGATGGAAGCACAGGGCCCGGACCACCCCGCGCTGCCACAGACAAATGAGGATATGATTATACTATTTCAAAAAGTAAAGACATTCTTTAAAAAAACTTTGTTAATACACTAATTAGCATTAAAGTGACAAAAGTGGGGAAATGTGGTGTTAGAGTTGCCAACCCTAATACCCCAGTCCCCACCCTGCAGGCAGCACTAGGAAAAACAATCACGTTTTGACCACTCCTGTGTCTTCGTAAATCTGGCATGGCATGTGCCTTGGGGTTGTCAACCCTAACGCTCACCCCATTCTCATACTGTACACATTTCAGCTTATTTACCAATTAAATGGGTGAGGGGTAGGGTTGACAACCCCAAAACACACACCATGCCTGATTTACAAAGACGCAGGAGAGATCAAACTGTAATAGTTTTTCCAGTTGCTGCCTGCATGGTGGGGGTGGGGTGTTTGGGTTGGCATCCTTAACACCACATTTCCCTACTTTTGTCAGTTTAACCTTAACTAGTGCATTAACAAAGTGTTTTGTAATGAATATCAATAGAAATCAGTCTCAGTGCTTGTAGCCATGGTTGGTTGGAAGTAGCCAATGAAGTGTGTGTGTGTGTGTGTGACAGGAAGGCAAGAACACAACAGGCACATGCGTGGAGTGAAGGAAACCTGGTACATGTTTGCCATTATAACCAATTTATAATTGGGTTTCCATATGGGACAAAAGTTTTCCATAGTTATTATAAATAACTGACTGACTAAATGAAAAAGGGACAGTTACAGGAGTCTCACCTGAGCTTCCAGATTGCCAGTTCTGTGCTCTGACCACTAGGCCAAACTGCGCCCCCCCAGTCCCCATTAGTGATGACTGGAAGGTTACCTTTTGTCCTGAATGAGCTCCCTGGAGACATGGTGGAGGAGTTGGTCATGTAGAGTACAACTGTTCGGATGGTGTAACCTTGTGATGGATGAAGACCTTCAATGGTATAACTCTCATTTGTTGTAACTGAACAGTTGGCTTGTATGGTTTTCCAGTCATGCTGTTGTGAGCTCTAGTAAGAAGTAAAGATTTTTTTTTTAGTAACAGGAAATCTGTCCATAAATACAGCACAGGATGGATAGACTGGAAGATGGAAGACAGAGGAAGATGTGAGATGGATAAGATCGAAAATATACAAGGCAGGCAGACAGACAGACAGACAGATACTGTATGTAGATAGACAGACAGATATGATAGATAGATAGATAGATAGATAGATAGATAGATAGATAGATAGATATCGTATGTAGATATATATATATATATATATATATATACAGACAGATAGATAGATACTGTATGTAGCATAGCCATTGCCGGGGGGGTTCATCTGGTTCGAAAGAACCCCCCTTTTGAAACTCTCCCTTTATTTTTCATTATTTGTAAACATTTTTCATCATTTCTGTTTATTTTTTTTTATTGTTACAGAGTGCTAATGCGCACATAATGAACCCCAGCACTTTCTCTCTGCATGCGCCCCCTCCCCCCGTCTGCTGCCAATCAGCTCCCTCAGCACCAGTAAGATGACTGGAGCTGCTTTGTGAGTCTTTCTCCGCACCCTCCCCCTATGACTGGCTGGCCAGCTGGAGCTCACATCAGCATCGTGAATGTAACCTCAATACAGCACAGCCGCTGCCTACAATTCATTCTGTCAGCTAGCACTGGAGGAAGATGGAGCATGGTGGCAGGCTCAGAGGTGGCGTCACCAGGAGAGCAAAAAAGTAGTAGAGGACCTCGACTTATACTATTATCAGTCACCGGCAGGTAAATTTTGCTGGCCACTATTGCCGAAGATGTGTCCCTTAATAACTGTATATCAAGGGATAGGCTGTGCAGTTCGCCGAGGAGCTTTTGGGTGGGCAGGCTGAACATTTATAGTAACCCCAGGGAGCTATCCCAAGGCTACTACCCCTGTCTACCTTAACTGTAACAGGGTGAGGGGCCCAGATCCGTTGGCGGGTGCCTCCACCCGGAGGTCGGGGTTAGAACAGTCGAGGTTGACTTGGTCACAGCCCTCTGGGTTGCTGCAACCCCCCTTCCTTCCCACTAGTGGCCCACACAGTTCAGTTTCAGTGTCCTTACCATGAAAACTTACCCCCCCCGGCTCAAACCACTCAGCTCACTCCGGGGATCCCCTGAAAAGTAAGGTACAGTTACACAATATTCACTGCGCAGAATTTCACCATCAATACACAAACAGCCAGCGTTCTTTTGCAGAACAAGCAATTGGATTTATTTAAGGGGGAATAACAAGGACCGGGGGAAATAAGAGTGAATGGCTTACCACTACGATATATGAATATCTACCTAGGGCTCTGTGCACAGGCCTAACCTATAAATTGCAGTCTGTGGGTACCCAAGCCCTAAAGGCTAGTTCCTCGATGCAGCTGGTTTGGGCCCTGACACAAATGAGCATTTAATTCCTATGAAGAGTAGATGGAGCCAGCAGGCTCAGTTATTGCAGTCAGCAAAGCAACCTGAAGATCTTGCTCTGGCTAGAGACATTTAACAGGGAGCTACCCTGATTTAGTACTCACAACTCCAGAGAAACCCCGCTCTCACACCACTGGCAGGGCTGAGCCTGATCTTCAAAGACTTCTCCACACATTTATATGGAAAACAACAGAGGGGTACCATACCAGGCAGCTGCTCCCAGGGCCCGACCGAACTCACAGCTATTGGGAATCTCACCGCAGCTTCACTCTCCTGACAGACCGAGCATGATTCAGCAGATTCTCCAGTCCTCTACAGGTTGAGCCTGGTAGGTAGCTGTGCTTTTACATAGCCTCCTCTGGTCGCTGCCTCACGGATGCAGTCCGAAGCTCACTGGCTATTCAAAACGGCCGATGCAGGCCTTTCACGCATCTCCCACGTGAACACTCAATGGCGCAGGAGCCCCGCGCTCCTTCCTCATCTACAGCCACAACACCTCTGCCCTTTGACAGCATGGGGCCATCCTCTGTGTTCGGGCGCTACCCGATCCCATTGGCTGGCTATAGATGTCAGTCACTTAATCTTTGCACTCAGTGGTGCGAAAAAGGTGCCATGGTCTAGACTTCACTTCCCACAATTACTATCTGTGTCTTCATTGGTCCACCGGCTACCTAGAGAGCCCTAATTCTGGCTGGTTGCCAGTTACTCCATTTCGGATATCTCCTACCCCCATTGGACCCTTCAGAACGTCCTGGTCCAAAATGGAGGGGCACAGTACACACAGTCCCAGCTGAAAAAAAGAAGCAGGTTAGACAAAATGTATCCCCACCAATAGTCCAACTAACTTTGTCTAAACAGTCACCTCTCTCAAAAGGGGCTCCCCCTGTACATATAGCGACTGCCAAACGGGAGCGATTCCACCACAGCTCTGGCGGGATTTGAAGTGGGAAACCATCACCCCCAATATCACCCCGCTGGAGCCTGAAGTGGGCAGCTGTTAAAGAGACAGTACTGGAGGCTTCAGAAGCACTCACAACACCGGCCTTTTGTCGGCATTTCGCCGAACCCCAGTTAGGCAGGGAGCATTCAGGAAAGCTCCGGGAAGGCTTTGAGGAACCCCCATTTAGGAGGGGGTTACATTTAGAAATAAATTATTTAAATCCCCCTCTATACAAAAAGCAAAATTGTCTTGTTTCATATGCCTGTTTTAACTTTTCATAAGAAAAGCAAAAGAGGTACCACAGTGGAAAGGCATTGTAAGTGTTTGGAAGGGTCTGGCTGGGATCTACACTGCCACCTCACTAATTGTGCTGTTCAGAGAGGTCTTCACTGTGGTCCCATTTTCATTGTCATTCAGTTCCACTTTTGTCTGTGTCATCTGTGTCAGATGCCGTTAAATCTAATAAGTTGTGATGTGTTTTCTCCAGATGACCACGTGTGCCAGCAGAATGACATTTATTCTGTTCAGTGTTTCAAATACACCCACTGTACTTTTGGAAGCAAGGTGGGGTGGGGTTGGGGGTAGGCATTTAAGAGATGGTAACTTTGCACTGGAAATTCCCGCCACTGTCAAATTACTTTTCCCTTCACTCCCTTTGTCATACCTACCACATTGGAGAATGGAGTGGAGGCAACAATTGTAGTACTCAATATTGAACTAAGAATTATGTTACAGATTTTTTTCCAAGCAGGATGTCTAGAATAGAAACATAAAAATAGAGACAATGACAGCAGAAAAAGACCAGAGGTCCATCCAGTCTGCCCAAGTTCTCTATAATCCCTGGAACTTGCAATTTCTCCAGGGTACTAACCTTCCCCGTCCTCTCTCTATTCTCTTCCTTGGTTCTGTTGCCTCCAGTAACCACTATTTCCTTCATTATGTCCCAGCTCTGCTTGAACCCTCTGACTGTTTTTACACCCACCATTTCAGCTGACAGACTGTTCCAAAGTTCTACCACCTTTTCCATAAAATAGTACTTCCTCATATCTCCTGACCCTACCTCCTGTTAATTTCCATTCGTGCCCATGTGACTGTGAATTGGTACTCAGGCTAAATAGTGCCCCGTAGTTCACTTTAATTCGTTTCAGGAACTTGAAGATCTCTGTCGTATCTCCTCTCTCCCTTCTGGTCTCCAGTGAGTACATATTTAGTGCCTTGAGGTGCTCCTCATAGGATTTGCCCTGCTGTCCCTGAATCGTTTTAGTTACTCTGTGCTGCACTGTCTCCCAACCTATCCTTATCCTTTCTGAGGTGAGGACTCCAGAACTGAGCACAGTACTCTAGGTGAGGCCTCACCAGGGATCTATAGAGGGGAAGTATTACCTCCTTTCTTCTGCTATCAGTACCCCTACCAATACATCCCAGCATCCTGCTAGCCTTGCTATAGGCCATGTTGCGCTGACTCAATTACTTAAATGGTACATTAAGTTGGGGATGGTGGGGGTTACAGCAAGGGGTAGAGGGAGTTCAGATATGAGTTATTTAGACTTAAAATAAGCCACAAAGGTGCACCACTGAGCGTATCATAGCCCATAGTTTCTGGGGCCTATCATATCCAGACCCCTGACCTAGTAGCAAGCCAGCACTGCAGTAAGTTAGTAGCGTACAATACCCAGCCAAAACCAGCTGCAGACTCTGCACTGAGGTTCAGTGCATTAGCATTTGCTCTCTCTCTGTCTCTCTCTCTCTCTCTCTCTCTCTATATATATATATATATATATATCTATAGATATAATAGATAACCTACTCTAAGGTGTGCGGTCACGCTCTAATATATGCACGCCTTGGTGTGTGTTGTTATGCATGAGACCGCAGGCCGAGTGTGTCAACCACCCAAGGCGTGTGTATATCAGCATTCTAGAGTGGTTTATCTATCTTATAAAATGGCAAAATTGTTTTTGAAGGGGGTAAAAGTGCAGGTGTGCGGTCATGCTCTGATATACGCATGGTCATGTGATGTGTTTCATATAATCAAAATGCTGGATTTATTTACTTTGCTTCTCATTTTATAAATACACACACATATGCACACACACAATCTGAGCCACCTAGATAGTAATAATTGTCCTTAGAGCAGGAAGTGGAGGGGAACTCACAGATGAGTTATTCTGGTTGAAAATAATACACAAAATTAGCCATAGAGTGTCTAGTACCCCAAAGCTTCTGGGGCCAGGTAGCCCCTGGACCCCTTCTCTACACACCAGTAGATACAGCTGCAGATATTAAAACTTGTAACATAATATATCTGAGACAATGTCTTAGGTATATTACATTAACTGCATCTTGCTGCCCTCCGGTACTGAATACATATATGTATTCACCCTGCAGCCAGCTAGATAATAATTTTGTTTAGAGCAAGCGGTGTAGGAGATCTCAGATATGACTTCTTTAACTTCAAAATAAGCCACAAAATGCACCACAGAGCAATTCTAGGATCCCATGGCTTTTGGGGTACTGACGGCCCTAAGACCCAAAGCTTTTTTTTAAAGTCTCAGGCTGCATAAAAAGAACCCCCCTTGTGAAAATCCTGGCAACGACCCTGTGTAGATACATAGACAGATACTGTTTGTACATAGACAAGATAGATAGAGAGACAGAAACATAGAAACATTGAAGTTGACGGCAGAAGGAGACTGCTAGATCCATCTAGTCTGCCCATTTGCTTTAGACCTATTTTGACACTCTAGTTGCCCTTTGTAGTCAGAGCTCCCTTGTGTCTATCCCCTGCATTCTTGAATCCCCCACAGTGTTGACCACCACACCCTCTTGGGACAGGCTGTTCCAGGCATCCACCACTCTTTCTGTGAAGAAAAACTTACTGGTGTTGGTACAGAACCTCCCTCCTTGCAGCCTGAGGTCATGTTCCCTGGTCCTGGAGCCCTTTTTGAAGTGAAAAAGTTACTGTGCCTGTACCTTGTTAATGCCATTTATGTACTTGCATGTTTCAATCATGTCCCATTTCTCTCTTCTCTGCTCCAGGGAGTACATATTCAGCTCCCTAAGTCTTTCCTCATAGGACATGTACTGCAAACCCTGAATCATTTTTATTGCCTTTCTCTGTACTGTTTCCACCCGGTCAATGTCCTTTTTGAGGTGAGACCTCCAGAATTGGACTCTGTATTCCAGGAGAGGCCTGACCAGCGATCTATACAGTGGTAGTACAACCTCTCTCCTCCTGCTCGTGATTCCCCTCCCAATGCAGTCCAGCATTCTGTTGGCCTTCAATGTTGCCTTCTCACACTGCTTACTAACCTTCAAATCATCTGAGATTATGATTCCCAGATCTCGTTCCTGGTTTGAGGCTGCCAGTCTTTCGCCTCCTAGGTAATACTCCTTTCTTGGATTTCTCTTTCCTATGTGCATGACCTTGCACTTTTTTGGTGTTAAATCTCAGCTACCACTCTCCAGACCATCCGTCTAGTTTCTTGAGGTCAGCTTCCATCTTGCTTACTCCTTCTGACGTGTCCACCCTGTTACATGTCTTGGTGTCATCTGCGAATAGACACACCTTCCCTTTCAGTCCGTCAGCAATGTCTACTATAAAAACACTGAAGAGCAAAGACCCAAGCACTGAGCCCTGGGGCACCCCACTGGCCTTCCGTTGACTGCGTTCCATTAACCTGTACCCTCTGGGTTCTGCCTTGTAACCAGTTTTGTACCCATCTGACTACTTCTGGGCCAACCCCTGTGTGGTCAAGCTTCTTTGCCAGCCTCCTGTGTGGAATCGAATCGAAGGCCTTACTAAAGTCTAGGTAGACAACATCTACTGCCCCACCATCATCCACTATTTTTGTAGTGTAGTCAAAAAACTCGAGCAGATTTGTCTGGCAAAGGCCTACCTGCTGTGAAATTATACTGTTTAGGGTCTTGTTTTCCATTAGTTTCATGGAATGCTATGATCCTCTGTTTGAACAGTGTCTCCATTAGTTTCTCTACTATAGACGTGAGGCTCACTGGTCTGTAATTACTAGCCTCTTCGCAACAGCCTGATTTGTGAAGTGGAACCACTATTGCCTTTTTCCAGTCTTCGAGTACCACATCGCTCTTTAAAGATTTCGTGAATAGAAGTGCCAGAGGGGCTGTTAATTCTGCCCCCAGTTCTTTAAGGATTCTGGGATGCATCTCGTCTGGACCTACGGCTTTGTCTGCTATTAGTTTATTTAGCACCTCCTGTACTTCAGCTTCTGTAAAGGAACTTATGTCTACCCCTGGTCCTGGGGTGTTGTGTTTTTTTCAGGGCTGGGCCATCCCCTGGGCCCTCTTTGACAAACACCAAGCAGAAGTATTTGTTGAGGATTTTGGTTTTCTCTGGGTCATGTTTGGTGCATGTCCCTTCTTCAGTAGCATTCTTTACTATCCCCCTTTTGCCTCTCCATGTTCCCTATTGTATCTAAAAAATGATGTGTCTCCTCTCTTTGCCCCTTCTGCTATTTTTTCCTCCATCTGGGCATTTGCCTTTCTAATTTGTTTGTTAGACTCTGTCATTTTTTCCTTTTATGACTCCCAGTCTTTCTCAGTTTTGGTTTCCTGGTACATGCTATACACCTTTTTTCTTTGACTGTGGTAGCCACTTCCTTGGAAAACCATAGAGGATTTCTTTTTCTCTTTGCTTTGCGGACCCATCTGGCACATTGATCTGTGGGCGTCTTTATTGCTGTCTTGAGACCCCCCCCACAAGACCTCCACCTCCTCAACCTCTATTTCCATTAACTGGCTACTTAATGTTATTTCTCATTTTTTGGAAGTCATCTGAAGATAGACAGATAGATAGACAGACAGACAGATAGATAGATACTGTATGTAGATAGACAGACAGATACTGTCTGTACATAGACAAGACAGATAGATAGATTAGATAGATGATAGATAGATAGATAGATAGATAGATAGATAGATAGATAGATAGATAGATAATTTTATTTATTTGAAAAGGTTTCACCAGGAAAGACAACATGAGCTGCGAACAGCTCATTTCCAGAAGCGTCCTGGGTGGAGGGGTTATATAGGAGGGAGGAGTAAGTGAAAAAAACATATCCAGACTAAATACAAACAGGCTAATACACAGGCTAACAACAAGGCTAATACAGAGGCTAAAATACAGGCAAGTATACACAAACATACAAATTTTCATAAAGATATGCACAAAGTGTACCCCACAGTGCAAGGTAAAGCAATCCCAGCCAGGAGGGGAGGCAAGACAGCACGTATTGATATACCATACAGTACAACAACACCTGAGCAAAACATGAAGTAATAACAAGGAGGGCAAGCTGTAGACTAACAGCAGGGATACACTATAAAGTGCTAGGAGGAGGGGACTATATACAAGGTTGATCATGTGCATAGGTTGCCTATTAGATGGCAGGGAAGCAAAGGGAGAGCGTTGGGGAGTAGGGATAAGGGAAGGAGGGAGGAGAGACATCCAAGAAACAATGCCCCTTCAGGATGCTGTAAACCGTGCAATGGGAATAGGACCCGGCTCAGATGGGGGGTAGAGACATGTCGAGGACAGCACCCCATCAGGATGCTAAGACCCGGAGAGGGAGGGAAGAGAGACATGCTAAGAACAACACTCCTTCAGGATGCTGTGAATATTGCAGGGGGGGAGACACAGCAAGGAGGAGGGAAGGGGAGGAGAGACATGTCAAAAACAACACCCCTTCAGGATGCTGAGAACCCTGCAAGAGGGTAAGTAATCAGCAAAGATGAAATGGGAGAGCAGGGAGGAGGGAGACAATCCGGGAACAAAACTCTCCATCAGGATGCTGAGAACCCTGCAAGGGGACAAGGTCTCGGCAAAAAAAAAAATAATGGGTGGGTAGACAAGAGGGAGAAGGGGTGTGGGGGATTTAGTAGGGCAGTTGAGAGTAGGGTAACCTGAGATTTTGGGTAGGGTAGAGAGGAGATGCAAGGGGGGGAGGGTAAATGGCAGGCAGGGGAGATTAGGGGCAGGTGCAACAATGGACTGTGTGCTTCCGAAGGAGAAGTGAGAGTGAGTGTCATGAGTTGGCAGAGCAAATATCTAGTGGGAGGATATTCCAGATGTTAGGGAACTTGAATGAGAATGCAGCATGACCAAATGACGTGCAGCATGGGGGCAGTGGAAGGGTTCTAAATGTGAATGCGCAGAGGGTATAGCAGGAGGGTGGTGGGCTTGATAAGAGGGAGCATAGATAGGCATCTGGCTTTGAGAGAGGGAAAGGAAAGCATGGTGTAGAGATCACAGTGATGGATAAGTGAGGGGCAGCCAAGTATGAAGCGGCAGAAAGAATTAAAAAGGGGGACCAGTCTGGAGAGGGTGGTCTTGGGAGCAGAGCTGTAAATGATATCCTCAAAATCGAGGACTGGGAGAATCGTCTTTTGGACGATTTCTCTCCTGGCTTTCAGTGGTAGGCAGCTCCAGTGTCTGTACAGAGCACCGAGCTTAGGGAGTAATTTTTTGTGGATAGTGTCAATGTGGACCTCAAAATCAAGATGCTTGCCTAGCCATAGTCCAAGGTACTTAAAGGAGGGGACATCATCCAGTGTAGTACCAGTGAGGGTAGTAAAGGTGGGGGTGGAATCAAGTCTAGACAGTTTTTGTCTGGAGCCAAAGGTCAAAGAGATTGTTTTTTTTTTAATGTTCATTGAGACATGGTTTGTGAGAAACCAGCGTTGGATGATGTTGAAGTCCTGCTAAAGGCTGACTGCCACCTGAGAGGGGGAGTTCCCAGATGCAAACAACGCAGTGTCATCCGCATACATGTGGATACTTGAAGATGAGCAGGTGGTGGGGAGGTCATTCAAAAAGATGGAGAATAGGATTGGTCCAAGCACTGAGCCTTGGGGGACAGCTGTGTTGCTAAGGAGGGGAGGGGAGAGGAGGTGGAGTTGCCAATTCTGGCAGACTGGGACTGGCCTATGAGGCATGACTGAAACCAGCTGGTGGTAGATTCGGAGAGGCCAGCCATAGTTAGTTTACTCAGGAGAAGGGAATGGGAAACAATGTTGAAGGCTTTGGCCAGATTGACAATGATGGCAGAGGTAATGCGTCCCTGATCTATGCCAGAGAGAATGGAGTCAGTGAGCCAAAGGACGGAGGTAGTGGTGGAGTGGTTTTTATGGAAGCCAGACTGGAAAGGGGTGAAAAAGGAAGAGGAGACAAGGAAAGTGGTGAATTGATCAAGGGCCAGGTGCTCTTGGAGCTTAGCCAGTGCAGGAGGAGAGAGAGATGGGGTGAAAGTTACCAGGGTTGGAGAGATCCCTGCCTTTAGGGAGGGGGGTTACATAGCAGACTTCCAGGCATCGGGTACCACTGCATGTAAAAAGGAGAGGTTCAGTAGATAGGTCAAGGGGAGAGCAATGAATAGGCTGCAAGGTGGGGTAGTTTAGGGTCAAGGCCATTAGGGCTTTTCCCCTTGCAGGGATTCAGGGTTAGCAATACACACAGGGTGTCTTCAGGGAATACTGGCTTAAAAGAGAACCTTGCAGCAGGGGGTGGGTGGGCAGGAAGGATGGCATTGGTGGAACTTCTGAGATCGCCAGATGCAATGGGGGGAAGAGAGGCAAGGAGGGAGGAGGCACAAGACGTAAAACAGATGTTGAAATCTTCAGCCACGGAGAGGGGATCTTTTAGTGTGTGGACATCTACTTTTAGGATGGGTAGGGGGAGTAGGACGGGGTGAGAATAGGGCATGGATGATCTTCTAAAATTTTGATGGATTACTGATGTTTTCATGGAAGGAGGCTTACAAGTACTCTGCCTTGACGAGACAGATGGCTCTGGTTCATGTGTTACGGAGAGTGCGGTATCGTTAATGGTCATGGGGATACCAGAACATTTAAACGCAGCCCATGCTTGGTCCCTTGCACGTTGGCAAGCAATGAGTCCAGCGGAGACCCAGGGGAGGTGGTTGCTACGGACCCTAGCATTTCTGAATGGTGCATGGTGGTCCCAGACTTTAAGGCACTGTGAGCAAAAGCAGCTCAAGGCGGCATTGATAGAGGAGGCAGAGGTGATTGGTGACCAGTCAATATTGGAAAGATCGTAATGGAGGGAGAATAAATCCAGGGAGCAGAAAGAATGAACGTTGAGGATGGTTGGGGGAACCTTACACAGTGGATTTTATGCACACAGAAGACCATATGATGGTCGCTGGGAGCATCGAGGAGTGATCCAGACTTTATGACTCGGTGAGGGTGCGAGGTCAGAATCCAGTCGATTAATGAATGTTTACTAGACTTGTGGTAGATAGACAGATACTGTCTGTACATAGACAAGATAGACAGGCAGATAGACAGATAGATACTGTCTATAGCTGGATGGATGAATGGATGGATGGATAGATAGATAGATGGATGGATGGATTCATAGACAGACAGACAGATACCTGTAAATAGATAGATAGGTAGATAGATAGATAGATAAATACCTAGACAGATAGATAGATAGATAGATAGATAGATAGATAGATAGATAGATAGATTGATAGATAACTGATATCTTGAAGGCTATGTACATTATAATAGAATAATGAACCAATCAGTGAGCAACTTTCACAATACTGATGACACCACCATAGCACTATATAGCACTGAAGCCTGGAAAGAAAGAAAGAAAGAAAGAAAGAAAGAAAGAAAGAAAGAAAGAAAGAAAGAAAGAAAGAAAGAAAGAAAGAAAGAAAGAAAGAAAGAAAGAAACTGTTAAAGTTTCAAATAAACAGCAGATTTAAAAGCTAAAGTACCTGCAAGGAAAAAACAGAGTAGACACCAAGGAATTATTTTTCTTGAGTTCTAATACAGGGATGATTGGGAATTTGCTAAAGCAGGCTGGGGGGAGATTCAAAAGGACGTCCAGAAGCCCTTTTTTAATGGAAAGGGTGGTGGATAAGTGGAATCAGCTACCAGAATAAGTGGTACAGGGCAAGCCAATCAGCAGCTTCAGAGAGGGATGGGCTGGGATAGGCAAGTGGGTTTAGTTAGAAAAAGGGGGAACTGTAAAAAAGGGGGATGGCTGTCACTAGTGCAAGGCAGAAAAAGTAAGGTAGGCAGATTGGATGGGCCAAGAGCTTTTTTCTGCTATCAATATCTATGTTTCTATTATCTTAAACTAGTAAACTGGTGTTGTATAAATCAAATACGTAATGATCTTGCTCACGATACACAATTTATTATTACTTGTAAGGTGGCAGGATTTTTTTTTAACTCATGTGGCACTGCCATTCATGATTTATGGATCTGCCCCCCACACACACACACACATGAAGATAAATTATATATTTTGAGTCACACCATTGCATATGATTGATAGACAGCTGTGTAGATACAGTGGTAGCTAGTCTAATCTTCTGCTTTACCTCAGAAACATTCACCAAATGAGGGCACAGCAATACAGCTTCTGGCCTTCGTGGCAACATTATTCACAGTACCAAGTTAGCCGAAGTGTTACCTTATGGTGCTCACTTACCGCAGTAAGTTCACACTTCAGCTGATGTGATACCTTGAATGATACTGCCATAAGGGAGAAGAGCTGTACTGTATTACCTTAATGTACCCATGGCAACAGACCCCAGCACACCCAGGTCCCCGCAGCTCCTCAGTGACACCTCATTATGATCACATTATTCAGTAGTAAATCCCTCCACCCTGACCTCACCTAGTGGGGGCCCCAGCTCGGGGAAAATCAACAGCCATGGGACGGAGGGTCTAGAAGGCTCATTAGGGAGTTCCTGAAAGAGCCAAGTACTGGTGACAGGAAGGGAGTGAAAAAAGATAACGCAAAAAAAAAAAGATGGCTACCATTAGCAATGTTTAAAAATCCCTTCTCTCAAAGTTACATTTTGGCCTTATATACTGGGTTCATACTGTGAATATATTAGGAGGGTGCCGACGCATATTTCTGATGATTATTGTATAGCACCACACCAAAATGTTTCATTTATTCAACGTGGGCATGGCCAGAGAGCAGGGACCTTGAAAAGAAATGTGGATACATTGATGTTTTTGCTGGATACTCACTGTTACTAAAAACTATATGATGACATGTTGTTCTGCTAACAAACTTTGCTGCTTTAAGACATGCCCATCCCTGACACGTTGTCAATATGTCAACATATCTGACTAATTTGGGCTGCTGGAGTCCACACTTTTTATAAGCAGACTGTTAAAGGAATTCATTCCTAGATTTGCCTCGCCCTAGTTTTAGCCTTGAGTAAGGCAAATAAGATGCTGAGGTGCACATGCTGGGGAATCAACAGCAGGGGAAAGGAGGTGCACATGCTGCTATCATTGTGTAAGTCATTGATTCAGCCCCACCTAGACTGCTGCGTGCAGTTATGGAGTCCACATCTGAAGAAGGGCAGGGACAGAATGGAGGCAGTGTGGAGGAGGGTAACCAAGATGGTCCCGGGACAGAGTGGACAGGATGTATAAGGAGAACCTGGCAGTTCTGAGCACGTACACACTTGAGGTGACTGTTGAGAGAGGGAACATAACTGAAACATACAAATGCCTCCATGGGATAAATCAAGGAAAATAGCGGAGAACTGTTCAGACAGAGTGGAAACACAGACACCAGGGACAAATGTATTAAACTGTTGGGGGGGGGTTAAAGAGTGATATCATTAAGTACTTTTTCACACCGAGGGAAGTGAAGGAGTGGACTAGGCTGTCTGAGAAGGTGGTCTCTGTACAAAATCAGTGGGGGGATTCAAATGAGGGTGGCACAGATACAAGGGATTTGTAAAGACCACAACAAAAGGGGGAAGGAGAGCATAAAGAGCACCTAGGGTTTTCTCACTCAACATTAGTTAGTGAGGAAACAGCAGATACAGTGGGACAACGGACCTGATTTTGGAGACAAATTCTGTTTCTATGTGGCAGTAGAGTTGTGCCTGCATTCAACTAGATGTGTTGAGCCAACTTTTAGATGGTTGAACATGTTTGTGCGTCCGTTCGATTACCAGCCACACTTTGCATCAAGGAAAAGTCATAGACTGAATTTGCACCAGTTTTTAAGCAACTGCCACAAACTAAAAAATATTTGACACAAATGGTTGGAAATTTTTAAAACTGGGTCTTGACCACTGGATGCAAGGGGGTGGACCCAGATGCAAGCCAGTCAGGCAGTTGCAAATGTGTGTGCCCTCTTTGTGGTGGGGGAGGTACTGCAACAGCACATGATATGGGCATCCCCAACTGGCCAATCATAAAGCAGCTCTGACATCCCCTGCAATGTAAGTACTGTACCAGTGTACCTGGCAGCCTTTAAGGTTAGAAAACGAGATGAAACAGGGTGGTCCACTTTGAGAGGGGCCAGGGATTAAACATGAACAGAAGCTCCTCAATGCCCCCTTCCCCTGGCTAAAGCACCAGGTCCTGAGATGAAGCTTCATGCAGATTCCCATCTGTGAAACACATACCTTGGAAGAACCAAAAAATTGTGAGAGGGAGTATAACCATCCCTGAGCACTGAGTGACATATATTTATTTGTAATATTATTTATTTGTAATTGTTGACCAGGAAAGGCACTCTAAGTTATTATAGCTTGTTTTCAGGTGCGTCCTGGGGATTGGATTGCAAGAACCTATTTATTGACAAAGGGCATTTTGGCCATGACAGCAGGGATTTTACTGTTTATGTTGACAGTAGTATATGCAGTTTTCCCACTTATGTTGTATTGTACACTGCCTTGCTCTGCCTGTATTGTTATTGACTCGTACCACACTTTGTATTTCATTTCTTGTATGTATTCTCTCGGGTTGTGCCTAAAAATAGGCATGTGTTTGCCTAGTGCACTTACCTGGACAAAACATACTAAATAAACTTCTCTGTTCTTCTTCAATAAGTGCCCTTGAGATCTTTTACTTCCATCTGGACAGTGACCAGAGATGGGCAGGCAGGACCGCAGTTTAACATCTCAACTGAAGGACAGCACCTCACCAGTGCAGCACCCCCCACACACACACACACTCTTCACTACCATGTCAGCTGCACGTATTACACCAGTTAACAGGGGTGGGGCTAGAACTCACAGCCTTCTAATCTTCCAGCACAAGAAGTGAGCAGGCTACCTAGTGAGTCACTGACACTTAACATACAGAGAGAGGGAGACAGAGAGAGAAAGAGATAAGAATGAGAGCAGTAGATGAAAGAATGTGCACAAGACATCTCTAACTTCCTTAAGAATCTTAAGGGTTCTCCAATACTGGCATACCAGAGAGGCTGAATGGAAAAGCTCAGCATATGGGATGTGTAAAGGATTCAGGGAAAGAACTCATTTCCCAATTGTTTGGTCCTGTATCTCTTTCCATACCCCACACATACACTCTCTTTCTTTACACAATGCACTTGGCATTTAAGCAGTTAGGCACGAGCAGGGGTTATATTACTGATCTGTCAATCACCCTCTAGGGGTGTAATGTGGCACGAAACGTAGCAGGCTGAGGAGAAGCAGACTGGCCAATATTTTACTGCTTAACTGTATTTTTATCATGTGTACAGTATGTCATTGTTGCCTATAAGACAATCTTACTGCATACTGGATTTGATTTTCTGAGTATGCTTCAGCCCTGCAAAAGTGTCTATTTTCCCATTCCAGACAGTTTGCAGAACAACTATGCACTGTCCTCCAAGACAACTTTTGAGTCCCTGGAGAATCGGTGCACATTAAACAAACTGTTCTTAAACTACAAAAAAACAAAGAACATGTAATTTTTTTGGCCCACAAGTGGAAAAAAAAAGGTTTGTCCCCTTGTCATCTTTAATGAAAAAGGAGTTAGTTTCTAACAGGTCGTCTCCTTCAAATACTTAAGTGTTACCTTAGATGACACTTTATCTTTCACCCAACGTGTGGGTAACATTGTCAGCCTCACAAACAGTAAGTTAGGAGCACTGTTCAAGAATCACCTGAACCTTACTACTGAAATCAGGCATCTTGTAGTGGCCAGTTCAATCCTACATATTGTAGACTATGGACTCCCAGTTTACACATCAGCAAGTGACCCTGTACTCAACAGAATAAAGCTGGCGTTCAACAAGGCCTGTCACTTTGCTCTAGGGGAGGACAAGTTTGCAGTTAACTGCTCCCTTTACACCCTGATCAATTGGCTTCCCCTACAGGACAGAATAAGATACCAGACATGCCTGTTCACAAAAGAAGCATTGTTCGGCCCTACCCCTCTGGCTATTCACAGCCTGTTCTGCCCAGATAAAAACATTACACCACTAGGAATATGGTTAGGTAGGAACACTCTAGAAATTCCCTTCTGTAAAACAAGCCTGAATAGGCGTTCCTTTTCAGAAAGGGCATCTCACTGGCTGAACGAACTACCTGAAACTCTTGTAGGACTCCCCAAAATTGCCCATTTTAAGAAGGCACTGAGAAAAAAAATCATTGCTAGTTCCAAATACTCCTGCTACAACAATTCTGTCACGTAATTTATTGTTCCCCTTGATTTGTAATGAAGTTCATACTGTGCAATGCCATTATCCAGCGCATTCTTTCCTTATTGTTGACTAGCCTCCTTGGAGCCCTGTATTTGTCTATGATTGTATCTACTGTATATACTTATATTGTCTACACTGACTATGCTACGCTGAAGCTGCAGGTCTTGTTTTGTCTGTAGTAGTGCTGTGCGGAATTTTTAAATTCCAACAGAAGGAAATTCTGCAGAATTTTCTAAATTCAGCCAAAATTCCACCCAATTTCACCACAAATGGAATGGTAGAATTCTGCGACAGAAAATAGTTGAGGAATCATTTTCTGCAGAAAAAATGCTGTTCCGTGGAATATTATTCTGTGGATCTCAATATTTTCATGGAAATCATTGCAGAAAAATTGCTTGGATCACAGCAGGTGGAATTCCACTGAAGAACCAGCTAAATTCCAGCAAAAATTCTGCTGATGGAATGGCCATTCCACACTAATTCCGGCGGGAATTCTGCATTCTGCACAACACTGGTCTGTAGTTTGAGTTTTTGTCAACACCTTTTATTATCCTTGATGTGGAACCTTTGTAAATGAGCACGTGTGCTGAAAGGTGTCTTCTGAATGACTAAATAAATAAATAAGCGCCTTGCAGGTGGAGCGTGGCATCTAGCCTCGATGAACCTGGCCCTATAGAAATGGGGAGGAGTCAAAGAAAGAGACAATGAAAGAGACGGTGAAAGAGCTGGAGATGGAGAAAGAAAAGGGAAGACCCATGAGTAATATTAGAGAACAGGAGCGGAGGATAAATTGAGGAATGACCGAGGATTCTGAGGAACCAAGAGAACTTTTATGAAGAGAGACTTAAGGAGCTTAATATGTATAGCCTCGAGGAAAGGAGGGAGAGGGGGGACATGATAGAAACTTTCAAGTACCTCAAGGGAATCAACAAAGTCCAAGAGGGTAGCATCTTTCAAAAAAAGAGGTGTGCAAGAACAAGGGCACAATTTGAAGATAGAGGGCGGCTCAGAGAGTAATTTAAGAGTATTTTTCACAGAGAGGGTTGTGGATGCATGGAATGGCCTTCGGAGGTTGTGGAGTCAAAATCAGTGGTGGAATTCAAGCATGCATGGGATAGTCATAAGGCAATTCTGGGGGTTGGGGGTAGGAAGAAGTAGGCTGCTGGTTAACTAGGATCTGCAGCTTATCCAGTAGGTAGGGAAATGGGCAGACTGGGTGGGCCAAGCGGTCCTTATCTGCTGTCAAATTCTGTTTCTATGTAACTTGCTGTGGAAGCCTTATTAAGTAATTTGGTCCAAGGATCAAAAGATACAGAAATCTAGGAACGCTGGCACTCTTTGCTTAGAGGTTACAAAGATCTTTTAATTTAGGAGAAGATCCTTTTGGGCAGAGGACTGTTCTTTTGAATGCAAAATAATTCAGGTTAAACTCATATGCTGTACTGAGTATCTCTTGAACCAGTGGTTCCCTTTCTTCCCCAATGATTTTCCCAAGTTGTTCCATGAACAAAACTTTATGAACTAGAGTGGATGTTTTTGATAAAAAAAAAGACAAAATACTCATTGCACTTTGTATTTTAACATAGAAACATAGAAACATAGAAGTTGACGGCAGATAAGGACCGCAAGGCCCATCCAGTCTGCCCAATATCAATTTTAATATCAATAAAAGTTAAAGCTTTCAAAAGGTTAATATTTTGACATGCTTTGAATTACCCAATCAGGTCATGGCCCTTGGCTCAGCTAGAAGCTGATTGGGGGATGTCATGCACCTGCACGATAAGACCGACAGTACCAGCTGTCAGCCATAGTCTGGCATGGTGTAAGAGCAAGCTGCATGCAGTTGCTTGCTTGGTGACTCTGCAGAGGAAAAAACCTTTGGAAACTTGAGAGGTATTATTCTAAGCAGTTTTTAATTAAAAAAACAAATGCTTATGGTGTTTTGATAAAATATCTGTTGTATTTGTACCTTTTTTTTTTATTCTTTAGTAACCAGGTAAGGCCCACTAGCCAACAGTGCCTGTTTTCAGGGGTGATCTGGGAACAATGGGGCAGATAAGTGACTTGCTCAGAGTCACGCAGTGTGCAAGTGGAGGTTGTGGGAATCAATTCCAGTTCTGCTAGATGTACCAAGCTCATTCACAGCTCATCACCACTCCAACCCCTAGTCTATACTGCCAGCTACAGTATTTCTCTAAGAGTTTCACTTGAAGTAAAAGATACTTTTTTACCATGTGTTTAATTAATTGCTTTTACACAGGCTGTCGCCTGTTTCAGAGTAATATAAACTCCCATTCTTCTTGAGTATTCTGGTGCAATGTCTACCTTTAGACTGTGTTATAACAGCTTTTAGACCCTGGAGGAGGTATGTGTCTTAATCAACAATTTAAATTATTACATTTTGGTAATTACAGTAGTACATATTCCCTGCAGGTATATCGCCCTGAAGAGAGCTGTGTTCAACACATAACATTAAAGGACAAAACCCATCTTAAAAGAACAGCAAAACCAGCTTTTAACATTCCTTTGTAAACAACGGTGTCCCACTAGATGTCTGAGTGAAGTGTTCTTTTTGCATGATTAGCAGTAACTGCATTCTTTGAAGGATTGTTTCTCCACTTCATTATACAGGTTTTAAAGCTCGGATCAATCTGTGTTTATTGTATAATGATATCCATCTCTAGCGGGAAAAGGAAAAAAAAGCAAGGACCAGTACGCTCCTAAGAAATGCTAAGGTGGTTAATGCCAAGCCAGCAATAGCAAAAACAAAGAAGACAGCTGCATTTATGAACTCTAACAAGGTCCTTTAACATGAAGAACCCTTAACTAAAATCCCAGTTGCATCATCCCCAAGAAAGAGCAGCTGGCATCTGTATCAAAGGAGAAGAACATAGCAATCGTTTAGACCTAATAAAAAATACGGAAACACAAACCCAGAAAGATGATGTCGAACTGTGGGTCTACTAAACAGATCTGCTACTTGACTAGGAGAACTAAAGGAGGAGAAATTAGTACAAACAAAATCTGGGACTGAGGGACTCAGACAAGGGGAGCGCAAATTGCAGAAAAATGAAGAAAAGGTCATAGAGCTGAAGTCTGAAGGTCCCTCGGAAGATAAAACAACCAATTCAGAAATCCCTGGTACAAATTTTCTCTCTGAATTTGATGTTTTTATTAAGATAAATAAGACCCTCCATCTCAAAACTGCAACATCACGTTCTTCTGGTCAATAATGGCTCAGTCAAGCAGCCCTCTGATCAGAAGAGGGGCCCAAGTCGATGTGCCCAGTCAAATGATTAACAAGAGCTCAGAAAAACAAATTAATCCTGTCTCAGAATATACTGTAGCACAAGTAAGTATTATTTTAGACAAGGAACTGTAAGAGATAGAAATTGGAATGTTGTAGAATAATTTCATACTCAGAGAAACACTAGCTGCAAAGTACAAAATAAACGGAATATGTACTTGTAAAAAAATAATAATAGAAACGTAAACAGCAAACAAGGAACTCAAGTTATAGGTAAGGGTGACTGGGGAACAGACTGAAGATTATGTATAGCAGAAAGCAAAAACAATCAGAGAAATTACTGAGGAAAGTATAAGGAAGGAACAAAAAGACATTCTTAAAGTAATTCAGGAGAACATACTGTAATTCTAAAGGAAAATATAAAACTCAGAGACACAACGCAAGAAAAAAAGATCCAAGAAAGGAAAGGGGGAGCTAAAAGCCAAGGTAAACAAGCCAAAGGAGTGCAGAGGGAAAATCTTCAAAGGTAAAAAGAACTATTTGCAGTAGTGATAATGAAGAAGAAAATGATTTATATAGTGAGTCAGAGAAGAAACCAAAAAAATTATGTAACTCCCATGGAAGGGGCTTACCTAGACTCATTACCACCCCAGAGACGACTGCCTTCCCCCATTCTGGTACTCACTCTGCCCCCCCACAACTGCAGCTTTCTTGACCACACAGCTGCTTCCTGCTCGGCGATCGCTGCACCACCACCACACAGCAATATGCGCACATCCAAGCAGCTGCCTGTTCGAGCATGTGAGTGGACTGTTCATAGACTCCACTGCTCAGTGTTTAAGCACACCTTGCCTACCACAGCCATTTCCACTGCCGCAATCCATTGCCTGCACAACACGGCCCCTGTAGTGTGTTCCAGTCCCAGGGACTTCAGTGGGCATGGAGGCAGTAGGAAGAGGAGCAAAGGAAACAGCATATATTTGGCACACCAAGCCTCTAAAGTCAGTGTAGCTGCCAGCCATACAGCAACAGAGACCACTCTGCTTGGGGGGGGGCTAGAATCAAAGCTCTCAATGGGGCAGTGAAACCCCTTTTACCACAAACTGCTGACCAAATAAATAAGCACAGGAATGCCTAATGAACTGGGGAGTCAGCCAGAATAAAAGCTGAGCAGAAGCCCTATAAAAAGGATTTAAAGTTGAAGCCATGTGTTTCTCTGAGAGACAGCCATCATCTTGCTGACCGCTGACCTGGTGGCAACCAATCAGAGGTCAGGGATCTCACTATCTGACCACAGAAGCCTGATGGGACCGTGAATGTGCTGTATGTTTGGCACCATATCTGCTAACCAATAGGGTGTCAAGTAAACATTCTGAATACTATTTCAGTGGATTGACAGCCCTGTGTGCTAATTATAAGCTGCCTTTACCCCCAAAAATGTTGAGAGTAGTTACAGAAGGGAGGAGCCAGCAGAAAGCTCTGAGAGAGAGAGAGGAGGACTACAGTGCTGCTAGCCAGAGCCATCCAGGGAAGTCTACCTGGGCTTCCACAGCCAACCAATAGGGACTGACTCTGGAGGTTTTTCAAATCTGTGTCCAGAGACTGAACTGTATGTGCACCTACAGAAAGTGCCAGGATAATACTTTCCTGAGAGACTGTGGCCTGCCATGATAAACTAGGAGGTAAATGCATGCCACAGCAGCCAGCTGTGGTCACCAGAGACTCTATGGGAAAGCCTACATTGATAGAAATAGCTGCATCAATCCGGCAGACAGTCTGGGAGATGGCCTATTAGTGCTAACACTGGGTACTAACTAATGCTCCCCACTAGGGTTCTGAAGCCTGGACATGGGTGTGAGGCATTTGACTCCTGCTCCTAAGATTGATCTGTGCTGCAGAGGAGGAAGAAGGAAGAGACCAAGAGATCCAGAAGACTGTGGATGCATTAAGCCTAAGCTACATCCAGAGACACCTAAGACCTGAAGCACCCCCTCAACTGTACAACTGAACCATCAACCTAAGAGAAACTGCATCTGCAGAGAAGGAGCCCAGCTGATATTGAAGTGGTGCAGCAGAACCATGAGTACTGTCAGGGCTTGCCTGCAACCAGGGAAGTCTGTACAAAGTTGCCACCAAGTCTACAGATTTGGCCAACAGGCATGTGGAGGGGTTGTGGGATAACAGATGGACCAGACACCGAACTTCAAGTTTAACACACAATCTCTGTGTGATGTTTATTCAAAATACAGCAGATAACCTTAAGCAATGGCATATGCCTTCTTCAGTACATCAGTTTGCAGCAACAGACTATGTATGTCCTTCCTCTGTACTTAGCCAGCACCTACTGACACTAATCTCTGATCTAAACATTTTTAGTGAAAACCCTTCATCCCTATGGTAGCCTTGTTTGCTTCGGTAGTGGGGGCTCAAAAAGAAAAACAAAAACAAAACAAGCTATAGACAAAAAACCTCAATGCAGAATCACTGAAAAAGGGTTACCCCAAAGGGCATTGGCAACAAGTCAAGTTTCAAAGAAATACATAATCATACATGCTTCCATAATGCAAAGCATCATGGGATATATGCAAATCACCATGACATTTCAGACTTGTTCAGTTTACAGCAATTTACATGCATTTTAAATAGCACAACTAACTTAATTTCTATAATACAGTCACCTAATCCTTTTTACCTTTATCAAACACCTAGTGCCATGGTATTTTCAACATTTCCAGGTTTTAGACACATAAGGTATATACATCATGGTATTTTATGACATAGTGCTATTTAATACATACAAAATCCAACAATGATAAACACAACCTGTTTTACATACGCTTGACGGTCACCACAATAACCTCCCTGTACGAGGACCGGAGAGGGAAAAGGAAAATTAAAGAGGACACTATAGCATAGTCAAGAAAGGGAAGGGGGTGCCCGTAGGTAGCCAACCTTATGGGCTAGAAATTGCAAAGGACAGATTAGGCTAAGAAATAGAAGAACTGTTGCAACAGATTTAAGAAAAGGTTGGTTCTCATGAGTGGCAGGAGCTCCCTGTCACAAGACCAGGAATTGCAAATACCTTGTTTAGAAGTTCTATCATTTAAGCAATTGCATGGCCTTTTGGGTTTTGGGTTTAACTGTCCTGCTAGATGTTACCCTAAAGGTTAGAGGAATGAGGTGTTAACAAGCTTGGTACATCCAGCAGACCAGACCTGAGTCTGATTCTCACAACCTCCACTTGCATACTGTGTGACTCTGAGCAAGTCACTTAACCGCCCAGTGCTCCCAGGTCACCCCTGAAAACAGGCACTTGTGCCTAGTGGGGCTTACCCGGTTACCAAAGACTAAAATAAAAAATAAAGTGCACCATCCTTGAACAACCAGCTGCATTGTCATCAGGCCTGCAACATTCCTGTGGCTGGGTACCCAGTGAAGCACCAGGAGCTCCCTTTAAGGACTGAGGGTTAAAACCTGTACCCATGGATAGTGCACCTAGTACAGGTGGGCTGGTAATACAAAAGGGTTACAGTCTTATCTGCTACTGCATCGTCTTGCCTGGTTGGTGGGGGGTGGTCACTATTGCTGTTCTAAAGTGTTTACTGGAGGAGCCTAGTCTGGCATTTAATTTTGGCTCTGCCACAACAGTTCAGGAGATTTGTTTAAAAACACTTTTGCCTTGCATTCCCCCATCCTTTGTGAACAGCCCCCTATAAATATTTTGTTTATATTTTACATTTTGTCTTGTGAGCATATTATTAGTGTAAGCCACTAATTGCATTGTTGTTGAATTTATGGTTGCACTGTGATTTTCTATGTGTAGGGGGACACTGTGGGGAGACAGGTAGGAACTGAGCAGGCTGTATCACTCTGACACCTGGCTCACTTAAGTTTTGCTCTGGCGGAGGCACCATGCTAAACTTCAAAGATCTGGAAATGAACCCCCTAGTCAGGAAAATCAGAACCCAGGCCCCTCAACCTTGTTTGAGCCCAAAAGGCAGGGGTAGTAACCACAACATCCATGGTGATCTGGTTACAACTTTGGAGGCATCACTGGGATCTCTTATTTACCAGTTGGACCCCACAAAGAATCAAGTGCACCTGAGAACATTTTGGTTCCTCCAACCCCAAAAATAGTACCAGACACCATGGCATGTGACAGATTGGTCAACTGGTGTGGAGGTTAGGAGTTGGATCCTCTGAAAGCCATATTGCTCTTTGAAGTTCCACAAGGGACTGATATCAGTACAACTGAAGAAGTTCGATCCAGAGTGAAGTGTCTCAGTAAATAGCTGTTTGAGGACATTCCCTGGATAGTAACACCCAGAGTTTCATGGCACTGTATTGATAGTGTACCACAATACTGTAAATGCAACTAAAGCACCTAAGGGACTAATCCCAGACTGAGAAAGTGCCAGGTGGACAATAATGACACATGTCAGTGTGACTGCCCCAAAGCTATAAGCCCAGCCTGCAACTGAAAGTTTTGAATACAAGTTATACAAGTGGCTACAGGCTGAAAGGATGTCAGCTAGTGAAGTTTGGATGCAGTTAGGTGTCCGGGGGGGGGGGTACATCACCTCAGGATGTAGGAGCCAGATCTATCTATGTGCCTCCCAGATTCGATTCGTACAGAAGGTTGAGAAAGTTCTCATGCATGAAACCCACCCCTGCAGAAGAAGATGACCTAGAAACTTGGATGGATGCTGCTGCTCCACTTATCTGAGACTGGCAATGTTCAGAAGTCAAGAAGAGAAAATTAATTGGGGAAAGCCTACAAGGTCCTACCTTTGAGACTATTCGTTCTTTGAGGTCCACAGATCCAGATGCTTCAGCCCAAGAGTATCTGATTACATTGGAGAATGTCTTTGGAAGCATGTAATCTAGAGAGGATCTCTTGTAGAAGTTCAAGACAACAAAACAATCAAAAGGAGAACCCTTGTCCACCTTTTTTGAACCACCTACAATGGGCCTTGCAAAGAGTATGTTGGAAGGGAGGTGTGGCATCCCGGGATTTGAAACAGATGAGAACATGTGCTCAAGGCTGCCTGTCATTCCACATTGTTGATTCTCAAGTTATGTCTGACAGAGAGAAAGGACAACCCTCCTGGATGATAATGAGAGAAGTCAGAGAAGCTGAGGAAGAAGAGGAATGATAGAGTCCCTACCAAGTCTCAGCAGCTTTTACGCAAGTCACAGAAAATGTTCCTCCTGCAGAGACTCAAGAATTAAGAGCACTGCTGAAAGAATACAGAGAAGTGACTGCAAAAGCCAAAGTAGCTCCATATAGTTGACAAGACCTTCACCAAATTCAACATATTGCTTCAGCAACCCAGAACCTTTCAGTCATAGGCATAGGCATAACTGCCACCTGTAGACTGTGACCTCCAAACACAAGTCAATGAATTACACAGTCTGGTAACTGAACTAAAGAGATCCAACATGCAGTCCATGGCCTGGCAGAAGGACATAACCCCAGAGTACCCCTATCAGAGCCCCAAATGCATAACCGCCAAAACAAAGTAAGAGAGACTGGAAACCATCACCTGATGCACAGCTCAGACCATGTCAGTTCAAAGACAGCATGTTCTGCTACAGCCATGGAAAAGATGGACACATGAAGAAAGAGTGTCGGACACAGGAAGATCGGCAGAGAGTCACAGACATATTGCGTGACAGAATCGAGATGCAAGTCCTGCTTGCAACATGCTCCAAAACAGCTGTGAAATCCTCAGTAGCCAGGTCCATTGTTAAGCTGCAATGGCAGACTTTACTACAGCACCTGAATAAGTCACTTGGCCCTTCACCTGAGACCACCATTACAGTTAAAGGACAACTAAACCAACTAACTAGCAGAAATGATGGGACCAAAATCCGAAAATGTAGGGCTGTAGTTTAAGCCCTTACCTGTGCATTGATGTACTTTGTTTTATCCATAAATCCATTTTAAAGCATTTTGTCAGGTTTTGAAAAATGTGAACAAAAGCGCCGGCTCTTTCAAACTGCTCGCTCCGATAGCAGCCTAAGATGGCTGCGACATGCATGCATGATGATGTAATGGGAGCCACAGCACTGCGTAGCAATCATAGGATTTGTATTGGGACCTGTTAAATGTATTACTTTTAACACCCTTGGACTGCATATAATGTATGGCTAAAAAAGACAGTATCACACATGTACAGTAAAAGATTTTAGCCATATATGCAGTCCAAGGCTGTTAAAAGTAATACAATGTATTAAATAGCTGGTGTATAATAGCAAAACGCTCAGCAAAACAAGTGGTATTGCTAACCATTTTCAGAAATGCTTAGTAGTAGACTGCTAACCATTTTATGAGCGAGTCCGTGACACTGTACACAACATTAATAGAACTAAATTTTTTTTAAATTTTGGCAATCAACCTGTGCCAAGTGCTATGCATTTTCACAACTGATTAGTACTTTCATGTGTCAAACTGCTAATCAGTTTTTTCAGCTTATTTAAAACCCTGTAATACACTTAACAGGTCCCTAAACAAATCCTATGATTGCTCCAGAGCGCTGTGGGTCCCATTACATCATCATGCAAGCATGTTGTGGCCATCTTAGGCTGCTATCAGAGCAGGCAGTGTGAGAGAACTGGTGCTTTTGTTTACATTTTTTTAAAACCTGATGAAATGCTTTAAAATGGATTTATGGACAAAATGAAGTACATCAAAGCACAGGTAAGGGCTTAGACTACAACCCTACATTTTCCGGTTTTGCTCCTGTCATTCCTGCTAGTTAGCTGATTTAATTGTCTTTTAATGGCGTGTCAGACCAAGTTGTTCTCGACAGTCACTCCCAAGTCACCATCATTTTCAAGGACTGGTGTAACAAGCATCCATCTAAAACCTTTAAGCTGCAAACATTGAAAGGTCTGAAGATTTGGGGTCTAAGTGACAAATCCTATCCCTACCTCGGTTACTTTAAAGTCTGGATTGCTTTCTCCTCAACAATAGATGGAGTTGGTGATGCAGGTGAAACGTTGGCATTAGCCTGCTACACAGTCAGGAAAGTTCAACAATGTGCCCATCCTCATCGGAATAAATGCACACAAGTTTGGATGCCCATCCTAATTTTGCCAGGAGCAAGAGGTGCAACAGAATGGAACAGCAGTGCGAGTGCCCGAAGAAGGCCTACCAGAAACAGACACAGAAGAGACTAGAGGACCGAGAAGATTCTGTTGGCATCATCTGGCGCTGAGAGTACAAACAGCTTGTTCTACCCCCCTAATGCAGAATGGAGCATCAACAGAGAGATGAGACTGAAGCAAGATGTAAAGCACCAGATCCTGATGACAGATGCACCTGAAGAGAATGGATTGCCAGAAGGACTGCTGATTAAACCAAGTGTGCTGCCAGTGGTAGCACATGCCTATGCAAAAAGAATCCCCATCCAGGTGAAGAACGTGACTGATAAAAACATTACAGTAAGAAAAGATCAGACGTTGGTTTGCATGTACTGTACAGATAGCAGTATAGCCCCAACCCAATCTGTAAGATGAGAATGTTGGACTCAACCCTGAGTTCTTTGACTTTGGAGAACCCCCAATGTCTGAGGAACAGAAGACCAGAGTGAGTCAGAAGTTGCTAGAATGAACTGAAATCTTTTCCCTCCACGAGTGGGATGTCAGATGTGCCACCAGAGCAGAACATCACACCAAACTGCATGATGATCACCCTTTTCAGGAATGATCAATTGTTAGGGGGGGTAGAACTGGGGAGGTAAGGGAAAGGGAGGTAAGGTGCCTGCCCGGCACCATGGCTTGGAGGGACAGGAAATGAATCCTCAGGATTATGGGAGAAGCTGCAAGGAGGAGTGAGCTGGATGTCATTATTCACCTAGGGACAAATGACCTGGCTGAGAATAGGATCAGAGCAGTGCAACAGGAGTTTGTGGAGTTGGGGAGGGGCCTTAGACAAGTAGCACACATGGTAACTTTCTCGGAAGTGCTACCTGTCTATGACATGGATGAGGCTAGGGTACTCTGCACCATGGGATTCAATAACTGGTTGAAAAACTGGTGCAGAGCTCAGGGATTTGGCCTCATTGGGGACTGGGGCTCCACCTGGAGGGATGCAGGCCTATACAGGCACGATGGTCTGCATCTATCCAGGAGGAGAACCAGGATCCTAGGTGATAGGTTTAAATGCTTCATTGGCAAGCATTTAAACTAGCCACTGAAAAGGAGAAGGGAAATCCTAGCCTCCCTCAAAATAATCAGGGTAGTTAGTGAGATAAACACCAAGATAGAGCAGTCGATAGGGAGAAGGGCAGGGGTAAATGGAGAAAAAGACAAAGGCAGTAAGGACAGGGATGGGGCAAAAAGAAATAAAGCCATAAAAAAAATGGAGGGTAATGAGTGCCAATGCCCGTAGTCTAGGTAAAAAGCTCCCCGAAATGGTGGCCTTGATGGAAGAGGAATCCCTGGATATTGTGGCAGTCACAGAAACATGGTACACAGAGAACCATGACTGGGATGTCAACATACCAGGGTACACAGTCTACAGGCGGGATAGGAAGGGAAGAGGAGGAGTAGGAGTAGCTCTCTATGTAAGGGAAGGGACCAAAGTAACAGAACTAAAGGGTAAACAGGGAGGAGAGGAGGCACTGTGGGTCAACCTGGAGACTGGAAATGGCATCACAATCCACACAGGGGCTGTATACAGAACCCCATCTCAGGGGGAGGAAATGGACAAGGAAATGACAGAAGGCATCCTTAGGATGGCAGAGAAAGGGGAGCTATTGAAACATAGAAACATAGAATTTGACGGCAGATAAGTACCGCTTGGCCCACCCAGTCTGCCCATTTCCCTACCTAATGGATAAGCTGCAGATCCTAGTTAACCAGCAGTCTACTTCTTCCTGCCCCCACCCCTAGAATTGCCTTATGATTGTCCCATGCATGCTTGAATTCCACCACTGTTTTGACTCACAACCTCCTCCGGAAGGCCGTTCCATGCATCCACAACCTCTCTTGTGAAAAATACTTTAAATTACCTCAGCGCCTCCATCTTCAAATTGTGCCCCTTGTTCTTGCACACCCTTTTTTGAAAGATGCTACCTCTTGGACTTTGTTGATTCCCTTGAGGTACTTGAAGTTTCTATCATGTCCCCTCCTCCTTTCCTCGAGGCTATACATACTAAGCTCCTAAGTTTCTCTTCATATGTCTTCCGTGCAGACCCTGCACCATTTTAGTTGCCCTCCTCTGGACAGCTTCCATCCTGTCTATGTCTTTGGTGAGATTGGGTCTCCAGAACTGCACGAGTACTCCAGATGGGGTCTGACCAGCTGTCTGTACAGAGGGATAATAACTTCCTGTTTTCTACTGGTGATGCCTCTCCCTATGCATCCCAGTATCCCCCCCAGCCCTCCTTGCTGCCCTCTCACATTGCTTGCCCACCTTTAGGTCATCTGATATGACTACCCCCATGTCCCTTTCCATTTTTGTTGTTGTTAGTATCTCACCCCCCATTGTGTACTCTTCCTCTGGGTTTTTGTTTCCCAGGTGCATTACCTTGCACCTCTTAGCATTGAATCTAAGCTGCCATACATTTGCTGATGGGGGACTGAATATGCCAGATGTTAACTGGAGCACCTTTGCTGCAGCCACATCCAAGAGCAGGGCCATTCTCAATGCCCTACAGGGGGCATGCCTCAGACAGCTAGTTTTGGAACCCACTCAGGAGGGAGCAATTTTAGACCTGGTACTCTCAAATGGGGACGGAGAGAGGATCTCCGATCTTGAAGTGGGTAGCCATCTGGGAACAAGCGACCACCAAACAGTGTGGTTTACGATAAACTTAGCTGTAGAGTCAAGCTACACAAAAGTGAAGGTACTGGACTTCAGGAGGGCTGATTTTGTCAAAATGGGAGAGTGCTTCAGAAAAGCACTAGCCAACAGGCAAGAAGGTGGGATGGAGCAACAATGGGGAAACATCAAAACTGCCATCACAGAGGCAACAAGCCTTTGTGTGAAGCAAATAAACAAATCAAAACGAAAGAAAAAAACACTTTGGTTCTCAAAAGAAGAGGCAGGGAAGGTAAGGGAGAAAAAGATAGCATTCAGGAAGTATAAGGAAACACAGAAGAAGCAGGACAGAGAACAGTACCAGTTAAAGCAGAAGGAAGCGGGGGAGGCAGTCAGAATAGCAAAGGCCCAAACCGAGGAAAAGATAGCCAACTCGGTTAAGAAGGGGGATAAAACCTTTTATAGGCACATTCGGGAGCAAAGAAAGACTAAGGCAGGGATACTGAGGCTGAATAAAGAGAAGGTGGATGGACAGGAGAGCTATTATGAAAAAGCAGGGATACATAGAATCTAATACTTCTGCTCAGTATTCACAATGGAAAAGCAGGGGGAGATACCTAATCCAGTCAATAGAAGCACTCTGGATTGGGGGGTTGATATTAGTCCTTTCACAGAAGAAAGGGTTCTGAAAGAACTCTTAAAACTGAAGGAAGATAAAGCAATGGGGCCTAATGGGATTCACCCCAGAATTCTAAAAGAACTAAGGGAAGAACTAGTAACACTACTGACTACCCTTTTTAATAAATCTTGGGAGGACGGTGAGGTACCTGAGGACTGGAGGAGGGTGAAATATGATTCCCCTTTACAAAAGTGGGAGCAAGACAGAGGCAGGAAACTACAGACCTGTCAGTTTGACCTCAGTGGTAGAAAAAATGATGGAATCACTTTTGAAGGAAAGAACTGTTGAGTACCTAGAGGTCAGTGAGGCACAGGACCCAAGGCAGCATGGATTCACAGCCGGAAGGTCATGTCAGACAAATCTAACTGATTTCTTTGACTGGGTGACCAAAGTAGTAGACCAGGGAGGGGCTGTGGACATGGCCTACCAAGATTTTAGCAAGGCACTTGACACAGTCCTGCACAAAAGATTAATAAACAAATTAGCCAGCCTGGGAGTAGGTCCCAGGGTGGTAGCATGGGTAAAACACTGGCTGGACAATAGGACACAGTGGGTAATAGTAAATGGAGTGCACAGTGAAGAAAGGGGGGTTACTAGTGGGGTACTGCAGGGTTCAGTACTGGGGCCGGTCCTTTTTAAAGTCTTTATAAGTGACATTGCAGAGGGACTGGAAGGGAAAGTATGTCTCTTTGCAGATGACACAAAGATCTGCAACAGGGTTGATACGCAAGGTGGGGTGGAAAGGACGAAAAGAGACTTGGCAAGGTTGGAGGAATGGTCAAATGTATGGCAGCTTAGACTCAATGCAAAGTAATGCACCTGGAAAACAAAAACACAGCGTAAGAGTACACAATGGGGGGTGAGATACTGACAACAACAAAAATGGAAAGGGAGCTGGGGGTAGTCATATCAGACAACCTAAAGGTAGGCCAGCAATGTGAGAAGAAAGTAAGGAGAGCTGGGGGAATACTGGGATGCATAGGGAGAGGCATCACCAGTAGAAAACAGGAAGTTGTTGGCCCTCTGTACAGACAGTTAGTAAGACCACATCTAGAGTACTGTGTACAGTTCTGGAGACCCCATCTCCGCAAAGACATAGACAGGGTGGAGTCTGTCCACAGGAGGGCAACCAAAATGGTGCAGGGTCTGCACCAGAAGATATATGAAGAAAGACTAAAGGGGCTTAAGATGTATAGCCTCGAGGAAAGGAGGGAGAGGGGGGACATGATTGAAACTCTCAAATACCTCAAGGGAATCAACAAAGTCCAAAAGGGTAGCATCTTTCAGAAAAAGCGATGTGCAAGAACAAGGGGGCACAATCTGAAGATAGAGGGGGATGGCTCAGAGGTAATATGAGGAAGTATTTCTTCACAGAGAGGGTTGTAGATGCATGGAACGGCCCTCCTGAGGAGTTCGTAGAGTCAGAAACAGTGGGGGAATTCAAGAATGCATGGGACAGACATAGGGCAATTCTAGTGGGGGGTAGGAGGAAGTAGGCTGCTGGTTAACTAGGATCTGCAGCTTATCCATTAGGTAGGAAAACGGGCAGACTAGGTGGGCCAAGTGGTCCTTAGATGCCATCAAATTCTATGTTTCTATGTTTCTATGATCCTGATGTCTGGCCCCAACAGACACTGATGATGTGAGAAGACATGTTCAGGAATTGCTTGCGACAGGAATAATCCAAGAATCAAGAAGCCCCTGTGTATAGATCTTGCGAAATAAAAGTTCACCGGCAAAATTGCCATGGAATTGGCAATTATGGCACACAAAATATTTGCAAAATTCCATCGTTCCGCGAAATATTTCTCGGGGTGCGAACTTGTGAAATTTTGCCATGAAATGTCACAATTTTTGGGTGAAATTTCACATTTTGTACCCGGTGAAATATTTCATGAAATGCGTGAATTTCACAAAATATTTTGCATGATGAAATTTCTGAATTTCGCACAACACTACTCCGGTGCCTCTCCTATCATTGTGTGCAAGCAAAATTGTAAAGTTCACATGTGTGTCGACTACAGGAGTCTGAATAAGAGAACCACCCTAGATCAGCATACAATGCTAGGGATTCAGGGTGCTTTAGAGTGTCTCAATGGAAGTAAATGGTTCTCAGTTCTAGATTTGAGGAGCGGGCACTACCAGATCCTGATGGCTCCTGAGGACAGACAGAAAACTGCTTTCATATGTCCACTTGGCATCTTCGAATTCCTTTACATGCCCCAATGCATATCTGACACACAGCCACATTCCAACACCTAATGGAATGTGTAGGTGGAGATATGAACCTCCTAGAGTGACTGGTGCACCTTCATGATGTCACTGTGTTTGGAAAGAATCTCGAGGACCATGAGGCTTGCTAGGTGGACTAGAAGGGTTTGGGTTCAAACTCTCTATCAACAAATGCCAATTTTTCCAAAGTTCTGTCACATATGTTTGACATATTGTGTCTGCCCAAGGAATTCACAAAAATCCGAGCAAAGTCAAAGCCTTGATCACCTGACCCAAGCCAAAGAACCTGAAAAGACTTACAGCATTTCCTAGGTTTCTGCGGGTATTACAGATGCTTCATCAGAGGTTATACCAGAGTGTTGAGACCATTAATGAATTCCACCTAAGGCTACCCACCAACAACGGCAAAAAGAACTCTGCAGTTACAGATTCAGATAAAAAGTATTTTAAACCAAGTGGCCCATTCAGCCAGAGATTGGACACCTAAACTGATGAGTCATTCAAAGAAATCATCTACAGTCTGACAGATGCAGCAGTACTCATATATGCTGATCCAGCAGATTCCTAAGTTTTACATGCAGATGCCAGCCCCTGCACTTGGAGTTGTACTGTATCAAAGTTACCCTGAAGGGCCGTGTCACCGGGTGTGGGTTTAGGAGAACACAATTTCAGGCAGATCACAAGTCAGATGCATAAAAAACGCACAAGTGTGTCTGTCATTATATTTTTATGAAGTAAAATATACAGAAAACAAACTGGTAACTCAGACAACTGCTTAGCTTCAACAGTTTCTAAGGCTTTTCTTCAGCCTAGCATGAATCAAACAGTGTGAAAACACACACTACCAGGAGGCCTTCCACCTTCCTCATTCAGTAACCAACTGACCACCCTATCTATCCTCTCTCAGCACTGAGGTAGGGCTTTTTATAAGCTCACTAGCAGTTAGAAAAACAATTTCCCCTGCCTTTTTATTAACAGCAGACATAACATAAAACTAGCCACTAGGGGCCACTGTTGCTCCAGAGAACAGTTATTTGGCAGCCACCTGGAGCACATTACATAACTTGTTTACAACATTGTTAAAGGTCAGAGCCAAGGTCAGAACATTCTGTTCTCTCCTAAACTCCCCTGCAGGGTCAAATTACCTCAAGCTGTGTGCTGCAAAACATATCTTAGAAGGAGGTTACTAATATCTAGAAGAAGTAGACACAAGTTTTTGTTATTCTACTATTAAAACTGCCCTCTTGGTTTTGTTTTATGGCCAAAGACCAGAGCAGAAAACAATGTATAAATTCAATATTCTTTGAGGGTTTTGGCTGGTTTATAGTTAGTTTTTCAGTTAACATGCACAGAAAACTTTATAAGTACTTCAGCAATTAATTTATAATCAGCCAACCAGCATGCTGGACATTATACAAAACATATTAACTGCTTGGGGAAGGGGGTTCAATTTATCCCAGGGGTGTCCACTATGACAGGGGTCACCCTGTCCAGGCTGAGGCCAATAGCCTTTGCCAGTAGGAGCTTGAACGGAGCACAAAGGCACTACCCTGTTCACAAACTGGAGTTCCTTGCACTCAAGTGGGCAATTGTGGACCAGTTTCACGACTACTTGTACAGAGCACGCATCACTGTCAGAACAAATAACCCTTTGACATATGTAAAACAACTGCAAAGTCAGATGCTGTGGGAGGAACACAGGTGGTTATCTGCTTTGTCAATGTATCACTATTGTGTAGAATACAGACCTGGATTGAATCATCTGGATACTGATTAGTGGTGGGCGAAGTGTCCGAAATTCGCTCAGCGAAGTATTCCGCAACGCGAAGCAGGGTACTTCGCGTCACGATCAGGAATGCAAAGTCCACTGAAACCAATGACTTCACAATATTCCACCTTCCCCAAACCACTTCTCCACCAATTTTAAGGCAAAGTACATTGAAATCAATGTACTTCACATCACTTTGCCTTGTTATTGAGCTCCAAGGCGAATTTTGCAGTGCTTCATGGGATTGCAGGTCACATGGGCTCTAGACTGTTCTGCACAGCCTCAGTTCTGTGTAGTGTGGGTGTAGTGGTAGATGGAGACAGTTTGCTCTCAGAGCTCTGCGATTCAAATCCTCTAAAAGCTGTTAAAAAAGCCTTTTTGAGTCATTTTTTTCCTCAAAATTTAGTACATCAATTGTAGAAAACCCTCCTATGCTCATATCATCGAGTGTTTATTGTTTGGGTGTGGATTTTGAATGTTAACTTAGAACAGTCTGGTGCACCCCTTTACGGCGACACCCCGACAGCGAATCAGGAAAAAAGACCATTACGGTGACATTCGCGGTAATGGTCCTTTTCCGTGTTTCACCTTCCCCCAGTGTTCCGCCCCCTCCCCGGACCAACTCCTACCTGGAGTTGGAATCCTAAAGTTCGGGGATGCGGGGGGCAGAGACCCCCACATGGGGGGTGTGGGAGACAGAGCCCCCCCACAGAAAACACACATGGAATAGGCGATACAATACCTGCGTCGGTATTGTGCCATCGCTGTGGGGGAGGTCGGCATTGTCGCTGCCGACAAAACTTGGTGCTTCCAAACAGTCAGTCTGTGTACTGTGAAGTGTGCTTTGGGAGAGGGGCGTATCTGTGGTGTAGGTAGATTAACCGGGAGAAAAAGGCAGTCTTTCTGTTTTGGTTATATTTTTCTTGTATAACTGTGTTAATGTACACACAGTAATATTTTCAGTAATTCTTGACATTTTTTTGCTGATTGTTGTGGTGCAGCACTGTATAATTTCAGTTTGTTTAAAACATTTGTTTATAGTACTAAAGGTTTTCAATTTGTTACGCATTACTTGTAGTGTGTGTGTGAGTGTGTGTGCGATGCGTGCCATTAAATCAGACACCTTTTATTGTGCCACAGAGTAATTGCAGCAGTGTGAACCTGCTATCCACCGCACCTGCATGAATTTTTTATACTGTGTTGCGCTATCTTTACTGGTAGTGGACTGTTACTGCCATGCACTACCTCCCAATTGGCAAAAGGTATTTTTTTCCAGATGTGGATTTTTGACTTGTGAGCAATGGTTAGGTGCTGTTGCGCCTTTGCATCTGCATCTCATGAGTGCGCAGCACAATCTTAATCTGTCTGTGCATTTGCAGTACACCATTAATTCTGGGAGACTTTGCATTTCTTATTATGCTCTCATTTACTTCCTCAGCATTGGGGTATTTTCTGGACACAAGACAGTAGCATTTTGGGGATGCACATTAATTCTGGAGACTGTGTGTGACCAGTGGTCACGTGACTGAGTGCACCATTAATTCTGGGAGATTTGCATTTCTTGTTATGCTCTCATTTCACTTTGTCAGCACTGGGGAATTTTCTGGACACAAGACAATAGCATTTTGGGGATGCACATTTAATTCTGGTGACTGTGTGTGACCACTCCACGCATGACGGCGTGCACCATTAATTCTGGGAGACTTAGCATTTTTTGTTACACTCTCATTTCACTTTGTCAGCACTGGAAAATTTTCTGGACACAAGACAATAGAATTTTGGGGATGCAAATGAATTCTGGTGACTGTGTGTGAGCACTGCGCGCATGACTGAGTGTGCCATTAATTCTGTGAGACTTTGCATTTCTTGTTACGCTCTCATTTCACTTCATCAGCACTGGGGAATTTTCTGGACATAAGATAGTAGCATTTTGGGGATGCACATTAATTCTGGTGAGTGAATGTGACCACTGCTCGCATTACTGGGTGCACCATTAATTCTGGGAGACTTCATATTTCTTGTTACACTCTCATTTCACTTCATCAGCACTGGGGAAGTTTCTGGACACAAGACAGCAGCATTTTGGGAATGCACATTAATTCTGCCAATATTGTTGTCACTTCGCCTTACTTTGCGTTAAGGCGGAATGACAATGCGAAGTAATAACTACAGGGCTAAGTGAGCCTTTTGTATTGGCCACTCTGCATAGCGGAGTGACAACGCGAAGTGCCCATTTCGCATTCACTTCGCTGGCGAAATTTAAATTCATTGCATCTCTAATGCTGATGTCCTGTCTAGATGACCAAATGCATCGTCCACAAACAACCAAACGTGGGTACGAATCCCAGAGCAAACACTGTGCAAAATGTTCTACACAGATGTGCCACAGACAACTGCAAAAGCTCATTATCTCACCAACAGCCTTGGCACCCTTGATGGCTGTTTACCAAATGCTTATTGCCACCTTGCTGCACTAGATCTGACCACTCTCCCACAGTTAACTGCCCGAGATTTGCAAAGAGTGCAAAGAATGGGATCTAGCTTGAAAGACGTTGTCACCCTGAAGAAAGTGAGTGATGACACACAACTACGTGTAAGCCCCCTTCCCCGTGTCTAGGGGTCCTGATGAAAAACTAGGAAGGGGGCCCAAATAAGAACTTCCAGGGAAACACAGTCTTTTAATTGAGTAAGACGGTCTTACCTCACCTGCAGGAACTCATACAGCGGGGGGAAAATGGCTCTTCATGGTCCGCTGGATAACTAGAGGCTGGCTTGAATGCTTCAAGGCCAGGACCAGGTGGACAGATGCTATTTTCACTTTGAAAGGAGCAGCATAGTTCAGCAGCAAAAATAGTCTCAGCACACCAGAGTGAACATAACAAAACAGATTCAATTAAGAATTAAAATCAAGACATAAAGTGCACAGCTCCATGGAGCGGAGGGTACAGCAGGTCTAAAGCCCCATGAACAGGTATAAATGCAACACAAGGTTGCAGACAGCAAGAGGCCAAATTTGGCAGAGCATGGGCTCCACTCAGCTACCCAGAGCCGGAACAAGCCCACATTGCTGAACAGTACTGGCACCCCTTACACATGGATACACATGGAGGACTGACTTACTCCACCCGGTGGGGGGGGGGGGCAGCAAGACAACTGCGTTGCTGCTCCGCACTGTGCGGCTTGCCTCTCAAGTGTTCTGTCTCTGCTACGGTGTTGGGAAATTAGGTAAACGCTTTCTTTTCTTTCATCTGTTGAATAAAAGGTATATTATTTTAGCTTTCTGTTATTAGTAATGAGCTTTTTTAGTTCTTCAAGGCTAAAGAACTGCAGTTTGTTCAGGCACTTGCTCCAGTGGATGCCGTTTAGTTTCATTTACGCTCCAATTAACATTTTCCTGGTCAGACATAAAGAGATAGCAGACGGTGGTCAAGCATGACACTGAAAGAAAATGCCAGATACCAGAACCAAAGTGGCTAAAGCAGGGGAACATTACGTTTACCTAATTAGAAAGCACTGTACTGTATGTGCTGATACGCATTTTTATTTTTATTTGCAGGTTCAGCGGTAGTAACACAAAAGTATCCCAGTATCACGCAATGTATGTCATTGCATGGTAGCGGTGTACATGTTATTCAATGAGTACCGCATTTGCGCAATGCACGGTATATTACGGAACTGGTAAACTTTTGCGCAATTACCACTGTATGCTGTTGTTGCCTAGAGAAACAGGGGTATCTCTTTGGCCTGAAATAAGCTTAGTCGAGCAATGTTTTCCTCTTATTTCTCCAGATTTTGCTGGCAAGATAAATGGAGAGCCCACCGATGTGGCTTAGTGGATGGTTGGAAGAGCCAAAAGAAAATTAACTTATAAAAAACTTCATGGTGACCTTAGCTTTTGCGCAGGAGTTTTTGAAGCTGGACAAATTCCTTCTAAATAAGTTGAGCATATTTTGGCTTTAGCTCAGACTTTTAGTTTAAAGGTTTGAGAGAAAATATGCCATATGTGCATCTTAGTAAGTGATGGATGGATGTGATAAGAGACACCATATGAAGGTACTGTACCTTTTCTGCTTTCAAAACTTATGGCACTGTTGAAGAAATAGACCCCTAGAGGGTATACATAATATGCAGTTCAAGTACACTTTAAACATCCACAGAAAGTGTTTTAATTCTTTTATAGTGATGCTATTTCAGTGACTGTGGAATCAGTCTACATTGACTTAACTAAAGCCTTCGACACTGTCAGTCACCGCCTCCTGCTTGTCCAGCTTCAGAACACAGGGCTGTCAACCGACTCCATTGGCTGGTTTAAGAGCTACCTTGAAGAATGGTCCCAAACAGTAAGAATCGCTGATACACTCTCGGACCCTAGACTGGTCCGCTCGGGAGTTCCCCAGGGCTCCATTCTGGGACCCCTCCTCTTCAGCCTATTCTTAAACTCACTACCGGACAGCTGCCCAGAACAAATAATTCTCTACACCGATGATGCAGTAATCCTCACCTCGGACCCTGATCCAATCCAATTACAAAATAAACTTCAGCGGGCCTTCTCCTCCATCGAATCCTGGTTTCTAAATCATAAACTGCTTCTCAATCAGAAAAAAAACAAGTCTATGGTCTTTCTTAGTCATATCAGATGACCTAAAGGTGGGCAAGCAATGTGACAGAGCAGTAAGGAGGCCTGGGGGGGATACTGGGATACACAGGGAGAGGCATCACCAGTAGAAAACAGGAAGTTGTTATCCCTCTGTACAGGCAGCTGGTGAGACCTCATCTGGAGTACTGTGTGCAGTTCTGGAGACCCAATCTCCGCAAAGACATACTGTAGACAGGATGGAAGCTGTCCAGAGGAGGGCAACTAAAATGGTGCAGGGTCTGCACCGGAAGACATATGAAGAGAGACTTAAAGAGCTTAATATGTATAGTCTCGAGGAAAGGAGGGAGAGGGGGGACATGAAAGAAATTTTCAAGTACCTCAAGGGAATCAACAAAGTCCAAGAGGGTAGCATCTTTCAGAAAAAGAGGTGTGCAAGAACAAGGGGGCACAATTTGAAGATAGATGGGGGGGTGGCTCAGAGGTAATATAAGGAAGTATTTTTTCACAGAGAGGGTTGTGGATGCATGGAACGGCCTTCTGGAGGAGGTTGTGAAGTCAAAAGCAGTGGTGGAATTCAAGCATGCATGGGACAGTCATAAGGCAATTATAGGGGTTGGGGGTAGGAAAAAGTAGGCTGCTGGTTAACTAGGATCTGCAGCTTATCCATTAGGTAGGGAAATGGGCAGACTGGGTGGGCCAAGTGGTCCTTATCTGCCATCAAATTCTATGTTTCTATGTTTCTGCAGCCTCCACAACAAAAACAAACAACTCCACTTCTCCATTGCAACCGAACAAGGAGCCATCCTAGAGCAAACACAATTGTTCAAGTACCTCGGCAACACCCTTCATCAACACCTCTCATACGCTGTCCATACCATATCAGCAATGTTGAAAAGTCTGCCACTGCGGAGTTAGGCATATTATTCCGGTACAAGAAATACCTAACTCCAGAAGCACTGTCAGTGGCCGTCCAAAGCTCCATCGTCAGCATCATAGACTATGGTCTTATCATATATGGGTCTGCAACTACCACTGCTCTCAAACGTATCGCGACCTCCCTGAATAAGGCCTGTCGTCTCATCACTGGCTCACATTGCCGTACCCACACATGTGACCTTTATTCCCAATCTGGATGGCTTCAACTGGACAAATGCATAAAATACCAAACTTGCATCATGGCCAAGAAAATTATAATGGGGCTTGCCCCACCTGGTGTCTGTGCCCTCCTTAAACCTAGACATAAGAATGTCACTACAAGGAGATCCAGTTCCCATCTACTACATATCCCACAATGTAGCACAACCCAAGGACAAAGATCATTCACCTATCGGGCATCCAACTGGCTCAACTCTCTTGGCAGCGACATAGCGACATAGCGATCGCTCCAACACTCGGCCTCTTCAAGTCCAAGCTGCGCCTCTCACTGCTTGTATCCTGAGATTGCCCATCTTAACATTTCCACCGTACCTGCTGCACATGCCCCAGCACCCAGCACTTACAATCAGTCTTTGCACCCCTAGCACCTTACCTGTCATATTCCCTCGACAAGGCCCCCTGGCTGCACTGTCTCCCGCCCTCGCCCACCTCCCCCCGTATCTCCACTCCTGCCCCTGCCCCAACCACCTCCCATACTCCCCCTACCCCTGCACCTCCTTCCCTCCTCGATCTCCTACCCTCACTCCCCCACCCACCCTCCTCCTTCCCTTGTCTTGCTCATAGCTCAAGTCTTTGTACTGGTTATTACATGTCTATAAGTCAATGACAAATGTTTGTAACTAAAAATGACGACAGTTGCACACGTTGATGTGGAACCTTTGTAAAAGACCCTCGGCTCAAAGGTATTGTAATCTTAGATTGAAATAAATAAAAAAAAATTAAATAAAATAAAAAAAATCATGGGGTAAATCTCTCTAAGTGATGCTGCTCTCTGGATTCCAGTTATATGCACTTTTCTGCTTTTGAAAGACTCAGCCTCAGTATTCGGCATCAAGCCCCTTATTTAAACTAGAAGTCTTAAGTGAGTCTCTTCAAAAATGGATTTGAGTCTCCAAACGGCTGATACACAAGTCATCATTCTAAGCAGAGTGACAGAGTGGCTTTTTTTTTTTTTGCTCCCTCCCACCCCTGGGCTGGCCTCTCCTTCAAGCCACCTATGCCCTCCGTGCCGCACTGCCTCGGATCAGCCACCTCTTCACCCCTACATTTGCAGCTCCCTGGATGACCCCCGGATGTAACCCTTCACCGGGTGGGTCCCCGCCTCCGAGGGGGACGGTGCCGGTGGGGCAGCCAGCGCCAAACCTGTTCCAGGTGCTGCTGGGGATGGCGCGTGCACTGTCCTTGGACCCACGACAACGGGAGCTGGCGACCGTCATCCGGTCAGCTATGGGGCTCTTTTTTTCCCGTTTGCTCCCCGTGGGACGTGGTGTGCCACGAACATAAGGCTGACACCAATGTTCACCACGCCCCGCTTAGTATCTGGGACCCCGCATATTGCCGTACTCCCAGCCTCCGCTTGGGGTCAGCAATCGCCAGGTCATGTCCCCGTCCTCCCCCTGAGAGAAGGTGAGCAGTCAGCCGACGCTCAATCCCTCTCTCCCCAGTCGGCCCTCTAGTACCTGAGTCCATTCCCGAACCCGGGTCACTGGCATCGCGAGAGCGGAAATACAACCGCTGAGCCGATGGGCCAGCTAGAGTGGCTTTTAATGTTTATTATGTACCTTAAGGAGGGTGGGCTAGAGTTGATAGTATTATGGAGCTCATGTAGGAACCAAATTGGTTTCTAACCTAGGCAAAGGTTTGGTCTGGAAATCCTGGAGTTATTTAAAGAAAAATATTCACCTCAGTGCAACTGCTAAAGGATCCATTTGTGTGGCTGTGGGCTGAGCCTACAGCCATTTTGGGATTGATTGTAGCTTACAAAAACAGCTGATCGTGGCACCTTCCATTGGACTTTTGGAAGTATCCTTCCAAAAGTCCAACGAAACTTGAAACACTACACCACGATCATCCACTACAGAGTAATAGCCACACTATTTCAGCAGTTACTTCCGCATTCCAAGGCAAGAACTGTGCAAGCATGACTCGCACGCATGAGCAGTTCTGCTGGTGCCGCCATGTTGTGAATGGCAAAGTGCTATTCACCGCAACTATGCACATGCGAGTGCCGCACATGCACAATTGCACCGCCACCACCATCTTTTGGATGGCACTCCTCCCCCACCCTCCCACTTCTGCTGTCCTCCCTGCTCCCTTCCAGCACTGGCAGCAAAGAAAACCCTCTTGCACCCTCCCACTGCTGCTATCTTCCCTGCTCCCTCCATTCCTTGTCCCCATGCTGACATCGGGGTACCCAATCCCCGTGTCAGCATTATGTACCCCCCAACTTGTGTGGCACACTGGGAGCCCACCCCAGTGTGCCCAAATGTATGTTATTTTTCTTTATTCCCCTCACACCATCGGGGTACCCAATCCTCATGTCGGCATCATGTACCTCCTCAACTCATGTGGCACACTGGGAGCCCACCCCAGTGTGCCGAAATGTATGTTTTTTCCCCCTGTAAATAAAGAAAACCATCCCCAAACGTGTTTTTTTTTACCTGTAAAAAAGAAAATGGTCCTCATCATTGCCCCAGTCCCTCCCCATCCCCACCCCTCCCACTGAGCACCCACCTCCCCGCACCCCACTTACCACATACATACCTCCAGAGGTCAGCACTGTCATCTTCTCTTGACCGGGACCCGTCTGCACTCTTTAATGCCGAACCGCAAACTGAAGAATCAAAAGTAAGCATGCTATAATGGCAGTCAATGGGGGTTTTCAACTTATGTCTATAAATCAGCCATTTGTTGGAATTTGTGCCCCAAATGTTCAACATGGGGTTCTTGGGGCCCTACCTCATGAACACTGTCACTGTCATTTTGTTACTCAGTCCCGAAAGGTTATTTTGCGGTTGCTGCATGGAATCACCTTTAAGGACCAATTAACGAAATGACAGTGCCACTGTTCATGAGGTAGTGTCCTAAAAAGCCCATGTTGCAAATCTGGTAAAAAAATTCCAAAAAATGACTACGTTACGAGTGTGCATTGCGCAGTTTCTATTCACACTCCTAACTTCGTCAGTTATTAATATTTTCACTCCAGATTTTCAACATTGCCATTTTTGCATACCTTCTTATTAACAGTACAGCTGTCATTTTTCACATCCTGCCAGAAATGTGTTTTCACACCTGTGGACAGAGTGGCGCCGTCACTCTGTGAAATCACCTTTTGGGACAAGTGAACAAAATGACTCTGGCACTCTTCATGACGTAGGGTCCCAAAAAGACCATGTTGAAAATCTCTTGCAACACCTCCAAAAAAATGGTCAAGTTAACACCTCAGCGTTCAATGTTTTCTACGCACACGTGTAATTTTGGTCATTTGGCAGCTCGTCACAGCCGCATCGGCTCTGGCTAGAGTTTGTTTGAAGCTGGTAATACTAGCTTTGGACTTTTGGTGCTAAGGGGAGTTTTAAATCCCTTATTTACTGGGACATGAAGTGTTTTCGTTTATCATGTTTTGAATATGCCAGATTTGTTCCAGTAATGGTTTTTGTAGCAGGACTCCTTATAACAGATGAGTCACCGAATGAGGAGTCCTAGGTATGGAGCCAACTGATATATCTTTCCCTAAGTGCTTGAGGCCAAAATACCCGTTTTTCAGCTGTGACTTGGCTGCTCTGGAACATTAAGTTCAGTAGTTGTAGGCAGCACGATTTTTTCTTGCACATTCAGTCTAATTAAAATTATACGCTTTTGCTAAATATTCGTATGGCTCCCTGAACGTGAAAAGGAGTCTTTTATACATACATTGATTTACGGACTTCAGATTCAATGGAGCCTTGAACACTGTTCTAAAATGAATGGACTTCTGATTATAATGGAGCCACAACTCTACTCAGGTAAGATTTTTTTTTTTATGTTTTATGTCAAATGTATGGAGTAGCTGGCATCTAATTTTGATGTGTGTTATATTGTTTGTAGGACATATTATACTTATATAGTTTTATAGTCTGATTTCAGGGACACAGAATAATAACAATGTTCTTCATAGTTTTATTTATTTATTTATTTTTTTACTTTTAATTGAGCAAAAAACAAACCCTTAATAGGGAGGCTGTTAAAATGGCAGGCTGTCAGATTTACAGCTCTCAATAATCCAAGCTATTAATTAGTATATACAGCTGAAATAATTTAATTAAAATGTAGGGATAAAAATATTACCAGGAGCTTACTTAATTGTTTTCTTACTTGAAAAGGTCTATACACTTGCGCTCAAGCTATTTATTGTTTAATGTTTTGTAGTAATCCTTTTTAACTGGTGAACTATGTTAGAAAGGACCTGAATTAAATCATGCACTTGATGTAAGCAATAAGGCATGAAGGGGTGTGTGTTAAACATATTTTACAGCACGGCCAGGGGCGTAGTAAGGCACGAGGCCAAAGGCTGAGTGACTTCAGCCGCAGGACGTGTTGTAAAATATGTTTTACACACATCTCTAAGTGCTTTATTGCGCTTATAAAATTGGCTTTTTTTTCTTACTTTTTACTGTTGGGAAAAGCATGTTTATATATAGAAACAATAGATTTAATTGTGTGCATTTGTGATAAAATAGTCCTTCCACCCACTACAAGTGATGTCATTGATGATGTAATTGTATTATTGCCTACTTTCTTCTTCCTGTTTTTTTTTTTTTCTCTGTTTTTCTCAACATTCAAGATATGGAATGTTTATCATGGAATGTTTACCACGGAATACATGGATTCAAAATTCTGCTCAGTTCCACTGGCAGAATGTTTCTCTCCTTACATGCTGTACACACAGATAACAAAGGCCTTTATTTTATTTATTCTTTTTTTTATTTTAGTCTTTGGTAACCGGGTAAGGCCCACTAGGCACAAGTGCCTGTTTTCAGGGGTGACCTGGAGCACTGGGCAGTTAAGTGACTTGCTCAGAGTCACATAGTATGCAAGTGGAAGTTGTGAGAATCAAACTCAGGTCTGGTCTGCTGGATGTACTAAACTCATTGCTCTAACCTCTAGGCTATACTACCAGCTTTGTTACAGCTAGAGACTCCAGTAATCTGATTGTCACTTTTTTATGTGTTAAATATGGTTTACACATGGTTAAAAAAAGGACGGCTCAGCATGAAAGAGTCTGGAACCCAGATCAGTGGGCATTTGGAACACAGACATTTCAGTTAGCCCCCTACAGCCAGAATTGATCTTCCAGCACAAACATGGCTACTACCTTTACACTGTAAAAAAAACTTCAACTGGGCCCTAAAAATAAAACTACCTTAAATAAAAAAATAAAACAAATTTAATTAAATGTTGTTTCCCTGATTACCACACTCTCCTTACATACATAAACAAATTAGAAACAATAAGTATTGTTTATAGTTTTCTCAATAACTGTTTCTTTGCTGACAGTGAAAAATCCCCCTTCTATCTTTACTTGCTCATCAGGGAACTCTCTTCTTCTTGCTCTGACAGTCAGATAATTGAGTCTCTGGCTGTAACAAAGGCCTTTGTTGTCTGTGTGTAGAATGTTAGGAGAGATAGGAGATATTTTACAGCACGTCCAGTGGCTGAAGTCACTCAACCTTCAGCCTCATGTCTTACTATGCCCCTGGCCATGCTGTTAAATATGTTTTACAAACACCCCTTCATGCCTTATTGTTTACATAGCCCTGATGTGAGCAGCTCTGAGTAGGACTTTTATCACTGAAGGATTGCAAATGGTCATAAAGGAAGCTTGTATGGCCCGTGGTGGCTAGCTTGTATGTGGTCTGAAGTCGATGTACCTGTGATTAACCGAATGAGAGACAGTGACTTTCAGGCTTTATACAGCAAGTTGCAGGTTGATACTCCAGGGTACATTCAGTTTATGTGGAGCTATGTTGGGCTTGCTATTAAATATTTAATAATTTATTGGTGGAGATATTCACAGACATAAAGCTCATATTATTTCCATGCTGACAGAGAACATTTATATTAGCACTCAGGTTGGAACTGGACTATTATATTTTATTCCACTCCAGTATTATATTTCTGCTGTAAACTAACTATTCAGTGGTATATGTACTTAAAGTCTGCTATATGTAATGAATTTTAGGAATGACAGTTTGTATGAATATTTTTAGCTATGGAAAATGTTCTAAATGACAGTTTTTTGGAAACATTGGATAAAGCTTCTGTATGTTTGTACGTCTTGTAAAGGCTTTTGTGCCGATTGATAAATCTTTTGAACTTTGACTTCCACCCAGAATACCCCAAAACAGGAAAACGGTCTATTAAACCACGGTCAGCCTGACACCTTGCCGAAGTTCAAACATGTACCAAACCACCTTTTTGGAAAAGTTGCAGCGATAAATAGCAGTGACTTGGCTCCCTCCTTACAGTGTCATTATCCTGAACTTTTTGGGCCTAGATTGGAACCTGACCCAGACATGCGCATTACAGGTCTGATAACGCAAGATCCTGCAGGCCACCAGAACATACCCCGGCAGTGTGCCACACCAGGTACTGGCCTCCTCAGTACTTCCACCGCTGAGGAGATCCTGCCATAGCCCTGCCACCGTTGTAAGAGCCCCACTGCCAACTCTTCCTAAAATGGAAACAGGACCTCAGTCCTACCCAGATGCATGAGGTGGGGATTATCTACAGTTCTCCGGTCCACGACCACCCCCACAAACTCCGGGATTGTTGTTGTTGTTTATTAGCAATAACCATTGAGCATCAGCTCATTCACAATGGCAGCCTAGTACACACTCTGAATACATACAGCATCATATCTTACAGTATACAATATACAAATACATATGCAAATATATACGTCACTAGTTAAAACATTTACAAGCCTGTACACTTGAAAACAAGCATTTCTTTGGTGAGAATGCAGACAGAGATTTGATTGTTGGGACCCTAAAATGACATGGTAGCCTATTCCAAACTTTCGGAACCAGTTGGCTAAAACACTGCATAGACCTTTTAGTACAAGTCTTAGAGACAATTAACTGGGAGAACTGAGATATTCTTAAAGATGGAACAATATTCTGGAATGTTAACTTATCACTCAGATACTTGGGAATAAGACCCAGAACAGATTTGTACACAAATAAACTAGTATGTATATCCCTCTAAGCAGTGACAGGTACCCAACCCAGGGATTTATATAAATTATAGTTGTGACCCCCCTGCCAAATCGGGGGTTTTCCTGCCACCTTGCAGCTCTTGTTCCTCATCTCTGCCGAGCGCCTCCGGGATTGGCCTGCAATTTCTTTTCTGTGTTTCCCAGTCCTGACCAAGCTTCTTTTCTGCCTCTGGTGCCCCAGCTTTCAGCCCAAGTGTAAATCCAGCCCTACGGGGCTTTCTAAATTCAAATTGTGATCTCCTGCTCAAATCATGCCCGTGGGGCAGTGGGGACTGTGAAGGTGCAAGTGATACCTTTAATCTACGACCATCCGAAATTGTGGTCGTCCCACAGAGCATTCCATCGGTACTGGGATCCCCATGTGCTGAGTGGGACCCAGCGACCACGGACAAGCCCCTGAGCAGCCGCTCTTTTGAAAAATAAAAGAGATCCACAAGGTGTGCTCGATTGGGGCGCATGAATATTCATGAGCCGGAGCCCCGATCTGTTTAAATATTCATGAGCATCTGTGTCTGCCCTTCAGGCAGCTTATTCTCCACTGCGGCCAAAAAAAGAGCAGAAATGTAAAAATAAATGTTGTAACTGCAATGTGTGCTTTGGGAACAGGTTGTACAAGGGGTTGGGGGAGTGTTTAAAATAAGCAATGCTTCACTCCTGGCTGCACCAGACTAATATTGGGACTTAGGGCGATAGCCTGCCTGCTGCTGCAAATCAGGGCTCATTAAATACTGGCAGCAGCAACAAAAAACAAGACTGAGCAATTTTGTTTATCTGTACACTGTCAGCAAGTACACCTTCAGGGCTAATGGACTGTGGGGCATTGGGGTAAACATTTTATTCATTCTGGTTGCACCAGAACTTTAATTTAGGACTAAATCATATCTGCTAAGGGACTATGAGTTTCAGTAGCCATTGCAAGCAGTTACAGCCAATCGGAGAGCCAGGATAACAAAGCTAAAACTTATGGGACATTAACCAAAGCTCATGGGGAAATGCCAAGTGCTCATGGGGAACTACAAGGACCTAATTCTAGGCACCAAAACAGCAGACCAACTGTGCATCAAGTGAGGTTCATGCATAATTCATTTTTGTTATTGACAGGTCCTCCAGCCAATCAGAGGCATTGCACCCAAAACCTTCAACCAATCAGGGGCCTCAAGACAGCCCTATAAGAGATTGTGTTTTCCAGCATTTTGCCAGATTTTAGAGGGAGATTGAGAGAGATTCGAGCGGGATCCCCTCACAGGGGTGGGGGCTCTGGTCCCCAGCACAGTAAATAGCCCTGGTAATCCAGCTAAGCCCCTCCATCCAGGAGGGGGTTTTCTTGTTTCATTGCAGTTAAGATTAAAGTAATTTAGTTAAAGTTGAACCTACTAGCCTGAGGGTTGCCAGAATGTCCCCCAGGTGCTAGCCCTCTCTTCCACGTTGGGGAAAGATGTGGACCTGAACCAGATGACATCAAGCCAGCTGTGAGACAGTTGAACAACCTCAGTTGTGAGAGGACTTAAGATTATCAGGAGCCTTCATAGCGGGGATCAACCGTGAGGAGCCTGAGTGAGTACTCTTGTACCCCTCAGTGGAAAAAAGAAAGCAGCTTAGTGAATCTGGGCCATCTTGCCCAAGTGACTGTTCAAGTGACCACGTTCCAGGGTCTGCACACTATAGCTGTGCATAACCTTAGCCCCAGTGTGGGTGGACTGCCAATGAATTTGTTTCTGCTGAATTGTAACTATTAGGTCTGAACCCTACAGCTGTGCATAACCTTAGCCCAGTGCAGATGGCCTTCTATTAAAGTGTTTTTCTGATTTGTGACTGTCCATTGGGTCGGCACCCATCTGCTACATATAGCCTGAGCCCAGCGGGGGTGGACCCCTTTAAAAGAACTGTTTGTGACCATGTCTGTTCTGGGGGTAGCCAGTGAGAGCCCAGGACAGACTAGCATAAATGTGCTGAACTGTAAGTATGTTAGTTATCCAGTCGAGATGTCCTGTGGTGCCACCAACCATAGATGCATTGCCATATTAAGGGACTGAGACCTTGAAGTCAATTAAGATGGACTTATATAATCTGGAAATGACAGTTTTCCACCCTTCTTGAGTGTGTTTTAAGATATAAATGTACTGGATGTGACAACCATATGAATGTGCTGAATATTCAGGATTGTAAATCTAAGTTCTAACTGACATAACCAGCTGGTTACCCCCCCCCCCCGAATACTTTAGTCTGTGACAAGCAGGGCAATCCCTGCTCCACTACAAAAAGCAGGGCAACCCCCACACTTCTTCTGAAATTTAAAGAGTTGTTGTTTGTTAAACTGCTTCTCAAGTTGAACCTCTTTTCTCTTTTAAATTAAAGCCAGGCAACGCCACCAGCTGCAACATCCACCAGGCCTGCAATTATCCAGGACTTTGGTAATTGGGTACCCAGGGCATAGTGTGAGATTTCGGGGTTTCATACATGTCTGGGAAATGGTACCAGTGGTGGGAAATGAAATGTGTTCCATCTGATTAGTCAACAGTTTAGATAGCCAGGGCTCTGGGTATCATTCCTGTTGGTCTAAAGTGTGATTTCTCTTTCTGCTTAATTGGTACTTATGCAGCTGGAAGGTTTCACCAGCACAAACCAGATCAATTGTACATTTGTAAATAGTAATCACTGCATAACCTCCACTCCTCCTGTTTACCCTTCCTAAACTTCTATGTCCCCTAAATAAATATTATTGCTACTGTTTTTTTGCAAATGGTTGTTGTGAGCATAATATTAGAGAGAGTCTTTAATTTCCAAATGTCTGAAATGTGGGGAAATGTTATTGGGTCATGTGTTGGGGTGGTAAATAGTAATAGTGGGTTGGTATGACATCTCAGGGGGTTGTACCAGGTGATAGCTAGTCCACTTCAAAGTTAGACTCTGAGTGGAGGCACTGTGCACTGTAAAACCTTAATACAAAGAACCAGCTTTTAAATACAGTTTATGAACCCAAACCCCTCAGCCTACATCCTAAGTAGTAGGCAGGGGTGCAACTCTAGGAGTTGCGCTGCCTAGGGGTTACACAGTGATGGGTGGTTATCGGACATTTTAAGATTAACCTAGCCAATTTATTATAGAGTACTTCCATCTTGGCCAATCCGTCATGTGAGGCACCACCATATAATAAAATCCCGCTCTCACGGTCACATTGCTCCTACAACCTCCCCTCAAATACCTGGCTGCACAACTAATGCCGAAATAAGATGACCACAGCTCCTGGGACGGGGTTCCGGGACCCCGGCCCACTTGCTTTAGCTAAAACTCGCCTGCCTTTCACTAAAACACTCCCAAGGGGCCCATTGTAAAGAGCAAGGGCATAAAGACACACTCACAGGGGGTAGACCGAGGCTGCCCATCAAAACTGGACCTGATAAGAGGAAGAGAAAGGGAGCTTTAGTAGGGGTGTCTTACACACATACCAATGACCCAGACACAAAGTTGCTACTGTGGGAGTCACCCAAGTTAAAAATCAAATATAATTTGCTATTCCAAGCAATCCAAGGATCACAAGGCTTCACAAAACTGCAACTCGTCTTTAAAAAAGTTGTATTGCTCGCCCTGCATGATGACACGGGACACCTTGGAAGTGAGCAAACCTTGGGCCTTGCTCATGCTTGCTTCTATTGGCCAAGTATGGACAGTGACGTGGAATGATATTGCTAAAACTGCAACAGATATGTGAGACACAAAACCCTGCTGCAGAGGACAGTCCCTCTAGTAAACTTAGCTACAAGTGCACCCGTGGATCTGGTATGCATAGACTTTCTCAGCCTAGAACCAGACTCTAAGAACACACTGCAAACATTTTAGTAGTAACAGATTATTTCTTGAGGTAATCCCAAGTCTATCTGAAAAAGGACCAAAAGGCAACAACTGTCACAAAATTCCTGGTAGAAAAGTTTGTTGTACTATGGTGCCCCACAGGGGATCCATTCAGAACGAAGTCAAGATTTCAAAAGTCGTCTAGTAAATATGTAGGTATATTGGACCCAAAGGAAAAGAATAAGTGAAGTCAACAAGTCAGTGCACTAGTCCATGTGTACAACTGCACCAAAAGTGAGGCCGCTGGATTCTCTTCATATTGCCTGATATTTGAAAGGGAAGCCCACTTCCTGTAGACTTGTGTTTTGGTGTCTCTGCCAATGGAGCTAGGCCAGAGAATTACCTTCAGTACATGCAAAGACTAAAAGACCAGTTGAATGTCGCCTACAAGTTGACCTCAGATGCTGCAGCAAAGTGTAACGAAGCCAATAAAGATGGGTAAGATAAAAGAGTGAAGGCACATGAACTGCTGCCAGGAGACCATGTTTTGTAAAGAAATTTGGGACTGCCAGGGAAGCAAACAGTTGCTGACCGGTAGGGCAATACCCTGCATGTTGTAATGAAAAAAAGCAAAGTAAAAGACAAAGCAATCTGAAATTGTTCCACCCACAACTGATGCTCAAGTAGATCAGGATGACTTGGACTCTGAATCAGAAAGCGTGTACTATCCTACCAGGGATAGAAACATAGAAACAGAATTTGACAGCAGATAAGAACCGCTTGGCCCACCCAGTCTGCCCATTTCCCTACCGAATGGATAAGCTGCAGATCCTAGTTAACCAGCAGCCTACTTCTTCCTACCCCAACCCCCTAGAATTGCCTTATGACTGTCCCATGCATGCTTGAATTCCACCACTGTTTTTGACTCCACAACCTCCTCTGGAAGGCCATTCCATGCATCCACAACCCTCTCTGTGAAAAAATACTTCCTTAAATTACCTCTGAGCTGCCTCTCATCTTCAAATTGTGCCCTTGTTCTTGCACACCTCTTTTTTGAAAGATGCTACCCTCTTGGACTTTGTTGATTCCCTGAGCTACTTGAAAGTTTCTATCACATCCCTCCTCCTCCTTTCCTCGAGGCTATACATATAAGCTCCTTAAGTCTCTCTTCATACGCCTTCTGGTGCAGACCCTGCACCATTTTAGTTGCCCTCCTCTGGACAGCTTCCATTCTGTCTATGTCGTTGCAGAGATTGGGTCTCCAGAACTGCACACAGTACTCCAGATGGGGTCTCACCAGCTGTCTGTACAGAGGGATAATAACTTCCTGTTTTCTACTGGTGATGCCTCTCCCTATGCATCCCAGTATCCCTCCAGCCCTCCTTGCTGCCCTCTCACATTGCTTGCCCACCTTTAGGTCATCTGATATGACTACCCCCAGGTCCCTTTCCATTTTTGTTGTTGTTAGTATCTCACCCCCCATTGTGTACTCTTCCCCTGGGTTTTGTTTCCCAGGTGCATTACCTTGCACTTCTTAGCATTGAATCTAAGCTGCCATACATTTGACCATTCCTCTAACCTTGCCAAGTCCCTTCTCATCCTTTCCACCCCACCTTGTGCATCAACTCTGTTGCAGATCTTTGTGTCATCTGCAAAGAGACATACTTTTACTTCCAGTCCCTCTGCAATGTCACTTATAAAGACATTGAAGAGGACCGGGTCCTAATACTGAACCCTGCGGTACCCCACTAGTAACCCCCCTTTCTTCAGAGTGGACTCCATTTACTATTACTCTCTGTGTCCTATTCTCCAGCCAATTCTTTACCCAGGCTGTTATCTTGGGACCCACTCCCAGGCTGGCTAACTTGTATATTAATCTTTGTGTGGGACTGTGTCAAATGCCTTGTAAAGTCTAGGTAGGCCATGTCCACAGCCCCTCCCTGATCTACTACTTTGGTCACCCAGTCAAAGAAATCTATCAGATTTGTCTGGCATGACCTTCCCGCTGTGAATCCATGCTACCTTGGGTCCTGTGCCCCTCTGGCCTCTAGATACTCAACAATTCTTTCCTTCAGAAGTGATTCCATCATTTTCCCTACCACTGAGGTTAAACTAACAGGTCTGTAGTTTCCTGCTTCTGCCTTGCTCCCACTTTTGTGAAGAGGAATCACATCTGCCCTCCTCCAGTCCTCAGGTAGCACCCCATCCTCCCATGATTTGTTAAAGAGGGTAGTCAGTGGTGTCACTAGTTCTACCCTTAGTTCTTTTAGAATTCTGGGATGAATCCCATCAGGCCCCATTGCTTTGTCCACCTTCAGTTTTAAGAGTTCTTTCAGAACCCTTTCTTCTGTAAATGGGCTGGTATCAACTTCTGTATCCAGAGTGTTTCTACTGTTTGTTTTAGGTACCTCCCCCTCTTCCTTTGTAAATACTGAGCAAAAATATTTGTTTAGTATCTCTGCCTTTTCACAGTCACCCTCTGCCCACCTCCCTCCCCTTTATTAAGCCTCACTATCCCTCCCTTGGTCTTCCTTCGCTCCATGATGTACCTATAAAAGATTTTATCCCCCTTCTTAACTGAGTTGGCTATCTTTTCCTCGGTTTGGGCCTTTGCTGTTCTGACTGCCTTCCCAGCTTCCTTTTGCTTTAACTGATACAGTTCTTTGTCCTGCTCCTTTTGTCATTCCTTGTATTTCCTGAATACTTTCTTCTTCTCTTGAACCTTCACTGCCACTTCCTTTGAGAACCATAGTAGTTTTTTACATTGTTTTGTTTTGTTTATTTGCTTCACACAAAGGCTTGTTACCTATGTGATGGCAGTTTTTATTATTCCCCATTGTTCTTCCACCCCTCCTTCCTGCCCATTTGCTAGTGCATTCCTTAGGCACTCACCATTCTGGCAAAGTCAGCCCTCCTAAAGTCCAGTACTTTTGCCTTTGTATGGCTTGACTCTATTGCTGTGTTTATTGTGAACCATACAATTCGATGGTCGCTAGTTCCCAGATGGCTACCCACTTCTACATCTATGATCCTCTCTTCATCTCCATTTGAGAGAACCAGGTCTAAGATTGCTCCCTCTCAAGTGGGCTCCAATACTAGTTATCTAAGGCATGCTCCCTGTAGGGCATCTAGAATAACCCCACTCTTCGAAGTGGCTGCTGCAACTGCACTCCAGTTAACATCTGGCATATTCAGATCACCCATCAGCAATATCTCCCCATTTTCTGCCATTCTAAGTATACTTTCTATCATTTCCTTGTCCATTTCTTCCCCCTGAGAAGGGGGTCTGTATACAACCCTTGTGCGGATTGTGGTGCCATTGCCGGTCTCCAAATTTACCCACAGTGCTTCTTCTCCTCCTTGTTTTCCCTTTTGTTCTGTTGCTTTGATTCCTTCCCTTATGTAAATAGCTATTCCTCCTCCTCCTCCTCTTTTACCCTCCCTGTCCCTCCTGTAGATAGTGTATCCTGGTATGTTTACATCTCAGTCATGGTTTGTGTGTACCATGTTTCTGTGACTGCCACGATATCCAGATGTTCCTCCTCCATCAAGGCCACTATTTCAGGAAGCTTGTTACTCAGACTATGGGCATTGGTACTCATTGCTCTCCATTTTTTGATGGCTTTACCTTCTGTTGCAGCATCCCCCATTGACCTTTCTACCTCGGTCTTTTTCTCATTTAGTACCCTGTTTTGTAGGGAGAGGCTGGGATTTTCCTGCTGCTTATCAGTGCCTCCCCCTTTGACTAGTTTAAAAGCTTGCCAATGAAGCATTTAAATCGACTGCTCAAAAGACTTGTTCCCTTCCTGGACAGATGCAGACCATCCTGCCAGTATAGGCTGGTGTCCCTCCAGGTGGAACCCCAGTCCCCCAAACCCGATCTCACCAGACTGTTCAGAGGGTCACGTAGAACAGCAAGTAATGTGTCAAATGCACCTCTTGCAGAGCCTACACCAACAATCGTGGACTCTGAACCAACAACAGATGTACCCTTGGATGACGGGCCTGTATCTGAGAAAGTGATTTAGGGAACTTGGCCAAACTGGACGGACCTTTGGTCTTTTTTTGCCATTATTGTCTATGTTTCTAAGTGCTAGATGAAGAAAGTGGAGAACCTACTGAGGCTGTAGAAATAACAGAAACAATAAAAGTCTCAGAAGTTGCAGAACCCATTTTGACAGAAGACATTTCATTGCTGGTTGAAGAAATGGGAAGGATCCACCCAGAATCCCAAGAAGAAGTGATTGTTCCACTGTCATTCTGAAAGAGCTGTCAAACCTTTTCTCAAGTTACCGTATGACTCAAAAGGTGCCCCTATCAACTTGCCAATGCATATACAGTGGTACATAGAATATCTATGTCACACCCGGATCTCAGCCTTGTATTGTCTTTTGCAAAGCCCAGATCATAGCACCCAAAATAGAAGGTACAGTAAAGGGGAAAAAGGAAGGCTAAATAATGATGAAATTGCATTGATCAGTGTTACAGAATTGTGCAAATATATGGAGCTGCCCTTTTTATGGTATTGCTAATGGTTACTGTCATGACAGTTGTTTTGTAAATATGGAAGGCCTTTCATTTTTGTTTGTTAGACTAGTTGTATTTGACTAGACCAAGAAGTTTTGCTTGCCTACTCCAGTCAGGAAACAATTACCTAGATAGACTGTGCATGCTACCTGTCTGTTTTGTTGTATACTGTTTATTATTAAACATGGACGGATTTGACGTGAACATCAAGTATGTAGGCGGGGAGACTGAATGCCCCACAGTGGGGGCCTACATGGACTCATTGCCACCATTAAGACTGCCTACTGCCATTCTGCTGCTCACTTCAGCCTCTGGGACTGCAGCCTGGAGGGGGACTGGAGGAGCATTTCTTGACCGTCAGGCTGTTTACTACTTGGAGATCATGGCACCACCACACAGTAGTGTGCACAAATTTAAGCAACCACCTGTTCAAATGTATGAGCAGACTGCTCACAGACTCCTCTGGTCAGTGCTAAGCGCGCCTGACCTGCCACAACCACTTCCACCGCCGCAACCCGTAGTCAGTAAAACATGGCTCTTCTAGTGTGCCCTTGCCCCAGGGATGTCAGTGGGCTTCAGGGGGCATGGAGGCACCAGGAGGGGGATCAAAGGAAACAGTATGTGTTTGGCACACTGCACTTTAAGGACAGCATGGCTACCAGCCACACAGCAACAGACACTGCTCTGCTGGAAGGCTAGAGTTGGAGCTCTCAATGGGGCACTGAAAGCCCCTTTTGCCACAAACTGCTGACCAAATAAATAGGCACAGGTTTGAAAAATTAACTGAGAAATTAGTCAGAATAAAAGCTGGGCAGGAACCCTATAAAAATAACTTAAAGTTGAAGCTCCATGCCTCTCTGAGTGAGCCACCATCTTGCTGACCCCTGACCTCATAGCAACCAATCAGAGGTCAGGGATCTTGGCATCTGATCGCAGAAGTCTGACAGGACAGTGGACGTGCTGTATGCTTGGCACCCTTTCTGACAATCAACAGGGCATCAAGTGAACATTCTGAATACTAATTCAGTGGATTGACAGTCCCGTGTACCAACTGTAAGCTGCCTTTACCCCAGAAAATGTTGAGGTGAGTTCCAGAAGGAGGGAGTCAGCAGTAAGCTCTCGGGAGGAGAGAGGGAGGGAGAGAGAGAAAAAGAGAGGGGAAGGACTAAAGTGCTGCTAGCAAGAGCCATCCAGGGGAGTCTACCTAGGCTTCCACAGCCAACAATCAGGGATTGACTCCAGAGATTTTTACAACTTGTGTATCCAGAGACTGAACTGTATGTGCACCTACTGAAAGTGTCAGGGATGATATTTCCCTTAGAGACTGTGGCCTGCCTTGAGAGACAAGGAAGTAAACACATGACACAGCATCTGGCCTGGGGGCACTAGAGACTGTGTGGGAAAGTCTGCATGAAGAGAAATACCTGCATCAATCCCGCAGACAGTCTGAGAGATGGCTGGTTGGCGCTAATGCCAGGTACTATCTAACACTCCACAATAGGTTTCTGAAGCCTAGATGTGGGTGTGAGGCATGTGGTCCTTGCTCCTTACACTGGTCTGTGCTGCACAGGAGGCAGAAGGAAGAGCCCAAGTGGTCCAAAAGACTGCAGACACCGACAGCCTAAGCTACACCCAGAGGTACCTGAGACCTGAAGCATCTTGAAGCTGCCCCCCCAACTGCACCAACTGAACCATCAAACTAAGAGGAACTGCATCTGCAGTAGTGGAAGAGAAGGAACCCAGTTTACAGGAAAGTGGTACAACAGAACCGCAAGTACTCTCAGAGCTTGCCCTGCAACCATGGATATTTGTACAAAGTTGTCACCAAATGTACAGATTTGACCAATGGGCCAGGAGTAACAAATACCTCATTTGGAGGTTCTGCCACTTAGTCAACTGCATGGCCTGTGGGATTTTGGATTTACCGAACGCAAACTGCTACCATGCTCAAGTGGATATCAGGGGGGTGCAGTACCAAGGGTGGCTAACCCCCAACACACACAGAACTGAAGCACAAGACTAGTACTGCACTCCCTGGTTGAAAATAAAGTAGAGACGCTCTATAGTTAAAGATTTGTTTTGTCTCAAAGACATGCAAGAAATTAATGCTAGTGTCCAAACATGAAATTGTCACCCAGGAAAACTCCTGACGAAGACGTAATAGGTGAAGTAGTGGGGCATTAGTTTTCCTGGGGTGACAATTTCATGTTTAGACTCTAGCATTAATTTCTTGCATTTCTTTGAATAAATCTTCAACTGTAGAACTGGAGTCTGTACGTTATTTCTGACCAAGGAGTGCAGTACCAGTCTTGTGCTTCAGAGGTTTGGGGTTTAACTGTTCTGCTTGGTTTAAAGTGCACCACGGCTGCCCAACCAGCTGCGATGTTATTTGGCTGGCAACGTTCCAGCAGCTGGGTACTCAGTGAAGCACTGAGAGCCTCCATTAAGGACTGAGGATTAGAACTGGTACCTGTGGCAAGTGCCCCTAATACAGGTGGGCTGGTAATACAAAAGGGTTGCAGTCTTATCTGCTACTGCATTGTCTTGCCTGGTGTGGGGTGGGCATGGTTACTGTTCCAAAGTGTTTACTGGATGAGCCTAGTCAGGCATTTAATTTCAGCCATGACATAACAGGTCACAAGATTTGTATAAAACCAGTTTTGCTTTGCATTCCCTAATCCCTTGTAAGTATCCCTCAATAAATATTGTGTTGCTATTTTATATTTTGTCTCATAAGCATATTATTAGTGCAAGTCACCAATTACAGTTGTACTGAATTTATGGTTGCACTGTGATTTTACTTGTGTAGGGGGACACTGTGAGGAGTTGGGGAGCTACTGCACCCCAGAGAGTTGCACCGCTAGTGATACCGGGCCTGCTTAAATTTTACCCTGGGTGAAGGCACCATGCTAAACTTAAAAGATATGGAAGTGACCCCCCCCCCAAATCAGGACAATTAGAACCCAGGACCCTCAACCTTGTTTGGCAGGGGTAGTAACCGCTACACCCACGGTGACCCAGTTACAGTTACATAAGAAGAAGCAATACAGAGGGCAAGTAAAACAAGTCAACAGACTACTATTGAAGATATACCTTTCAGGGGTTCCTAAACCTAAAAATGAATCCAGAGTTACAGCATATAACTTGGTAAAATCTATAATGAAAGAAAAGTTTAGCAGGGAGGATGTCCATTCCGCCTACAGGTACAGAGTTAAACCTTTTGAAGGTAAAGTATGTCTAGTAGTGAAGAACAAAGAATAAGATAATATTTCAGATAGGAGACATCATTTAAGAAAAATGGAGTGGAAATGACTGTTTTTGTACACTTTAAGGATAAAAAAGGAGAACCCGCACAAGGGAACGTTCAAAAAGTGAAGAAAAGTCAAAAGACTCATAATAAGCAAAAGAGAAGCAACAGGTAATGACAACATTTTGTCCCACAAACAGAAGGAGCTGAAATAACCCTGGTAGGAAGCTGCTCAGAAAAAGTGCTTGTAAAAGGAAAGAAAAGGAGTAGAAAAAAATTAATAATAGCACTGTATGAAAATCTGACTCAGAGGTAGGCCATTGCACAGGAGACATTGAAGACATTGGCCGGGACATTCTTTGCTCAGTTTCTGATCTTTGATCAGTGTCTAAGGCACCTAAAGCATGCCAGACACTGTGGGCCCGATTTCAAGTCACATGGTACAACTTGCAGGCATATGCATACGGTGCTATGCCAGGGACCCTGCACCATATTCCAAGACAGGAAGGCTCCCTGGCACCAATGGCTTGCAACAACAGGAATGGGTGCCACAAGTCATGGCCCACATTACACTGCCCCCAGAGCTCCCCACCCCAAAACGTTCCTGAAATCACCTGGGGGCCTTCGGGGGGCTGGCCAGGTGGCACAGATGCATGGGGGGGCAGTGCAAACAATGGACCCCAGGGGGTCCCCGGCATTCGCGGTATGGAAGGCATGACTGTGCTTGGTGGGGTGTGTGGGGTTGGGCACTGTGCTTCCATGGTGCTACAGGGGGCATCTGTAATTTTGCCAAGATGGATGCCCCTTAGACCACCTCCATGTTGGTCTAAATCTGCAGTGCCATAGAAGGTCTCAGAATCGCGTAGGTGGGTTACGGCAGCCACCCTTCCAGAATAGGGCACAGTTGCTGCTGTAACCCACCCTTCTGCCATGTCACAGTGGGTTGTGGGTGTAGTCAGTGGCATAGTCCATCTTGGTGCAACCCGCATGCAGCATGGTGCAAGCAGCGACTTGGAATTCCACTTGCATATTGCATGGCACAAGGTGCGATTTGCGCCTTAGGGTTTGGCTTAAATTGCCTTGTGCCAGCCATACCGTAACTTAAAATCGGGCCCTGTTTGTCAACTTTGGACCGCAGACACATTACCGGCAAACAATTCTTCCCATTCTTGATTATTTTGGCAACATTGTTCACTGCCGCACCTTCGATTTGCACCTTCTTCCCTCAAACACAACTTTCAGTTGCTACATTTTATTCTGAAATCAAGATGGGACTGAGCATCATTGTTATAATATATGGACAGTGTCTCTTAACCCCTGTTTTCAATCAGTTCATAACCTGATCATCCCATCATTCTGACATCAGTATGCTGTAAACCCCGCTTAACTATGCCATAATGCTGGGATTACAGGCTAGAATGTCACCACCCGTCAACATTCTTGGAAAGCAAAGGTGATCTGCTGCTTGGACATTCGTTCAAAACACACACATTCCATTCAGACAGTTACAGACCTGCTGCAGTATAGATCACAATGGCTAATTTCAACACTTCAGTTGCTCAACATTCAAACCAGGAGGCATTCATAGTCGAGCAGAACAAATGCACATTGAAAAAAAATTTGTTTTTTTGCACAGTGGCTAGTTTTTCCATACACTAAAAAACACAATGCCTGAGTAACAGTGGTCAACCATGGATGTAATCACATCTTGCAGTTGCCATGATAACTGTAAACCTCTCGAGGTGCGCTCTCAAGGTTTACTTGGTTGTCCTGGCAACTGCTTGAGGTGATTACATCATGGTTAACTACTGTTACTCAGGCATTATCCTCTATATTACACCAGTTAAATTGCATATCACCTACTTTGAGGAGCAACCTACATTGGTAATCCCTTATTTACAAATCAGCTAATAATCAAACTCCAGTTTATTTGTCCCAAAGGTTAATTGTTCTTGCTCATAAATATAGCTTTAGGGATGTGTCGCACCAAGATTTTCTAATACCCAAATTTTTCACACACTTTGGCAGAGAATGTTTCTCATATGGTGCTCTGATTTCTTGGAATAGTTTGTCCCCTCAGCTCCCAAATGTCTCTACTATTGGCTCTTTTTAACATGTCTTCATTTGTTGATGTTTTTAGTCTTATATTGTTGTTGCTGTGTTCATAATCACGACATGGGACAATCTGTCAACGAGACTTGGTTCTCATGGAACTTATCCTGTATTTCCTCAACTTTTAAATAAAAAATAAAAAGCAACAGAGATACGGGACATTAATTCATGGCTGCCCATTCCTTTGAGAACACTGAAAAATAAGAGAGTTAATTCTATGAGCAATCTGTAGTACAATTGACTGTTTTATCTAGCAATAGCCTCTGCATCCTAAATGGAAGGCGCAAAGGACAAGCAAGTGAAAAACTAACATATCGAACAAAGTATGGCGGGAACACCATCACAAACCCAAGGGCTTATTCAGCTCCCCCTTTTTTTCCTCAGGCTCAGATATCATGACAAAACAAGAAAAGCAAAGATGACACCATGAAGGGATAATTTGGCAATGTTGCAATAAACATTCAATGATGGTTGAACTGAGGCGCTGCTTCCATGGTGTAAACTCAATGGCAGGAAGTACAGAACTGAGGTGTGTGAAGGAGTCGACGGGAGTTCTTGTCTGGTGCTTGCTGCACGCAAGTGGCGCCAGTAGCCAACACTGGCTCCCTCCCTCCCCAGAGCAAAAAAAGCTCCTGCAGGGTCCTAGTGCCTCCTACCTGGGACCCATATGTATGAATTAATGGTGAAGACTGATTCAGAGAAGATCAAGAAATGTTGCATCTGAAAATTAGCTTCACAAGAATAACGTTTTAAAGTTAGATACTCACAGAAAGGTGATCTTACAAAAGGTGTAAATGCTGACACAGGGGCAAGACAGGGGTCCCTATTGGCCCCTACTTTATTTATGTATATATAAATTGGGTAACTGAAAATCTGACCTGCATGATTATGATGTCCCCTACATAAATTAACAAAATATGGGAGTTCTAATATACAGTATGCAAGTGTCACAGTCCTGATAAGTAGAATGGCTAGTGGTCTACAAAAGGTTCTGAACATTGTACAACTGTCTCTGTATTTGGACTTACAATTAAACATAGAAAAATGAAAATTATACAACTGAGGAAAAATTAAATATAACAACTGTAACTGGTTTTACTCAGGGATAAATAATGGGGAAATGGAAATTTTCAAATATCTGACATCTTGATTACAAATAAAAGACTCTGGACTAGTCACACTGATATATTTAAAAAAAAAGACAAGCTAGACAGGCAACTTTATGCAAATGGTACACAGATTTGGCAAACTATTTGCAAATAACTTTTTCATGGCAATGCTACAGACTTTTCAGGCAAAAATAAGTACAAGCTTTCATTATCTGACTTTTCGCCTCAGTGTTATCTTAATCCATGTGCTACGCCTAACTGTAACCAATGTATTCTATGTGCTACAAGCTAAGCTGCAATCCAATGTCGCTGTCAATTTACTAAACTGTAAACCAAGCCTTCCTTGTGCTGCAAGTTGAACTGTAACGAATGTCATAACCTGTTGCTAGCTGAACTGTATTATATGTCGAATCCCTGTTTACCTCTGCAATTTGTATAACTGTAATTGTACCTCTGTAACTTGTATAACTGTAACCTCAGTCTTCTGTATACCTTGTTAAGTGTAAACATCTTGATAACCTGCTCGTTATTTACCACTGTACCCCATCCCCCCAGGTCGCACTGGGAAACGAGCATCTTCTTACTCAGTGTGCCTTTCCTGGTGAAACAATTTCTATAAATAAATAAATAAAAATATGCAGTGGAAGCCTCGGGTTTGATAAGCAATTTAAAGTAACCAGAACCTGTGCAAAATATGTTTTAACACTATCCCCCATTCTTCCCGAAATTAGACCCCAGAATTTTTAAGGCTAAAAACCAGGGTCCTTTCTTTACCAGTGTGAGCAAAGGACAGCCCGATGAACTATTTGAAAACAAATTGTACAAAACTGAAAGAATGCGCAGCTAAAAACATGATAGCAGTAGACAGTAATACATTTTAGAAACAAAGTTAATTAAAGATCTTGCTTTAAAGATTTACATGGTCTTACAAATTCAGTAGGGATGGAATACCTACTTTATACTTTTCAGATAATGTATCCTGATGTTTATAGATCACATATTGACTCCTAGGCCTGAAAAATGTTGCTAAGCAATCTGACATAGCTCGATTATGTAATTCACTAATGCTTAAATTGTATGTCAGCATTAAAACCTAGAACAAATAAAACCATATTTGAAAAATTATTTAAAAAAATGAAGCATATCAAATTAATTGGTATATTAAGATTTCATTACATTTTTGGTATTAATACTGTGTATATTAAACTAAGTGATGTGAAAGAGGTAAGATTATATCCAGGTGGACATAAAGTAAATCACAATTCATTTGTTATAAGACTGTCCTTCTGCCTCAGAGTACAGAAAAAAACAAGCATTTGTCAATGCCGAATGTTGTCTTGCTGGCATTGGCATTAGTAGTGCAGAAGTAAGAGAGATGCGTAATAGGAATGGCAGTGAAGTATGGAACTGACACCAACCCAACCCCACCCTGCAGAGACTGACAGGCACTAGGGTGTGCCTTTGGGTTGTAGCCCATAATGTTCACACCATTTCACCTCACCCTACCCTACAGGCACCGACAAGTGTCACGGTGTGCCTTGGGGTCCTCGGGCCTTACTCTCACCCCATTCCATAAGGAAATATGCTGAAATGGGTGCAGTGTATGAGAATGGGGTGAACTTTGGGGCCAAAGAATCCAAGGCACACCTCAATACCTGTCACTGGCTGCAGGGTGAGGTGGAATGGCATGAGCATTACAGCCGACAATCCCAAGTCACACCCCTGATGCCTGTCAGTCTCCATAGGGTGGGACATTATGGTTGGAAACCCTAATGCCCCAGGCGTTTCTTGGTATTTTCACTTCAAATTTTCCGTATGGGCTTTTTGTGACCCTACCTCATGAACAGTGGCACTATCAGTTCATTAGCCGAAAGGTGATTTTGCACAGTGACTGTGCCATTTGGTGCCACAGGTGCAAAAACACATTTTGGGCAGGATGTGAAAAATGACAGCTGTACTATTCATGAGGAGGTGTAAAAAATGGCAATGTTGAAAATCTGGAGTGAAAATATGAAACATTGGTGAAGTCATGAGCGTGCAAAGAAACTGTGCCATGCATGCCCGTAACGCAATTATTTTGAGGATATTTTTAACCAAATTTTCAACATAGGCATTTTGGGACCTTCACTCAAGAACAGTGGCACTGTGATTTTGTTAATCTGTTCCAAAAGCTGATTCCCCCAGCAACCATGCCATTGTGCTCCAGATGTGCAAAAACACATTTCAGGCAGGATGGGACAAATGACAGCTGTACTATTCACAAGGAGGTGTGAAAAAATGGCAATGTTGAAAATCTGGAGTGAAAATATAAAAAATTGTCAAAGTTATGAGCGTGCATGGAAACTGCACAATGCACGCTCATAATACAGTCATTTTTTGGAATTCGTTCACCAGATTTTCAGCATAGGCTTTTTGGGCCTCACTTCATTAATAGTGACACTTTTGTTTTGTTACTCAGTCCCAAAAGGTGATTATGTGTAGTGACTGCGAAATCACCTTTCGGGACCGAATAATGAGATGACAGTGCATGTGTTCTTGAGGTGGGGTCCCAAGAACCCCATGTTTAAAATTTGGAGCCAAAATAAAAAAAAATGGCTGAGATATCCACCTAAGTTGAACCCCCCTTCCCCACTGTGCCATTATACAACCTACCGGCATTTCTTCATTTTGCAGTTCGGCTTTGAAGAGTCCAGACGTGTTCCCGCTCCACTGAAGATCGCAGCACCGGACCTCTGGGGGTAAGTATGGGATGGGGTGGTGCGGGGAGGCGGGGTGCACAAAGGGTGGGTGTGGATTGGGGGAGGGGGCACCATGGACAAGGAGGGACTGTTTTCTTTTTTTCAGGTAAACAAAACAAAAATGGAACTGGACATTGCAGGACAGTTTGTTGGGCACACTGGGGTGGGCTCCCACTGTGCCACACAATGGGGGGTGGGAAGGGAGGATTGGCTTTGTGTGAGTGGCAGCACACTGGGGTGGGCTCCCAGGGTGCCACACAATGAGGGGTGTGGGGAGGGACATACCAACATGGTCTGCTTTGTGTGGGCAGCAGCACACTGAGGTGGGCTCCCAGTGTGCCACACAATGTGGGTGGGAGAACATGCTGACAAGGTCGGCTTTGTGTGAGCAGTGGCACACTGTGGTGGACTCCCAGTATGCCACACAATGGGGGCTGGGGGGAGGAAAATGCCGACATGGTCAGCTTTCTGTGAGTGGTGGCACACTGGGGTGGGCTTCCAGTGTGCCATACAATATAGGGGAGTTGGGGGACATGCCGGCACAGGAATTGCAACCACGATGTCAGCTTTGTTTGCAGATTGTGTGGCGGTGGCAGGAGCCGTCACCATGTTTATTGAAATGTTTCACCAGGAAAGGCATGTACAGGAGGCGTATCATCTCTGCCGCTGCATGACAAGCTTGTCTCTGATTGTTGTAGCACATTTCTTTAAAGTTGGTGGCACTTTACATAATTCTTACGTCAGTGCTAGCATGCTGACTAATTGGAGAATGAGGGATGCACTTACTAAAACTTGCCCTGCATTTGCCAACACTGACACACCTCTCACTGTGCTATTACTACCTTAAGACGTTGCTTGTGCATGCACAAGACAACATAACAAGCATTTGTCAATGCCGAATGTTTGCTTGCTGGCATTGGCAGTGGTAGTGTAGAAGTTACAGAGCTGCGTAATAGAAATGGCAGTGAAGTACTGAACTGAAGCCAACCCCACCACCATCCTGCAGAGAGTGACAGGCATTGGGGTGTGCCTTTGAGTCGTCAGGCATAACGGCCACGCCAGTTCAGTACACCCCACCCTGCAGACACTGGCAAGTGTCATGGTGTTCCTTGGGGTCTTTGGTCCTTATGCGCACCCCATTCCATTAGGAAATACAGTGGGATGGGTGCGATATAGGAGAATGGGGTGAACTTTGGGGCCGAAGAGTCCAAGGCATACCTCAATGCTTCTCACAGGCTGCAGGGTGTGGAATGGTATGAGCATTACAGGCAAGAATCCCAAGTCACACCCCTGATGCCTGTCATTCTCTACAGGGTTGGGCATTATGGTTGGAAACCCTAATACCTCAGGCATTCGTTGGTATTTTCACTCCAAATGTTCAACATGGGTTTTTTTGTGACCTCACCTCATGAACAGGGGGAGTATCAGTTTCTTAGCCGAAAGCTGCTTATGCACAGCTACTACGGCATTCAGCACCACAGGTGCAAAAACATTCCAAAGAGGATGTAAAAAATGACAGCTGTACTGTTCATGAGGAGGTGTAAAAAATGGCAATGTTGTAAATCTGCAGTAAAAATATTTAAAAAAATGATGAAGTCATGAGCGTACATAGAAACTGTGCAACGCGCACACCTGTAATATAATTAGGTTGGGGATTATTTTACAGCAGATTGTCAACTCAGGCATTTTGGTGCCTCCAATCATGAACAGTGTCACTGTGATTTTCTTCATCTATCCCGAACAATGATTTCCCACAGCGACCACGCATCTCTGCGCTGAAAGTGTGAAAACACACTTCAGCCATGTTGTGAAAAATGACAGCTGTACTGTAAATAAGGCAGTGTGGAAAAATGCCACTGGTGAAAATCTGGACTTAAAATATTACAAAGTCATGAACTTATGAGGGTGCATGGAAACTGCAATGCTCACTCGTAACACAGTCATTTTATGGACTTTTGTCACCAAATTTTCAACATAGCCATTTTAAGACCTCTGCTCATGAACAGTGTAACTGTGATTTTCTTAATCTGTCCCAAACATTGCTTTCACACACAACAGCACCACTGTGCGCTACATGTGCGAAAACACATTTTGGGCGGCATAAGAAAAATGGCAGCTGTACTGTTCATAAGGAAGTGTAATAAAATGGCAATGTTGAAAATCTGGAGTGAAAATATTAAATTTACAAGCATGAGCATGCATAGGAACTGCGCAACGCACGCTCATAAAACAGTCATTTTTAGGAATGTTTTCACCAAATTTTCAAAATAGGCTTCTTGAGAGCCCACCTTATGAACACTGGCAGTGTCATTTCGTTAATCGGTCCCGAAAGGTGATTTCGCGCAGTGACTGTGAAATCACCCTTCAGGCCCGAATAACACCATGACAGTGACATCGATCATGAGAAGGGGTCCCAAAAACCCCATGTTGAAAATGTGGTGCAAAAATTCCAAAAAATGCCTGAGATATGCAACAAAGTTGAAAACCCCCTATCTTGCCCATTATACAGCTTACCGGCATTTCCTCAGTTCAGTCGGCTTTGAAGAGTGCATGTGTTCCCGTCCACATCAAGATTGTCAGCCAAGGTCCGGAGGTAAGTATGGGGTGGGGTGGGTGGGGAGGCAGGGTGCGAGTGGGTGGGTGCGGATTGTGGAAGGGGCCAGGGAGACTATGTGGGACCATTTTTCTTTACATTTGTTCTTTTTTTCCAATGATGACCGGGACGCTTGCCATGCTGGGGTGGGCTCCGTGTGGCACAAGGACGGTTGGGGCTATTCAGCCGATGGGGATTGGGCACTCCATCGCCTAAAGCATCGATTGCCATGCTGGGTGGGCTCCCAGAGGCACCCAGTGCTCGGGAGGACAGTGGAGCCGACGGGGATTGGGCACCCCGGCTATATAATGAGTTGCCACGCTGGGGTGGGAACCCAGTGTGGCATTTGGAAGGCTTTGGGGGCGGGGAGCGCAACACGGCCGACGGGGATTGGGCACCCTCGCCGGCTATACAGTGTGTGCGTGTGCGTATGGGGCGACACGCCGCGTGCAAAGGCAGGTGTGGGGGTTGCGCATGAGCAAGCCGATATCTTATCGCTGCTCACTGAAGCGTAGCTCCCCTTTGAACTGTATGCCACTGCATTTTGGAGCTTGTCATAGATGAGCTCCATCATGCATTGGCTTACAGTGGCCACACCTCACAACACACTGATTAAATTGGAAGAGCGGGTGACACACCTCCAAATCTCGGATGATGAACTATGTTTTGCATGCGCAAGCAAACATAATAAATGTATCTTAATTTTTGAAGACCGCTTTTTTTTTTTTTGTGCGTGTATATGTGACGTGATGAATGAGGGATCCACTCACTGTAGATCAAGGGAGGATGTGAAATGGTGCAGGTACATGGGAGGGGTGAACTAAGTGGTAGACAGTAAGCTCTACCACAGCTTCAGGCTGATGTAGCACAGCGATACATTGGGGTGAACAAAGTGGTAGACAGTAAGCCCTACCTGAGCTTCAGGCTGATGTTGCACAGCTGGACTAAGGCACAAGCACCCATGGCATGTTCTTACAGTTCCCATTTATATGTCCATTTATGTTCTTACAGCACTGATTGCCTAACTGAGCCAAGATGTAAAACAGATACTAAAATGTCAGGTTTATTTCAGGTGACCAGGATTGTAGTGGGGAGAGGGGGCAAGTGAAACAATGTCCTGAGAATGTGCTTAAACTTATTAACCGTTGCTGTGCCACGGAGTGATACACAGGTCCAGAATCCCTATACGTTCAAATTCTGTTTGCAGCCTAAAAGTGCTTAGGTGGATTGGCATTTGCATTACTCAGCGGCAAATCTTTTTCATGCTTTTTGTGATCATCGGTTAAGATGTAACCACTAACTGATGAGACACTTGGGGGCATGAAACTGTGCTACCAGCAAAGTTGCATTTGCAAAGCCCTGAATATTTATCTGTTGATAATTAAATGAAAACTGTCAGCTGATAACATTCAGCCACTGTCCATTGCACAGAATAGACATCTCACTGATAGATCTGGAGCAAAGGGACATGCACTTGCCAATAACACCACTACAGCTCCAGACATGGAAGAAAGAAGTTCATGCACTTTCATTGCTGTTAACTTTTTCAGCATTTTAAAACAGTTACTTAACATCTGCACTAAGATGTTACACGTCACTGAACTGAATTGTGACACCAGAATCCCTGCAATCAACATTTGTCAGAAAAGTGAATTGAAAAAATCAATAGATGTATAAAATGGTAAGTGACATGAGTCAATAACAACATATCTGCATGTAATACTTGGCTTAAAATTTGAGCATCTACATATTCCGCTACAGCGTCAAACAGGGATGCCATTTATAATTCAGCTAATGTCAAGCAGTTTTCGAGCCATAAAAGTATTACTGTATCAGTATGGTGGCAGTAATGGGATCAGGAAATTATGAAATAAATGCAACAGCACCCTCTGCCGGCCATATGTTTTGTGGGTGGAGGAGGCATGAGCACCCAGGGTGGGCTGTTAGGCGGCTTCAGATTCACCAGAGAAAAGGATGGATTCGATTGTGAGCTACGGCTGAATTTGTGTTTTCTTTTTCTATACCTAGTTTTTGCTATTTTGTTAGGGCACATGTCCAACCCTAAGATGTTTAGGGTCACAAGGTGATGTGACTTCATTAAGCATCTGATTTGAGAAAGAGCTGTGAGATTCTATCTAAATGCCAGCTCACGGCAATTCAGAGAAAAAAAAAATATTTTGAAGCTGCATTACCAGACTGTGTGTGCAGTTTAGTGAATTACCACACAGGGGTGTGTATATGACAGCACTAAAAGGCGCATTAAAGTGCTTCAGTCATGAAAACTTCCCCCACTGGCTGCTGCTGAAATGCATAGCAGTATGTTCTCCTTTGTGCATTCTGGCAGTTCTCTGCTTCAGCTGCAGGTAGTACAGTACGCTCAAGTTCGTTTGCATAGGTTTTAGCAGCAGGGAGTTCACATTGACAGAGTCTAGTAAGAGAAAACGCTTGGAATTACACATACAACTAAGTCTGAGTTTTCACATCAAATCCTGAGGTATTTTTTTCTGGAGGATTAGAACCCATGGAGTCCATGAAGGTGTGCTTTGGAGAGCTGGCGTGTAAGGACCGTTAGAGACCCACATATTTTGGTGGTCCTGCTTTGGCAGGGAATAGTTTTATTAAAGTTATGATGTGTGGCTTGTCTCTCTAAGCTAGACAAGACTACACCATCCTATCAGGCAACTGACACAGTTGATCTGTGTGTGTGTGTGGGGGGGGGGCTGCTCACTGAAGCATAGCTCCCTCTTTCAACTGTATGCCACTGCATTTTCAACTGCTGTCATAGACAGCTTCAGCAGTGATTGGAGAACTGTGACCACACCTGCAAACACACTCACTGAATTGGAAGATGCTGACACACCTCTGAAAAACTCAGATGATGGCACTATGTTTCTTGCACATGCGTGCAAGCAAACATAAAAATGGCTTGAACTATTGTTAATCGGGAGAGAGTACTAGCGTGTACCCAGCATAAAGTATAGTCGGACACTGTGTATATGCCAGTGTAAATTTTGCATAATATTCTTTGTAATTACTGAAGCTTTGAGGAAGTATTGCACTTTAATTTTCTTTGTAATTACTGAAGCTTTGAGGAAGTATTGCACTTTAATTTAGTATTTTCATTGTCCCTAAAATTTGCTCTTTTTTTAACATTCAGATTTGACTGAGATATCTGATGCCATGCTCAACTGTGAATCTTTTTTAATAATTTTTTTTTTGCAATATTTGTTGTAGGTCCAGCTGTGTAGTTATACATAATTTTATGCTAATAAATTGAACTTGAACACTAAAGGGTGATTAACTGACCATTAACATAACCATTGGGAGTGCCTTATTGCTATTATAACAAGCATTTGTCAATGCTGAATGTTGTCTTGCTGGCATTGATAGTGCAAGAGTTAGACAGGTGCATAATAGGAATTGCAGTGAAATATGGAACTGACGCCAACCCCACCCCACATGCGTGGAAACTGCGCAACACACGCATGTAACACAGTCATTTTGTGGAATTTTTTCACCACATTTTCAACATAGGCATTTTGGGAGCTCCGATCATGAACAGTATCACTGTGATGTTCTTAATCTGTCCCAAACATTGATTTCCCACAGCGACCATGCCATTGTGCGCCAGATGTGTGAAGACACATTTCAGGCAGGATATGAAAAATTGCAGCTGTACTGTTCATAAGGAGGTATGAAAAAATAACAATGTTGAAAATCTGGAGTGAAAATATTAAAAATTCTCGGAGTTACGAGCGTACGTGGAAACTGCACAATGCACGCTCGTAACACAGTCATTTTGTGGAATATTTTCACCAGATTTTCAACATAGGCATTTTGGGACCTCTGCTCATGAATAGAGTCACTGTGATTTTCTTAATATGTCCCGAACATTGATTTCCCACAGTGACCACGCCATTGTGTGCCACTAGTGTGAACACACATTTCAGGCAGGATGTGAAAAATGACAGCTGTACTGTTCAAAAGCAGGTATAAAAATGACAATGCTGAAAATCTGGAGTGAAAATATTAAAAATTCTCAAAGTTATGAGCGTGTGTTGAAAGTGCGCATGCTCATAACACAGTCATTTTTTGGAATCTTTCTGAATTTGCAGCATAGGCTAATAGAGACCCACCTCATGAAGAGTGACACTGTTTTTTTTGTTAATCAGTCCCAAAAGGTGATTCCATGCAGTGACCCAGAAATCACCTTCCAGGACCGAATAACGAAATGACAGTGACTGGGTTCATGAGATGGGGTCTCAAGAATCCCATGCTGAAAATTTGGAGCCAAAAGTCACAAAAATGGCCGAGATATCCATCTAAGTTGAACACCCCCCACCACCACCACCATTGATGCCATTATACAGCTTACCGTGATTTTCTTCATTTCGCCATCAGCTTTGAAGAGTGCAAATGTGTTCCTGCTCCAACGAAGATCTGGAGGTAAGTATGGGGTGAGGGGTGTGTGTGGGGAGGAGGAGTGCACAGAGGGTGTGTGCAGGTTGGGGAAGGGGGACTGTCAAGACCATGAGGGACCGTTTTCTCTTTTACATGTTAAAAAAAAAACACACACAGTGGGAAGGTTTTTTTTCTACAGGTTTGCTTTGGGCACACTGGGGTAGGCTCCCAGTGTGCCACCTGTGTTTTTTGGGGAGGGGAGAAAGAAGCCAATGGAGATTGGGCTCCATCAGCAAAGTCTGTGTTTGGAGAAGGGCATGATGCTGAGGAGGTTTGGGTACCCCCCTTGGCAAACTGGGGACAGGGGAGTGTAGCCAATGGGGATTGGGCCCCCTGTCGGCAAGCATGTCTGTGTTTTTTTGAGGGGATGATGTGAGGGGGATTTGGCACCCCCCTCGGCACACAAATAAAACAAAAGGCCACATATGCCAATGGGGATTGGACTACCCCATAGGCAAATGAACTGGAGAGGGATATGCAGACAGGGGGATTGGGTACCCCCAAAGTCAGCTTGCTGGGGATTGTGAGGGCGGATGGCCAACAGCCACCGCCATGTTTATTGAAATGCTTCAGCTGGCAAGGCATGATCTATAATGACAGGGACCTCCCTCATTGCAGCAGCAAATTTCTTTTAAGTTGGTGGCACGCTTCTGAACTGCTGTCATAGACACCATGCTATTTCATTGGTGCCACAGAGCACAACCCAAAATAGCAGTGGCCCCATTGGCCACGACTTGATCGCACCTCCACAACCTGCTACTCCACCAAACTGTCACAAAATGTTGCTTGCGCTGCGTGTGCAAGACAACATAAAAATGGACATTGTAATTAATGTTGTTCAGCATGCGGTTATGCTGTATGTGTATGTGAACTATAGGATAACATAAGGCACACAGATGCTTACAGCCAATCAAGAAGCTACATTTCTCAGATCCTTTTAAAAATGTTCGAAGAACAAAGGTCAGCATGCAGGCCAGGGTTTTCAGAAGGCCTTTCGAGGCCTTTATCTAAAATATGAACATACGTACATACAAACATACAAAATGCCAGCAGAAACAGGTCTCATGGTCTATTGTGTCTGCTCAATTGTGCAGCTAGCCCCAAACCTTGCAGCTGCCCCACCCTTCCCTCCTCATAACCACCCCCCACACTCTGTCCCGCCCTCTGCTAAATCCCCCTACCATTCTACATGATACCACCTCCTCGGGCAGAGTAATCCACATATTTATCACCCTTTCTGTGAAAAAGTGTCTCCTGATTCCCCTCTTGAATTCCCCCCCTCCAATCTCAGCTGATGCCTTCTCGTATCCCTCCCCCTTCTGGTCTGAAGAATCCCATCTGTATTAATCCTGTTAACACTCTTTGGGTACTTAAAGGTTTTGATCTTATCCCCCCATCCCTCCTCTCTTCCAAGGAATATATTTGCAGCTCTCCAAACCTCTTCTCGTAGGATTTTCCCTCAAGTCCCACTCCCTGGCTGCCTGGCCTTCCTGGCTGTATCCTCACCTCCTACTGATCCAGCTACTGCTCTTCTGCCCCCTTCTCCTAGCCCCACCAGACTGTCTTAACCCCCTCCCTCTGCCTACCCCGAATCCTACCTTAATCATGCACCTCCACTGTTCTCTACCCCCATTCTATTTCTTCTTGCCTGTCTTACTCCCCTACTACATGCCCCAAAAGCCTGCTTTCCCTCCCTCCCCTACAGCTTCCACATTCCTACATCCTTCCTCCACATAGGCACGCTGCACACTGGTCACTGCCCCTTGCCCAGGGTCCATCCTACCGCCATGAAACTGTCCTACACCCACACTGGTCCAAGCCCTCCACTCTGGTCCCCGTCTATGCTTACCCTCACCCACTATCGTCGATGCTCGGCAATTTCCCGAGATGCTAGCAGGTGAAAGCATTCCCTTAAAGAAATATGCCGCAGCTTCTTGAGGCTAGTCCTCCTCCTCCTAATGCTGTCAGACAACGTGCACCCAAACCCTGGCCCATTCTGCTCTAAAGCCACTAATCTGAGCAAGCCTTCGGGTGCCCTCTCATTCATATCAATCAACATCTGCAGCCTCCTTCCTAAAATGGATGCCCTACAGGCCTTCACCAGCCAACACTGCCCTGACATCCTGGCAGTTGTCGAAACCTGGCTCGTGCCATCAGTACCCGGACCATGCAATCAGCCTTCCTGGCTACAACGTCTTTAGGCTGGATGCGCTCTCCAAAAGAGGCGGCTGCACTCTGCACCTAAAAGACTCCATACAGGGCACCACATCATTACCTCACCCAACCCACAACTGCTCAGATACTGCCAGTGAGATTTCTCCTTGGAGCCCAAAACAAAACCCTCACTGTTGCCACCATCTACATCCCCCCCAAAGAACAGGGAACTGGTCTAACAGGTGTTCTTGACTTTGCAAAGTCACTCCCGCCAGACACCGAATCCATCCTCCTAGGCGACTTCAACATCAACTGGCCTGCGGCCGATGCTGGTGCACATAGGGATACCACTGTTGTGGCAAACCTCACACAGATGGTTGACTCACCAACCAGGAAAAATTACAGGACCGGAACCAGCACACTCTTGGACTGAATCCTTACCAGTCACCCATTGTGGATATCTAACACTAATGTCCTCCCTGACTCTCTCAGCAACCACTCCCCTGTTAGCTGCACCTGGTAAAATAAATTCATCAAACAACCGCCAAAAACTATAACCAGCAGGGTTTTACCCCGTGGTCACCTTCCTCGACTCAAATACCACCTCCTCCATCAAGACTGGTCCCCTATCTTTAATGCAACCAACGTAAACACTGCCCTTGACCACTTCATAAACATCTTCACTGTGGCCTGTGACACGTATGCTCCTATTAAGAAATGCAAAGTCGAATCACTCAGTAACCCTTGGCTCACAGGTGACCTCCTCAGGATGCTAAAAACAAGAGACCACCTATGGGAGCTGGCCAGAAACTCTGGAAGGCAAACCGACATCCAAAACTACAAACGTGCCCACAATGACTCCACCAAAACCATCCGGCAAATGAAGTCCACCTACTATAAGCATGCCCTCACAAACTCCTGGGGCAATGGTCGGGAATTCTGGAAGAACATAAAGGAACTCACTGGGAATCCACCCAACCCCCATCAATATTCAACATCAACGGAACCACAACCCTCAACCCAAAACCATTGTTGGATACCTTTAACAAAGGCTTTACCGACCTCAGCACTGTCCTACCCCAGGACTACTTCAAAGATGGTGAAGTCCTCTGTCCGCAATGAACACTACTCCCACCAGCTCCCCGCTTCTACTTCAAAGCAGTCAAGGCTCACTAAATCGCAAATATGTTACCAAAGCCCTTGGTAAATCAAGATTCAGTAATGACTCCTCGATCTCAAAATCCTGTCTCACACTTGATGAAGTGCTTAGTCCTCTGACTAGAATTTTCAACCTCTCCCTCAGCCTTAGCCAGTTCCCGGACAGATGGAAATCTGCCACTGTCACCCCAATCCATAAAAGTGGTGACAAAACTGCCCACGATAACTACAGACCTATCTCCCTACTATCCCCACTCTCCAAGGCACTAGAACGCATCGTCTCGGACCAGCTCACAGAATACCTGGATACGTACAACATCCTGTGCAAGAAACAACACGGGTTCTGCAAAGGTCAGAGGACCTCCACAGCCCTACTTGAATTCACTAGGGCAATCCACAACGCAGTTGACTCCGGTGAACTACTAGGCTCAATCTACATTGACTTAACTAAAGTCTTTGACACCATCAATCACCGCCTACTGCTTGTCCAGCTTCAAAACACTGGGCTGTCAACCGACTCCATTGGCTGGTTTAAGAGCTACCTTGAAGAATGGTCCCAAACAGTAAGAATCGCTGATACACTCTTGGAGCCTAGACCGGTCCGCTCGGGAGTCCCCCAGGCCTCCATTCTGGGACCCCTCCTCTTCAGCCTATTCTTAAACTCACTACCGGACAGCTGCCCAGAACAAATAGTTCTCTACGCCGATGCTGTGATCCTCACCTCAGACCCTGATCCACTCCAATTACAAAATAAACTTCAGCGGGCCTTCTCCTCCATCGAATCCTGGTTCCTAAATCATAAACTGCTTCTCAATCAGAAAAAAAACAAGTCTATGGTCTTCTGCAGCTCCCATGACAAAAGCAAACAACTCCACCTCTCCATTGCAACCGAACAAGGAGCCATCCTAGAGCAAACACAATTGTTCAAGTACCCCGGCAACACCCTTGATCCCCACCTCTCATATGCTGTCCATATCAGCAATGTTGCAAAGTCTGCCAATGCGAGGTTTGGCATATTATTCCGGCACAGGAAACACCTAACCCCAGAAGCACTGTCAGTGGTCATCCAAAGCTCCATCATCAGCATCATAAACTATGGTCTTATCATATATGGGTCTGCAACTACCACTGCTCTCAAACATATCGCGACCTCCCTGAATAAGGCCTGTTGTCTCATCACTGGCTCACATCGCCGTACCCACACATGTGACCTTTATTCCCAATCTGGATGGCTTCAACTGGACAAACGCATAAAATACCAAACCTGCATCACGGCCAAGAAAATTGTAATGGGGCTTGCCCCACCTGGTATCTGTGCCCTCCTAAGCTTCAGACACAGGAACGCTACTACAAGGGAGATCCAATTCCCATCTACTACATATCCCATGATGTCGTGACGACCCAAGGACAAAGATCATTCACCTATTGGGCATCCAACTGGCTCAACTCTCTTGGCAGCGACATAGCGACCGCTCCAACACTCGGCCTCTTCAAGTCCAAGCTGCGCCTCTCACTGCTTGTATCCTGTGATTGTCCATCTTAACATTTCCACCGTTCCAGCTGCACATGCTCCAGCACCCAGCACTTCAATCAGTCTTTGCACCCCTAGCACCTTATCTGTCATATTCCCGCACAAGGCCCCTGGCTGCACTTGTCTCCTCGCCCACCTCCCCATATCTCCACCCCCCCCCCGTCCCCAACTACCTCCTGCATCTCCTCTTACCTTCTGCACCTCCTTCCCCTCGATCTCCAACCCTCACTTCCCACCCACCCACCCTTCCCTTGTCTTGCTCATAGCTCAAGTCTTTGTACTGGTTATTACATGTCTGTAAGTCAATGACTATATGTTTGTAACTAAAAATGATGACTGTTGCACACGCTGACGTGGTACCTTTGTAAAAGAGCCTCGGCTCAAAGGTATTGTAATCCTAGATTGAAATAAATTAATAAATAAATTATCTTCATTTCCCTATGCTGAACCCCCTCCAGCAATCTGATGTCCCTCTTCAGAAATGGATGCCAGTACTGTACGCAGTATTCCAGGTGCGGCCTGACCAATGACCTGTACTGGGGTAGAATCACTTCTCTGTGCCTGGAGGAGATTCCCCTCACTATCAATCAATCAATCAATCAAAATCTTTGTTTAACCAGGTGAACACCATTGAGCAAAGCTCTTTTTCAAGGTGGACCTGGGAGAGCAAAAACACAGATAATGGGGTAATACACAAGAATCACAATACCCAAGCATGATCAACACAAGCATGGACAATGAATTGTAAGGAGATACAGGAAAATTAACACAATATTTTGCAATGATACAGGATAAGTAACACAATATTCAGCAGATAATGAACTGAGCTAGTAACAGTGATTCAGTAGGGTCAGCACTGTGAACAGATACAGGATAAGTAACACAATATTTAGCAGACATACAGGGTAGTGACTCAAATATTTTGCAGATAGTAAACTTATCTAGCAACCGTAATTCTGAAATGTCAGCAAATGTGGAGAGATGGGGTGACAAGAACCATGGCGACTCGACAGGGGCCCTGGAATACCGAGACAAATAGGCTGCGCCCTGGATCACCCCTGCTATGCACCCCCAGCATCTTGTTTGCCTTTGCAGCCACCTTCCTACACTGAGCTGAGTGGTTCATACTCCCCGTTATTAGTACCCCTAGATCCTTTTCCTCCACTGTGCTTACCAACTGTACCTCCCAAATGATGTTTCCTCCCCGGTTCCTTACTCTGAAGTGCAGTACCTTGCACTTCTTGGTGTTGAACCCCAACTGGCATGTCTCCGACCATTCCTGCAGTTTGGTCAGGTCTTCCTGCAACCCCCTCCATCCCTCCATGTCATCTACAACTGCACCGAGCTTAGTACTGTCTGCGAACAGACTGATCCTACTCCAGATCCCATTTGAGATATCGGCTATGAATATCCCGAACAGTACTAAACCCTGAACAGTTCCAAAGCATGTCAAACCACCTAAAAGGTGTCTAACCTATGTCTGAATTCAACACAAAAAGCACCCTAAAAATGACATATGTAGCAAAATAAGTAGTATATGCACAATTGCTTGCAGTAAACCAAATAAATTGCTACAAATCCATCTGAACCTTTGAAAATGGCATTCAAAAGTCGGGATGCATTTGGCATGATGCAGGATGTGTCGCAAAAGAAAAATGGCCGCTGACCTTGAAGATGGTATTGCTCATAGCATGAGCAACGGTGCCTTAAAATGTATTGTAGAAAGGGTTGGGAAATATAGCCCCCTAATTGGCTGTTAACACTCTGTTAGGCCTATGTTAATCTTAGAAATCCATACCTGTACATCAAATCCTAAACAGGGTACAACTCTATTTGAAAATACCCGTTAAAGAGAAACTAACGTAGGATTAAAATAATCAACATTGTTACCAATGGAAATCTGCCTTGCATAAGCTATTGACCAAACCCATAATACTTTTAGGGCCAGAATTATAGCACATTTAGTTGCCCCTCCCTTTATAGCCGCAGGCATCCATTTTCTAAGTCACAGGCACAGGGAATGACATCACATCAGGGGAAACACGTATAGCCAATGTATTTTTTTTAACCAGGAGAGGTGCACTAAGCTGAAGCTTGAGTCCAGGAACGACCTGAGAGCACAAGAAAGCTAAGTGACTTGCTCAGGGTCATACAGTAATACAAGTGAGGATTGTGAGATTCAAACCCAGATCTACAGGTTTGCAGCTCAGAGCCTTAAACCACTGCCCCATACTGCCTCCTTGAAGATAAGAGGAAAATAAAAAAATAAATGTTTTACTCAGTCCATGGGGATGTGAACTTGTCTAATCTTTAAGGGATTGCTAGAAACAGAAGTAATGTGCTACCAGTGCCAGCAGTTTCCGACCTCCTTTAGGGTTCTGTTGCTTTGTACAATGTTTTGTGACATTTCAGTTTAGTAAAATGTTAGTGCCTGTGTGATTTGCAGAATATTCTGCTATTGTGGTAACACTGTAAATCATTTTTATACCTGTACCTGTTTAGTTCCAGTATTTGTTAGCACTGAAGTAATTGTGTTTTATTTTTTATGTTGACATCATGTTCTGTCATTTTGTAGGAGTGCAATCTAGTGGCAAGAGCACAAGCTTGGGGCCCAGGAGATGAGGGTTTCAAACCTCAGTAAAGTCAAATACTAACTGTGTGACCTTGAGTGAGTCACATAAGCCCCCAGTGCTCCTGTCCATCTAGCAGCAGAAATGAATAGCAGCAGGACCCCACTGGAAATGAGGTGGCACATCTCAGCTGGACTATCCTGGGTAAATAAGTTGTACAAAAATAATTGTTTTGTGTTGCTGTGTGATAGGATAGATGACTGTCAGTAGAGGACCTTCTGAACATAGGTTCCAGAACCTTTAGGTGTGTGGGGGGGGTTGCGGAAACTGCCCACTTTTGCCCATGAGCATTCCAAATGCCTCTTTAATGCATGCAATGTCTGAAGGGACACAATCATGGTCTCTTATTATTACAGTGCCTCCCCCCGCATACACATATACACTCACTTTTCCTGATGTTCCAGCACTACTCCTTCTGAAGGTTGCAAAATAAAAAAAAAATCTTTATTTGAACACCATTTAGAAATAGGTTTCCTTTCACCAAAGTAAAAGAAAACACAGCAGATTTATTTTTTACTTCATGATTCCAGCTGCAAACCTGGACACTTGGGTTTGAATCCCACAGTCCCCACTTGCATTACTGTATGACCCTGAGCAAGTCACTTAACTTTCTTGTGCTCTCAGGTCACAGCTGGACTCAAGCTTCGGCTTAGTGTGCCTCTCCTGGTTAAAACATTTATCGGCTCTATGTGTTTTCCCCTGATGTGATGTCATTTCATGTGCCTTTGATTTAGAAAATGGATGCCTGCAGCTATAAAGGGAGGAGCAACTGAATGGATTATAATTCTGGCCCTAAAAGTGTTACAGGTTCAGTGAATAGCTTATGCAAAGCAGATTTCCACTGGTAACAATACTGATTATTTTAATCCTACATGTTGGTTTCCCTTTAAATGCTATGCCTTTATGTCATATTACACTCATAGAAGGTTGCTAACATACAGGATAATGTATGGGCATAAATCAGTAACCAGTTTGTTAACCATTGATAGGCTGCCATGGTGACCATGAGGTTTAAGTTGCCATGGCAACCTCGAGACGGTTAAACAATCTGGTTGCAGATGTATGACCATTTATTATCTTTTATAATATATGGTCACACAGAGATTTAAAAAAAGAAGAAGCCAATGCCTTACTTTAAGTTTTTTGCCGACACCTCCATCAAGTTCTCACCACTGTGGCCGGCCATCGCATCGCAAAGCACACATGCACAGAATGATCCACGTTGTTATACTATCAATGTGACGTACCAACGATGGGTTAACAAAGTGACATCACAACGATGGTATAACAACCTTGGGAAAAGATAGATTTCGGCCCATAACAATATTCCACCATACATTATAGAGCAAAAACATAACCCTGGTCATGCCTTATTGGATTAGGTATCATTTCCCGACTCTTAACTGCTTGACTGACGATTTCCCAATTCCGTTCGCCTGACTTTGTAATTGCCCAATGTTTATTTTGCCTGTTTAGGAAAATACTGACAATGCATTGCGCACATAGATATCACCAGTCCTGCCTTCTGCTTTGTATTCTGGCTTAATTTAAAACTCATTCACCATTCATCAGCTGTGTCTAATCATCACTAATTGCATCAGTTCAATTTATGTTTAAAGAGGTCAGAGATACAGGTCTGTCTGACTCCAGTAAATTTAGGTGGCCACAGGGAGTTGAGAGGGCTCTGAGCTCAACAAAGATAAGCTAATTGTCTTTTTATTTTATGTTTTCAAAGTCTGAATTAGCACAGGTAAAACTTGACCTTCCAGCAGCCAGCAGCATTTACCTGCCAGTGTCACAGACTGACAGAAATATCGTGTTATACGCCTGAGCCGCTGACATCCTCACCTTTTCTTGGGTTTCCTTGAGATGTAGCGGCCACCACGCTCACTCCATTTTCACTCATTTTCTGGCACAGTGTGAATTCTGGGCAGTGGCTGTGATGCACTATGGCATGCTTACATCCTAATCGTGACCACCGACTTTCTAGCTGATGATGGGGGTCATGGCGTGAAAAACTCACAGGGCAGCTCAGATGCTAGGGAGACGACTGGGCAGAAGATCATGGTTGTGGGTGTCATTGGGTCTCACAGGGCAGCTCCACATCAGATTTGGCACTAAGGGAGCAGAGCTGATTGGCAGGGAGGGGGAGAAACCACGTGTCAGGGAGAAGCCACATTAGGGTTCTGCATTGTATTGTCAGTATTCAGTCAGCCCATTCACAAACTACATGTCAGGATTTTACATGTCAGGAACATGTGATGACAGGAAATATGGGTTTTGGGATTTTGGTGTCGGGAAAATGTTTGTTGGGCAATGGTATATCGGGAAGTAGTATAGATTCCACCTCATTGCTTTATTCTTCAGTAATAACAAGTCTGTGTCTATCAATTTATACCAAAATGTTGTTCAAATATACCATGGTAGTTTAGTTTTGGACCTTTTCTTCTGCTGCTGCCCCTGTTCTGATTCCTCAGATTCCTTATATGCTGCCATTTTAGACAAAAGGAGGAGGCCATCTTAGACAAGGATAGCACACGCTACAAATACCGTTGTTCTCAAGTATTTCCACCCCCCCCTTACCAGCCAAGAGTCTGGCCCCCATTCCCGCTCACCATCCCCCATCCCCAGGCTTACCCCCCCCAAGCAGGGCTGCCAGGTGGGCGCTCCCTCCCCAAGAAACACGGTCATGAGTCCTGACTTGCCCCCCAGGGCAGGGTCACGGAAGCAGGAGCCCCCCCGGTGGAACTTTGTCAGCTGTAGGAGCAGTGGCAGAGGCAGGGGCTGTCATTAGCAGCTGGCATTAAATTTTTACTGAGTTTATACCCTCGGGAGTGGGGATGTGCAATGATGCCAGCGTCCATCTCGCCCCCATAACGTGTGGTTCTGACCACAGCGGTTCCCCAGGCCTCTGCCAGATGTCCCCATAGTGCCGGACACGATTCTCCCCCTCCCCCCCCGAGAAGGAAAGCAGTCCCTGGGATGGTCAATCCTACTCCCTCCGGCTGGCCCTCTGATTCCCGAGTCCGTCCCCAAACCTGGGATGTTGGCGCTACAGTCAGATGCCTTGCTGCTGAGCTGGTGGGCAGGCTGTTCTCAAGTATTTAAAGGGACTGTGTCAATGCCATAGGCCTACTATTTCCAAGTATAAAAACACATTTTATGGACAGCCTGACAGCCCTGCGGTACAGCTACCACTCATGACGCTGGCAACTCAAGTTTGGAAGCAAGCTTGAGTCATCGCGGACTGACCAGGGGAGGAAAATCCAGCATCTAGGTAGAAGTTCTTCTTCTCCTTGAGGGGGGGGGTGGTAAGAACCATTTGGGATACCACAGGTGGTGGAGTAGTTTTGGGAACCCACAGACTGTGCTGGTTGAGGAAAGAGCATGTTTTGATGTGTCAGGCTTGCTAGCACCAATTACACCAGCATGCTTCTCGTGGGAGATAACAGGGGAAAAAGAGGAATGTGAGGCAGATAAAGCCCCACCCCCCCATGGCCAGCTTGGACCATCTTCTCCTCAGGGGATCCTGAGATTACTCCAGGACTAAGTGCCTCCATCATGATGAACAGATAAGAAGCAAATCACTGGCACAGGAGCAGCAATGCAGGACCCCACCTCAGGGGGCAATCCACAGGAGGCCCAGCACAGCAAGTTGCAGGCACCCCGGGAGTGCTGTAGCACTCTGAGAGAGTGGCTCTGAGGTCATGGTAGACAGGACTAACAGAGGTGGAAGGAGGTCTGTGTAGACACCAGGGAGAGATAAACAGAAAGTTAAAGAAAAAAAAAACACAATTTATGTTTGCTCAGCTTTCGCAGAATTTGTTCACATAGAGGGATGTTATGTGCTTCCATTTGCGTAAAAGAAGTGAAAAATGGGCTGCCCAGTGACCTTGCAGAGGACATTATACTGTCCAGTGGGAACTCAGGTTAGGAAATGAGCTAGAGTGTCTGCAGCCCAACAGACAGGGTAGAGAACAGTACTGTCTATAGCAGCATGTCACAGCCTGGAGAAAGTAGGTGCCAGTAGCCACCAGTGCAAACAACCCCCTTGTGGTTGGCTGGGGGATAGCTATCTCACTACAGACAGACAGTGACACCACTGCTGTGGTGGGGGAGGCCTGGCTGCCGCTATGACAGCATATGGGGAGAAAGGTGGCATGTACATAGGTGGAAAAAATACCTCTAGCTCTGAAAGACAGTAGCCCTATTGAACTACACTCCATGGAGCCTCAGCCCACAAGAGACCATGGCAGAGATTACCGGTACTGGAGTTGGTCAGCCTGACTCGTACAGAAAGGTCAAAGTGTTAGAAATACCAGGAGCACCTTAAAATAACTAGATGCACTGCATTATGTGGTTATTGGGATGATGATGTTAAAATGTGCTCCTCGGGGACAGCGCTCACAGTAAACACACGTTCTCAGCCTTGAATCTGCTTCTGCTGCAGAGCATTTAAATGCGTCCCGAGTGTAATGTAACAATTATTAATTTACAAAAAACAGGTACACGTATTGCATTTTCATCTATCCAGGGGCATTCTGCATTATCGTTTACCCAGGTATGTGCCTAGAAATCCACTACTATAAAATTAATTATAACAGAGGGGAAAAGCTGACAGTGTCCCTTTAAATCTACTGCGACTTTTCTTTTTAAAATGTTAACAGCAAAGGCTTAATTCTGGACTAACAGTGAAGCCTTAGCAGGCACGCAAGTTTGATTTTAAGAGCCCAACCTTTGGGTCCCATAGATTATTGCGTTGTTGCAGTTGGTGTATTGGGAATGCTTTTTACCTCCCTAAGTCTTACAAGTGGTTTAGTTATTTTCATTGGTCTCTGAGTTCATAGAATCCTGTAAATCTCTACTTCGACTAAGGGGGAAGGTATAATTATAGTGCCCTTGTTGAATGTTTCTTTTTGGTTTTTAGTGTCAATAGTATGGGGTCACATAGCTCTATGCTACTATTGGGGAGGTAGACGGATTAAGTTTTTCTGGTTAGCGTATGCATTTTATTCATACATAGATGCATTCATAGTATACAATAGGAATTAGTTATTAATAGTTGAACATGGAGTTTCCAGTTCTTAAACAAGTTAGTCAAAAGGTTTTAACATTTAGAATAGATAAGGGGATGGGGCGGGTGAATTCAGGGGCAGCATGAAAATCATCACACCGATTGAACAGCTGAGAGGTCAGTCGTTGGGACTGCGGGTAGTTTACTTTATACTCATATACTGGGGCATACCTAAAGGTTATGTATATATGCCAGAGAGGGACTTATTAGTGGGTAGGGGAAACATACTCCAAAAGTTATCCTACTATTATAGGGATGTACTGGGTAATAGTGGGGAAGGGGTAACGAGCCAGTCACTGGGTTTATATCCTTGGGTAAAAGTCATAAAAATTAGTCTAGTTTTTGGAATTTTCATTCTACCAAACTGTTCTAACCTTAAACTTTATTATGAGAATTGCCTCGTGGAATGTTAAGGGGGCGCGGGCCAGACTGAAACGCCATCAGATCCTTAAGCATCTGGCTCTAATGCATTCAGGAGTCACACTTTTACAGGAGACACACCTGTTGGCTAGTGAATGTACCCTTTTTAGGAGAGAACCAATGGGATATGTCTATGCAGCTGGTAACTGTACTTCCCAAAGAGGAGTCACGATTTTATTTACTAGAGGGACCCAATTTCAAATATTATAACAAACAGGGGACCCACAAGGGAGATTCTTTTTTTTAAGAGAGTTGTTCGATCATAGAGAAATCATTTTGGGAATAGTATATGGTCCTAATTATTCTTCCCCTGAATTTTTATCACAAATAGCACTTATTTTTTTTATTTAGTTGTTTAACCAGGAGTAGCACACTAAGCTGAAAGCCTTTTTACAGGAACGACCTGGGAGCCCTTATGTTAGCCCCTTTCAAGCAATTGCCAATAATCTTAGCTGGGGACTGGAATCTCACATATGACACTATTTTGGATAGATCTACCCAGAGAGGTTACAGCTTATCCCCTTCGCAGAGATCTCTACATGAAATGATGAAAGGGTTGGGTCTCTCTGATCCCTTGTGTCTTCTTCATCCCAATGAGAGGGAATTCACCTTCTATTCGGCCTATCACAAATCCTACTCTCGTCTGGATTTTTTTCTAGTAAACCAGGCCATGTTGATGGGCCCAACAGACTGTGGAATTTCCCCTAGAGTGTTATGAGATCACTCTCTGATATGGTTTGACGGTAGGGTACCCTAGGGTATTCCTCAGGTTACCCTGTGGAAACTTAATCTCCAGCTGCTTTCCCAGGAGGACACTATAAACAGGTTCCGTACACTGATTACTCAGTACATGGATCAAAATAGGGGCTCTATACCAGCATATGATCAACTTTGGTGTTCAATGAAATGTTATCTGGGGGGGGAATTTATCAGAACAGCTGCTACCTGGAAAAGGAAAAGTGAGGCCGTAGCGAACTCCTTATTGGACTCCATCCAAACATTTGAGGTAGCGGTTGCCACTAGTCCCACTGATAGGGATTTAAATCATCTCACGATTCTTGAAGACCAATATGCGGATACACTTAGGGAGAAAGCTGAATATGCTTTAAGACACATGTTAGGTATCTGGATCAAGGAGATAAAGCTGGGCATCTCTTGGCTCTTAAACTGAGACAACAGGAGGAGTCTAGATTAGTTACATCTATATCTTCTATAGAAGGTGGCTGTCCATTGACAACTCCTAAAGCCATAGTGGAGGAATTTGAATTGTTCTATAGACAACTACATAGCCTCCCAGAAAATAGCCCTACTCAAACCGAAATTCAGGACTATCTTTCTCAACTCTCCCTTCCCACCCTTAGTCCGGAGCAGCGGACCCAGTTAATTTCCCCATTTCAACATTAGAGATAACTACTGCTATCCATTCCCTCCCACCAAATAAAGCTCCTAGACCAGATGGTTACCCATCAAACTTCTATCATACCTTTGAGAAGGAGCTTACCCCCATTCCCCAAGAACTGTACACCCATATCTGTGCCCATAGAATTGTAGACTCCACCCTATTAGAAGCTACCATCATTGTTTTGCCTAAGCCTGGGAAACTCAAAGATAAATTAGCAAACTACAGGCCAATTTCCTTGATGAATTACATTATTAAAATTTTAGCTAAAATTTTGGCCTCCAGGATTGCCAAAGTCTGGGGTAATTTAATCAGCCCTGAACAGATAGGTTTTGTTGGCAATAGAAACCCCCTAGATACAGGGGTGTAGCCAGGCATTTCAGATTTGTACACCAACCTGCCACACTGCTACCCCTACCCTACTGTTGTTCATGCCTGCCCCCCCAAGACTCGAGTTCAAGGTTCCTTGCTCCAGTCAGATGATTCCCACACTAGATCTGCTGTCTGCGCTACTAGTGTGGTGCCTGCTGCCTGCTGGTAGACTCCACTGGCTGTACCACAAGTCTAAGTCCATGGCAGACATTTCTTCTCTCTCCCCCGCAGGTAGGCATATTTGCTCCACTTTGCACTCCACATGAAGTCTTTTTTTCTTTTAGCTGGCTCTGAGTCTATTCTTCCGTCCGCTGCTCCTCAGTTTTCTACTGCTTCTCTCACTCTCAGTAAAAATTGAAATAAAAGTATGGTTTCTAACTTTGCTGAGGCATTTAAACTCACTGCCCCAGACTTGCCACACCCCCTATCAGATGCCGCAGGCAATCACTATGCAGATGAACCATGCATACCTAATTGAGACCTTCAGCTTCAACATCCATGGTCCACTCTGCCACCTCCCTCCCCAAAAACAAACCTGAGAAGAAAAAGCCTGCAAAGCCAAACAAAGGAATTTAAACACGATGGACTAGAGAGGAAGAGCAATGCTGGCCAGCTTGTTTGCTATCCCCTGCTACTGAACCTGGTATGCCATGGTATACTTAGAGTATCAGTAGCTACACCCTTGCCTAGATAACTTTCATAAACTTGCCCATATGTTCTCCGTATCAAGGGAGGTAGATCTACCAATGGCCCCTATCTCCCTGGATGCGGAGAAAGCTTTCGATAGAGTAAGTTGGCCTTTTCTCTTTGGCGCTATGGCCCAATTTGTATTCCCCCTTGAATTTATTGCCTGGATTAGGTACTTATATTCTAATCCTAGGGCTAAAATTTATAGCAACGGGATCTTTTCTAGTAATTTCCCATTGTTCTCAGGTAGGCGTCAGGGGTGCCCATTGTCACCCTTGTTGTTCAACTGGTATTTGGAACCCTTGCTCCGTAAATTACAGCTATCTACAAATATATCTGGTATTCCAGTCGGTCCATTAGAACTTAAATTGTCGGCCTATGTGGATGACATATTACTGCATGTTTCTGATCCAATTAAGGCTATCCCAATAATCTTAGATATAACTGCAGAATTTAGTCAGTTCTCAAATTACAAGTTGAACATTAATAAGACTGAGGTCATGCCGCTCAATTCCCATGTCCACAGAGGTGATATTGTTGGCTTCAAGATGGCTTGGACCAACAGACTCAAGTACCTCAGAATTATTTTGGTGCCTTCAGCCTTTCTCTTGAAGAAGCTCAACCCTGATACCCTTCTCATAACTATTCAACAAGACTTAATTAGATGGTCCCCTTTATATATTTCCCTTCAAGGTAGAATCAATGTTATTAAAATGAATGTGTTACCTAGAGTGTTTTACCCTCTCAATATGTTGAATATTTACCTCCCCTTATCCTGGTTCCGTAAACTCCAGATTATGATTACTAGGTCTTTATGGCAAAAGAAACCTCCACGGAGATCTTACATTTGCCTTTGTGCTCCCTAACCATTAGGGGGACTGAAACTCCCAAACTTTTACTACTATTATTTGGTGAGTCACATCGCCAAATATATGCATTGGACTGTTCCCACTTCGATCAACCCCAATACAATCCCCTTTGGCTACAAATTGAAAGGGATGTTATTAAGAGTTCCAAAACTGTCCCCTGATAGCCTTTGGTATATACTCCTTAAAAAACTGCCCGTCTCACTGAGGCCCACGGTTATATTCACTTCAGTTAAGATTCACAATCAGTTATGTAGGTCACTAGGGATTATGATTTCTAAAGATATTTCGCAGCCATTGTTTGGCAATCCCAATTTTAAGGTAGGTAAAACTTTGCTCTCGTCACATAATTTGAGAATATCTCCAAGCACAAAGGTCAATGACTTAGTAGAGCAGGGAAGGTTGTGCTCGGTTTCTGATATATTGGGGAAATAACAAATATCACCAAAGTACACTTTCTACGTTTATCAAATTAGGCATATGCTCATCACTTGGTTTGGTTTGACTCTGTTGGATATTAACCATGGAGAGACCTTCTGGGAGCTTCAGTCCCTTGCTGGGCAGCCTCATGTTGTTTTCGGTTTAGCTGCGGCCTTATATACGAAATCAAGCCCAAGTAAAGTGGATCACTCTCAATACTGGATTGATACTTTCCCTAACAACTGTTTTAATTGGGAACATCTATGGGGAGGAATTTACACATACAGTGCCAATGATAAGCTCCGGCTAACACAATACTATATTTTGCATGCTATGCACTTGACACCTATGAAATTACATAAGATGAATAGGCTCCCAAATGATAAATGTTTCAGATGTGGTCAGGTGCAAGATTCCCTGTTACATATTTTCTGGGAATGTCTCCTGGTTGTTCTCCTATGGTCTCTAATTAAAACTAGGGTGGATCCCTTATTAGGGATACAAGAACTCTTTACCCCACAGATATGTCTGTTAGGGGATTATTCAACAGTGGCTGTGAGAGAAAGGAGGTATTTTATTAACCTAATTTCACTCACGGTGAAAAATCTAGTATTAAGGCATTGGAAAGACCAGCATCCCATCCCTTACCAAGAGTGGCTTGCTAGTTTGTTATATAATTTAAGGATTGAGAAATCTATTGCTAGCTATAGGAATGCAATCTCCCGATATAACACAAAATGGGAGAAATTCCATGTTCTATGGTCAATTGTTCCTACAAATTGATATAGGAGGCAAGGACTCCTTATATCTTTTTCAGACTGTGCAGGACCCCTGACCTTTAAATGATGTCACCCCCTTAACATTCTTTCTTTTGGGAAGAGTTATAATTATGACTTGTATTACTATTTTAAACTGGCTCTTGGGAGGGGGATCTTAGTGGGAGGGGGATTTGGGGATAAGAATGGGGGGTTTGGTGAAGATTTTGTATGGGGTGGGTTAGGGGTTGGGGGGGTTAGTTAATAGACACTTATCCTCTGAATTGTATATGCATCTTGTTTAATGTTTCATCCTCTGTAATGTGCACTGCGCTGGTTGTGTATGTTAAAAAACTCAATAAAGTATATTTAATTTCAAAAGGAATGGGATGTGGGATGTGTCCAGGGTGCAGAGCATCACATACGCCTGCATGATGAATGGCCATTTTGAGAGAGGTTCCAATTCCTAGCCTCAGCAGACACAGATGATGTGAGAAGACACCTGCTGGAAATGCTCACTACTGGCGTGATACAAGAATCCGGAGCCCATACACCTCTCCCATTGTGGTTGTGCGTAAGAAGAATGGATCTGTGAGGATGTGTGTTGATTATCGAACCCTGAACCGTGGACCATCCCAGACTAATACACTATGCCTCATATACAAGATGCCCTGGACTGCTTAACTGGGAGCAAATGGTTCTCGGCGTTGGATCTTCACAGCGCATACTTCCAGATCCCGATGGCCCCAGAATACCATGAGAAAACAGCTTTCATCTGTCCATTGGGGTTCTACAAGTTTCTGAGGATGCCACAGGTGATATCCGGCACCCCGGCCACCTTTCAACGACTGATGGAACATGTGGTGGGAGATATGAATTTGCTGGAATGCCTGGTGTACTTGGACGATGTCATTGTGTTTGCTAGCACCTTGGAGGAGCATGAGAACTGACTGTTTAAAGTCCTAGACCGACTGGAACACTTTGGCCTCAAGCTGTCCATTGACAAGTGCCAGTTTTTTGAAACCTCCATGAAGTATGTGGGGCACTTAGTATCTGCAAAAGGGATAGAGACTGATCCCAGTAAGGTTGAAGCACTGACTACTTGGCCCCAGCCCCATAATCTGAAAGAATTACAATGTTTCCTGGGGTTCTGTGGCTACTACTGCAGGTTCATAAAAGGCTATTCCAAGGTGATTCGCCCACTCTTGAACATTACCCAGGATTACCCTTCTACCAATCATAAATACAAAAAAGGGTCCGTTAAAGAACCAGAAAAAGTATACTTCCACCCAGGTGAACTCTTCGGGTCCTGCTGGATGCCCGACTGTGAAGCAGCCTTCCATGAGATCATATACCAGTTCACACATGCCCCCATCCTTGCCTATGCTGACCTCACCACACCCTATGTGCTGCATATGGATGCTAGTCTGCAGGGTCTAGGAGCGGTGCTGTATCAAGACCACGAGGATGGTCTGAGACCAGTAGCTTTCGCCAGTAGGAGCTTGACCCCGTCCGAACAAAACTACCCTGTACATAAGTTGGAGTTCTTTGTGCTAAAATGGGCCATCATTGACCAGTTTCATGAATACCGCTATGGGGTAAAGATATTGGTGAAGACTGACAATAACCCATTGACCTATGTACAGACTTCAGCTAAGTTAGACGCCACTGGACACCAGTGGCTTTCTGCATTATCAACCTATGAGTATGCTGTTGAATACAGACTGGGCCTGAACCATATTGATGCTGATGCCCTATCACGAAGGCCCACTTCCAACAGTGATTGGGTCAGGCTGTCTGAACCCGACATTCGAGCATTGTGCCAAAAGTTTGATAGAGATGAACAGATGTCTGCGGACAAAGTGGACTGTTTAATAGATTGCTTGGGCCCTTCTGACACATGCATACCAGCTGCTTATTGCCACTTCGCTGCTCTAGATATTAGTGCACTACCTCAATTTGACAATGACAGCATTCAGTGGGCTCAATCCCAAGATCCTATGATTCAGCCAGCACTTGATGCCCTACGTGAGGGGAAATATATGTCTAAGTTTCGTTCCACTGACTTACGAACTGCTTTATTGTTTAAAGAAGGCCCCAGATTGAAGTTGCTCAATCAATTGTTGTATAGAGAGAAAGTAGATCATAGTGGCAAAGTAGACAACAAAAATTGGTCCTGCCCACAGCCTTTAAAGATTTGGTACTGAGGTCCCCCCACAATCATATGGGGCACCTCGGTATTGACAGAAGCCTTGACTTGGTACGCTCTCACTTCTACTGGCCCAAAATGGGAGCTGATGTTGAGCACCATGTAAAGACTTGTAGTCGTTGCCTGCAAAGAAAAGCCATGCCTCAGAGGGCTGCCCCCCTTGTTAATATTACTACGAGCACCCCCATGGAACCAGTCTGCATAGACTTCTTATGTTTAGAACCTGATCAGCGGAATATTGGCAGAACTTGATCAGCGGAATATTGGCAATATGTTAGTAGTTACGGATCATTTCACATGGTATGCACAAGCTTTTCCAACCAAAGATCAAAAGGCATCTACCATGGCCAAAGTGCTAGTGGAAAATTTCTTCGTCTATTATGGTGCCCCCCAGCGGATCCACTCTGACCAGGGCAAAGACTTTGAGAGTTGACTAATCAAAGAAATGCTCTGTCAATGGAGGGTGCAAAAGTCAAGACCCATTCCCTATCACCTGCAGGGAGACTCTCAACCAGAACATTTTAACTGCACCCTTCTAGACATGCTGTGCACCCTCCACCCAAAAGACAAGCATAAATGGAGCAAGCAGATTAGCACTTTGGTACACACATACAATTGCACGAAAAATGATGCTACTGGGTTCTCCCCCTACAGCCTCATGTTTGGGAGAGAGGCCCAGCTGCCAGCTGATGTCTGTTTTGGGGTCTCTCCAGATGGGGTCCAAGCCAAAAACTACTTGCAATATGTACAAAAACTGAAAGCTCAATTGAACCATGCCTATCAACTGGCCCAGACAATGGCCGCCTAGAGAAATCTAGCCAACAAAGAGAGGCATGATAAAAAAGTAAAGGCTCAAGAGCTTCGACCTGGAGACCATGTGTTGTTATGCAATTTGGGACTGCATGGTAAACAAAATTGCTGATTAATGGCACCATCTTCCCTATATAGTAGTGGGAAAGTTGGATGATTTACCTGTGTACAAGGTGCACCCAGAGAACAACTCCAAAGCTGTCAAGACCATGTACCATAACTACTTGCTACTTATGAGCCAAGTCATGATTGAGGCTGAACCCCCAGAAACTGAGCCCCCTGGGCCAGTGACTCATGCTGCTGCAAGAAAGAGACAGAGTCAACGAACCCCAGTAGTCACAGATTTAAGGTTTCCTCTGCAGCAGGCCCAGAATGATAGTGACTGTCAGTCCACTTCTGACGAAAGTGAGTGCAACTATGCCTATTACCCCTCTTACGAACTGAGTCAGATGTTTCGAGGTAACCCCATGATTAATTGTGGGGATAAAGCTGGGCCTTCTGAACTGCCTAACCCCCGCAGCTTTGTACTTGGAGCCAATGTTCCCTGAAAGTGAGTGCAAAGTATCACGTCTGAAGATGCTGAGTCTCTGTGTATTGTGGAACTGTATGATTTGCCTGAGGGAGGGGCTGATGGAATGAATCTTTCTGGTGACATGCCAAAACTTGAAGAACACTATGAGAGTACTGATAACCCCCTTCAGTACCCGGGCCTCTTCAAAATGAGCAAAGTGTTGTAGAAACAGAGCCTACAGAGCAAGGAGCTGACAGTGCTCCAAGTTTGGACATTTCTACCCAGGTAGAGGCACCCCTCACAAGTGATGAAAGCCCCAAGGCTGTTGCTGAAAGTACAGAGACTGTGGATGTTCCCCCCAGAAAGACTGTCTGAGCTGTCAAGCCAGTAGTATGTTTCAGCTATGATTTTCCGACGAGGCCTGTGGACTTGCCTCTCCATGTAGTTCACAAAGGTGTTTGTGTTTCACCAAGATCACTGCCCAAATTGAGCTTGACAGCCAATTTCAGGTTACTTGTCTTTCCCTCTCACCATGGTGCCCATGCCCCTCTAGCCCGAAGTTAACTGATAGGGAAGGGCTCCCTCTTGCATTGTTTAAGATACAAGAAGTTATTATCTGATTTAGTGTAGTAATGTTCAACTGACTTGTGTGAAATATGCCTAATGTAGTGTCAGAATGTGTATAGTATTATAAAGTGTAGTGAAAATGTATAGTAAGTAGTAAGTTTATGTTAACTGATGCATGATGGTACAGACTTGACATGGACGCCAAGTTTTCTCCAGGCAGGGAAGGATGTAACCCCCCTACAAATGGGGGTTCTTGAAAAGTCTTCCTTGAGCTTGCCTAAATGCTCACTGCCAGGCTGATGTCCTGCATTTTAGCAGTTTAAATGTGATTGCCAGAGAGTGCCTGTATAGCCTCTGTGTACTGTCTCTTTAAGAGCTGCCTGGAGTGCAGTCATAAGTAATCTGAGAGGGAGCTCTGTTGAAAGATGTAACTATTTGCTGAAAATCATTTAGAGTGATAATGATAATGTAGTTTGTCTAACCTGCCTTCTTTGCAGCAAGGACTGTTTTGTTTGTCTCCACTATCTTGGTCCTGGACTGCTGAGTTGGACCAATCAGTCGGGTGGGACCTAAAATGGAGCTGGACTACAGGAGCTGTCTGGAATCAAAATCTGTAGGAATTGTAGTTTTGGGCTTTTGGCGCCTTTTTTGCAATTGAAGGGGGAGCTCTTGTTGTGACTGACAGATCAGCCAATCGAACCTTTTGGATCTGAGGGAATTCCCCAAGCTGCCTGCAGTTAATGGCAGATCTAAGTTGGGAGCTGAAGAAGCAAGAGCTCAATACAGCCTCTGTGGAAAAGCCTGAGTTTTTGGCCTGCATGCCTGCCTGCTGCCCCTAAGAGGGAGAGAAGAGAATTATTTGGAACTAATTCCAAGTTTGTGAAAACGAAGTAAGCCACTGATTTTTTACCAGGCTCATACCTGAAGAAGACCGAAGATTTTGCTGAATGCGATCGGTGTGTCAGGATTTCCAGTTGCTTTTGAATCCCCCACTTGTGCACAGACTTGCGATGATGACCGGAGAGCGGTTTGCCTGGCACAGTAGAATTTCCTTACATGTAAATGTGCTGTATACTGAAAGTGGGTCATGATTTGGTTCCCCACTGTGTGAACTGTGTTCTGCTTGCTGAAAGCTGTACCCAGCCCAAAACGGACTGTATCCGAATTTGTCTCCATTTGGCCTGGGCCTTGCCACACTGGCCCAGCCAGACAACCCACTGCACAGAAAAAGCCATCGACAAGAGACCCGCCTGGGGATTAGCCCCCTGCTCCACGCTTGAACAGGAATGATGCCTCGGCGAATCATGTGAGCCCTGCTTCTCCTGGCACTCCAGATCAACCAACTGCAGTCTCAATTTTCGTCCAGCCTGTGTCTAGTCTTGGGTATCGTGAGTAATCATCAGGGTAGCTCCTTGCAACAACAGCCTAATCTAAAAGTGCGTCATCTGAATGTCTTGTTTTCTTTTCACGAACTGAGCCCTCCGGCTCTGGATTACAAATAGTGTGTGTTGCGCAGGTTTTTTTTCTTCCATCACAGGGCCCCAACCAGCTGCAACACTCCTGGCTAGCCCACCATTCACCATCTGGGTACCCAGAGTGTGTAACTGTTTATGGACCCTGAAGTGCATGCATAACTGTTTGATTGATACAGCCTTTAAGCAAATTAACCTGATTACCCCCTCCCTTATTCAAGTCCCTTAAATAAATCAGGTCTAACTCTTTTTTTGCATTTACCCTGACTGTAGTTCCAGTTTGTGCAAGAGTACTGTACTGCTATCTACTGTATATAACCTTGTTTTACAGGGGATCACCAGGGCCAGGCCAGAGGAAAGCCCTGGTGGTAAGTGCAAACAGTGTGGGTACTTGTGTGGTGTTCCAGTGGTATTGTGAAAGTGATTATTGTGTATTGTTCTGGCCACTAGTAAGGAAAGAGGGGAGTTACAGTGTCCCAGAGGGCTGTGCCCAGGTTAGCTTGACCACTACCAACCCTGACCTCTGGGTGGAGGCACCCGTTTCAGAACTTAGGCCCCTTAACCTGCTACTAGCCAAGCAGACAGGGGTAGTAGCCCTTGGGATTGCACCACCTAGGGGTTACATAAGCACATTGAGCACATCCACACAAAACGTTGCCCAGAACTGGGCACTCTATATAGAAACAAGGATGCCCTCTCCCTAAGTACCCGGCATCGACTCCTGACCAAGGTGATTATCCCCTCCTTTGGCTATGCCAGCGTAGTGTTTGACACCACCTCAGCCTCCCTTTTAGCCAGGCTTGACTCCCTCTACAATGCTTTTTGTCACTTTGCTCCAAACACACCTTCCCCCCACACACATCACTGCTCTCTCTACTCATCCCTTTCCCTTACCCAGCTATATCACTGATGCCTACTCCACTCTTTGCTCTTCATCTCTAAATACTGGTTTGGGTCCTTACCCCCCACCTTTCTTAACTTTCGTCTCCCTCCTCTGATGCCTTCTGTCCTCTTCAGTCTAGTGACGCCCGCACTTTCTCCCTCCCGTGGACCTCCTCCTGTTCTGCCACAGCTACATTCTCTTACAGACTGGCTTTGGAACACCATCCCCTCCCATATCAGACACTCTTTTTCTGCCTCTTTCCTAAAGCGCGTCTTGTCACAAACACCTGAACTGACACCTGCTCTTGCAAATGCTAATTCTTCTCCCTCAAAAAAAAAAACACTTTCCCTTTGCTCAGCTATTAAACCTCAGCTCCATGCTAACAGGAAATCCATAGCACTTTATCTCTGTTTGTTACCTTCTCTGTCACTCCCTTACCTTTTACCCTCCCCATTCCCCCCCCCTTTACACTCTCTCCAAATGTTCTGCCTCCTCGAGCGATAACCCCTTGCTCAACTAAACTGACACTTTCCTGCTCTTACCTTGGTCCCTCTCTCTATTTCCTCATCATAGCACTTTCTACTTTCCCCTGCTTTCTCTACTTGCAGCTTCTCGCTAGTACTCCAGCTATGAATTACCGTGTTGTTGTTACCTGAATGTACCATACCCTGTAAAATTCTACTCATATTATGGTAATCTGCTTTACTTCTCTGCATACTTGCTTTATTGCTGTATTGTAAATCTCATTTTAACTTACCCTGTATATATATATATATATGTTATTTCTGTACTCTGACACGATCATCTCTGTATTACTCCTGTATTTGTTGGATTGTAATTTCCCTACTCCCCTTCCCCCACATCGCACCTGGAAATGAGCCTCAGCTCAGCATGCCTCTCCCGGACAACAGCTTTAAATAAAAAAAAAAAAATATAATATATACACACACAGTGTATGTATATTTATACATATATATATATATATATATATATATATATTTATACAACATATGTGGGAATAAATTCATGGATAAAAGTAGTATCTGAGGTAGGTCATGGAGATATCACCATGACCATGAAGATATCATTGATATCTCCATGTTCCTATACGTCATAGTGATATCTCCATGTTCCTATACGCCACTGAATCGAAACTGAAAGTCTGTCACTGTACATTGCCCGCCTCCTCTGTTTAAAACTTATCCCCCAAACCCCCACACACACACCCCTACAACACACGCCGCGCTTCCTCCTGTTTCTATGGACGCTGCCGACCTCACACTCTGTCTTCTGAACATAGTCGGCAATTTCTCACAAAGTAAAATAGAATTGCACAGTTTTTTTAACTAAATGGGTGCAGAGCTCTTTATTATTAACTACTGTAATGTCCTAAGGGGTCGATCTTCACACCGCTCGGTCACGCTACTTGGAAGGAGGAAAGTGAAAGTAATATGCTCCGCTGACTATCACAGTGGCAGGATCAACCAGATAAGTGCTTAAATTACATTTTTAGAAAAAAATAATTGGCAGGATCAACCAAATAACATTATTTATATTTTGAAACTGGTAGAATCTACCATACATATGTTTTTATTTTTGAGAACATTATCCCTTGTGTTCTGGGTTGTGGGTGTGTTTTGATTTGTGTTCAGGGGGGTTCCATTACAATTCAGCCCAAACATATGTTTGTATAAACAGACTATGACATGGTCTGAGTGAAGATATCATTTATCTCACTGGCTAATGACATCAAGATATCTTCACCTGGCTTCGGCCACCGTGGAGATATCATGATATCATTGGCCTCTCGTGAAGATAAGTATGATATCTTCACTCAGGTCATGTCATATCCCTATATATACATATATATATATATATATATACACACACACACACACACACACACACAGTGTGTGTATATATATATATAAAAGCCCCTTGAGCTTCAGTCTAAGGGTTTAGAGGCATCACACACCTTGGATGTGTGTAAAAAGTAATTACACACCACACCCTGAGCCATACATTGTTTCTATTGATAACATGGGCAAAGTAATATTAGTAATCTGACTGGCAGACACAGATCACATGACTGTTCATTAATTACTGTTACTGGCACAGTTTGTAGTAATCAGGTCCCCAAAATCAAATCGATGAGCTGCCTGATCTTATTATTGCAGTCTGAGACACAGAGGAAAGGCAGCCATTAATTCTGCCTCTGAGCGATAGGTCTAGCTCTACATAGGGTTGTCTGTCTTCAGATGATAGCACTGCATAATATACTGTGTACTCACCAGCTGGATAAACACCTCTTCATGCTAGCACCAGTCCTTCTAAGTGAATCCCAATAGAAAGCAGCGGTTGTTGACACTCATCTTGTGGGCTGATTCCCCCCCGGTCGCCCAGTGGGCCAGTCACCCGATTGCTAGGTCTAATAGAGGCATTAGTATAGGAAGCCTGTTTGTGTAGTAGAAATTCACCATAGGATGGACACTTCCCACCCACCCACCCAGTGGAACTCCATCGCTTCCGGCAAAGTCGGTGCTCGTGGCAGAGCACTACCAACGTAGCGCACGACACGCTATAAAACAAGACACCCAGCCAGTACAACTACATAGCTCATGCTGAAATTGTTTACCATAACACAGTGGCAGTGATGCATTGCAGAAGACACCCTGATAAAAAGAATAGCCTCCTATATATCAGGAAATGTATCTCATCCACGGAGTCGGCAAACTGAGCACAGCACTGGCCGTATAAGCTTCCTGGTGCATTGTGACCTTTGGGGGTAACAACCTCTGACCCACAGCCGAGATGAAACAGTGTGTTTGATGGTATTAGTTCATTTTTGTAATTTTATAGCACTGCACAGTGGATAACGTGCTGGAGTAAAATTACATGATTTGTAGTCATGTGATCTGATGTGGTTTGCATGCAAGCATTCGCTGGCGGATATTGTGTGAAAGTGAAGTCGGACCACGAGAACTATTACAGATTTTTGGAGGTTACAGAAATACAGGTATGATTTTTGCAGCAATATAAATATTGCAGAGGAGATGTAGATGGTGAGAGTGTGATTTGTCATCTGTGAAATACTGATAGTTTAGTGGCCATGTTTATACAGTATATATGTCTCACCAAGTACATTGGGGTAGTATTAGTGTTTGTGTTCTGCTGCCAGTGCTGTGTTACTCTCTGTCTCTGTCTGTCTAGTAATTTCAAAGCAGCACACCAGGATAAGTAAGCAGTTTTGACAGTATAATAAGATTAGGCTGCTCCTTGATTTTCAGTTGCATGCCTCTTTACCATAAAATTCTGTTTGTAGAACTATTGTTGCTGTGGCAGAACACAGAAAAGTGTGGTACTACAACCAGAAATAGTGGAAAAACACAAAATAGTTCCCACATTTTTCCCTCTTATTCCACTTGTTTTTATCCATTTCTCTCCACATATGGCCCATGTTATAAGCGCAATGACCCACTCCAGGGTGTGCGGTTATTGGGAATTAACCCTAGGCTGCTGGAAGACTTAGAACGCATAGGTTTTTAGGACAAGATATTATGTCAGCGGCAGCCTAAGGGTTAACACCCTGTGTGCTATGAGGACACTTAGGTGTAATCATAGGTGTAATCAAGCTTATAGACCTTAGTCCTTTAAAGCTTGCAATTCCCTGATTAATTTAAAATTGGAAAATTTTGTCCCCGAAATGCCTATCCAGCCCATTTTTTTAAACTATTCATGCTAGAGCTGTTCACTACATCATGTGGAAGATCATTCCATAATACCACCACTCTATGACTGAACCAGGATTTATGCAATTTGTGATTCCATGTTTGAAGAAGGAGCTGCTTATTATGTTTCCTGGTACTGATCCTCCCAAGATTATTCTTAAATCCTATTTCGGCTAAGAGATTATTATCCTCCATCAATCTATATAGTAAACATAGGTCTCCCCTAGTTCTTCTATAATGTAAGGAATATAGATTGAGGGATGCCAACCTTTCCTGGTATGGTTTATTATTTAAACCGTTTACTGGTCTAGAGAGCCATCTTTGAACCCCATCCAAGAGACTGATGTCCTCCCTGTTTTGAGGAGACCAGACCTGGGCACAGTACTCCAGATGAGGCCTAACCAAAGCACTATAAAGGGGTATAAGTACTTTTGCATCTCTACTGGCTATGTGCCTGAGGATACAGTTTAAATTATAATTGGCTTAGTCTGAACCCTACAGTGGGATCTAAATTTTCGATCATTAGTAATTATAACCCCAAGATCTCTTTCCTCATTGGTAACTACCAGTTGTGACTTACCCAGATTATAAATCGTCCTTTCATTATTTTTACCTAGGTGCATAACCTTACATTTGGTAGTATTTAATACAAGTTTACTACCAGTTGTCCAATCAGAAATCTCATACAGAGCCTCCTGTATAGCTACCTTCTGTTCCTGTGTAGTTACTACTGACCCTAGTCTACAGTCATCGGCAAATTTGTACAGCCAACTATTTGGGTTGCTTAATTTTAAAGAAGTAATATATATATTAAAAAGGCATGGGCCCAATACAGAACCCTGGGGGACACCACTGGTGATGGGAGCCCAATTGGAAAGGACACCATTTATAGTCACTCTCTGCTTTCTACCCTGAAGCCAGTCCGATACCCAACTACAAATGTTCACATGAAAGTTAAGATTTTCCAAAACAGCCAGTAATTCATAATGGGGAAATTTGTCAAACGTTTTTGCAAAGTCTAAAAAGATTACATTGACAGTATTACCTGTGTCCAGTTCTCTATTAACTTTTTCATAAAAGGTCAGCAAATTGGTTTGACAAGATCTAGATTCTGTGAATCCATGCTGGACGGGGTCAATCAATCATGGGCTGTTAAATGTTCAGAAATTAAGACTTTAATTAGGCTTTCCATGGCTTTTCCAGTCAGGGATGTTAAGCTAATAGGTCTAAAATTCTCAGGCTTTGTCCTTGACCCTTTTTATAAGATTGGTACAACTGTAGCTATTTTCCAATCATTAGGGACCTTTCCTGAATCTATGGAGGCCTGTAAGGTATAAGTGATAGGTAAAACCAGTACATCTGCCAGTTCTTTTAAAACCCTAGGATGCATACCATCTGGGCCGGGAGATATATTAACTTTGAGCTTGCTTAGATAATCAAGGACATCATTAGGGCCAAAGGTTATCGTTCCAGGTATAGCAGGCCTACTAGCTCTGTATACTTTAGGTTTACTGGTGTTGTAGACCAAGCTGAAGTATTCATTTTGTATGTCAGCCATTTCATCCATTGATGCTGTCAGTCCAGATTCTTTGGTAAAGGGGCCAATATTGCTTAAAATCTTCCTATTGTTATTAGTACAGGAAAAGAACGCTTTTTTGTTGTCACTGACTGTTTTTGCTAGGTTGACTTCAGCTAATGCTTTGGCTTTCCTTATTTGAGTTTTAACTTTCCTTAAGCAGTCTCTGTAGTTACGGTAAGTGTCCTCATTTTTTGTTAGTTTTAGTTTTTTAAACAATTTATTCTTTCTATTGATAAGTCTCTTAATAGAGGCATTCATCCAAGGAGGTTTCTTCCTTTTATTGTTTTTATTGTACGTGAGGGTACTAGGGATAAATTCAATAGTCAAACTTTCCAATTTAAGTTTGAATATGTCCCACATACTTTGGGCTGCTTTGTGCTTAAAGTTAGATGACCAGTCCCAATGTTGGAGAACTTTTCTAATACTGCAGAAATCTGCTCTGGGAAAGTTTAATCTAGTAGTAGTTCCAATGGGGTTTAGATGGACCGATTCATTTATTTTAAAATGGACAGAGCTGTGGTCACTATAACCTAGAGGACTTTTAACAAGGACTGTGTTAACTATGGGACCAATATTAGTAAAAACTAAGTCCAGGATATTATTACCCCTAGTACAATTAAGGACCCTTTGTTTTAGTCCCACCTGGTTCATGACATCCAAATATTGTCTTTCAAGAGGACAATTCCCTTTCCTGTTTACCCAATCAATGTTAAGCAGATTGAAATCACCAGTCAACAATATTCTATCTGCTCGGTTAAGTTTGCTAATTTCTTTTAAAATTGCCATATAATTTTCTAATGAAGTAGAAGGGGGTCTGTAAAATAATCCTAAAATGATTTTTGGACTGGTATGTGGGAGTAGCTTTACCCATAGTATTTCTAAAGAACCAGTGTCCCATGTTAATTCTTCACAACTTAGAGCTTCGTGTATGTATATTGCTACCCCACCACCCTTTCTATACTCTCTGGGTTTGGAAAACACTTTGTACCCAGGGACTTATTTCTCCTAGTGGTCATTCTTGCTCCACAAGTCTCTGTTACTAGTGCTATGTATATATTTTGAGTATGCAACATTAACATAAACTCATCAAATTTATTACCAAGACTCCTAGCATTAGTAAGTAAGACATTCATTTCAGAGATTTTATTGAAAGACTTAAGAGACATTATTTTTAAATTATTAACCTTGTCCCCTCCCCCACATTCCAGTTTAAATGGAATTTTATCACATTCATAATTCTTTTACCCAGGATCCTAATCCCTGAGGAGTTTAGGTGTAAGCCATTCCATTTAAACAAGGCAACTCTACTGTGAAGCACACATTAAGCTTGGGGCTTAATGTTTAGCTGCTGCCCCTTTAAGAGCACTAAGAACTGCATGTATCTAATTGTTGCACTGCCTAGCAGTGCCATGTTGGTCTGTCAGTCAGAAATTGTCAGTCTGGGGCTAGACCTCATGAAGAGAACAACTGCAGTACAGCAAATAAACCTGCTTTATTCTTTATTTTATGTGTCCCTCTAGTCATTCACATGGTCCAGATGGAGTCCTCACCAGCAGCACCTGCAGCAACCGAAGGGTCTGGCAGACCACAGAGAAGGTAAGGGGTCTTTTAGTGGTGGACCATATAAAAAATGCCACACATGGTGGAGAATGCAGCCCTTCTTCTGTCCCGACCCCATCTCGCATTGCCTGCGTCGCTGGTTACCCCAAAATCATCATCCAGTATGCCTGAATTGTCTGAATACTGATGATTTAACTACAGCCCTGGCTACCAGAGGAAAAGCTGAACTGTCTCCTGTGGTAAAGCAGCCTGCAGCCCTCGTACTGTACTGAAAAAAAAAAAAAGAAAGAAACATAGAAACATAGAACACAGAATTTGACGGCAGATAAGGACCGCTTGGCCCACCCAGTCTGCCCATTTCCCTACCTACTGGATAAGCTGCAGATCCTAGTTAACCAGCAGCCTACTTCTTCACCCCCACCCCCCAGAATTGCCTTATGACGGTCCCATGCATGCTTGAATTCCACCACTGATTTTGACTCCACAACCTCCTCCGGAAGGCCGTTCCATGCATCCACAACCCTCTCTGTGAAAAAATACTTTCTTAAATTACCTCTGAGCTGCCCCCTCTATCTTCAGATTGTGCCCTCTTGTTCTTGCACACCTCTTTTTTGAAAGATGCTACCCTCTTGGACTTTGTTGATTCCCTTGAGGTACTTGAAAGTTTCTATCATGTCCCCCTCTCCTCCTTTCCTCAAGGCTATACATATTAAGCTCCTTAAGTCTCTCTTCATATGTCTTCCGGTGCAGACCCTGCACCATTTTAGTTACCTTCTCTGGACAGCTTCCATCCTGTCTATGTCTTTGGGGAGATTGGGTCTCCAGAACTGCACACAGTACTCCAGATGGGGTCTCACCAGCTGTCTGTACAGAGGGATAATAACTTCCTGTTTTCTACTGGTGATGCCTCTCCCTATGCATCCCAGTATCCCCCCAGCCCTCCTTGCTGCCCTCTCACATTGCTTGCCCACCTTTAGGTCATCTGATATGACTACCCCCAGGTCCCTTTCCATTTTTGTTGTTGTTAGTATCTCACCCCCCATTGTGTACTCTTCCCCTGGGTTTTTGTTTCCCAGGTGCATTACCTTGCACTTCTTAGCATTGAATCTAAGCTGCCATACATTTGACCATTCCTCCAGCCTTGCCAAGTCCCTTCTCATCCTTTCCACCCCACCCTGTGCATCAACTCTGTTGCAGATCTTAGTGTCATCTACAAAGAGACATACTTTTCCTTCCAGTCCTTCCGCAATGTCGCTTATAAAGACATTGAAGAGGACCGTCCTATACTGAACTCTGCGTACCACACTAGTAACCCTCCTTTCTTCTGAGTGGACTCCATTTACTATTACTCTCTGTGTCCTATTCTCCAGCCAATTCTTTACCCAGGCTGTCATCTTGGGACCCACTCCCAGGCTGGCTAACTTGTATATTAATCTTTTGTGTGGGACTGTGTCAAATGCCTTGCTAAAGTCTAGGTAGGCCATGTCCACAGCCCCTCCCTGATCTACTACTTTGGTCACCCAGTCAAAGAAATCTATCAGATTTGTCTGGCATGACCTTCCCACTGTGAATCCATGCTGCCTAGGGTCCTGTGCCCCTCTGGCCTCTAGATACTCGACAATTTTTTCCTTCAGAAGTGATTCCATCATTTTCCCTATCACTGAGGTTAAACTAACAGGTCTGTAGTTTCCTGCTTCTGCCTTGCTCCCACTTTTGTGAAGTGGAATCACATCTGCCCTCCTCCAGTCCTCGGGTACCACCCATCCTCCCATGATTTGTTAAAAAGGGTAGTCAGTGGTGTCACTAGTTCTACCCTTAGTTCTTTTAGAATTCTGGGATGAATCCCATCAGGCCCCATTGCTTTGTCCACCTTCAGTTTTAAGAGTTCTTTCAGAACCCTTTCTTCTGTAAATGGGCTGGTATCAACTTCTGTATCCAGAGTGTTTCTACTGTTTGTTTTAGGTACCTCCCCCTCTTCATTTGTAAATACTGAGCAAAAATATTTGTTTAGTATCTCTGCCTTTTCACAGTCTCCCTCTGCCCATCCTCCCTCCCATTAATTAAGCCTCACTATCCCTCCCTTGGTCTTCCTTTGCTCCCTGATGTACCTATAAAAGGTTTTATCCCCCTTCTTAACTGAGTTGGCTATCTTTTCCTCGGTTTGGGCCTTTGCTGTTCTGACTGCCTTCCCAGCCTCCTTTTGCTTTAACTGATACAGTTCTCTGTCCTGCTCCTTCTGTGATTCCTTGTACTTCCTGAATGCTTTCTTTTTCTCTTGAACCTTCACTGCCACTTCCTTTGAGAACCATAGTGGTTTCTTACATCATCTTGTTTTGTTTATTTGCTTCACACAAAGGCTCATTACCTCTGTGATAGCAGTTTTTATTATTTCCCATTGTTCTTCCACCCCTCCTTTCTGTCCATTTGCTAGTGCATTCCTTAGGCACTCACCCATTTTGGCAAAGTCAGCCCTCCTAAAGTCCAGTACTTTTGTCTTTGTATGGCTTGACTCTATTGCTGTGTTTATTGTGAACCATACTGTTCAATGGTCGCTAGTTCCCAGATGGCTACCCACTTCTACATCTGTGATCCTCTCTCCATCTCCATTTGAGAGAATCAAGTCTAATATTGCTCCCTCTCGAGTGGGCTCCAGTACTAGTTGTCTAAGGCATGCCCCCTGTAGGGCATCTAGAATAACTGCACTCTTCGAAGTGGCAGCTGCAACTGCACTCCAGTTAACATCTGGCATATTCAGATCACCCATCAGCAATATCTCCCCTTTTTCTGCCATTCTAAGTATACCATCTATCATTTCCCTGTCCATTTCCTCCCCCTGAGAAGGGAGTCTGTATACAACCCCTGTGCGTATTGTGGTGCCATTGCCTGTCTCCAAATTTACCTACAGTGCTTCTTCTCCTCCCTGTTTACCCTTTTGTTCTGTTGCTTTTATTCCTTCCCTTCCCTTATGTAAAGAACTACACCTCCTCCTCTTTTACCCTCCCTGTCCCTCCTGTAGACAATGTATCCTGGTATGCTTATGTCCCAGTCATGGTTTTGTGTGTACCATGTTTCTGTGACTGCCACGATATCCAGATGTTCCTCCTCCATCAAGGCCACTAATTCAGGAAGCTTGTTACCCAGACTACGGGCATTGGTACTCATTGCTCTCCATTTTTTGATGGCTTTACCTTCTGTTGCAGCATCCCCCACTGACCGTTCTACCTCGGTCTTTTTCTCATTTAGTACCCTGTTTTGTAGGGAGAGGCTGGGATTTTCCTGCTGCTTGTCAGTGCCTCCCCCTTTGACTAGTTTAAAAGCTTGCAAATGAAGCATTTAAACTGATTGCTCAAAAGACTTGTTCCCTTCCTGGACAGATGCAGACCATCCTGCCAGTATAGGCTGGTGTCCCTCCAGGTGGAACCCCAGTCCCCAATGAAGCTAAACCCTGTGCTCTGCACCATTTTTCAACCATTCATTAAACTGCATGGTGCCAATTACCTCGCCTCTCCCCATGCCTTTGACAGGCAGCACCTCTGAGAAGGATACTGTGTGTGCTACTTGTCTTAGGTCCCTCCCCAACTCTGCAATGTCCTCCTGCACTGCTCTAATCTCATGATGAGCCAAGTCATTTGTCCCTAGGTGGACAATTACGTCCAGCTCAGAATCCCTTGCAGCTGTTCTCATGATCCTGAGGATGCGCTTCCTGTCCCTCCAAGCCATGGCACCAGGCAGGCACCTTACTTCAGTTTTCCCAGCTCCCCCCAGTTCTATACTCCTAATAACTGAGTCCCCACCAGGAGCTGCTTCCTTTCCTGTGGTGTCCTCTGCCTCCTTCCTGTGTGCCTTCCCTGACAGTTGTCACAGTCTTTCAGTGGTGCATCCATATGGGAGCTATGCTCCCCAGAATGGTGTATGGATTGTGGAGTGGAACAATTGACTGGGTGTGCCTCTGTTCCACCCTCCTCACCCTCCCTGAGCCCACTGTGGTCCAACTGCTGTGCTTTCTTCTCAACCTCTGAGGTAGTGGTGGTGGCACTAGTGCTCCCTGGATGGGGAGGTTCCATTCCTACTGTCCAGTGTGGCCTGGGGGAAGGTTTCCTTACTACTGTCCAGTTCGGCCTGAAGACGGGCAACTTCCTCCCTCAGGGCAGATAGTTGTCTGCAAATAGGGCAGCATCTCAGCCTCCAGAAAGACTCCTGGAAGACTGCTGCCCCACAGCCATTACATTGCACTACTCCCCACATGTTTATCTAGGTTTTTTGTGTATTGTGTGTGTGTGTGTGTGTGCGCATGCGTGTGTGATTTGTTATATAGAAATATATATATTATACAATGTGTATGCTTATATTGTCAGTGCAGTGTGCTAGAGAGGATATGACAGTGAAATGCACCTTGCACTTGAGGAAATGATGTCAGAACCTCAGGTATAAAGGAACTATTTCCAGGGGTAGGTGGAGTGAGGGGTGGGAAGGGGTTAGGCCTAAACTGTGCCCTCACAAAACAACCAGCTAAAAGCTCTCACCCACCGCTGTGATGAGTGCCTTCCTGTTAGCAAGATATCCTACACAGCAATTTGACAGAGAAAGTACCCTGCTAATCAAACAAAGAAAAATCCAGACATCCAAGTCAGACACAGGTAAACCTCTCCAGCCCCAAAACAGCCTAGTGGTTTGTTGGCCACAAAGGAAAATCAAATATGCAGTTATTTCAGCCCTTCTGAGGATGCTGACAAGATAAGCAGTTTTAAAAACCTTCCTGAATTAAAAACTAAAACAAACACAAAGCAATACCACTTTAAAAGTGAGGAAAACTTCTCTCAGATGTAAGGGAGAGAGAGAGATTAGTTACAGATATTTAGTCCAAAATAGTATATCCCACGCAGCTTCTCAGTTGTTTCCAAGCACTCCCTGTACACAACTTGGAAGAAGATGGACTTCTGCCTCAAACAGGATCACACCACTAGTTTATAGTAATTGAACATTGCTGAAATGGTCTAGCTAGACAAATGGCTGGGATGCAGACCTCTGACTTGTGAAGACAATTACCCCCACCTCAGGCTATGTTTGGCATCCAATTACAAACTGCAGCTTTTGCTATTTTGAATCACACAACCCCACCAAAAGTTGCAAAATATATTGATGCAGATTCTCACAGAATTCTAGTAATCAGTCCAGTTAGCCACAAAGGAAAATCAAATATGCAATTACTTCAGCCCTGAGGATGCTGACAAGATAAGCAGTTTTAAAAACCCCCTTCCTGAATTAAAAACTAAAACAAACACAAAGCAATACCACTTTAAAAGTGAGGAAAACTTCTCTCAGATGTAAGCAAGAGAGAGAGAGAGAGATTAGTTACAGATATTTAGTCCAAAATAGTATATCCCACGCAGCTTCTCAGTTGTTTCCAAGCACACCCTGTACACAACTTGGAAGAAGATGGACTGAAAGAAAGAAACAGAACAAAAATGTCCAGCAATGCTAGTCAACTGGGGAAATAAAATACCTGCCAGAGTTAATTCTCCCATCTCTCTGCCCCACAGAGTTATGAACTGTGCACCCCCCCCCAACTGGGCCAGCTCCTACCTCGTGGCAGGGTTTGTGCTTCCCGCTCCACTTCACATTGCAGGAACATTGCTCCAGAAAGAAGACTACATAAGACAGCAGCACACAGAGAAAAAAAAACAAACACATTTTTTAAATAAACTCCCTAGTGCTGCACAACAGCGCTTGGCCTGGGCCTTCTGCCCTCCTCGCTATTGCAGCTCTGCTTTACCTCACTCTCCAGCCACTCAGCAAGTTGATATGTGCTCCCCACGGCACAACATTCCGCGGAGCTCTGTCACCTCCTGACCTTGGCTTCTTAGAGGGGCCTGTAGCTGCACGAACAGCAACCGCGGCTTCCCCCTCAGCCCAGCAGCTGTACGGAGTGCTCCGCTACCCAACTCAATGTAGCAGCGCTCCCCTCAGAGCAACAGAAGAAAGACGTCCTGCCAGCACTACAAGGACCGCGGTTCCTTCACAGCTCTCCAGCAGCTTTCCCCCGGTCAGGCCACAAGCTTATTGCCTCCTGCTCAGGTCCTCGGATCCCAGACTCAAGGGTGGCCCCAATTACAGCTGCAACAGACAGTTACCTCCCTGCAGCCAGATCCAACATCATCCTGCCTCCTACCTCGCGGCTCTAAGCCACACTCACTCCTGACAGCAAACCCCAGGGCGCACAAAGGACAGAACCGGGGCTCCGCTCCTCACTTCCCCTTCTCTCACAGCACCGCTCCCATTGCAATGCAGCCATGCAGTCCCTCCACTGCAACTGAGGCTTCCCCCTCTCCAAAGCAGCCATACAGAGTGATCCCGTGCCCTGACTCACCCGAGTGCCTGCTGCAGCTTCTCTCCCCAATTCACCACTGCTGCCAAACAAAGCTGCCGCTCAGCCACACTCCACAACAAAGAAAAGGAAAAGGGCCATCAGTAAATAAACGAGCACACAACAAAACAAAACAAAAAAAAATCTACTACTACCAGAGCCCCTCTGGCACTGGGGCAAAATATAACTGCAAGGGACAGCCCTGACAGGCATACAGAAAAGGGAGCACCACAGGGAACCACAGACATTTAAATAAAAGCAGGACAATAAATAATTACTGTACAAGCCTGGGAGACGAGAAGAAAAAAACAAACAAAAAAAAACCGGAGTGCAACAAACAAATACAGAAAGTCCCCCAGCAAGTTGCCACTCACCAAAAACACAAAACTCCCACCATTTCAGTGGGGAGGAAGGACAGCAGCGTGGCAATCACCATTTTGGCCATTGTTAGGCAGCCAGCCAGCCTCATGGAAGAAACGCTCCATTTTGAGCAGAGCAAAACAACAAGAAAGGAAGTGAACCTTGACCCCTTACCAGTGGCCATCTTGCTACAGTAAGGCAAGTCAAATCCCACAGCAACTGCTTGTCACAGTTTGGCTGGCCATCTTGGGAAGGGCACCAATTGACTTCACTCCATTGAAAACATTGGGATTCCTATTGAAATGAATGGATACTGCTACAAAAAGCTGATTTTTGCAACAAAACCTTTATTTAAATAACAAGCAACACAGAATTGCGTGGAAAGTTCTTATTAAGACGTCACTGATGAACTTTGCTACAAAAATTCGTACTTTTGCCTACAAAAATAATTTTTGCTCAGCACTTCATCTACGACACAACATCTTGTCTCCTGCATGACAGCAACTCCTTCTCACCCGTACAACCTTCACTCAGTGAAATGAAGCTCACCTCCAACCACAATGTCTGACGACAACGCAGATGTGGGCACCGAAGCGTCTGGAGTCCTACCTTCACCCACCTCAAAGGCATGGGGCTACAAAATCAAAACAATTTTCCATGACATCCAGTCCTCTATTTCTGCTCAAGAAGCACCAGCTATGCAAGCTATTCAAGATGACTTGGCCTACATTAAAGCCATTTCACCACAGTCCATGGTCCATACCAGCCTACAACCAGTACCATTCTCAGCCTTGCCTCACGAAGATGCTGTCAACTGGCTGGAACATTTCCAAGCATGGATTTCCTTCAATGGTTGGACTGATCCCTTGCGCATCTCCAATGCCTTGTGCTTGCTTCTGAGAGGGACTGCCATTTCCTGGTTCAACGCACTTCCAGACCAAGTCAAAGCAGATGCTGCCACACTGTACGCAACCTTCAAAGCCCATTTCCTCCAAGCACATCCACCCTGGTTATTGGCGCAACAGCTGTGGAGTGCACTATGCAACCCTCAGAATCTCTCGAAACCTTCATTGTGGACATTGAGACTCAATGCAAACGCCTACCGAAATCAGAGAAAGATCAAGTGACTGTCTTTGTCCGGAGACTGCCTCCTTAATTTTGTACCTATGTCATACAGCAAAAACCAACCACCTGGACAGACTCCATCCAAGGTGCACGGCTAGCTCAAGAGTCCATTTCAATGTTCCAGTCTGCCGGTGCTCAGGCGCCCCAAACCTCACAACTTGCTGCACTTGCCACATGTGTCCAACAGCAACAAGCAATGATCGACAAGCTTATTTCTACTGTCAATAGCTTACACATCAGGCAAATCCTAATGCTATGCAACCACCTCGACAGCGACCAGATCCACCTCCACCTTCTCGAGAGCCAGTGACTTGCCAGTGGTGTGGATTCAAGGGAACACACTGCCACTGCCTGTCAAAAGTTAAAATATTACCACAGGATGCAAGAGAACCACGGACGCCCACCACAGCGCACTCAACATGATAACCGCAACTACTCCCAGGATCAGGGAAACGAGCGCCGCCCAACAGACATGGGGCTTTTGTTGGGTAGGGGAACACAGCAACTGACTGCCCCTCTGACTCTCGCAATTTAACCAAAACGCTTCCTCCAACTGTGGACTCTGGCACACTTTCACTTCCAGGGGCAAAGGTACCTGTCATCAATTCACCACTCCTAGCTAACTATCTACTGGTAACCATTGGAGATTGGTCTACGCATGTCTTGGTTAACACTGGAGCAGAAATATCAGTTATCAACAGCAGCATTTTAGACAACCAAGCTATTCGTCACATACCTAATGTCTCTCCAGCTGACATAAAGTACATTATCACAGCAAGTACAGCTACAGTACCTAGCACAGGCATGGTCTATCTCAAGCTCCACTTCGGCTCATAGCAAGTTACTGTCAAGTTTTATATAGTGCCTGATCTTCAACCTGCAATAATTCTAGGCCTGGTCTTTCTCAAAGCTCACAAAGCCATTCTAGACTTTGCCTCAAACAAATTGTCGCTAGATCCTCAGAGGCAACTCACAGCTATAGACTCAGTCACTGTGCCTTCTCAGTCGGAAATGGTTTTGATTGCCAAGATTCGAGGTGAACCACTTCCACAAGGTGTTGTTGGCAGAGTCACAGAATCCCTCGTGCTGCATTCATCAGGTCTCTTTCCGGGAAATACCTTATTGGCGGTGTAAGATGGTGCAGTCTTCCAAAAATGCTGCAACCTCACAGATGAGCCAGTGGTCATTTCAAAGGGTGCCAACATCGGAAAGTTTGTCTGCTTGTCTTCAGGGGACCAGCTTCATCTCATGCAAGAGTGAGTGTCAGTGGCTCAGTAGGTAGCACACTCGCCTCTGAGGCCGGGAGATCAGAGGGCTGTGGGTTTAGTTCCCACATCTGGCTCTTGGGTTAATATCCCAGTACTGACACTGTAGTGCAGCATGAGAGGGGTGCTGCACTTCTGAGGTGCCATCTTTCGGATGAGACGTTAAACCGAGTTCCCATCTGCCTGGATTGGTGGTAGTTCAGTTGGATGTTAAAGATCCCATGGCACTTATCGAAAAAGAGTATGGGAATTTCCCCGGTGTCCTGGACAAATTTCCCTCATTCACTAAAAATACCACCAACAGCTTAATCTGGTTCAAGGTCAGTTGGCATTCATCTGTATCCCCTTCCCCCGGGTCGTGCCTGAAAATAGGCAGAATTTGTCTAGTGCACTTACCTGGTCAACAAACGCTAAATAAATAAAATAAATAAATAAAGAACCTCAGCCTGGTTCCACCAACTCTACTCCTGTCAATACTATCATGGCTACTCCAACTTCAACAGAGTTACCCCTCAGTCGGCGACTGTCCTCTTCCAAACTTCCAGCATCTCCAACAGAAATGCAAAAACTTTTGCAATTCCTGGAAAATTACCCGGATGTCTTTGTTGGTTCAGATAGCAAGCTTGGATGCTTTGATATCCTGCAACATACCATCAAAGTACAGTCCAACCAGAAACCAATCCGTCAGCGAGCCTACAAAGTGGGATATAAACAGAAACAAGTCCTCGAGGACACAATCAAAGGCATGCTTGACCAAGACATAGTCGAAGAATCTACAAGCCCCTGGGGTGCACCTGGCTTGCTGGTGGTAAATAAGGACAAACGGTATCGTTTTGTGGTAGACTACAGAAAACTCAGTGCCTACACAGTGCAGGATGGTTATCCCTTGCCTACAACTGAAGATGATTTAGAGAGTCTTGGTGCGGCCAGTCCTGCTTACTTCATCACTCTAGACCTTCAGAGTGGGTTCTATCAAGTTTCCATTGATCCAGCTTCTCGTCCATACACCGCATGGCCCTGCCACTTGGGACTTTTCCAGTTCAAACGTCTGCCTATGGGTCTTTGGAACAGTCCAGCCACATTTCAATGTGTTATGGAAGCCGTACTACGTGGGTTGTCTTGGAAATCTTGCCTAGTCTACTTGGATGATGTGATAGTCTTCAGCAGAACTTTGCCAGAGCACCTCCAACATCTTCAAGAAGTGTTTGAACGTCTCAGACAAGCCAATCTCAAGCTTCGCCCAGAAAAGTGTTGTTTTGCGGAGCATCAAATTCATCACCTGGCACATGTAGTCAGTTCTCAAGGCATCTCTCCAGATCCAGACAAGCTCTCAGCAGTCAAAGACTATCCAGAGCCTAACAATCTCAAAGACCTTCCAGCATTCCTGGGTTTGTCTGGCTACTACCGAAAGTTCATTTACAACTACACCAAGATTGCAGCTCCAATGTATGTCTTCACAAAAAAGGGATGTGACTATATTTGGACTTCTGAATGTAAGGAGGCCTCTGACACCCTAAAACAAAACCTCATCTTTTCTCCAGTAGTGGCCTACCCAAGGTTCAACCAACCATTCAATCTCTACTCAGATGCTAGTTCCTTTGCAGTGGGCACTGTGTTCTATCAGATTCAAGATGGAACAGAACGAGTTGTCTCCTATGCTGGGCACTCTCTTTCCTCAGCTGAGCAGAACTGTGGCATCACAGAGAAAGAATGTCTAGCCATGGTCTTTGCCGTGAAGAAATTTGACTGCTACCTTTGCTACTCCTCCTTTATAGCTATCGTTGATCACTCTGCCCTCCGATGGTTATTTAAAATGAAGGAGCCAGTAGGCAAATTCACCCGATGGATCACCATGCTGCAATCCTACAACTTTTAAATTCAATACAGACCAGGTCGAGTTCACTCAAATGCTGATGGTGTAAGCTGGAGACGATATCCCTCTGCATCCTCCTCAACGGATGACGAATCCTGTTTACAAGCTCTTCCCTTCCATGCCACGGAAGTGCTTCCTGTGGACACTCCTTCAACACCTCAAGTTGCTTTGCTGCTACCAACTGCCTGCTCAGAGAGACACACAAATCCTCAGTTACTACAAGCAGCTGAAGAGCTTCTCATCTCCTCTGCATCTGATCTGTCCCTGGCAACTGTTAAAATGCAACAAAGAACTGACACTCAATTTACGGACATCATCACCTACTTAGAGTCTGGAACCTTACAGCAACAAAAGCAACATTGCCAAGATGTACTTTTCCTTGCTTCGCAGTACTTCCTCAATGACGGTGTGCTCTTTCACACTTGGACCAAGGAAGGCAAGGGTCATCGCACGGACAGAACTCACGTACAGCGAGCTGTGCCAGCCTCTCCCATCCCTCAGGTTCTTCTCTCCAATCATGCCTCTCCACTCTCTGGAGGTCATATGGGAATTCACAGAACTCTGGAAAAGACAAGGCTTCACTTCTTCTGACCACACATGAACAGGGGCATTGTCCAGTTTGTAAAATTCTGCCAGCCCTGCTCCCAAAGAAAGCCTCCTGCCAAACCAACAAAGGCACACATCATCCCAATGCCTGTGGCCACTGAACCGTTCCAAAGAGTCAGCACTGACATTCTTGGGCCCTTGCCAACATGCTCTGACTTTGGTAACAGGTACATCCTTGTCTTTGTAGACTACTTGACAAAATATTTGGAACTCATCCCTCTGAGAGACATTAAAGCCACCACTGTGGCCAGTGCATTTCTCAACACAGTCATTTGTTGTCACGGTACCCCATCGTACTTACATTCAGACAGAGGCACTCACTACCTGTCCACTATTGTCCGAGAAACTTGCAAACTTCTTGACATAAAAAAAGACACATACCAAAGTTACCATCCACAATGCAACAGACAGAGTGAAAGAATGATGTCTACCATTCTCAATACACTTTCCAAGTATCTGGACGAGAGTCACGACACCTGGGACCAGTTTGTTCCCCTTGTGCAGTTTGCATACAATACCAGCCCTTGTATCGATAGCACTGAATACACCCCCTTCTTCTTAGTCCATGGACGTCACCCAAGAACTCCACTGGACAGGGATCTCTCACTGCTTGAGGTGCCTAAGTCAGCTTCTTCTTTCATCATCCCTCTTCTGGAACAGCTGGAACTTGCCCGATGAGTTGCAATCACCACGTTCGGCCAGAGAAAATCGGCAATGAAGAAAATGTCTGCAGCGAAGGTGCATGAGCCTTCATTCTCTGTTGGGGACACTGTCTATTTGTACTGTACTGTTCTTGTTTCTGGTGCCACCAAGAAACTGCTTCACCCCTGGACTGGTCCATTCTACACTGTAGAAAAGCTTCCTCTGGTCCACGTTCATCTGCGACACAAGTCAGATGGCAAGCTGGTACACAACAAAGTCCATATAAATCGACTAAAGCATGGGTACCTGAATAACAACCTTCCAGATTACCCCAGTCCTCCCACAAATGAAGCTGCCCTTGAGCCTGCCATCCTCTCTGAAGCTGAGATCCCTCTGGACAACCTGCAGCCAGTTCCTACAGATCTTCCCACTCTTGACACTCTCCAGCCGGATTCTGTTTTTCCAGAGGATTTGCCCGGGACTTCCTCTTCCTCTTCTTCTCAACCTTCTTCTTCTCAGGACTCTCTTCTATACACCACAGCATACCAGATCGAGAAGATCTTAAGAAATAAGTTTGTCAATGGATCCTGGACTTACAGAGTAAAGTGGTGTGGATTCAATAGTGGGCAGAACTCCTGGGTCGCTTTTAACGACCTGTCCCCCTCCTGTCGGGAACTAGTGCAATCCATGAATGCCTCCATTCCTACTGACCGGAAAAGCCGACAGAGGTCTTGAACTTTTGCTACCGGACTCAGTGAAATGTGTCAGGACTAATTCACTTTCTGATTTTCATTGTTGCAGTAAATATCTTGGTGTACGTCTTTCTTTGCTCCTGTTGCCATGGTACTATTTACTTGCACTAATGTTTTTTTCCCCCTTAGGAATGTCTCTTTCAATGGACAGTCCACCTGTTTATGCAGCTGTTATTAAAATGTGAGCCTGCATTCTGGGTATCCTCCTGCTCCTACCCTTCCCTCTCTTCCCTTTTCCTTCCCCCGCACATTAGCGCTTGTGGCATGACCAAGTCTCAAGTACTATTGTGTTTCCCTCCTCTCTGGTGCTACTCTGACTGGTCCCCAGGGTAGTCCAGGTTCTTTCCTCCCCCTCTCCCTGCAGTGGAGTAATGTTCTGTTTTGTGAAATCTAATGCCTTGTAATGCATGAAAATGTTTTTTTTTTGTCTTAAATTATTTACTTTAAAGTTCTTAGAAACATATAGATTTATTGCTTGTTCGAGTGGTGCTCACATTCACTGTTCCGGCGGTGATGTGAAGCACACATTAAGCATGGGCTTAATGTTTAGCTGCCACCCCTTTAAGAGCACTTAGAACTGCATGTATCTAATTGTTGCACTGACTGTAAGTGCTATGTTGGTCTGTCAGTCAGAAATTGCCAGTCTGGGGCTAGACCTCATGAAGAGAACAACTGCAGTACAACAAATAAACCTGCTTTATTCTTTATTTTATGCGTCCGTCTAGTCATTTGCACGGTCCAGATGGGGTCCTCACCAGCAGCACCTGCAACAACTGAAGGGTCTGGCAGACCACAGAGAAGGTAAGGGGTCTTTTAGTGGTGGACCATACAAAAAAACACCACACTACTAAATGTTATTGAATTGTCCATGTAACCTATACCTACTTCCCTACAGTACTGTCTTAACCAGCTATTTATTAGTGTAATCTGCCTGTTCCTATAGGAATTATGTCCATGCATTGGCAGGACACCAGAGGTAATTATTTCCCCACCTTTATTTTTCACCCTAGTCGCTATTTCCCTCCCTGTATTCAGATTGTATGTCCATCAATTTGGTTCTTCCTGGCGTCATTAGCTCCTATGTGTAGGATTATCAAGGGGTTCACTGTATTGTCAAAGAGCCCATCGAGCAGTGATGTAATATCACGGAGTTTAACTCCAGGTAATGAATTTACTGTAGTATGTTCATTATGTTTGTAACATACGTGTGTGTCAATCCCCCTTATGATAAAATCACCTATTACTAGTATGTCTTTAGTTACAACCTCCTGCTCATGCTTTGGTTCAGTAAATTCCTGTATGTATGTATTTTTTGTTTTCAGCATGATAATTCTCTGAGTTTATCGCCCCTTTTTCATGTAGGTCTACTGGACAATCATTTAGCAGGCCCTCATATTTGTTATTTAAATTAATGGGGGGTATTCAGTGTGGGTCCTGGCCAACAGAGTATGATAGATTCATCAACTAATCCTCGTGGCTCCTCACAATCTTCATTACTTAATTTAGGATTCAGGAGAGTATCTACATGATTTGTGTTGTCTACCAACCTATAACTAATCTCTCTAGCAGCTTCATTGATTAATTCTTCTAATCTGGTGATATCCTTTTGCATTTGCAACCTTTGTTCTAACTCCTGTATTTCTTTTAAAAGGGCAGAGATTTTAATACATTTATCCCAAGTGAGTTTGTGGCTGACCGTTTCCTCTGGGTGGAAGTACCAAGTTTTTCCGTCAGTGAAAATGCCGACCTCCCCCACAGCGACGGCACAATACCAACGCAGGTACTGTGCCGCCTTTGGACTCCTTGTTTTCTGTGGGGGGCTGCACCCTCCATGTGGGGGCGCTTGGCACTCCCGGACTCTAAGATTCCAACTCCAGGTCGGAGTTGGTCTGGGGAGGGGGCGGAACACTGGGGGAAGGCGAAACAAGGAAAATGGATCATTACCACGAATGTCGCCATAATGGTCCTTTTCCTTGTTTCACTGTCGGGGTGTTGACAAAAAGGGGTGCTACACCTCTGGATACATTACAATCTCTACAAACCTTCCTCCCTTTTCCTTTTCTAAGTTTACCTTGAGCCATAACTAGTACAGAATATCACCCCAAATTTTAACAGATAAGTCAGAAGTTCTTACTTCAATACTGATCCCCAGTGGTCTGCCAGTGTCCCCAGCGGACACAGCAGACATGCGATGCGCATGTCTCTGCGTGCATCTACGCGCGCTGCTATGCACGCTCGCCTCGCTCCTGCTCGCGTGGGAGCAAGAATTTACGCCACAGCACCAGGAAGTCTCTATTGGTCACTTCCTGTGCCTGGCTCCCCAGCAATATAAAATACACTAAACAATTTTAAAAGTATATATTTGCCACCTTATGCAGTGGTCTTAGTCGGTTTCATAGAAGCCTTTCCCCTGCTTCTGTTTTCAGTACTCCAAAAAGGAGTTTGTAGTGCTCAAGCCCCAGTAATGTGCTGTGCTGGGAGAAGACAGACCTCCACAGCCCCACAATACACCACTACTCGGAAGCACTCCTCAGTGTATCTCGTGACAACGGCCAGAGATTTTACTACCTCTCTCTCCAGAGGCACGCAATACCACCCAGAATAACAGAGTTTTCTTAAGTATTGTAAAAGCAAAACCCAGCTTAGAGTCTGTCAGCAGCCTGCAACCTCGTGCCTTACAATGCACCTGGGGTGTTGATTAATCCCCAATAACCACACACCCTGTCGTGGGTTACTACTTACTTGCTGCCCAGCTAGAAAATGAATGACCTGAGCCATAATTCCAGTGAGTAACGTAACATTGCCTCAGTGCTTGCGTGCTGAGGTTCTTTGTCTCACAGTAAAAGAGGCTACGTTACCACACGAAACTGAAAGTCCTGGATTTCAGAAAGGCCGACTTTGACAAAATGGTGAAAGATCTCAGGGGAGCTGGCAAAAGAGGGCAAAGGGGGGGAAGTGGAGAAGCAGTGGTCTATTCTCAAGGGGGCCATAACAGAGGCAACAAACCTCTGTGTTAAACAGCTAAGCAAAGGCAATCGAAAGAAGGGTCCACTTTAGTTCTCGAGCAAGGTGGCCAGGAAAGTATGAGATACAAGAGGAGACTTCAGGAAATACAAATAAACACAAAGGGAAGAGGACAGGGAGCAGTATCTAGAGAAGCAAAGGGAGACAGGGAAGGCAGTCTGGAGCGCAAAAGTGCAAGCAGAAGAAAATATAGCAAAAGCTGTAACAAATGGTGACAAGACCTTCTTCAGCTACATCAGTGAGAGAAGAAAGGCAAGGAGCAGGACTGTCAGGATAAAAAAAGGAGGGGGGGAGGATGTGCAGAGGAGGACCTAGAAAAGGCAGAACTGTTAAACAAATACTTTTGTTCATTCTTCATGACGGAAGGGGAAGGCGAAGGCCCACAGTTTAGCAAAAAATCAACCAGGGAGGGGAAGTAGACACCACTCCATTTACAGTAGACAGAGTCCTAGAAGAGCTCGGGGAAATTGAAAACATAAAGCTACCAACTTTCTGAAGCCTAAAACCGGGACAAGGTCCATCCTGATCATGACCACCCCTCCGTGTCACTCTTTCCCTCAGGCATCACCGCAGACAGCACTGCACACACTCAAGTACATTTTGCCACTTGCTCTGGCCACGCCACCCCACAGTAACACAAGTAGCAAAGATCCAGATTAAAACAATACATCAATCTGCTGCAACAAGTTCGGAATCGTGACATACAGAAAGTTAATCAGAAACAAACTTGCTTTAAATTGTGTTTAGAACATAAAAACATAAGAATTTGCTGGCAGAAGGGGATCTCTTGATTAATCTAGTCTGCCTAGAATACCTACCCCCTCCTCTTAGACTATTTCCTTTTTTGTGAGTAGTGTTTATCTCATGCAAGTTTGAATTCCCTTACATTTTTTTGAGTCTACTACCTCTTGTGGTAGGCTGGTCCAAGGATCAAACACCCTCTCAGAAAAATGTACTTCCTGATGTTCCCCCTACATTTACCTCCTGCCAGTCACAGATTGTGGCCTGTCTTGAACGACTCTGATTTCATCTGAAACAGATTTGCCTTCCGTGCTGTGTTAATTTCCTTCATATATTTAAACGTTTCTATCATGTCTCCCGTCTCTTCTCTGTTCAAGTGAGTACAGCTGTAAGTTGGCCATTCTGGTTTCATATGGCTACTGGTGCAAAACCAGATATTCGAGCTGCATACATGGCTCCTCCTTACAGTCCCATCCCAACATACTCACACTCACCTCCTTTGCTGAGCAGACCTTTTCTTCTCTGTCTGGAGTCCCTCTCAGCTGCTGGCAAGCAGACGGCCGCATGTGTTTGCTTGCACTACTACCCGGTCTACTCTAACAGGAAGGAACATGCTTTACAGTGCTCCCACTGACCTGCTTGCCATCTGACTACCCAAGCATTTACACTCACTGCGCAATGTAGGCGCAGGTGCAGAAGGTTGAAAATTGCTCTCCAGCTCAAGCAGCGCTATGGTGGTGCTGAAATAACTGTTACGCATGGATCAGCAGTCAAAAAAGAAAAAAAGAGGACAAAAGTGACATTTTAGAAAACCTGTGGGGACACTGGGACATGCTGCTTAAAATAGGGACTGTCCTGGGAAAATCAGAGTGGTTGGTAGCTTTATGAAAACAGATAAGGCAATGGGGCCAGATGGGATTCATCCCAGAATATTAAAAGAGCTCAGGAAGGTGCTGGCGGCCCCGCTGACCCCCCCATTCAACAGATCACCAGAGACAGGGGCAGTCCCAGAAGAATGAAGGAGGGCAAATGTGGTCCCTCTCCACAAAAGCAGGAGCTTGGAGGAGGCTGGCAACTACAGACAAGTCTGCCTGAGCTCAGTGGTGGGGAAAGTAATGGAGGCACTGTTAAAGGAGAGGATTGTGTCATTCCTTGAATCTAGCAGAGCAAAGGTTTCCAGGTAACATAGATTCATGCGAGGTAGGACATATCAAACTAATCTAATGGATTTATTTGACAAGGGAGGTAGATCAGAGAAGGGTGGTGGATGTGGCCTACTTAGATTTGATCAAAGCCTTCAACACCATCCCACATAGAAGATTGGCAAACAAGTTAGGCAACATGGGGTGGGCCTCAAGGTGGAAAACTGGGTCAGAACTTGGTTGAGAGGCAGGACACAGGGGTGATGGTGAATGGTATTCAATCTGAGGAGAAGGATAACCAGCAGGGTGTCACAGAGATCAGTCCTTGGACCAGTCCTCTTGAATGTCTTCATAAGTGACATTGCAGAGGGACTGGAGGGAAAAAGTATGCCTTTTGCCTATGCAGGTTAGAGGAGTGGTCAAAAATGTGGCAGCTAGGATTCAATGCAGAAAGTGCAAAGTCCTGCACTTGGGGAGCAGGAATCCAAGGGAGGAGTACAAGATTGGGGGGGGGTACTTGCAGCCACCAAGTAGGAATGGAACCTGGGGGTACTCATATCAGATGACCAAACGATGGCCAGACAATGCGAGAAGGCTGTGGGGAAAGCCAGAGGGATGCTAGGGTACATTGCAAAAGGTATTACCAGCAGAAAGAAGGAGGTGGTTATGCCACTGTACAGATCACTGGTGAGACCTCAGCTAGAGTACTGTGCCCATTTCTGGAGACCACATCTCTGGTAGAACACAGACAGACTGGAGGCAGTCCAGAGGAAGCCTGCAAAGATGATGCAGGGACTGCATAAAAAGCCCTACAAGCAGAGGCTGGGGAACTCAATATGTATCCACTGGAGGGGGGGGGGACAAGATAGAAACTTGCAAGTACTTCAGGGGCACAAACAAGGTACAAGAGGGTAACATCTTTCAAAATAGAAGATGTGCAAGAACAAGGGGACATGAGATGAAGTTGGGGAGGGAGGTTCAGGGGCAATGTAAGAAAGTACTTTTTCATTGAAAGGGTGGTTGATGCTTGGAATAACCTCCCAGGGAGGTGGTGGGGACAAAAACAGGGAATTCAAGAGTGCATGGGATAGACATAAGGGTACCCTAGAGACAAGAATGCACGGAATAGACATAAGGGTACCCTAGAGACAAAAAAGATAAGGTGAGCTGCAGATCAACTAGGATCTTTGGTTGAAATATGTAGGACAAATGGGCAGACTAGGTGGGCCACGTGGTCCTTATCTGCTGTCAACGTCTATGTTTCTAAGTTTCTATGAGCATGTCAGACAGTGAGAGAAGCTCAGGTTTAGGTGAAGTTGCAAGTTAGAATTACAACCCAGTACTTGGGAAGAATTTGCCCCTACCCCTCACCTACCCATCCATCTTCTGTTAAAAGTATAAAGAACTGTACCACGCAACTGTGCAGAAGACCCAGTGAGAGATTAAGCATGGCTCCTCTCCCACATACCATCTGGTTGATACTGCTGGCTGCCCTAAATTAAATCAATAAATATTTGGTTGTCCTGATTCCCCCCTTGCTTCATCAACTAGATAACCCACCCAAGGACCCCACCTGGTGTCTTGCAAGATAAACACAGTCCCCAAACAACTGGTCCCACAAAAGGTGAATCACACATCAGTACTATCTGGCAGCTGTAGTAATCGCTCTCTGCAGTACTTTGCTTTTACTGTCTTATAACTCTCACATTGTTCCTGCAGTAGCCCGTGCATAATGCCGTTTTACTTAATGCAGCCATTACTTGATTTAGACGTCACACTTTGGATATGGTCACCAACCTGAGATATCTCAAACCAGCATCTGGATACAATGTTTGCACCAGGGGGCTCCCACTGGAAGTCTGTTGTAGTGTTGCCAATGGAGAGGACATTGGGAGGTAACGGTCTTGCAAATGTCATTGCTGATACCACTTTACTTCTGCTGAAGCTTCCACCCACTGGAGGAAAGCTAAGCATCTTGAAAAGAAACAAAATCAAATGTTAAGTGTAAATCTTGTGGAGACACTAAAGTCAGCACTACATGTTCTCCTTTTTGTCCTTTCTAGCACAAAGCATGATGCGCAAATTGATTGCTAATTCTGGTTCTGAGAAGTTTTGATCCATGGAGACCAGTGAGTTTACAAGGTCAGAGGCTGACAGTAATCTTCATCAGAAAACAAGCATCAATCTGACACAACAGCACATCTCAAAGGTCAAATAATCATCACAGAATTACAGAAATCTGACAGCAGAAAAGGATCTCATTGGCCCATCAAGTCTGTCCTTTCCCCCCTTCCCCTCCCCCTCATCTCCATTCTTATGGGCCCTTCCCCCCCACTTCCCAACCCCATATGCCTGTCCCATGCCCTCTTAAATCCCTCCACTGTTTCAGATTCCACCACCTCTTCTGGACTGTAGTCTACAGCAGACCTCTACCACTCTCCTAGGTCCTCCGGTGCCATGCATGGCGATGCAAGGACCTCAGGTCTGGATGTACCAATGTCCCATTGTCCTGGGACAGCAAGTGAGAGCTCAGTGGCAGAGGTAGCAGTGGCTCAGCTGCCAGCTGTTGCAGCAGGGGGAACCAAATCTGCTGTTGCCACAATGGGGTCACCAGGATCATCACTGCCCCATCCGCTTGTTACTTGAGAAGTACCTTCTGTGGGAGCAGGAAGGGAGGGAACGCATAGAGGAACCTCCCCCTCCTGGAGAGGGACAATGTGTCTCACCAGAAAACTCCAGGCCCTGGATCTAGCAAACAAAAATTAGGCAACTCTACATTGATAGGGGATGCAAAGAGGTCCAGTTACGGCATACCCTATCTGTTGAAGAGATCTCTATGACAAACTGTTGACGGGCTCACCCATGTGCTCTGGACCATGTCCTGCTGAGTGTGTCAGCCAGGGTATTTTGAACCCCTAGGACGTGAACCACTGAGATATCCAGGTGGAGAGCTATGGCCCAGTTCCACACCGCCATTGCTTCTCGACAAAGTGGGTACAAGTGGGTGCCGCCCTGTTTGTTGAGGTAAAACACCACTGCCATGTTGTCCATCTGTATCAGGAGGTGTCCTGGGAGGAGAGCAGTACTCAATGCCTGCAAGGCATAGAGAATAGCACTCATCTCAAAGACGTTTTATGTGTAGAGGCTCCTCAGCCACAGACCAAGTGCCCTGTGTCCTGTGGATGCCTAGATGTGCACCCCAACCTGTGCCGGAAGCATCCAACATCAGGATTTGAGCTGGAGGTGTTCTCTCAAAGTTCAGCCCCTCTGCAAGAAAGGGGGAGATGTTATCCACCAGTTGAGCTCCTGATGGATCAGTTCTGGGATAGAGACCAGTTGGTCCAGGTCGTCCAATTGTTGATCCCTCTGGACTCCCAGAGTCCACTGAATTGTCCTCATATGCAGTCTGGCTAGGGGGACTGTAGCAATGGAGGCAGCTGGGTGGCCTAAGAGCTTGAGAAGCATCATGGCTGGTACCCTTGAAAGGGAAGAGACATGGTGGGATAGACCTTGGAGTCAAAGTACCCTGTCCTCTGGGAGAAAGGTCTTCCCTCGAGTGGTATCAAGCAATGCCCCGATGAACTGGAGGGACTGGGTCAGAAGTAAGGAGGACTTTGCTGCTCTCATGGTGATACCCAGTTCTCTTTAGGGAGGAGAACAGGTGTCCTGGATTGTGTGCCGCAGTTGTTTGATGGATGGGGCTGTCAGTTGTCCAGGTAAGGGAAAACGTAGTGCTGTTTTCACCAAAGGGCTGCTGTGACCACCGCCAGGCACTTGGTAAAGACCCGTGGAGCTGAGGATAGGCCGAAGGGCAATGCTCTGAATTGGTAGTGCCTTCCTTGAAACTTGAACCTGAGAAACCTCCTGTGAGGACTGGCTACTAGAATATGAAGACAGGTGTCCTGCATATCCAGTGATGCCGGACAATCCACCTGATGTATCAGGGGCAGTAAGCCTTGCAGGGTTATCATCCGGAAATGTTTGTACTTGATGAACCAATTGATGTCGCTGAGGTCCAAGATGGGGCGTACAGACCCCTTCTTTTTGGGCATGAGGAAGAAGTGTGAATAGAGCCCTGTTCCCTTCTGAGGGGGGGGGGACAGGTCCTATAGCCCTCTTGAGTAGGAGAACTTGGATTTCTTACCTGATTAGCTCTGCATGAGTCAGGGAACAGTGGGAGGGTGGTGGTGGCCTGTCCAGTGGCAACTGTGAGAATTTGATCAAATGCCCTTTGTCGATCATCTGCAGGACCTATTGGTCGGAAGTGATTTTTTAATTTTTTTTTATTTAGTTGTTTAACCAGGTATAGCACACTAAGCTGAAAGCTCTTTTACAGGAGTGACCTAGGAGCACAAGGAGGTTAAGTGACTTGCTCAGGGTCACACAGTATGCAAGTGGAAGCTGTGGGATTCAAACCCAGGTCTGGTCTGCTGGATGTCACCAGATTTGCAGCTCAGAGCCTTAGACCACTGCGCTATACTGCCTCTGATTTTCTGCAAGCCTGTGGCATAAAGGGAAAAGTGACCTCCTACCGCATCCCCTGATGGGACTATGGGAGAAGGTGCATTCAGCAAGGAGTCAGGCTGTGGCGGGAGGGGGGGGAGATTGATCTGGGCTGGTTTGGAGGCCTGAGACCCAGACCCCGTGGAACCTCGCGAGGTGCCTTTGTGACCATAGCCGCCTCTTTGCTGCTGCTGTGGCTGGAATATGGAATATGAATTTGGGCTGGCAGTATAGCCTAGAGGTTAGAGGAACGAGGTGTGAACAAGCTTGATACATCCAGCAGACCAGACCTGAGTTTGATTCTCACAACCTCCACTTGCATACTGTGTGACTCTGAGCAAGTCACTTAACCGCCCAGTGCTCCCAGGTCGGCCCTGAAAACAGGCACTTGTGCCTAGTGGGCCTTACCCGGTTACCAAAGACTAAAATAAAAATAAATAAACATATAAATTGTTGTCCCCCTTTTCCACGAAAGGGAGGCTTCTGAAAGGGCCTTTGTTTTGGCTTATACATGGAGTGTACGGATTGAGTGGCCTTGCTGGAATCCTGCAGCTTGGTGATTATCCTCTCAGAGTCCTCACCAAAGAGGATGGAACCATTGAATGGTGAGTCCAAGATGTTAGTCTGGACATCTTGAGCAAAGTCTGAGACCCGGAGCCATGAATAGCATCAGACACATACTCCTGTGGCTGCTGCCCTTGTGGCCGTGTCCGCCATGTCGTAAGCCGACTGGAGGACATGCATGCTGACATCTGAGCCCATTTGCAGGAGCTTCTCCAGCTCAGCTTTCTGTGGGCACTCCAGAATTTCCTTGGCGATGTTCATACCCTGCTCCCAAAGGGCGTTTTGGAATTGCACTGTATGTGTTAGAAAATGTAGACATTGTATGGTGCATGTCGCTGAGGACTATAACTTGTGCCCCTTAGCATCCAGCTGTTTAGACTCTCGATCCAGAGGCTGTGTACTAAGGTGCTGTAGCCTCTGGGATCTGTCATGGGCAGCCAAGATGACAACGGAGGCTGCCATAGGATGCTCACCGTGGAAGGGTTCCTCCTTCAGGGCCCTGTATAGATGATTTGCCTTTTTTGGCACCACGTTGGCAGTGTGAGGGTGTTTCCAAGACATCTTCGTGACATATGCGAAGGTGTCGACCAAGGACGGTATCACCACAGGCTTCGGGTCCTTCTAGCGCAGGTACCTGGTGAAACAGAGTCTCTCTGGGTCAAGGTCCTCCATCTCCCAGCCCATGTTCTCTTGAATATCGTGCATGATCTCCATAAAAGAATGATCATCCAGCGGTGACTTGGGAGTGCCCCTTGGGTCTAAGAGGGGAAGATCTCCAGCCGATGAAGGGGCCAAGGAGGAAGAGACTGAGGAACAGTCCGAGTCCACAGAGGAGGAGGACCGAGACCTCATGTGCCGGTGTTTGCGATGCTCAGAGGAGCCAGAGGAACTGCAGCTCCTGGACCTGGGGCAACATTTGTGGCCTGTCCTACCCGAACCCAAGACGGGAATGGGCTCCTTGGAGGGCGAGCCCCAGTATCTGAGGAGGTGGCTTCTACCCAAGGTATTTTGTGTGGCAGGAGGTCTGTCCTGATGGTCTCCCATCAATACCCAAACAGGTCTTTGACCTGGGATAAGTGGAACTTAGGCTTCGCATATGATGTCGAGCATGATGCCGGTCTAGTGTCATGATCCGGCAGCAGCGCGCATCCTGGGGGGGCATGTCGGAGCAGTAGAAGTAGGCCAGACATCAGTAGCTGATGCCTGGTCTAAGGTCAACATCCGATAATTCTTGAGAGGGCTGTCCCGAGCATTTGTCTGCCGGTGGCAGAGGAAAAACTGGCGACATCAGGGACTTGACCGGAAGTACTGATGGCAGAGTCATCAAAGCAGTGACATTAATCATGTCATCGGTGGATGTCACCCAGTGATGAATGTTCCACCGGACATTTGTCTGATGGCGACTTAGGTGGCTGAGGAGGCTGAGAGGTAGATCTCCTGGAGGAGTGCCCTGAGGCCTTGTGTTTGTCCCGGTGGTCAGCTCCAGAAAGAGAGGCTGACCGGGAGTGTGCTAATGTCGGTCTTAAGGCACGTCTGCCAAGGGTCAGAGTGCTAGCCTGAGACTCGATCAGGTGCTGGACTTTAAGTGGCTGCAGAGCAGGGCTGAGGACCCCGAGCCATGGTCTTTACCACCCAACGCCTGGATCAGGGCGGGTGGTTTTACTGCCGTTAGCAGGGCAGGAGAACAGGTTACCTGGGAGGCGGAGTCTGAGCTACCCCAGCAGCAGGGTTGCCACCTTTGGTTGAGGCAAAAACCTGATCCTAAGCTCCGCCCCTAACCCCACCCTTTTTCATAACTCATCATGCATTGTTCCACCTAGAAGTCCCTTTGTTATATCAATAAAAGACACCACTTAAAGCAGCACTTCAACAAACAATGGTAAGATACTGTACTGTGCCTGTTAGTTACTTTCCTAGGTTCTTACTAGTTATTTATGTATTTATCTATTGACATTGGTTTACTAGATAAACACACAGAGATACAAGTGTAACCCCTAGATGGCGCTATCCCAGGGGCTACTACCCCTGCCTGATTTGCCACTAACAGGTTGAGGGGCCTGGATCCAATGGCGGGTGCCTCCACCCAGAAGTCAGGGTTTGCAATAGTTAAACTTACTTGGTCACAGCCCTCTGGGACACTGCAACCCCCCTTTCTTCCCACTAGTGGCCCACACAGTTTATCAGAATTACCTTCACAGTATACACTCACCCCCAGGACTGGTTCAGGCACTGGGACTCCCTGTAAAATAAGATACAGTGCAACAATCACAGTACAATATTTTAACATAGACAAATACCTCAGGCAGTATAACTTTGCTGAAACAAGCAGCTCTGATTTATTTAGGGGGAATATAACAAGGATAGGGGGAAATCAGCTTATCACTTTATTCATCTACCTATGGCTCTGTGCACAGGCCTATCCCTACCAGTTACTGTCCCTGGGTACCCAAGCCCTAGTGGCTAGTCCAAACCGTGGCAGCTGGTAGGGGCCCTTTCACACAGAGAAAAGAAAATTAGTTAAACAGTCAGCAGTACAGTAATTCCATTTGGATTTAATGTGGCAATTCAACAGGGAGCGACTCTGAATTAGTACTCACGACCTCCAAACAAGATAGGGTCCTTCAATGTCAGCAGGGCTACTCTTGAGCTCCAAGAGACTCCTCACACATTCATATGGTAAACAGTCGAGAGCAAAAGTCACTTAATGGCAGCAGGATTCACTTGAGGTACACAAACTCTTCACACATTTATATGGTAAAAGAAAGCACTATACCAGGCAGGCTGCATCTGTATCCCGATCGCAATTACTGCACAATACCCGGAGAACACACAGCAGATTCAGTTCCTGACAGACCGAGTGCAATTCATAATTCCTCCAGTCTTCTACAGGTGAGCCTGGTTTCTACTCTTCAGATATCCTTTGATTCTCTTCTACAGGACGGATTCAGTCCTAACAAGCAGTTACACAAGCTGCAGACCGAACTCTGGACCTTACTGTTTTTGACTGAAACTGTGCACTGAAGGAGCACAGGGTTCCTTTCCCCTTCACTCCCAGAGCTAAACTGAAACTCCAACAGACAAAACCGGGCACTTCCTTTGAGTTCCTCCCAGTTCTTGTCTGGATTGGCTGTCACTCACAATAGACTGCTGCTGTTGGTCCAAAAAGGCGCCGAAGTCTAAACTACATCTCCCAGAGTCACTGCCCATACAATCCTCTTGTGGCTGGCTCAGATTACGAGTCCAAGTTCTGATTCGCCCAAGTTAACCCACACTGATTGGTCCTGTTCAGCAGTTCAAAACTAGAATGGGAACTAGGCAAACACAGTTCTGACTGCAAAGGAAGCAGGTTAGACAAACTGTATTTTCATTATTACTCTAAATTATTTCTGGCAAACAGTTACATCTTTCAGATAGGTTCCTTTGTACTCTAGTGACTGCAAAAATGGAGTGAATTGGCAGCAGTTCGAGTGGTACTCAAACAGAGAAGCACACAGTCCCCCCATACAAATTAATTATGTCTGCAAGCAGACAGCTCTTAAAAAGACAGTACCAGAGGCTCTAAAAACACTCACTGATAAATGGCTTAAACGCCAAACACCATTCAGGCTTGGAGCATTCAAGCAAGCTCCTGGAAGTCTTTTGGGAACCCCCATTTGCAGGGGGGTTACACAAGAAATCTCATTTACAGATATGATCTGGTGGAAAAAAAGGGGAATACTGTAAATAGCATACCACAGTGTACATGGTATATAATAATACATACTAAAGAAATTGTTTCCTATAATGTGTACTTTATATCTTTTTCTGGTTCTATTTCCAATTCATGTCCACAGACTATTTCATAGCCAAAGAAGTGACCATACTGTTTTCTTCAGGAAAAAAATGTAAACATTTAAAAATGCCTAAATTCTGTTAGTGATGAAAATGTTTACCAGCAAATGAAAGTGGAAGACAACTGGCTCTGTTACTGTTACAAAAGGTGGAGGCAGCTTTGCTGCTATGCCAATTTAAGATGCAGTGGAAAGGATTAGGTTAAGTAAGTGCTAATGGTGTTAATGGCCATACTTTACACCTCCCAGGCAGACTGCTTTCACAAACAAGGGGATATATTGACAACAGAACTTGTCTGTAACCTGGACATGTAGCTGAAACAATGAATGATATGACAAAATTTGTTTCAAAAGTATGTGAGCACTCCAAATGGCTCAAATACCTGACCAGCACAAAGCAAAACCGGATTACCTGATAGGGACCCTGAAAACCTGATCATTTATTTATTTATTTAGCTTTTGTTGACTGGGTAAGTACACTAGACAGTATTATGCCTATTTTCAGGAACGACCTGGGAGAATACAACATAAGGATACAGAATTGTACAGAGAAAAATGCAAGTACATCATGACAGCATAACAACATATAGGAGTAGTAACATTAGGTCATCAGGTAAAATACCTGATAGGTGGCAACCCTACCCCGGAGGCAGAGCAGGAGCCTGAAGACCTAGATTTCGAGGGATATCTCTCCTTTTCCCTCTTTCTCCTCTCCTCCTCTCTTATAGTGCATTCTGGAAGATTTCTTGTGGGAAGAACTCCCCTGAGAAGAGGAATCATTCTGCATCGCAGGTAATTGTTGCTCTGCGAGGAAAGCTTGAAGTGTCTTTTGGCGGCAGATTCTCGTCCTGCTGTCAAACTTCTGGCAGTGTGGACAGGCCTGAGCATCATGATCAGTGCCTAAGCACAGGAGGCAGGCCGGGTACCCGTCCTTGCATGGTATTTGCCACAGGCACACTTGGAAGGGTGCTGTTCGATGGAAGACATCGGAGAAGACGACATGCAGAACTCTTGAGCCCTGAAAAAGCTAACTTTTTCTTTGAAAAAACAAGAAATGTTAAGCTGAGAAACAGCAAAATGGTGGTCGAACTAGCGAGAGGTGATCCATGGAGCTGATGGCATGAGTGGATGGCGGGAAAAGAACTGGGGCATGCAGGGAACCGCCCCCTCTTTACACAATGGGTGATGTTGGGGACGGGCCAATGTCGAGGGGGCGGTCCCTGCTATAGACTGCTTGCTAGAAGTTTTCCATGGGGTCCTGCCACCTGCCAGCTTCAGTCCTACTGGTGTTACTTGCTGCAAGAGCTGACTCTCGAAGTAAGATGTAAGACTTTTTGGCGGTGAAGTATGATACATGAAAAGGCAGACTGTTCGACACATATAAGTAGGCACCAGGGAGGCACCTATTTACTTGACTTAGGTATTCTGGGTATTGAGAACCATACACTATAAAACACTGTGAATGGTTCTCCATATACAAACAAGGCAGCATTTGAATCTCAAAGTTGCTGTGGCAATGAAGGAACGTCTCAAGCTGTGCTCTCGAAGTCTCTGGTTGCCAGGGCAACCCTTCGATTAAGATGCTGCCTTGTTGTGTATGGATGACAACAGTAAAGCTGACATATTGAACAGGTATTTCTGCTCAGTCTTTACTGAGGAAGAGGAGGGTAATGGGTCTGAATGGAGTACAAGGGGTGAGAATGGTGCAGAAATGGACACAAGTCCCTTTACACGAGAAAGGGTCCTGAAGGAACTGGAAGTAATAAGAGTTGATAAAGCAATGGGGCCAGATGGGGTGCACCCCAGGGTCCTTAAAGAACTAAGAGAGGTGGTGGCTGAACCTCTTGCTATCCTGTTTAGCCGATCACTAGAAACAGGAGGTACCCAAAGACTGGAGGATAGCAGATGTAGTCCCCTTATACAAAAGTGGGAACAAAGAGAGGCGAGGGAACTACAGACCAGTCAGCCTCACCTCGGTAGTGGGGAAGATCATGGAAGAACTACTGAAGGAGAGATTGGTGGAACATCTGGTTGTCAATGGACTACAGGACCCAAGGCAGCATGGTTTCACATGGGGAAGGTCATGTCAGACCAACCTCATTGAATTTTTTGACTGGGTGACTAGGGAGGTGGATCAGGGGAGGCAGTGGACATGGCCTATCTGGACTTCAGCAAGGCCTTTGACACTGTGCCACATAGAAGACTATTGCACAAACTGGGGAATATGGGTGTGGGCAGGACAGTAGTGCGGTGGGTAGGTAACTGGCTGGGCAGCAGGACACAGAGGGTGGTGGTAAAGGCTGTCACTCCACAGAGGGAAGAGTGACCAGTAAGGGTACCACAGGGATCAGTGCTGGGACCGGTACTATTCAATATCTTCATCAGTGACATTGCGCAGGACCTAGAAGGCAGAATTTCACTGTTCGCTGATGACACAAAGCTCTATAACAGAGTAGACACACCAGAGGGTGTAGACAGAATGAGAAGGCCTGCAGAAACTTGAAGAATGGTCAGGGGTTTGGCAGTTGAAATTCAATGCAAGGAAGTGCAAGATAATGCATATGGGCACAAAACCTGGCACAATATATCAGTTGGGGTGAGGATATAGCATGCACCAAGCAGGAAAGGGATCTTGGAGTTATCATCTCTGATGACCTCAAGGCAGGAAACAGTGTGACAAGGCAGCAGGTAAAGCAAATAGGATGCTGGGATGCATAGGTAGGGCATCACCAGCAGGAAAAGGAGGTCATAATTCCACTATACAAGACACTAGTGAGGCCGCACCTGGAGTACACTGTGCAGTTCTGGAGACCTTACCTACGTAAGGACATAGACAGGGTAGGGAAGGTTCAGTGGAGGACAACAAAGATGGTGCATGGATTGCATCACAAGTCCTATGAGGACAGGTTGAAGGCACTGAACATGTACTCCCTGGAGGAGAGGAGGGAGAGAGGGGATATGATAGAGACATACAAGTATCTTACAGGGAGGAACAGGGTGCAGGAATGCATTATTTTTAAGCGAAAAGATGTTCCAGGACTAGAGGGCATGGGATGAAGTTGGAGGGAGGGCGATTCAGAGAAGCGTGAGGAAGAATTTCTTCACAGAACGGGTGGTGGACAAGTGGAACACCCTGCCAGAGGAAGTGGTGGGGGCTGAAACAATCACGGGATTTAAGAATGCATGGGATAGACATAAAGGAATTCTGGAGGTCAGGGGTAAGGGGCAACAGACTTCCTGGAAAACATAAACTGAACTTACAAACTTAAATGGGCAGACTGGGTGGGCCATAGGCCCTTAACTGCCGACACTGTCTATGTATCTATGTATCCAACTAAACACAATCCTCTATAGCCCTAGCTTCTTTTACCTCCTTGGGCAGTCTATTCCACTGGTCCCCATCACCCTCTGAGTGAAGAACGTATCCTAACATCATTCCTTAACCTCCCCCCAATCCAGTTTCCAGCCATGCTCTTTCATCACTGCATTTTAATTTCTAGTGAACAAGTCCTCACTGTCCGACTTCATTTATTACACTGAGAAACTTGTACCTCTCAATCATATCCCCCTCTTTCCTTACTGGCCTACAACAAGTAAATGTTGTGGTTGACCAGCCATGTCTCATACATCCTGCCCTGCTCCCCCTGGGTCATCTAGGTGACCCTTCGTTGTACCATCGCCAGCCTGTCCCTGTCCTTCTTCACATGTGGGTTCCAAAACAGAGCACAATACTCCAGGTATGGCTTCACCACGGACCTTTAGAGAGGTAATATCTTTCCTCCTGCTTTCACAGCCCCTTCCTCTACACCCCAACATCTTGTTTACCCTGCTGCGTGCCTTGTTACACTGACTTGAAGCTCTAATACTGTCACTGATGATGATGATGATGATGATGACACCGAGATTACTCTCCTCTGCTCTCACTGTTATCTTTCCCCATTCACCCAGCTGTAGCATCATTTCACCAGAGTAGTAGCTGCAAAGTCCCATTTCACCAGAACCATATTAGTGCAAAGTCCCATTTCAGCAGAATCAAAGGGTTTACAAAGCTCCACCACCCACAAAATGTTGTATAAATACATTGTTTTAGGGGTTCCTAGAGGTTGCAGGAGACATCATAGGGGTTGCAAAGAAATCATAGGGGGTCTCAACCAAAACCACTGGCTACCCTAAATGACACTCCTGTCATCCAGCAATCTGTGCATGGGTTCCTTTTATTAGCGTTCATCACCTTACACTTCTTGGCGTTAAACCTTAACTGGAATAATTCGTCCCACCTCTCAAGTTTTTCCAGGTCCATATTCAGTTCCCTAACATCTTTGCTGTCTAGAAACATAGAATTTGATGGCAGATAAGGACTGCTTGGCCCACCTAGTCTTCCCATCTCCCTACCTAATGGATAAGCTGCAGATCCTAGTTAACCAACAGCCTACTTCCTCCTACAACCAACTAGAATTGCCTTATGTCTGTCCCATGCATTCTTGAATTCCCCCACTGTTTTTGACTCCACAACCTCCTCAGGAAGGCTGTTCCATTCATCCACAACCCTCTCCATGAAAAAATACTTCCTCACATTACCTCTGAGCTGTCCCCCTCTATCTTCAAATTGTGCCCCCTTGTTCTTGCACATCTCTTTTTCTGAAAGATGCTACCCTCTTGGACTTTGTTGATTCCCTTGAGGTACTTCAAAGTTTCTATCATGTCCCCCCTCTCCCTCCATTCCTCAAGGGTATACATATTAAGCTCCTTTAGTGTCTCTTCGTATGTCTTCTGGTGCAAACCCTGCACCATTTTGGTTGCCCTCCTATGGACAGCCTCCACCCTGTCTATGTCTTTGCAGAAATGGGGTCTCCAGAACTGCACACAGTACTCCAGATGGGGTTTCACCAAATGTCAGTACAGAGGGATAACAACTTCCTGTTTTCTTCTGGTGATGCCTCTCCCTATGCATCCCAGTATCCCCCCCAGCCCTCCTTACTTACTTCTCACATTGCTTGCCCACCTTTAGGTCATCTGATATAACTAACCCCAGGTCCCTTTCCATTTGTGTTGTTGTCAGTATCCAACCCCCTCATTATGTACTCTTCCCCTGGGTTTTTGTTTCCCAGGTGCATTACTCTGCACTTCTTTGCATTGAATCTAAGCTGCCATACATTTGACCATTCCTCCGACCTTGCCAAGACCCTTCTCATCCTTCCCACCCCACCTTGTGTATCAGCCCTGTTGCAGATCTTTGTGTCATCTGCAAAGAGACATACTTTTTCCTTCCAGTCCCTCTGCAATGTCACTTATAAAGGCACTAAAAAGGACCGGACCCAGTACTGAACCCTGCAGTACCCCACTAGTAACCCCCTTTTTTTCACTGTGGACTCCGTATTACCCTCTGTGTCCTGTTGCCCAGTCAGTGTTTTACACAGGCTACTATCCTGGGACCCACTCCCAGGCTGGCTAATTTGTTTATTAATCTTTTTGTGTGGAACTGTGTCAAATGTCTTGCTAAAATCTAGGTAGGCCATGTCCATAGCCCCTCCCTGGTCTACTACTTTGGTCACCCAGTCAAAGAAATTGATTAGATTCGTCTGACATGACCTTCCTACTGTGAATCCATGCTGCCTTGGGTCCTGTGCCCCACTGGTCTCTAGGTACTCAACAATTCTTTCCTTCAGAAGTGATTCCATCATTTTCCCTACCACTGAGGTTAAACTGACAGGTCTGTCGTTTCCTGCCTCTGTCTTGCTCCTACTTTTGTGAAGAGGAATCACATCCGCCCTCCTCCAGTCCCCAGGTACCACACCATCCTCCCATGATCTGTTAAAAAGGGTAGTCATTGGTGTTACTAATTCTCCCCTTAGTTCTTTTAGAATTCTGGGGTGAAACCCATCAGGCCCCTTTGCTTTGTCCACCTTTAGTTTTAGGAGTTCTTTCAGAACCTTTTCTTCTGTGAAAGGACTGATATTGACCCCCCTATCCAGAGTGCTTCTATTAACTGGATTAGGTAAATCCCCCTTCTCTTCTTTTGTGAATACTGAACAGAAGTATTCATTCAGTATCCCTGCTTTTTCACTGTCCCTCTGCCAACCCACCCTCCTCTTTATTCTGCCTCAGTATCCCTCCCTTTGTCTTTCTTTTCTCCCTAATGTACCTATGAAAGGTTTTATCCCCCTTCTTAACCAAGTTGGCTATCTTTTCCTCGGTTTGGGCCTTTGCTATTCTTACTGCCTTCCCCGCTTCCTTCTGCTTTAACTGGTACAGTTCTATGTCCTGCTTGTTTGCAAAACTGTCAGCAGGAGGCCAGCTTGGGACACAATGTTCTATTTTGTTGCACCTGCAAGGAAAGAAGCTGACAAAGTTTTGGGACTTTGTGTGAAAACAGGATGTATATCTTAACGAGCTCAGGATGCAGAAGTTAATTACCAGGAAAAGACATTATATATGTAACCCCCCCTATAATTGGGGTTTGCTATAATGTCTTCCTGGGCTCCCTCATGCCCACTGTCAGGATGGTTTCCTGTTTTGCAGTAGTTCTATTTGTTTGCATGAGAGTGCTCTAGCGAGTCTCCGCACCTGTCTCTTTAAGAGAGTACATATGCTGTGTTAAGAAATTAGTCTGGGCTGGGTGCAAGTAATTTAAAGGCTTGTGACCAGCCAGACAGTCTATTATTCTGCTCCATTCTGCAGTCGTTACTTGCTCAGAGGGAGCTCTGTTAGGGAATGTGATTATTTACTGTTTATCTGTTACAATAATAATGACAGAAGAGTTTGTCTAACCTGCTTTCAATTGCAGCTTGAGATTTTGAATAGGAGCCACCATTTTGGTTCTGTACTGCCTGTATTGGACCAGTCAAGTCTCTGTGGACCTAAAATGGTGAATGTCCTAAGAGGTCTTGTGGGAAGAAAATCCTGTAATATTTGTAGATTTAAGGGTTTGGCGCCCAAACATGCCTGGAGGGGGAGCCCATACTGTGACAGACAGTACCCTCAGTCAACTGAACCCTTTGGATCTCAGAGGAAATACTCAGAACTGCCTGAAGCAGAGTCAGTCAAGAGTTGGAGGTTGAAGAGTGAACAGCTCAAGCTGTTGAGCAGCTGCTCCTGGAGGAGCATAGAAGAATCGGCGGGAAGGCTCTGCTGGCCTCCCTGCCATGTTTCTCCAGCCTAAAATATCACTTTTTGTGAAATTCGGACTTTTCAAATCATGGGTTGAGACTTGCAGCAGAGGAGAGAAAAGTGTGTTAGTGCTACTTGCAAGTGGGACTGAAGATTTGCTCCAGAAGTGATCGGCCTGCCTGAATGGGAGAAACTCAGAATGAAAGGTTTGCGCAGTGAAGCTGTAATTTGCAACTGGAATTTATCTGAACTGTTACTCCGTGAAGTTATTGATTTAAATGCGCTGAATGTGTTTCATGGGTAGCGATTTGGTTCCCCACGCCGAAATCTGTTATGCCAGCTGAAGGCATCTCCAGCAATCGATCATGGACATTTTCCAAACTGTTCACCCGGCCTGGATCCTGCCATCTCGGCCTAGGACGCTATCCCTGATTCAGAGACCATCTCGGCGAAAGACCCACTTGAGGATTTGGACCCCTGCTGAAGACTACAGAATAGGTAGCAACCCCCAGGAGGTAAGACGTGTAGGCCCTGCTTCCCCTGGCTTTCCAGTGTAACACCAAGAGGTCTTCATCTCACCTGTTCTACATCCTGGTCTTGGTAGTGTGAGTATAAATCAGGGTAGCTCCCTGCTACAACAGCTGCAAATCATTGTGTATCATCCGATTGTCTTGTTCTGGGATATTGCAAATGGACTGAACCATCTGGCTTGGGATTACAAATATTTGGGTTGTGCAAATGCTGTTTTCCTTCCGAAGGGCCCGAACAACAGCTGCAATGCTAGCCACTCCATGCAACGCTTCAAGCTAGCCTGTGTAACACACTGGGTACCCAGGGCTGTGGGACTTTTTAAAAAGGGACTTACAGTGCATGCTGAACCAGCCTGAATTTAATCAGAGTGCCAATCACTCTACTAAATTCCTGCCCATCCCTTGTTCACTTCCCCTGAATAAACCTGATCATCTTTTCTCATTTAACCTGGCTACTGTGCATATTATTAGTTGGCTTACAGTGGTAATACTGCATTGTTGTATTGCTGAGCTTATTTTCCAGGGGGTCTCTAGGGCAACTGCAGCAGATCCACCCCTGGTGGTAAGTGATAGGGGTGTGAGCATAATATTACTTCAAGTCACTGAATATGAATGTACCATTGTGTTACTGTTTAGGCCACTAGAAGGGTTGGTGTGTGGTTATAGCATCCTGGAGGGCTATACCAAAGCAGTTAAGCTACTCCAATACCATTCCTCCGGGTGAAGGTATCCGTTCACAGAACTCAGGCCCCTTAATCTGTGCATAACCATACAGGCAGAAGTAGTAGCCCAGTGGACAGTGCCACCTAGGGGTTACATTTTTGAGGCAATGCTGGGATTTGCACCCCCTAGTGGCTCTACCACTAAATGTCTGCAAATCAAGAACATTTTGGCTGCAAAGTGTTTTCCGCTGCTACCCCGGAACATGGATGGTGTATTCTCTCGGATTGTCCTCACCCCTAGTGGAGAAAAGGACTGGAAGACATGGAAGGCACATGCGGCCTGGATGTTAGGCAGATGGCCCAGGACTGATGAGCAGAAGTAGTTGGAGATTTTGGTGACCCTACGTGGACCTGCTTTGGATGTTACCAGGGGACTTCAATCTACTGAGCCTACTGCATCTGTGGAGCAGTACTTTGACACCTTGACCTCCATGTTTGAACCTCATGAAGATGTGAGCCATCTATTGTGGGAGCTTAAGACCATGCAACAACAAAAGAGAGAACTGCTCTCAGACTATCTACTCAGGACTGAGCATATTCTGTTAAAAATATTCAAGCAGGGTGGAGTAGCTCCCATGGACTTAAACAGAGCCAGGATGGATCATGTCTTAACTTCGGTGGAGGATCCCAGCTTCATCATGCTTGGATACATACCTGACATTTTACGGAGGGTGCCCCATCCATTGTTGAGCTGAGGCAGGCTGTGAAAAGGGCTGAACACCAAGCTGAAAGGAAAGGTGCTCTGGAGCCAGTTCTGGGAACAGGCGTAATTGAAGAAAGTGTTCCATCTGAGTGTCCCAAACCAGCGGCCCAGGCACTGGAGGAGGGTGCCCTAACCTCCACCTGGGAGGAAGAATTCCGTAAACTGGAAGCTCGTTTTGATCGGCTGTGTGATGTAGTTATGGCCATGTGTAAGATACAACAAAGGATCTGCAGTGGGTCAGCAAGGAGAAAGCCAATAAATCAAGCTGTAGTGTTCTGTTATCGCTGCGGGAGGGATAGCCACACGCAACGTAGGTGCCGTCTACCAGAAGATGTGGATAGAGTGAAGACCCGACTATTACGGCTCCGAAGGTCTTTCCTGCAGGCTTCCCTGATGACTGGGACCCCGAATACCACCCCAAGGAAAAAGAACAAAAGGCATCACTGGTGACATACCAGTAAATATAGAACTGTGCCACTTCCAACTTTTTAATGAAACCCTCAAATCAGTGTGCCTATCCCTTGCCCTATGCAGCCCTAGTGCAGCTGGTAGGGATAGGACCCAAGCCATGTGGGTTAAAGTACAGGAGGTAATACAGACTAGAGTTATGACAGTAATGTATTTAACTGTTTAAACCTCTTAATATGTTGAAGAAACTGAATGAAAATGTGTCTCTGTGGAAATGTTATTGTCAATGGAAAAGTATAGTGATGCTTAGTGTCTGTTTATTTTTACTGATCCATCAGTCTTTTCTTTGTGGTATATAAAAATGAAACATGCACATATTATCATATAACATTTTCTATAGTATATAGAATGTTATAGTAAGTATAGATTTGACGCAGACACCAAGTTTTTCCCAGCAAGGAAGAGTGTAACCCCCCTTCAAATTGGGGTTTGCTATAATGTCTTCCTGGGCTCCCTAATGCCCACTGTCAGGATGGTGTCCTGTTTGCAGTAGTTCTATTTCTCTGCGTGAGAGTGCTCTAGCGAGTCTCCGCACCTGTCTCTTTAACAGAGCACCTATGCTGTGTTAAGAAATTAGTCTGGGCTGAGTGCGAGTAATCTAAGGCTTGTGACCAGCCAGACAGTCTGTTATTCTGCTCCATTCTGCAGTCGCTACTTACGCAGAGGGAGCTCTGTTAGGGAATGCAATAATTTACTGTTTCTCTCTTACAATAATAATGACAGAGGAGTTTGTCTAATCTGCTTTCAGTTGCAGCTTGAGCTTTTGAATTGGAGCCACCATTTTGGTTCTGTACTGCCAGTATTGGACCAATCAAATCTCTGGGGGCCTAAAATAGTGACTGTCCCCAGAGGTCTTGTGGGAAGGAAATCCTGTAGTATTTGTAGTTTTAAGGGTCTGGTGCCTGAACTTGCCTGGAGGGGGAAGTTCATACTGTGACAGACAGTTCCCTCAGCCAACCAAACCCTTTGGATCTCAGAGGAAATATCCAGAATTGCCTGAAGCAGAGTCAGTCAAGAGTTGGAGGTTGAAGAGTGAACAGCTCGAGCTGTCGAGCAGCTGCTTCTGGAGGAGCATAGGAGAATCGGCGGGAAGGCTCTGCTGGCCTGTCTGCCACATTTTTCCAGCCTAATATATTGCTTTGTGTAAAATTCAGACTTTTCCAATTGCAGGATGAGACCTGCAGCAGAAGAGAGGAAAGTGTGTTAGCGCTACTTGCAAGTGGGACCGAAGATTTGCTCCAGAAATGATCGGCCTGCCTGAATGGGAGAAACTAGCCTGATTGAAAGGTTTGTGCAGTGAAGCTGTAATTTGCAATCGGACTTTATCCAAACTGTTACTCTGTGAAGTTATTGATTTAACTGTGCTGAATGTGTTTCGTAGGTTGCGATCTGATTCTCCATGCCGTAATCTGTTATGCCAGCTGGAGGCATCTTCAGCAATTTATCATGGACATTTTCTGAACTGTTCACCCGGCCTGAGCCCTGCCATCTCAGCCTAGGATGCTATCCCTGATTTAGGGACCATCTCGGTGAAAGACCTGCTTGAGGATTTGGCCCCTGCTCAACACCATCAAACAGGTAGCGACCACGAGGAGGTGAGTCATGTAGGCCCTGCTTCCCCTGGCTTTCCAGAGCAACACCACGAGACCTTCATCTCGCCTGTGCTACATCCTGATCTGGGTAGTGTGAGTACAAGTCAGGGTAGCTCCCTGCTACAACAGCTGCAAATCATTGTGTACCATCTGATTGTCTTGTTCTGGAATATTGCAAATGGACTGAGCCATCCGGCTTGGGATTACAAATATTCGAGTTGTGCAAATGCTGTTTTCCTTCTGAAGGGCCCCAACAACAGCTGCAATGCTAGCCACTCCATGCAACGCTTCAAGCTAGCCTGTGTAACACATTGGGTACCCGGGGTCGTGGGACCGTTTAAAAAGGGACTTACAGTGCATGCTGAACCAGCCTGAATTTAATCAGAGTGCCAACCATTCTTCTAAATTCCTGTACATCCCTTGTTCACTTCCCCTGAATAAACCTGATCATCTTTTTTCATTTAACCTGACTAGCGGGCATATTATTAGTCGGGTTACAGTGGTAGTATTGCATTATTGTATTGCTGATCTTATTTTCCAGGGAGTCTCCAGGGCAGTTGCAGCAGATCCAGCCCTGGCGGTAAGTGAAAGGCGTGTGAGCATATCATTACTGCTAGTCACTGAATGTGAATGTACCATTGTGCTACTGTTTAGGCCACTACAAAAGCTTGTGGGTGGTTATAGCATCCCGGAGGACTATACCAAAGCAGTTAAGCTATTCCAATACCATTCCTCTGAGCGGAGGCACCCATTCAGAGAACTCAGGCCCCTCAACCTGTGCATAACCATACAGGCAGGGGTAGTAGCCCATAGGATAGCATCACCTAGGGGTTACATATATAAAGAGAGCAATCTTTTGTTAGAGAGAGAAGCTGAAATTTAGATTTAGAGCTACCGTTAGAGGAAGGACTTTGTTTTGTTTGAACTGCCTGTATAAAAGCTATCCTACACAATTTTTTGTTCTGTTGTCATTGATAATAAAATGCTACTTGCAAATTTTATAACTGCTCCTGGTTTTCCTATGCTTCCTGCCTTGTGTCTCAATTACAGTTACTTTCATGGTTACTAGCCCTCCCTTGCACAACTGGGGACCAAGCAAGGTTGAGGGGCCTAGGCTAATTAAACTTTTCACATGGTGGGTTTGGTATGAATGGAGAATAAGCGGAATAGCATGGTGTCTCCACCCAGAGAAAGAAATGGTGAGTCTAATAATTAGTAGAATACTGCATACTAGGATACAGTACCAAACCAGCTCCCCAATAGCTGTTGGACATCACCCAAAAAACAGTCTGTATCACTGTAGTTTCAACCCCTTTTGTACCAGTTAGGGTAGACTGCAAATAATATGCTCATACACCAAACTTTAGATATGAATAACCGGACTTCATTGTTCAGCAACACTGGTCCTGAGAATGGAATAGGAGTTATGCAAAACTGTTTTTGCATTTTTTTGAGATAGCAACACAATTACCACTTTTGCTAATTTCCATGTGCATCATGCCAAGCAATGCAGCCTCCAGTAACCCAGCCTCTCCACAGATATGATGCAATAGGTCAGCCAGTACCCTCACATACAAGATTCCAGTAAGGCCTACTGTACTGTAGGACCTTCCAGTACCCTCAGTAGCAGATACCCCACAGGTTCAAATAACTTTCTATACAAATATGTTCTTTTGCTGCAGTTTAGTCCATTTACAGGCATGCAAGTGTAACCCCTAGATGGCGCTATCCCAGGGGCTACTACCCCTGCCTGATTTGCCACTAACAGGTTGAGGGGCCTAGATCCAATGGCGGGTCCCTCCACCCAGAGGTCAGGGTTTGCAATAGTTAAACTAACTTGGTCACAGCCCTCTGGGACACTGCAACCCCCCTTTCTTCCCACTAGTGGCCCACACAATATATCAGAATTACCTTCAGTATACACTTACCCCAGGACTGGTTCCGCACTGGGACCTCCTGTGAAATGAGATACAGTGCAACAATCACAGTACAGTACTTTAACATAGACAAATACCTCAGGCAGTATAACTTTGCTGAAACAAGCAGCTCTGATTTATTTAGGGGAATATAACAAGGATAGGGGAAATCAGGTTAATTAGCTTATCACCTAATAATCTATTTATGGCTCTGTGCACAGGCCTATCCCTATCAGTTACTGTCCCTGGGTACCCAAGCCCTAGTGGCTAGTCCAAACCGTGGCAGCTGGTAGGGGCCCTTTCACACAGAGAAAAGGAAAATTAAACAGTCAGCAGTACAGTAATTCCATTTGGATTTAATGTGGCAATTCAACAGGGAGCGACCCTGAATTAGTACTCACGACCTCCAAATAAGATAGGGTCCTTCAATATCAGCAGGGCTACTCTTGAGCTCCAAGAGACTCTTCACACATTTATATGGTAAAAAAAAGAGAGTACTGTACCAGGCAGGCTGCTTCTCTATCCCGATCGCAATTACTGCACAATACCCGGGAGAACACACAGCAGATTCAGTTCCTGACAGACCGAGTGCAATTCAATAATTTCTCCAGTCTTCTACAGGGTGAGCCTGGTTTCTACTCTTCAGAGATCCTTTGATTCTTTTCACAGGACGGATTCAGTCCTAACAAGCAGTTACACAAGCTGCAGACTGAACTCTGGGCTTTACACACGTTTTTGACTAAAACTGCACACTGAAAAAGCACAGGGCTCCTTCCTTCTTCACTGCCAAAGCTCAACTGAAACTCCAACCGACAAAACCGGGCACTTCCTTTGAGTTCCTCCCAGTTCTTGACTGGATTGGCTGTCACTCACAATAGACTGCTGCTTTGGTCCAAAAAGGCACTGAAGTCTAAACTACATTTCCGAGTCACTGCCCATACAATCCTCTTGTGGCTGGCTCAGATTATGAGTCCAAGTTCTGATTCGTCCAAGGCACCATTTTAGAGCTAGCTTACCCCACTGATTGGTCCAGTTCAGCAGTTCAAAACCAGAATGGGGAACTAGGCAGACACTGTTCTGACTGCAAAGAAAGCAGGTTAGACAAACTGTAATTTCATTATCACTCTAAATGGTTTCTGGCAAACAGTTACATCTTTCAGATAGGTTCCTTTGCACTCCTAGTGACTGCAAAATGGAGTGACTTGGCAGCAGCTTGAGTGGTACTCAATCAAAGAAACACACAGTCCCCCATACAAACTAATTATGTCTGCAAGCAGACAGCTCTTAAAGAGACAGTACCAGAGGTTCTAAAAACACTCACTGATAAATGGCTTAAACGCCAAACACCATTCAGGCTTGGAGCATTCAAGCAAGCTCCTGGAAGTCTTTTGGGAACCCCCATTTGCAGGGGGGTTACACAAGCTTGCTTTAACCCTACCCAACTGACTTTTAGCTAGCACGTTTTGTAACAGAACACATATGTAATCCAGCAGGGAGTCTAACACAAACTGTAATCCAAACAAGGAGAAATTCAAACAGCAACAGCAGTTCTAGCCAGCAAGCTAGTACTCATGCATCCAGTACTCATGCATCCAGTACCAATGGAATGCAGTCTCAGAAGCTTCTGGAGGGATGACTGCAGCAGTAAGCAGGTGGTGGTTGTAGGCCCATCAAGCCTGATCACTGCCTTGCAGCTTCCTTTCCTGCCAGTCAGCACATGGCGGCGTGGCAAGTTCAAAAGGTCCAAAACTAATGAGCTACCCCGCCTCACCCAGTGGGTGCTTAATTGATCAAGGGCAAAAGTAACCTGGAGACAAGCTCCTGACTACCTCCTCCCTTGGGTACACCAGACAGGGTAAAATGGCTTGTTCTCACCTCAGATTACAGCAGCCTGCAAATGGCTTCAGCTGATTTAATCATTCACAGCTCTGCAGGCTTCACAGCACTTCTTAACTCAGATGGAACTTCTAACAACTGTATTCAGATCACTCCAGGATCTCTGGCTCTGAGGCCTGCTAGGCCCTCAGCTCTCTTCCTCAGTGCTGCTCTCATCTCTAACCTTTCAGAAGGACTGCTCTGAACTCTTCCTAGACTGGAGGAGGGCTTCAGCTTAGTCTCTGTCCTCTCTGTCCAGCTCATCCCACACATTCTGGCTCCCTCCATGGCTACATAAGAGTGTCAAGCACTCTGTTATTCTTTTCAAGTGTCTGCATCTTTATCAGGCCCCCTTGCACTCCAGTTGGTCAGTCGCAAGGGTCAAGGGTCACAAGACAGCAATATCTGTCTATTTACACTCAGTTCTATACCTGGCTGCTTTTCACCACAGTTTCATTGCTGCTGGCTGCTACTTTAACTTTGTTAAACACTTAATCCAACCGAGATTACTGTCTGATGCACCACGATGACATCATCGATTCATCCATTTCATTTCTGGATGCGGGGCACCTCTTTTGTCAGGGGCATACCATGAAAGAACAAAAGGACAAACAACAGCTCCTCTCTTCTTGACCTCCAGTTCCAACTGGAGGATGCAGGTGTCATAAGTGGACCAATTTCTTGCCTATGGAGGCTTGAAAGGTAAGCTCCTCCGGGGGGGGGGGTTACACTAGCCTTTTCATAATCTCCAAATCCTCCAGTTTTAAACAGCCTCCTATTTAGAACAGAATCAAAGGCTTTGCTGAAGTCAAGATGCGCTGTCACAGAAACCTGGTGGAAAAACACAATGACTCCTGGGATAGGCAAATCCCAGGTTATAATGTGTTTTATAGGGACACGCCCCACGGCAGGGGTGGAGGGGTGGCACTTTATGTGATGGATAACATCACATCTGAGCAGGTAGATACATCGGCTTGGAGAGCAGCTTGAGATCGTTGTTGTTGATGTAACCCCCCTACAAATAGGGGTTCCCAAAAAGTCTCCCTTGAGCTTGCCTACATGCTCGCTGCAAGGCTGGTGTCCTGCATTTTAGCAGTTTAAATGTGATTGCCAGAGCCTGTATAGCCTTTGTGTACTGTCTCTTTAAGAGCTGCTTGATTGCAGCATAAGTAATCGGAGATGAAGCTCTGTTGAAAGATGTAACTATTTGCTGAAAAACCATTTAGAATGATAATGATAATGTAGTTTGTCTAACCTGCTTCCTTTGTAGCAAGGACTGTTTTGTTTGTCTCCACTATCTTGGTCCTGGCCTGCAAATTGGACCAATCAGTTCTGGTGGGACCTAAAATGTAGCTGGACTACAGGAATTGTCTGAATTAAAAATCTTAGGAACTGTGGTTTGAGTTTTTGCGCCTTTTTTGCAACTGAAGGGGGAGCTCTTGCTTTGACTGACAGCCAGATCAGCCACCCAAAGCTTTTGGATCTTGGGGAAGTCCCAGTTTGCTTGCATTTTTCAGTTAGAACTAAGCTGGAAGCTGAGCAAGAAGGAGCTGAAGTGATTCTGAGAGCAATCCTCAGTGGATTCGCATGGGAGAACTATGAAAAGGCTGAGAGTTTGGCCTCCATGTATACCCCCCCCCCCCTGCAAACAGGGGTTCCCAAAAGTCTTTCAGGAGCTTGCCTGAATGCTCCAAGTCTGGGTGGTGTTCGTGTCTGAGCTGTTTAAATGTGGTTCCACGGAGTGCTATTTGAGCCCATGTACTGTCTCTTTAAGAGCTGTCTGCTTGCAGACTTAATTAGTTTGTATGGGGGGGACTGTGTATTTAATGCTTGAATCCCGCCCGAGCTGCTGCCAATTCGCCTCATTTCTGCCGTCGCTACATGTGCAGAGGGAGCCTTGTTGAAAGATATAACTGTTTGGCAGAAATCATTTAGAGTGACTGAGAAAATGTAGTTTGTCTAACCTGTCTTTATTTTAGCACGAACTGTTTGTGAGTGTAGCTCTTTCATTTTGGTCCTGAACTGCTATGCTGGGCCAATTTGGTTAAGGGAGCCCTAAAATGGAGCCTGTGGACTAATCAGAACTCGGACTCTTAATTTTGAGCCAGCCACAAGGAGATTGTATGGGCAGTGACTCTGGGAAATGTAGTTTTGACCTTGGCACCTTTTTTCCACCAACAGAGGGAGTCTTATTGTGAGTGACAGCCGAACCAACCAACAGAATGGTGTGGAGCTAAAGGAAATGCCCTGCTCTGTGACTGGAAAGATCAGATCAGTTGTAACAGAGAACAGAGAAAGAGCTCTGTGCTTCTGCGGTGCATAGTTTCGTGCGGGAAGCGCGTGTGAGGCCCTGATGTTCGGCCTGCAGCCGCTGAAGCGCTTAGTCCGGACTGAATCCAACTTGTGAGGAGAAAGAAGGAAGTCTGAAAGGTAGAAACCAGGCTGACCCTGTAGAAGACTGGAGAAATTGTTGAATCACGCTCGGTCTGTCAGGAACTGAAGCTGCTGTGTGTGCTCCCGGGTATTTTGCAGTAATTGCGATAGGGATCTAGGAGCAGCCTGCCAGGTATAGTGCTTTTCTTTTACATATGAATGTGCGTAGTGCTTGGGGGAATCGCTATTTCCAATCCTCTGTACTGTATCCTGTGTGTTGAAGTTGGAAGCAAACCCCAGCTTGTCTCGGACTAATTAGTTTGCTATCTACCGCAGTGGGGCTGTTCCATGCCCTGTTGTTCTGGCAACCCAGAAGAACATCCACCATCCGTTCTCAGCTTGGGTATTGTGAGTACAAATCAGGGTATTTCCCTGCAGCCTGTTTTCAAATATAAGTGTGCCATCTATTTATTGTTGTTTCACTTCTTCATGGACTGAGCCATCCAGCTCCGATTACAATTGGGTGTTGTGCATATGTTTCTTCTACAGGGCCCTGTCCATCTGCACCTGACGGCCAATCCCGGGCAATGGACCTGGCTAGCCCCCCAACCTGGGTACCCAGAGTGTGACTTTTCAGACCCTGTATGTGTGCATAGTAATGTGATTTAATTCTGCCAATTAACCTGATCTCCCCCACCGTGTTTTATTTCCCCTAAATAAACCAGATTTGATGTTGTTAAACTTTAAACTGTCTGAAGTGTCAGTACCTACATATCAAGCATTGTATTGGTTTGTGTATGTTGATTAACCTTATTTTACAGGGGGTCCCCAGAGACGAACCTCAGAATCAGTCTCGAGGGTAAGTGGTACTTTATGAATGAACAATGTGTACATGTGGGGTATTAGGACTGTAACTTCTGTGCATTGTGTGAGCCACTAGAGGGAATAAAAGGGGGTCTCTATCCCAGAGGGCTGTGACCAAGCTAGTCTAACCACTACAAACACTGACCTCTGGGTGGAGGTACCTGCTATAGAACCTAGGCCCCTCAACCTGTCAGTAGTCAAGCGGGCAGAGGTAGTAGCCCTTGGGATAATGCCACCTGGGTGTTACATCTGTCTGCCTGCTGCTCTTGAGAGGTAGAGAAGAGAATTATTTTGGACTAAATCCAAGTTTGTGTGACTAAAGTAAGCTACTGAATTGGGCCAGGCTCAACCTGAAGAAGACCGAATATTTTTGCTGAATGCGATCAGCCTGTCAGGAGTTCCAGCTACCCCTAAGCTCCCAATGTGTGAAAAGATTTTACGATTGTGCCCGGAGAGCACTTTGCTTGGTACAGTAGCATTCCCGTACATGTAAATATGCTATGAACTGCTAGTGGGTTGTGAGTTAGTTCCCCACTGTGTGAACTGTGTTCTGCTTGCTGGAAGCTGTATCCAGCCCAAAATGGACTGCTTCTGAACTTGTCTCCATGCGGTCTGGGTTTTAGCCAGACTAGCCCAGCCAGACTACCCACTGCACAGAGAAGCCCTCGACGAGAGACCTGCCTGGGGATCTGCCCCTGCTCCATGCTTGAACAGGAATGACGCCTGCGACTTGTGTGGGCCCCACGTCTCCTGGCATTCCAGATCAACCACCTGCAGTCTTGATTTTCATCCAGCCTGTGTCCAGACTTGGGTATCATGAGTAAATACTAGGGTAGCTCCCTACAACAACAGCTTAATCAGAGTGTGTCATCTGATTGTCTTGTTGTTTTGTTTCCTTTATGAACTGAGCCCTCTGGCTCCGGATTACAAACACTGTGTGCTGTGCATGTTGTGTTTTCCATCACAGGGCCCCAACCAGCTGCAACCCCCTAGCAACTGTCCGGGCTAGCCCATCTCTTCTCTACCTGGGTACCCAGAGGTGGACTGTGTAGGGGACTCAAAGCGCATGCATAACTGCTTGATTGATATAACCTTTAAGCTAATTAACCTGATTTTGCCCCTCCCTTATTCAAGTCCTCTGAATAAGGAAGCAACAAGCAGCTCACCTGAGTAGCTGAGGAAGCCAAATCTCCAGCCTGATAACATTCGAGGCAGCTCCCCCCCCCCAAGCTAGGCACTCGGGACAATCAAGCAACTGAAGCAACAAGCAGCTCACCTGAGTAGCTGAGGAAGCCAAATCTCCAGCCTGATAACTTTCGAGGTAAAGAGAGCCTCTTCTCTTCATCTGGACGCCTGCAGAGGGGTGCTCCTGATGAACACTTATATTTTATGAACTTTGTTCCTGTTCACCACTGTGGGCTTGTTATTTGATTCTCTTTGTGCTACTAATGCTGAAGTGTAAAGCTAGGGACTCACTGGGTGCTCTAGAGTTGCCTTGCTGATTTCATGTTAAAGCCAGATATACCAAGCAGCTAATATAGAGCAGACTTGTTTAATATGGTGGTATTTGGAGCTAATTGCTGATTACATCTTAAAGCCAGATATACCAAGCAGCTAATATAGATCAGACTTGTTTAATATGGTGGTATTGAGCTAACTGTGCTTGTTACTGAAGGCATTAGGTTAGCTGGGTCCTAGTGTGACCTCATTTTGGAATAGCCCTGTTTGCTTAGAGTGGAGCTCCTTTGTGTAAGTCACAACATATTCTCCCGCTGCATAGTACTACATGCCTACATGCTCGCTGCAAGGCTGGTGTTCTGCATTTTAGCAGTTTAAATGTGATTGCCAGAGCCTGTATAGCCTTTGTGTACTGTCTCTTTAAGAGCTGCTTGATTGCAGCACAAGTAATCGGAGATGGAGCTCTGTTGAAAGATATAACTATTTGCTGAAAAAAATTTAGAATGATAATGATAATGTAGTTTGTCTAACCCGCTTCCTTTGTAGCAAGGACTGTTTTGTTTGTCTCCACTATCTTGGTCCTGGCCTGCAAATTGGACCAATCAGTTCTGGTGGAACCTAAAATGTAGCTGGACTACAGGAACTGTCTGAATTAAAAATCTTAGGAACTGTGGTTTGAGTTTTTGCGCCTTTTTTGCAACTGAAGGGGGAGCTCTTGCTTTGACTGACAGCCAGATCAGCCACCCAAAGCTTTTGGATCTTGAGGAAGTCCCAGTTTGCTTGCAGTTTTCAGTTAGAACTAAGCTGGAAGCTGAGCAAGAAGGAGCTGAAGTGATTCTGAGAGCAATCCTCAGTGGATTCGCATGGGAGAACTATGAAAAGGCTGAGAGTTTGGCCTCCATGTGTAACCCCCCGCAAACAGGGATCCCAAAAGTCTTTCAGGAGCTTGCCTGAATGCTCCAAGTCTGGGTGGTGTTCGGTGTCTGAGCTGTTTAAATGTGGTTCCACGTGAGTGCTATTTGAGCCTCCATGTACTGTCTCTTTAAGAGCTGTCTGCTTGCAGACTTAATTAGTTTGTATGGGGGGGACTGTGTATTTAATGCTTGAATCCCGCCCGAGCTGCTGCCAAGAGGGAGCCTTGTTGAAAGATATAACTGTTTGGCAGAAATCATTTAGAGTGACTGAGAAAATGTAGTTTGTCTAACCTGTCTTTATTTTAGCACGAACTGTTTGAGTGTAGCTCTTTCATTTTGGTCCTGAACTGCTATGCTGGGCCAATTTGGTTAAGGGAGCCCTAAAATGGAGCCTGTGGACTAATCAGAACTCGGACTCTTAATTTTGAGCCAGCCACAAGGAGATTGTATGGGCAGTGACTCTGGGAAATGTAGTTTTGACCTTGGCACCTTTTTTCCACCAACAGAGGGAGTCTTATTGTGAGTGACAGCCGAACCAACCAACAGAATGGTGTGGAGCTAAAGGAAATGCCCTGCTCTGTGACTGGAAAGATCAGATCAGTTGTAACAGAGAACAGAGAAAGAGCTCTGTGCTTCTGCGGTGCATAGTTTCGCGCGGGAAGCGCGTGTGAGGCCCTGATGTTCGGCCTGCAGCCGTTGTAAGCGCTAGTCCGGACTGAATCCAACTTGTGAGGAGAAAGAAGGAAGTCTGAAAGGTAGAAACCAGGCTGACCCTGTAGAAGACTGGAGAAATTGTTGAATCACGCCCGGTCTGTCAGGAACTGAAGCTGCTGTGTGTGCTCCCGGGTATTTTGCAGTAATTGCGATAGGGATCTAGGAGCAGCCTGCCAGGTATAGTGCTTTTCTTTTACATATGAATGTGCGTAGTGCTTGGGGGAATCGCTATTTCCAATCCTCTGTACTGTATCCTGTGTTGAAGTTGGAAGCAAACCCCAGCTTGTCTCGACTAATTAGTTTGCTATTCACCGCAGTGGGGTCCAGTCACAAGGACCTTGTCTCCATGCCCTGTTGTTCTGGCAACCCAGAAGAACATCCACCATCCGGTTCTCAGCTTGGGTATTGTGAGTACAAATCAGGGTAGTCCCCTGCAGCCTGTTTTCAAATATAAGTGTGCCATCTATTTATTGTTGTTTCACTTCTTCATGGACTGAGCCATCCAGCTCCGGATTACAATTGGGTGTTGTGCATATGTTTTCTTCTACAGGGCCCTGTCCATCTGCACCTGACGGCCAATCCCGGGCAATGGACCTGGCTAGCCCCCCCCAACCTGGGTACCCAGAGTGTGACTTTTCAGATCCCTGTATGTGTGCATAGTAATGTGATTTAATTCTGCCAATTAACCTGATCTCCCCCTCCCGTGTTTTATTTCCCCTAAATAAACCAGATTTGATGTTGTTAAACTTAAACTATCTGAAGTGTCAGTACCTACATATCAAGCATTGTATTGGTTTGTGTATGTTGATTAACCTTATTTTACAGGGGGTCCCAGAGACGAACCTCAGAATCAGTCTCGAGGGTAAGTGGTACTTTATGAATGAACAATGTGTACATGTGGGGTATTAGGACTGTAACTTCTGTGCATTGTGTGAGCCACTAGAGGGAATAAAAGGGGGTCTCTATCCCAGAGGGCTGTGACCAAGCTAGTCTAACCACTACAAACACTGACCTCTGGGTGGAGGCACCTGCTATAGAACCTAGGCCCCTCAACCTGTCAGTAGTCAAGCGGGCAGAGGTAGTAGCCCTTGGGATAATGCCACCTGGGTGTTACATCTGTCTGCCTGCTGCTCTTGAGAGGTAGAGAAGAGAATTATTTTGGACTAAATCCAAGTTTGTGTGACTAAAGTAAGCTACTGAATTGGGCCAGGCTCAACCTGAAGAAGACCGAATATTTTTGCTGAATGCGATCAGCCTGTCAGGAGTTCCAGCTACCCCTAAGCTCCCAATGTGTGAAAAGATTTTACGATTGTGCCCGGAGAGCACTTTGCTTGGTACAGTAGCATTCCCGTACATGTAAATATGCTATGAACTGCTAGTGGGTTGTGAGTTAGTTCCCCACTGTGTGAACTGTGTTCTGCTTGCTGGAAGCTGTATCCAGCCCAAAATGGACTGCTTCTGAACTTGTTTCCATGCGGTCTGGGTTTTAGCCAGACTAGCCCAGCCAGACTACCCACTGCACAGAGAAGCCCTCGACGAGAGACCTGCCTGGGGATCTGCCCCTGCTCCATGCTTGAACAGGAATGACGCCTGCGACTTGTGTGGGCCCTGCGTCTCCTGGCATTCCAGATCAACCACCTGCAGTCTTGATTTTCATCCAGCCTGTGTCCAGTCTTGGGTATCATGAGTAAATACTAGGGTAGCTCCCTACAACAACAGCTTAATCAGAGTGTGTCATCTGATTGTCTTGTTGTTTTGTTTCCTTTATGAACTGAGCCCTCTGGCTCCGGATTACAAACACTGTGTGCTGTGCATGTTGTGTTTTCCATCACAGGGCCCCAACCAGCTGCAACCCCTAGCAACTGTCCGGCTAGCCCATCTCTCTACCTGGGTACCCAGAGGTGGACTGTGTAGGGACTCAAAGCGATGCATAACTGCTTGATTGATATAACCTTAAGCTAATTAACCTGATTTTGCCCTCCCTTTCAAGTCCTCTGAATAAGGAAGCAACAAGCAGCTCACCTGAGTAGCTGAGGAAGCCAAATCTCCAGCCTGATAACATTCGAGGCAGCTCCCCAAGCTAGGCACTCGGGACAATCAAGCAACTGAAGCAACAAGCAGCTCACCTGAGTAGCTGAGGAAGCCAAATCTCCAGCCTGATAACTTTCGGGGTAAAGAGAGCCTCTTCTCTTCGTCTGGACGCCTGCAGAGGGGTGCTACCTGATGAACACTTATATTTTATGAACTTTGTTCCTGTTCACCACTGGGTGGGCTTGTTATTTGATTCTCTTTGTGCTACTAATGCTGAAGTGTAAAGCTAGGGACTCACTGGGTGCCCTAGAGTTGCCTTGCTGATTTCATGTTAAAGCCAGATATACCAAGCAGCTAATATAGATCAGACTTGTTTAATATGGTGGTATTTGGAGCTAATTGCTGATTACATCTTAAAGCCAGATATACCAAGCAGCTAATATAGATCAGACTTGTTTAATATGGTGGTATTGAGCTAACTGTGCTTGTTACTGAAGGCATTAGGTTAGCTGGGTCCTAGTGTGACCTCATTTTGGAATAGCCCTGTTTGCTTAGAGTGGAGCTCCTTTGTGTAAGTCACAACATATTCTCCCGCTGCATAGTAATGAGAGGCTTTGTTTTCTCCACTACATAGGCAGCTCCCCCAAGCTAGGCACTCGGGACAATCAAGCAACTGAAGCAACAAGCAGCTCACCTGAGTAGCTGAGGAAGCCAAATCTCCAGCCTAACTTTCGAGGTAAACAGAGCCTCTTCTCTTCGTCTGGACGCCTGCAGAGGGGTGCTAGCCTGACGTGCGCACGCGCCCATCTGCCCCGCCTACCAACCACCCTCCCACCCAGGGCGGCTGTCAATTTAAGGATCCACCCTGTGACATCACATCCGTGACATCACGTCCTGTTGCCCAGAACCTATCTCCCCTCTTTCCCATTTGCAGGTTATACCTGCTGGCCACCAGAGGGACCTATGCTCCCTCACTACTTCCTACTCCCTACCTGTACAGCACTACTTCCCTGGGATCTTGCTCACCACAATCGTATTGGCCCTGCCTCATGCTCTGCCTGTGCCTATCCCCACTAGCAATGCACTTACCCACTTACCCATCTGCTAGTCCACACTGTGCCCTGGCACCCCTCCCTCCCCTTGCTGCTGAACCTCCTCTCCTGCCCCTTGGGACCTCTGTGTGTCCCCATCCCCCTGCCCTCCCCCTAGCTTTCTCTTCACCTCAGGCACATCTGGATGTCTTCTTATTCTTGCTTTCCCCTCCTGTACCTCCCTGCCCACCCCCTGCTCCCTTAGCCTCCCCTCCGCCCTCATGTCAATCGTGGAAAACCTCTCACCATCTCCCAGCCAGGGTCTTAGTCAGCTACTACTGTCAGGGAACATTCATCCAAACCCTGGCCGGTTCCCAGGAGCTCCCCAACCTCGCACCACAGGCCTATGCATGGTCTCCATGAATATCCTGTAGCCTCCTAAAAAGTCTGACTCACTACAATGCCTGGTCACATCAATTAACCCTGATGTCATCACCCTGGTTGAGACTTGGCTGTCGAAATCCTCCCCTGACTCCCTAGTCTCCTTCCTGGTTTCACCCTTTTCCAGTCCGACTGTGTTGGGAGACAGGCGTAGCTCGCTATTTATGTCAGGAATCTCTCCCGTACTAGCCCTGCCGCTCCCATCCTTGACTCCAAGGGCCCAGGCGCTACGCTGAAACTAACCCCTGACCCTTTAAAGGACCCCTTTATCTGACTACTGCATACGTGCCCCCAGGACCAAACGCAGGCCATTGCCTCTTACAGAATACCTACTCTCTACCTCCTTCCACTGATCAAATTCTGGTGGGTGACTTAAATGTCAACTGGCTCAGCCCTCCTCCTCCTCTACCCGAGACTCCTTTTCTGCAATAGACCTAACGCAACTAGTTACCCACCCTACCAGGACTAACCCCAAGAGAGGCTCCAGTACCCTGCTTGATGTGGTACTCACCAACCGCCCTAATCGGATCCTCAATGTACAAGTCCTCCCAGACTCTCTCAGCGATCACTCCCCCATTCTATTCCACTGGTCAACCTCAGTCCCCAAACCCATAGCACAGTCCACATGCCGGCAGCGTCTAATACCTGGTGGACTGATAAAACTTAGGAACTTCTGTCCCAAATTGACTGGTCTCCTATACAGGCAACTCCTGACATCGACACAGCTCTCTCCTTCTTTACCCAAACTTTTAATAATGCCTGTGATATCTTTGCCCAAGTGTTGACCCGCTGTTCTAAAAGGAAGAATGCCCCCTGGGTTACCCCAGCTTTGATCCACCAGCTCAAACATAGGGACAACCTATGGCACCATGCCATTGAGACTGGCCGGCCCAATGACAGGCGGTTATATGCTGCCGCCCGAAACAAGTGCACTCTGGCCATCAGAAAGGCCAAGTCTGAGCACTATCGGTCCTCATTCACTGCCTCATGGGGGAATCCCAGAACCTTCTGGGATAACATTAAACAGTTAAATGGGAGTGCACACTCCCCCCCACCCAGATCAACATTAATGGTGTGATCTCCTCAGCCAACCACCTCAACACCTCATTCACTGACCTTAGCCCTATCCTCCCTGCAAATTTGTTTGACCCTCCTCCCCCAGCACCTGCCGTAAATCTTTCTCCTTATTTTCTCCTCTGCCGTGTTTCTGCCCAAGAACTTAGGTCAGCACCCTTGTCACTGCCCTCAAGAGTAATAGTACAGGCAGTGACACCCTGGATCCGTAGGTCTCACGGCTGGTCTTAGACACAGTCCTACCCCGATCACATGCCTCATCAACCACTCTCTTTGTGGGAAGGTCTCCAACTGCCTGGAAAGTCGCCACTGTCACCCCTATCTTTAAGGTAGGTGATAGGACTGTGGCTGGATACTATCGACCCGATCTCCATTCTCTCTCTCTCTCCAAGGCCTTGGAAAAGTGGTGGCCTCTCAAATCTCTGACTACCTCTCCACCTACAATGTCCTTTGTCCTGAGCAGCATGGCTTCCGAGCGGGCCACAGTACCAACACAGCCCTCCTAGAGTTCTTCAACTTTCTCCACTCCTCCTTAGACACTGGTTCTCTGGCTGGTGCTGTCTTCATTGACCTCTCGAAAGCTTTCAACACTGTCTCCCACCCCCTCCTTCTTGATGCCCTTAGTCTCTCTGGTTTTGCTGCTGGGCCTATCTCCTGGTGCACCAGTTATCTGTCTGACTGCTCACAGCGTGTAAAAATTAATGGGACCTACTCAGACATCTGTCCCATCTTTTCTGGGTTCCCAGGCTCCATTCTGGGCCCCTTACTATTCTCACTTTACCTTAACACCCTTCCACGCCTTGCTCGGGGAACATTCTATTGTACGCTGATGATGCAGTCATCTTTGCCTCAAATCGTAACCCTATTGCCCTCCAGGACTCGCTGCAGAAGTCCTTCATGCAAGCCGAGGGCTGGTTCAAGGAACATAGATTGGTGATAAATCTTAAAAACAAAACCATGTTCTTCACTCATCCCCAAAACAAGTCCTGCAACTTCAAACTCCTCATTCACTCTGGGTCCTCATTCCCACTCGAACAAGTTTGCTCCTATAAATACCTAGGGATCCATTTTGACCCCTCCCTCTCCTTCCATGGACACATCGCTGCCCTAGCCACTGCCCTAATATCCGATTGGGCATCTTACATCGGTATAAACATCCCTCCCCCGAGGCTCTTCGACCTGCAGTCACCTCTATCCTCTCCTAGTGGACTATGGACTGCCGGTGTATGGTGCTGCTGATCAGACCGCACTCATAAAATTCAACCTCTGAATAAGGCCTGCAGGTTATTACTGGAGCACCTAGGATGACACACACCTGTCTACTGTATGCTTTAAAGCTCTGGTACTTGATCTCGGCCAGGCGCCTCAAATATCTTACCTGCACCCTTACAAAAAGACCCTCCTTGGGCTTTCCCCACCAGGATTGACTACCACCATCACGCTCTGTACCACTAGTTCATACTCAGACCCTGGGAAAACCTCTTGTTATCCCTAGAGCTAGGACCTCTCACGGCCAAAGAGCCTTCAGCTTTAGGGCCCCCTCCTGGTTCAACACACTGCCCCCCTCCATCTCTGAAGCTCCAACTATATCGTGCTTCAAAACTTCCTTACGCAACCACCTTATTAACACCCGATGCTGTAACTGCCGCTAGTCAAAGCCGTACTCAATACTTATGACAAAGTTTATTACTAAGCTGCTAAGGACACATAACTCTGGTATTGTTTGCATCCATCCTACCTGTACCAGCTTGTTTGTATCTATGTCTTAATTTACTGTTATACTTATGTGTTGTACTACTATACTGTGTATTTTGGTTTGTCTTACTGTGACAAGGTACCTTTGTAAATGAGCCTACGGCTCAAAGGTTTTCCAAACTGCTGTTTAAATAAAATAAAAAAAAAAAAATCAGATCTACCTTTTTCTGCATGTAATCTGACTGTGGTTCCAGTTTGTGCTCAAAGTACTGTACTGTTGCTATTTGCTGTGCTTATCCTTGTTTTGCAGGGGTTCCCCAGGGTTGAGCCAGAGGAACCAGCCCTGGTGGTAAGTGCAAACAGTGTGGGTACTTGTGTGGTGTACCAGGGGTATTATGAAAGTGATTATTGTACAGTCTTCAGGCCACTAGAGGGGAAATAGGGGGGTTACAGTGTCCCGGAGGGCCATGCCCAGGTTTGCTTGATCACTACCAACCCTGACCTCTGGGTGAAGGCACCCATTTCAGAACTCAGGCCCCTTAATCTGCTACTAGCCAAGCAGGCAGAGGTAGTAGCCTTTGGGATAGCGCCACCTAGGGGTTACATTTTGGAGGCTCACCGCTGGGATTTTGTGTCTTCTAGTGGCCAAATTTGTGAATTGCTGTTAAAAATAAATGGCTACCCCAACAGAAGTGGCTGTACACCAGTTGGTGGGGTGGTGTACTGGGCAGGAGATCGACCACCAAAATGCTATACTTATCTTGGATATTCCCCTGGGTACCAATAAGGACAGTGTAGAAGGAGTACCTTCCAAGGTTGAATGTTTACAAAACCCTGTGGTGGTGGGTCGACAGGCTAATCTGCTCGCCCAAAGTTTCATGGCGTTAGTAGAGTGTAAAGACCCAGTAGACAGTTCCAAAGTGCCATGGACTATCACCCCAGAAGGAGTCCTCACTGCCTGGAAAGTGATAACTAAAGACAGTAAAGACCCCAGGAGAATGAGCCCCCCATCTGAGACTTTTGAGGAGAAATTTGCTAAGTTGTTGCTGGAGGAAGGGAAAACTGTGGAGGACTTAAAGAAACTATTCCTGCCACCTGGGGGTGTTCCTCCCCCAACACCCCCTCCCACTCCAGCACCCATTATTTCCCCTCCTTCTGTACCTGTGCCAATGCTGGCTCCTATGTCTGTACCTGCCATTAGTTACGACTCTTACCGAAGGTTGAGAATCTTCTCCGGCACCCTCCCCACCCCGCAAGCGGAGGATGATTAGGAGACCTGGATAGATTGTGTTGCCCCTTTGGTACCTGAATGGCAATGTGTGGAGGCTAAGAAATGGAAAAGGATCATAGAAAGTTTGAGGGGTCCCGCCCTAGAGGCCATTACATTTCTGAGGTCCACAAACCCTGATGCATCTGCCCAGAAGTACCTATCTACACTCAAAGGCAATTTTGGGAGCACTGAGTCAGGGGAGAACTTGATATGGAAATTTCAAGGTACAAAACAATGGCCAGGGGAAAGTTTGTCTGCATATGTTACTCGTCTGGAAAGAGCACTGCAGAAAGCTTACCGAAAAGGTGCGGTAGCCACCAGTGACTTAAACCATGTGAGGTTGGGGCACATACTGCAACATGCAAAGCATTCTAAATTTCAGCTCCTTCAATTAAGGCTCCAAGATAGAAGGAGTAATCCACCGGACTATTGTGACTTGAGAGAAGAACTCCGGGAGGTTGAAGATGAAGAGGGGGATTGTAATTCTAGGGTGAGCGCAGCCCAAGTGATCATGGCATCGGAAGGCTCTTCCGAAGTGGAGACCAATGAGGGTGTGCCACCATGGGATGAACTGCTGAGGGAGTTCAGGGAAACAAAAAACAGTCTCTTTATGAAAGCCACTCCTGCAAATACAAGCACCGACCCTTATCCAACTGCATCTGCTATGGGGGTGGGGGTGTCCACCCAGGCATCTCCTGCTGACAGCAGCTCAAAACTCGATTTCTTGACTATGAAAGTAAGAGAATTGAAGAGCTGTCTCCAAATGCTCACCACACAGCAGTCAGAGATGACACCAAGGATCTTGGTTGGTAGTACCACCGCCCCAGCTCCCAGTGTGATGCCTTGGTCACCTCAAATCCCAGAAAACATATTTTGCCATAATTGTGGGAAGGACAGGCACATGAAGAGAGACTGCAGGTCCACAAAAGACCTAGATAAAGTTGTATACAGACTTCAAGGTGAGCTTCAGAGAACGAATCAGCGGTCGAGGAGTGCCCAAAATGACCGCAGTGAGGGTTCAAGAAGTAGTAACTCAAATCCCTATGTGGCTAAATCATCTGTCCAGGCCACTGCTGCTGTCCCTCCAGACAGGTCCAAAATAGTGGGCCCTTCAATGGAGACTACTGTGGATGTGAATGGTATTCCTACTCGGGCTGTGCTGGACAGTAGTTAGCAAGTGACTATTGTATTTAAGGACTGGTATGACAAATCCTTATCTGCTGTACCCTTACAATCCCTGGAAGACATACGTGGGTGGGGGCTAAGCAACAGGTCTTATCCCTACCTAGGATATGTCCACCTCTGGTTGTCATTTAGTGCAGCTGTAACTGGTGTAGAGGAGTAAGTCGAGACACTGGCCTTAATGTGTCCCCCTACTGGACTGTATGATGGGGTTCCCTTGTTAATTGGGACCAATGCTCATATGTTTGGGAGACTGTCACAACTCTGTCATGAGAAACAAGGGAAATGGACTGGGAGGGCCCTAAGAATTCCCGCTCTGATCAAGAGGGCCTATGATTTGCAACAGAACTCCAAGGGAGTGGACCAGGTTGAACCGGTAGGGGTTGTGTGGAAGAAGGATCCTGATTCAATGGTACTGGCCCCTAATGCCCAGTGTACCATTCAAGGGTAGGTCCACCTCTGCAAAGATGTCAAGAACAAAATACTGATGTTGGACGTGCCAGGCAATGGAAAATTGCCAGAAGGATTATTGGTTAAGCCCAGCATCTTGCCAGCTCGTGCTCATGCGTATGCACAATGAGTGATGGTCCAGATTCATGTGTCAGATCAGGAGATCCGGGTGAACAGAGGATGCACCCTAGCTATGGTACACTGCGCAGACACTGCAGTGTTACCCAGCAACAAGCACCCTGGCAAGACAGATAGAGTAACTCCCAACTTGTTTGATTTTGGTGACTCCCCATTGCCAGCTGAATGGAAGACTAGAATTAGCCAGAAACTTGCCCAGAGAGAACAAGTGTTTTCGTTGAAGGAATGGGACATGGGATGCGTCCAGGGTGCGGAGCATCACATACGCCTGCATGATGAACGACCATTTCAAGAGAGATCTCGATGACCAGCCCCTGCAGTCATAGACGATGTGAGAAGACACTTGCAGGAAATGCTCGCGGCTGATGTGATACAAGAATCCAGGAGCCCATATGCTTCTCCCATTGTGGCAGTGCATAAGAAGAATGGAACAATACGAATGTGTGTAGATTATTGGACCCTCAACAGGCAAACCATCCCTGATCTATACATCATGCCCCGTATACAAGATGCTCTGGATTGTTTGAATGGGAGCAAATGGTTCTCGGTGTTGGATCTTCACAGTGGATATTACCAGATTCTGATGGCTCCGGAGGACTGTGAGAAGACAGCCTTCATCTGTCATTTGGAGTTCTACAAATTCCTGAGAATGCCACAGGGGATATCGGACGCCCCAGCCACCTTCCAGCGACTGATGGAACGAGCGGTGGGAGACATGAATTTGCTGGAATGCCTGGTGTACTTGGATGATGTCATCGTGTTTGGGAGCTCCCTAGAGGAACATCAGAGTCGACTGTTCAAGGTACTAGACTGACTGGGAGATTTCAGCCTCAAGCTGTCCATTGACAAGTGCCAGTTTTTCCAAACCTCTGTGAAGCATGTGGGGCACATAGTGTCTACAGATGGGATAGAGACTGATCCTAGTAAAGTTGAAGCCTTGACTACTTGGCCCCAGTCCCATAGTTTGAAAGAACTACAAGGATAAAGCCAACATTAAATGGAGGGCAATGAGTACCAGTGCCCATAGTCTGGGAAATAAGCTTCCAGAGCTAGTAGCCCTGATGGAAGAGGAACACTTGGCTATTGTGGCAGTCACAGAAACATGGTACATGGAGAACCATGGCTGGGATGTCAACATACCAGGGTACACAATTTACAGAGGGGACAGGGAGGGTAAAAGAGGAGGTGGAGTAGCTCTCTACATAAGAGAAGGGATCAAAGCTACAGAACTAAAAAGTAAAGAGGAGGACAAGATGAACTCTGGGTCACCTTGGAGACAGGGAATGGCATCACAATCCGCACAGGGGTTGTATACAGACCCCCGTCTCGAGGGGAGGAAATGGACAAGAAAATGATAGAAGGCATTCTCAAAATGGCTTAAAAGGGGAGATACTGTTGATGGGGGACCTGAATATGCCAGATGTTAACTGGTTGACATGGACTGCAGCCACATCCAAGAGCAGGGTCATTCTCGATGCCCTACAGGGGGCATGCCTGAGACAGCTAGTGGTGGAATCCACTCAGGAGGGAGCAATTTTAGAGCTGGTACTCTCAAATGGAGAGAGGATCACAAATCTAGAAGTCAGTAGACATCTGGGAACAAGCGACCACTGCACAGTGTGCTTCACAATAAACACAACCATGGAGACAAGCCATACAAAGACAAGGATACTGGACTTTAGAAGGGCTGACTTTGGCATAATGGGTGAATACTTGAGGAATGCATTAGCAAATGGGCAGAAAGGAGGGGAGGAAGAACAATGGAGAAAAATCAAAACTGCCATCATGGAGGCAACAAGCCTTTGTGTGAAACAAATAAAGAAACAAAGCGGAATAAAAAACACTATGGCTCTCAAAAGAGGTGTCAGGAAGGTTAAGGAGAAAAGGCTGCATTCAAAAGTATAAGGAATCACAGACAGAGCACGACAGGAACTGTATCAATTAAAGCAGAAAGAAGTGGGGAAGGCAGTCAGAAAAGCAAAGGCCCAAACCGAGGAAAAGATAGCCAACTCAGTTAAGAAGGGGATAAAACCTTTATAGGTGCATTAGGGAACATAGAAAGGTTAAGGAGGATAGGGAAGATTAATAAAGGAGAGGGGAGGTGGGCAGAGGGAGACAGTGAAAAGGCAGAGATACTGAACGAATACTTTTGCTCAGTATTCACAAAAGAAGAAGAGGAGAAGTTACCTAAACCAAACAGTAGAAGCACTCTGGATAGTGGGGTTGATGCCAGTCCATTTACAGTAGAAAGAGTACTGCAAGAACTCCTAAAACTCAAGGTGTGCATAGCAATGGGGCCAGACAGGATTCACTCTAGAATCCTAAAAGAGCTAAGGGAGGACCTAGTGACACCACTAACCACACTTTTTAACAAATCATGGGAAGACGGGGTGGTACCTGAGGACTGGAGGAGGGCAGATGTGATTCCCCTTCACAAAAGTGGGAGCAAGGCAGAAGGAGGAAACTACACACCTGATACTTTGACCTCGGTGGTGGGGAAAATGATGTAATCACTTCTGAAAGAAAGAATTGTTGAGTACCTAGAGGCCAGAGGGGCACAGGACCCAAAGTAACATGGATTCACAGCACGAAGGTCATGTCAGATGAATCTAATAGATTTCTTTGACTGGGTGACCAAAGTAATAGACAAGGGAGGAGCTGTGGATATGGCCTACCTAGACTTTAGCAAGGCATTTGACACAGTCCCACACAAAAGATTAATAATCAAGTTAGCCAGCCTGGGAGTGGGTCCCAGGGTGGTAGCCTCGGTAGCAAACTGGCTGCACAACAGGACACTGAAGGTAATAGTGAATGGAACATATTCTGAAGAAAGGGGGGTTACTAGTGGAGTACCTCAGGGCTCAGTACTGGGTCCAGTCCTCTTTAACGTCTTTATAGGTGACATTGCAGAGGGTCTGGAAGGAAAGGTATGCCTCTTTGCAGATGACACAAAGATCTGTAACAGAGTTGATACACAAGGGAGGGTAGAAATGATGAGAAGGGACTTGGCAAGGTTGGAGGAATGGTCAGACATATGGCAACTTAGATTCAATGCAAAGAAGTGCAAAGTAATGCACCTGGGAAATAAAAATCCAGGAGAAGAGTACACAATAGCAGGAGAGGTACTAACGACAACAATAATGGAAAGGGATTTGGGTGTAGTCATATCAGATGACCCAAAGGTGGGTAAGCAATGGAGAAGTCAGTAAGGACAGCCAGGGGGATACTGGGATGCATAGGAAGGGGCATCACAAGTAGAAAAAGGGAAGTGGTTATCCCTCTATACAGACAGTTGGTGAGACCCCATCTGGAGTACTGCGTGCAGTTTTGGAGACCTCATCTATGCAAGGACATAGACAGGATGGAAGCAGTCCAGAGAAGGGCAACTAAAATGGTGCAGGGTCTACATCAGAAACCATATGAAGAGAGACTGAGAGAGCTTAATATGTATACCCTTGATGAAAGGAGGGACAGGGGGGACATGATAGAAACTTTTAAGTACCTCAAGGAATCAACAAAGTCCAGGAGGGTAGTATTTTCAAAAAAGAGATGTAAGAACAAGGGGCACAGTTTAAAGATAGAGGGGAAAGGCTCTAGGGTAATGTGAGGAAATTTTTTCATGGAGACAGTGGTGGACGATGGAACCGCCTTCCAGAGGAGGTTGTGGGGTCTAAAATAGTGGGGGAATTCAAACATGCATGGGACAGACATAAGGCAATTCTAGTGAGGGGTTGCAGGAAGTAGGCTGTTAGTTAACTAGAATCTGCAGCTTATCCAATAGGTAGCGAAATGGGCAGACTGGGTGGGCCAAGTGGTCCTTATCTGCTGTCATAGTCTATGTTTCTATGTTTCCTGGAATTCTGTGGCTACTACCGCCAGTTCATAAAGGACTATTCTAAAGTGATTCGGCCACTCTTTAATCTTACCCAGGGTTACCTCCTACCAATCGAAAATACAAAAAAGAGGCAGTCAAAGAACCAGACAAAGCATATTTCCACCCAGGTGAACTTTTCAGGTCCTCTTGGATGCCTGACTGTGAAGCAGCTTTCCACAAAGTCATATACTAGCTCAACCATGCCCCCATCGTCACTTATGCTGATCCCAACAAACTCTATGTGCTGCATACTGATGCCAGTCTGCAGGGTCTAGGAGCTGTACTGTATCAAGACCATGAGGATGGTTTGAGACCAGTGGCAGTCGCTAGTAGGAGCTTGACTCCATCAAAGCGAAACTACCATGTGCACAAGTTGGAGTTCCTTGCATTAAAATGAGCCATTGTCAACCAGTTTCAAGATTACCTCTAGGGGGCAAAAATATTGGTGAGGACTGACAATAACCCGTTGACCTATGTACAGACTTTAGCTAAGTTAGACGCCATGGGGCACTAGTGGCATTCTGCATTGTCAACATATGATTATGCTGTCAAATACAGACCGGGCCTGAATCATATTGATGTTGATGCCCTATCCCGGAGGCCCATTTCCAAGAGCGACTGGGTCAGACTGTCTGAACCTGACATCCAAGCATTGTGCCAAAAGTTTGATAGAAATGAACAGATGTCTACATGGACTGCTTAGCAGATTGCATGGGCCCCTCTGACACCTGCATACCGGCTGCGTATTGCCACTTTTCTGCTCTAGATACTAGTGCACTACCTCAGTTTGACAATGACAGCATTCAGTGGGCTCAATCCCGAGATCCTATGAGTCAGCCAGCACTTGATGCCCTTCGTGCAGGAAAGGATGTGTCCAAGTTGCGTTCCTCTGATCTGCGAACCGGTTTGTTTTTTAAAGAAGGCCCCAGGCTGAAGCTACTTAATTAATCAATTGTTGTATAGAGAGACTGTAGATCGAGGTGGCCAAATAGACAAGCAATAATTGGTCCTGCCCACAGCCTTCAAAGATTTGGTACTGAGGTCCCTCCACAATCATATGGGCCACCTTGGTATCGACCGGACCCTTGACCTAGTACAATCTCGATTCTACTGGCCCAAGATGGGGGCCGATGTTGATCACCATGTAAGGACTTGTAGTCACTGCCTGCAGAGAAAAGCCCTGCCTCAGAGGGCTGCCCCACTTCACAACATTACTACCAGCACCCCAGTGGAACTAGTCTGCATAGACTTCTTGAGTTTAGAGCCTGATCAGCAAAACATTGGCAATGTGTTAGTGGTTATGGACCATTTCACATGGTATGCACAAGCTTTTCCCACCAGAGATCAAAAAGCATCTACCGTGGCCAAGGTGCTAGTGTAACATTTCTTTGTCCACTATGGTGCCCCCTAGCAAATTCACTCTGATCAGGGCCGGGACTTTGAGAGTCAGCTAATCAAAGAAATGCTCTCTCTATGGGGTGTGCAAAAGTCAAGAACCACCCTTTATCACCCGAAGGGGGGTCCTCAACCAGAATGCTTTAACTGCACCCTGCTAGACATGCTAAGAACCCTCAACCCAAAAGATAAGCATAAATGTAGCCAGCAGATTAGCACCTTGGTACACAAATACAATTTTATTTTTATTTATTTAGTTTTTGTTGACCGGGTAAGTGTATTACACAAATCCTGCCTATTTTCAGGCACGACCCAGGGAAGGGGGAGACAGATGAATGCCAACTGACCTTGAACCAGATTAAGCTGTTGGTGGTATTTTTTTAGTGAATGAAGGAAATTTGGCCAGAGCACCAGGGAAATTCCCCTACTTTTTTCGATAAGTGCCATGGGATCTTTAACATCCACTTGAACTACAACCAATCCAGGCAGATGGGACCTTGGTTTAACGTCTCATCCAAAAGATGGCACCTCTGAAGTGCAGCACCCCTCTCATGCTATACTTCATTGTCAGTACTGGGATATTAACCCAAGTGCCAGATGTGGGGACTGAACCCACAGCCCTCTGATCTCCCAGCCTCAGAGGCGAGTGTGCTACCTACTGAGCCACTGACAATGACAACTGCATGAAGAATGATGCTACCAGGTTCTCTCCCTACCGCCTCATGTTCGGGAGAGAGGCCCAGCTGCCTGTTGATGTCGGTTTTGGGGTTTCTCCCAATGGGGTCCGAGCCGAAGATTACCTGCAATATGTACAAAACTGAAAGCTCAATTCAACCATGCCTATCAACTGGCCCAGACAATGGCCACCAAAAGAAATCTAGTCAACAAAGAGAGACATGATAGAAAAGTAAAGGCTCAAGAGCTTAGGCCTGGAGACCACGTGTTGTTGCGAAATTTAGGATTGCATGGTAAACACAAAATTGCTGATCGATGGCACCGTCTTCTCCATGTCATAGATGGAAAGTTGCATGATTTGCCAGTGTACAAAGTGCGCCCAGAGAATAACTCCAAAGCTGTCAAGACCATGCACCGTAACCACTTGCTACCTATTGGTCAAGTTATAATTGAGGCTGAACCTGCCGAGATTGATTCCCCTGGACCAGTGACTCGTGCTGCTGCAAGAAAGAAACAGAGTCAGCCTGTCCCCATGGTTACCAATTTAAGACTTCCCCCGCAGCAGGCTCAGAATGATGATGACTGCCAGTCTAACTCAGATAACAGTGAATGTGATAATGCCTATTACCCCTCATATGAACTGAGTCAGTTGTTTCGTGGAAATCCCATGTTGAATTATGGGGATGAAGCTGGGCCTTCTGGACTGCCTAATGCCCCAGCATCATCCTTGGAGCCAATGCTCCCTGAAGGTGAAGTGTAAACTATCACATCTGAGGATGCTGAGTCTTTGTGTATAGTGGAACTGTATGATTTGCCTGAAGGATAGGCTGATGGTATGAGTCTTTCTGGTGACATGCCAGAACTTGAGGAACACTAAGAGAGTGCTGACAACCCCCCCTTCAGTGCCAGAGTGTCTTCAAAATGAGCCAAGTGTTGTAGAAACAGAGACTACAGAGCAAGGGGCTGACAGTGTGCCCAGCTTGCACATTCCCCTTCATGCAGAGGCGTCCCTCACAAGTGATTAAAGCACCAAGACCATTGTTGAAAGTACAGAGACTGTGGTTGTTCGCCCCAGAAAGACTGGCCGAGCTGTCAAGCCAGTGGTGCGCTTCAGTTATGATTCCCCCGGGAGGCCAGTAGATTTAACATAGAAACAGACTTTGTCGGCACATAAGGAACGCTAGGCCCATCCAGTCTGCCCATTTCCCTACCTACAGGATAGGCCGCAGATCCTAGTTAACCAACAGCCTATATCTTCCTGCCCCCCAGAAGAATTGCCTTATGTCTGTCCCATGCATTCGTGAATTCTCCCACAGTTTTAGACCCCACAACTTCCTCAGGAAGGCTGTTCCATGCATCCATTACCCTCTCTGTGAAATAATACTCTCACATTGCCCCTGAACCGCCCTCCTTCTATCTTTAAATTGTCCCCTTGTTCTTGCAAGTCTCTTTTCTGAAAGATGCTACCCTCTTGGACTTTGTTGATTCCTTGAGGTACTTGAAGTTTCTATCATGTCCCCCTCTCCTTCTTTCCTCAAGGGTATACATATTAAGCTCCTTTAGTCTCTCCTCATACAGCTTCTCTTGCAGACCCTGCACCATTTTAGTTGCCCTCCTCTGACTGCCTCTATCCTGTCTATGTCCTGCGGAGATGGGGTCTCCAGAACTGGACACAGTATTCCAGATGGGGTCTCACCAACTGTCTGTACAGAGGGTAACAACTTCCTGTTTTCTGCTGCTGATGCGCTCCTATACATCCCAGTATCCTCGGCCCTCCCTACTGCCTTCTCCCATTTGCTTGCTAACCTTAAGGTCATCTGATATGATTACCCCCAGGTCCCTTTCCTGTTTTGTTGTTGTTACTACCTCCCCACCATTGTGTATTCTTCCCTGGGTTCTTGTTTCCCAGGTGCATTATTTTGCACTTTTTGCATTGAATCCTAGCTGCCATACGTCTGACCATTCCTCCAACCTGCCAAGTCCCTTTCATCCTTTCCACGCCCTTGTGTATCAACCCTGTTGCAGATCTTTGTGTCATCTGCAAAAGGCATACTTTTCCTTCCAGTCCCTCTGCAATGTCACTGATGAAGACATTAAAAGGACTGGACCCAATACTGAACCCTGCGGTACCCACTAGTAACCGCCCTTTCTTCAGAGTGGACTCATTTACAATTACCTTCTGTGTCCTGTTGTTCAGCCAATGTTTTACCTAGGCTACCACCCTGGGACCCCACTCCCAGGCTGGTTAATTGACTAATCAATTTTGTGTGGGACTGTGTCAAATGCCTTGCTAAAGTCTAGGTAGGCCATGTCCACAGCCCTCCCGGTCTACTACTTTGGTCACCCAGTCAAAGAAATCTATTAGATTCGTCTGACATGACCTTCCCGCTGTGAACCCATGCTGCCTTGGATCCTGTGCTCCACTGACCTCTAGGTACTCAACTATTCTTTCCTTAAGAAGTGACTCCATCACTTTCCCTACCACAGAGGTCAGACTGACAGGTCTGTAGTTTCCTGCCTCTGTCTTGGTCCCACTTTTGTGAAGGGGAATCACATCCGCCTTCCTCCAGTCCTCGGGTACCACACCATCCTCCCATGATTTATTAAAAAGAGTAGCCAGTGGTTTCACTAGTTCCTTCCTTAATTCTTTTAGAATTCTGGGGTGAATTCATCAGGACCCATTGCTTTGTCCACCTTCAGTTTTGGGAGTTCTTGCAGAACCTTTCTTCTGTGAAAGGACTGGGATCGACCCCCCTATCAAGAGTGCTTCTGTTAATTGGATTAGGCACTTCCCCTCCTCTTTTGGAATACTGAGCAGAAATATTAGTTCAGTATTCCTGCTTTTTCACTGTCCCCTCTGCCCACCCACCGTTCATTCTATTCAGCCTCACTGTCCCTCCTTGTGTTTCTACGCCGCTGATGTACCTATAAAGGTTTTGTCCCCTCTTAACTGAGTTGGCTATCTTTTCTCAGTTTGGGCCTTTGCTATTCTGACTTCCTCCCTGCTTCTTTCTGCCTTAACTGGTACAGCGCTCTGTCCTGCTCCTTCTGTGTTTCCTTATACTCCAGAATGCTATCTTTTCTTCCTGACTTTCACAGCCACCTCTTGAGAACCATAGTGGCTTTTTCTTTCATTTGATTTATTTGCTTCACACAAAGGCTTGTTGCCTCTGTGATGGCAGTTTTGATAATTCCCATTGTTGCTCCACACCTCCTTCTAGCCTGTTTGCTAGTGCTTTTCTGAGGCACTCTCCATCTTTCCAAAGTCAGCCTCCTGAAGTCCAGTACCTTACTTTTGTATGGCTTGACTCTGTAGCTGAGTTTAACGTGAACCACACTGTTTGATGGTCACTTGTCCCCAGATGGCAACCCACTTCTAGATCTGAGATCCTCTCACTGCCCCCGTTTGAGAGAATGAGGTCTAAGATTGCTCCCTCACGAGTGGGTTCCGAAACTAGCTGTCTAATGCCTGCCACCTGTAGGGCGTCAAGAATGGCCCTGCTCTTGGATGTCGCTGCAGCAAATGTGCTCCAGTTAACATCTGGCATATTCAGGTCTCCCATCAACAGTATCTCCCTTTCTCTGCCATTCTAAGAATGCTTCCATCATATCCTTGTCCATTCCTTCCCTGACATGGGGGTCTGTACACAACCCTGTGCGGATTGTGGTGCCTTTCCAGTCTCCAAGGTGACCCACAGTGCCTCCTCTCCTCCCTGTTTACTCTTTTGTTCAGTTGCTTTTATCCCTTCCTCATAGAGAGCTACCCCCTTCTCCCTGCCTGTCTCTCCTGTAGGTTATGTACCCTGGTATGTTAACATCCCAGTCATGGTTCTCTGTGTACCATGTTTCTGTGACTGCTACGATATCCAGGCATCCCTCTTCCATTAAGGCCACCAGCTCAGGGAGCTTGTTGCCCAGACTACGGGCATTGGTACTCATTACCCTCCATTTCCTGATGGCCTTACCCCTTTTTTGCCTCTCAATGTAGTCCACAAAGGTGTTTATGTCTCTCAGAGCTCACTGTCCAAATTGAGCTTGATGGCCCATTCCAGGTTACTTGTCCTGCCCTCTCACCATGGTGCCCCTGCCCCATCTAGCCCCAAGTTAGCTGATAGGAAAGGGCCCCCTCGTGCATTGTTTAGAGTACAAGAAGTTGTTACATGATTCTGTACAGTAATGTTCAATTTACCTGTGTGAAATATGCATAATGTATTATCAGAATGGAAATGATATAGTGGAGTACATCGAAATGTATAGTAAAGCGACAAGTTATGCCAATTGATGAATCAGATAGTACTTGTATAGCATGCTAATGGTATAAATATCTTGTATATGTTGCATTTTCAATGTTATGATGGTACAGACTTGACACGGACTCCAAGTTTTCCCAGGCAGGGAAGAGTGTAACCCCCCCTACAAATGGGGGTCCCCAAAAAGTCTTCCTTGAGTTTGCCTAAATGCTCACTGCCAGGCTGGTGTCCTGCATTTTAGCAGTTTAAATGTGATTGCCAGAGCCTGTATAGCCTTTGTGCACTCTCTCTTTAAGAGCTGCTTAATTGCAGCATAGGTAATCTGAGATGGAGCTCTGTTGAAAGATGTAACTATTTGCTGAAAACCATTTAGAATGATAATGATAATGTAGTTTGTCTAACCTGCTTTCTTTGATGCAAGAACTGTTTTGTTTGTCTCCACTATCTTGGTCCTGGACTGCAAATTGGACCAATCAGTTCTGGTGGGACCTAAAATGTAGCCGGACTACAGGAGCTGACTGAATTCAAAATCTTAGGAACTGTGGAGTTTTTGCCCCTTTTTTGCAACTGAAGGAGGAGCGCTTGCTTTGACTGACGGACAAATCAGCCAACAAAAGCTTTTGGATCATAGGGAAGTCCCGGGCTGCTTGCAGTTTTCAGTTAGAACTAAGTTGGAAGCTGAGCAAGGAGGAGCTGAAGTGATTCTGGGAGCAATCCTAAGTGGATTTGCATGGGAGAACTATGAAAAGGTTGAGAGTTTGGCCTCCATGTCTACCTGCTGCTCCTGAGAGTGAGAGAAGAGAATTATTTTGGACTAAATCCAAGTTTGTGTGACTAAAGTAAGCTACTGAAGTGGGCCAGGCTCTTGATGAAGAAGACCGAATATTTTTGCTGAATTCGATCGGCCTGTCAGGAGTTCCAGCTACCCCTAAGCTCCCAGTGTGTGCAGAGACTTTGCGATTGTGCCCGGGGAGTGCTTTGCCTGGTACAGTAGAATTCCTGTACATGTAAATGTGCTATGAGCTGCTAGTGGGTTTTGTTAGTTCCCCACTGTGTGAACTGTGTTCTGCTTGCTGGAAGCTGTATCCAGCCCAAAACAGACTGTTTCTGAACTTGTCTCCATGCAGTCTGGGTTTTGCCAGACTGACCCAGCCAGGCTACCCACTGCATAGAGAAGCCATCGATGAGAGACCTGCCTGGGGATCAGCCCCCTGCTCCACTCTTGAACAGGAACAACGCTTCTTCGACTTGTGTGGGCCCTGCTTCTCCTGGCATTCCAGATCAACCCCCTGCAGTCTCGATTTTCATCCAGCCTGTGTCCACTCTTGGGTATCATGAGTAAATACCAGGGTAGCTCCCTACAACAACAGCTTAATCTGAGTGTGTCATCTGAATTTCTTGTTGTTTCGTTTCCTTTACGAACTGAGCCCTCTGGCTTCGGATTACAAATACTGTGTACTGTACATATTGTGTTTTCCATCACAAGGCCCCAACCAGCTGCAAACCCCAGCAACTGTCCTGGCTAGCCCATCTCTTCTCTACCTGGGTACCCAGAGTTGGACTGTTGGGGACTCAAAGCACATGCATAACTGCTTGACTGATATAACCTTTAAGCTAATTAACCTGATTTTGCCACTCCCTTGTTCAAGTCCCCTGAATAAATCAGATCTAACTTTTTCTGCATGTAATTTGACTGTGGTTCCAGTTTGTGCTCAACGTACTGTACTGTTACTATATGTTGTGTTTAACCTTGTTTTACAGGGGGTCCCCAGGGTCGAGCCAGAGGAACCAGCCCTGGTGGGAAGTGCAAACAGTGCGGGTACTTGTGTGGTGTACCAGGGTACTGTGAAAGTGATTATTGTACAGTCTTCAGGCCACTAGAGGGGAAAGAGGAGGGTTACAGTGTCCCCGAGGGCTGTGCCCAGGTTAGCTTGACCACTACCAACCCTGACCTCTGGGTGGAGGCACCCGTTTCAGAACTCAGGCCCCTTAACCTGCTACTAGCCAAGCAGGCAGGGGCAGTAGCCCTTGGGATAGCTCCACCTAGGGGTTACATTGAAATCTCCCCACCACACAGTGCCAGTACTAACATAGGAATCATATACAGACCCCCTTCATACACAGGTCAGGAAGACAAGGAAATCCTGGATTATATTAAAACCCTGCCAAATAAAGAGAATATTGTGCTGGCAGGGGACTTTAACTTGCCAGGTATTGACTGGGTTAACTTTGGGACGAATACTACAGCTAAACAGTGCTCTATAGAGGCATTTACATAGAAACATAGAATTTGACGGCAGGTAAGGACCGCTTGGCCCACCCAGTCTGCCCATTTCCCTACCTACTGGATAAGCTGCAGATCCTAGTTAACCAGCAGCCTACTTCTTCCTACCCCAACCCCCTAGAATTGCCTTATGACTGTCCCATGCATGGTTGAATTCCACCACTGATTTTTTGACTCCACAACCTCCTCCGGAAGGCTGCTCCATGCATCCACAACCTCTCTGTGAAAAAATACTTCCTTAAATTACCTCTGAACCGCCTCCCCTCTATCTTCAAATTGTGCCTTCTTGTTCTTGCACACCTCTTTTTGAAAGATGCTACCCTCTTAGACTTTGTTGATTCCCTTGAGGTACCTGAACATTTCTATCATGTCCCCTCTCCTCCTTTCTCGAGGCTATACATATTAAGCTCCTTCCATCTCTCTTCATATGTCTTCCGGTGCAGACCCTGCACCATTTTAGTTGCCCTCCTCTGGACAGCTTCCATCCTGTCTATGTCTTTGCGGAGATTGAGTCTCCAGAACTGCACACAGTACTCCAGATGGGGTCTCACCAGCTGTCTGTACAGAAGGATAATAACTTCCTGTTTTCTACAGGTGATGCCTCTCCCTATGCATCCCAGTATCCCCCAGCCCTCCTTGCTAGCTTTAACCTAGCTGGACTCGAGCAAATGGTGGAAGAAAGCACAAGGGGGGCTAATATGCTGGACCTTCTGTAGTTCTAAGTAATATCCCAGACAAAATACAGGTGTAAACCCCCTGCAAATGGGGGTTCCCAAAAGACTTCCAGGAGCTTGCTTGAATGCTCCAAGCCTGAATGGTGTTTGGCGTTTAAGCCATTTATCAGTGAGAGTTTTTAGAGCCTCTGGTACTGTCTCTTTAAGAGCTGTCTGCTTGCAGACATAATTAGTTTGTATGGGGGGACTGTGTGTTTCTCTGTTTGAGTACCACTCGAACTGCTGCCAATTCACTCCATTTTTGCAGTCACTAGGAGTACAAAGGGAACCTATCTGAAAGATGTAACTGTTTGCCAGAAATAATTTAGAGTGATAATGAAATTACAGTTTGTCTAACCTGCTTTCTTTTGCAGTCAGAACAGTGTCTGCCTAGTTCCCCATTCTGGTTCTGAACTGCTGAACTGGACCAATCAGTGTGGGGTAAGCTAGCTCTAAAATGGTGCCTTGGACGAATCAGAACTTGGACTCATAATCTGAGCCAGCCACAAGAGGATTGTATGGGCAGTGACTATGGGAGATGTAGTTTAGACTTCGGTGCCTTTTTGGACCAACAGCAGCAGTCTATTGTGAGGACAGCCAATCCAGTCAAGAACTGGGAGGAACTCAAAGGAAGTGCCCGGTTTTGTCGGTTGGAGTTTCCAGTTGAGCTTTGGCAGTGAAGAAGGAAGGAGCCCTGTGCTTTTCAGTGTGCAGTTTTAGTCAAAACGTGTGTAAGGCCCAGAGTTCCGTCTGCAGCTTGTGTAACTGCTTGTTAGGACTGAATCCGTCCTGTGAAAAGAATCAAAGGATCTCTGAAGAGTAGAAACCAGGCTCACCCTGTAGAAGACTGGAGAAATTGTTGAATTGCATCGGTCTGTCAGGAACTGAATCTGCTGTGTGTTCTCCGGTATTGTGCAGTAATTGCGATCGGGATAGAGAAGCAGCCTGCCTGGTATAGTACTTTCTTTTTTTACCATATAAATGTGTGAAGAGTCTCTGGAGCTCAAGAGTAGCCCTGCTGATATTGAAGGACCCTATCTTATTTGGAGGTCGTGAGTACTAATTCAGGGTCGCTCCCTGTTGAATTGCCACATTAAATCCAAATGGAATTACTGTACTGCTGACTGTTTAATTTTCCTTTTCTCTGTGTGAAAGGGCCCCTACCAGCTGCCACGGTTTGGACTAGCCACTAGGGCTTGGGTACCCAGGGACAGTAACTGATAGGGATAGGCCTGTGCACAGAGCCATAGGTAGATTATTAGAGTGATAAGCTAATTAACCTGATTTCCCTGTCCTTGTTATATCCCCTAAATAAATCAGAGCTGCTTGTTTCAGCAAAGTTATACTGCCTGAGGTATTTGTCTATGTTAAAGTACTGTACTGTGATTGTTGCACTGTATCTCATTTCACAGGAGGTCCCAGTGCGGAACCAGTCCTGGGGTAAGTGTATACTGTGAAGGTAATTCTGATATGTGTGTGGGCCACTAGTGGGAAGAAAGGGGGGTTGCAGTGTCCCAGAGGGCTGTGACCAAGTTAGTTTAACTATTGCAAACCCTGACCTCTGGGTGGAGGCACCCGCCATTGGATCCAGGCCCCTCAACCTGTTAGTGGCAAATCAGGCAGGGGTAGTAGCCCCTGGTATAGCACCATCTAGGGGTTACACAGGAATGCAAGGTACTTGCACCACTAGGGTCAAGTGACCATAACAAGGTCTGCTTTTCCCTACAAAGGGTAAATAAGTAAACCCACTAGGGATAGGGTAATCTATAACTATGCAAGGGCTGACTTTGCTAACATGACGAGGGAGCTATCCCATTGGGATTGGGAGGAGTAGTTGGCAGATCAAATGCTACAGGGTATGTAGGATTTACTTAACAGAATAAACAAACTGGTTACAACATAAACTCAGATTAAAAGAAAATATAGTGGGGCAGGTCGTATATCATCGTGGCTGACCAAGTGAGTAAGGAAAACTATCAAGAAAAAAATAAAGCTTACATAAGGGCAAAAAAATGTGGGAATCAGGCCAGCTAGGATTATTACAAAAAATTCCTTAAGGCTACCAAAAAAAGTATGTACCTAGCAAGAAGATCACACAAACTCTAGCTGGCTAGTACAGTAAGGGATAATTAAAAATCATTTTTTGCCTAAGTGAATAACAAAAGGGGGGGTGGTTTGTAAGACTATTAGGCCTCTGAAAAATGGGGAAGGTAAGTTGGTGACAAAAAACAGGGAAATGGCTGAAAGATATAACGAAACTTCACATCTGTTTTTCAATAACAAATCAGTTCCAACGAAAACACATCTAGCTTTCACAAAAGAGGACAGGCTAGTTCTCAGCACAGAAGATATTAAGAAACAACTCGTGAAGCTTGATCAAAATAAGGCCCAGGGTCCAGATGGCTTGCACCCTAGACTTATCAGGGAGTTAGCAGTGGAACTGGCAGGGTCCCTGACTGTGCTGTTCCAGACATCTCTCAATCAAGGAGAGGTGCTGGAGGTCTGGCGACAGATGAACGTGGTGCCAGTCCACAAAAAGGGATCATGGCAGGAGCTGGAGAATTACAGGCTGGTCAGTCTGACTGCAGTACTGGGTAAGGTATTGGAGAGTGTCATCAAAGATGATATTTGAACAGTATGAACCAGGCAGGGGACGTTGACCATACACAACATGGGTTTAGGAGGGGTCACTCATGCCAAACGAACCTCCTTGAATTCTACGGTAAAATCAGTAAAGCACTCAATGATGGTGACCCTGTGGATGTCATTTATCTTGACTTCTCGAAGGCGTTCGACAAAGTCCCGCATGGGGAACTTGTTGATGCGCTTATAGAGCGTGACATCCAAGGGAACCTTACCAAGTGGATTGCTTCTTGGCTCTCAGACAGCAGAAGCAGAGAATCTGTCTTAGGGGATCCTACTCAGATTGGTCTGGGATGTTGAGTGGAGTGCCACAGGGATCAGTGCTGGGACCATGTTTGTTCAACATCTATACATCAAAACTGTCCAGTAAAGAGAATATCTGGTTATCAAAATTTGGAGATTATACCAGACTGGGTAGTAGGGCGACATGCTTGGAGGAGGCCATCATATTACAAAACGCGTTGGGAGAGATGGAAGAATGGTCCAAAAATACAGGTTACTCACCTGTAACAGGAGTTCTAGGAATGGTATATGTTGTTCATCCACACTTATTGGCAGGTTCCTTGCCGCTTTAAATCTTGCCGGAAGGTCTTCAAGCTGGCTCCTCCCACCCACCCGGTGGTAAAACTCGGCCCGGCCCATGATGCCAGATCTAGCCTGTTGAAGCCAGGTTGTGCCGGGCCGAGGTTCGAGGTCGGTGGATGAACAACATATACCATTCCTAGAACTGCTGTTACAGGTGAGTAACCTGTATTTCTAGGGACATGGATATGTTCTTCAGTCCACACTTATTGGCAGACTGCTAGCAGTTCTCCGGGAGGAGGGAGGCTAGGTGCACACCCCCTACTTAGGGAATAGAGACTGGAGAACTGGGGCCCAAAAATCAGCATCCTGGCATGACTCAAGTTCGATGTGGTAGTGAGTAATAAAGGTATGTGCTGACTTCCAGGCAGCAGCCTTGCAGATATCCTGGATAGGAACATCCCTGGAAGCAGCTACCGATGCAGCGGTATGGCGGGTAGAATGAGCTCTTATCCCTCTGGGAGGCTCCATGCCCGCCAACCTATAGCAGAGATCTATGCAGGAGGTGACCCACCTGCTTATCATCTGCTTGGCTGCAGGTCTGCCAGGTGCGGCTTCAGCGTAGGTGACAAACAGCTGGTGAACCTCTCCCGAACTTCAGCCATCCGCTCCTTATAATAAGTGAGCGCTCGTCTAGGGTCCAAAGTATGGAGCCTATATTTGGCCTCCGAGGTGTGATTGGGGTAGAACACCGGCAGAGTGAACACCGGATTAAGGAGAAACTCCGACACCACCTTCGGAAGGAACTTCGGGTGGGGGTGCAGGACAACCTTGTCCCTGTGGAAGACCAGATAAGGAGACTCGATGGAAAGCGCCTGGAGCTCTCCCATCCTTCTGGCTGAAGTGATAGCCACCAAGAAGGCGGTCTTCCACAACAGGTGGGAAATATTGCACCTGTGCATCGGTTTGAATGGCTTGCTCATGAGCTTGGCCAATACCAGCAGTAGATCCCACAGAGGTGGAGGTTCTTGCACTGGAGGGGAAATGTGGTCAAGGCCTTGGAAAAAGTGCCCGACCACCTTCTCCTGCATCACCGACTGCTTCCCGGCCCACGCCCGGTACGCAGAGATGGCTGCCAGGTGCACCTTAAGGGTCGTCGACCAAAGCCCTTGCTGAGAAAGGGACCACAGATAGTCCAGAATGCTTGCCAAGGGACAGGCGGAAGGGTCCAAGCCCTTTCCCTGACACCAAATGGAGAATCTCTTCCATTTGAAGACATAGCATTTCCTAGTCGACTCCTTACGGGAAGCCTCAATGATGTTGAGGCCTCGTCAGAAAGACCCAAGGCCTGGAACTCTAGCCGCTCAGGAACCAGGCAGTCAGGTGCAGGGATTGAAGGTCCGGATGGAATACCTTCCTCTGGTTGACTGAGATCAGGTCCAGGCAGGCTGGAAGCTGCCTTGGGAGCCTGGAGCTGAGGCTGAGGAGATCTGGATACCAGAACGGGTGGGGCCAGTCTGGGGCTACCAGAATCACCTGCACCTTGTCCCTCCTCGCCTTGAGAAGCACCTTGTGGATCAAGGGAAATGGGGGAAAGGCGTAGAAGAGGCCCGGGGTCCACGGTCCCGAGAAGGCATCCCCCTGCAGTGAGCCCTGCTGAGGGGGCCGGGCATGGAACAGTCTCAGCTTCACATTCTCCCTGGAGGCAAACAGGTCCACCTGAGGCGTGCCTCAATGGGAGAAGAGATCTTGTACTACCTCCAGCAGGAGAGACCACTCGTGAGACACAGCACCTATCTGGCTTAGGGCATCAGCCAGGGTGTTGGAGGCTCCTGCCACGTGAATGGCTAGGAGATCCGCCCCCCCAGGCTGCGCAAGAGGGACCATATGCGGAGAATTTCCTTGCATAACAGCATGGAGCGCATCCCGCCCTGGTGGTTTAGACAGTACATGGTTGTGGTATTGTCCATCTGGACCTGAACCACTTGACCCCATAGAAACGGAGTGAAGGCGGTGAGAGCTAGGTGGACTGCTCAGAGCTCCAGTAAGTTGATATGGCATCGGGACTCCTGAGGGGACCAGAGGCCGTGCGCTCTGTGCTCCCCCAGATGGGCACCCCAACCCATCAGAGATGCATCGGTCAATAGAGAGACTGTCAGCTCGGGGCAGATGAATGGGATGCCCTCCTGCAGATGTGCCGGAATGGTCCACCACTGGAGAGTGTTCCACATCTCCTGGGTCACTGTCATGGGCTAGTTCAACGGATCGCAGCATTGTGACCACTGGATGGCCAGTCCCCATTGAAGGGGACGCATGTACCAACGGGCCCAGCGGACCACGCTGGTGCAGGTCGCCATGAGGCCCAGGAGGCACAGGAAGTGCCGGGCAGGACGCGATCACCCAACCAGAAATGATTGGGCAAAGGAGGAAAGAACCTCGGCCCTGTCCGCCGGGAGCCATGCTCTGGCTCGAAGAAAGTTGAGCTCTGCCCGATGAAGAGTATCACCTGCTTCGGCACGAGTTCTGACTTTGCCTCGTTGATGAGGAGGCCAATCTGAGAGCAAACCTGGAGGGCCAGATCTCTGGACTGCTCCACCTCCGCTCTGGAGGGAGCTGCAATCAGCCAGTCGTCCAGGTAGGGGTACACCCGGACCCTTCAGTGCCGCAGGAATGCTGTCACCACTGCCATGCATTTGGTGAAGACCCTGGGAGCTAGAGAGAGGCCGAAAGGCATGGCCCGGAACTCGTAAAGGGACCCCTCCACTCTGAAGTGGAGGAATCTCTGATGAGACGGACGGATCGAGACGTGAAAGAATGCATCCTGGAGGTCTAGGGAACAGAACCACATGCCTCAATCCAAGGATGATGTTATCTGAGCCAGAGTGACCATCCTGAAGGTCCGAGACTTTAGGAACCTGTTCAGGTTGTGCAGGTCGAGGATGGGGCGCCAGCCCCCCGTCCGTTTCAGGACCAGGAAATACCTGGACACAAACCCAGGTCTGGAGGAGGATCTGCCACCTTCCTGATCACCTCTTTTTCGAGGAGCAGGGCAATATCAGCTCGGCGGGCTGACAGCGAGGCTGCAGACCCCGTGGCCCCCCGAGGGGCGATGGCTCGAAAGGGTGGGGCCTGCTCGAACTCCAGAGGCAGGCCCTTTCCTACCACCTCCAACACCCAGCGGTCCATGGTGATAGCGGACCAGGCAGAAAGGAAGTGGTGGAGCCTTCCCCCCATGGGGGAACCCAGGGGGGGAGTGACGAGACTGGGGGGGTACCCCTCAACCCATCACTGGGCAGGCTTGGAGGAGGAACTGGCCTTGGGACCTCCTGGGCCTTTACCTCCTTGCTTCCTGTTGGAGGAAGCCACTGGCTTGGGTTTGGGATGTCAAGCGCGAGCCTGCTGGCCCTGTTGCTGGTGCTGTTGGGCCTGTCGAGTTGCGGGGGCCGAAGGATGAAAGGACTTATACTGTTGCTGACGGCAGCTTTTGTCCCTCTGGGTGGAGGTGACTGAGTCCAGAGTGGCACTGGACTTTTCGATCCGCTGGAGGTGTCCCTCCACTCCAGGGCCGAAGAGGTCAGTCCCCAAGAAGGGGACGTCCACCAACTTGTGCTGGGTATCTGCCGTAAAGGTGGATATCCTCAGCCACGCCCTGCGGCACATGGCCACCGCGGCCGCTACTGACCTGGCACAGGAATCACCTATGTCCAGAGCAGTCTGAAGCTGCTGCTTCGCCACCGCCCTACCCTGGTCCCGCACCTGACGGACCGTGGTCTGCAGGTCAGCCGGGAAATGAGGGACAGCCTCATCCAGGGAGTCCAAGAGGGTGTGGGAGAAGTGTGCCATCAGCACAGCTGAGCTGGCCTGTCGGAGGCCGAGGGAGGAAGCAGCAAACATCTTGCACCTAGCAAAGTCCAGCGTTTTGGACTCTTTGTCGGGGGCTTATCCACGTCCCGAGCATTACCGGAACGCCAGAAGACGCTGTCGGTGACTAACCCCTCGGCAGAGGGGTGCTCCAAGAAACCGGGTAAAGAGCCGGTAGGGACCGCATACTTCCTGGCCATCCTGGCCGAGGGCACAGGACAGGAAGCAGGCCGCTGCCAAAGCTCCAAGGCTGGGTCAACAATGGCCTCAGCCACGGGAAAGGCCTCCGTAGGGGAATCCCCTCGGTCCAGTATCTCTGTCAGGGGATACTTGGCCCATTTGCAAACGGGCTCAAGCTGCATCCCGGTGGACTCCAAGATGAGTCGAAGCAGACCCAAGAAGGACGATGGGCTATCATCCAATGACTGGCCCCCGGAGGACTCCATGTCAACCTGCCTGGAGAACAGGGAGGAGTCGTCTTCGGATTCCGAAGAGTCTGCTAAGAGCTGCCTCGGCCCTGAGCCACCCTCTACCTGCCTAGGATGGTTGGGAGTGAGGGTGACCGACAACCTGTGGGGCAGGCCATGACCCGACCGAGAATCCTTGGTCGGTGCCCTAGACTTCGGTTGTGGAGGCAGAGGTTCCACCATGATCGGTTGAGCAGCCGGTTTTGGCCGAACAACCAGCCCTGGAACGGGCATCTCAACTGGGGCGAGTGGTTGTTTCGGTCGTTCGGGCGACAGCCACTTGATGGCCAGGGGCTGAACCGGAGTCAGTTTAGTCCCAGACAACAGTAACTGCTGCCACTTAAGTGCCTCGTAACGTCGACGTAATTTACGCCGAAGCCTCCCCTCATCCAAGGAAGAGGACGAGGAGGAACGGTGTTGCCGCTTACTTCGGTACCGAGACCGAGACCGCCGATGTCAGCAGAAACGGCTTGACCGAGATGAAGTCCAAGACCAAGACCCTCGGGGAGACTGAGGGTGGGTCTGGGAAGGGCCGGGGGACACCCGCTCTTCCCTCGGCTCGGGCACTTTGTCCAGGGACTATGACCCCCGAAGGTGCAGGCAGATCCTCGGTCTCCACCGGGGGAACCGGTGAAGAAGGTTTGTCAGCTTCATCAGTCGACAGCCCATCCGACGGGTCGAGAAAAATCTCGACTGCGTCGACGAGAGTCTCAGCAGGCTGGCCTGATGGGGACACCATGAAGCCAGTGGCCTGAGCCGCAACTTCGACCGAAGTCGACAGTTGGCTGTCCGGGGAAGGAGACCTCTCCCGCTCCCACGAACGCCGACGGTGGGACATACCCTTCGACTCCCTCTTCTTGGGCCGAGAAAAATGTCCAGTAGGCCCCCTCCCTTCGTGGAAAGGAACTAACAAAGCTCCTTGAACGAAGCCAAGTACGAGGAACTCAGAGAGAGAGCGGGATAAATGCCGCGGCCGAGGAGGAGGAAGATGCAGCCTGGGCCACCTCCTCCTCAAGAGCGATCATCTGCTTAAGCTGCACAGCCAAGCCAGCTGCCGCGGACACCGCCCAATGAGCCGCTTTTGAGTTTACCAGCGGGTAACGCTTCTCGGGGCACCCGAGCTTCAATCAGGCAGCGCAATCCTCCAGGACGTTGGCCAAAAAAGAGTGGCACAACTCACAGACCTGTGGGTCATGATCTAGGCCTAGGCAGTAGACACATGTGGAGTGCAGATCTGTCCTGGACATTTTCTGCCCGTAAGGGCACCTCCGAAAGCCAGGAATAAATTTGTCCATCGCAGCCGTGAGGGAAGATGAAGACCGAAGTTTAGAAAACTTCAAAACTAGTTTCGGACAAACTGAAGAGTTAGGATCCAGTCTAAAACACAGAGCGCTAAGGAGGGAACCTGAGCTTCCAAGCGGTAAGGAAGATCTGACGTCATGGGGCGGAGCCGAGAGTTTTACCACCCGGTGGGTGTGAGGAGCCAGCTTGAAGACCTTCCGGCAAGATTTAAAGTGGCAAGGAATCTGCCAATAAGTGTGGATTGAACAACATATCCATGTCCCTCGAACATATGGTTTGCGCTTTAATACAGATAAGAGTACCGTTATGCATTTCGGGAAAAACAGCAAGCAGGCACCTTATATGCTCAATGGTAATATTTTGAAGGCAGTCACAGATGACAGAGCTCTGGGAATTAGAGTGACACATGATCTCAGTTTTAAACATCATAGCAGTATGGTGGTTAAATAGCTAGTGGTGTATTGCATTGTATTATTAGGCATATTAAGAGCAGGGAGAGAGAGGTGCTGGTGCCATTGTATTCCTCATTAGTCAGGCCACACTTGGAGTACTGTGCACAGTTCTAGTTTCCAGGTTATAAAACCCAGATACAAGCAATAGAGAGGTACAGAGGAAGGCCACGTGTTTGTTCCCAGAATTGAGGGGTATGAAGTATGAGGAGAGGCTGACAGAGTTGGAATGTATCCTCTGGAGTTTTGGAGACTCAGGGGTGATATGTGTCTGGTCTATAGGGCCCTGCAGGATAAGGGACTGTGGGAACAACTTGGACTCGTTATCAAGAAATCAGGTTACTGCACTAGAGGTCACCAACATCAAACAGCAGAGGAAAGATTCAATAGAAATAAAAGGAAGCAGTGGTTACCTAGAAACATAGACTTTGATGGCAGATTAGGACCACTTGGCCCACCTAGTCTGCCCATTTCCCTACCTATTGGATAAGTTGCAGATTCTAGTTACCCAACAGCCTAATTCCTCCTACCCCTCACTATAATTTCCTTGTGTCTGTCCCATGTATTTTTGAATTCCTCCACTGTTTTTGACCCCATGATCACCTCAGGAAGGCGGTTCCATGCATCCACCACCCTGTCCATGAAAAAATGCGTCCTCACGTTGCCCCTGAGCCATCCCCCCCATCTTCAAATTGTGTCCCCTTGTTCTTGCACATCTCTTTTTTCTGAAAGATGCTCCTGTCTCAGACTTTGTTGATTCCCTTGAGGTACTTGAAAGTTTCTATCATGTCCACTTTCTCCCTCCTTTCCTCAAGGGTGCAGACCCTCTATCATTTTAGTTGCCCTCCTCTGGACTGTTTCTATCCTGTCTATGTCCCTACAGAGATGGGGTCTCCAGAACTGTATGCAGTACTCCAGATGGGGTCTCACCAACTGTCTGTACAGAGGAATAACAACAAAGTACAAGAGGGTAGCATCTTTCAAAAAAAGAGGTGTGCAAGAACAAGGGGCCACAATTTGAAAATAGAAGGGGGGGCAGCTCAGAGGTAATTTAAGGAAGTATTTTTTCACAGAGAGGGTTGTGGATGCATGGAGCAGCCTTCCGGAGGAGGTTGTGGAGTCAAAAACAGTGGTGGAATTTAAGCTTTAATGGGACAGTCATAAGGCAATTCTAGGGTGCGGGGGTAGGAAGAAGTAGGCTGCTGGTTAACTAGGATCTGCAGCTTATCCATTAGGTAGGGAAATGGGCAGACTGGGTGGGCCAAGCGGTCCTTATCTGCCGTCAAAATCTATGTTTCTATGTTTCCTGTTTTCTACTGGTGATGCCTCTCACTACACATCCTAGTGTAACCCCCTTGTTCCCAGGGGTTACTTGAATCCCACTTACAATCAGTGGCAGGCAGGGAAAGGCAGCTTCTGAGATGCCAGTTAAATGGATTTCACACTGTCACACTCTGTTTTCAGTCTCAGCTGAGCTGGAGTGATGATGTCACCTTAGAATTCTCACAGCAGCATAAGCCACAGTGGAATGCTAGCTGCAGGGGTTAGCAGTAGAATGTTGGGAGAGAGTCAGTAGTCTGTGTGGAGAGTCTGGAGAGTGAGGAGTGCTGCAGAGTGCAGCTCCTTAGTACTTAGCTCTGAAAGAGAGTTACCTCAGGAGAAGGGGTAGTGTGTTCTCACCATAGAGAAGAACACAGAAGACCAGTGAAGCAAGTGGGTAGAGACCATTCCTAGAGGGTTTTCCAGTGCCCTATCCCCACAGGGATGGGGGGGGAATTCCAGGATTATGGGGCAATCCCTCGGTCCAGCCTGGAGAGCGGTGAAGCTGCCTAGATTTGTTTGTTCTGTGAGTATCTGAGACTTTCTGTGGAAAAAGCCCTGGGGCACCTGCATTCCTTTGGTGAGTTTTTCCTCTGACAAAGGGACTCTGTTCACCAAGACTATGTTTCTGTTAAAAGTGTCTGCCTACTATGAGGTCCAAGGGAGACTAGCCAAGTACAGAACTTTTAAGACTGGGTTTTGAGTAAACGTGTCTGCCTACTGTGGGGTCTGAGGGAGACTTGCCAAGTACAGAAATGTTAGTTCGTGTCTGATTTAAAAGCATCTGCAAAAGTGAGGGTCTAGAGTAAAGACATAGCCATATACATAACTTTTAATTTCATGACACCTCCGAGGTGTGAGATGTAGAATGTTAAATGTGCAAAACATTTCAAGAGATCATCTACAAGAGTGTTTCAGAGAAAGGTGTTGCTAACCAAGTGAATGGCCGAGTATAAATATTGGAAGCAAAAGGTGGGAGACCTCCCATCTGGAGTAACCATGTTTACCTCTCTGGGTTCAGTTTGGGCACCTTTGTTTTTTCTCAATGCATTTGGCCAGTGCCTGAGGGAAAACATCCAGACATGGGATTTTGGATTTCCAGTGAGCAAGGATGTGCTCGTGGGTGGTCGAGGGACCCACCAAGAATTCCTCATGATACATGGGAAAGATTCCTAGTACTGGCCGAAGGTGCCAAGTCAAGAGAAAGAATGGAAGTGTACCAGTTTGGGACGTGTGTGCCAATCCATTCAGAACCTGAGGGTTCGCTGTGTGTGCTCTGTACCTCAGTAATCTGCATTACCAGTGGGAGTAGCCCTGTGGGGGTCCATCTTTGCTTTGTTTATTCTCTGTGTTATGTGAATAAAAGTGACACTCTAGAATCCCAACCTGGTTTGGACAGTGCAGTTATTGCTTCCAGTGTCTGGATTTACTTGGGTGCCCCTGACCAGGAGTACAAACCTAGCATAATGCTGAGCAAACATTTTCTCCAAGGGACCCAGGTTGATGGCCATGCTAAATGGTCCCCCCAGGTGTGAGCCAGGTAGTTGCCACACTTGGTTTGCATGTCTAAGGACGGCAGGCTACGAAGTAGAAGTATGGGTCAACAGAACTGTTCATAGTGACTGCCCCCATCCCTCTCGGTGGCGTCATGTGTGAGAAGAGCAGCCCTGCTAGTTGGACAAGGGGGGCTGGTGGGGGGAGGTTACACTAGTATCCCCCCAGCCCTCCTTACTGCCTTCTCACATTGCTTACCTACCTTAAGGTCATCTGATATGACTACCCCCAGGTCCCTTTCCATTTGTGTTGTTGTTAGTACTCCCCCCCATTGTGTACTCTTCCACTGAATTTTGTTTCCCAGGTGCATTACTTTGCACTTTTGTGCACTGACTCTAAGCTGCCATATTTTTGACCATTCCTCCAATCTTGCTAAGTCCCTTCTCATCCTTTCCAACCCCACCTTATGTATCAACGCTGTTGCAGATCTTTGTGTCATCTGCAAAGAGGCATACTTTTCCTTCCAGACCCTCTGCAATGTTTCCTGTAAAGACATTAACGAGAACCGGTCCCAGTACTGAACCCTGTGGTACCCCACTAGTAACACCCCTTTCTTCAGAGTGCAATCCATTTACTATTACCCTCTGTGTCCTGTTGTCCAGCCAGTTTGGTTCTCTGTTACAGTTGCCAAGATAATATAGAACATCCTACCAGCAGAGGTAATGAAAGTGAAAGTATGACTGAATTTAAGTCAAGATTGGATAAGCACCTAACTTTTAAATGGATCCAAGAGTATGGAGTGTAATACTTATGCGAGCATCATGGACATCAGTCTTTTCTGCTCTGATTAACCTATGTAACCTATATAAAGCACATAGAAAGCCTATTACCTGTCCACTGCCTTTGTGACCCACTAGAGGAATACTCTCAGGTTGGCTTGGTATGATCTTTCAGCCACAGATCAAGGCTGCCTACTGTCCTTCAGCCTGTTATCTTCTAGGCACTCTACAACTGCTTTTTAACTATGGACTCGAGAGTCTTTCCAGCAGAAGAACAGAATTTGCTGAGAGAGAGGCGTGGAAGCACCTAGCTTTACCTTAAAGGTATACTGATTTATATTTCTGTTCATACTGAAAGTAGCAGGGTAAGTGGGCAGAAAAGAAGAGAAGAGAAAGGAAAATTACGTACCTACCGTAATTCTTGATCTTCTTGGACGAGTCTCCACCACTCATTCACACTAGTGGGATTGGCGCCGGAGGCACTAAGACCCATCGGGAGCAAACTTTTGCTGGAGGGTCGCGAGAGGCACGCCACGGACACGGCACACATGTAGCAGCTGCCCAGCGTAATGACTATCTCGGCGAACACCTCCAACCGCCTCAGTACCTTTTTACCAAGGAGGTGCAGCGCAACTAACGTAAGGGTAAACCCAACATTAAAAACGGACATAAGATAGTCCGTATGACCCGTGTAAGAAGGGTCAGCAAAAGAAGTCCTCACGGCCTAAAGATTTGAGGAGTGAAGACCAATACAGCGGTGAGCTCGGGGATGAGGAGGAGGAATGAGTGGTGGAGACTTGCCCAAGAAGATCAAGAATTACGGTAGGTAATGATTTTCCTATCTTCCTGGACATAAGTCTCCACCACTCATTCACACCAGTGGAGAGTACCAAGCTGATAATCCCCAAAGGGCGGCAGGAGAGCCAGAGCTCACGCCAGCCTAAGATAGAAGCTCATTAAGGATAGTTCTGCCGAATGCGGAATGTCAGCTTGGCATGAACATCCAGTGCATAGTGCTTAACGAGTATGCACTGAGCTCCAGGTAGCGGCGTTGCATATATCTGCAATTGGAACATTAGAATTTCCGCTAGGATGCCATGATCAGCTTCTAGTAGAGTGAGCGCATACTCTACCTTCTAATTTAACTTGAGCCATGGAATAGCAATGACGAAGGCATGCCACTAACCATGAAGAGATACATCTAATAGCGACAGGTTGACCCAGCCGGGTGTCGCTGAAAGAAACGAACAGTTGCTGAGTCTCTTGCGAACATCCTTGGTTCTATCTAAATAGAACCTGCAGGCTCTCTTAACATCCAAGGAATGAAGAGCTTGCCCTTCATTTTGGAAATTAGCAGTAAGCGGAAGTACCAGAGGTTGGTTCAGATGGAATTTTGACACAACCTTGGGAAGAAATTTAGGATGAGTACGGAGAACTACCTTGTCCTTATGGAATACAGTATACGGAGGGTCCGTAACCAGGCATGTATCTGAGACCCTGTGGCTGAGGTAATGGCCACCAGGAAGGCAGTCTTCCAGGTAAGAAATTTTAGCTCACAGGTAGCTAAGGGCTCAAAGGCTCTCGAGTGAGCATGTCCAGCACCAGGTTAATGTCCCAGGCTGCAACTGGACGCTTAACAGGGTCTGGTATGGAGAATCCTTAAGAAATCTCTTCACCATAGGTAACTGAGCCAGAGTTAAGGAAGAAACCGCTCATGGAACGCTGAGATGGCACTAAGGTGAACTTTAACTGTGGAGTACTGAAGACCTAAGTTTGATAGGTCCAAAAGATACTCCGAACCTTGCCAGGAGGACAGGAAAAGGGATTCCAAGAGGATTTTGCACACCAGAGAAAAACGTTTCCATTTGGAAGCGTATTTTGGGTGGCTGGCTTCCTGAGCAGCCAGAAGGATGTCTGAGACTCTACGGAGACGTTGAACCGATTCACTTTATCTCTTCAGGAGCCAAGCATGAAGGTGAAGTGATTTCAGGTTGGGATGGACAACGAACCCTGAGTCAAAAGACTGATTTGCAAAGGAAGTGGTCTCGAGAGGCTGCCAACATACTGTTGAGTAGAGGAAACCATAGTTGCCGAGGCCAGGAAGGAGCAATGAGAATCATCTTGGTCCCCTGAGACCGAATCTGAGGAGTACTCTGGATTAGAGGAGTGGTGGAAAGGCGAAGAAAGCGCTTTGTCCACCGCAGCCTGAACGTATCCTGACAGAAAATGCCAGGCCCTGGATTTCTGGAGCAGAAGAGAGGCAGTTTTGTTGAGTGGGATGCAAAAGGTCCAGGTCTGGAGTCCCCACTCTTGAACAGGGACCGAGCACGGCTGGATCGAGACCACTGTGAGGGTCTGCTCCGCTCTGTGAGGTGATCTGCTAGGTCGCTTTGTATACCTGGCAGATAAACCGCTTGAATCAGAGACTTGTGCCCAAGCACCACTCCCACCCTCATTGCTTCCCGCAAAGGGATAAGAATGAGCACCGCCTTGCTTGTTGATGTAATACATCACTGCTTTGTTGTCCGTTTGAAGGAGAATGTTCTTGTGACAAAGGACATCCTTCAGAGCTCGGATTGCATAGAGGAACCGCCTCATCTCCAGGACATTTATGTGGAGATGAGCTCTGAACTGAGTCCATACACCTTGAGTGTGGAGGGAGAGACAGTGAGCTCCCCATCCCATTAGCGATGCATCTGTGGTGATGGAGATCTGATGATCCGGGGAGCAAAGGGGAATCCTTCCAGGAGATTGCTCTTTGAGACCACCAGGTGAGAGACCTTCAAGGGCCCGCACCTTGATGGGATAAGACTGGGGTGAGAGGTCGGGGACCACTGAGTGAGAGCATCCATTGGGTGGTTCTCATGCAGTCGGGCCAGAGGGACAGTGAAGACCGAGACGCCATGAGACCCAACATGCGTGCATCGAGAGAGCTGTAACCGATTGGTTCTCCTGATGTAACGGGCCATACGAAGGATGTCGAGTCTTCTGTCCTCTGAAGGAAAGCCTTCGCTGAAGAGGTGTCTAGAAGCGTCCCTATGAAAAGGAGCCTCTGGGAGGGTTGCAGTTGAGATTTTTTCAAATTCAGCAGAACTCCCATGGACGTGAGAAGACGAGAAGTCGTTTGCACGGCTTCCAAAGTCCCTTGGCCGGAAGGGCTTGCTAGAAGCCAATCGTCCAGGTAGGGAAACACTCGGAGTCCGACTTTCCTGAGATGCGCCGCGAGAACTGCACAACACTTTGTAAAATCTCGCGGCGCCGAGGATAGCCCAAAGGGCAGGACTCTGAACTGATAATGCTGACCCAAAGCTACAAACCTGAGGAATTTGCGGTGGGTCGGGTGGACGGGGATATGCTGGTAAGCATCCTGCATATCCAGAGAGGCCAGCCAGTCGTGCTGATGCAGCAAGGGTAACAGGGTACCTAGGGAAATCATCTTGAATTTCTCCCTGGGGAGGAATTTGTTTAACTTTCTGAGGTCTAGAATGGGAGCATCCCCAGATTTCTTTGGAACCAGAAAGTAATGGGAGTAGAACCCTGTGTTTCAGAGATGCAGGGGGTACCGGTTCTATTGCCCTGTTGTTCAAAAGCCCTGGATCTCCGTGTGAGAGGTCTGACTGAGAGGCCGACAACCTGGGTTGTCGGATGGGAGGACAATTCGGGGGGGTTTCCAAGAAATTGAGAGAATAACCCTCGCGAATTATCCGAAGGACCCATTTGTCTGAGGTTATGGACTTCCACTGGTTGTAGAAGTACATCAGACGACCTCCCACCGGAGGAGAAAGTTCCACCTCGGGCAGAGTGGATGGAACTTGGGCCAACGACTCATAAGGTAGCGCTGGGAGCTTTAGGTCCCTGCGCTTTCTGCTGTGCCTTCTTTGAGGTTGGGCAGGTTGGCTTTATGGAAGCTTCCCTGCCTTCTGCCTCGAAAGGACTGACGACATGAAACTGACGTCTGTTCACATGCCTTAGAGGGGCATGGAGGTCTGGGCCAACTTAATGGTCATCTAGTCTTCTGAGTGGCCTCTAAGGCTTGCTCCACCTGAGGGCCAAAAAGAAAGGAGCCATCAAAGGCCAGCGCCATCACCTGCTGCTGAGCATCATTCGTGAAGCCAGAAGCACGCAGCCAGGAATGGCGCCCAGTACAACCCCGCGGCTGCTGAGCAGAAGCAGCTTTGACCTGTTGTTATTGGACCCAATACCTCTAATAACGGTCAGAAGAAGCTCTGACTTGGAACTGAATTGAAAGAGCTTCAACCATTCTTTCATAGAGTGCCACAGGATATACCATACTGAGAAAAATAGCCTTGATAACTGGCAATACGACATTTAGAGGAGGCAGCAAGACTCTCTTACCTAATGTATCAATCTTCACGAGACTCTTTGTTAATAGGTCGAGCTGTAGTAGTTTGAGGAAGAACGACCTTTGTTAGCCCTCTGCCAGGACTACAATAGGATCCGCAGGCTTGGGATGCCAAAATGGGACGATCCTGGGAGCTGAATACTTTTATCAATGGATTTAGCCACTGAGGAATAAGAGCAGGGTTATTCCGGCCACCATTTGAGACAGCTGCCTCAAGGAAGGCTGAATCGAGGAGTCAAACTGTAGGGATTCTCCAAGCATGAAGATACTGGAGTCTTAATATCTTCCCAGGATCGATGTCTGTAGTCTGGAGAGAAAGAGGGATCCCAGGTTCTTCAACAGAGACTTAAAGGACAGGTCCCCTACTTACAGGCTCTGTAGCAAAGAAAGATCCTGTTTCTCCACTTCATCACCCAACCGGGGTCTGGGTCAGGCTCAACATCATCTCCTGATGGTCCAGAAAGGACTGTTTGGACAGGAAAGGAGGAAATTAGGAGAGGAGGAATGGCAGAAAACAAGGAGAGTCCCTGTTGGCTGCCCGCCGACGGTAAACGGCTGAAGACGGCATCCGAGGAGGCGACGGGCGCCGAAGAGGCACGCTGCCCCCGCGAACGCCGGCGGCGCCGCTGACGACGCCACGGACGCGTCGACGGCGCCTGCTGGCCGACAAGCCGCTGAACGGCGCTTACGGACGACGCCAGATACGACGACGCTGGACGGTGCCGCAGATTCCGGGCGGCGCCGCTGACACCACGCTGGCGCCTCCAACGGCGCCGAGAGACCACGCGGCGCCACTCAACGGCACCGCGAAGCTCGGGCGTTTCAAAACGGGCGCGTTACACGGCCACAGACCCTGCAGAAGGCGCCTGAAAAGCCCCGGAAACCTGGAAAGCAAGAGAAGGAAAAACAGGAGATAAGGGCATCGGTGAGGCCCTGCGCCCGCAGCCGTGGAGGGGAAACACCTCAGCACGGAGTCGCTAGCACCGACGAAGGCGCCAAGGCGACTAGGAAGGTCCAACCGCCTACCTGATCGCCGAGGAGCCCGAGGGCCCGAGGTAACCGAGCCAGGCAGAAGAACCAACCTCCGAGCCCATCGCCCATAAGAGCGCCCACTGATGAAACTGCTCATCTGGAGCCCTACCTATAGGCGGAGGGCTCCGATGTCGAGGACGACGATTATCGGAAGTTGGCGACTCAAGAAGGAGACCGCAACTAGCAACGATAACCGACCGCCGACGCAAGAGACATATTAGAGGGCGACTTGAGTGATGCCTTCTTTTGACCTGTGGTCGAAGAAGAGTTCGAGGTCAACGGCCAGAATGCGACCGCTTATTTTATGCCGGGCGGGGACCGTTTATCCCCCGGCATCGGACTGACCGTGAGTCGGAACCCCGCTGAGGAGAAGGAGGTTGACCGACCCAGCCCGCTGACTGAACAGCTTTCATAAAGTCTCCTACCGTCAACTGACCTGCTCATGGTCGACTCCGCCCAGTAGGCCGAGACTTTCAAGTAAGTTAAATTTAAATATTAGAAAAATTTTACTAAAAATAGAATAAAACTAGCCGATACTACTATCGTGATAATGTTACAAAAACAAACTGAAAACTATGCGCTAGTTTGAAGTTTGACTCGACTGAGCGAGCGTCGTCCGCCACTGAAGCGACTCGACCAAGGAAAAAGGAACTGAGGCGGTTGGAGGGTCGCCGCCGAGATGGTCATTACCGCCGAGCTGCTGCTCATGGCGCGCCGTGGTCTCGCGGCCGCTCCTCGCTACCGACCCTCCAGCAAAAAGTTTGCTCCCGATGGGTCTTAGTGCCTCCGGCGCCAATCCCACTAGTGTGAATGAGTGGTGGAGACTTATGTCCAGGAAGATCTGCAGGCAGTGTTTGGGGCACTTTGAAATTTTGTAGGCAGTGTTTGGGGAACTTTGAAACTTGTCTTTCAAATTGTAATAGGTGATGTGGGGGAACTAGCTCAGGAGAATAATTTTGGGCTGAATACATTCAGGAAGCCCTGTGAATCAGGAGTGTAATTGCAGGTTGGAGCTGACAGAGACTTAGTGCCTTCTTAAAAGAGCACTATGAAAGCATGTCCACTCTAATGGCTTAGCATGTTCATGATCCAGTGAGTGACTGGAACAGTGAAGGAGTGGAACAGGTGACTGGTGTCTTAGTCATTGGCAGGCATTAGCACAAGGAAGCTGGGGACTCTGCCTGTCAGCTAAGATAAGGCACCTGTTCACTACAGTGTGACAGTCACTGCTGGGAAGGGTGGTAGGTCAAATGTATGCCAAAATTGGGAATAGAAGCAACACTCTAAGGTACCAGTATAAAGAGATTTAAGCAAGGCACCAGGGCATACAAATATAAACAAAAAAAGAAGGGGAAAACTAGAAACACCCTATCGGGGTAATGGTACAAAAGCATCTCCAGCTAACACAGGGAGAATAGAAGCTGAGAATACTGGGAGTGGTGCAGTGCAGTGGCTGTAGGGTGGCAGTTTTCAGGGAGACCTTCTGGAGACTGCAGTGCTGCCCCATCTGCACTCACCCCTCTGGGTTGAGGTAGGAGGTTGCTAGACTCCAGGCTAAGTAGCCTAGGATTTGGGGGTGGGACCTCTTCTCCCACCCAGGGGCCACCAAGTCTGCCACCGTTACCTCAGTGGATGCCAGGGAGGAGAAATGGCTGGACTATGGTGGGCTTTGGAAGGGTGGGGGTGGTGGGACAAAGGTACTTTCCTCAACTGGTACTACTATGTAATTCCTATGCCACTCTGGTGGGGCAGGACTGCTGCAAGAAGGCACCCACAGTAGTGACCAGGGAGAATGTGGTGGCCCTTTTACAGTGGAGACCCCAAGGAGGGTGGTAGAGGACCCCAGAGGAGGAGGAGGAAGCAATTTCTGGTGGGGGACTTAATTGTGAGGGGGGATAGTTTTGGGAACAAAAAAGGGGGGAGAGGCAGGATAGGTGCCTACGTGGTGCCATGGCCTTAGTGAATGGGAAATGGATCCTTAGGATTGCTAGGGAAACAGGACAGGAAGGAGCTCCTTGATCTCAAATACAGGGATGAAGGGAAATGTGCTTGGGCAAGCAGGAGGAAGATTCAAGTAAGAGGTTCATAAACACTTTCCACAGAAAAAGGAGTGGACATGTGCAACAAGCTACCGGAGGAAGTGGTAAGAGCTAAAGAGATGAGCAGTTTTCGTAGAATCATAGAATAATAGAAGCTTGATGGCAGAAAGGGACCATACCGGCCCATCTAGTCTGCCCCATTTTTCCCCTTACACCTCCCCCTCCGAGCCAGCCCCCCTGCCTTCCCCCATTACTCAGGCCCATATGGTTGTCCCAATCCCTCTTGAATTCCTCCACCAATTTAGCCCCCACTACTCCATCTGGCAGTCTTTTCCAGGACTCCACCACCCTCTCAGTAAAGAAATGCCCTCTCACATTGCCCCTGTATCTTTTTCCTTGCTGTCTGAAGCTGTGCCCTCTAGTTCTGACCCCCTCCTTCCTCTTAAGTAAACACTCTTCTCCCACTTTATTGAACCCCTTTACGTATTTAAAAGTTTCAGTCATGTCTCCCCTTTCTATCCTTGTCTCCAGTTTTGGGAGTGGGACAAACATATGGGTTTAGTCGGAGGTGGGGGAGCAGAAACTAAGGGGTGAGAGAACCACAATGGCCGAGCAGAGAAGTCAGGTATGGCGGGCAGACTGGGTGGGTCAGTAGGCCTTCATCTGCCATCACTGTCTATAGGGTTGGCAGTATAGCCTAGAGGTTAAAGTAACAAGCTGTGAATGAGCTTGGTACATCTAGTAGACCTGGGTTTGGAGTTCCATAACCTATAGTAGTATACAGTGTGACCCTGAGCAAGTCTCTTAACCTCCCCACTGCCACCGGGTCACCCCTGAAAACAGGAATAAGAAAAAAATGGATCTATGTATCTACAGTATGATAAGGACATGAAGAGGCACTGCAAGAAAGTAGTTACTCAAAAGCAAACATTCAACCCGTGTTCTAGTGTTGCTCAGACAGTATCCTAGAAATTAGGATACCAACAGATACCTCCTATTTGGCCAGATATTTGCTGTGGTAGGATAGTAGTACTATCTGACCATAGATCCTACCCTCTAGGATCCAGCTTAGATCCAAACTATCTGACCTAGGATCCCTGGATCCTACCTAGGATCCATCACTATCTGACCCTGGCCCCTACATCTATCTTTAGTAGAATTTCTAGTAGGATCCAAGGTAGGATACCAGCACTATCTGACAGATAATAATAATAATAATAAACTTTATTTCACTTAGGCACCTTTCAAAATATCAAGGCACTTTACAAAAAATAATAAACAACAATGATAAAATAAGTAAACACAATAATAAACTGTCGGATCCCTTCATTGCATTTCACCAAAGGCCTGACGCCACAAAAACATTTTCAATGCCTTTTTGAAACCCCCCCACAGTCATGCACTCCCAAAGCTGACGGGGTAGAGAATTCCAGAAGGTGGGGGCCACATACATAAATGCACGGGCCCCAGAAGATTTCAAAGACACCCTTGGAATCTCCAGTAACCCCACGTGAGCCGAACGGAGCTGTCGCTCAAGGCAGTAGGGAACAAGAAGCTCTTTCAGGTAGTCAGGGCAAAGTCCATGTAGGGCTTTAAAAGTCAGTAAACCAACTTTAAAGGTGATCTGCCACCGAATCGGTAACCAGTGCAGATCGCGCTGCACCGCGGTAATATGCGAAGATCGAGAAGTCCCCGTCAACAACCGTGCTGCAGCATTCTGCACTAGCTGCAGGCAGCGGATAGCAACCCCAGATAGCCCTAGGTACAGGGAGTTACAGTAATCAAGGTGCAAAGTCACAGGCATGGACCAACGTAAGCAAATCCCCGGACGGAACAAGGTGCTTGATCCTGGTGATGTTCCTAAGATGGTAAAAGGAAGACTTGACGACCGCTGACACCTGAGATCATAGCGTCAGCCTGTCATCAAGCACCACCCCCAGGTCTTGCACCTGTTCAGAGGTAAGGATCTGGGAGCCCCCCAGATACAGTACAGAGGGCTGACCAGCCCTCAACCCCCCTGTCCTGTGGCCGGGGTCCACAACCATTACCTCAGTCTTTCCTGCGTTCATCTTTAACCATCTCGAATTTATCCAATCCTGGATTTCAGCAAGGCAGTTATTAAATATCAAGAGAGCACTATCCTGGCCAGGTACAAAAGACAGGTAGAGCTGGGTATCATCAGCATAGCAGTGAAACCTCAGCCCATACTGTTTTACAATGTCTCCGAGGGGCAGCATATACACTGCAAATAACATGGGGGACAGCACTGAGCCCTGTGGAACCCCACATGACAGAGAGAGAGAGAGAGAGAGAGAGAGAGGATCAGAGGAAAAAATTCCCAGACACCACTCTCTGAGTTCTGCCAGTGAGGAAAGATGTAAACCACCTGAGGACCGCACTTGTCAGGCCACAGATGGACCTCAATCGCCCAAGCAGCACCCCATGGTCCACAGTGTCAAAGGCTGAAGACAGATCAAGAAGCACCAAGATAGAACTGTTTCTCCGATCTCTCGCCATCAGGAGATCATTGAGCACCCGAACCAGCGCAGTCTCGGTACTGTGTCTCTTTCGAAAACCGAACTGGAGAGGTTCGTAGATGTTATAGATGGTCAAATGGTTCTCCAGCTATACCGCCATTACTTTCTCAATAAATTGGTATGTAGTTGGCCAGAGAGTCCGGGTCCAGAGAGGCTTTCTTCAGGAGGGGTGTTACCACCACCTCCTTCAGGGAGCTTGGGAACTCACCCGAAACAAGGGAGCACCAGACTATCTGGACCAGGACCGGGCCGATAATATCACAACAACCCATAATCAGGGAAGTTGGGCCCGGATCCAAACTACAGCACATAAGGTGCATACCCTGGACAATCCGCATAACATCCACGAACTCCAGCAGGTCAAAGGTACTCCAAAAAGTATGAGGTGAGGTGACCTCGCACCAATCAACAGCATTCCCCACAGAGCAAGTCAGGAGGATCTCCGACCTGATGTCGGACACCTTATTTGCAAAGAATCAAGCAAGCTCATTGCACTCAACTTGTGAAAAAGCTCTTTGGAGCTGCAGACAGGCTGGGTTGCACAGTCTGTCCACAGTTTGGAAAAGCTGAGCTGGTCAGTTCTGAGCAGCAACAATCTCCCCGGACAGGAATTCTGCCTTCTTATGGGAGATCGCTGATTGGTAGGCCTGATAATGCTCCACCAATCTGAGGTGGTCGAACTCCAGGGTGGATTTCCACCAGTGCCATTCTAACCTTCGTCCTAGTCACCACAGCTCCCTCAAGGACCCATCAAACCAAGGGGCCTGAGGTCGAAGGGGGAGAGGACGAACATGGACAGGAGTAATCAAGTCCAGGGCAACGGAGATGGCCTTATTATAAGCCAAGACCAAAATCTCTGAACTTGAGCTAGCCACAGGAAACTCCAAGAGGTCAATCACCACTGCTAGGCCTTCAGGGTTCATATCCCATAAAAGGCGGTAACTGACCATCTCCATAGGGGTAGGCCTATGGAGGGGGGTGCAAATGTTGAACCTCATGATGTAATGATCGGACCAACCGACAGGTTCCATCCCCAAATCGGAGGCCTCAGTCCCCAGGAGGAAGACCAAATCAAGACACTGACCATGTTTATGGGTAGCAGAGGTAACAATCTGTGTCAGGACCAGCGATGTCATCAGCCGGAGGAAGTGCTATCCAAATTGTGAGTTCATTGTCGACCCAGGAGTTAAAGTCGCCCAGAACCATCAGTCTGGGTGACTCCAAAGCCATGTCGAAGACAAAATCTGCTACTTCCTGTAGGAATTGCTTTTGTTCCCCGGGTGGATGGTAAACAAGAGCTATCTATCCTACAGCCTACACCTGCTACCACAGTACGCTCAAAGGATTTGGTCTCCTCAACTGGTACACCTGTAAGGTCCAACCTCGTCTTGAAACAGACCACCACCACCCCCGCCGTGGTCCAATCTTGAGCATTGTATCACCAAGGACCCGGAATTGCAGTTTCAACATGGAGCCAGCATTTTATCCATCCAGGTCTCGGTGATGCAAGCCAGATCAGTCATTCCAACAAGATCTGCAATAACAGATCTGGCATTGCATAACACCGCTTGAGTTGGACAGGTTTCCATGGCCACCCCAGCTACTTGCCCACCAAGAAAGGTGGTGCCCTTGGGTATGGGGACTAGGCATGGCGAGCCATGTTCCAGTCCCCATTTCGCCCCAGGGCGTTTTCTAGGCCGAACTACCCTGATATGAGAGACCCGCTCATTTGTCCTCTGATGTCTGCACCCCCCCCACCCCCACGAGCAATAACTAGCGCATGACAGCACTGGTGAGTTGACAGCCTCAAGGATGGGGGGAAATGGGGTGAAGGACATGGAAGACAGAGGACGAGTAGTGCACGACTGGGGCCTACACATTCCAAAGGCTAACCAGGAATCAAAATACATAAAACACAAGCCCCTGACCCAAGAAGAAACCCCCCCAGCAAGCAATAATAAAATACCCAACCCACACAGAAAGTAAAAAATAGATAAATACCCCCCAAAACAAATACATAAAATGCTCTCAAAATTGTAACCCCTGCAAATGGGGTTCCCAAAGACTTCCAGGAGCTTGTTTGAATGCTCCAAGCCTGAATGGTGTTTGCATTTAAGCCATTTATCAGTGAGTGTTTTTAGAACCTCTGGTACTGTCTCTTTAAGAGCTGTCTGCTTGCAGACATAATTAGTTTGTATGGGGACTGAGTGTTCTTTGATTGAGTACCACTCAAGCTGCTGCCAATTCACTTCATTTTGCAGTCACTAGGAGTGCAAAGGGAACCTATCTGAAAGATGTAACTGTTTGCCAGAAATTATTTAGAGTAATAATGAAATTACAGTTTGTCTAACCTGCTTTCTTTGCAGTCAGAACTGTGTCTGCTAGTTCCCATTCTAGTTTTGAACTGCTGAACTGGACCAATCAGTGGGGTAGCTAGCTCTAAAATGGTGCCTTGGACGAATCAGAACTTGACTCATAATCTGAGCCAGCCACAAGAGGATTGTATGGGCAGTGACTCTGGGAGATGTAGTTTAGACTTCAGTGCCTTTTGGACCAACAGCAGCAGTCTATTGTGAGTGACAGCCAATCCAGTCAAGAACTGGGAGGAACTCAAAGAAGTGCCCAGTTTTGTCGGTTGGAATTTCAGTTGAGCTTTGGCAGTGAAGAAGGAAGGAGCCCTGTGCTTTTCAGTGTGCAGTTTTAGTCAAAAACGTGTGTAAGGCCCAGAGTTCGGTCTGCAGCTTGTGTAACAGCTTGTTAGGACTGAACTCGTCCTGTGAAAAGAATCAAAGGATCTCTGAAGAGTAGAAACCAGGCTCACCCTGTAGAAGACTGGAGGAATTGCTGAAAATTGCACTCGGTCTGTCAGGAACTGAATCTGCTGTGTGTTCTCCCGGTATTGTGCAGTAATTGCAATCGGGATACAGATGCAGCCTGCCTGGTATAGTGCTTTTTTATATGGATGTGTGAAGAGGTTTGTGTACCTCAAGTGAGCCCTGCTGACATTGAAGGACCCTATCTTATTTGGAGGTCGTGAGTACTAATTCAGGGTCGCCTCGTTGAATTGCCACATTAAATCCAAATGGAATTACTGTACTGCTGACTGTTTAATTCTCCTTTTCTCTGTGTGAAAGGGCCCCTACCAGCTGCCACGGTTTGACTAGCACTAGGGCTTGGGTACCCAGGGACAGTAACTGATAGGGATAGGCCTGTGCACAGAGCCATAGGTAGATTATTAGAGTGATAAGCTAATTAACCTGATTTCCCCTGTCCTTGTTATATCCCCTAAATAAATCAGAGCTGCTTGTTTCAGCAAAGTTATACTGCCTGAGGTATTTGTCTATGTTAAAGTACTGTACTGTGATTGTTGCACTGTATCTCATTTCACAGGAGGTCCCAGTGCCGGAACCAGACCTGGGGTAAGTGTATACTGAAGGTAATTTGATATATTGTGTGTGGGCCACTAGTGGGAAGAAAGGGGTTGCAGTGTCCCAGAGGCTGTGACCAAGTTAGTTTAATATTGCAAACCCTGACCTCTGGGTGGAGGCACCCGCCATTGGATCCAGGCCCTCAACCTGTTAGTGGCAAATCAGGCAGGGGTAGTAGCCCCTGGGATAGCGCCATCTAGGGGTTACATCTTGAGGCTCACCGCTGGATTGTGTGTCCTCTAGTGGCCATATTTATGAACCACTGTTAAGAAAAAAATGGGTACCCGACAGAAGTGGCTGTGCACCGGCTGGTGGAGTGGGTGTACTGGGAGGAGATCGACCCCCAAAATGCTATGCTTATCCTGGACATCCCCTGGGTATCAATACGACACTGTGCAGGAGTACTTTCCAAGGTGGAAGGTTTACAAAACCCTGTGGTGGTGGGTCGGCATGTTAATCTGCTCACCCACACTTTCCTGGCCCTAGTAGAGTTTAAGGATCCCATAGATAGCTCCAAAGTGCCACAGACCATTACCCCAGAGGGAGCCCTCACTGCTTGGAGAGTGATAACTAAGGACAGTAAAGACCCGGGGGGGAATCAGCCCCCACCACTATCTGAAACTTTTGAGGAGAAATTTGCTGAATGGTTGCTGGGAGAGGGGAAAACTGTGGAGGACTTGAAGAAACTATTCTTGCCACCTGGGGTGTTCCTCCCCAACACCCTCTCCTGCTCCAGTGCCCGAATGGTGGCTGAACCAATGCAGACTCTATTTCTGCACCTGCCATTAGTCACGACTCTTACCGAAGGTTGAGGATCTTCTCTGCACCTCCCACCCCCAAGGGAGGATGACTGGGAGACCTGGATAGACTATGTTGCCCCCAAGTGCTAGAATGGCAATGCTCGAAGGCCAAAGCAAAGAGGGTTAGTGAGAGCCTCCCAGGTCCTGCCCTGGCTACCATCCGTGCTAAACGGGCCAGTAACCCTGAAGCGACTGCACAGGCCTATCTTGAGGCCTTGGAGAATGTGATGGGAGCCCAGATTCTGATGAGGACCTATGGTGGAGAGTAAGAAATGCACAACAGTACCAAGGGAGTTGTTGTCTGTGTATGTCTCGGCTGGAAAATTGTTGCAAGAATGCCTCAGAAAGGGTAGTTTGCCAGCGATTGAACTGGACCGAACCAGACTGACAGAATCCTAAGTCTGCCCCTTCTCAGAACTGCTATTGCTTCAGTTACGCCTGGCAAATCGACTGGAATCCCACCCTCCTATGATGAGTTAATGAAAGAAATTCGAGGAGTTGAGAAAAGCGACCCTCAGGAGGTACCTGCACCAACAGCTGTGGCTACGACCGAGTGACTGAGGGTGACCCATCAAGTGAAGTTCAGGGGCAGAGGTTGACAGTCAATGAGGTGCTCTGACAAGGGAAAAGATATGCCACAATGGGCGAACTGTTTGAGAGAGATCCGGAATTCAAAACAGTCCCTTTATGAAGGCCACCCTGCAAGTGCAGACCCTGACCTATATCGACTGCATCTGCTATGGGGTGGGGGTACCCACCCATGTATCTCCTGCTGATAACAGCTCCAAACTCAATTCCTTGACCATGGAAGTGGAGAACTGACGAGATGTCTCCAAATGCTTATCACGTCAAGACAGAGATGGCACCCAGGTTTCCAGTTAGTAATACCCCCGCCCCTGGCTCCCAGTGTGGCGCCTCGCCAGCTCAAACTCCAGAAAGTATGTTTTGCTATAATTGTAGGGAAAGATGGGCACATGAAAGGGAATGCCAGTCCCCAAAAGACACTGACAAAGTTGCATATAGGCTGCAAGGAGAGCTTGGAGAAGAAATCAGTGGTTAAGAGGTGCACGACATGATCCCAGTGGGGGCACCAAAATGCTAATTCACGTCCTTTTGTGGCAAGGTCAGTTGCCCAGGCCCCCACTGCCTCCAGACTGGTCCAGAATAGTGGGTCCCTCCATGGAGACCACTGTAAAGGTGAATGGAGTGTCTACAAGAGCTGTATTAGACAGTGGCTCCCAAGTGACAATTATGTTCCAGGATTGGTATCAAAGCATTTGTCAGACATACCCTTACAACCATTAGAAGGACTGCATGTATGGGGTTAAGTGAAGGCCTACCCTATTCCGGGTATATCCGAATTTGGCTGTCTTTCCCCACCTCCGTGGCTGGAGTGGCTGAACAAGTAGAGACCCTAGCCTTAGTGTGTGTCCCACTGGACTGTATGATGGTGTCCCTTTGTTGATTGGAACAAATGCTCATATGTTCGGAAGGCTGGCACAGTTGTGTTATGAAAAACAGGGGTCAAAGACTAGTAGAGCTTTAAGAGTTCGGTTAATTAAGAAGGCCTATGAGGCGCAGAGAGATGCTGGAAAAACAGAACCAGAGGAACCGGTCAGAATTGTATGGAAGAAGGATCCTGAGTCTCTGATCCTGGCGCCAAATGCCCAGTGTACCTTACAGGAGAGGTCCGTATCAGAAAGGATGTTAAGAATAAAATATTAATGTTGGATGCACCAGGCGATGGAAAATTGCCAGAGGGACTGCTGGTCGTTCTAGTATTTTTGCCCGCTAGAGCCCATGCTTATGCCAGAAGGGTAATGGTCCAAGTTCATAATGTGTCTGAAAGAGACATTCAAGTAAACAGAGGTTGCATCCTGGCTAATGTGCATTGTGCAGACACTGCAGTGCTACCCAGCAGCAAGAGTTCAAGGAAGAATGACAGAGTAACGCCTGACTTGTTTGATTTGGCGACTCTCGCTGCCAGCTGAATGGAAAGTGAGGATCAGTGAGAAGCTTGCCCAGAGACCAGGTGTTTTCTTTAAAGGAATGGGATGTAGGATGCGTGCAAGGAGCTGAGCACAATATCCGCTGCATGACGTAAAGACCATTTTGTGAGAGGTCTCGACACCTGGCACCTGCTGACATAGATGATGTGAGACGGCATCTGCAAGAGATGTTAGCTGCTGGTGTAATACAAGAATCCAGAAGCCCTTATGCTTCCCCCATTGTGGTAGTGAGGAAAAAGAATGGAACAGTAAGGATGTGTGTGTGGATTATCGCACATAAACGTAGGACTATCCCTGATCAGTACACAATGCCCCGCATTCAGGATGCTTTGGACTGCCTAGCGGGAGCAAGTGGTTCTCTGTGCTGGATCTCCGCAGTATGGGTACTCAGATCCCGATGGCCCCAGAGGACCGTGAGAAGGCGGCCTTTATCTGTCCGCTTGGCTTTGAATTCATGAGGATGCCTCAAGGGATTTCAGGTGCCCCAGCCACTTTCAACGATTGATGGAGCGTGCAGTGGGGACATGAACTTACTAGAGTGCCTGGTATACCTAGATGATGTTATTGTGTTTGGCAGTCACTGGAGGAACATGAGAGCAGATTATTTAAGGTATTGGACCGACTGGAGGACTTTTGGCCTTAAACTGTCCATTGATAAGTGTCAATTCTTTCAAACATCAGTAAAGTATGTGGGACACATAGTATCCACCGAGGAATAGAGACCGACCCAAGTAAGGTTGAGGCCTTGACCACCTGGCCACAGCCCAAAAATCTAAAAGAACTGCAAAGATTCCTGGGATTCTGTGGTTATTATCGGCGCCATCAAGGACTATTCAAGAGTGATCCGCCCTTTACTTAACCTTACTCAAGGGTATCCCCAACCCACAAAAAATACCAAAGTCAGCGTCCTCAAGACTGAAAGAGTGTATTTTCATCCAGTGAAGTATTTGGGGCCCGCTGGACTCCTGATTGTGAGACTGCTTTTCATGAGATCATATATCAACTTACCCATGCTCAGTGCTGGCCTATGCCGATCCAAGAAAACCTTAAGTCCTGCACACTGATGCTAGCTTGCAGGGGTTGGGGGCTGTGTTGTACCAAGAGCACGAGAATGGCCTGAGACCAGTGGCCTTTGCCAGTAGAAGCCTGACCCCATCCGAAAAGAACTATCCTGTACATAAGTTAGAGTTCCTAGCTTTGAAGTGAGCTATTGTTGACCAATTCCATGAGTACTTGTATGGGGCTAAAATACTAGTAAAACTGACAATAATCCTTTGACCTATGTGCAGACCTCAGCTAAGTTGGATGCCACTGGCCATAGGTGGCTTTCTGCGATTATCTACATATGACTATGCTCTCGAATACCGAGCAGGTCTGAACCACATAGATGCTGATGCTCTCTCCGGAGGCCTGTTCCCAGAATGATTGGGTCCGATTGGCAGAATCTGACATTCGGGCACTCTGCCGAAGTTTGACAAGGGAGGAACAAATGTCCCAGACGCAGTGGACTGCATGGTGGATTGCTGGAACCTCTGAGAATTGCATACCTGCTGCTTATTGCCACTTTTCTGCAATAGACATTGGTGCACTGCCTCAGCTGGACAATGACAGATTCGATGGGCTCAATCCCAATCCCATGATCAAAGCAGCTTTAGAAGCCCTCTATGCAGGAAAAGATGTGTCCAAATTACGCTCCACTGATTTGAGAACTGCACTGTTATACAAAGAAGGTCCTAAGTTGAAACTGATCAATAAACTGTTATACAGAGAAACAGCAGACAGAGGGGACAAGTAGACAAACAACAACTAGTGCTGCCCACTGCCTTCGAGACTCAGTACTGAGGTCCTTGCACAACCACGGGGCACCTTGGTATAGACAGAACACTTGACTTGGTGAGATCCAGATTCTATTGGCCTAAGATGGGGGCTGATGTGAGCAACACATTCGAACTTGTAGTCGTTGCTTACAGAGGAAAGCTTTGCCCCAGAGGGCTGCCCCTTGTTAACATCACCACCAGTGCACCCATGGAGCTGGTCTGTATTGATTTTCTGAGTTTGGAGTCAGATCAAGAAATATCAGTAATGTGCTGGTGGTCACTGACCATTTCACGAGATATGCCCAAGCTTTCCCACCAAAGACCAGAAAGCATCCACTGTGGCCAAAGTACTTGTAGAAAACTTTTGTTCACTATGGGGCTCCACAAAGAATCCATTCTGATCAAGGGAGACTTTGAGTCGTCTGATCAAAGAGATGCTTTCTCTGTGGGGATCGAAGTCCAGAACCACTCCTTACCACCCCAGGGACCCACAGCCTGAACGTTTCAACCGCACTTTGCTAGATATGCTAGGCACCCTGCACCCAAAGGACAAGCCTAGATGGAGCCAACAAATTAGCACCCTGGTACATGCTTATAACTGCACCAAAAGTGATGCCACTGGATTCTCCCCTACCGCCTGATGTTTGGAAGAAGCTCGACTACCAGTAGATGTGTGTTTGGGGTCTCTCCTGATGGGGTTCAAGCTGACAACTATTTACAGTATGTGCAAAAGTTAAAGGCCCAGCTCAACTCATGCGTACCAACTGGCTCAAACCATGGCTGCCAAAGAAATCTGGCCAACAAAGAAAGGTATGATAAAAGGTGAAAGCACAGGAACTCCAGGAGGAGATCGGTATTGCTAAGAAATCTGGGACTGCATGGCAAGCACAAGATTGCTGACAGATGGCACCATCTCCTCACATTGTAGTGGGCAAACTAGATGATCTGCCAGTGTACAAAGTAAGGCCTGAGAATAATTCAAAGATGTAAAACAATGCATAGAAATCATTTACTGCCCATTGGACAAATCTTAATTGAGTCTGAGCCCCTAGAAGATGCCCCTCTGGACCAGTGACTAGAGCTGCTGCTAAGAAAAGATCAAGAAAGTCTGCACCTACAGAAGCAAAGTTAAGCGTTCCCTCCACAAGTCCCAGTTGAGCATGACTGTCAGTCCATATCGGAAGAAAGTGAGAGTGACTTTGAATACTATCCTTCTTACGAACTGAGTCAATTGTTTGGGCAATCCCTAGTCAATACTGGAGATGAAGCTGGGCCTTCTGGACTGTCTAAGCCCCAGCTTCATCCCTGGAGCAATGCTCCCAGAAAGTGAAGTGCAAAGCATCAGATCAGATGAAATGGAATCATTGTGCATGGTTGAACTGTTTGAGCTTTCAGGGAGAAAATGATAGATTGGGGCAGACTGGTGATACACCCGAACAAGAAGAGTATTTTGAGTGCCCTGACAGTCCACTGACAGTCCACTGCCAGTGTCCAAAAGCTCTCCCTGCGAGCCAAATGTTGTGGACTCAGAAACTGTAACTCCTGGAGCTGAAAGTGCCCCGAGTTCTAGCCTCTCTACCCCATGGAGACTCCCCTGACAAGTGAGGACAATGCTGAAAATGAGGCTCAGAGTGCAGAGACTATAACAGTTCCCCCTAGAAAGACTGGTCGAGCTGTAAAGCCTGTGGTGCACCTCAGTTATGATTCACTTGGGAGGCCTGTGGACTTGCCTCTCAATGTTGTCCATAAAGGAGTGTATGTGTCCCAGGCTCATTGCCAAAACTGAGCATCAGTGCTAACTCCAAGTTACTTGTGTTGCCCTCTAAGTATGGTGCCTTCCCCATCCAGCCCCAAAGGTAACTGATAGGAAGGGCCCCTCTCTTCAGGTTTCATGTACAAGAGAGTAATAACTTGAGTTGTGGTACAATGTGTATGTAATACTGTGTAAAGAGTGACGTACTGCAATGTTTCAGAATTGTGTTCTTGGTAAAATGATGTACTGACTAGCGATTACATGTGAGCCTATAATGCAAATGTATCACGGTTGCAGTTAAAACTTATGGAATTGCCTTGGCGGGGCGTCAAGCTTTCCCAAACCAGGAAGGTGTAACCCCCTGCAAATAGAGGTTCCCAAAAGACTTCCAGGAGCTTGCTTGAATGCTCCAAGCCTGAATGGTGTTTGGCATTTAAGCCATTTATCAGTGAGTGTTTTAGAACCTCTGGTACTGTCTCTTTAAGAGCTGTCTGCTTGCAGACATAATTAGTTGTATGGGGGACTGTGTGTTTCTTTGATTGAGTACCACTCAAGCTGCTGCCAATTCACTTCATTTTGCAGTCACTAGGAGTGCAAAGGAACCTATCTGAAAGATGTAACTGTTTGCCAGAAATTATTTAGAGTAATAATGAAATTACAGTTTGTCTAACCTGCTTTCTTTGCAGTCAGAACTGTGTCTACTAGTTCCCATTCTAGTTTTGAACTGCTGAACTGGACCAATCAGTGTGGGGTAGCTAGCTCTAAAATGGTGCCTTGGACGAATCAGAACTTGGACTCATAATCTGAGCCAGCCACAAGAGGATTGTATGGGCAGTGACTCTGGGAGATGTAGTTTAGACTTCAGTGCCTTTTGGACCAACAGCAGCAGTCTATTGTGAGTGACAGCCAATCCAGTCAAGAACTGGGAGGAACTCAAAGGAAGTGCCCAGTTTTGTCGGTTGGAGTTTCAGTTGAGCTTTGGCAGTGAAGAAGGAAGGAGCCCTGTGCTTTTCAGTGTGCAGTTTTAGTCAAAAAGCGTGTGTAAGGCCCAGAGTTCGGTCTGCAGCTTGTGTAACAGCTTGTTAGGACTGAATCCGTCCTGTGAAAAGAATCAAAGGATCTCTGAAGGTAGAAATCAGGCTCACCCTGTAGAAGACTGGAGGAATTGCTGAAAATTGCACTCGGTCTGTCAGGAACTGAATCTGCTGTGTATTCTCCCGGGTATTGTGCAGTAATTGCGATCGGGATACAGATGCAGCCTGCCTGGTATAGTGCTTTCTTTTATATGGATGTGTGAAGAGGTTTGTGTACCTCAAGTGAGCCCTGCTGACATTGAAGGACCCTATCTTATTTGGAGGTCGTGAGTACTAATTCAGGGTCGCTCCCTGTTGAATTGCCACATTAAATCCAAATGGAATTACTGTACTGCTGACTGTTTAATTCTCCTTTTCTCTGTGTGAAAGGGCCCCTACCAGCTGCCACAGTTTGGACTAGCCACTAGGGCTTGGGTACCCAGGGACAGTAACTGATAGGGATAGGCCTGTGCACAGAGCCATAAATAATTATTAGAGTGATAAGCTAATTAACCTAATTTCCCCTGTCCTTGTTATATCCCCTAAATAAATCAGAGCTGCTTGTTTCAGCAAAGTTATACTGCCTGAGGTATTTGTCTATGTTAAAGTACTGTACTGTGATTGTTGCACTGTATCTCATTTCACAGGAGGTCCCAGTGCGGAACCAGACCTGGGGGTGAAAGTGTATACTGTGAAGGTAATTCTGATATATTGTGTGGGCCACTAGTAGGAAGAAAGGGGTTGCAGTGTCCCAGAGGGCTGTGACCAAGTTAGTTTAACTATTGCAAACCCTGACCTCTGGGTGGAGGCACCCGCCATTGGATCCAGGCCCCTCAACCTGTTAGTGGCAAATCAGGCAGGGGTAGTAGCCCCTGGGATAGCGCCATCTAGGGGTTACAAAATGAATAATAAAACAGTTAAAAAAATAGACCCTTTCCCACACTACGTTGATGAATCAGTACAACACATGGTTCATGGAAAACACAAACTGGAAGCAATAACAGTAGTAAAACAACAGTAAATAAAGTCTCCTGCAGTCCCCTCTCACTGTATATGCAGAATTAAAGTTGTAAACACCCCCCAGGCCCACTCACAGCCTGGGAGTAGAAGTAGTCAGGACACTCTCACTGCTCAGGAGTCCAAAATCAACTCAAATTAAATGAAACTGTTACGAATCCAAAATCTTCTTTCAGAATTAGAAAAGAAACAATGAAGTGTGGATGCCCAGGTCCTCACACCACCAGGGAGACCACAATAAAGACACTCTCACTGTCCGAAGTAAAAGTCTAATTGTAATTCCAGAGTGAAGTACAGAGTAATCCAGGAAGTGCAGGTAATCCAAAACAGAGGAACAAATTCGATCAACAGCAGCCAAAAGTCTGGGTCAGCAGTCAGAAGCCAGGGCCCGCAAAACACTATCCACGGAGACCACTGCTGGAGATGTTCACTGCTCCACTTCGGTTCCGAGGCAGTGACCCACTCAGTAGCCAACCCCCGAGAATCTAGGAGCACTACAGGCTCATCAGCAAGCTCCCTGGCTGATCTAGGACCCGTTCCCCCGTGTAACAGCAAATCCAGCAGTTGGTCCCCAGAACAATGTTGGGCCCAATCGCAACACCCACAGCTGACCTTGTCAAAGGCAATCATATCACAGCTAATCCAAGATCACTTTAAAACACCCAGTGGGAAAAACGGAGGGTGTCTTGACTGCACACCAGGGAGGATACCACCCTTAGGCCTCCTACCATCGCTTCAGCCCCCAGCGGGGTCCAGCCCTTTGGCCCACTCCCAAGGAGCCTAGAAGCACCTGAGACTGTACCATCCACTCTTCAGCAGGTACTGTATCAAGACTCCTGCACGGCCATTAGCCCCAGCGAGCACCACTCCCGGCAAGACAGACAAGAGCCCCCAGATCCTGTCAAGGCAATTGAACAGAAGAAATAGAGAGCCCTGAATCCCCACACAAACTCCTAATCCTTCAACTAGATGGGGCAGTTCAGACAATTCCAGCCCCAGTACACCTCCTTAATGTAGCAGCCGCAAACAGAACCTCCTCTGCCGCAATTTCCACAGGGGACTGTACGGGCTCCAGAGTTGTTCTGTGCTGAACTCCTCCGATATTCTATATCGGTACCTCCTCTGTTACAATCTCCTCACTGGTCGAATCGACTCCCTTTCTCCTCTTCTCCAAAGCGAACTGAAGAATAACTCAGCCAGGTAAGGAAAACGCAAATCGTTAAGGCATTCTATGGACCACCATAAAATTAACCAAACATTCCCTGTGCTGTAACATGAAACGCTGGGGAAAATCCACAAAAGGACGATCTGAGCAACCCTACCATGTTCCCTTCAGTATGAAGATGTATACCACCCACTGCCCAATGTCATTATTCATTTTGCTTTACTCCTTAAATAGGTGCCATACATTTTCTCACCCTAATACTGTATCGAGTTGCACTCTGGAGATCAACCAGTTGATAACTCCTCTGTTCAGTCTGGTGTCTTTCTACCTTCATAGGAGCCGGTGGCCAGTAACTGTTTCCATTTAGTTCTACTTGGTACCGGAGTTCTTCCAATGGACCATTAGGTTCTGGAGAGTCTGACCAGTAAACATTAATTGTTGTATCTGACCAGACTGACACTTCAATCTGTTCTGGAGATAATGGCACTATACAAACAGAAAAAAAGATATAGTTAGAGAGACAGCAGCATACATACTGAAGAATATATATTTATATACTGAAGAATAATGAGTGAATAGGCAGTTGTGAATAGCGTATTTATTAGTACACATAGGGCATCTGGTGACATCATAGAACCATAAGAACAAAGCCCAAGTGACCCTACCGTAAATATCACTAACAAACCAAGGTGGTCTAACAGACATGTGATTCAGAATTGTTTTTATGTTTTATTTTTTTCTATAATAGATATTTTTTGTGTAGAGTAAAGACTGAATCTTTTGGGGAGAGGGTTGTTAGGTGGTTGTAGCAGTGGCCGTTCCTCAGTAGTTATTTGTGTTCGCATTAAGGAGTGCCACGTAGCGGAAATTATAAAAGCATTGTTATTCACACAAGTGACATCATTTAATTTAAATTCTTTTTTGGTAACTGGGTAAGGCCTACTAGGTACAAGTGCCTGTTTTCAGGGGTGGCTGGCAGCACTGGGGCGGTTAAGAGAACTGCTTAGAGTCACACAGTATGCAAGTGGAGGGTGTGGGACTCAAACCCAGGTCTGCTGGATTAGCCAAGCTCATTCACAGCTCATTACTCGAACCTCATCATAGTCATGCATAATGGAACACATGCTGCCACTATCATTAATAACAATTTTAAAAAAAACCACAGTCGCTCCAGTGGCTCAGCGCTGCCATGCTTTCAACCCAGGTACATAAGCGAGCCCGGGGTCAGGCCAGGACTGAGGCAGCTGACACTACGTAGTGTGTCTTGGCTAGGAGGGTTGGCAGTGGGTCTGCCACCACAGTAACTCCTGAAGCTGTGCCAGGGGAACTTGCTTCTGCTACAAGGGAAAGTGTGTATGTGTGTGTGTGTGTGTGTTGTGTGTGTGTGTGCGTGCGTGTGTGCATGTGTGTGTGTGCACAAGCCCGATAAAGGCATTGCTCATGCCAGAGAAGGAAGGAAGGCAGAAACAAACAAACAAAAAAAAAACCTGGGGAAAACACTTGGTTAGCTGTTTGAATGATGACTGGGTATGGCCTGAAGAGGGTACGTCCCTACCTGCAGGGTGTATCTTTGCATGGATGAGCTGCCAAAGGTAAAAAATCTTCTACAGGTAAAAAAACACAGGCTGCGCACACATACACACAATAATTCTCTACTACACAATGTAATTCATTTTTACCAATGTACTGCACTGAGAAATGCTCCAGTACTGCCTCGCCCACTCCAGCTCACCCCCTCCTTTCCATGCCATTCATAACATCCCTTCTCATAATCTTTACAGATGTGACTTGAGGAAGTATTCACTTGCCTCGTGTCTGCACTTGTACTTGATTTTGCCAAATAACTGTTCCTTTTGTAACGTGCAATTAATTTATGCTTGTTATCTTTTACTCAGTTGTACTGTATTGTAACTCTTCTTATTGTAACAGTATTAACTTGTACTGTCCTGCGTTGTGCCTGCAAATATGCATTTTATGTCTAGTGCACCTACCTGGTTAACAAAAACTAAATAAACAAATAGTGGCCCAGCCAGTAGCCCCCAGCCTGACCTTAATTTCTACAGTACAAATATAAAAAAAATATACATTTTTGGAGGGAAGGGAAGAGAAACTAGGAGAGAGAGAACAGGTTACTCACCTGCAACAGTAGTTCTAGGAGTGGTATATGTTGTTCATCCACACTGTTTGGCATTGTCTCTTTCCCCTTTAAATCTGCCGGAAGTCTTCAAGCTGGCTGCTCCCACCCACCCGGGTGGTATATACCTCGGCTCCACCCCATGAAGGCAGATCTTAGCCCACTGGAAGTCAGGTGTTGTGCGTCCACAGCCGGGGAGGTCGGGTGGGTCCGTGTGGAAGAACAACATATACCACTCCTAGAACTACTGTTACAGGTGAGTAACCGGTTCTTCTAGGAGCGTGGATATGTTGTTCATCCACACTGTTTGACAGACTCCTAGCAGTTCTCCAGGAGGAGGGAGGCAAGGTGCACACCCCCTATTTAGGGAACAGAGATTGGAGAACTGAGGTCCCAAAACCAGCATCCCGGCGTAACTCAAGGTCGATGTGGTAGTGGGCAATGAAGGTGTTTGCTGACTTCCAGGTAGCAGCCCAACAGATTTCCTGGATAGGGATGTCCCTGGAAGCAGCCACCGATGCAGCAGTATGGCGGGTAGAATGAGCTCCTATCCCTCTGGAAGGCTCCTTGACCATCAACTCATAGCACAGACCTATGCATGATGTAATCCATCTTGCTATAGTCCATTTGGCTGCAGGTCTGCCAGAGGGGACAAACAGCTTGTGAACCTCTCCATGAATTTCCGCCGTCCTCTCCTTATAATAGGAGAGAGCATGTCTCAGGTCCAAGGTATGGAGCCTGTACTCAGTCCCCGAGGTGTAATTAGGGTAGTATACCGGCAGAGTCAACACCTGGTTAAGGTGAAACTCTGACACCACCTTCGGAAAGAATTTCGGTTGGGGGCACAGGACAACTTTGTCCCTGTGAAAGACCAGATAAGGGGAGTCCACTGAGAGTGCCTGGAACTCCCCTGTCCTTCTGACAGACGTGATAGCCACCAGGAAGGCTGTCTTCTATGACAAGTGTGACAGCTCACACTTGTGCATGGGTTCAAATGGCTTGCCCATGAGCTTTGCCAAAACCAGCATTAGATCCCATGGAGGTGGAGGTTCATGCACCGGAGGGGATATGTGATCCAGGCCTTTGAGAAGTGCCCGACCACTATCTCCTGCACCAAAGTCGGTTGACTGGCCTGCGCCCGGTAAGCAGAAATGGCTGCCAGGTGCACCCTAATGGTCAATGACCATAGACCCCCTTTGGAGAGAGACCAAAGGTAGTCGAGAATGTTAGCCACAGAACAGGATAAGGGGTCCAGATCTTTACCCTGACACCAAATGGAGAACCTTTTCCATTTGAAGGCATAACATTTCCTGGTCGACTCCTTTTGAGATGCCTCCACCATGGTGTAGACATCCTCGGAAAGACCCAAAGCCTGGAACTCTAGCCGCTCAGGTACCAAGCTGTGAGGTGCAGGAATTGAAGGTCCAAATGGAAGACCTTCCCCTGGTTCAGACATATAAGGTCCGGGCGTGTACAAAGCCGCTCCGGGGGGCTGCAGCTGAGGCTGAGGGATATCTGGATACCAGAACTGGTGCGGCCAGTCTTGGGTTACCAGAATCACCTTTGCCTTGTCCCTCCTCACCTTGAGTAACACCTTGTGGATCAAGGGAAATGGAGGAAAGGCATAGAGGAGGCCTGGGGTCCATGGCCTCTAGAAGGCACCCCCCTGCAGCGAGCCCTGCTAAGGGGGCGGCATGACACAGCCTCAGCTTGGTGTTTTCCCTGGAGGCAAATAGATCCACCATCAGTTTGCCACAATGGGAGAACAAGCTGTAAGCTACCTCTGGATGGAAAGACCACTCGTGGGATGTCTGGCCTATGCGGCTCAGAGCATCCGCCAGCTGGCTTGAGGCTCCTGCCACATGGATGGCTAGGAGATCTGCCTCCAACCAGCTTACGAGGGTCCAGATGCGGAGCACCTCCTTGCACAGCAGATGGGAGTGCGTGCCACCCTGTTTGTTGAGGTAGTACATGGTCGTGGTATTGTCCGTCTGGACTTGAACCACTTGTCCCCAGAGCTGAGGAGCGAAAGCTGACAGCGCCAGTCTGACTGCTCTGAGCTTCAAAAGGTTGATGTGGCATTGGGACTGCTTTGGGGTCCATAACCCATGGGCCCTGTTGTCCCCCATGTGGGCTCCCCAGCCCATGAGAGAGGCATTGGTCGTGAGGATGACCATCAGCTCGGGGCGGACAAACGGGATCCCTTCCTGCAACCGGTTTGGGGTGGTCCACCATTGGAGAGCGTCCCACATCTTCTGGTTTACAGTGATCAGCTGGTTGAAATGACCGAGGTGCTGAGTCCACTGGGCGGCCAGCTCCCACTGGAGGGGGTGCATGTGCAACCAGGCCTAAATGGACCACTGAGGTGCATGCCACGATGTAACCCAGAAGGTGCAGAAAGTCCAGGGCAGGGCACAAGTGCCCAACCAGAAAAGATTGGGTAAAGGAGGAGAGAACCTCCGCCCTGTCCGCCGGGAGCCGAGCTCTGGCTTGACAAGAGTCAAGCTCTGCCCCGATGAAGCCCATCATCTGGGAAGGCACGAGTTCTGACTTGGCCTCGTTGATCAGCAGGCCAAGTTGGGAGCAGGTCTGGAGGGCCAGATCCTTGAACTGCTCCACCTCTGGTTGGGTGGAACCTGCCAGGAGCCAATCATCGAGTAGGGGTAAATTCTGACTCCCTGACGCCAGAGATGGGCCACCACCACTGCAATGCATTTGGTGAAGACCTGAGGGGCCGATGACAGGCCGAACAGCATGGCTCGGAACTCATACAGGGTCCCTTCGACCCTGAAGCAGAGGAACCACTGACGGGACAGATGGATTGGGACATGAAAGAACGAGTCCTGCAGATCCAGTGCACAGAACCACATGTTTCGCTCCAAGGATGGTATGATCTGGGACAGAGTGACCATACGAAAGGTGCGTGACCTGAGAAACTGATTCAGGTCGTGGAGATCTAGAATGGGGCACCAGCCCCCCATCCGCTTGGGCACCAGGAAGTACCTGGAAACAAAGCCTGGGTCTGCAGACGGATCCGCCACGATAGCTACTGCCTCCTTGAGGAGGAGCTGAGCAACATCGTTTTGAAGAGCTGACTGGGTGCATGCAGAAATCTGTTCTTCCCGAGGGGGCGCAGGCTTGGCTGGGAGGATACTGCTCAAATTCTAGTGACAATCCCTGACCGAACACTGTTCATAGTGATAGCGGACCAGGCGGAAAGGAAGTGGTGGAGCCAGCCCCCCATGGGAGGACCCAGAGCTGGTGTGACGGAGATAGGGGTGACAACCCCCACCCCATCACTGGGCAGGCTTAGAGGAGGAGGAGGAGGCTCCAGGACCTGAGCCTCAGCCTCCTTTGCGGGCCTGTTGGGGTCCAGGCTTAGGCCAAGGGCACCAAGCTTGAGCCTGCTGCTGCTGATGTTGCTGTCCTCCTTGATAGGAGGGCTGTTGAACTGCAGGGGAAGAGTGCTGAAAAGACTTCTTCTTCTTCTGCTGGTTCTTGCCCAAAGAACCTTTGGCAGAAGTAGCATCCAAGGTGCCACTGGACTGCTCTATACGCTGAAGGTGACCAGCCACTCCCGGACTGAACAAGTCGGTCCCCAGGAAGGGCATGTCAGCAAACTTATGCTGAGTATCCACCGGGAAGGAGGAAAGCCTCAGCCAAGCCCTGCGGCAAGAGGCCACTGGGGTGGCCATCGAGCGGGCACAAGAATCTCCAATGTCCAAGGCCATCTGGAGCTGCTGTTTTGCGACAGCATGGCCCTGGTCATGGACCTGCTTGACTGTGGTCTGCATGTCCACAGGGAGATGAGGGAGAACTTTGTCTAATGACCCGAGGAGGGCATGAGAGAAGTGTGCCATAATGACAGCCGAGCTGGCCTGATGAAGGCCCAAAGAGGAGGCCGCATAGACCTTTTGGGCAGTGTGGTCCATATTTTTGAACTCTTTGTCCAGAGGTTGGTCAGTGTCAGCCGAACTGCCAGTATGCCTGAACACAGAGGCGGTCACCAGGCTCTCGGCCGAAGGGTGCTCTGTGAACCCCGCAAGGGACCCAATGGGCAGCACGTACTTGCGGGCCATGCGTGCAGACAGTGCTGGGCATGAGGCAGGGTGCTTCCAGAGTTCAAAGGCCGGGCCAACAATGGCTTCAGCCACAGGAAAGGTATCTGTTGGGGTATCCCCTCTCTTTAGAATATCTGTGAAAGGGTACTCTGTCTTTTTCTGGATGGGTTCCAGGGGCATTCCAGTAGAGTCGGAAATGAGATGGACCCTTGGAAGGAGGAAGGGCCTTCCTCTATCCCTGTGCCAACAGATGACTCATCATCCCCAGGATGACAGTGCAGCCCGGTAACATCCGAATCCGAGAAATCAGGATACAGCCGTCTACCGCCGAAATCACCCTCGATCCACCGAGGGCAGACAGGGATGACAGTAACCGACAGACGTCGGGGAAGCCCAGTGTCCAGTCGGTCCTCTTTCAAGGGAGCCCCTCCCACAGGCTGCTTAGGCGGCGGTTCCACCCAAATGGGTGGGGAGACCGGAATAGGCCAAACCATGGGACGGGCCAGCCTCACGGGTGGAGGAACCGGAGGCTTCGGTTCCGGAGGGGTCGGCTTCGGCCTGGAAGCCAAGAGCCAAGTAATGGCTGGGGTAGGTGGCGGAGCCGACTTCTGCCCGGTCAAAATCAGCTGCTACCACATGGGGTCCTCATAACGCTGACGGAGTTTCCGCTGGAGCCTCTCCTCGTCTGAGGAGGATGAGGATGACCTGTGGTGTCGTCTCTTCTTAGAGCGCTTATGGCTCTTCCTCGGTCATTCGGCCGAGGGGGTCCTAGACCTTGACCGAGATCGGGGAGGCTGACTCGGTCGATCGGGAGACACCGGAGGGATCAGTGAAAACCGAGGGCCCGGAACCAGGTCCTCGATGGGGACACCAGCGGGCTGGGTCTCCTCATCAGGAAATACCAGGACCGGAGTCCGTTCTAATGAGTCATTGGCCACGGCCAGCAACAAAGGGTCAATCGGGTCGAGGATAATTTCAACCTCGTCGACCACTTCCTCGGTCCCCCTGGCCAGACAGAAGATCCGTGAAGCTGGCAGCCGAGGATGCGATCTCAACCGAGATCGAGACCACGTGTTCCTGGGACTCTTTCTTGGTCCCAAGAGCGTCTTCGCTGAGATGAAGATGACGGGTCTTTATCTCTCTTCCAAGAGCGGGAAGAGTGCGAGCCTGAGGGCGCCTCGCCCCAGGTGGGGAGAGACTGACACAACTCCTTAAAAGATCCCGTAAAGGTGGAGCCTAGGTTCAGAGGAACAAAGAAGCTTTGACTGGCCAAAACACGAGCAGCTTCTTCCTCGAACACCTTCATCTGTTCCAGCTGCTCGGCGGAGCCCGTGGCCATGGAAACCGCCCACCTAGCCTCCTTCGACTTCACCGGAGGGTTCATTTTTTCCAAGTCTCCCCAGCTTCAGGCATGCCATGCAGTCATCCAGGACGTTGGGATGGAAGGCCAAGCAAAACCTGCATGAAGAAGTGTCATGGCTGACACCTAGGCAGTAGACGCACATGAGGTGGGGATTGGTGCACAACATGTTTTGGCCGCAGGGACACCAGCGAAATCCTGGGGAAGATTTTTTCTCCATGGTCGATGCTGCAAAAGCGCGGTCGCTAACTCGAACGAGTTTGCGCTTCGGTAAAACCGACAATTTGAAAGCCAGGGCCTACAAAATGCGAAAGCACAAGGGAGGCAACCTGTATCTTCCAGTGGAAAGGAAGATCTGGCATCGTGGGGCGGAGCCGAGGTATATACCACCCGGGAGGGTGGGAGGAGCCGAGTTTGAAGACTTCCGGCAGATTTGTAGGGGAAAGGGACAATGCCAAACAGTGTGGATGAACAACATATCCATGCTCCTAGAAAGGAGACTTACTGAGCACAGTGGGGAAAGAAACTGGTCAGTGGGGGAGGGTAACGGGTCAGGACTGGAGAAAGGAGGAATCCGGAGGGACTGGGGAGATAGTGGTGGCCTGGGTGGCTGCTGGGGTTGGGGGAGGCAAAAGGCAAGCAGCGTGACTGTGTACATGTAACCCCTAGGTGGCGCTATCCCAAGGGCTACTACCTCTGCCTGCTTGGCTAGTAGCAGGTTAAGGGGCCTGAGTTCTGAAACGGGTGCCTCCACCCGGAGGTCAGGGTTGGTAGTGGTCAAGCTAATCTGGGCACAGCCCTCCAGGACACTGTAACCCCCCTCTTCCCCTCTAGTGGCCTGAACACTGTACAATAATCACTTTCACAATATCCCTGGTACACCACACAAGTACCCACACTGTTTGCACTTACCACCTGGGCTGGTTCCTCTGGCTTGACCCTGGGGACCCCCTGTAAAACAAGGTTATGCACAGCAAATAGCAACAGTACAGTACTTTGAGCACAAACTGGAACCACAGTCAGATTACATGCAGAAAAAGTTAGATCTGATTTATTCAGGGAACTTGAACAAGGGAGGGGCAACATCAGGTTAATTAGCTTAAAGGTTATACTGTATCAATCAAGCAGTTATGCATGTGCTTTGAGTCCCCACCCCACAATCCACCTCTGGGTACCCAGGTGGAGAACAGATGGGCTAGCCAGAACCTTTGCCCAGGGTTGCAGCTGGTTGGGGCCCTGTGATGGAAAACACAACATGCACAGTACACAATATTTGTAATCTGGAGCCAGAGGGCTCAGTTCATAAAGAAAATGAAACAAGACAACCAGATGACACACTCAGATTAAGCTGATGTTGCAGGGAGCTACCCTGGTATTTACTCACGATACCCAAGACTGGACACAGGCTGGATGAAAATCGAGAGTGCAGGTGGTTGATCTGGAATGCCAGGAGAAGCAGGGCCCACATGAGTCACAGAGGCATTGTTCCTGTACAAGCATGGAGCAGGGGGGCTGATCCCCAGGCAGGCCTCTCGTCGATGGCTTCTCTGTGCATCAGGTAGTCTGGCTGGGCCAGCCTGGCAAGGCCCAGACCACATGGAGACAAATTCGGATGCGGTCCATTTTGGGCTGGATACAGCTTCCAGCAAGCAGAACACAATTCACACAGTGGGGAACTAACTCACACCCACTAGCAGCTCATCGCACATTTACATGTATGGGAATTCTGCTGTACCAGGCAAAGCGCTCCCCGGTCACAATCGCAAAGTCTTTGCACACACTGGGAGCTTAGGTGTAGCTGGAACTCCTGACAGGCGATCGCATTCAGCAAAATCTTCGGTCTTCTTCAGGTTGAGCCTTGCCCACTTCAGTAGCTTACTTTAGTCACACAAACTTGGATTTAGTCCAAAATAATTTTCTTCTCTCCCTCTCAGGAGCAGCAGGCAGACTTGCAAGCCAAAAACTTTGCCTTTTCAGAGTTCTCCCAAGCGAATCCACTCAGGATTGCTGCTCAGAATCACTTCAGCTCCTCTCATTTCACTTCCCAGCTCAGAACTAACTTTGAAAACTGCAAGCAGCCTAGGACTTCCCCCAAGATCCAAAAGATTCGGTTGGCTGATCTGGCTGTCAGTCAAAGCAAGAGCTCCCCCTTCAGTTGCAAAAAAGGCGCAAAAAGTTCAAAACTACAATTCCTACAGATTTTGACTTCAGACATCTCCTGTAGTCTGGCTATATTTTAGGTCCCACCAGAACTGATTGGACCAATTTGCAGTCCAGGACCAAGATAGTGGAGACAAACAAAACAGTCCTTGCTACAAAGAAAGCAGGTTAGACAAACTACATAATTATTATCACTCAAAGATTTTCAGCAAATAGTTACATCTTTCAACAGAGCTGCCTCTCAGTTTACTTACGCTGCAATCAGGCAGCTCTTAAACAGACAGCACACAGAGGCAATACAGGCTCTGGTAATCACATTTAAACTGCTAAAACGCAGGACACCAGCCTGGCAGTGAGCATTTAGGCAAGCTTAAGGAAGCCTTTTTGGGAACCCCCATTTGTAGGGGGTATTACTTGGTATTACTTGGTATGAAAGAACAGAAGAAGGCCAGAGCCCATCGAGACTGTTCCCCACACTATGTGGGACATTATTTATCTATTATCCCTCAACCAAACATCTAATTTGTTTTTAAAGACAGTGGCACTAGTTGCCTCTACCAATTCTAATGGCAAGGTGTCCCATACAATGGATGCTCTTATTGGAAAAAAGTTTCCCCTTTTGCTGGTTTTATAGGTTTTTATTTCAAGCTGTTTATTATGCAGTCTTGGAACATGTCTCCTTTTGGAGAGTGTTAGACCACATTTTTCCATTAGATCTGGTGAATTTATTAAATTAAAAACCATAAGCATATCACCTTTTAATCTTCTAGTTTGAAGAGAGAAGAGACCAGTAGCTTTTAATCTGTTCTGATAATCCAAGTTTGTTAATCTTGGAATCATTCTAGTTACTCTCCTTTGAACCTGTTCAAGAATTGCTATGTCTTTTTTTTTATTTGGATTCCAGAAAGGGGAGCCATAGTCTAGATACGGTCTAATGTATGCCCTATACAATGGAATAAGGCATTGTTCAGTGCGATTAACAAAAGTGCGTTTTATTTGCCTCAAAAGTCTGTTGGTCATGCAAGCAGTTCTAAGACAGTGATCATTTGATGTAAGTTTATTATTAACATATATCCCTAAATCTTTTTCACAATTTGATGAGTGAAGTGGTAGTCTGTTTATATAATATATCGTTTTTGGATTATTTACATCGAAATGCACTACTAAACATTTGTCTTGATTAAACTGCATATGATTTTCATTTGCCCAAAGTGTTAATTTTTCCAAATCCTTCTTTAATGCAGAAATATTTTCTTGATTATTAACCTTGCCCCCCAATTTAGTATCGTCTGCAAATTTAACCATGAAGTTATTTGGCCCCGTTTGTAAATCACTGATAAAGAGATTAAACAATGTTGGTCCCAAGACCGACCCCTGTGGTACACCACTTGTCACACTACCCAAATCAGACAATATATCATTAATTCTGACTCTCTGAGAAAGATTTGTCAACCAGTTTAAAGTCCAGTTGACAATATCAGGTGACAAACCTAGATTGTGCATTTTAGCAATGAGTTTTTCATGTGAGACTTTATCGAAAGCTCTGCTAAAGTCCAAAAGAATTACATCAGTAGGAATACCCACATCTAGTAGAGTACTTAAATTATTGTAAAAAGATATCAGATTGGTGGTACAAGAATACTTGGGAGTAAACCCATGCTGATTTGAATCATAAATTCCTAATTTTTTTACAATCTTGATCTATTAGAGACTTCATTACTCGTTCCATTAATTTACCAGCCACAGAGGTGTTACATACATAAGCAAAGGCAGGCTGGCAAAATCTCTGACCTTTCCATTGCAGAAGATCCAGAGGAGAGGGGGAAAGACTACAGGAGGCCCAAGAGAAATTTTACAGAAAATCCCAAATGAAAGTTTTTTTTCTTTTCTTGGCCTCAGACAGTGTATCTGTGTACATGAGCAAGGGAAGGCTCACAAAATCTTTGACTTGTGCCATTCCAGATCCAGAGGAGAGAGGGAGAGATTACTGGGAGCCCAAGAGAAATTTTACAGTTACAGAAATCCCAAATGAAAGTTTTTTTTTCTTTTCTTGGCCTCAGACAGAGTGGCTGTGTACATGAGCAAGGGCAGGCAGGCACAATCTTTGACTTGTGCCTTTCCAGATCCAGAGGAGAGAGGGAGATATTTTACAGTTACAGAAAATCCCAAATATTTTTTTCCCTGGCTTCAGGGGGCCCATGAGAAATGTAACAGTCCCAGAAATCCTGAATCATTTTTTTTTCCTGGCTTCAGTGTGGCTGCGTGCACAGGGCAATGCCAGCAGCCTGGCAAAATAAATCTTTGACTTATGCCATCCAGCGGGAAGGGAAGAGAGAGAGAGAGAGTACTCTCTCTGCCAAGTCCACGAAATGTAACACTCAGAAATCCCAAATAACATTTTTTTTCTTGGCTTCAGTGTGGTTGTATGTACAGGGCAAGGGCAGCAGGCTGGCAAAATAAATCTTTGACTTGTGCCACCCAATCACAAATCATGATCACTTGTTAATGTTCATTCATGATTTCATGTATTGAAAAATAAATACTGTTCAGACAAATAACATACAAGTTGATGCGCCTTTGCTGCTGGCTGTGGGTGGCCATGGGGATAATCTGACTTTGTGACTCATAGCAGGATGTTTACACTACAACACAAGTAAAGTACAACTACTGTACACACAAGTGTCATCATCACTCATTCCCCATTATTGCTCCTTATTATCATTAGTTTTATGGTATATCGTGTTGCATTATGCATAAGCATTAACCAACTCCAGTGTGGGACTATGCTGTATGCAGCTATGTACCAGATGTGTCTGCATCTCAAATTCAAATTCTGAGGTGCACTTAACAGTTGCTGAATTTGGTCACTTAACAGTAACTAACTGTACTACAGGAGTCAGTCAGGTAATCTTGGAAGGAAGTGGTGGTGGACTGCTGTCCTGTCGGTGTGCTATGTACAGTCGCAAGTCATGACAGTAAATTTGTCCCTGGCCTGTGGGTGGGAGTCATCAGAAAGACATCATGTTAGTTAGAGGGATCTTTTTTTACAGGTTAGAATACTAAGAAAAAATTAATCAAAGTGTTGATGAGGCGCATTCTATTTCTCAGGTAGGCAGTGGCACTGCAAAAGACAACAATCAACCTGAAAAGGGAAAACAAAATCAAACCCAAAAAGGGATTTTTTCACGTCTAAAGTTTCATCTTCCAAGTGAATTCTCGAATCCAAAAAAAGTGAATGTCTCCGATCATGATCAGTCCCAAGCAAAAAAAAAAGAGTTTCGTAGTTAAAAAAACTAAGGGCTTGGCGAGTACCACCCGCAGAGGCACCCGAAGATATGCAACAACTGCATACTTTGCTACTGCCAGTCCCTCACCCTCATCTGATTCTCCTGGGGTTGAACCCAATGAGGGTAATAATAAACATGAAGAGAATGATCAGGCAGCACAAGGTTTACTGGAGGGGATGGAAATTGCAGATGAGGAAGAAACAGGCAGAAATGTTTTGGTTGTGGAGGGCAGTCTGAATAAACCACAAGAGGAACAGGCCCAAGAAAAATCCGGGGGGGGGGGGTCCTGACAAGGTGACCAAGGTGCCATGCCTCCCTGGGAAAAAAACTAAAAAATATAGTCTTTTGTTTGGTCATACTTCTCCATTAGTGCTTCCAATGAGTTGGTAGCAACATGCGCTATTTGTAAGCAGCCAATCAGCAGGTGTAAAAAGAAAGGAGTACTGGGAACTTCAGCACTAAAAAGGCACCTAGACAGATGTCATAACATTACTGAGAACTCCAATTGTGAGTCTCGAAGAGAAAGTGACAGTGATAGCTCACTACTCTCAAGGGTAACTTCTATATATGAAAGCAGTGGCAGCCTCCGCAGCACTACTGAGACACCTCCACCACCACTTACTCCCATTCAAAGGATTCCTCCTACTGTTACTGAAAGTGACCATGTGTTCAAAAGCCCTCCTCCTTCAAGGAGACAGCTTACCATCTCAGAAGCATATGAGCGTAAAACCAAATGTGCCTCAACTCACCCTGTTGCTGTTACAGTAGCCAAAATAATATTACAGGAATGACAGCTGTTGATTTGCTACCATATATCGTGGTTGAACACATATGATTCAGGTGGCTGCTTGAGAACCTCGAACCTCGATATAGTATACTATCGTGAAAATACTTTTCGACAGCAGGGATTCCAGATCTTTACGATATCATCAGTAAAAAATTAAAACACGTCTGTTGGGAGGGTGCTGCATCTCACAACAGATATCTGGACGAGCTGTCAGCCTGAACCATTCATGTCTGTCACAACACATTGTGCATGTTTTAATAATTCACGTGGGACTGGAGACAGTGAAGCATTGCAGTTTGCTGTTCTAAGAATGTTTTGTTTTCCATCCGAACATACCTCATACAACATCAATGAAGAGCTCCAAAAACCAATACAGCAATGGTTCGCTTCACAGGGACTGTCAGTTGGCTTTATAGTTGCAGATAATGGATTCAACATAAGGAATACCTTGGAGGAGGAGGGGGGCTTTGTTCACATCCTCTGCTTTGCGCATTGCTTAAATGTAATAGTTAACAAAGCTGTCAAGCATAACACCTTGGAAAATAAAATTGGTGATGCAGACATCTGTATTATCCACCACAGTGGGCCATGCTGGAGTTTCTCATTTTCCTGCTCCAGCCATTTGAAGAAATCACCAAGGAGGTTAGTGCAAACATAGCAACTGTCAGCCAGGTGATACCCCTAATAAAAATGTAAAAATTCAGATTGAATCTGATTAGGGAAAAGTTAGAGAAGCAAAACTATTCCATGATCACACAGGCTGTCAGTGGTGCTGCTGACACATTCAGGTTGCCCCTCAAAATACAACAAGATCTAACGAGATCAAAAAGGTTGAAGAAGATGACAAACTATGCAAAATGTTTCATTCTGAGTACTACATTAAAGCAACAGTCTTGGACCAATGATACAAACTGAAGCAACTATTGAGTGATGATGATGATACTTGTTTCGAGATAATCAAACAAGAAATAATTGGCGAGGTGCGTGCTGTCATGGACCAGAGTACAACAGCAGCACCATATTCAGAATCTTCTTCACGACAGCACAGCATCAAGTGGCCCATCCTCTACTGTTGCTACATTTTCTCCCTCTTTCTCCTCAGCTACTTCAGCCAAATCTTCTTCACCACCAGCCAAATATAGCACTGTCCCTCAGTCACTTGGTTCAGCTTCATGTCGCTGGAGTCACCTAGAAGATGTAATTGTAACATCTTCTTCATCTGCCTCTTGTAACACAGCCTCAGCACAGACCATTGTTGAAATGTAACATGCAGAGCCCAATATCAGCTGGAATGCTGATCCTTTGTAATATTGGAAATCCAAACAAAATATATGGTCTGCTTTAGTAAATGTTGCAATGAAGTACATGAATTGCCCTCCAACTAGCGTCTGTTCAGAACGATTGTTTAGTTCAGCTGGTAACGTCATTTCTGACACACGATCCTGTTTGACACCAGAAAATGCTGAGCGCCTCACATTTCTCAACGTCAACATTCCTCACTTTAATTTCAAATATGATACATACCTGAATAAAACATACACTGACTGCTCTGAGCAGGCCCTATCCACAAAACACTTTCAAGAATTCATGCATGTGGTGAAAATCTTTTGTGAATAGGGTCTACTACATGAGGTAGCAATTAATTGCAACAAGTCAGGTCACGATGGACTAGGCCAGGCCACTATTACTTGAATGATCACATGAGCAGCACAGAATAGAAAAAACAAATAATAACATCAGTGGGTTCAGAGTTCAAATACAGCAAACAACTGCATTTCATGTCACAAACTTACTTGGTGGTACCTGGTACCACTATCTGATCTGGAAGGTAGGGTACTGCTGTCTACTACTACTATTACTACTTCTACTACTATTACTTTTTGTTCTCATAAGTCACGACTACTACTTATCACTTTTTATCCTTACTCCAGTCCTTACTACTGCTACTTGTCACTTTTTTTGCCCTCAGCTACTGATCCTGACTGTACTATTTTAATTTTCATACGGTGCATGGCTTAGCAGATGCCAGGAGCCTCAAGAACACAACAGGGAATCTGCAGGCATTGGTGGTGGAGAGACAGGATGGTATCACTGCCATAATGGAAACGTGGGCTACATCCAACCATGACTGGGACCACACAATCCCAGGATGTGCTCTCTTCAGGAGTGATAGGGTAAACTGGAGGAGGGAATCATGTTGTTCCTAAGGACAGGGAAAGGGCAAAGGAGGAAAAATTCATCGAGACAGGGGGTTGGAATTGTTGTGGGCACAGCTGGTGTTGTAAGTGGAAGAGCAGTAGGTTGAGGGTTGCCTACAGGCTCCCAAACCAGACTGAGTTAGGGAACAGGGTTTTGGAAAGGGAAACTATCAAGGTGGGAAACGTGGTCCTGACAGGAGATCTTAATCTGCAGTACAGGTTAGGAAAGATGAGACTCACTCACAAAACCTACTGCTGGATTCTGGGATGTTAGGAACAGGCTCCTCCCACTTGTTCTTGTTTTTCACAAGGACCGTCCCAGGAAGTCCTTTTGCCAGGACATCTTAACCTGCCAGACGTGGACTGGGACATGCAGTCATCTTTTGCCTAGGACTGCACAGCATCAGGCATTGGTGTATACCTTTCAGGACTGCTTCCTTATACAACATGTCAGGAAACACACTAGAGATGTGGCCATCCAAGACTCTCGAACTAGGATCTTATTGAGAAAGTATGCTCCGAAGCACCCCTTGGGATGATCAACCACAGACTCATGTGCTTTAACATACAGTTATGGGCACACCATCCCAGAACCGAGATGCTGGTGCCAGACTTCAGGAGGGTCGATTCTGGGAGGACGGAAGAGTTACTGCAGGTTAAGCTCAAATGCCCTCTGACAACGACTTTGTACGAGTCGAAGCACTGGATGCTGTTGAGACCTGTGTCTGTCAGTACTATGTGGTGGTCAGCTGTTTTTTCTATTACAAAGCAAGGGCATGAGCACTTTTATTTATTAGACTGTGGTCGGAAGTGGAGGGGGGGTTCTACTGGCCACCCACAGTGGGAGAAAAATTGGGTGCTGAGGGGGAGGAAGGTGGGATCAAGGTACTGCTAGGGTAGGGGTATGGGGGACATTAATGGGTTCATTTTTGTTGCACAAACAAGCACTTTTCTTGACCGAAGATGGTAGCTGGCGATGGAGGTGGGCAGGCTGTGCCGGTCATCCACTGGGACCAAAATACAAAACACTGTAGTGCGCTGGGGGAGGATGGGGGAGCAGAGTACTCAAAGGGGGGAAGGGAGGTGTCAGTCTGAGTTTGGGCTGGGGATTAGGATAGAACATAAGCAAAGGTGGGAGGAAACTGTTTCATTTTTTTATTCTGATTTTGTAGGAGTTGGGATGGAGGGGAGGAGCATGGTGGCGGCAGTGCATTTAAACATAAATTAGCAAGTCCACGCAAAGTAAAACCCTAAAGCTAAATGCTTTTAAACCTCAATCTGAGGTATGTGTACTCGTGGCTGGATGGCCTGGTTCACTAAATGCTTCCCAGTTTATTATTATTAAAATTATTAAATTTTGTTGATCAGGTAGACCCACTTAGCCCTGGAGGTCCCTTTTTCAGTTATTTTACAGATTAAGCAGCTGGGCAAGCAACAAGGTTTCTGAACCGGGGATCTCCCTCAAGGTGCATGAGCTGATGGCACAGTTTGCAGCGATCCAGCTCTGGCTAGCCATCACTCTCACTTCCCTCTGCTGCATTCTGTTCGCCCTCCTGATGGGCGTCAGTGTTTGGTGTCAGAACACAGTGTCGCTGGCCAGGGGTATAGCCAGATATTTCTGTTTTGTACACACAATCTCCAACAGCTACCCCCTTAAAAAATGTACACATCCTCTCCAAATGCTACCCTCTTCCAAACAAATCAGATTGTCAGATGATTTCTCTAATCTCTAAAAAGGTGTATGCATATATCTGCATCCTAAACAACAGAAGTTTAAACAGAGACACTTCTCAGTGGCCTACACTAACTCAGATACTTCAAATTAGAATGATAATGTTAACAGAATGGCATATGGTTTGTGATAGGCATGCAACAAAACTGTACACAAATGTATGCCTGCCTACACCCTTGTCGCTGACTCCAGCTGTGCCTCTGAGGCTGTGCAGGGCTCTCCTGGCATCAGCAATCAGATGCCAACCTCTCCTTCACAGACAAAACTCCCCTATGTGCTGTCAGTGACTCTGACCCACCCAGCATGTCCAGGCATTCAGTCCCATGGGGGTGACAATAGCCAGCAAATTCCAAGTAAAATGCAAATGAAGGCCTGACTCCTAAAAGTGTCAGTGGCTCAGTAGGTAGCACACTCGCCTCTGATCAGAGATCAGAGGGCTGTGGATTCAGTTCCCACATCTGGCACTTGGGTTAATATCTCAGTACTGACACTGTAGTGCAGCATGAGAGGGGTGCTGCATTTCTGAGGAGCCGTCTTTCGGATGAGACGTTAAACCGAGGTCCCATCTGCCTGGATTGGTGGTAGTTCAGGTGGATGTTAGAGATCCCATGGCACTTATCAAAAAGAGTAGGGGAATTTCCCTAGTGTCCTGGCCCAATTTCCCTCATTCACTAAAAAAAATACCACCAACAGCTTAATCTGGTTCAAGGTCAGTTGGCATTCATCTATATCCCCCCTCTCCCGGGTCGTGCCTGAAAATAGGCAGGATTTGTCTAGTGCACTTACCCAGTCAACAAAAACTAAAAAAAAAAGGAATTCCAAACATGTTTTCTTTATTTACTTTCACCAAAATGCAGCATTTCGTGGTGCATGGTTACTTCATCAGGGTTCACCCACATCCGTGCGACAGTCATGTTGTCAACGCTGATACGAGCAAAGGCAATAAGCTGCCTGGTATCAGGGAGACAGGCATTGCGGCTCCTGGGACGTGTACACCATAGCTCTGTCCCGAGAAACAGTCACCATTCTAATCGTGCACGCTTCATCAGGAATAGTGGTAAAGCATTGATCAAACATTACAAAATACAAAAATGAAAGAGAAAACATGTTTTTAAATGACCATTCCTTAAAATGGAAAAACAGTCACAACCTCCACTAAAATAAAAAAAAAAAAATGACAAGACATATTAGATACCACAGTGAACTAAATAAAATACTCTCTGTGCTATACTATTAGATGTATAATAGGCCAATTATATGAATGTTAGTGCGATTCACTTCATAAAAAACTAAATAGTCCAAGAAGTCTTCACAGAATTACTGATCTATATACCACCATCACATGATGTAACCACAACCTGGTAAAATAACACTGCTAACTAAACATATCATTAACTTAAAACTCATCAAAACTCAGAAAATGTAATAGCAATGAAGTTGACATTAAAAAACTAAATGAACTTAAGACATAAATGATTACCTCAAGCTTTAGCTTGATGTGGCTTAACTAGAAAGATAATTTCCAGCTTAAACTGTGGGCAGACAGACACTTTTTAGTTGTCAGTATTATGCTTCACTAGTCCTGCAGATGACTACAGTATGAGTGTAGAATGCTTCCGCAACACAGCCGTGCTTGTGCTACAATGGAAGAGGGTACAGTTGGACATGTGTGGCCTTTCACAGTCTCTGTTCCAAAGCAATTACCACCCTTTCAGGGTATGATGACACAAAACCCTCTTGAGGAGGGTTCCACCCCTAGTGATGCAGCAGAAGCGAGGTCGCTTGGCTGAAGGTACAGTACTTCAGGGAAGATGCCCAGCTGGAGAGAGGTGAGCCACTGGAGAAGAGAGTGGATGGTGGGAGCTATGAAACAAGTGTCCAGAGGATGCTTGGACATGTACAGTCTTATAGCACTGGGTGGGGAAGGGGGCATGGAGAGGTCACTCAGTACCCCACCAAACCCCAGGTAAGCCTGCCATTTCACTGGTCCCGTGGACAACCAAGTGTGTTGGATGCTTGTACAACATTGCAGCACTTGTGCTACAATAGAAGTGGTTAAGGTTGGATATGTGCAGCCTTTCACACTCTGTTCAGGAGGAACTATCGCCCTTTCGGGGTATGGTAACACAGAACCCTCTTGAGAGGGTTCCACCCCTAAAGCTGCTGCAGGACTGAGGTCCCTTGGTTGAAGATACCTTAGGGAAGATGCCCAAAATCTCAGAACTGAAAATGTAGAACATCGACAGGACATCATTCCACTTAAAAGTAAGGAAAGGCTACAACCACATCGAATGAAGAAGCCACCATCTGAATCCCAAGTCAACTGATGGAGTAAACTAAAAATGCATACCACAGTGGTAGCTATCCTAATCTTCCACTTTACCACAGAAAAGTTTACCTCATCAAGGTACTTCAGTACAGCAGTTCCCCTTAACAGCAGTATTATTCAAAGTACCACATAGTTGAAATGTTACCTTACTGTGCTGACTAGGCATAGTACATTGAATGACTTTGCCATGAGGGGGAAATGGTGTAATGTGGTAAACTGCTCTGTGGTAAAATGGAAGATTACGATGGCTACCACTGTACCTATATGATGTCTGTGACCTTCAGCATGGTGGAGATGAACCCCCTTCCCCCCTTTGGAGGAAACCTTGGGGACTCAAGGCTTTAGGTCACCATCCCTCCAGCCCATGGGAATGTCTTCTGAGTCTAGATGTACCAGGAAACACTGAAATACAACTGTGGAGAAGATGAGGAAAAGTGGGCAGCTCGATTCGCTTGAGCTTTTGTGTAATTGAGGAAGGAACAGGGGATTAGCATGCTTTGGAGGAAGTAGGAACTCACTCCATCTGTCTAACAGGATGATAATCATCGAAGATGTCAGAGTTTCTATCATATGACTAAAGGAACCCAGGGAGAAGGCTGCACCCTTGGAGGAAGGAGGCTTGGCTCCCATAACAAGGAAGATTAGCCTCCTGCAAGAAGCTGAACTTGCTATGGATGAATGCCCAATCTGTGCACCCATAGGAAGTCTAAACCTAGGTGGGTGTCAAAGAGTTGCAGTCATATGACTAAAGAAACCCTAAGTGCTGGGGCTCTGACCCATGGTTATGGAGCAAGGTCCCCAAAAGCAAGTTCTCACTCAAGGAAGGAGTAAGAGCAGAGACTGGACATGTACAAGGCAGGTGTAGTTGACGAATCAGTGACAAGTAACCAAACTGACCAAACACCTCCTGGTTCGATATGTAACACCCCCAAAGAGGTAAGGCTTACCTTAAATTATCTCTTCGGGCACCCCCTTTGCCTTCCATCTGGCACTGCTCCAGCTCTAGTGTTTTCTGCTCTCTCGAACCTGGGTTAATATCCAGTTTGGGTGCACCATCCATGTAAATAACTATATATGCATAGCTCCTGCACGAATGTGCAAGCTGGTGCCTTTGCTCTGTAGCTGTATATATAGTGTTAATGGCCTGCACTGGGACCGAGTGCTTCGGTGCTCACAACCGGACGGGAAATGCTCATTCAAACTCAACTCTTACACCGGATGCTAGTGCAGAGGGATCCCTATTGAATGCTGTCAATGTGTAGTTCTGAAACTGAACAGATTGTTTATAAACTGGACTTTAAAGTTGGACATTTAGCTGTCTGACCTTTGGCAGCCATCTTGTTACTTTGACCTTTTGTTTTAGCCAGTCAGAATTTGAAAGGTCTTAAGGGGTCCTTAGCTATGGCTGCTGGGAAGAATAGAGAACTGTGTACTTGGCACCTTCTGAGTGGCCAGTTGGAAAGCCATAACTGTGACTGACAGCCTCATCTACCAATCGGATTACAATTTTGTGTTTCTTCAGCCTGAGAAGGCCCATTGAACTGGGTAGTTGCCAGAAGCTCTCATGAAGAAAGGGAGCTTCTCTGTGTCTCTCAGCTTGTGGTCTGAGGCATTTCAGTCAAGCCAACCCGACCCCTTCAGCCTGAAGGGGACAGAGACTGACCTTGCAAGCCAGAGTTGAAACTGACAGAAGTTGGTATCCTGAATGAAAACTGCTAGAACAGGAACTTGGAGTGAATTTGACAAAGCCTGTTCCCAGAGCAAAAGTTTCAGAGACTATGTCATGGTTCTAGAGGTAAACGTTCAAGGGATAGCAATTTGTTTCCTCAGCAAATGGTGGGAAACAGCATCCTGAGTCAAGAGCCTATCTTCAGAGACTGTACCCTGAGTCCAGAGAAAGCTGCTTCAGAGAGTGTATCCTGCATTCCATATCTGCATCTTCTTCCAGACCAGTTCAGGGAGTCAGCTCTAGTGCAATGTGTACTGCTAGTTACAGCCACCTCAGGGGTTATGCCCAAATGTGAGGATGAGTCATGCTGGCCCGTGTCCCTTTGTGCTGGTTCCCGCTCCAGAAGCCTGAATCAGAGACTCCAGAGGTTCAAGCCTGCCTAAGGGAGCCAAAGAAGGAGTACAGCATATACCAGGAAACCAAAACTGAGAAAGACTGGGAGTTGTACAAGGAAAAAAAAAGAGTCTAACAAACAAATAAGAAAGGCAAAAGCCCAGACAGAGGAAAAGATAGCAGAAGGGGCAAAGAGAGGTGACAAATCATTTTTAGATACATTAGGGAACTTAAGAAGGCAAAAGGGGGGATAGTAAAATTGCTACTGAAGAAGGGAAATGCACCAAACATGACCCAAAGAAAGCCGAAATCCTCAACAAATACTTCTGCTCGGTGTTTACCAAAGAGGACCCAGGGGATAGCCAGATCTGAAAAAACACAACACCCCAGGGCCAGTGGTAGACAAAAGGTCCCTTTACACAAGCCGAAGTATGGGAGGCACTAAATAAACTAAAAGCAGACACAGCCATGGGACCAGATGAGATGCACCCCAGAATCCTTAAGGAACTGGGGGCAGAAGTAGCAGCCTTTCTGGTACTTCTATTCATGAAATCCTTGAAGAGCGGTGTGGTACCCGAAGACTGGAAAAAGGCAATAGTGGTTCCACTTCACAAATCAGGAAGAGGCTAGTAATTACAGACCAGTGAGCCTCACATCTATAGTAGGGGAAACTAATGAAAACACTACTCAAACAGAGGATCATAGCATTCCTCAAAACTAGCAGCCAACAACACCCCAAACAGCATGGTTTCACAGCAGGTAGGTCATGCCAGACAAATCTGCTCAAATTTTTTGACTATGCTACAAAAATAGTGGATGACAGTGGGGCAGTAAATGTGGTCTACATAGAATTTAGTAAGGCCTTCGACTCGGTTCCACACAGAAGGCTGGTAAAGAAGCTTGACCACACAGGGATTGGTCCAGAAGTAGTCAGATGGGTACAAAATTGGTTACAAGGCAGAACCCAGAGAGTACAGGTTAATGGAACTTAATCGACGGAAGACAGGGTGACCAGCAGGGTGCCCCAGGGCTCAGTGCTTAGGCAGACATCACTGACAGGCTGGAAGGGAGTGAGTGTCTCTTCACAGACGACACCAAGATATGTAACAGGGTGGACACCTTAAGGAGTGAGCAAGATGGAAGCTGACCTCAAGAAACTAGAAGAATGGTCTGGAGTGTGGCAGCTGAGAGTTAACACCAAAAAGTGCAAGGTCATGCACATAGGAAAGAAAAATCCAAGAAAGGAGTATTACCTAAGAGGCGAAAGACTGGTGGCCTCAAACCAGGAACAAGGTCTGGGAATCATAATCTCAGATGACTTGAAGGTTAGTAAGCAGTGTGAGAAGGCAACATTGAAGGTCAACAGAATGCTGAGCTGCACTGGGAGGGGAATCACAAGCAGGAGAAGAGAGGTGGTACTACCATTGTATAGATCATTGGTCAGGCCTCCCCTGGAATATGGAGTCCAATTCTGGAGGCTCACCTCAGGAAGGACATTGACCAGGAGGAAACAGTACAGAGAAAGGCGACAAAAATGATTCGGGGTCTGCAGTACATGTCTTACAAGGAAAGACTTAGGGAACTGAATATGTACTCCCTGGAGCAGAGAAGAGAGAGAGGGAACATGATTGAAACATTCGGGTACATAAAAGGCATTAACAAGGTAAAGGCACAGGAACTTTTTCACTTCATGAAGGGCTCCAGGACCAGGAGACATGACCTCAGGCTGCAAGGAGAGAGGTTCTCTACCAAGACCAGGAAGTTTTTCTTCACAGAAAGAGTGGTGGACACCTGGAACAGCTTGCCCAAAGAGGTTGTGGGGGTCAACCCTATGGGGGGATTCAAGAATGCATGGGATAGACACAAGGGAGCCCTGAGTACAAAGGGCAACTAGAGTATCAAAATAGGTCTAAAGCAAATGGGCAGACTAGATGGACCTAGCGGTCTCCTTCTGCCGTCAACTTCTATGTGTTTATGTAACCTTTCTATCTCCATTTCAGAGACTGATGTGCTACAGAACTGTGAGTAACTTCGGGGCTAGCCCTGCAACGAATGTTCCAAGTTGCCTTTGAAATGTGCTACAGGCCATCAGGCCTTGGATTATAAATACCAATTAGTCTAAAAGTTCAACCATTTGTTCTTTAATGTTTATTCACAATTGCATGGGTTAAGAGTTAAAAACCAATCCAATGTTTATGTGCACCAATGCCGGCCAACCAGCTGCAATGTGTGCCAGGACTGCAATGGTTCAGTTCTGGGTACCTAGTGAAGTTAACTGGTACTGTTTAATTAGATTATTAAATACTGTTGTAACTGTCCTTGCAAACCTAAAGTAATTCAATTAACCCAAACATTAACTTGAATTCCTTTATTCCCACAACTACCCCTAATAAAAGATGTTTATTGTTATTCTGACACTAACATAGAAACATAGAAGTTGACGGCAGATAAGGACCGCAAGGCCCATCCAGTCTGCCCATTTGTTTTTCTACCTTATAAATGTGTTTTTCTACCTTATAAATGTGCCATCGGCCTTTGCTCTGTCAGTGGCCTATCTATTCATACTCATTTGTATTGTTCCCTTATGCCTATCCCATGCCTGTTTGATATGCTCACTGTCCTTCAGCATATTATTACAGAGTGCAAGCTTAATGTATTTAACCGCAAAGTGCATTGCTGTTACTGTTTACTGTTCTCCACAGATATTTTGGGGTTTCACGATAGTCAGTACCCATATTAAACTGCTGTGAGTTAATCCATGTGTGGGACCAATGGGTGGGGAAGTAAGTAGGTACAGCATCCCAGGAGGTTGTCCTAGCTTGTCACCTGACATGCGGCACTGCACTAATTATTTGTATTATTGCCTTATTTGTTTATTTGCTTGTGTTATCTGTATTACTGCCTTATATAACTTTATCCTGGGGCATTGCCCATACTGTATAATGCACCAACTTTGCGCTGAATGTTATAACTTTGTATGTATGTGTTAACCAGGTCCACCTTGAAAATGAGCTTTGCTCAACGGTGACTACCTGTATAAATAAAGACTTTGATTGATTGATTGATTGATCTATCTTATGGTAATGAACCCCTTTTTCCATCAGTAACAGAGTCCAGGCCCATCAACCTGTACTGTGGTCATCAGACAGGGGTAGTAGCCCACTGGTACACGGTGCCTGGGTTACAGATAGGTCATGAGACATAATCCCAGTTGTGTTGGGACATTAGCCTGCTGGTCATTGAGGCATGAGCCCAGCTGTTGGTGAGGCGTGAGCCGACAGTCACAGGGTGAGAGCCCGAAGGTGGTTAAGGCATTAGCCTAGTAGTTGATGGGGAAAAAGCCCTGCAAAGAGAGGCAGATGAAGGCAATGGCAGTAGGAAGGAAGGCCAAATGCTACAAGGCAGGAGAAAGACAGAACCCTGGCAAGCAGGTAAGCAGAACACCCCTCCCCCCAAAAGCAGGAAGCGGGGTAGACAGCAGTGAGAGGGAGCTAAAGTGAAGCCCAAAACTCTCTCACAAAAGAACAAGAGTGGGGGAGCAACAGCCAACAAGATGCACAGGCTGTGGCAGGCAGCAGAGCCAAGACTCCCCCCTCCCAGCATGGCCCAAGGCAAGCAGAAACAACACGTAGAGGGCCACCAAGGGTGACCAAAGGCATAACTGAGGAGCTGACTGGCAAGGGAATGCCACACCAGCAGGAACAGTAGCAGCAAAAGGGGAGAAGCTGCAAGAACTGCAAGGGAAGATAGATCAGGAAGCAACCAAGAAACTGAAGGAGCGCGGCCGGTGTTGGGGGGGGGGGGAGAACAGGCCAAGCAGTAGGGCAGGCAATGGAGAAGCCAGGAGAGCAAGCAATGGTGGGCTGAACTGCCAAAGTGGAAGGTGGAAGAATGCCCGCTAACAGAGAGGCAGCAGAATGGAGTAGACAAATATGAGGAGAGAGCAGGGATACTGCAGCCACGTGACTGAGAGGTAAGAGGAGGCAGGAGGGTGAGCAGAAACAAGGCCAGCAGCCATGTGGCTGCAACAATGAAACGAGTCCAGAAACCGCTTGAACATGCATGCTCCTATAGTGCTAATTGGGGGTTGGGGCGTAGCGAGGTTATCCGCTGCCCCAGCAAACCTTAGGCAAGCCTACCAACTGAAAAACATTCATATTACAAGTGACCTGTTATATTTTGTAACACTTCTCTGTATGATAAGCAGTGTACCTTCGTTGTTGCTGCAGTGTACATTTGCTCCCAGACGTCACATACAATCGTAACTTGCCCTGCAGTCAATGGCTTACTAGAACAGAATCAAAAGAAACCTTCTTTTTGCTCCTGTTAACAGGTATACTCAGAAGAGCTAAATTTAATTAATAATAATACTTTATTTATTATGCACCTTTCATATATCAAGGCACAGTACAATAAAACAATTGACACAATTAAAACAGAATCATCATAACAAATTATAAAGTACAGTTCAGGAATCAACACTACCATATGCTTTATTCCAGAGAAACAATTTTAGGGCCTGTTTAAAACTCCCCACAGTCGTGCACTCCCTAATCCGACGGGGTAGAGAATTCCAGAGGAACGGGGCCACAAACATAAAAGCCCGGACCCCAGCAAATTTTAAAGTCACCCTCGGAATCTCTAGCAACCCCTTGTCGGCCGAGCAAAGAGGTCTCACAGGGTGGTAAGGGATCAGGAGCTCTTTCAGGTAGTCAGAGCCCAGTTCATGTAGGGCTTTGTAAGTCAGTAATCCGACTTTGAAGGTGATCCACCACTGAACCGGCAGCCAGTGCAGTTCCCGCAGCACCGGTGTGATATGGGAAGATCTAGGCATCCCCATCAACAATCGGGCTGCAGAGTTCTGCACCAGCTGCATGTGGCGGATATCAACCCCCGGAATCCCAAAGTAAAGCGAGTTGCAGTAATCTAGACGCAAGGTCACAAAGGCATGGATCAATGTAGGCAGATCGCCGGACGGAACAAGGTGCTTGATCCTAGCGATGTTTCTCAGATGATAAAAAGAAGACTTAACGACAGCTGACACCTGAGTCTGAAGTGTCAGCCCTGCGTCCAACATCACCCCTAGGTCTCACACCTGTTCAGAGACCCGAAGCTCAGCATCCCCAAGAAACAATCCTAAAGGGTAGCCTGCCTCAAGCCCCCCTATCCGGTGATCTGGATACAAAACCATCACCTCCGTCTTCCCAGAATTCAACTTCAGCCAACTGGACCTCATCCAATCCTGGATTTCATTGAGGCAGTTATTAAATACCGAGAGTGCTCCTTCCTGGTCTGGGGCAAAAGACAGGTATAGCTGGGTATCATCGGCATAACAATGAAACCTCATCCCATACTGTCTTACAATGTCTCCGAGGGGAAGCATGTATACCGCAAACAACATGGGGGACAATACTGAGCCTTGAGGAACCCCACAAGACAGGGAGATAGGGTCTGAGGAAAAAAAAAAACAACACTACCCTCTGAGTTCTTCCGGTGAGGTAAAAGGTAAACCATCTGTGGACTAAGCCAGAGAGTCCACAGATAAATCTCAGGCACTCAAGCAGAACCCCATGGTCCACGGTGTCAAAAGCTGATGACAGATCTAAAAGTACCAAAATGGACCGTTTTCTGTGGTCTCTTGCCATCAGGAGATCATTGAGCACCCGAACCAGTGCAGTCTCGGTACTATGCCTCTTTCAAAAATCTGATTGGAGAGGTTCGTAAATGCTATGGATGGTCAAATGATTCTCCAGTTGAGCCACCACTACTTTCTCGATCAACTTCCCCACAAAGGGGAGGTTCAAAATAGGCCTGTAGTTTGCCAGGGAGTCTGGGTCCAGAGAAGCTTTTTTCAACAAAGATGTCACCACTGCCTCCTTCAAAGAGCAGGGATATTCACATGAGTCGAGGGAACACCAGACTATCTGTGCCAGAACTGGGCCAATAGAATCACCACAACCCATAATCAGGGATGTGGGGCCCGGGTCTAAACTACAGAATGTAGGGCGCATCCCCTGGACAATCCGCATAACATCCACGATTTCTGGGCGGTCAAAGGTACTCCAGGAAAACGGAGGGATAGTGACCAAGCCCTGATCACCAGCAACTGGCACAGAATGTGTCAAGTGAATTTCAGACCTAATGTCAACCACCTTATCAGCAAAGAACTGAGCAAGCTCGTCACACTGTAATTGTGAAAAAGATCTTCGGAGCTGCAGACAGGTTGGGTTGCACAGTCTGTCCACAGTTCTGAAAAGCTGAGCTGGTCGATTCTGAGTGGCAGAAATTTCCCCAGACAGGAATTCTGCCTTCTTACGGGAGATTTCTGACTGATAGAACCGATAATGTTCTAACAGTCCAAGATGGTCGGTATCTAAGCCGGATTTCCGCCAACAACGTTCTAACCTGCGTCCTAGTTGTCGCAACTCCCTCAAGCCTCCGTCAAACCACGAAGCCCGAGGTCGAAGGGAGAGAGGATGCACACGAACTGGAGCAATAGAATCCAGGGCCGAGGTAATGGCATTATTATATGCCAAAACCAAAGCCTCCAGATCCCTGCAATGCACAGGAAATTGAGATAGGTCAAGTACCACAGCAAGGTCATTGGAAGTTATATTCCATAAAGGTCGGTACTTGACCATCTCCACAGGGGTCAGCCTACAAGGGGGTGTGCGGAAATTGAATCTCACAGTGTAGTGATCAGACCAACTGGCTGGTTCCACCCCATGTCAGAGGCCTCAATCCCCAGGAGGAAGACCAGATCAAGAGAATGGCCACACTTATGAGTAGCAGTGGTAACCACCTGTGTCAGGCCCAGTGAGTTCATCAACTGGAGGAAGTGTTGTCCAAATTGCGAAAGTTCGTCGTCGATCCAGGCATTGAAGTCACCCAGGACCATCAGCCTGGAGATTCAAATGATATATATGATACAATAGAATCGTTAGCCCTGGCAATGCTAAGCTAAAGCTTAGTGTATTAAAAAAAACTTTTAACATGTTCACAAATGTCCACTATGAAGAAGCACTACATGTAAACAAAGGCTATAGAATAGGTTTACTATGGCTTACACTGGCAACTGTACTGACAAGAATGCCATATAGAAAACATAAGCACTAATCTGGGAATTGCTAAACTTTTAAAACTCAGCAAACAAGCACTAAAACATGTTTTAGCAGACCATGAAGTAGTTAAGTACATAATAAGATAGTCACTAAGATTATAGTATCTGCCTAAAACCCCAAACATAAGTGCTATTGTCAAAAAGAGAACAGAAATAAGCAAAATGTGCGTCATACCTTTTAAAGTTTCTAAATTCCACATCAAGGTATGATACACATTGTTCTTGTTTTTTGTTCTTTCTGTGGTAATAACCAGCACCTAGCTATGGCTCTGATTAGGTGGGATTTAGCCATGATCTCTGGCTGCAGTGCAAGCCAGAAAGTCTCTTTCGAGTTATTGCTTCAGCTTCCATTTATCTAGCATTTATCATGTGTAGAAAGAAATTTTCTGCTTCACACTCTGGTATTTGTCTCAGGCAGATGCAATTTGTCTCTCAACAGTGGTGATAGCAGTACCTTTCTGGTCTGTTGCCCACAAACTTCAGCTGGTATCCCCTGAATCCACTTGAGGCCTCTCTCACTGACTGCCTATAATCTGACAATCATTTTTTTCTTTCAAGACAGGCTAGAACATTAACACTTTTAGTCCAGTAAATGATTTTAGAACAATCACAAGCTAGTTAGCATCGTCTGTGTCAATGGGCAGGTTGCACTCACCCCATCCTGAAAAACTTGACACCCTCATCTAGCTACATACCGTCAGTATTATTACTATAACAGATCATCAAGCAGTGATTAGAGTAAACAGAAAGTTTAATACAGTGTAACATTCAGAATCATGAGCACTCAAGAAATAATTGTGAGCTTTAATACCGTCACTCTTTACAAAGAACATTAATGTCTTTTGAAATCATGGACATTGGGTCCCATTGGACACAGTTACTCTCAGACCCAGTCGGGACTCTAAGTTTGAATGAAATATGCAGAAGCTGGATATTTTGGTATTTAAAACAGAATCTTCCCCCTACAGCCACTTGAAAACAGTCCCACAAATAAATTGTTACTTTCATGCTCCTCCGAACCTACAAAAAGAAAGGGTTAGCATCATAGGATACCAAGGTGAAGTAAGATTGTTCCCCAAGACCTGATCTGAGACCAGTTTCATGCCTTACCAGCTGAAGTGATGTGGCTGTAATCCAGCAGATCTTGGTTGGAATCCTGATTCCCCTAATATTCTTTTAATCTCAAATTTCACAGGAGTGGTGATCCATGCCGGTGATGTGCTGGAAACTACACTTAAGGGTAAAGCACAAGACAAAAACTAAGTTCAGAAAAGAAACTGGTCTCAGACCAGGTCTTGAGAAACAAGATACCTGAAGCAGGATACCAATTTACTCATGCCTAACATTATTTCTTCTCAGATTAGTAAGGTGTTCCACTTCTAGAAATCCAAAACGGGTCCTCATGTCTCTGATGGTGACTTGTTTTGGTCTGGAGTGTAAATAGGCATGTGAAAATTGCTGCAGATTGAGCTACCGCTTCTTCTAGAAGGTGCAGGTTCACTATGTCCTCCATCTGTTTCAATGATGACTCTGATGCCAGCACCAGGTACTCTGATTATTATCTGGGGGTTGTTTTGTAGCAAAGCAGCAAACTGTCCAGGAGTTAAACCCAGCAACAACACCCGATGGGCCAGTGGGGCTCTGGTCCAGCCCTCCACCAAGTTCCTAGGAACCTGTGCATGTCTCTGCTTTGAAAGTTTGTCCCTGGTATCCAAATATAAGTTTGTTAGCAGTTCGTACCCGGGCATCTGGAAACAACTGGCCCACTACTGACAGCAGGGTGGAAACATCCAAGCAGATGAGTACCAGTGGGGTAACTGTCACAGGTTGCAATGTTGCAGAATTCCTGATCCTAGGCCCAAAAGTTTGCAAAAGTGGGGTTACAGCAGGAACCCCCAATGGATAAACAAATTGTTACTGGTCTTGGGTATCCATCCTTTCCTGTTAGACTTCCTCAAAGATCTGCACAAATTCTTCTAGTGTGACTCACCCAATAAATGCTTTCAGCATGGACAGGGCCAGCAAGATCAGCAAAGTGCTCACAAAGAAGCACACCATTTGGATCAAGGTCTGATGGGACCAAGGCATGTTCCATCGGCTCCACTGACGTTACCATTAAAGTATCCCAGGGCCTCATTTCAGAAGGGTCAGAATCCTGTGCTTTTGCCATGTGCCTGAATTGTCCCGATGTTCATCAAGGTCACAAAAAGCACTGTAAGCCAAACTCTTTGCACAGCCCCACTCCTTGACACTTGCAGGACATGTACACTTTACATAGTCACAATGTTGCAAACTTTTCAATAGCCAATCATAGCACCAAATCCCGGACAAGCCCTCACATGTAAATAGCATCCCTTACTGGCTGCCTCTACTATCTTCCCAGGAGAGAGGAGAGGTCAGGCAATAACCCAGGGACAACTCCTGTGGCTAGGGGTATAGGGATGAAACCTCACAGGGAGACACCTCTTGCCTGTGACTCCAGGTCTGGCTTCTTCACACTCTGGTAGGCATGATCACCACGGCACTATTTAAAGAGGTCTCTGTGTCACCCTGGAGGAACTGCTTAAGCTATGCTGCATTGTGCCTCTTGTGGGGAGACCAACTGCCACTGCTTACCTCTTCTTGGACACACCTTTTCCGGTGTCTTTGTGTGCAGGCTTGGTCTCTGCCACCCGGGCCTGCATCTTGTTCTTCTCCCTTGGCTCTGGGAACAATCAGACAACCCTTGATTGGCCAAAAACTAGATTTATGTTGCACCACACTATGTACACTAATTCCGGCCATGCAGCTTGGGATGGGAATAATGTATTTAACGTTAAACTTGTATGTATAGAAACATAGAAACATAGACTTTGACAGCAGATAAGGACCGCTTGGCCCATCTGGTCTGCCTATTTCCCTACCTACAGGATAGGCCGCAGATCCTAGTTAACCAACAGCCTATTTCTTCCTACCCCCCACAAGAATTGCCTTATGTCTGTCCCAAGCATTCTTGAATTCTCCCACAGTTTTAGACCCCACAACCTCCTCAGGAAGGCTGTTCCATGCATCCACTACCCTCTCTGTGAAATAATACTTCCTCACATTGCCCCTGAACCGCCCTCCTTCTATCTTTAAATTGTGTCCCCTTGTTCTTGCAAGTCTCTTTTTCTGAAAGATGCTACCCTCTTGGACTTTGCTTGATTCCACTGAGGTACTTAAAAGTTTCTATCATGTCCCCCCTCTCCCTTCTTTCCTCAAGGGTATACATATTAAGCTCTTTTAGTCTCTCCTCATACGGCTTCTCTTGCAGACCCTGCACTATTTTAGTTGCCCTCCTCTGGACTACCTCTATCCTGTCTATGTCCTTGCGGAGATGGGGTCTCCAGAACTGGACACAGTACTCCAGATGGGGTCTCACCAACTGTCTGTACAGAGGGATTACAACTTCCTGTTTTCTGCAGCTGATGCCTCTCCCTATACATCCCAGTATACCCCAGCCCTCCCTACTGCCTTCTCACATTGCTTGCTAACCTTAAGGTCATCTGATATGATTACCCCCAGGTCCCTTTCCTTTTTTGTTGTTGTTACTACCTCCCCACCCATTGTGCATTCTTCCCCTGGGTTCTTGTTTCCCAGGTGCATTATTTTGCACTTCTTTGCATTGAATCCTAGCTGCCATACTTCTGACCATTCCTCCAACCTTGCCAAGTCCCTTTTCATCCTTTCCACGCCTCCTTGTGTATCAACCCTGTTGCAGATCTTTGTGTCATCTGCAAAAAGGCATACTTTTCCTTCCAGTCCCTCTGCAATGTCACTGATGAAGACATTAAAAGGACTGGACCCAATCTGAACCCTCGCGGTACCCACTAGTAACCCCTCTTTCTTCAGAGTGGACTCCATTTACAATTACCTTCTGTGTCCTGTTGTGCAGCCATGTTTTACCAGGCTACCACCCTGGGACCCACTCCCAGGCTGGTTAATCTGACTATTAATCTTTTGTGTGGGACTGTGTCAAATACCTTGCTAAAGTCTAGGTAGGCCATGTCACAACCCCTCCCTAGTCTACTTTGGTCACCCAGTCAAAGAAATCTATTAGATTCGTCTGACATGACCTTCCCGCTGTGAACCCATGCTGCCTTGGGTCCTGTGTTCCACTGGCCTCTAGGTACTCAACTATTCTTTCCTTCAGAAGTGACTCCATCACTTTCCCTACCACAGAGGTCAGACTGACAGGTCTGTAGTTTCCTGCCTCTGTCTTGGTCCCACTTTTGTGAAGGGGAATCACATCCGCCTTCCTCCAGTCCTCGGGTACCACACCATCCTCCCATGATTTATTAAAAAGAGTAGCCAGTGGTTTCACTAGTTCCTCCCTTAATTCTTTTAGAATTCTGGGGTGAATTCCATCAGGACGCATTGCTTTGTCAACCTTCAGTTTTAGGAATTCTTGCAGAACCCTGTCTTCTGTGAAAGGACTGGGATCGACCCCCCCTATCAAGAGTGCTTCTGTTAATTGGATTAGGCACTTCCCCCTCCTCTTTTGTGAATATTGAGCAGAAATACTCATTCAGTATCCCTACTTTTTCACTGTCCCCCTCTTCCAACCCACTGTTCATTCTATTCAGCCTCACTATCCCTCCCTTTGTGTTTCTACGCTCGCTGATGTACCTATAAAAGGTTTTATCCCCCTTCTTAACTGAATTGGCTATCTTTTCCTCAGTTTTGGCCTTTGCTATTCTGACTTCCCTCCCTGCTTCCTTCTGCCTTAACTGGTACAGCTCTCTGTCCTGCTCCTTCTGTGTTTCCTTATACTTCTGGAATGCTATCTTTTTCTTCCTGACTTTCACAGCCACCTCTTTTGAGAACCATAGTGGCTTTTTCTTTCATTTTGATTTGTTTATTTGCTTCACACAAAGGCTTGTTGCCTCTGTGATGGCAGTTTTGATGATTCCCCATTGTTGCACCACACCTCCTTCTAGCCTGTTTGCTAGTGCTTTTCTGAGGCACTCTCCCATCTTGCCAAAGTCAGCCCTCCTAAAGTCCAGTACCCTCACTTTTGTATGGCTTGACTCTGTAGCTGAGTTTAATGTGAACCACACTGTTTGATGGTCACTTGTCCCCAGATGGCAACCCACTTCTAGATCTGAGATCCTCTCACTGCCCCTGTTTGAGAGTACGAGGTCTAAGATTGCTCCCTCACGAGTGGGTTCTGAAACTAGCTGTCTAATGCCTGCCACCTGTAGGGCATCAAGAATGGCTCTGCTCTTGGATGTGGCTGCGGCAAATGTGCTCCAGTTAACATCTGGCATATTCAGATCTCCCATCAACAGTATCTCCCCTTTCTCTGCCATTCTAAGAATGCCTTCTATCATATCCTTGTCCATTCCCTCCCCCTGACATGGGGGTCTGTACACAATCCCTGTGCGGATTGTGGTGCCCTTTCCAGTCTCCAAGGTGACCCACAGTGCCTCCTCTCCTCCCTGTTTACTCTTTTGTTCAGTTGCTTTTATCCCTTCCTTTACATAGAGAGCTACTCCTCCCCCTCCTGTCTCTCCTGTAGGTTATGTACCCAGGTATGTTAACATCCAGTCATGGTTCTCTGTGTACCATGTTTCTGTGACTGCTATGATATCCAGGCATCCCTCTTCCATCAAGGCCACCAGCTCAGGGCTTGTTGCCCAGACTACTGAGCATTGGTAGTCATTACCCTCCATTTCCTGATGGCCTTACTCCTTTTGCCCCATCCCTGTCCTTCTTGCCTTTGTCACTTTCTCCATTTACCCTGCCCTTCTCCCTATCGACACCTCATGTTTGCGCACTTACTACCGTGATTATTTGGGGGGCTAGAGTTCCTGCTCCTTTCCAGTACCTCCCCTTGGCTAGTTTAAAAGCTTGCCAATGAAGCATTTAAACCTATCACCTAGGATCCTGGTTCCCCTCCCGGACAGATGCAGCCCATCATGCCACTATGGATGCATCACTCCAGGTGGACCCCAGTCCCCAATGAAGCCAAATCCCTGAACTCCACACAGTTTTCAACCACTGATTGAATCCCATGGTGCGGAACACCCTAGTCTCTCCTTTGCCATAGATGGGCAGCACCTCCAGAAAGGTTACCGTGTGTGCTATGACTAAGGCCTCCCAATTTCACAAACTCTTCCTGCACTTCTCTAATCCCTTTCTTAGCCAGGTCATTTGTCCCTAGGGTGGACAATGACATCCAACTCCCTCCCTGTGCAGCTGCTCCAGCAATCCTGAGGATTCGCTCCTGTCCCTCAAGCCATGGGCCAGGCAGGCAGGCACCTCACTCCCTCTCCCTTCCTCCCCAGTTCTACCTTCCTAACAATGGAGTCCCCCACCAGGAGTTCTTTCCTTCCCTGCAGGGTCCCCTGCCACCCTCCTGTGGGTCTCCTTTGTGGAGTTCCCAACATCCTCCTTGGTCTCCACTGCGAGTGCCTCCATAGACAGACCACACTTTGCCAGAATGGCAAGGTGTGGAGAGGTACAACTGGAGGATGCGCCTGTGTCCCACCACCCTCACCCTCCCTGGCCCACTGTGGTCCAATCGCTCCTCTTTCTTGGCAACCTCTGAGGCAACGGCAGTGGCACTGGTGGTCCCTGGATGGAAGAGGAGGTCCCACAAATCCTGGCTAACTCAGTCTGGAGATGAGCAACCTCCTCCCTCAGCCCAGAGAGGTGCCTGCAGATGGGACAACACTGCATCCTTCAGAATGTCTCCCAGAACACTGCTGCTCCACAGCCACTGCACTGCACCACTCCAATCATGTCTTATTTCTGGCCCCTTAACTGTTTGCAGTCCTTACTCTTTCCTCTGTTTTTTTTTCTCTCTCTCCTTACTTTCTGCATGTGTGCCCTTTAAGCTCCTGATTGTCCTGTTCTGAGACAAGAATATCCTTTATTTCTCAGTAGACCACTTACTTGCTCAGAGGCAGACCTCCAGCAGCTAGAGGGGGGGCTGTATGTATATAAAATGTATTTAACTTTTAACTTAAAACCACAATTTGCATGACTCAGTCTGCATTCATTCAGTTTTACTCTGCTCCCCTTTTCAGAAACACACAGTACACAAGGCACTTAAGCCTGAACTTGCTTGTAAAGATACTACTCATTTACAGAGGCATGGTGCACACACCCATGCGCGATGGCAGATTACACGTCCAGATCCCTGACCGAAAACCCCACCAAGGGCCCAGTCATAATTACAATTTGTCGCTATTTACCGGTCCTGAGCTAGCCATCCATGGGTACACATTTTAGCAGCATTTATCACATATTTACAGTTAGCAGACTGGTCCCCTTGCAGCCATGAGGGGACCGGGCCATGGGACGTACTCTTGTCTTCAAAGGCACAGCATTTAATTGGAGCCCTGAGCGGAGGTAATTTGGGAAAGCTATACCCTCCTGGATGGGTACTGGTGCCCAGGCATGGACATGTAAAGCACTAAGATAGAACACTGACAGCTGCACCTCACCCCTTGCCCTAGGGTTCAGTGTCACAGCGTCATGTGGTCATGTCCATGAGGCTTACCCAGCTCACTGCATCCTATTCCTTTGCTCTTAGGTTTAACTGTCACAGTGCCACCTCCTGTACTGATCTTACGCAAACTTCAGATTCATGCTGGTTTGGACTCGGTTTTACCACCACCACCAGGAACAGTGCATATTTCTTCTTGCTGGAAATGGGACTGGAATGTGGACACCATTAAGGTGGCCATCCTTGAGAGTAAGCCACCAACAGGTCCCCACTGGTCTCAAACTCTGGGTGGGTCAGAGCCTCTGGAGACCTGCACTGAAAGGATTTAGTGCCACCAAAACCCTCGACCTGCCACCATCCTGAGCCTGCAAGCCCGCTGCCCCCCATTCACTCACAGTTGGAGAAGTGCACCATTAGGTGCCTGAGGGCTCTGACACTGGAACGTCTGGAACCAGTAAATAAGCTTTTGGTGTAACTGGGATCCCTTTTACAAGTACCAAGTAGACAGGAAGAAATACCCAGGAAAGTGCTGAGCCAAGGCCCAGACTGTGCACAGTACAGGGGGTAACCTTGGTGCTAATGCAGAAAAGTTGAAATAACAGTAATCAACATTTTTTTCTTTCAAGACAGGCTATTACATTAATTAGTTTAGTGCAATAAATGATTTGAGGAGAACATCACTGGCCAGCTAGTAATCCGTATGGCAATGGCAGGTTACAACCAGATTTTGCACCACCTCAAGAGAAGGTGGTCTGTTGAGAGCTCGCATTTATAATAAAAATCTTCATTTCAAGTGCCAGAGTAATTAAAATCCTTTACCTCCAAAATGGGTCCAGTTGACAGCAGGTGGTCCGAGCTCCACGGACAGGTCCCTGTAGAAGCTTTTTACTGAAACCTGCAGCAGGTACCGAGTATAAGGATTGAGGTCTTTCAGTTCAACTTCCTGTGTCTGCGCTTCCTATAACCCAAAAAAGAACAGTTGAAAGAAATTGTTCACTGTTAAGAATACCATTGAGGAACTGTATGGTTCAGTAGATTGGTAGTCGGTTAAAAGACTTTTCACTTTCAGATCACTGGTTCGATTCTAGTCCTGGCTGATAGTGGTTGAAAGTAGGGCTAATCAGCTATCTCAAGATCTAATCCATTTTTCATTTTTTTGATTTTAGAATTATCCTAATACGAATCCTAATCCAATTTAATTACCTTAATCCATCAGATTCAGATTCAGATTTTGGAATCCGAATCCTAAAATCCTACCATAAACATCCTATCAGCAATACAGCAATTTAGGATCTGGGGTTTTTATCACCTAAATCTGAAAATCCTAAATTTAGGATCAGAATCTGATGTATTTGAATCCAAAAATGGATATCTGATCGCCACTAGTCAAAAGTCATCATCTTTTGGTAGAAATTCAGTGACCTATGTGAAAAGAATTGTGGTTTTCCACTCCGTACTGTTTCTAATGGACAGGTGTCCACTTCACAAAACCACTGACACAATGACACTAATTCAATTAATTTCTTTATTGATCAACCACAACTGGCCACTGCAATCCTCAAAATCATTAGGACAAATACATACTCTAGGAGTTATTATTAGTGACACCCTTAAACTAACCAGCCAATGCAGCACAGCATATAGTAGGGCCAACAAAATGCTGGGATGCATAGGGAGAGGATTTGACAGTAGACACAGGAAGGCGATACTTCCACTGTACAGATCTATGGTGAGACCCCATTTGGAATACTGCATACAGTTTTGGAGACCATACCTTAAGAAGGATAGGGAAAGGATAGAGAAGGGCAACCAAACTGTTACAAGGATTCAGGGGCTGCCGTATGAGGGGTGGCTGGAGGCATTAAACATATACTTACTTGAATCTAGGAGAGAAAGGGGGGATATGATAGAAATCTTTAAGTACATGAGGGTTTTAAATTCAGTACCCTATGCTGAACTATTCACCAAGGCTCCCAATTCAAACACAAGGGGTCATGGATGGACACTGAGGGGGTGGGAGTTTCAGGAGGGATCTTAGGAAGCACTATTTCTCAGAAAGGATCATGCAGCCATGGAACAAACTACCTGCGGAGGTGGTAGGTGCTAGGACCGTATCAGCATTCAAAAGGGGTTGGGATAAGGTGCACGCTAGAATCAAATCTGCAATGGAATCTACCAGCTAGGACCCAGGATCACCTAGGTTCTTGGGATTTCAACGGCTGGCTTGATGGACCTTTGGTCTCCTTCTGCCATCACCTTTCTATATTTCTATTTATAAACAAGTTTCAACAGCTCAATCTCAGCACAAGAGTCATTACCAAAGCAGGAGCCCCTGCCCCCCATTTTCCCATAGCTTGTAAATGATGCTGCCACAATACTTCACAGGCCCTATCAAGGTGGGCCTGGGTCACATTGCAAACAATGGTCACTAACACATGAGCATGTTGCACTTAACCTACACCACTGTAGGGCTGGGCCAGACCGGCACTGTTTCGGGTAAACAGACATGAACCAAGTCAACTGAGTGCTTGGCCCATCACATTCTTTTGCCTACTCACCTGACTTAAACACTGTAATCCCTGTGAACAGCTGGAATTGGATTCACTGTCTTGGAGCTCTGCATAGTGCACAATGTAGGTGAGGGTCGGTCTGCTCACCACGGAGCATTCCGGCAGGAACTGCACTGGTGGAATGTGCAGAATTAGGCTGGTGTCCGTCTTATTTAGAACTTCTGCTGTGTTTACGTAAGGACCCGGTATCAAACAATGAAGAGCTAAAACAAACAAGATTAGAATATGCAAGGTCATGTAGCACTTTCAGTTTAAAAATATGTGGAGATTGTTGAGATTTAACAATAGTGAATATAACCTACTGAACTGTATTCTGAGAGATCAGGAGTCAAGAAATCATTAGGAAATAGCACATGGAAATTCAGATTTCATAGCTCAGCCAATAGGCATGTATCATATCAGGTGGTTCATAAGGGTCTACAACCATTGTCTTCTAATGATAACTAGAAAAAAGGTGTGGCCCTATGTAAAGGAACACCACCAGTATCTTCTGATGACCCCTGGCTCCAAGTTTACAATAAAAATATTAAGTTTCATTTTCTGAAGATAATGCCTTTGAAAGGAACTTTGGAAGCGAAGGCGCTTGGAACTTGAGTTTTTGAATGAAAGCTTGAAATTAGAGCAATATCGATATATAGATGAAGTGTTAATCTAAAGTTAACTATTATCAATATAGAAACACAGAAATACAGAATCTGTCAGCAGATAAGGACCATACGGCCCACCAGTCTGCCCATTTCGCTACTCACTGCTGCAGCCCCAGATCCTATTTTCATATTTTGGTTACAATTAGCGATAAAACTTTATATCGATATATAAGCATTGAATTAATATCACATATCCATACTGCTCTAACTTAAAGTTAACTATTATCACTATATCCTCACATTTTTGTTACGGTTATCGATAAAACTAAGCAGTGAATTATTATCACATATCCATATTGCTCTAATGCCAAGTTTTCATTGAAAAACAAGTTAAGTTCCTATCCCTAATGGCTTCAAAGTTAGCTCATTCTTAACATAATTTCTTTTAAAGGAAATATCTCTGGAACTGGACAGCTAGGAACTTTTTTCAATGAAAGCTTGTAGTCAGAGCAGTACTGATATACTGTATCAGTTCAGTGTTCATTTATCAATATATTTAAGTTTTGTCATAAACTTTTATCGATATATATTCATCATATAGAAACATAGAATTTGACTTCAGAAAAGGACCGCTTGGCCCACCCGGTCTGCCTAGATGTTCATTGCCTATTCTGTCACCACAGACTCTATCTGGTCTCCGTTGACCCTCCCACCTCCCTGCATCTCATCTAATATACCCTGTGTCTACCCAATGAATGCTTGAAGCCCCTCACTGTTTGAGCCTCTACAACGTCCACTGGCAGTCTATTCCAGGTGTCTACCACCCTTTCAGTAAAGAAATATTTCCTCACATTACTCTTGAATTTTCTTCCCTCCATCTTCACTGCATATCTTATGGTCCTGGTACTTGTTCTCATTTGAAAGACCTTTCCACATGCAGCCTGTTCTCCCTATTTAGATAATGGTAGGTCTCTTCTCTCGCCTTTTTCTCTTCTCTCTTTCAGGGTGTACATGTTGATATCCCTCAGTCCCTCCTTGCAGAGCTTCTCATGTAAACCATATAGCATTTTTGTAGCCCTCCTCTGGACCGCCTCTACGCTTTTGATGTTTTTCTAAGGTAATTTACAATGATTGATAAAACTTCATATCAATACATCAGCACTATATTACTATCACATATCAATATTCCCTGATGTCAAGCTTTCATTTAAAACATATGTTAATGTCCCTAACAATTCCAAAGTTAGCCCTTTTTAAAGACATTTTCTTTGAAAGGAGATCACTTGAGAATCAGAAGGGCTAGGAACTTAATTTTTTTTTCCATGAAAGCTCTTAGCTAGAGCAACACTGATATACTGGACAGGCACCATGTTCAAAATATACTGATATACTATTACTGGCGTTCCACTTTAATCAAAAACCAGCACTCTTAAAATGCTATAATACAATGCTGTGATGTTACCATTGTGTATTATCCAGTTGTAGAAATGAAAGGAAAAGTGTGACTCTCACTGGTATTTAAACCCCAGGCCTCAGCAATCCGTGTTTTAGCTCTTAACCAGCTGATCTTTGAGAGTGCAGCCAATTAAGGCCCCTGAGTTTCCCCATGTGAATCACACATACATTCCTTTCTGGTGTTGCAATGAGCAACCAGGAAGTCGTTTTACAGACTCAAATAACTCCTCAATCTCTTCCAAGTGCAGTATACGTCACTGCGAGGCAAATTTAGAAATCCAGTTGTAGCAATGAAAAGAAAAACGTGACTCTCACTGGGATTCGATATCGCATTTCATAACACCCTGCCCAACGTATGTCATTGCTAAGCCATCCAATCCCACATTCTTTAGTTATCTGGCTGATCCTGACATTTCTAGCTTGCCTCTAAGTTTAAAATAAACAGGAACTCTCTGGGGGCTGAGCCCCATTCCATTTCTGCTTGCTGCATGTTTCTTCACTGCAGCCAAAAATGCATGGTGTCAAAGAGCTAGCTTTTTTTTTTTTTTCATAGAACAATTTCTTGCTCCCGTGTGCCGGCTGGACTGTTAGCCCATTTCACCTCACCAGCTGGCTACCATCTGCCCCAGGACTCACATGTCTTGGAATTCCCCCAGGGCTTACCACCCCCCCCCCTTGGCAGTGTCAGGAGGAGGAGGAGGAGGATTGCTTCCTCCCTCAGAGTCTGGATCCAGTTTTGGCAGCAAGCTGCAAGAGTGATGGCATGCAACTGAGCAGGTGAGCACAGCTTCCTTGTGCACAGCCCCTGATTTTCCTTGGTTTTCTTTCCCTGTCCCTGAGGTCCGTTGGTGTGCACTGGCCTGGGTATGTGATGCGAAGATGCTGCACCTACTCTGGTACCTGCTGCCAACCCTCGGAGAAGTAACTGCATGCTGTGCCACCCTACCTCCGCCAAGCAGCAATCATGCAGCGGCATGAACTGTCCCCCTCCGCAAAGGAGAAGCGCCATTTATGGATGCTCATTCTTCCTTCTCCTGTCCAGTCCCTGAGCGACCCTGGTCTCTTACCAAACCTGAGTCACCAGTGTGGGAGGAGGTAAGGTATCCAGCGTCTCAGCCCTCCACACCACTGGATGGATCTATAGAACTAGCACTTTTACTTTTATTTTCCACTTTCTGTTTGTGCTCCTAACACCCATCCATCCACTTGCCCCATCAGAAGCTCACACCATGCCCCACCACCTAGCCTTGTCTTAGGACTTACCTTGCTTACCCCATTACCCCTATGGTTTGCCTCCATGGTGAGGCTCTCGGGCTGGGGCAAGTTTCTTAGAAACACTTTCCCCAGTGGTACTGGGAGAGTGCCCAGGTTGGCAAGTGCGGAGTCGGCGGGCACAGCAGGGCTGTCGTGCTGCATGGCTGGGGGAATTTTCTATCCTGTTTCTCCACTGAGGATACCTTCATCTAGGACAACAAGTCACATGTGTTCAAGCATGCACCTGATGACAATGGAGATGGCCTCCCCTCCCTTACAGTCCCCTTACCCGTGGTCACCCAGAAAGCAGTATAGCAACAAGGACCTGTCACCCTCCCTCTCTGGAGAAAAAGGGGAGGCTTGGCTTTTCTCTCCCCCAGCTGACCCTCAACAATCCATGCTCATTACCAAACCCGTGTCACTGGTGTCACAGACGATAGTGCTACCAGTGTTCTGACGGTCTGTAATTCTCTTAACTTTTTAACAAACTGCCCTACTTCATCGACTTGCGTTAACCTCAGTATATATTTATATACAGAACTGTACTTAATTCAGCAAGGCAAGCTGAGATGCATATTCCCATCTTCTTCTAGTTGCAGCCTTGTTGGGGGTGGGGAGATAGGGTTGGGATGCACAAATCAAGCAATTACAACATTCACAAAGAAGCAGGTACAACACAATGTCACAATGCAGGCTGAGCAAAGGGGAGCAATGCAAAATTACAACTATTATGGAAAATGAATCCATTCCATTCTGTGAGATCTGATGTATCTTTCTGTGACATTCTGCATCACAGGTCTTCTTTCTGTTAGCTCAGAAAGCCAGGAATATTGAGACTCTCTCTCTTTTAGTTGACTAGCGGAAGATCTGTGGTGTAGAATGACCTGTAAAGGTACATCAGCCAAACAGAATAAGATATACCATTGCAGGTATAAAACCACTGAATTTAACTGAAATACCATGAGACATGGCAGGTATCAAGATGTATTGGTACTCTGGAGCTGACAAATGCAAAGATATTCTAGAGGGCTGTGGTTTGGACAAAGAGCAGAGAATGATCCGCGTTACTTGTGGCAGAGGCAGAAAGGAGCAGTGTGGGACCAAGCTCTGTTTAAAATCTTGGATGCTATGGGAGCCAGTATATCAGGGGAGTCTATTCCAAATGTGAATTAACCTGTATCTGAAAGAAGCTTATTTCTGCACTGGCTTGGAGGGTCTGCAGCATTCGGATATGTAGGGACCTAGGTAACATCTGTGGCTGGGATAATTACACAGCTGCACAGATAGTGTGGGAGTCCGCCCAACCAATATTCATCTGAAGAAGAGTTGTATGTTAGATACATTTGCTTTCAAGAGAGGATTAGCCTCTAGTAAGTGTATGTACACAGAGCTGTGATGAGTACTAGGGGAGAGGCATTCAGAGTTGTAAACTATCTCAAGCATCCCTAAACCCAGCTCTCAAGGAAAGACATGTGCAGCTGCTAGATAATATGCCTCTTTGCCCCAATGTAGCTCAAGTCTGACTTTTTTTTTTAATTCTTTGTTAACCAGGTAAGGCCCACTAGGCACAAGTGCCTGCATTTAGGTGCAACTTTGGAGCACTGGGGAAGTTAAGTGACTTGCTCAGAGTCACACAGTATGCAAGTGGAGGTTCTGGGAATCAAACCTAGGTCTGCTAGATGTACCAAGCTCATTCTCAGCTCATTACTCTAGCCTCAGGGCTATACTGCTAACCCATCACAGCTTGTTACTTTAACCTCTATTCTGTATTGTCCGCCCTCTTCCTTATGCTTAATGTCTCAAAATCTCAGATCTGCCTCCTCAGGAAAAAAAACATCTACAAGTGCGGCCTGTCATCGATTGAATGTATGGGCTACCACCTTGACTTTGCAACCTCAGCCACGAACCACGATCCTCAGCTCTTCTTTTAAGCCCAGTGGCAATCACAACTAATGAACTGTACATCTGGCCACCCTGATATCCCTGCAGTAGGGCGTCAAGCTGCCATTTAGGTGATCCAGGTTCAGGAGTGAACTTGAGCTGCTTCCTTTGGAGGCAAGCCTGGTTGTGGCAGGGAGTCTTGGCCAGGGAAGGTCATCAGCAAGCTCCAGTACAGCAGCAACCCCTGTGACTGGGCCATAGTGTTTGCACTTGTTGCAGGGGATGCACTGTGAGCATGCAAGGCCACCAACACAATGCCTGGAACAGCCTTCCAGTGAAGGCACTGGGGATGAAAACAGTGGTGGGATTCAAAAAAAGCCTGGGATAGGCACAAGGGAATTATAAGGGATAGGAAAGGGGTGGAAGAGAAAGTGCCATAGACCTGGAAGGGTCTGCAGTGAAAGCAGCACAACGAAGAAGGGCTGACTGGATGGGCCAATCGGCCCTTATCTGCTGTCAGTTTCTATGTTTCTGTGTTTCACCAGGAAGGCTAGGCTCACATCAGAGGAGGTGGAAGGGACCTACAAGGGAGAAGAACTCAAGTCTGTCTAAATGACCGCCTGGGCCTCAGAGATCCCCCCCAGGTCCTGGTGCCTGCCGGCAGTGGATCCAAGTGCACACAGTGGCCTGCCTCATGGTGGGAGGGGAGGATGGCTCCCCCCCCCCGGTGCCCCTGCCATGGAGGAAAAGCTGTGTGGCAACTGATGGGTTACTGGAGGCCGGGAGGAGGATTGGAGGATGTAGGCCTTAACAGGGTATATCCCTGGGAACAGGGTACGTCCCTGGAAGAGAGGCAGGGAAAAATTTGCAGACTAGGTAGGCCAAATGGTCCTTATCTACCGGCAAATTCTGTTTCTGTGGACAGGGAGAAAAATCTCTGTGGAAAAAATCTGTGTACCTCCTGCTGGCCTGATAGTGCGGTGGCTCGGGAACAGCTAGCGAGGCCAGCAACCCAGGTCCATGCCTTACACCTAGCTCATTAGCCATGCTGGCAACACAGGTCCATACCCTAATCCCAGTCATCCACCTGGATATTTGCAGTCTCTCTGGGAAGGAAGAGTGGATGCTGGTTTGCGCTCTCTGGCACTTCCCTCCCCGACCCCCTTGAAAGCAGTGGTAGTGCAACACCATTTAGAAGGGAGGGGGTGCACCAACTTGCTCGCCACTGGCACAATAATGCACATATGCAATCATTCAGAGCCTTTCTGAAAAATCAAACACAAAACTGAAGCATTGTACTGACAATGTGACCAGGTGCTGTCACATATGGGAGCACCAGTAGCCAGTCCATAACCTCACAGAAAATGATGCACTTGGAGGAAAACATTCAAAAAAAAAATTATTTTGTGCATGCTTGACGACCTCCACTGTTTTCACTCCCACCACCTCTGCTGGAAGAGTGTTCCAGACATACACCGCTCTTTCAGGGAAGAAGTGCTTTCTCACACGCCTCCTAAGTCCCCCCCCCAATCTATTTATTTATTTTTTTAAACTTCGTTAACCAGGTTAAGTGGCACTTGGTCCTTTTACAAGCTAGGCCCAGGATCACGATCTCACACACACACACACACACACACACACACACACACACACACACACACACTACAAAGATCAAACAATAAATTACAGAAAAAAATACATGACAAATATACATGTTCACGAAAACAATTTACCCATTGTAAACACTCATACTCTCAAAACGGATCATAATATAGTTTGCTAAAACAAGTACATGTGGCCCCAACTAGGAGATCTTTTTTAACTAGGTTCAACAAGATGTATATTGGGAGCTTTTTTAATTTCTAAGTCAATGTTATTCCAAGGTTTTACAGCAGACTATCTAAAAGTTTTTCGTGTTTTGTTAGTTCTGCACAGAGGTAATGGTTAGGTTAAAGAATTATCTGATCTTGATGATTTGGTACTATTTTTGGAAACAAACATGCCTTCTAAAGGCCCATCCCCTCTCAATGCAATGGTCTTATACACAAACCAACTTTTGTTCAGCATGTCCTCTTGGTCAATAGACAACCATTTAAGTTTTTCATAGAGAATACAATGAAGCTCCCGCTGCTTTGCTCCCAGTGCAAACCTGCAAATCGCATTATACATACAGATGCGTATGCTTACGATTTTTTCAGATACACCTCCCCAAATCAAGCTACCATACTCCATGGTTGGCAATAAACAACTCTGTGTCCGTGATTTGCTGGTATCATCAGTTAAAAAATTCTTAAGTGAGTATAAATCCCCCAGTTTCGTAATTAATTGCACTGACTCTGCTGATGCGTGTTTTTCAAAATTCAAGTGGGGTTCACGTAGTAACTTCACTGCATGCCCTCTTGTCCTGGTGCTCCTTCTCTTCTGAAAAATACACCCTTCCTGCACCTTGTTCACCACTGTGTGGTACTTATAGGTCTCTATCATGTCTTCCTTCTCCCTCTTCTCTTCCAGGGTGTACATACTGAAATCCATCAGCTTTCCTCATAGGGTTTGTGATGCAGATCCTGCACCATTTTAGTTGCCCTCCTCTGGACACCATCTACCCTGTCTATGTCCTTCCTGAGATGTGATCTCCAGAACTGGACACAGCACTCCAGGTAGGATCTCTCCAATAATTGATACAGTGGTAACACCACCTTCCTCTTTCTGCTGGTGATTCCCCTCCCTATGCACCCCAGTATCCTGGCCCTGTCTATTAGTAGTAGTATATTTACTTCTTAGGTACCCAATCCCCAAGGTGCTGGGTGCCTTACATAACAAAAATACAATTAAATAACCAGCAGCAAACAGTACAAATAAATATTTAAATAACAAAACATCTTAAGATATAATAGGATAGGCTCTAGTAGCGGATAGGTCGACCAGGAGCATATAGATACAGGAGCTCTTTTAAGTAGTCAGGACCCAAATCGTGCAGGGCTTTGCATATTAACAAACCTACCTTGACAGAGATGCACCACCTCACAGACAGCCAGTTCAATGTCCGCAAAACCAGAGAGATATGCTTGGAGCAAGAAAACCTAGCAGTCAGTCTGGCTGCTGTGTTCTGCAGCATCTACAGGTGGTGCATCAAACCTCCAGATATCCCAAGTTAAAGAGCACTGCAAAAGTCCAGCCTAGATGTCACAAAAGGCATGCATCAGAGACTTCAGGTCATGAGGGCTAAGAAAGGGCTTGGACCGGCTGATGTTCCTAACATAAAAGAAATTGCTATGGACCACAGCAAACATCTGATTTTCCAGAGTCGGCTTATGATCCATAATGACACCCAGATTCTTCACACTGTCTCTGGCTATAAGCTGAGTAGGCCCAAGATATAAACCAGCCACACCTTTACTCAAGCCAGTGGCCCCCCAGTACCCGAGTCCACCGGTTGCATTTCAGTCTCATCTGGGTTTAACCTGAGCCAGCTGGAAGCCATCCAGCCACTGATCACAGAGAGGCAGTCACTTATCATGCCCACTGCATTTTCCACACCCAGGGCAAATGGAAGGTACAGCTGAGTATCATCAGCGTAACAAAGAAACTGCAGACTGTGCCCTGCTGCACTGCCCGCCACCCTGAAGTCATCATATATGATAACTCCAAGGTCTCGCTCCTGCTTTGTGACTGTCAGTACCCTTCCCCCATTTTATACACCACCCCTAGGTTTCTGTGCGCTAGGTGCATGATTTTGAACTTCTTTGCATTGAAATTCAGCTGCCATACCCTCGACCACTCCTTCAGTTTTCTCAGGTCCCTACTCATTCTCTCCACCCACTATGGAGTTTCTACCTTGTTGCAGATCTTGATGTAATCTGCAAAGAGGCATACCTTCCTTTACAGCTCCTCTGCAATGTCACTTGTGAAGACACTGTAGAGGACTTGTCCCAGAACTGAACCCTGAGGTACCCCACTGTTCAGTCTCCTCTCATTAGAGTAAGTGCTGTTTACCACCAATAAACAAGGTCTTTAGGTGCCCGTACAGCAACAGAGCAAGGTTAGGACCAGCCAGCTCCCTTCCCCCAGTGTTTCTCATGACTCCTGCACTTTGTTGAGGGGGGTCATAGGGCTTCACAGAGGCAGCACGAGCCTTGCTTTGGTATCTTGAGGGTTTTGGGTAGAAAATTGTAGAGAAAAAATTGCTAGCTGTAGAATACTGGCCCCAGGTTCTATTGATCCTGATGCCACTCTTCTACCGCAGTGGGTCCTACTCTGGGGGTAGTAATCTGAAGGCACTGCCATGGTAGATTATCTGTCTCAAGGAGTATTTTCATAGTCCCCTCCATCCCTCATCAGTCTAACTGTATTACCTTTACACCCACAAAGCTTCTTGGTCACCACTGGCCTGAGGTGGGATGTCCAAAGTCAGGGTACAACATGTAGTGTCCCACAGGAAAGCACAATGCAACTAGGTAATGATATACATTTCCGGTATGTAATTTCCTTGTTATATAGTTCTTGAATTTATGTTATTTGATGTTCATCTCTGTATCATTCATATTTGTGTGTCTGACACGGAACCTTTGTAAAAGAAAATTCTCAAAAAGAAAGTAGCATCCCGAGTCATTGAATTCCTAATCAAGCATAATTTCCTGGCACCTAATCAGCATGACTTTTGGAAAGGTCATAGTACCGCTACTGCCCTGCTCCACTTCACTAATGACACCCTAGCTGCTATTTACTCTGGCCTTCTTACTGGTGCAGTTTTCATCAACCTTACCGAAGTGTTTGATCTTGTTGTCCATCCTCTTCTTCTGGATAACCTTTTAGCCCTTGGCTTCTCCCCTCAATCGGTGGCTTGGTTTAACAACTATCTAGCTAATAGAAACCAGATTGCAAAATTCAACTCTGCCTTGTCTGATCAAATGTTAATTAACCTAGGTGTCCCCCAGGGATCTATATAAAGTCTGCTTCTCTTCTCCATTTTTATTAATAGGATCTCGACCAATATCCCTGACTGTTCTTCTATCCTATACGCAGATGACCTAGTTCTGTACTTCAGTGCTAAGAATATACTCCACATTAACCAAACTCTCACCTCTGCCTTCATGTCTATTCAATCTTGGCTTGTCCATCACAAGCTAATACTTAATGTTGCTAAGACTCAATCTATGCTTTTTGGATCTGTCGCCAAATTAAAAACCACTAGGGCCCTGTGTAAAATATCTGGTCTGGACGGCTTGGTCCTGGATTCAGTGTGCTCTTTTAAATACCTTGAAGTCCCCCTTGATGAAAATCTTAATTTTGAGAAGCACATCACGTCCACTTGTAAATCTGTCAATATTAAAACTGGTGTTGCCTACAATACCAGCCATGTCCTTGTGCAGTCTGCTAGGCTTGCCTTTGCCCATGGTATCTTGCTTCCATCACTCTCCTATGGTGCAGTCACCTATCTCAGTGCATCCAAAACCCTCCTTAGGAAGTGTGATATCACCTACAACAGTATAGTCAGATATGCCTCTGCCTCCCCTTGGCTAAAACACCATTGTCAGTTCTATGCTGACCTCAACTGGCTATTCCCCTCTTCCCTTCGGATCCTTGCCCTAGGATCCCTGACTGACAATATTATTAGAGCATGTATTCCTGTCTGTCTTGCCTCCCTGCTATCTCCTTGACCCCTTCCCACAGCTTTTGATCGACTGACAAATCTCTGCCGCATGTTCCCAGGTGCAAATCTTCCAAAGGTGCTCTAGCCTTCTCTCACTCGGTGACCAAACTCTGGAACTCCCTACCTCTAACAGCTAATATTTTTCAAGTCAAACTACAGCTTGCTGGGAGCTGCAATACTGAACATAGGATTTGCAAGAAAGCGAGTTGTGCTCACAACAGAGGGAGGTGAACCTTACAATTGTCTTTAGTTTGTAGCAGATAGTCTGCAGGTGGAGGCTACTTCTAACTGAAAGGTGAAATAAGGAACTTAGAATTATCAGGAAAAGATGGTCTTGTTACAATTTGTAAGATTTTCAGTGCAGGAAGAGTTTAAACCCTGGGCTAAACATTTGTTACAAATCCTGAAATAAGTGCAGGTACAGGTTGTGTATTTGACCCAGACAGTAAACTGTTTTATGTGTTTATCTTTGTGTGCCTTAAAAGGAAATTCCAGAATTTCTCAGGAAGTCATTACATCACAGCTACTTATCAGCCAATAGCTTTGGTAACAGACCTGAGAACAATAGTATTATAAGCAAGTGTTTTATAGCAAACTCATCAGAACAGCTAATATTTTTCAAGTCAAACTACAGCTTGCTGGGAGCTGCAATACTGAACATAGGATTTGCAAGAAAGCGAGTTGTGCTCACAACAGAGGGAGGTAACCTTACAATTGTCTTTGATTTGTAGCAGATATTCTGCAGGTGGAGGCTACTTCTAACTGAAAGGTGAAATAAGGAACTTAGAATTATCAGGAAAAGACAGTCTTGTTACAATTCGTAAGATTTTCAGTGCAGGAAGAGTTTAAAGCACAGCTGACTTATTTTGGGGCTGACTGCTTTCAGAGCACAAACCACCAGGCTGTTTTGGGGCTGGGGAGGTTTACATGTGTCTGACTTGGATGTCTGGATTTTTCTCTGTTTGATTAGCAGGGGATTTTCTCTGTCAAATTGTTATGTATGGTATCTTGCTGACAGGAAGGCACTCATCGCAGCGGTGGGTCAGAGCTCTTAGCTGATTGTTTTGTGAGGGCACAGTTTAGGCCCAACCCCTTCCCACCCTCACTCCACCCACCCCTGGAAATACTTCCTTTATACCTTGGGTTCTGACATCATTTCTTCAGGAGTGCAAGGTGCATATCAGTGTCATATCCTCTCTAGCATACAGCACTGAAAATATAAGCATACACATTGTATAATATATATATTTCTATATAACAAACCAATCACACACACACACACAAAAAGTACATAATCATGTGGGGAGTAGTGCAATGTAATGGCTGTGGGGCAGCAGTCTTCCAGGAGTCTTTCTGGAGGCTGAGATGCTGCCCTATTTGCAAACAACTCTCTGCCCTGAGGGAGGAATTTGCCCATCTTCAGGCCACAATGGACAGCAGTAAGGGAACCTTCCCCCAGGCCAGACTGGATGGTAGGAAGGCAACCTCCCCCATCCAGGAAGCACCAGAGCCACCACCACTACCTCAGAGGTTGCAAAGAAAGCACAGCAGCTGGACCACAGTGGGCTCAGGGAGGGTGAGGATGGTGGAACAGAGGCACACCCAGTCAGTTGTTCCACTCCACAATCCATATACCATTCTGGGGGAGCACAGCTCCCCTATGGATGCACCCACAGAGGAGATTAGGAGGCTGAGGACACCTGTCACAGGGAGGCCCACAGGAAGGAGGCAGAGGACACCACAAGGAAGAAGCAGCTCCTGGTGGGGACTCAATTATTAGGGATAGAACTGGGGAGCAGGCAAAACTGAAGTAAGGTGCCTGCCTGGTGCCATGGCTTGGAGGGACAGGAAGTGCATCCTCAGGATCACGAGAACAGCTGCACGGGAGTCTGAGCTGGACGTCATTGTCCACCTAGGGACAAATGACTTGGCTCAACATGAGATTAGAGCAGTGCAGAAGGACTTTGTAGAACTGGGGAGGGGCCTAAGACAAGTAGCACACACAGTATCCTTCTCAGAGGTGCTGCCTGTCAATGGCATGAGTGAGGCAAGGGTACTCTGCACCATGCAGTTTAATGAATGGTTGAAAAAATGGTGTGGAGCACAGGAGTTTGGCTTCACTGGGGACCGGGGTTCCACCTGGAGGGACACCAGCCTATACTGGCAGGCTGGTCTGCATCTGTCCAGGAAGGGAACAAGTCTTTTGAGCAATCGGTTTAAATGCTTCATTGACAAGCTTTTAAACTAGTCAAGGGGGGAGGCACTGATAAGCAGCAGGAAAATCCCAGCCTCTCCCTACAAAACAGGGTACTAAATGAGAAAAAGACCGAGGTAGAAAGGTCAGTGGGGGATGCTGCAACAGAAGGTAAAGACATCAAGAAATGGAAAGCAATGAGTACCAATGCCCGTAGTCTGAGTAACAAGCTTCCTGAATTAGTGGCCTTGATGGAGGAGGAACATCTGGATATCGTGGCAGTCACAGAAACATGGTTCACACAAAACCATGACTGGGACATAAACATGCCAGGATAGACTATCTACAGGAGGGACAGAGAGGGTAAAAGAGGAGGAGCTCTTTACACAAGGGAAGGAGTCAAAGCAACAGAACAAAAGGGAAAACAGGGAGGAGAAGAAGCACTGTGGGTAAATTTGGAGACAGGCAATGGCACCACAATACGCACAGGGGTTGTATACAGACCCCCTTCTCAGGGGGAGGAAATGGACAAGGAAATGATAGAAAGTATACTTAGTATGGCAGAAAAAGGGAGATATTGCTGATGGGCGATCTGAATATGCCAGATGTTAACTGGAGTGCAGCTGCAGCAGCCACTTGAAGAGTGGGGTTATTCTAGATGCCCTACAGGTGGCATGCCTAGACAACTAGTATTGGAGCCCACTTGAGAGGAGCAATCTTGACCTGGTTCTCTCAAATGGAGATGAAGAGAGATCACAGATGTAGAAGTGGGTAGCCATCTGGGAACTAGTGACCATCGAACAGTATGGTTCACAATAAACACAGCAATAGAGTCAAGCCACACAAAGGCAAAGGTACTGGACTTTAGGAGGGCTGACTTTGCCAAAATGGGTGAGTGCCTAAGGAATGCACTAGCAAATGGGCAGGAAGGAGGGGTGGAAGAACAATGGGGAATAATAAAAACTGCCATCACAGAGGTAACAAGCCTCTGTGTGAAGCAAATAAACAAAACTAAACGATGAAAGAAACCACTATGGTTCTCAAAGAAAGTGGCAGTGAAGGTTCAAGAGAAAAAGAAAGCTATCAGGAAGTACAAGGAATCACAGAAGGAGCAGGACAGAGAACTGTATCAGTTAAAGCAAAAGGAAGCTGGGAAGGCAGTCAGAACAGCAAAGGCCCAAACCAAGGAAAAGATAGCCAACTCAGTTAAGAAGGGGAATAAAACCTTTTATAGGTACATCAGGGAGGCGAAGGAAGACCAAGGGAGGGATAGTGAGGCTTAATAAAAGGGAAGGGTGGGCAGAGGGTGACTGTGAAAGGCAGAGATACTAAACAAATATTTTGCTCAGTATTTGCAAAGGAAGAGGGGGAGGTACCTAAAACAAACAGTAGAAACACCCTGGATACAGAAGTTGATACCAGCCCATTTACAGAAGAAAGGGTTCTGAAAGAACTCTTAAAACTGAAGGTGGACAAAGCAATGGGGCCTGATGAGATTCATCCCAGAATTCTAAAAGAACGAAGGATAGAATTAGTGACACCACTGACTACCCTGTTTAACAAATCATGGGAGGATGGGGTGGTACCCGAGGACTGGAGGAGGGCAGATGTGATTCCCCTTCACAAAAGTGGGAGCAAGGCAGAAGCAGGAAACTACAGACCTGTTAGTTTAACCTCAGTAGTAGGAAAATGATGGAATCACTTCTGAAGGAAAGAACTGTCGAGTATTTAGAGGCCAGAGGGGCACAGAACCCAAGGCAGCATGGATTCACAGCAGGAAGGTCATGCCAGACAAATCTGATAGATTTCTTTGACTGGGTGACCAAAGTAGTAGATTAGGGAGGGGCTGTGGACATGGCCTACCTAGACTTTAGCAAGGCATTTGACACAGTCCCACACAAAAGATTAATATACAGGTTAGCTAGCCTGGGAGTGGGTCCCAAGATGACAGCCTGGGTAAAAATTGGCTGGAGAATAGGACACAGAGAGTAATAGTAAATGGAGTCCACTCTGAAGAAAGGGGGGTTACTAGTGGGGTACTGCAGGGTTCAGTATTAGGACCGGTCCTCTTCAATGTCTTTATAAGCGACATTGCAGAGGGACTGGAAGGAAAAGTATGTCTCTTTGCAGATGACACAAAGATCTGCAACAGAGTTGATGCACAAGGTGGGGTGGAAAGGATGAAAAGGGACTTGGCAAGGTTAGAGGAATGGTCAAATATATGGCAGCTTAGATTCAATGCTAAGAAGTGCAAGGTAATGCACCTGGGAAACAAAACCCAGGGAAGAGTACACAATGGGGGTGAGATACTAACAACAAAAATAGAAAGGGACCTGGGGTGAGTCATATCAGATGACCTAAAGATGGGCAAGCAATGTGAGAGGGAGCAAGGAGGGCTGGGGGATACTGGGATGCATAGGGAGGCATCACCAGTAGAAAACAGGAAGTTATTATCCTCTGTACAGACAGCTGGTCAGACCCAATCTGGAGTACTGCATGCAGTTCTGGAGACCCAGTCTTCATAAAGACATAGACAGGATGGAAGCTGTCCAGAGGAGGCAACTAAAATGGTGCAGGGTCTGCACGGAAGACATATGAAGAGAGACTTAAGGAGCTTAATATGTATAGCCTCGAAGAAAGGAGGAGAGGGGGACATGATAGAAACTTTCAAGTACCTCAAGGAATCAACAAAGTCCAAGAGGGTAGCATCTTTCAAAAAGAGGTGTGCAAGAGCAAGAGGGCACAATTTGAAGATGGGGGGGCGGCTCTGAGGTAATTTAAGGAAGTATTTTTTCACAGAGAGGGTTGTGGATGCATGGAACAGCCTTCCGGAGGAGGTTGTGGAGTCAAAATCAGTGGTGGAATTCAAGCATGCATGGGACAGTCATAAGGCAATTCTAGGGGTGGGGTAGGAAGAAGAAGTAGGCTTCTGGTTAACTAGGATATGCAGCTTATCCAGTAGGCAGGGAAATGGGCAGACTGGGTGTGCCAAGCGGTCCTTATCTGCCATCAGATTCTATGTTTCTATGTTTCTTTTGATGTTCACCTTGCTCCCAGTCATGCACTATTCAAAAATAAATATAGCTCCTTCCTATTTAGCCAAGCCTCCGGCTCCTGTTTTAACCCCCCCCTTGATGTTACCTTCATCCTTATGTCCTACATACCCTCCTTGCTACTAACTATCTCCATTTATCCATCCTTCTTAGTTACCTTGATGGCACTTACGTCTCCTTACTGTTGCTGCCTTGGCACTTTGCCCTGACTTTTGTACCGCTACCTGTTTATGTAATTCTGATAACTGCTACTGTTTTTTGAACGCTTGACTTACTTCGTATTTACATACCCATGTTTCACATGATACTTTCTCCTTACTTACTGTATTATTGATTCTCTGTTATACCTGTATCCTGAACCAATGTATTCTTTGTTATCTTTGTAATCCATGTAACCTCCTCGTTGGTGCCTGAAAATAGTCATTTTTTGGCTATGGTACTTACCTGGTAAACAAAAACTAAATAAATAAATAAAGGTACTGTAATTCCTAGAACTCATTAAACAAATAAAATAAATAAGATGCGGTAAGGTTCTATGGCCTATTGAGTTTTGACGCCTTCCCTTCAGCATGTCTATCCAGCCTAGTCTTAAAAGCTCATTATAAAAAGGAATGAAAAAATAAACATCTGATTGACTGCAGAGATTCCAGGAGCACATTAATCTTTTAAAAACATTAATGTACAGCTGTTTCACATGCACATAGGTCAGCTGTGACAAGTTCCCTATTTCAGACAAATAACACTGCTACATTCTAAACAGTTCCAAGCCATCGCCATTAAATTTTGATGACCGTGATCAGGACACATTAGTTGATTCAGTTGTAAGTTGTAACAGAAGCATGTCGGTAAAAGTTGCTAGTATTTGTTAATCAAAGTGTTAACATTTATTATTTAAATTGAGCTCTCATTCGCACTAGTGCCACTCGGCATCAATAGTTTCATGGCCAGCAACTCCGAATCTGTCAGCTTGCAAATACCAGCAAAATGTAAAGGTCTGGTTTCTAACATCCTCTCATTGCCCAGCTTTGTGTGAAATCGCAGTCCCCCACCCCAAAAGACTGGTTGCTGTGACATCACTTTAGATGTCCACATGTTGCCAGGTAACCAAAAGTTAAAGATAAACTGTCATTACCTAACCCTATGTAAAACCTCAAACTCCCACCCAATGAAACTCTGCTTTTTTGATGCTACTGTAGTACTTTTTTTAATTGTACATTATTCAGAATCTGGTATTCCCAGCACTCAGTGTCAGTCCTGAGCTTATGCAGTCTTCTGCTTCTGGTAGCAGTGCATTGCCTGGTTGCAACATTTCCCATTGCATTCCATAGCCTATTCCTGAAAAGGCAGGTGTTCCATCATGTGCCACTCAACACAGCAGAAAATGGCAAAACTATTTTTTATCATTTTGACCTAAAAATGCAAAATATAAAAGACAACTCAAGGTACTTTCCTAAAATAATTCTTTTTTTTTATAATAGCAATAAGGCATGTCTGAGGGTTGTGTTAAAGGCCAGTTAATCATACTCTGGGGGCATGTAGCACTTGGCTGCACCTCATGCCACAGTACACCCCCAGGGTATGATTAACAGGCCATTAACATAACCTTCAGACATATTTTATTGTTTAAATATACTGTCTGCACTTAGCTCCACTGTGCAGAAACTCACACCAACATAATGACAGATACTGGGGGTGTCCCTATACATGTTATAGTTCAAGGATGATTCATGTGACACTCTTAGCCAATCAAAGCACTCCTTTCTTTTGCATGGGACACACTTATTTTGATAAGCGTGACATATGTAGCATCATGGCAATGAAAGTTTGCCCAAGTTAAAAGCTGGACCATTTCTATAAAAAAATTACTTTTTAAAAATATAAAAAACATCCCCGATCTGTATTGTGTTGATATGTCCCCCATCGCCAATCACTGTAGTATAAGAATGATTTCACTTGCATTGCTTCGATCAGAACAGCTCGGTTTCACTTCAACATTTCATATGTGACACATGTATGTGAAACCTCTCTTATCCTGCAACTAGTAGCCCCAGGGGAGATATTACTACACACCTGTACAGTCAGTGAGTCTAGGGAGAACATTCAGACAGGAGCTACTATATACACAAACTTCCAGCCCTCTGTAAAAATGGCCATGTTGCTTGCGTAAAGTATACTGATGTACCACAAACTGCACCTGTACCTGGGTATGGCTGAGTCTCTCCATTGTACGGCACCACTCTAGTGACAACCTCAGGCAGCTGATACTGGTTGAAGATATGTCCTGATTTCTTATCAGCTCTGTACACAGTTGACTGGCCATTAGTGTAATTTATCCAGTACAGAGCTCTTGAATCCACTGTCAAGGATGTTATCTGGCAATCTGCAAAGACATTTCATAATTTGTTCAAGTGTGAACCAGTTTTAGCAGCCAAAGATGACTAAATTATAAAAACGAACAGAAACAAATCACTAAACCGAGAACCTGTGGTTATGGCAATCTGAATAACAAAAAACAAGTCAAACCGAGAAGCTGTGGTTATAGCAATCTGAATAAAATGTAGCTACAAGCATACACTGAAAAACAGAGTGAGGTTAGGTGGACAGGATCATGTACTGTGCAGGACGGTGTGTAGGTGGCTGTATTGTGTTGCTATAGTACTTTCAGAGACAGAGGCTATATGGGGCGCTATACTCAATGTCAGAAAAGGAGGCTGTATATGAGACTGTATGTGTTCATTCCTCCTATAGCAAGACTGGATAGATGAATGCTGTGCTACTACTGTGAAAGAGGCAGGTCAAGTAAACAGCTTTGTGTACTACAGTGCAAGGGAGGCTGTGTAGGTGACTGTACTGTGTTTCTACTGTCCGGGAAGGAGAATGTGCAGGGGCCTATAAAGTGTTTCTGCAGTGTTTTCTGAGAGGGAGGCAGTTCAGGGGACTGCATCGTGTTTTTTCCTATCAGGGAAGGAGACTGTGTATAGGACTATACTGTGTTAAAATAGTGCATTCTGAGAAAGAGGCTGTTTAGGAGATTGTGACATGTTGCTGTTATCTGGGAAAAAGACTGTATAGGGGCTGTATTGTGTCACTACTGTTCTTTGTGAGAGGGAGGTTGTACAGGGGATTATATTGTGTTATTACTGCATTTCCCAAAAGGTAGGATGTGTAGGGGACTTATATTTATTTTCTACTAACATCTTTCCATCACCTTATGGTTTACTACCATAGCCTGTCATTTTACCCCTACCTGCATCATATCTTTGCTTACATGTGTGCCTGGTACATTTGCATGTGTGGGTATGCCTGCATACTTTTCCATCCAGTGTGTATGTGTTGGGGGGGGGGCACATAATATACTCCACCATATAATTACTAACATACAAACAGATTTGGGCCTTAAACAATCGGATAATCAGTAAGGAAACAGTGACCATAACATTCTGCTTTTCACTCAACTATTCAACACAACCATGAAAATTATAACACAATAACCCGTAATTATGCAAAAGCCAACTACAAGGAAACCAGGAAACGTAATTGCTAGCATACATTGGGTGAATAAATGTAGCGACCTAACAGTTGATCAAAGCTGTGCTATCTTTAAAAGGTGTTGAAAACATTTTAAGAAGAATGTGTACCTTTGAACAAAAAAAACAGCAATAAATGAAAGGTCCGGCATGGTTAACACCAAGAGTAAAACGCAGATAAGTAAAAAAGAAAGAGCTTATGCTGCACTTAAGAAGACCCCTTCTGATCTAACCAGACTTAAATACCAGAAAGAATAGAGGTTAACAAAAAAGAATATAAGAAATGAGAGGTACAAACTGATTGGAAATGGAGATCTAACACACCAAGGATAATAATAACTATTTTTTTTTCATACATTAACAATAGCCGGAGGGGAGACAGGTCAGTTGGTCCACTGGTAATAAATCATGAAACCATTTCTGAACCATCTAAAATGACTGACTCCCTTAATTATTTTTGTGAAGTATTTAATGAAAAATCTTATGTGACAGTACCAGGTGATTCTTCTGGGATGCAAACATGCCCTTTTACTAAGAGGCAGATAAAACTCGCCCTAAAAAACTTACAAACAAATTCCACACCAGGACTGGATGAAATCAACCCCCTATTTTTAAAGTCACTTGTAGCATTCCAGAGTTCACCCCTAGCAATTATAATAAATAAATCTTACCGACCTGGGTCAATTCCTGATGACTAGAAGGTAGCATTTATTACACCTATTCATAATAAGGGCAGCAGGGCAACAGCAGATAATTATAGTCCAATAAGTTAAATGTCTGTTCCATGTAAGGTTATAGAAAGATTGAATAAATCAGACCTAGAACAGGAATTACTAAACAAAAGGTATTCTGGACTCAACATGGCTTTACAGCTGGTAGATCATGCACAAAAAAAACTAATATCCTTCTACAACAAGGTTAGTAACAGTCTAGATGGAAATATTCCAGTGGACATGATCTTTCTGGATCTAGGAAAGGCATTCAACATGGTCCCCCACTGTTTATTGATAAAAAAACTAAAGTTAGGGTTGAGCCAGTTGTTTATTAACTGGGTTACTGAATGACTCAATAACAGAACACAGAAAGTTAAAATTAGGGGACAACTATCAAAGGTGGCAAGTATCACCGGCAGGGTCCCCACAGGTCTGTCCTGGGACTAGCTCTGTTCAGCCCATTCATAAGCGACCTGCATCAGGATGTCCTAAGCAATGTCTCCAAATTTGCAGATGACACAAAATTAAGTGGTGAAGTTGACACCGAGGAAAAATACCTATGTCTGTCAGTGATTTAAGAAATATTGAAACATGGGCCAACAAAATAAAATGAAATTCAACTCAGAAAAATGCACTGTCTTTCACTTAGAAAAAAACAACCTACTAAAAACGTACTTATTGAATGGTGGTACAATAAAACAGGTAGAAAACAAACAATACTTGGGCATCATTCTGAACAACAATTTTAACTCCTCTAATCACTGCAGAATGGTTACTCAAAGAACCAACATGCTAATACGTTGCATTAGGAAGGCGTTCATTTCTAGGAATGAATGTTGCTTTCTAAACTTGTACAGCACTTTTGCTAGGCCCCACCTTGACTTTGGATCCCCCTTTGGTTCCCTTATCTTCAAAGGGATATAAAGGTGATTGAGAGTGGCCAGAGAAGACTAACTAAGATGATACTGAGACTAAGGAACATGACATATGAGGAGAGGCTGGGGGAGTTGGATATGTTTAACCTGAAGCAGAGAAGGAAAAGAGGGGGCATATTACAGTTTGTGACAGGGTAGAATAGGACCCTGTCCCATTTGTTTATGAAGAAAGTGTATAAATGCAAGGGTCTATATTCTTTCCTTTTCTGTCTCTTCTGTCTGGTTGCACAACCAAATTTTCCTGTGAGACTTTGGACTTGATCAACCTGAACAGTCTCGCAGTCCTTTGCCTCTCACTGTCTCTCTGTTTTCTCTTGCTGTCTGTCTTCCTCCCTTGCATATCTACACCTGGTAATATAAGAATATGTGCAAATCAATATATGACATATATTTACAGTACAAGCACAGAGGAAGGATATAATCCGAAATGTCGGCATATCTGTACTGTATTATCTGCACTACTGAATATTATTAGGATTACTCAACAATAAATATTAAAAACACTTTTCTACATTTGGTGAGTAGGCTTATTTGACCAATCTATTCTTATGCAAATCAATATATGGAAATGAAACCGATACAAGCACCAACACTTTAACTGAACCACTGTTGCAGACCCCATTGTCATCATAAGTAGAAACTTCGAATATACAGACCCCTATCTTGCACCCTACTGAAGGAAGCAATATAGGCACGTCCCCAGAAATACTTAATATTTGTAGAGACGAAGAAACCACCCCCATACCAAATGTGTTACCAGAATAAATATATATTTTAGGAGACTCTATGACTAGATTTACTGATAGATTCACCACCAGAGGAAACAAAGACAGCATTACAAGCTGTACTTAAAGAGGGGCCACTATAAAAGATGTAACTAATATGCTCCCAGGAATTTTTCAAAACATTCAAAACCCCAAAACAGCCATCCTCCATGTAGGGACAAACAACTTCGGAAAAAATGACCCGGCACATATAATAAGAGATATGAAGTACGCTATAACAACATTCAAAACACTTAACATGATAGCAATCATATCTGAAGTCATGCCTGTACCTAGAGCAAGTCATCACAAATCAAATAACATAAAAGCCTACAATAATTGACTACGTAGATGGTGTTTGATGAATCAAATTGAATGTATAAAAACCTGGGAGATATTTGAACACAGGGACAACCTTTATGTCTATGATGGACTCCACCTAAATAAAAAGGGTACAAGATTATTAGGGTTTATGCTTCACAATATAATAAAGGATCATGCAGCAACAAAAACTAACTCTAGAGGGCAAAGGGTTATGATAACTGAAACAGAAACTCATATAAATAGTATAGAAACAACTAATGATAACAAATCTAAAATAAAAAAAAGATACTCAAATAAATATGGCCTGTCCTTTCTGTACACAAATGCTAGAAGTTTACACTTGACTAAGATAGATGAATTAGGTATTAAACTAAAAAATGAGGACATTGATATAGCGGCAATTACAGAAATCTGGTGGGGGAATAATTCTAACTGGAATATTAATATTCCAGGCTACAACATTATTCAGAAAACCAGAACAACAAGAAAGGGAGGAGGAGTAGCATTTTATATAAAAAAATTGTATAAACTATAAATCTATAAATGAGTCAGTGGACGAAATAACAAGCAAAATGTTATGGGTAGAAATTATGAGAGAGAAACAAACAAAACTATTGGTTGGTCTTTGCTACAGACCACCTGACGTTAATTTACAAGAACATCAGGCAGAATTAGATGCCATAAATAAGAAAACGGATAAAACAGATATTATATTTATGGGTAATTTCAATCTCCCAGGGATAGACTGGCATGAGGGAATATCCAGTAGTAAACTGGGAAAATCATTCTTGGAATTATTTGCATCCAGTGGTTTAACCCAACTCAGACATAACCCCACACGAAAGGACGATATCCTTGAGTTACTAATTACTGATATTCCAAACCAAGTTAAGAACATTAAAATACACACCCCTTTACAAAACAATGATCATTATGTGATAACGTTCAATACAAAACTTATTATTGAACGAAATCAGGGCAGAACAATTTTTAAAAACTATAATAAGGCAAACTTTTCCCAACTTAAAAACGAGTTAGCCACATGGCAATGGAACAATGGGTCTACATCCCCTGAGGAAATTTGGCTCACAATATAAAATAAAATTATTGAACTAGAAAATAAGTATGCGCCAAATAGAATCACCTGCAACAATAGGGGAAAAATACCAATCTGGGTAACTCCATATATATTATCCTTGCTAGAAAAGAAGAGCATATCGTGCTTCAACCCGATGTAATAATGATTTCAATAAGAAAAAGTACTGGGAAACACAAAAAAAGTGCAAACATGCCATTAAAATGGAAAAAAGGAAACTAGAGTTTAAATTAGCACATATAAATGATGGAGGTAAGAGTTTCCACTTTTACATCAACAATAAAAAACAGACCACTAGAAACACTGGTCCACTCACAGTAGGAAATGATATAGTGGACTCCCCCAGAAAATGGCATAAGAATTTAATACCTATGTCTGCTCCATCTTTAATGATGCTATGGATAAGAAACAAGATGGCGATGATGCACATAATGCATTAGACGAGGGCAGTATGGAAATCAGCAGGCAAGAAATTTTGCCTAAATTGGAGACACTTAAAACCAACATATCACCAGGGCCTAATGGACTTCGTCTGTGCCTACTAAAAAGAAATAACATCCTGGTTAATTGAGCCATTATATAAAATATTCAGCTTATCACTGACAACAAGAATAGTACCAAAGGATTGGAAAACTGCACAAGTGACACCAATTTTCAAAAAGGGAAATACAAGTGAAATATCTAATTACAGACCCATTAGCTTGACCAGCATTCTGGGTAAATTACGAACATACAAAATTTGCCAGCAGATAAAAGCCTAGAGGTCTATCAAGTCTGCTCGAATGTGCAGCTAGCACCCCTTATTCTGCAGCTGCCCCTCCCTTCCACCCTTCCCCTTCATTAACCCTCCCCCTTGTCCTGTCCCATCCTCGTTTGAAGCAGTCCACTGTTCTACTGCATACCACTTCAGCAGGTAACGCATTCCACCCAGCCACCACCCTCTCTGTAAAAATGTGTCTCCTCATCTCCCTCCTGAACCTTCCTCGCTCCAGTCTCATATCATGGCCCCTGGTGGCCCTCTCCTCCCCTTACTTTGAACAGCCCCTCTGTACCTGTCTTGTTTATTCCTTTCATGTATTTAAAGGTTTCAATCATGTCACCCCTGTCTCTCCTCTCCTCCAGTGAGTACATGTTCAACTCCTTTAACCTCCTCTCGTATGATAAGTCCCCCAGTCTCTTGATCATCTTTGTCGCTCTGCGCTGCACCCCCTCCAGTAATTTAATGTCCCTCTTCAGATACAGACGCCAGTACTGCACGCAGTACTCCAGGTGTGGTCTAATTAATGACCTACACAGTGGCAGAATCACCTCCTCCCTCCTCGAGGATATACCCCTTGCAATACAACCCAATATTTTGTTGGCCTTTGCAGCTGCCTTCCTACATTGTGCCGAGTTGTTCATTGACCCTGTAATGAGCACACCCAGATCCTTCTCCTCTTCTGTCTGGGCTAGCTGCACTCCCCGCAGCTGGTAACTCCTCCTTGGGTTCTTCATCCCAAAATGCAGCACCTTGCACTTTTTGGCATTAAAGTCCAGTTGCCAGGTGTCTGACCAGGTTTCAAGCTTTGCCAGATCATCCTGCAACCCCTGCCATCCCCCTAGGTCATCCACCACCGCGCCTACCTTGGTATCATCAGTAAACAGACTGATCTTGCTCTTGATGTCCCATGATATGTCTGCAATGAATATCCCAAACAACAGTGGTCCCAACACTGAGCCCTGTGGAACACCGCTCGTCACTGCCCTTGGGTGAGAGCTCCCCTCCCACCACCACCCCTGTTGCCTTCCTGCAGCCAGTTTCCTACCATCTCACCAGCTTTGCACCCACTCCTGTGCCTACTAACTTCCTTCCCAGCCTTCCATGTGGCACTGAGTCGAATGCCTTACTGAAGTCCAGATACAGGACATCCACTGCATGGCCCCTGTCCAGTTGCCTAGTTACCCAGACATAGAACTCGACCAGGTTGGTTTGGCAGGATCTGCCATGTATGAAGCCATGCTGTCTGCTGTCCTGTAGTCCTTTGGCTTCTAGGAGGGCCACCAGCCTCTCCTTCAGGACAGTCTCCATTAGCTTACCCACGATGGATGTGAGGCTCACTGGTCTGTAGTTTCCCGGTTCATCCTTGGGGCCACTCTTGTGGAGGGGCACCACATGAGCCATCCTCCAATCCTGAGGTACACACCCCGAATGTAGTGAGGCATTAAATAGGTCTGCCAAAGGTCCTGCAAGGACCTCTGCCAGCTCCTTCAGTAACCTGGGGTGGATGCCATCTGTGCCTGGTGCCTTGTCCACCCTCAGTGCCTTCAAACCCTCTCGAACTCTGCTCTCCATGATTTCCCCATCTGTCACCACTTCCCCGATTCTGCCATTTCTCCCACCTTGGGTGTCACCCCCCTCTTCTCTTTAGTAAATACTGAGCAGAAGTACTCATTTAGTGCTTCCGCCTTATTGCACCCTGCTTCCACCCAACCCCCCTCCTTCCTAATCTTTACTATGTGGTCCTTATAGCTCCTTTTATTTATTTATTATTTATTTATTTATTAGAACATCAGTTTAACAACCTTTGAGCCAGAGGCTCATTTACAAAGGTACCGCGTCACAGCGAGGACAAAACAGTGCAAGAAACAAACATCAAGGCAGACAAAAAAATCTGAGTACATTTAGAAATCAGCCAAAAAATAAAGGCATTTGTCAAACACAGTATATAACAGGCTTACATGTGCGCTTTACAGAGTAGACAATATACAGTAGTTACATGGAGATTGATTCAGTGGGCAGAATAAAGGTAAGGCTGGGTGGAAGACATCAAAAGAGGAGTGTGGGGAAGATAGTAGCAAGTAAAGGTAGAGCTGGACAAAAGGTCAGAGAGCGGCTCAGTGAGCCTTGTCTGGGAGGATAGGAGGAGGCTTAGAGGCAGGTACAGCTGCGTGTTGAGAGCAGGTGATTTCTAAGACTAGTTTTAAAATAAGATAACGAGGCGGCATCAGTGACTCCAGCGGGGAGGTCATTATACCAACAGGGGGCTCTGTAGGGGTAAGCCCTTTGACCTTGTGAGGTTCTCGACCTCGGTATAACCAGTGCAGTTTTGCGGGATAAGCGGGTATGCACTGTAGGGTTTGCATGGTGGATAGTGGTTGACAGACCTGGTGGGGATAGCCCAAGGAGTGATTTTTTTGTTAGTAGGCAGGTTTGGTATTTGAGGCTCTCATCTAGGTTGAGTAGATTAGCCATGGTGTAAAGACAGCAAGTGTGGGTTAGACTAGGAGCCCCAGTTATGAGCCTGCAGGCCTTGTTTAAGGTGAGGCGGATCTTGTGCAGGGCAGTCTGGTCTGCTGCACCATACACAGGTAGGCCATAGTTTACCAGAGATAGAACAGAGGATGTGACTGCAAGTCGGAGGGCATCCTTGGGGAGGCAGTTTTATGACGGTAGAGGATACCCAGCCGAGTGTTAGAGGCTGAGGCAAGGGGCAGAGATGTGGGCATGAAAAGAGAGGGCAGGGTCAAAGGTTATACCTAGGTATTTATAAGAGTGAACTAGCTCAATAAGGAGTTTAGAGGTGGAGTGGACTGCGAGAGGATAGTTACTGGATTTATTTTGGGGGTGGGCAAAGAGCGAGAGGATAGTTACTGGATTTATTTTGGGGATGGGCAAAGAGCAAGAGGATAGTTACTGGATTTATTTTGGGGGTTCTCCCTGATGTACTTAAAGAAGTCCTTCTCCCCCTTCTTAATGCCTTGTGCCAGCCTGAGTTCCGTAGATGCTTTGGCTCCCCTTATTGCCCTTGTCACCTCCTTCGATTCTGTCAAGTACTCCTCCTTGTCCTCCCCTTCCCTGTTTTCTTGTACTTCCTAAAGGCAGCTCTTTTCCTCCTTACCTTTTCAATTACCTCCTTGCTCAACCAGATCGGTTTCTTAGCCCTAGCATTCTTGCTGTGGGCCTTGCAGCAGGTTTTGGTTGCCTCCATTATCCCCAGCTTTATGAGCTCCCACCTCTGGTTAGTGTCCAAACTAGATTGAATTCTGGCCAGGTACCCTTTTACCACTTCCCCCATCCTCCCAAAGTCGGCCCTCCTGAAGTCCAGCACTATTGTGCCAGATTCCACTCCTTCCTTGTCCATATTACTTTAAGCCATCTTAAAAAACAGAATTGAGGAAGACCTAGCTAAGAAAAATTTAATAGATCACTATCAACATGGATTCAAAAGCAAAAGGTCATGCCTTACCACTAACCTAGTCTTCTTTGAGAATGTTAGTAAATTCCTTCATGATAAAATACCAGTGGACGTGGTATATTTGGATCTTTGTAAGGCTTTTGATAAAGCACCACATAGAACTCTGATTAATAAAATGCAATAGCTTGGGATAAATTAGAGGTTGATAAACTGGATCAGAGAATGGCTAAGGAACCGAACACAAATAATATGCATAAGGGGCTATTTATCCTGCCTAGTCAGGGTCACTAGTGGGGCACCCTAGGGGGACCGTCCGTGCTGAGACCCATGCTGTTTTCCATCTTCGTGTCCAACATGACAGCAAACTTGAAGAATATAGCCATCAAATTTGCTGATGATACAAAAGTTGTAGCTAAGGTTGGTTAAAAAAAGGATATATTAGACCTCGCAGATGATTTAATAAGTTTGGAAAAATGGGCTGAACAAAATCATATGTGTTTTAATGTTGACAAATGTGAAATTATGCATTTGGGGGATTCCAACCCAAATACTCAATTTAAATTTAATGGTGGTTTCCTGCAATCTATAACCAAGGAAAAAGACCTAAGAATTATTATTAAATCGGATCTTACTTTTAGTATCCATTGTAACGATATTAGAAATCAAGCAAATAGGCTCATAGGATGTATTAAAAGGACATTCGTTAGTCGGAATAGGAGCTGTAGTCTTCCATTATATATAGCATATGTACGCCCCACTTGGATTACTGTTCTCTACTCTGGAGCCCCTACCTTAGGAGAAATGTTAATATTTTGGAGGGGGTTCAGCATCGAGATACTAAAATGATCGATGGGCTGCAGAACAAAACATATGAATCAAGACTGCTGGATCTGGGCCTGTATTCATTGGAATAGAGAAGAAAAAAGGGAGATCTCTTACTTATGTATAACATTTCAAAAAATCCTGAACTAATGGCACTTCTTGCCCTATCCTTTAAAATTAAGGACTGTAACTTAAGAGGCCATAATTACCAGTTAGCTCTAACATACCCAAGGAATGACATCAGACATTATTTTTTCACTCAGAGGATTATTCCCATATGGAATGCACTACCCAAGGCAATTTTAGATACCAATAACCCCTACATTTTTAAAATAAACCTGGAAAAACATCTTTTAACTGGGGTATAACACTTCCAGACATCTGGAGATGTACTCATATGAGCATTGCCTTCTGTACATCTACAATTCCTAGTATGATTCCTAGTATGCCACAACAGCATGGTAATAGCCAAGCACCAGTAAGAAACTATTTTCCCATTTAAACTCCAAGCCTGCTAAGAACTCTGGTGAGGGTAACAAATATGTGCCAAAAGATGTTATCTGCTATAACTGTAATAAGCCAGGCCATTTTGCAAGAAACTGCTGTAATAAAGAGAGTGGTACTGGAGCAGATTTGTCCTTGGCAAATTGGGGCAAGTACCTTACAGATGTGAAGGTGGGGAATAAGACTGTAAAGGGACTCATTGATTAGGGAAGCAGACAGACCCTAGTGCATGTTAAAGTGCTGGGAAAACACTGTGCAAAGGGACTAGGTACTGGTGTCATCTGCATCCATGGGGACACTCGAAATTATCCCATCACCCACGTGACTCTGAACGTTAAGGGTGTGTTGCACCAAATGAAAGTGGGGGTAGTACCAGAGTTATCTGTGCCTGTGATTACTGGAAATGACTTTCCAGGATTTACTGAGTTGATCAAAGAGGGAATAAATCCTGATGTTTCAGCAACTGTGGTGACAAGAGCTCAGGCAAAGAAAATTTCAGACAGTGGGGTCACTTTACCTTTCAGTGATTTTAATTCGGACTTGTTTGAGCACAGCTCCAAGATCCGGAAATCCAGGAAAGAAAGAAAGACAAAACCTGAAAAACTGTGGCAACAAATGACTGATGGACATGAAGGTTTAAAATATGAAAATGCTGACACTAAATTGATAACTGATTGTGATTTTCTTTCAGAACAAGCTAACAATGTTTCTCTCCAGGGTTATTTTAAGCAGCTAGAGGTAAAACCAAAACAGGGTGGACCAATGTTGAAAAAATGTAATGGACTACATACAGAGTTTGGGTTAAACCTCAGACACAGGAACAGACAGACAGAACAACTGGTTATACCACAGAAGCATAGAACAGAATTGTTATAGATAGCACATGATAGTCCTATGGCTGGTCACTCACGGAGGGATCACACCCTTGCCAGATTGCTGTATAGATTTTACTGGCCGGGAATTCATGAAGATCTTGCTACCTATTGTAATTCCTCTGCTGAGTGTCAGAAAGTAGCCCCAGTCACTAGAAAAGATAAGGTGCCCCTGGTGCCCCTACCCTTAATAGATGTGCCTTTTGAGAGAATTGCAATGGATGTGGTTGGTCCTTTAGATAAAAGTAAAAAGGGTAATAGATTTATCCTGGTAGTATGCAACTGAGCTACTGGATACCCAGAAGCAGTTCCAATGCATACTGTTACAGCCCCAAAAGCTGCAGCAGAGCTAGCCAATATTTTCAGCTGAGTGGGCATACCTAAAGAAATTATTACTGATCAGGGTCATAATTTTGGTGCTGCACTGCTTAAGGAGCTGTACAGACTGCTAGGTATCACGGCCATAAGAACCTCCTCCTCCTAGCACCCTCAGACAGACGGTCTTGTTGAGCGTTTTAACCAAACCCTAAAATGCACGTTAAAAAAGGTTTGTAAAATGGGATGGGAAAGATTGGGACCAATACTTGCCTTACCTACTTTTTGCTTACAGAGAAGTGCCACAGGCATCAGCAGGGTTTTTACCATTTGAAATGCGGTATGGTAGGTAGCCAAGAGGACCACTGGATGTGATAAAAAAATGTGGGACGATAGCCCCACTCAGAAACAATCTATATCTTCTCATATGTGTGCCCTAAGAAAGAAACTGGCAAAATATGTTGAAATTGCCCATAGCAATCAGGAAAAGGCTCAAAACCAGCAGAAGGTATATTATGACCATGGGGTAAAAGAAAAGGTTTTCGAGCCTGGTGAAAAAGTTTTGCTATTGTTACCCACAACAGAAAATAAGTTGTTAATGAAGTAGCAAGGGCCATTTAAGGTTCTTAGATGTACTGTTAACTATGAGATTGAGACCTCTGACAAGAAAAATCCTACTAAGATAAACTATACTAACCTCCTCAAGAAATGGGTTGAAAAAATGCCAAAAGCTGCCTTGTTAGTTTTACCTGAAACTGATAAGGAAGATATTGATATAGCTTATGACAGACTGGGACAAACTATAAATGTTGATGCTGTAAAGGTGAATGTTTCCTTAACCTCAGAACAAACTGCAGACATTCGTAATGTGCTAATGACATTTAACAGTACTTTTACCATGGTACCAGACCAAGCAAAAGGGGATGAGCACATAATATTGACAAAGAATGCTCGTCCTATTAGGCAAAAGTCATACAGGTTGCCAGAGAGGTTAAAAGCTGATGTGGTTAAGGAAATACAAAAAAATGAAAGAACTGAGTATCATTGAGGAGTCGAGGAGTGCTTGGTCATCTCCCATGGTAATTGTGAACAAAAAGAAGGGGATGTTAGAATATGTCTTGATTTCAGGAAACTTAATCAACTGCCAGAACTTGACAGTTATCCTATGCCCAGAATAGATGATTTGGTGGACAGACTGGGGGGTGTAAAGTATATCAGTACCCTCGAGCTCACCAAGGGTTATTGGCAAATACCTTTAACTAAAGAATCCGGAGATAAAACTACATTTGCCACCCCCATAGGATTCTATCAGTTCACCACCATGCCTTTTGGATTACACGGTGTGCCAGCTACATTCCAGCAGTACAAGAAAGTAATTTTTTCCTCTCACACTGGTTATTGTGCTGCGTACCTGGATGATGTCGTGGTGTACAGTCTAGACTGGAAAAGTCACGTGGAACACCTATGAGCAGTTATCCAGGCTATCAAAAATGCAGGTCTGACTATTAATCCTACTAAATGTGCATTGGGCATGCAGGAAACTAGATATTTGGGCTATGTGTTGGGAAATGGAGAAGTCAAACCAGAGATTTCTAAAATGGAAGCTGTAGCTAACGGCCCTGTACCTAAAACAAAGAAACATGTCAGGTCATTTTTAGGGCTAGCTGGTTTTTAAAAACGCTACCTAAATCATGTGAAATTGACCCCAGATTGTGATGAAGCTTTTCAAGCCATAAAGGCTGCACTATGTTCAGCACCTGTTTTAAGAAGCCCAGACTTTGAGATACCATTTCTGCTATAAGCAGATGCATCTGAGGTAGGCCTAGGTGCAGTCCTAAGTCAAAATATAGATGGAAAAGAACATCCTGTTCTGTATATAAGTAGGAAATTGCACGATGGAGAGAAAAAGAACTCCACTATCGAAAAGGAGTGTTTAGCAGCAAAGTGGTCCATGGAGTGCCTCACATTTTATTTACTTGGAACTGATTTTGTTCTTGTAACTGATCACAGTCCTCTCTGTTGGCTTAACCAGATGAAAGATAAAAATTCCAGAATAGCAAGGTGGTACCTGGCACTACAGCCATTTAAATTCAAAGTGATACACAAATCTGGTAAAGAGAATAGCAATGCTGATTTTCTGTCAAGATATGGATCAGGAATTGAGGGTTCTGATAGATAAAAAAGAAAAATGTATGGGTTTGAACTGTACTGTTTGCTATACTGTTATAAAAAAATTGATGCAAATGTGCTTAATTTCTGAAAGCAGAAAATGTTAGTAGAGAACAGAAAGTTTTGGAAACCTGTTTAATAAAACAGGTTCCCGCTCAAAGAGAGGGGTATATGTGACAGGGTAGAATAGGACTATGTCCCATTTATTATGAAGAAAGTGTGTAAATGCAAGGATCTGTATTCTTTCCTTTTCTGTCTCCTCTGTCTGGTTGCACAACCAAATTTTCCCGAACAGTCTTGCAATTCTTTGTTCTCTCTCTCTGTCTCTCTGTTTTCTCTTGCTGTCTGTTTTCCTCCCTTGTATATCTACTCCTGGTAAAATAAGACTGTGCAAATCAATATATGAAAATGAAACTGATAATGGGATCACTTTTGTTTAGAACATATGGTGTTACTGTTGAAATGTGTGTGTGTATATATATATATAAGTAACCCCCCTGCAAATGGGGGTTCCCAAAAGACTTCCAGGAGCTTGCTTAAATGCTCCAAGCCTGAATGGTGTTTGGCGTTTAAGCCATTTATCAGTGAGTGTTTTTAGAGCCTCTGGTACTGTCTCTTTAAGAGCTGTCTGCTTGCAGACATAATTAGTTTATATGGGGGACTGTGTGTTTCTCTGTTTGAGTACCACTCGAACTGCTGCCAGTTCACTCCATTTTGCAGTCACTAGAGTACAAAGGAACCTATCTGAAAGATGTAACTGTTTGCCAGAAATAATTTAGAGTAATAATGAAAATACAGTTTGTCTAACCTGCTTTCTTTGCAGTCAGAACTGTGTCTGCCTAGTTCCCCATTCTGGTTTTGAACTGCTGAACTGGACCAATCAGTGTGGGTAAGCTAGCTCTAAAATGGTGCCTTGGACGAATCAGAACTTGGACTCATAATCTGAGCCAGCCACAAGAGGATTGTATGGGCAGTGACTCTGGGAGATGTAGTTTAGACTTCGGCGCCTTTTTGGACCAACAGCAGCAGTCTATTGTGAGTGACAGCCAATCCAGTCAAGAACTGGGAGGAACTCAAAGGAAGTGCCCGGATTTGTCTGTCGGAGTTTCAGTTTTAGCTCTGGCAGTGAAGGGGAAAGAAACCCTGTGCTCCTTCAGTGCACAGTTTCAGTCAAAAAACGTGTGTAGGCCCAGAGTTCCGTCTGCAGCTTGTGTAACTGCTTGTTAGGACTGAATCGTCCTGTGAAAAGAATCAAAGGATCTCTGAAGAGTAGAAACCAGGCTCACCCTGTAGAAGACTGGAGAAATTGTTGAATTGCACTCGATCTGTCAGGAACTGAATCTGCTGTGTGTTCTCCCGGGTATTGTGCAGTAATTGCGATCGGGATAGTGAAGCAGCCTGCCTGGTATAGTACTTTCTTTTTTACCATATAAATGTGTGAGGAGGCTTGTGTACCTCAAGTGAATCCTGCTGCCATTAAGTGACTTTTGCCTGTGACTGTTTACCATATAAATGTGTGAGGTCTCTTGGAGCTCAAGAGTAGCCCTGCTGACGTTGAAGGACCCTATCTTGTTTGGAGGTCGTGAGTACTAATTCAGGGCCGCTCCCTGTTGAATTGCCACATTAAATCCAAATGGAATCACTGTACTGCTGACTGTTTAAACGAATTTTTCTTTTCTCTGTGTGAAAGGGCCCCTACCAGCTGCCACGGTTTGGACTAGCCACTAGGGCTTGGGTACCCAGGGACAGTAACTGGTAGGGATAGGCCTGTGCACAAAGCCATAGGTAGATGAATAAAGTGATAAGCTAATTAACCTGATTTCCCCCTGTCCTTGTTATATCCCCCTAAATAAATCAGAGCTGCTTGTTTCAGCAAAGTTATACTGCCTGAGGTATTTGTCTATGTTAAAGTACTGTACTGTGATTGTTGCACTGTATCTTATTTCACGGAGGTCCCAGTGCGGAACCAGTCCTGGGGTAAGTGTATACTGTGAAGGTAATTCTGATATATTGTGTGGGCCACTAGTGGGAAGAAAGGGGTTGCAGTGTCCCAGAGGGCTGTGACCAAGTAAGTTTAACTATTGCAAACCCTGACCTCTGGGTGGAGGCACCGCCATTGGATCCAGGCCCCTCAACCTGTTAGTGGCAAATCAGGCAGGGTAGTAGCCCCTGGGATAGCGCCATCTAGGGGTTACATCTTGGAGGCTCACCGCTGGGATTGTGTGTCCTCTAGTGGCCATATTTACGAACCACTGTTAAGAAAAAAAAATGGGTACTCCGACAGAAGTGGCTGTGCACGGCTGGTGGAGTGGTGTACTGGGAGGAGATTGACCCCCAAAATGCTATGCTTATCCTGGACATTCCCCTGGGTATCAATACGGACACTGTACAGGGAGTACTTTCCAAGGTGGAAGGTTTACAAAACCCTGTGGTGGTGGGTCAGCATGCTAATCTGCTCACCCACACTTTCCTGGCCCTAGTAGAGTTTAAGGATCCCATAGATAGCTCCAAAGTGCCACAGACCATTACCCCAGAGGGAGCCCTCACTGCCTGGAGAGTGATAACTAAGGACAGTAAAGACCCGGGAGGGAATGAGCCCCCACCACTGTCTGAAACTTTTGAGGAGAAATTTGCTAAATGGTTGCTGGGGGAAGGGAAAACTGTGGAGGACTTGAAGAAACTATTCTTGCCACCTGGGGGTGTTCCTCCCCCAACACCCTCTCCCGCTCCAGTACCCGTAATGGTGGCTGAACCAATGCAGACTCCTATTTCTGCACCTGCCATTAGTCACGACTCTTACCGAAGGTTGAGGATCTTCTCTGGCACCTTCCCCACCCCCCAAGGGGAGGATGACTGGGAGACCTGGATAGACAATGTTGCCCCCCAAGTGCTAGAATGGCAATGCTCGGAAGCCGAAAAGCGAAAGAGGGTTAGTGAGAGCCTCCGAGGTCCTGCCCTGGCTACCATCCATGCTAAACGGGCCAGTAACCCTGAAGTGACTGCACAGGCCCATCTTGAGGCCTTGGAGAATGTATGGAGCCCAGATTCTGATGAGGATCTATGGTGAGAGTAAAATGCACAACAGTACCAAGGGAGTTGTTGTCTGTGTATGTATCTCGGCTGGAAAAATTGTTGCAAGAATGCCTCAGAAAGGGTAGTTTGCCAGCGATTGAACTGGACTGAACCAGGCTGGACAGGATCGTTAAGTCTGCCCCCTTCTCAGAACTGCTGTTGCTTCAGTTACACCTGGCAAATCGACTGGAATCCCCATCCTCCTATGATGAGTTAATGAGAGAAATTCGAGGAGTTGAGAAAAGGCGACCTCGGGAGGGACCTGCACCAATAGCTGCGGCTACGACCCGAGTGACTGAGGGTGACCCATCAAGTGAAGTTCAGGGCAAAGGTTGGCAGTCAATGAGTGCTCTGACAAGGAAAAGATATGCCACAATGGGGCGAACTGTTGAGAGAGATCCAGGAATTCAAAACAGTCCTTTATGAAGGCCACGCCTGCAAGTATGGGCCCCGACCTATATCCGACTGCATCTGCTATGGGGTTGGGGGTACCCACCCATGTATCTCCTGCTGATAACAGCTCCAAACTCAATTCCTTGACCATGGAAGTGGAGAAACTGACGAGATGTCTCCAAATGCTTATCACGCCGCAGACAGAGATGGCACCAACGATTCCAGTTAGTAATACCCCCTGCCCTGGCTCCCAATGTGGCACCTCAGCCAGCTCAAACTCCAGAAAATATGTTTTGCTATAATTGTGGGAAGGATGGGCACATGAAAAGAGGATGCCAGTCCCCAAAAAATACTGACAAAGTTGCATATAGGCTACAAGGAGAGCTTCGGAGAACAAATCAGTGGTTAAGAGGTGCACAAAATGATCCCAGTGAGGGCACCAAAAATGCTAATTCACGTCCTTTTGTGGCAAGGTCAGTTGCCCAGGCCCCCACTACTGCCTCTCCAGACTGGTCCAGATAGTGGGTCCCTCCATGGAGACCACTGTAAAGGTGAATGGAGTGTCTACAAGAGCTGTATTAGACAGTGGCTCCAAAGTGACAATTATCTTCCAGGATTGGTATCAGAAGCATTTGTCAGACGTACCTTACAACCATTAGAAGGACTGCATGTATAGGGGTTAAGTGAGAAGGCTACCCTATTCTGGGTATATCCGAATTTGGCTGTCTTTCCCCACCTCCGTGGCTGGAGTGGCCGAACAAGTAGAGACCCTAGCCTTAGTGTGTCCCCCACTGGACTGTATGATGGTGTCCCTTTGTTGATTGGAACAAATGCTCATATGTTCGGAAGGCTGGCACAATTGTGTTATGAAAACAGGGTCTAAGACTAGTAGAGCTTTAAGAGTTCCGGCTTTAATTAAGAAGGCCTATGAGGCACAGAGAGATACTGAAAAATAGAACCAGAGGAACCGGGTCGGAATTGTATGGAAGAAGGATCCTGAGTCTCTGATCCTGGTGCCAAATGCCCAGTGTACCTTACAGGAGAGGTCCGTATCAGAAAGGATGTTAAGAATAAAATGTTAATGTTGGATGCACCGGCGATGGAAAATTGCCAGAGGGACTGCTGGTCAAGCCTAGTATTTTGCCCACTAGAGCCCATGCTTATGCCAGAAGGGTAATGGTCCAAGTTCATAATGTGTCTGAAAGAGACATTCGAGTAAATAGAGGTTGCATCCTGGCTAATGTGCATTGTGCAGACACTGCAGTGCTACCCAGCAGCAAGAGTTCAAGGAAGAATGACAGAGAACGCCTGTCTTGTTTGATTTCAGCGACCCCGCTGCCAGCTGAATGGAAAGTGAGTATCAGTGAGAAGCTTGCCCAGAGAGACCAGGTGTTTTCTTTAAAGGAATGGATGTAGGATGCGTGCAAGGAGCTCAGCACAATATCCGGCTGCATGACGAAAGACCATTTCATGAGAGGTCTCGACGCCTGGCACCTGCTGACATAGATGATGTGAGACGGCATCTGCAAGAGATGTTAGCTGCTGGTGTAATACAAGAATCCAGAAGCCATTATGCTTCCCCCATTGTGGTAGTGAGGAAAAGAATGGGACAGTAAGGATGTGTGGATTGCACCTTAAACCGCGGACTATCCCTGATCAGTACACATTGCCCGCATTCAGGATGCTTTGGACTGCCTAAACGGGAGCAAGTGGTTCTCTGTGCTGGATCTCCGCAGTGGGTACTACCAGATCCCGATGGCCCCAGAGGACCGTGAGAAGACAGCCTTTATCTGTCCCCTTGGCTTCTATGAATTCATGAGGATGCCTCAAGGGATTTCAGGTGCCCCAGCCACTTTTCAACGATTGATGGAGCGTGCAGTAGGGGACATGAACTTACTAGAGTGCCTGGTATACCTAGATGATGTTATTGTGTTTGGCAGCTCACTGGAGGAACATGAGAGCAGATTATTTAAGGTATTGGACCGACTGAGGACTTTGGCCTTAAACTGTCCATTGATAAGTGTCAATTCTTTCAAACATCAGTAAAGTATGTGGGACACATAGTATCCACCGAGGAATAGAGACCGACCCAAGTAAAGTTGAGGCCTTGACCACCTGGCCACAGCCAAAAATCTAAAAGAACTGCAAAGATTCCTGGGATTCTGTGGTTATTATCGGCGTTCATCAAGGACTATTCAAGAGTGATCCGCCTTTACTTAACCTTACTCAAGGGTATCCCCAACCCACAAAAATACCAAAAGTCAGCGTCCCTCAAGACCGAAGAGTGTATTTTCGTCCGAATGAAGTATTTGGGACCGCTGACTCCTGATTGTGAGACTGCTTTTCATGAGATCATATATCAACTTACCATGCTCCAGTGCTGGCCTATGCCGATCCAAGAAAACCTTACGTCACTGCACACTGATGCTAGCTTGCAAGGGTTGGGGCTGTGTTGTACCAAGAGCATGAGAATGGCCTGAGACCAGTGGCCTTGCCAGTAGAAGCCTGACCCCATCCGAAAAGAACTATCCTGTACATAAGTTAGAGTTCCTAGCTTTGAAGTGGGCTATTGTTGACCAATTCCATGAGTACTTGTATGGGGCTAAAATACTAGTAAAACTGACAATAATCCTTTGACCTATGTGCAGACCTCAGCTAAGTTGGATGCCACTGGCCATAGGTAGCTTTCTGCATTATCTACATATGACTATGCTCTCGAATACCGAGCAGGTCTAAACCACATAGATGCTGATGTTCTCTCCGGAGGCCTGTTCCCCAGAATGATTGGGTCCGATTGGCAGAACCTGACATTCGGGCACTCTGCCGGAAGTTTGACAGGGAGGAACAAATGTCCACGGACGCAGTGGACTGCATGGTGGATTGCTTGGGACCCTCTGAGAATTGCATACCTGCTGCTTATTGCCACTTTTCTGCAATAGACATTGGTGCACTGCCTCAGCTGGACAATGACAGTATTCGGCGGGCTCAATCCCACAATCCCATGATCTAAGCAGCTTTAGAAGCCCTCTATGCAGGAAAAGATGTGTCCAAATTAACGCTCCACTGATTTGAGAACTGCACTGTTATACAAAGAAGGTCCTAAGTTGAAACTGATCAATAAACTGTTATACAGAGAAACAGTAGACAGAGGGGGACAAGTAGACAAACAACAACTAGTGCTGCCCACTGCCTTTCGAGACTCAGTACTGATGTCCTTGCACAAGCACATGGGGCACCTTGGTATAGACAGAACACTTGACTTGGTGAGATCCAGATTCTATTGGCCTAAGATGGGGGCTGATGTGGAGCAACACATTCGAACTTGTAGTCGCTGCTTACAGAGGAAAGCTTTGCCCCAGAGGGCTGCCCCCCCTTGTTAACATCACCACCAGTGCACCCATGGAGCTGGTCTGTATTGATTTTCTGAGTTTGGAGTCAGATCAAAGAAATATCAGTAATGTGCTGGTGGTCACTGACCATTTCACGAGATATGCCCAAGCTTTCCCCACCAAAGACCAGAAAGCATCCACTGTGGCCAAAGTACTTGTAGAAAACTTTTTGTTCACTATGGGCTCCACAAAGAATCCATTCTGATCAAGGGAGAACTTTGAGAGTCGCCTGATCAAAGAGATGCTTTCTCTGTGGGGAGTCAAAGTCCAGAACCACTCCTTACCACCCCAGGGGACCCACAGCCTGAACGTTTCAACCGCACTTTGCTAGATATGCTAGGCACCTGCACCCAAAGGACAAGCCTAGATGGAGCCAACAAATTAGCACCCTGGTACATGCTTATAACTGCACCAAAAGTGATGCCACTGGGTTCTCCCCTACGCCTGATGTTTGGAAGAAGCTCGACTACCGGTAGATGTGTGTTTTGGGTCTCTCTGATGGGGTTCAAGCTGACAACTATTTACAGTATGTGCAAAAGTTAAAGGCCCAGCTAACTCATGCGTACCAACTGGCTCAAACCATGGCTGCCAAAAGAAATCTGGCCAACAAAGAACGGTATGATAAAAGGTGAAAGCACAGGAACTCCAGGAGGGAGATCGGTATTGCTAAGAAATCTGGGACTGCATGGCAAACACAGGATTGCTGACAGATGGCACCATCTCCTCACATTGTAGTGGGCAAACTAGATGATCTGCCAGTGTACAAAGTATGGCCTGAGAACAATTCAAAAGATGTAAAACAATACATAGAAATCATTTACTGCCCATTGGACAAATCCTGATTGAGTCTGAGCCCCAGAAGATGCCCCCTCTGGACCAGTGACTAGAGCTGCTGCTAAGAAAAGATCAAGGAAGTTTGCACCTACAGAAGCAGAGTTAAAGTGTTCCCCTGCACAAGTCCCAGTTGAGCATGACTGCCAGTCCATATCAGAAGAAAGTGAGAGTGACTTTGAATACTATCCTTCTTACGAACTGAGTCAATTGTTTGAGGCAATCCCTAGTCAATACTGGAGACAAAGCTGGGCCTTCTGGACTGTCTAAGCCTCAGCTTCATCCCTGGAGCCAATGCTCCCAGAAAGTGAAGTGCAAAGCATCAGATCAGATGAAATGGAATCATTGTGCATGGTTGAACTGTTTGAGCTTTCAGGGAGGAAAATGATAGATTGGGGCAGACTGGTGATACACCGAACAAGAAGAGTATTTTGAGTGCCCTGACAGTCCACTGCCAGTGTCCGAAAGCTCTCCATCCGAGCCAAATGTTGTGGACTCAGAAACTGTAACTCCTGGAGCTGAAAGTGCCCCAAGTTCTAGCCTCTTTACCCCAGGGAGACTCCCTGACAAGTGAGGACAATGCTGAAAATGAGGCTCAGAGTGCAGAGACTGTAACAGTTCCCCTAGAAAGACTGGTCGAGCTGTAAAGCCTGTGGTGCACCTCAGTTATGATTCACTGGAGGCCTGTGGACTTGCCTCTCAATGTTGTCCATAAAAGGAGTGTATGTGTCCCAGAGCTCATTGCCCAAACTGAGCATCAGTGCTAACTCAAGTTACTTGTGTTGCCCTCTAAGTATGGTGCCCTTGCCCGTCCAGCCCCAAGGTAACTGATAGGAAGGCCCCCTCTCTTCAGGTTTCATGTACAAGAGGTAATAACTTGAGTTATGGTACAATGTGTGTGTAATACTGTGTAAAGAGTGACGACTGCAATGTTTCAGAAATGTGTTCTTGGTAAAATGATGTATTGACTGATGATTACATGTGTGAGCCTAATGCAAATGTATATGGTTGCAGTTAAACTTATGGGGTTTTGCTTGGCGGACGTCAAAGCTTTCCCAGACCAGGAAGGTGTAACCCCCTGCAAATGGGGGTTCCCAAAAGACTTCCAGGAGCTTGCTTGAATGCTCCAAGCCTGAATGGTGTTTGGCGTTTAAGCCATTTATCAGTGAGTGTTTTTAGAGCCTCTGGTACTGTCTCTTTAAGAGCTGTCTGCTTGCAGACATAATTAGTTTATATGGGGGGACTGTGTGTTTCTCTGTTTGAGTACCACTCGAACTGCTGCCAGTTCACTCCATTTTTGCAGTCACTAGGAGTACAAAGGGAACCTATCTGAAAGATGTAACTGTTTGCCAGAAATAATTTAGAGTAATAATGAAAATACAGTTTGTCTAACCTGCTTTCTTTGCAGTCAGAACTGTGTCTGCCTAGTTCCCATTCTGGTTTTGAACTGCTTAACTGGACCAATCAGTGTGGGGTAAGCTAGCTCTAAAATGGTGCCTTGGACGAATCAGAACTTGGACTCATAATCTGAGCCAGCCACAAGAGGATTGTATGGGCAGTGACTCTGGGAGATGTAGTTTAGACTTCGGCGCCTTTTTGGACCAACAGCAGCAGTCTATTGTGAGTGACAGCCAATCCAGTCAAGAACTGGGAGGAACTCAAAGGAAGTGTCCAGTTTTGTCTGTTGGAGTTTCAGTTTTAGCTCTGGCAGTGAAGGGGAAAGAAACCCTGTGCTCCTTCAGTGCACAGTTTCAGTCAAAAAACGTGTGTAAGGCCCAGAGTTCCGGTCTGCAGCTTGTGTAACTGCTTGTTAGGTCTGAATCCGTCCTGTGAAAAGAATCAAAGGATCTCTGAAGAGTAGAAACCAGGCTCACCCTGTAGAAGACTGGAGAAATTGTTGAATTGCACTCGGTCTGTCAGGAACTGAATCTGCTGTGTGTTCTCACGGGTATTGTGCAGTAATTGCGATCGGGATAGAGAAGCAGCCTGCCTGGTATAGTACTTTCTTTTTTACCATATAAATGTGTGAGGAGGCTTGTGTACCTCAAGTGAATCCTGCTGCCATTAAGTGACTTTTGCCTGTGACTGTTTACCATATAAATGTGTGAGGAGTCTCTTGGAGCTCAAGAGTAGCCCTGCTGACGTTGAAGGACCCTATCTTGTTTGGAGGTCGTGAGTACTAATTCAGGGCCGCTCCCTGTTGAATTGCCACATTAAATCCAAATGGAATCACTGTACTGCTGACTGTTTAAACGAATTTTTCTTTTCTCTGTGTGAAAGGGCCCCTACCAGCTGCCATGGTTTGGACTAGCCACTAGGGCTTGGGTACCCAGGGACAGTAACTGGTAGGGATAGGCCTGTGCACAAAGCCATAGGTAGATGAATAAAGTGATAAGCTAATTAACCTGATTTCCCCCTGTCCTTGTTATATCCCCTAAATAAATCAGAGCTGCTTGTTTCAGCAAAGTTATACTGCCTGAGGTATTTGTCTATGTTAAAGTACTGTACTGTGATTGTTGCACTGTATCTTATTTCACAGGAGGTCCCAGTGCCGGAACCAGTCCTGGGGGTAAGTGTATACTGTGAAGGTAATTCTGATATATTGTGTGGGCCACTAGTGGGAAGAAAGGGGGTTGCAGTGTCCCAGAGGGCTGTGACCAAGTAAGTTTAACTATTGCAAACCCTGACCTCTGGGTGGAGGCACCCGCCATTGGATCCAGGCCCCTCAACCTGTTAGTGGCAAATCAGGCAGGGGTAGTAGCCCCTGGGATAACGCCATCTAGGGGTTACATATATACATACACACATAGATACATATGTATACATATATATTTCTGATCTGAGATGACTGTAGAAAACTAGAGGTTACTTGTGCTATACCTGGTTAAACAACTAAATAATAAAAAAAAACTTGAGTACAAATGTCTCAACCTTTTGCAGTTGCTGTGGGGACCTCAGGAAGTTCTCAATGTTCTAGCAGCTCCTGAAATTTACAAAGAACAGGATACTTGCTAGGGATGGGGGTTAGAAAGACTTATAAAACAGCTAAACTGAGCTGCAATAGAGGAGATTATAAGAAAGATATATTTTTTGCTTCTGTACATAGTTATTCTGAACAGGTTTTTTTTTTATGTTACTACAACTACAAATAAACAGTTTTGTGGAATTTTACAACTGCTTCTGGGTTTTTCCTATGCTTCCTGACCTGTGCCTCGACGACACAGTTATTCAAAATGTTAAAAGATCCAATATTGTGTGAACTGTGACAATTACTTTATAGTAAGGGCCGTCAAACTGCAGAATGGCTTGCCTCAGGATATAGTCAATATTACGTCATTTGACGTTTTCAAATCACAGCTCGATAGGCTTCTGAGGGAAATAATATACCCACTATGCAATGGGAGACAGTCACATTGGGCTTATAGCCTTCTTCTGTCTCTAAAACCAAGTAATACTGAGTAATGGACATTCCAGCTAAGTGCGCTCCTCCATTTTTATTTTCTACAGACGTTGCTATTTCTATTTCCTTCCCCCACCTTTGGCACCTTTCAGCATTGTTACTAGGCCCTGTTAATTAGTCCCCACTTGAGAACTCCTCTGCTCATTCACCCCTTCAATGCCTTTTCATACCCATCATAATTTTTTTGTTTTTCTGCTTCTGTTCTTCCCTTGTCTAATATCACTTTTTGTTTTATATATATGTATCCCTTATTTCCCCTTACAGCTCCACTAACATTGCCACATTGCCTCTTTTCTCTTTAAGATAATTCCTGAAGACCTCAAAACGTTGATTCTAACTCTATTTTCTATTTTCAGCGTGCATTGAATATTACTGTTTTGTTTTCAGACCACATGCTGATGCAGCGCCTTGTTTCTTGACTTTATTGAGTTACTACTGCACTTCACAAGAGGGAATTTGTGTAGGGGACTATACTGAGTTACTTCAATACATTCTGAGAGAGAGGGTTATGTACGGAACTGTATTGAGCTACTAATGTTCTACTGAAGAGGGAGGTGGTGTAGGGACTGTACTGTATTACCGTAAGACTTCCAGAGAGGGACGTTGTGTAGTGAACTGTATTCAGATACCACTGTACTTCCCAAAAGGGCGGTTATGTAAGGGACTGTATTGAGTTGCTACAGTACTTCCCAAGAGGGAGGTTATGTAGGGAGAGTTTGTGTATTGTGTTATTACTACACTTCCTAAGAGGAGTTTGTATCAGGACATGTACTGAGTTTATATTGCACTTCCCAAAAGGGAGGTTAGGTAGGGGACTGGACTGTGTTACTAAACAACTTTCTGAGAGGGAGATTAGGAACGAGACAATATTGTGTTTAGAACTTTCTAAGAGGGAGGTTGTGCAGTGGACTTTATTTTCTTACTACAGTACTTTCTGACAGGGAGGTTGTGCAAGAGACTTTATTGTCTTACTACTGCACTTACTGAGAGGGAAGTTGTTTCAGGGGACTTTATTGTGTTACCACTGCACTTACTGAGAGGGAGGTTGTGTAGGGGACTGTATTGTGTTACTACTATACTTCCTAAGAGGAAGGTTATGTAGGGGACTTGATTGTGTTACTAAAATACTTTCTTAGTGAGAGGTTCTGTAAAGGACTATACAGTGTTACTAAAATACTTTCTGAAAGGGAGGTTGTGTTGAGGCAATAGAGTGCCACTAAATTAATTCTGAGAGGAAGGTTGTGCAGGGGACTGTATTGCGTTTAGAGGTGGGTGAAGTGACCAAATTTTGCTCCATGAACCAATTTGTAGAGTAATGCAGAATCCGTGAAGTAATCTGCAATGTATTGCGGAGTACCTCACATCATAATGAGGTACGCAAAGTCCATTGATAATAATGACTTCACATTACTCCGCCTTCCCCAACCACTTCTGCACCAATTTTAATGCAAAGTACATAAAAATCAATGTACTTCGCATCACTTCGCCTTGTTATTGAGCTCCAAGGTGAATTTTGCAGTGATTCATGGGATTGCAGGTCACATGGGCTCTAGATTGTTCTGTGTAGTGTGTGTGTAGTGGTAGCTGGAGACATTTTGCTCTCAGAGCTCTGCGATTCAAATCCTCTTAAATCTGTTAAAAAAGCCTTTTTGAGTCATTTATTTTGCTTAAAATTTAGTACATCGGTTGTAGGAAACCCTCCTGTGCTCATATCACCGAGTGCTTATTGTTTGAGTGTGGATTTTGAATGTTAATTTAAAACATTTAGTCTGTGTACTGACAGACACTTGAAGTGTGCTTTGGGGAGGGGCGTATCTGAGGTGGAGGTAGGTTAACTTGGAGAAAAAGGAAGTCTTTCTGTTTTGGTTATATTTTTCTTATACAACTGTGTTAATGTACACATAGTAATATTTTCAGTAATTCTTGACATTTTTTTGCTGGTTGTTGTGGTGCAGCAGTGCATAATTTCAGTTTGTTTAAAAGATTTGGTTATATTACTGAAGTTTTCAATTTGCTACGCATTACCTGTAGTGTGTGTGTGTGTCTGCGCACGCGTTACGTGTGCCATTAAATCATACACATTTTATTGTGCCACAGAGTAATTGCCGCAGTGTGAACCTGCTATCCACAGCACCTGTGTGATTTTGTACTGCATTGTGGTATCTTGGTTTTGGACTGTTACTGCAGTGTACTGCACCCCCCTACCCAAACCGACAAGAGGTATTCTTTTCCAGATTGGATTGTGACTTGTGAGCACTGGTTAAGGTGTTGTTGTGACTTTGCGTCTACATCTCTTCTTGATTGGGCAGTGCAATCTTAATCTGTCTGTTCTTTTGCATCTGTTTAGTGCTCAATCTCCATCTGCAAGCCACAATTGTTTGTTTTTTTTTACTTCACATCCACCAGCCCCGACTGAAAATTCAGAAATATAAATTTGTTTAGAATTTTCTCGGTGATCCCCCAAAATGCCTGAAAAGAGACATGCAACAAAGCTGTTTCTGGCCATGGCATTGCTGCCAATGGCAAGACTGGCCATGGGTGTAGTAGTACACAGAAGTGCATAGCTGATGTCAGTAAAGGGATTTCTCCATCAAAGTTTTTTTACAGCCAATCTGTAGCTTCTCTCATAGTTGGAAGAGATGATGATGTCCCAGCTGGTGGTGTTAGTGCAGTTTCTGCTGGCATGAGTATTGCTGCCTCAAGTTACATTTCTGACCATTTAACTGTGTCACAAAATATAGCTGAGTCTAAAGCAGTGAGTGGCAGTGTAGATGATGTCATACTCCCCATTAACATCCCTATGGTAGTAGAACATGATTCTGATCCAGGCGATGATAACCCACAATGTCACATTTCTTCCAGTGCTGTTGAGGTCTGCCTTTGTCATCCAATGATTCAAAGTGTGGTGCAAAAATATTGAGTGATGATGATGATGATGATGCTGTGGTTGGAACATGTTCTCCACATGACAGCATCCAAGCTGAAACTGTGGATGTGGATGATGTTGATGAATATGACAATTATGTCATTGACCCCTGTTGGGAACTGGAGAAAAAGAAAGTCAAGGTGGCTGTGCCTGGATCTGTTGGCATTAAATCCCCCCTCCTCAAAAAAGTTGTGATTTAGAGGTCCCTGTTGATGATAATGATGAAGACCCAGTAATAATCATAGGTAGTCATGGTGGTCAGTTGGAGTCCAAGTGTGTCCAGCCTGAAAAAATCATGTGGCACTTCCCCCATTTCAGGGGTTAAAAAAACAGAGTCCAATAAGCAGCATCAGGGACATGTTAAGAGTAGGGGATCACAGTCCCTTGTTTAGGATTTGTTTTGTCCAAAATACAAATGATGAGTCAGTTGCAATCTGCCAGCTTTGTCATGTGCGTGTGAGTCGAGGTAAAAACGGGGAGTCATCTGGGCATGGGGGGCCAGCATACACATCTTAAGAACAGGCACATGGCACTGTGGACCTGGCACCAGATAGCAGCTAATGCCATAGTGGGGTGTTGACCCTCGTCATCAACCTTACTGAGCATTTTATCCCCTTCCATGAGTGCAAGACCAAGTAGGAATGTCTGCAGCAGCAATGAAATGACACCGGAGGATTACTACAGGCATGATCAGGGGGGAGGATTATGATTTAGAAATCTTGTCTTGTGGTGGTCAGAGTAGCAGCGGTGGTGGTGGTGGTCAATGCAGTACGTCTAGTGCAAGTGGTACAGCAACCCTGTATGTAAAACGGGGAAAATAACTTCTTTTGTGAACTTGTCACCTATGCACTCCTCTTCGTTACACATCCACACCTCACCCCCGGCCATTCACAGAGCAGAGCCATTTGTCACACCCCATGCAAAATGTGTAAGTCAGCCCATGTTGAAGAGTGTTTTTGCCCGTAACCTCCTGCCTGCTTGCCTGGAGCATGTGACCTACACTGTGTAAGCCATGTGATGTGTGTGGGCTGCCTGTGAATTCTCATCCTGCCTTAAAGTGGAATAAGGCGGAGGCACAACATGAAATCATAATTACAATGCAAAGTGGTGAAGTGAGGGCGTGGCGGAATACTAATGTGAAGTGGCCACTTCGTGATCACTTCACGGGTGGAATTTTACTTCGTTGCATCTCTAATTGTGTTACTAAAGTGTTTTTTCTGAGAGGGAGATTGTGTAGAGGACTATAGTTATTTATTGGATTTATTTAAATGTGTAGGCTGACTGAGACAGACATGCCTTTTTCAGGAGCTACCCAGAATTAATTACATACAGGGCAGGAGAAAAACATACATGCAGTGGCATAACAGCAGCAGCATTGCATTCTGAGAATTATGAAGCATTTTAGTTGCAATAAAATTAAACAACGTAATTATATTAGATAAAATAGTAACACAATGCAGTTCCCTACCTAACCTCCCTTGTGTATAGTAACACAATCCAGTCACCTACCTAACTTCACAGTGGACCTTGCCCCCTACAACAGAAGTGGCAATTAGGTGGGAGGGGGAAAGGGAGGTAACCAAAAAAAGGGGGTGAAGAGGAGGGTGTGGGGGATGGGCATGACAAAGCAAATACAAAAAAGAGGCAAGGAAGTATAGAGTCGAGGTGGAGGGTGGTGTCAATTAATGCCTGCAGTCTCGACAACAAAATGGCATACATACAGGCCCTCTTAGTGGAGGGGAAGGCAGACGTAATGGCAGTAACCGAGGCCTGTGCTAGAGTACACCATGACTGGGACCTCAAGATCCCAGGATACAAACTCTATAGAAGGGATAGAGAGTTAAGCAAAGTGGGAGGGGGGTGGCAGCTTATATCAGGGAGGGAATAACATTCATGAGGGAAGAACACAAACAAGAGAAGGTTAAAACAGTATGGATCCAAATATAGACTAACAGGGGGAGGAAGGCTGGGGGGGTCTACAGACCACCTAACCAGAATGAAGAAAGGGACAGAGAAATATGTTTGCAGATGCTGAAAGCAGCAGGAAAAGGGAAAGTGGTAGTGGTGGGGGACTTTAATCTGCCCAAGGGGGACTGGGCTATACAGGCCATGTCCTATGCCAGAAGTCAAGAGATACTAAATGCGATATAGGGAGGGTTCATGATCCATGGTGTTACTTAACCCACCAGGGAGGGGGCAATCCTTGACCTAGTGCTCACCAATGGGTAGCATGTACAGGAGCTAGAGGTCAAGCAGCATCTAGGTAGTAGCAATTACAGTACGGTGTAGTTCAGTTTGGACATGGGCAGGGATAACATCCCCATCAAGACCAAAACACTGGATTTCAGGAGGGCTACTTTGAAGATAGTGGAAGAGGTGCTAGGTCACACCTGGTGGGCATTAAAGAGGACATGGGATGGACCAAACATGGACCAACATCAGAGAGTCGATTCTAGCAGCCACAGTGGATTGTATCAGGCTTAGAGGGAAGAAATTGGGGGCCAAATCACCCATCTGGTTTAACTACAAGGTGGCCAGAGCAGTGAAGGAAAAGAGAACAGACTATAGAAAATTCAGGAGAACCGCAAGGGAAGAAGATAAGGAAGAGTACCTGAGGTTGGCTAGAGTGGCAGGAAGGGCAGTATAGCATGCTAAGGTGCAGAAAGAGCTTCAATTAACTGATGGGCTCAAGGAGGGGAGAAGGCCTTATCTTGCTATATAAGTGAAGAGGGACAAAAAGATGGAATAGTTAGACTAAGTAAGGGAAAGATGGATGTATAGAGGAAGAAGTGAGCAAAGCAGAAGTATTGAATGAATACTTCTGCTCTGTCTTTATGAGGGAAAAGGATCAGCCGGCGCCAGCTGGGGGAGAAGGTGGGAGGGGATGGGGGGCAGATGTGGTAATAGAGATTGAAAGAGTGAGAGAGGGGCTGCTGGCACTAAAGGTGGACAAATCCTCAGGACTTGATGGCCTACACAACAGGGTTATAAAAGAGCTAGCAGAGGAGCTTGCAGAGACACTGGTAGATCTCTTCAATAGATCCTTGGAGTCAGGCATGGTACCACTGGACTGGAGAACAGCACATGTGGTGCCTCTCCCCAAGAGCGAATCCAAGGATGAACCAGGGAACTACAGGCCAGTCAGTTTGACTTTCATTGTATGTAAACTCATGGAGACCATACTTAAGGAAAGAATGGTGAGGTACATAGACGAGAATGGTCTTCAGAATGAGAGACAGCACGGGTTTGTGGCAGGCAGATCATATCAAACTAACTTGATTGAGTTCTTTGACTGGGTCACCAGAGCAGTGGAGGGAGACCAGGTAGTGGACATAATACAGTATACCTACACTTCAGCAAGGCCTTTGATTCAGTGCCATATAAGAGGCTGATTGGGAAGCTGGCCGATCTGGGGTTGGGGGAGAAAGTGGTGGGGTGGGTGGACAGCTGGCTATGGGGCAGAACCCAAAGATTGGTTGTGGGGAGAGAGTTATCAAGCACCAAGGAGGTCCCAGAGGGGTCCGCAAAGATCAGTGCTAGGGCTGGTGTTGTTCAATGTTTTCATAAGTGACACTGGGGAATGCATTAAGGGCAAGATGTTCCTGTTTGCAGATGGCACCAAACTCTGTGGGAGGGTGGACACAAAGGAAGGGATACAGGGCCTGCAAGAGGACCTAGGTAAACTCAAGAGATGGTCTGAAATCTGGCAACTTGGCTTCAACACGAGAAATGCAAAGTGATGCACATTGGGGCCAGGAATTCTAGGATGGAGTATTACCTGGGGGAGGTAGTAGCTGCTTCAGAGGAAGGAAAGAATCTGGGTGTGGTGATTGCTAGAGACCTGAAGCACTCAATGCAATACAAGAAAGGAGCTGCAAAGGCAAACAGGATGTTGGGGTGTATAACCAGGGGATTCAGTAGTCGGCAGATCGAGGTCATTTTATCCTTGTACAGGTCAATGGGAATATCACATTTAGAATACAGGGTAAGGCATTGGCATCCATACTGCAAGAGAGACATCATCTTGCTGGAGGGGGCCCAAAGGAAGCAACCAAGATGATCATGGGTCAGCAGAATAGGCGCTGAGAGTCCTAAGGATGTACTCCCTGGAATGGGGGGGTATGATAGAGACCTTCAAGTACTAGAAGGGGATAAACAGAGTAGAAAGAAAAAGACTCTTTAAACTGAGTGACAATAGAAACACGAGGGAGCACAGTTTGAAGTTGGGTGGGGGGAAGTTTAGGACTGGATGGGGGGAGGTTTAGGAGGTATGTTAAGAAGCATTTTTATATAGAGAGTGGTGACCACACGGACTGCACTGCCAGAGGTGATCTCAGTGAAGATAATGGGGGCTTTACGAGAGCCTGGGACAAGCACAAAGGGAACCCGCGGGACTATGGAGGTGCAGGAGGGAAGGAAGGGGTGACACAGGGGGAGGGTCTTTGGGGTACTCTTCATCATTTACGAAGCAGACTCAATTAACCAAAGGAGACAATTTTAACAAAATGGTACAGGAAATGCGCTCTCTGTATCGCAGGGCTGCTCAACCAAAAAGAGCTTCAGCTTACTGCCTCACTCAAACAATAGTAAAGTTGAATATTATGAGTTAACATATGGGTGGTCTGGAGTACAATACTAGCACTTTAAATATGCAAAGGAAATTATTTTTCCGTCCATAACATTGAAATAGCAAGAGTGTTATATCATATTTACTATTTTAACAAATTTACAAGAGGGTCAGTATTGCATCTGTTAACACGTGAAAATACTCCCACCCCAGTTCAACTCGCTAGCCCCCAAAACCCCTTGCACTAAGGAAGCCATACTAGCGAAGCGCAGGGGTTTTTAAAGGCTGGCGCATTGTACTGGGGTAAGTTGTTTTTTCACATGGTAGCAGAAAATGCATATTTTTCTTATGAAGCATTGTTAAAAACTGTAAATATTGTAATAGTAAGCATAGCACTTCATTGCAATTGTTATGTTGGTTGGAAAATAATTTCCTTTTTTGCATATTTAAAGTGCTATTGAGTATTTATTACTACCAGACCACCCATATAATTTGCTCACCAATATTTCTGGTTTAGTATCAATTGACCAAAGCGCCTTCTTCTGACTTTTTCATATGTTCGTAAAGTTTGTAAAATTATCACAAATCCAGTTACAGATAATGGGGTTTTCACATAAGGAGTACACAGACAAATAATGTTACCAAGGATTTCAGAGGATCAAAAGCAAGCAGCAGCGCCAATCTATGTAGGTCTCAGCAAAGACAGTTACTACAATTAACAGGAGGACAGCACTCTGACTAGTCTTTTAATGTCAATGAAGAGGGGCCCTCTTGGATGCTGGAAGGGAACTCGTTCCACAGCTGTGGGTCTTTGTGTGCAAAGAAACGCTGTCCAGTAGTTGTTGAAGCCCTGAGTACATTTAAGAGCAGTTTAAAAGAGAAACGAAGCAGCCTCCTCTGTCGTTTATGTTCCAAGATAGCTCTGAGATTTGGGGAGTGATCTTTCATGATCTTATAGGTCAAGAAGAGTAGATGATAACTAAATCCCTCATCCAGGGATGTCCAGCTTAGAGTGGCAAGAACCATGCAGTGATGTTCTCCATTATTCACACTTGCTGCAAACCAGCATATCCTGTGATACAGTGCCTTGAACTTACTGAGTTAGTTTCCCTCAACGAGGAGAGAACAGGTGCCCCAAATTAAAGTATAGGGAGTAAGAAAGGACTGGCTACAGCTAGCTTGACCTGTTTAGATAGATAGGCTCTCAGTCTGCATAGTAAGCCCAATTTTTGGTTGAGAAGCTTTGTTACTCTTTCAGCGTCAGGTCTGAAAGAGAGTTCCTGGTCCCATAGGACACCTAGGTACTTACAGTGTCCACTACCTCTATCTGGGTGCCTTTAGTGGTCTAATGTTTTAGAGCTTTTTGCTATTTGGGTCCAGCTTTCTAGGCCCAAATAACATGGCCTTTGTTTTCTTGGAGTTGAAAATGAGTCAATTTGACTTAAGAAAGTTTTCAAGCTCCCTTGGGGGTCACTCCTGGGGTCTGGGCTCCTTGAGAACCAGGAAGCCACTGCATGGTGCTCCTGTTACTGAGAGCTGAGCCAGAAAGGCTGTGTCCTGAGACTGCTGAGCCAGAAGGGTTGTGCTGTTGCCAAGTGTCTGAGAGTATCTGAAGTGCTTCATATCCAGGCCACTGGAACCTACTACCAAATGCTGTCAGACTTGCTGCTGTGTGCTGGCTCCCGCCATGCGTGAGCTGCTGTGCCCATGGGTCATGTGAGTGCCGGCGCTGCTGGGGTCTTTGGTACCTTTCCTTTTTGAATTACAATTACCTAATTGGGATTACAAAGTTCATCTTTCCAAACATTTGTTGTTTCAAGTTCTTTAAATTGTGCTTGCACACTATGGCCTATTGGGGGCTTAAGGGCAAGGCAAGGCAATTTTATTTCTAAGGCGCCCAATCCTGGAGGCTCTGAGCACCACACACAATAAAAACAGAAAACAAAATACAAAAATAAGCACAATAAATTTTGAGCTTGCTAAATTTCATCAAGTGCACCACTGAAAGAATCCTTGAAACGTGGCTACCAGGCCTGCACTGGTACTCTAGTGTAATTCCTGGGCACCCAGAGTCAGTGGTTTTCCATCATACTTGTAATCATAGGTTTAATACTGATACCAGCTGAAGAGTTTACAACACCCTGTGCAGCATAAATAACCATTTTGTGCCCCTTGATTGTTCGGGTGCTTCATAGACTATGTGGGATATGAGAAGGTGGTAGTAGAGCTGTGTGGAATATAAAATTCTACCCATGGAATGCCCGTGGAATGACCATTCTGATTCCGCAGAATTCCGTGTAATTTTCATGACGATTCTGTGGAATTTTGCATCATTTTACATTTCTGTTATTTTGCCATATTTTTTTTTCCAATTGTTTAACCAGGAGTAGCACACTAAGCTGAAAGTTTGTTTATAGGTGTGACCTGAGAGCACAGGGAAGTTAAGTGACTTGCTCAGGGTCACACAGTATGCAAGTGGGGACTGTGAGATTCAAATACAGGTCTCCAGATTTGCAGCTTACAGCCTTAAACCACTGCACTATACTGCCTCCTGATTTTAAAAGTATGTGTCCAAACAACACTAAATCTAGAATGTAAACAGTACCCTATGGCTTACAAGAGTGTGCCAAATTTCAGAGTTGTAGAATAAAAGGGTAAGGATGTATTGGTGGCCAAACATTTAATCAAAATTTAATTTTCAGTTATTTGGAGATCATTTCAAAATTTCTTATCCAAATTTCTCCATGATATCAGGATTTAGAGAAGTGCCTAGAATACATATATACACCGGCCCAGATATTCAAAAGGGTTGCTCCATGCGCAACAGGGTTTCGCATGCGCAAGTCCTACATTGCGCCATTCTGCGATATTCAGCAGGAGGCAGTTGCTCCACTGACAACAGGTTGCGCAAAAGAACAATGCAAATGAATGCATGCTCAACAGGAGGGGGAGGAACCATGCATAACCTGCGCAACCCGGTATTCAGTTGGGTTGTGCAGAGTTGTGCATGCGCAACTCCCCACCTGCCTCGCACAACCTTGAGCCCCAAAGATTGGTTGAGGCCACCCACAGGTGAGCTGCTGTATTGCAGGGCGCAACACAGCAGCTGCCACCCCTGGCTGGCCCCCAACTTGGTCCTTGTGCCTCCACCAGCCCGATCACGGGGCATAAAGTAACATGAACCCCCACACACACACACACACACATCTCCTACAGCCCGATCACAGGCATTACAGTTACATGAACCCCCCACACACACACATCACTCTCCACAGCCCGATCGCTGGGCATTACAGTTACATGAACCCCCGCTCACACATTTCTCCGGCCCGATCGGCATTACAAGTACGCAGTCATGAACTCCCCACGCCCACAGCATCTCCCACAGCCCGACTATGGCAGAACGTGTATGAAATCCCCTCTCCTCAGTGTCGCTGTTTTTTTGTCGCGTTAAAGGCCTGTTTAGGCTTTTCTGTACATTTCTTTATTTAGAGTTTTTGCTGCTTGCGGGCGGTGGCTACTTTGCTTCGCTCGTTGCCGCCGGATTGAACGTGTCATTGCGCAGACGTAGCTAATGGGGTGAATTTGATATCCGAATGACAGTCCAGATTTGTGAATGATCTTCACAAAATCTGCACTGTCGCACGGGGGCTGCACACCCATTGGCTGTAGCTCTGCACCAATCGGGCGGCAGCCCTACCGACAGTCAGTCGGCGGCGGGGCGCAGGCGGGTGGATGCTGCCGCCCGCCGCCGCGGGGAGCGGGTGGAGGGGCTTCGGGTGGGTGGGGGGACACTAGACACCAGGGAGATGTTTTGGGGGTTGTAACGCGACATTCTGCCCGCAATCGGGCTTTACGTCCACTGACCACCAGGGAGATATTCGGTTGGGGGTTACATTCTGCCCACGACTGGGCACTGGGGTTCATACACGCTCTGCCCGCGATCGGGCTGTGGGAGCTGTGTGGGCGGGGGTTCATGTAACTGTAATGCCCGCTGATCGGGCTGCAGGGTGCGTCGGTCCCCGACGGCTGCTGTCTGGCAGGGCGGCCAGGCACAAGTCCTCGGGGATCGGCGCACCTACATGCTAATGGCATGCAAATGGGGCCATAAATAGATGCAAATAGCCTCCCCCGCGCCTTGCATAAATTATGGCCCCATTTGCATGTCACCCTTTGAATATCGGAAATTTGAGCATGGCGAATGGTACTTGCGCCACTGCAAGTTTAATGCTCAACCTGGCAACTTTGCGGTGGCGTTATGTCCACTGCCATGCTAGCGTTGTGGAGCTGGGGGGTGATATTCAAAGAGGTTGCTCAATAGCGCAACTCCTTGGAATATCACCCCGGCCACACCCCTGCGCAACTATTTTGAGCAGCGCAGGGGCTTGCGCCTCAGAATGGCGCAGTTTGAATATCTGGGCCACCATGTTTTAATTAGGGCTGTGCGAATACCTTTTTTCAAATACTCAGCTGAATATTCAGTATTTGGTTCCCAGATATTCATTATTTGGTATTCGTTATTTGGCTAGCGAAAATGCCTTCTTAGAGAACTGGCACACAAGTCCTTTAAATGGCTTCAGGGAGAGTAGGATGAGCTGTCATGGCACTTTGGCTTGTACACTGGTACCACAGCTTGTCTTTTGGCATTGCTGCTCTAATAGGAGGATGCAGAGGTCGTGGCACTTTGGATTGTACACTAGTGCTACGGGGTACAGGCTGCCTTGTCCCGCTGCTGTTTCAGGAGGAGGATGCAGAGGTCACAGCACTTTGGCATGTACACTGCTGCCACTGCCACACAGGCTGTCTTGTGCTGCTGATGCTTCAGGAGGAGGATGCAGATGTCATGGCACTTTGACTTGTACACTGGTGTCACAGGCTGCCTTGCCCCGCTGCTGTTTTAGGAGGAGGATGATGCAGGTGTCATGGCACTATATCTTGTACACTTGTGCCACAGGCTGCCTTGTTCCACTGCTGCTTCTGGAGGAGTATGCAGAGGTCATGTCACTTTGGCTTGTACACTGGTGCCACTGCCACACAGGCTGTCTTGTGCTGCTGAGTCTTCAGGAGGAGGATGCAGAATCCATTGTACTTTGGCTTGTACACTGGTGCCACAGGCTGTCTTGTTGGGTATGGTTCTGTTATGGAGGAGGATGTAGATGTCGTGTCACCTTGGATTGTACTCTGGTGCCACAGGCTGTCTTGTTGGGTATGGTTCTGTTGTGGAGGAGGATGCAGATGTCATGTCACCTTGGCTTGTACACTGGTGCGACATGGGCTGTCTTGTTGGGTATGGTTCTGTTATGGAGGAGGATGCAGATGTCATGGCACCTTGGATTGTACACTGGTGCCACAGGCTGTCTTGTTGGGTATGGTTCTGTTGTGGAAGAGGATGCAGATGTCATGTCACCTTGGATTGTATTCTGGTGCCACAGGCTGTCTTGTTGGGTATGGTTCTGTTGTGGAGGAGGATGCAGATGTCATGTCACCTTGGCTTGTACACTGGTGCCACAGGCTGTCTTGTTGGGTATGGTTCTGTTGTGGAGGAGGATGCAGATGTCATGGCACCTTGGCTTGTACACTGGTGTCACACAGGCTGACTTGTTGGGTACGGTTCTGTTGTGAAGGAGGTCATGTCATTTTGGCTTGTACACTGGTGCCACTGCCACACAGGCTGTCTTGTGCTGCTGAGGCTTCAGGAGGAGGATGCAGAATCCATTGTACTTTGGCTTGTACACTGGTGCCACAGGCTGTCTTGTTGGGTATGGTTCTGTTATGGAGGTGGATGTAGATGTCGTGTCACCTTGGATTGTACTCCGGTGCCACAGGCTGTCTTGTTGGGTATGGTTCTGTTGTAGAGGAGGATGCAGATGTCATGTCACCTTGGCTTATACACTGGTGCCACACAGGCTGTCTTGTTGGGTACGGTTCTGTTGTGGAGGAGGATGCAGATGTCATGGCACCTTGGCTTGTACACTGGTGCCACAGGCTGTCTTGCTGGGTATGGTTCTGTTGTGGAGGAGGATGCAGATGTCATCCATCTTGGTTTGTACACTGGTGCCACAGGCTGTCTTGTTGGGTATGGTTCTGTTGTGGAGGAGGATGCAGATGTCATGGCACCTTGGCTTGTACACTGGTGCCACATGCTGTGTTGTGCTGCTGATGCTTCAGGAGGAAGATGCATATGTCATGGCACTTTGGCTTGTACACTGGTGCAGGAGGGCAGGCTAACATGTCCTGCTGCTGTTTCTGGAGGAGGATGCACAGGATCTGGAGGAGGATGTACAGGAAAACAATTCATCATGGACATTCCGTTAAGTTTCCCATAGGATTTAACTGGAAGTATAAGAAGACATAACTGTCATTGATTGTGCTTGGGTGAAAAAAACATTGTGTACTACAAGAATAAAATATGCCACACCCTTAAATAATTGTGGCCTTTAAGAAAACCAACCAATGAAACATAATTATGCCCATAGGACAACAGTATAACTTCAATAGGCTTAATAGTCAATACTGGTATTTAATTGACAATCTACATATGGTCACACTCCTCTTAATGGGATTGGGTATTAGAGGAAACACACATGACAGATTGTTAACTAATTCTGTCCTTAAAAAACTAATAAAACATAATTATGCCCATAGAACACTATAACTTTACTTCATCAGGCTAACATACAAATTCAAATCTTACCCTCATAGCTGAGAGGGATGTCTGTGAGGATGGCACTCTTGCATGACACCCATTCTGCCCATGATGTGTGGCCACAGAGATGGCTTTTAATGAATGCAACCTGTTAGGGACACATAATGAAATGAAGTGCTTCCAAATGGCCTGTACACATCCATGAAGTCTCCCTTCTCATGTGGTCATCAGATGATTCAAAATCAGTGGTCACTGGTCAGACAGCTCTATTTCTTACTCTTTTTTTATGTATTGCTTTTTGGTTTTTTCTCCCATCCCATGTCCTGCCCACATGCCCCTGAAGTGACATGCACATGCATGCCTTGTGGCACACCCCCACCCTGCCAGTCGCCAGGTTCCACCTACACTCATTGCTGGGCCTTCACACAGCTACGGCAGGACTACAGATGGGCACCCCTCCCCCACCCGGGATAGGAGAGAAGGTGCTCATTTCTACTCCCACTCTCCACCGGCCCGGCACCCTGTGGCAACCAGAGGTTGTTCCTGAACCCATGTCACCTGCACAGTGTAAGGTAAGGTGTCTAGTGCCTCAGCCCCCAGTGACACTGGGACAGCCTACACTGTTTTATTTCAGTAATTCTCACACAAATACCACTAAACAGAAAGAAAACAATGAAATGACTGAATACTTACCTTCACAAGTCATACACTCAGTGTTTTTCACAGTCCATCAGACTCGTGATTAAATTCCTGCAGAGTAAAAAAAAAATAAATAAAAATGATTAATTTCCATCCAAGATACAGAATTACAGAAATAGAGATGCACTGTTCAATCATAATTCCAAAAACCCCTTCACCCAAACAAACATAAAACAATTAAAAGATTTCATACAATTTACTTACTTTTGCTGGTAGCACACAATGTAGTACTTGAAGATGAGCAATATCACTCTGGCTTGGGCGGTCATCATCATCCAGACTTCTTCATAACTGTTGGTGATTTGACATGGTAAATGAATACTGGAGTGGAGACTGGTGAGGCCACACTGGTATCTGAAATATTTCAGTCATGGGGAATGCTGCAGAGCAAATCTCAGGCATGGGCAATACTGGAGACTGGTGATGCCACACTGGTATTCAGAAATTTCAGGCATGGGCAATACTGGAGACTGGTGATGCCACACTGGTATCTGGCAAATCTCAGGCGTGGGCAATACTGGAGACTGGTGATGCCACACTGGTATTCAGAAATTTCAGGCATGGGCAATACTGGAGACTGGTGATGCCACACTGGTATTCAACAAATTTCAGGCATGGTCAATAGTGGAGACTGGTGATGCCACACTGGTATCTGGCAAATTTCAGGCATGGACAATACTGGAGATTGGTGATGCCAAACTGATATTCAGAAATTTCAGGCGTGGTCAATACTGGAGACTGGTGATGCCACACTGGGTATTCAACAAATTTCAGGCATGGGGAATACTGGAGACTGGTGATGCCACACTGGTATTCAGAAATTTCAGGCATGGGCAATACTGGAGACTGGTGATGCCACACTGGTATCTGGCAAATCTCAGGCGTGGGCAATACTGGAGACTGGTGATGCCACATTGGTATTCAGAAATTTCAGGCATGGGCAATACTGGAGACTGGTGATGCCACACTGGTATTCAACAAATTTCAGGCATGGGCAATACTGGAGACCGGTGATGCCACACTGGTATTCAACAAATTTCAGGCGTGGGCAATACTGGAGACTGGTGATGCCAAACTGATATTCAGAAATTTCAGGCATGGTCAATACTGGAGACTGGTGATGCCACACTGGGTATTCAACAAATTTCAGGCATGGGGAATACTGGAGACTGGTGATGCCAAACTGATATTCAGAAATTTCAGGCATGGTACTGGAGACTGGTGATGCCAAACTGGTATTCAGTAAATTTCAATACTGGAGACTGATGGGCAGTACTGTAGACTGGTGATGCCACATTGGTATCCAGCATATTTCAGGCATGGGCAATACTGGAGAATGGAGACTGATGATGACAAACCAAATATTACACTTGGCTGGTGCTGCTCTAAGCAACTACTTAGAATATTTGTGCAAAATTATGCTGAGCACCCACCACCTCACATTTCATGGACACCATACATGGTTTACAAATTCATGTGATTATTAAAAAAGCACAACGGCTAATGCATTTCAGATCCAAAAGATCCTTTTTCAAAGGCAATTACAGCAAGACTGAACACTATTATATACACATAAGTGTTGTGACATCACAGTGACATCATAATACAAACAACCTGCAAATTCATAGGATGTAATACACCCTGACCACATGATGTGCCCATGTGAAGCATCCATTGCCCACCCTTAGGTGCTCCATATTGTTGAACAGACAATTCCAAAGGTAATACAACACAGTGTTATTAAACTGCAGTGCATAACCACTGAAAGTGCAGATGTTGAAAACGTATAATATCGTATATATACAACAGCACAGCCAAATAATCGTTTAAATCATAATGGACAGAAACGCAGTGGAAGGGAGAGGATGGTGAATAAAAGAAGTAAGAAGGGGGAAAAAGACCAAAACAAAACATTAAAAATGGAGAAAATAAAGGGGGAAGGGAAGGGGGAATTTAAGATTTTCACTGTCAGAATCCAAAAGTAATGTAATGGCAGCAAGCAAGTCATCAATGGGTAACACTTAATTTCCATTTTATTTTCTACAAATATGGTCCGAGATCAAGACCATAATTCAAGCCAGGAAACTTATTATCTGCCAAAGATACAATGCAAAGCTTTTCTTTTTTCGGCAGCACTATACTGACACAGAACAGCCACCAAGAATGTCCTGCAGAAGAGCTAAAACACAGAGGAACATTCATTCCAGCACACATCGGTTACACTGAACACATGTTTAAAAAAACTTGGTTAAATCAGCAACTGAATTGCCGAGTACAGTGCAAAAGACATGTCCATCGCAAAAATGCTGCAGTTAGTAAAACATTCACTAGCTGTAATGTTCAAAGGGAATATTCAGTAAGACAGTTGCTTACCTCTGACACCTGAGGGGTTCTTTACCTGGCAACATGTTCAGTCCCGACCTTCTATGGGGGTAAAACAACCTGATGCCTAAAGACTAGAATTTCAGGGCATCGAGAAGGTGTTTCACCCTACAAGAGCAGTTCACTAATACAGTAATGATACAGTGCTGCTGAATAAAGCAACGTTTTGGATTGTAACATTAGGAGATCATAAATTCCCTGGCTTAAATTATGGGCTGGATCTCAGACCACCGAGGAAAAGAAAATAGAAATGAAGTGTTACACATTGATGGGTTGCTGCTGCTGCTACATTACTTTTGGATTCTGACAGTTAAAAAATCTTAAATTTCCTCCTCCTTTTCCCCCTTTATTTTCTTCATTTTTATGTTTGCTTGCACGCATGTACAAGAAACATAGTGCCATCATCCGAGATACCGGATGCAGTGGCATACAGTTGAAAGGGAGAGCTCCGCTTCAGTGAGCAGAGCTCTTCCCCCCCACGCATGCAGGCACTCAAGCACTGCATTTTGCGTGCTCGTGCGTGCTCCCCTCAACGCACATATTGTATGGCCGATGGGGTGCCCAATCCCTGTCGGCTCCAGGCCCCCCAAATAAAACAAGCTTCCCGGTGCCACACTGGGGGCCCACCCCAGTGTGGCAAACACTGTAATGGCTGACGGGGGTGCCAAATTCCCCATCAGCTCCACGTCTCCAGGCCAACCAAAACGTTTCCAGGTGCCACGCTGGGAGCCCAGTATGGCAGAAACTGTTATGGCCAACGGGGGTGCCCAATCCTCTATTGGCTCCAGCCTCCCCAAGCAGCCTTCCCGATGCCACGTTGAGAGCCCACCCCAGCATGGTAAATGTCCCGCGTCATCCTTCTTTTAAAAAAAAAGTCCCTGAAAGAAAAAAAATGGTCCCTCACGGTCTCGTTGTCCCACTCCCCCACCCACTGTGCACCCTGCCTCCCCACACCCCCCTCACCTCATACTTACCTCCAGACTCTGGCACGGCGATCTTAAGTGGACCGGGAACACGTCTGTACTCTTCAAAGCCGACCGTGAACTGAGGAAATGCTGGTAAGCTGTATAATGTTACAGATAGGGTTTTTTCAACTTTGATGCATCTCTCAGGCATTTTTTTGAATTTTTGCACCAAATTTTCAACATGGGGTTTTTGGGACCCTTCCTCATAAATTATGTCACTGTGATGGCGTAAATCGGGCCCAAAAGGAGATTTCGTGGTCACTGCATGGAATTACCTTTCGGGACTGATTAACAGAATGACAGTGCCAGTGTTCATGAGGTGGGCTCTCAAAAAGCCTATGTTGAAAATTTGGTGAAATAATTCCCCAAAATGATTGTTTTAGGAGCACACGTTGTGCAGTTCCTACACACGCTGGCAAGTTTGCGAATTTGTAATATTTGCATGCCAGATTTTCAACATTGCCATTTTACCACACTTCCTTATGAGCAGTACAGCTGCCATTTTTCACATCTCGCCCAAAATGTGTTTCTGCACATGTAGCACACAATGGTGCAGTCAGTGTGTGAAAACAAAGTTTGGGACAGTGACACTGGTCATGAGTAGAGGTCTTAAAATGGCGATGTTGAAAATTTGGTGACAAAACTCCATAAAATGACTGTGTTACGAGTGAGCATTGCGTAGTTTCCATGCACGCTCGTAAGTTCATGAATTTGTAATATTTTCAGTCCAGATTTTCACCAGTGGTATTTTTCCACACCTCCTTATGAACAGTACAGCTGCCATTTTTCACAACATGGCCGAAATGTGTTTTCACACTTTCAGCACAGAAATGCATGGTCGCTGTGGGAAATCATTGTTCGGGACAGATAAAGAAAATCACACTGACACTGTTCATGATCTGAGGTCCCAAAATGCCCGTGTTAATCTGCTGTAAAAATTCCCCAAACTGGTTACATTACGGGCATGCGTTGCACAGTTTCTACGCATGCTCGTGACTTCACCGTTTTTTTATGTTTGCTTGCACACATGTGCAAGAAACATAGTGCCATCATCGGAGATTTCGGAGGTGTGTCACCTCCTCCTCCTCCAATTCAGTCAGTGTGCTGGCAGGCGCGGCCCCTGTAAGCCAATGCATGATGGAGCTGTCTATGACACGCTCCAAAATGCAGTGGCATAGTTGAAAGGGGAGCTATGCTTGAGTGAGCAGCGATAAGATATCGCCTGCCCGCGCGCAGCTCCCCCACCCACACACACACATGCGCCGCCCACGCAGGTATGCGTGTTCTCGCCGCACGCACTGTATAGCCGACGGGATGCCCATTCCCCTGCCGGCTGTGCCATGCCCCCACCTCCCCCAAAGGTTTCAAATGCCATGCTGGGTGCCCACCCCAGCATGGCAACTAATAATATAGACGACAGGTGCCCAATCCCCGCTCGGCTGCACTGTCCTCCCCAGTAGGTGCCACGCTGGGAGCCCACCTCAGCGTGGCAATCTATCCTTAGGCCAACTGGGGTGCCCAATCCCCCATCGGCTGAACGTCCCCCCACACAACCGTTCTTGTGCCATGCTGGGAGCCCATCCCAGCGTGGCAAATGTCCCACGCCGTCCTTTTTGTTTAATTTGTGCCTGTAAAGAAAAAACGATCCAACGAAGTCTCCCCCCCTCCCACAACCTGCTCCCACCCACTGTGCACCCAGCCTCCCACCCCCACCCCATACTTACCTCGGACCTCGCATGACGATCTTTGTGGACCGGGAACACATCTGCACTTTTAAAGCCGACCGCGAACTGAGGAAATGCCAGTAAGCTGTATAATGGGCTAGATAGGGGTTTCAACTTTGTTGCATATCTCAAACATTTTTTAAATTTTTGCAAAATTTTCCAACATGGGGTTTAGGATCCCTTCGCATGATGATGTCACTGTCATGGCGTTATTCAGGTCTCGGCGGGTGATTTCACAGTCATCGCGCGAAATCACCCTTTGGGCCTGAATAATGTCATGACAATGACATCACTCATGAGAAGGGGTCCCAAAAACCCCATGTTGAAAATTTGGTGCCAAAATTCTCAAAAAATGACTGTTTTACGAGCGTGCATTGTGCAGTTCCTATGCAAGCTCGTAAGTTCGTGAATTTTCAATATTTGCACTCCAGATTTTCAACATTGCCATTTTACCTTCTTATGAGTAGTATAGCTGTCATTTTTCACATCTCACCCAAAATGTGTTTCCTCCCATGTAGCGCACAATGGCGCAGTCGGTGTTCGAAATCAATGTACGGGACAAATTAAGAAAATCACAGTGACACTGTTCATGAGCAGACGCCTTAAAATGGCTATGTTGAAAATTTGGTGAAAAAGTCCCAAAATGACTGTTTTATGAACGCGCATTGCGCAGTTCCTATGCACGCTCGTAAGTTCGTGAATTTTCAATATTTTGACTCCAGATTTCCAACATTGCCATTTTGCCACACCTTCTTATGAGTAGTACAGCTGTCATTTTTCACATCTCACCCAAAACGTGTTTCCGCCCATGTAGCGAAATGGCACAGTTGGTGTGCGAAATCAATGTACGGGATAAATTAAGAAAATCACAGTAACACTGTTCATGAGCAAAGGTCTTAAAATGGCTATGTTGAACATTTGGTGAAAAAATTCCAAAAAATGACTGTTTTACGAGCGTGCGTTGCACAGTTCCTATGCATGCTCGTAAGTTTGCAAATTTAATATTTTCACTCCAGATTTTCAACATTGCCATTTTATTAAACTTCCTTATGAACAGTACAGCTGCAATTTTTCATGTCGCCCAAACTGTGTTTTCGCACATGTAGCGCACAATGGTGCTGTTGGTGTGCGAAAGCAATGTTTAGGACAGATTAAGAAAATCACAGTTACACTGTTCATGAGCAGAGGTCTTAAAATGGCTATGTTGAAAATTTGGTGACAAAAGTCCATAAAATGACTGTGTTATGAGTGAGCATTGGCAGTTTCCACGCACCTCGTTAGTTCATGACTTTGTAATATTTTCAGTCCAGATTTTCACCAGTGACATTTTTCACACTTCCTTATGAACAGTACAGCTGTCATTTTCACAACATGGCTGAAGTGTGTTTTCACACTTTCAGTGCAGAGATGCGTGGTCACTGTGGGAAATCATTGTTCAGCACAGATAAAGAAAATCACAGTGACACTGTTCATGATCGGAGGCACCAAAATGCCTGAGTTGACAATCTGCTGTAAAAAAATCCCCAACCTAATTATATTACGGGTGCACGTTGCACAGTTTCTATGTACGCTCATGACTTCACCATTTTTTTAAATATTTTTACTACAGATTTGCAACATAGCCATTTTTTACACCTCCCCATGAAAGAGTACAGCTGTAATTTTTTACATCCTGTTCGGAATGTTTTTGCACCTGTGGTGCTAAATGCCATAGTCACTGTGCATAAGCAGCTTTCAGCTAACAAACTGATATTCCCCCGTTCATGAGGTGGGGTCACAAAACAAACATGTTGAAAATTTGGACTGAAAATACCAACGAATGCCTGAGGTATTAGGGTTTTCAACTATAACGCCTAACCCTATAGAGAATGACAGGCATCAGGGGTGTGACTTGGGATTCTTGCCTATGATGCTCATACCATTCCACACTCTGCAGTCAATGAGAGGCATCGAGGTATGCCTTCGACTCTTCGGCCCCAAACTTCACCCCATTCTCCTATAGGTGTGCATAAGGGCCAAAGACCACAAGGAACACTGTGACACTTGTCAGTCTTTGCAGGGTGGGGTGTGGTGAAATGGCGTGGCCGTTATGCCTGACGACCCAAACACACACCCCAATGCCTGTCACTCTCTGCAGGGTGGTGGTGGGGTTGGCTTCACTGCCATTCCTATTATGCAGCTCTGTAACTTCTACACTACCACTGCCAATGCCAGCAAGCAAACATTCGGCATTGACAAATGCTTGTTTAATATTTTCACAGCAGATTTTCAACATTGCCATTTTTTACACCTCCCTATGAACAGTACTGCTGTCATTTTTCACATCCTGTTCGGAATGTGTTTTTGCACCTGTGGTGCCAATTGCCGTAGTCACTGTGCAAAAGTAGCTTTCAGCTAACAAACTGATATTGCCACTGTTCATGAGGTGGGGGTCACAAAAACATGTTGAAAATTTGGAGTGAAAATACCAATGAATGCCTGAGGCGTTAGGGTTTCCGACCATAACGCCCCACCCTGTACAGAATGACAGGCATCAGGGCTGTGACTTGGGATTGTTGCCTGCAATGCTCATACCATTCCACCTCCACCCACACCCTGCAGCCAGTGAGAGGCATCAAGGTGTGCCTTGGATTCTTCGGCCCCAAAGTTCACCCCATTCTCCTATACCACACCCATCTCACCATATTTCCTGATGGAATGGGGTGCGCATAAGGGCCAAAGACCCCAAGGCACACCGTGACACTTGTCGGTGTCTGCAGGGTAGGGTGTGGTGAAATGGCGTGGCCACTATGCCTGACGACCCAGAGGCACACTCCAATGCCTATCACTATCTTCAGGGTAGTGACGGGCTTGGCTTCAGTTCAATACTTCACTGCCATTCCTAGTATGCAGCTCTGTAACTCCTACACTACCAATGCCAATGCCAGCAAGCAAACATTCGGCATTGACAAATGCTTGTTAATTTTTGTTTTGGTCTTTTTTGTCCTTCTTACTTCTTTTATTCCCCTCCTTTCCCTTCCACTGCTTTTCTGTACATTATGATACAGGCGATTATTTGGCTATGCTGTTGCATACATACATACATGCAATCAATCAATCAATCAAATCTTTATTTATCCAGGCGGACACCATTGAGCAAGCCCATTTACAAGGTGGACCTGCATCACACAATGTCAGAAACATTGCATTTATGTACAGACAAGAAAACAAACATGAATATACATAATAACTCAAGCAAGATAGCAATAAAAAGTAATGGTGTAGTATTCAATACATGGTATAATATTTCTAAGCAGGTACATATCCTATTCAAGGAAAAAGGAGAGTGGTGGGAAGGGGGCTACATAAAAAGAATATGCAGTACTGAGTCAGGTCATCCCTGCGATACGATATTATATGTTTGAACATCTACACATTCAGTGGTGGTGCACTGCAGTTTAGTAACACTGTGTTGTATTACCTTTGGAATTGTCTGTTTAATAATATGTAGCACCTAAGGGTGGGCAATGGATGTTTCCCATGGGCACATCATGTAGTCAGGGTGTATTACATCCTATGAATTTGAAGGTTGTTTGTATTATGATGTCACTGTGATGTCACAACACTTATGTATATATAATAGTGCTCAGTCTTGCTGTAATTGCCTTTGAAAAAGGATCTTGTAGGATCTGAAATGCATCAGGCGTTGTGCTTTTTTAATAATTACATGAATTTGTAAACCATGTATTGTGTCCATGAAATGTGAGGGGCCAGGTGCTCGGCATAATTTTGCAACAAAGGACAGCATCACTAGTCATGGGGTTTTTGGAAAAAGAGCAATATATTGAGTGTCATTAACATAATACCAGAAGGGGTGTTGGTGCACATAGTCCATAAATTGGCCCAGGCCAGCAGCATAAGTACAGGGGACGTGTGACACATAAAAATAGCATTGTTATTAAAGTGTTGTGAAATTCAATTATTCAAGACTTGTACTTGTAATCAAGATGTGGTAAACTGAGCTTGATGAACACAAGTTGCTCAACATGTTCAGGGTCTAATGAGGATCTGTGAGGCTCCACCACATCCCCTGCTGTGCTAAACAACCTCTCTGATGGCACACTTGTTGGGGGCAGCTCAGGTATTTCATGACCAGCTGTGCTAAGTGTGGGGATGATTTCAACTTTTTGGTCCAGTACTCCAGTAGGTCAACTGAGATAGGTTCAAGAGCTTCTGTCAAGAAGCAATCCAAAACATTGCTGGCCGAGAGTGGGTGCTGCTCATTTCACTTTCTTTGCTCCGCCTGTAGGGATGGACTGAGTTGTGCCCAGTAGTCTTCTTCCTCCATTTCTGGGGCATCCTCCACCTGCTGTTCTTGTTCTTCCAGGACTACTTCAGTAAGCGTCACATCCTTGGCACACATTGTAAAGGTGAGCTGTGAGCACAGCTGCTGACAAAACTCATTGACACGGTGGGCAGACATTTCAAGGTGCAGTATCTCACTCTTGAACCTTGGGTCCAGCATCATTGATAAACATATGGCTTAGTGGCACAAATATCCATGAACCTGTTCCCTAATTCAGTTGTTAGATTGTGTACAAGGGCCATCACTGCAGGTGCAAGATCAGCATGGGTGGAAAATCTCTGCAGCGACTTCTTCAGTATCTGGACTGCAGGGATGACCTGACTCAGTAGTGCAGATTCTGCACTTGTGTCATGTGTGCTTCTTTCAAAAGGACCAAGCACCTTTACTGTTCCTTCAATAACAGACCAATCCTGGTGACTAAGAATTCCCCCAATATCTGTCTCCATACTCATTTCATGGAGAACACACTTCTGCTCCAGTAGCCTTTGCAACATGTAGAATGTTGAATTCCACCGTGTTGACACATCCTGTATCGGCCTGTGCTGTGCTATCTGAATGCGCTCTTGCACCTGTCGCAGTTGGTTTGTGGCTTTAACTGAGTGATGGAAATGGGCACAAATTTTTCTTGCTGTCTCAAGTGTTCGATCAACCTCTGGTGTCTTGCAGATGGACTTTGTCACCACCACATTCAAAGTGTGTGCATAACAATGGATGCCTTTAAAATGCCCATCAGACTAGGCCTTTATCATATTTGCTGTATTGTCAGTCACAATGAAACCAACATGCAGTGACGTGCCTTCAGTCCACACAAGCAGCATGCCTTGCAAGAAGGCCAAAATGTTGGCGGACCAGTGATCCAGGCATAATGGACACATTCAGAAGTGCAGACCTGCAGTAAGACATTGTGAAGCCTACACCTGGGGAATGACAGGAAGTATGTAGACCTGCACCTTCACTGTCTGTACCAGTTGGATCTGCTGCACACCAATGTTCAGTCAGCGACATGTATGCATGGTTGGAGTTTGTGCTACTCCATATGTCTGTTGTGCAATGGAACACATTCCCGACTGCATTTGATAGTCACTGCAAGACTGCCTTGCGCACATCCTCATAAATGTTGGGCACAACAGTAAGGGAGAATGTTGTGCATGATGGTATCTGATACCGTGGGTGCAAATGTTGCATCAGCCGCCTAAAAACCAATGTTTTCGAGCATTGAAAATGGCTGAAGATAAAGTGCAATTATTTCCCCAATTATCTGGGTGATATCTTGAGCACATGGGTGTGACAGGTGATATTTAGTCCTTGAATGAAAGTACTGCATAATGGGTGCTAAAGGAGTCTGGGACTGTCACAGGGTCTGATGCCTTTCAATGGGAGATGTTGTGGACCATGCAGCAGATGAATCATCAGGAGGTAAAGAGGCAGCCACAGTTTGTCCTGACACGGTTTTGTGGCGAACTGTCACTGCGGATGGATTAGAAGAAACTGTGTCAGACTCACTGACATGATGACAATCACCACCGCTTTGTGACTGGGAATCATCAACGTGATCTGGACCCACACCAGTACCACAAGAGGGTGTTGTCGGTGTACTGTGAGGCAACACACTGGATCCCTGCAGTGCACTGGCATGCTTCAGCTTCAAATGATTATTCATTGCTGTGGTAGTTAGGTTAGAGACATTTTTTTCCCCTGCTAATTACGGTGTGACACAGCCCATACAGTGCCTTAGTTGGATCATTTTTGGATATGCTAAAATGAAGCCACACAGCGCTCCTTACAGCCTTACTTGAGCTAGCACTTTTCACACCAATAGGGCAGCCATGGCTACTCCTTTTTTTTACCACTTTTACCACCAGCTGAGCTGTGTGCTGCAACAGCACCTTGATCTTCCTCCACAACAGCTGTCTGACTCTCTTGATTAGAACTTTCCCCTGTCTTGTGTGGATGGAGGTAACACAACCCTGCTGAAGCGTAGTGTGGACTGCTTCGTTTTTTTGACAGATGGAGGTTTAATGCCTTGCTTGCTCTGCTGACCACGCCTATGCTCACTTTGTTCAGTACTTCTAGCACCTTTCCTCAATTTGTCTGCAGACTCTGCAGCTCTTAGATTTTTACTAGTCAGATATGAGGCATATTTTGACTCATCCCCAAAGCCACTCATGTAGGTGTCTGTGTCATTGTCAGATGCTGCCGATGATAGTAACTCACTAGGGTCCAGAATTTATTCGGAGCCAGAAGACTGGTCTGCAAACTCTACATCCTCCTCATTTTATACATCAACCTCCAACTGAGCAACATGACTGCTGCATTTGGATTGCATCCTGGGGTAGGGATACTTGTTACAGGCATTGTGGAAATATCTGTTGGTGCAGTATCCAGGGTCATGGCAGTAGCCACATTTGCAGTGACTGCACTGGTAGTGGTTACAGTACTAGTAGCCATGGGTTCGACGTTGTCACTGGAGGCACTTGCTGAAGCAGTGGTGGTGGTGGCTATAGTGGGGGTCAGGGTTACAGTGACAGGGACAGCAAAAGTGGTACTGATGGTACTGGTGGCACTGGCTGATGTGCTTGTGCTACAGGTGGTCATAGGGACTGGCAGTACGCTAGTGGTGGGAAGGGGTGAAACAGCAGCAAGAGTGGCAGAAGCTACAGGGTAACTCAAGACACTAGCTATGGCTGTTGCTTCCTCATTTGGAGCTCTGCTAAGCTGTAATGCTCTCCTACTACTGCCATAGAAGGCTGGGGCAGAAAATGGGTGACCACTGCTGGTGGTGGTAACAGTGCTATCTATTAGGTTACTACTATTAGAACTTCTTTCAGCAACAAACGTACTATGTGAGCGTACCACCTTGCTAGGTGAAAAAATATTTTGGGACGCTGAATGCGTCCAGATGAACGTACAGTACCTTCTGATTCAGCATCTCTGCTGCTTGCCGTGCTTGGTACAGGCAGGGCTGTGGACTTGCTGGGGCTAGACCAAGTCATTTCACGAGTTTGCTTATCACCAGACATGATAAATGATACTGCTGCTGGTTAATGTTACAATCAGTAGAAGTGCTATGATTAATTAACAACACAGGCAAATAGTTTTATTTATGTTATGGTATGCAACTATGTGTAACTGTGGGTGTAATATATGCAACTTGCAAATAAGCCCACAGCAGAACTGTACCCAACAGGCCCAACACACACAATTCACCGTGCCACACCTGACACACTGAAAGACCCTGGAAGAGACTGATAGACAGATGTGTGACTCACTCTACGCTTATTTTATTGAATTTTTTTTTTGATTACCGGGTAGGTGCACTAGACACAGAAGTGACTATTTTCAGGCACAACCCAGGAGGTCACAACACAGAGAGATACAGGTACATGGCATACAGTATCAAGAAATATACAATACATCACATATCAGAAGTGAACAAGATTAAGATAATAGAAGGTAAGTGCCTGTGAGTAACAGTTATATACTCAGAAGCAGTGGGAAGGGGAGACTAAGGCCCAGATATTCAAACTGCGCTCAAAAGTAGCGCAACAGCAGGAGCAAGCACAAACCCGTTGCGCAAATGCGCAACAGGTGCGATATTCAAACATGGAGCACAGCAAATTGCGCAAGCAACCAACATCTCAATATCGCACATACTGCGCCATGGCGCAACCAGGTAGGAGAGGCTGAGCCAAAATGCTGCACTATGGAGCAACCAGGAAGCTCAGCTGAGCATTCCAGAGCTGCCATAGTGCAAGCACAGCCCCCAGAGCAATGGAACTGCACATCCAGGGAGGCAGGCTGGGGCCACCGCCAGCCATGCCACACATGGGCACAGGAACACACTGCAGAACCCACACCACACCTGCACACCCCTAGCACAGCATCACTGGGGTGGGACGGATGATCCACGTGCCCATGGGGACAAGCCAACAAAGCACAGCAGAGCCATGACACCCCAGCACAACCACTGGCAGGCGGAGAGTGCCACACACAGGGGGTTGACAACCACAGTGCACATCAGCCCCCCATACGCACAGCACACCCTGCACCGTGACCCCAAGACACCACCCATGTGCAGTGACTGGCACTGCAGGAAACACCATGCATCCCCCCTGGCACACGTCAACCCCGTGCTGCAGAGAAGCATACAAGCCAGACCCACCCTGTGCACCCAGCAGTGGGTGGCAGCAGACAGCAAGACCAACAGAAAGTCAATGCCATGCTGGTGATACCTCCCCATGCACACACACACACACACACACACATATGTACCCAGGACCATACTACCCCAGATGGCTTGTACACCACTGCAACTGAACAACCATAGCCAGCTGCAAATCAGAGATCGACACAGCATTCATATCAAAATATAAATGTATTCTCAAAGAGTAAAGTACAAAACAATCAACCAGAACTATTTACAAGGGGGGGATGGGTACAAGGTCGGGTTGTTCAAGGGGTAGGGATTACAAACTTGGAGAGGGAAGGCAGGGCGGTAGGGATGGGAGAAGTGGGAAGGGTAACAACAATTTATGGTCCTGCCGGCCGCCCGTCTCCTGGCTGCTGTTGGCCCGTTCCATGCCGCCTCCTCCGAAGGCCATGCCTGTGGATGGACTGCAGGATGGCTTGGTCGTCCTGCAGCAGCTGTCTCATGCTTCGGACATCCCTCCCAATGCTCCGGAGAACCTCGAGGCCTAGGAAAATGGGAACACAGTCAATGGCTGTGACTGACCACAACCCTGAACACCACCCAACCTGCAAGCCACATAGCCCAATGTCCCACACCTTGATGGCATGCACCCACCCACAGTGAACATGCACATGGCCATCACAAACAGGCGGCACCAGCTATGCGCTCACCGCCACACACACACTGCCCACGTCAATCACAGTACAAACTAGGCTGTCATGTGATGTTGCAACGTGGTGCGATGCCAGTTACACAGCTATGTGCCCAGTGCATGCCTGGACCACCTGTGATGCATACACAGACGTGTCGTGATGCTGCACTGTGATGCAGGTCACCTGTGTCACGCCTACATACATGGATACATAGACAGTGTCGGCAGATAAGGGCCTATGGGACACCCAGTCTGGCCATTTGGCCTTGTACGATCACTCTCTTGTCCTATAAGTCCGTTCGCCCTCACCCTGACCTCCAGAAGTCCCTCATGGAGAACCCACATACAGATATCCGTGACCAAGTCAGCCCCACCACATCCTCTTGCAGGGTGTTCCACTCCGTCCACCACCCATTATGTGAAGAAACACTTCGCATGTTCCTCTTAAACGAGCCCTCCAACTGCATCCCATGCCCTCTAGTCCTGGAACATCCTTTACGCTGACAAATATTGTTTCCTGCACTCTGTTCCCCCTGTACAATACTTGTATGTCCCCATCATATCCCCACAGCCTCCTCCCTCCAGGAGTACATGTTCAGTTCTGTCAACCTGTCTGCATAGGACTTGTGATGCAATCCATGCACCATCCATGTCGCCCTCCTGTGAGCGCTCTCCACCCAGTCCCTGTCCATCGCAGGTATGTTTTCCGGAACTGTACACTGTACTCCAGTGTGGGAGTCACTAGTGTTTTGTCTAGTGGAACTACGACCTCCCATTTGGTTGTGTCCATCATGGTTGGTGGTCCTGCCCCCCCAGCATGCAATAGCATCCATGACGTAATGATACTCACACTCCTCCAGCAGCTGTGTCTGCCGCTGCTGCTGCTGCTGTTGCTGCTGCTGATGCTGCTGCTGCTGTGGCCTGACGGCCTGTGGCACTGGGGCCCTGGCATGGCCCACATCAGCCTCGTCCGGCGCCCTCACCATCCGGCCTGTGGGAGACATATGGTGAGACAAACATCAGTGTGACGCAAAAGCAGAGTGCCCCTGCCCCAGTAAGACTGCTCTGCCCACACAGCCATAACCATCCATCGCACAGCTGCACACACTGACACACCGATGCACAGCCACCCAAGCACACACACACCTACAGAGGATATAGGTGAATAGATGGTACACTCACGTGGCTGAGGCACCAGGCCCCGCCTGGCATGGGAACGCAGCCAAGCATAGTTCGCTCCTCCGTGGAGATCACTGTACCGGTGCCGCACTGCTCTGCAGACCGCCCTGGCCAGTGACCCCACCAGGTCAGTGGCCACTTGCTGCCACACATGGGTCCTAGGTCCGTGAGGGGGCCTCACCATATAGGCCCTCATGGTGGGCTCCACTAGGGCCACCAGGTTGGCCACTTCAACTGCACTCCAGGACACCGCCTCCTCCAAGCCATGGCCCCAACTTTACAGCAGGCAATATGGCGCCGCTGCGTGACCCCAGTGGGTTGTGCAATAGACCAGCACAGGCTCCAATCGCGCTGTTCGCGGCAGCCATCACTTCACATGGCGCTGTATCCAGACAGCCAATAGGACGTACATGGCATGCCCACAGCGCCAGGGGTCAGAGGGCATACAAGGTCACGGCAATGACAAGGCTACGACAGCGCCATAGGATGTATAGGCATCCTGCACGACTGCTAAGCAGAGCACCAGTGCCACAGTGGACTATCGCGCAGAAGTGCCACAGCGCCATATAGTGCCCAGTGCTGTAGCACCACTGGCACAATGGTGGCTATGGCCAGAATCACCTATCACGCTCAGCAGGTCTGCAGCGCGATCGACGCCTGCGTAACCTGTCTGGGCATGCGCAATGCAGTGTAGCACACAGCCACAAACATGCGCCATCGGCTCAGCCGGACCTTCCCTATTGCGCTAAGCGCAAATACGCGATATTCAGCCGACATATGCAAATCAGTCGATCAGCCATGCAAAGGCACAGTGGCACGATTAGCATGTCATTAAAGTTGCGCCACACCTCATTTGCATGTGTTGCGCTATAAAAATGCGACACTGGGTTGTGGTGGCCAGATTTGGTTGTTGCAGCTGAGAGGTGAGTTACATGCTGTGTGATGCTCAGGACAATGCTCATGGGCAGGGGTGCTGGAGGATGTCACAGGTTGAGGGGGCTGAGCATGATGAGGGCACTTAGAAAGGGGCAGAGGGCACCCTTTCCATCAGTATCTGCCATGCGGCGAGGAGGGGGCTTCTGCCCCCCCCGCCTGCAGCTATGCTCATGGGGAAATGCTGTGGACTGCACAGTGACAGGTGTCCACTTCCACCCATACAGATCAGCATGACTGACGAGAACCAGGCTGAGGGTGTGGACGGCGGGCATAGGAGGAGGCCGAACTTCACCACAGCAGAGACCGAGGCCCTCTTCCAGGCCTACCTGGAGGATGAGCCGCTTTTGAGTGGGCGGACGGGCACCCCTCAGCAGCGTGCAGCTGCATGGGAGGGGGTAGCTCTGGCCGTCAACCTGCACGGAAGCCACCAGCGCTCCGTGCAAGAGTGCCCTGAAAGATGGGGACTGACCGCAGGAGGCTGAAGGAGAAGGTGGCAGCCTTCAAGGTGGCGCGTGCTGCCACTGGTGAGGACCACCAGTGGTGTTGCAAGCTGACCCGACCGAGGAGACACTGGTCGCGGCCATGCAGCCGAGTGCCATTGCGGGTGTTCCTGGCGGAGGATTCCAGACAGGTGGAAGCCCATCACTGCACGGTATGTCATGGTGATGTTGTGGGGGGGGGGGCGGCTGTTGTTCACATGCACCACATGTACTCTCTTTCTGTTTCAGATCCTGTTTGTTTGCAGGAGACGGTGGTGGTGGGTGCTGACAGTGCGGCAGACCTGCTGGACCAGGAGGAGGGACCTTCCACCTCCACAGCAGCCTGCCGCCACTGCAGCAGCAGGCCGGCTGGGCCGACAACTCCGCCCGGCAGTGACTGCGTGTGCAGGGGGTGCACAGCCTGTGTCACAGCAGTCTGGCATGCAGGTGTGCCAGCATGCTGTGCCTATGGCAGTGGCACGCACGGCACTATTGATGATGGCAGGCCTGCAATGGCCAGTGAGGGTGTGTGTCCCACGAGGGACACATGGCAGGCCAGCACGTGCCCTGGGCCTTCCAGCTCCACACCTGTGTACCAGCATGCTGGCACAGTCACAGGCTGGGCCTGTCAGCACCGGTGGGGCAGCATCGGTGGCTGAGCAGGTGTCTGGCACTGTTGACAGCACAGGGGTGGAACAGGTGACCTGGGGCCTCAGCAGTTGAGGGCGGCAGCAGTTGCACACCAGGCCTGGGGGACAGCGTCAGGCAGTGGCACTTGTCCACCGCCCTTAGATCAGCCCATACCTGGTCCTGGCGAACAGCGGCCACCCTCAAGGGGTGCTGTGCACCAGGACCATCCACCCTGGGGTCACGATGCCATTGGGGCACAGTACCCTTTGGACGCCGCGACACCCGCCTGCTGCAGGAGTCGCTACAGCTGCAGGGGCGGGTTGCAAGGTCCATGGAGCACTGACTGTGTCCGTGGAGCGGCATAGCAGGGAGTGTGCTCGGGACCGGGCCGAGATGGTCCATATGCGGACGGATGTGACCGCTGCCATCGACAGGCTGACCCAGGCAGTGGTCTCTGTGGCGACCGCATTGACCACACTGTCTGGTGACCCTGTACCACGCACCCCACACAGTGCGCACTCCACTCCCCATTCCCGGCGTCGTGCGACACCAGGCCTGTCGACGCCGGGTTCTGCTGTGGGCATCCCGAGCACCCCTGGTGCAAGTTTGTTTGGCGGGATGCAGACCCCTGTGCGGGCAAGGTCACGGTCGCGCACTGGGACCCCTGGTGGTGCACTAGCGCCACCCGATGTGGCCCCTGCGCAGCCTGCCAGTGCTGCTAGGCGTGGCGGGCCACACGCATCCGTGGTGGCCGTGGGACAGTGCTCCTGACTGAGCTGTCTCCCAATGCAGGCCCTGTCTGGTGCTGCCCTGTGTGCAATGTGTTATGGTGGGCAGTGCACTGCTGGGTGCTCTGCTCACCAAACTGACACACAGACCACCTGCACACTCTCCCAACTGCTGTCCACAGGTGCGTGTGGATGATGATGCCTGCATTGCACTGTACACCAGAGTGCAGGTTGCCCAGGTCCTGACACACGTCGTGGACAGTCCAGGTGGTGAGGGTGGTTGGTGGTGCTGTGTGATAGTGTAATTTCCGCAGTGCTGTGCTGCTGCCCTGTATGCTGCCTGGTGTGTGTGTGTGTGTTCATTTGAGTGCTCACCCTCTCTGATGATGTGTTGGTATGCCTAGACCCTTCAACTCCCTGACCTTCATGCACGGTGTGTTCCCCTGTGTGCCTGTGGTTTGCGCATAGACAGTGTTGCCTGCACATGTCCCCTTGACTTACCTGTGTTGGGCGTAGTGCTCTTCTGCAATGGTGTCCCGGTGCAGCTGGGCCTGCCGTGTCAGTCGGGGGTCCCTCCGTCCTAGGGGGGGCGGCTCATCACCCATATCACCGGCGCCACTGGCGTCCCCATCGCTGTCCCCCTCTTGGACCTGTACGGCTATCCCATGGTCTTTGGCCATGTTGTGCAGGATGCAACAGGCCAGGAATATCCCACAGGCCTTTGGGGGCTGTACTGTAAGCTCCGCCCGGGTGTCCAGGCATCGGAAGTGTGCCTTGAGTATCCCGAACACCCGCTCTATGATGTTCCGTGTTGCGTGTGCCTCATTGAAACCGTGCTGCGCTTGGGGACGGGGGCCGGTATGGTGTGAGCAGCCAGGGACGGAGGGGTATCCACAGTCACCTGTGTGGAGATAGTGGAGATCAGTGTTAGGTCAGGTCCATGTTGCCCATATCCTTGTGTGCCACTACCATGGCACCTGTGTCATTCCCACCCTTGCACAGAGTTTGCATTCCATACATGTGTACTCACCCACTAGATGACCCGTGGGGATGTTCCCACTCTCGAATCGATGGCACAGTGCAGATTGGTGCCATATGAAGGCATCATGTGCTCCGCCAGGGTGTGTGGCACAGACATTGATGATGCGCCCAGTGGCATCACACACCACCTGGCAGTTGACACTCGAGAAGCCTTTTCGTTCCGATATGCTTGTTCGCGGGGCCAGGTGGCGCGCGAATGGCCACATGGGTGCAGTCTATGGCACCTAGCACGCCAGGCATTTGTGCTACCCTGTGGAACTCCTGCATGTTTGCTGTACGCTCTGCCACGGTGCTGGGGAAATGGATGTACCGCGAGCATGAGGCAGCAGTGCGCTGAGGAATTGGGTGAGGATGCATGACGTGGCCGACCTGTAATGCCTGTGGTGTCCCCTGTCGGCCTCTGGAAGGTGCCCATGGCGAGCAGGCACATGCAGGCTGTCACCTTGGTCTCCACGGACAGAGCATGACTCCGCCGTGAGGGTGCCTGCATCACATCACTGCACAGCTCACTGAGCTGTCTCAGTATTGCCCTGTTCCAGGCGGTGCAGGCACGATCTCGACATCGCTGTACAGCTTTAGCTGATGCGAGACGCGATGCGCCTGTCGGGCGTGCCGCCCGACGGGCCTCCACGGCCACGCCCCTGCAGCATGCTGTCTCACCCCTCATTACAGCTTCCATGTGGAAGCTGACACTGTCCATCTCCCTGGCTTGCCCTCCCCAGCTGCTGTTCCTGTGTTACCCCACTGCCCCCTGCTGCTTCCACTGCACCAGGCACCCCCACTGGCCTCTCTGTCCTCAGGACCCGTTGTCCTCTCTGTCCTTCCTGCTCCTGTCTCTCTCTCTCTCTCTCTGTCTCTCTCCCTGGTTTGCGGCCTGCTCGAGTTCTTGCGCTGCTCCCTTGAGCCGTTTTATTTTAGCTCACATCGGTACCAGCGCATCCTCCGGCTGAGCCACTCTTGCGCGTGTGCAAGTGTTCAAATATCGCATGCGCACTTTATGCATGGAGCCGCCTCTTCGCCGTGCGCATGCCTTCATTTCCATTGCGCCTGTGGCTCAGCGAGCCGTGGTGCAACTGGCCCTCTCAATATCGCAGAATGGCGCATTTTTGAGTTATGATCACGCAACCCTGTTGCGCATGGCGCAACCCTTTTGAATATCCAGGCCAAAGTGTCAAAATACTTTCTTTTACTAAACAAAATCAGATTGTCATTAATTTTCAGTTACATCACAGGCAGCAGCCTGTCACACTCACACTACTATATTTTGTGTGGATTGGAATGTTAACCACTAGGGTTGGGGGGCCACTAAGCGTTGATGCTTACCAAACAAAACAACCCTCTGTGAATGACTGTTACTGAGCCCAAAAACAGTTCCCCAAATTATATATATCTTTTCTAAATACTATAATTCTGTCACACTAGACAGAAAACTTAAGCCCAACTTTACAGAGCAGAAAAAGGGCTTTTTTTCTGACACAAAATAAATCTCTTTGAATGAAAAAAATTCACACACTGTAACAGCAGACAGACGTGTGACTCGCTCTGCGCTTGCAGCACACAGACGCAGTGGGAGGGGGAGATTAGGTGTCAGACTGCTTTCTTTTTCTAAACAAAATCAGATTGTCATTAATTTTCAGTTGTATCACAGGCAGCAGCCTGTCACACTCACACTACTATATTTTTGGTGTGGTTTGAACTTTAACACTGGGGGTGTGGGCTGGGGGCCACTAAGTGCCGAAGCGGCGATGCTGCTTAGCAAACAACCCTCTGTGAGCAACTGTTACTGAGCCCAGAAACACTTCCCCAAAATTATATATATTTATAATACTGTATTAACTTTACTGAGATTTCACATAGATTTGGCGTGGACTGGAACTTTAAAGTTAAACCGGAGAATATACAATATGCACTGGTAGTGCCAGCAATTACTGTAGTAAACCCCTCTCTGAATTACTATTTACTGAGCCCAGAAACAGTCAGTTACCCTAAATTATTATATTATGCTATGCAATTCTGTCACACTAGGCAGAAACCTAAAGCCTGACCATTACTGAGAGCAATAACAAACGCCTCTACTGCCACAAAATAAACATCTAAACCAAACCAGATCACACACTAGAGCAGTCAGTGTGGAATGGATGAATGCAGTAGGGGAGAGGGACGCAGACACAAACAATAGTCCTCTCTCTCTCTCCTAGGCTAGGCTGCTACTCCCTGTGTAACTCAGCAAAAACACAAAAAAATCAGTCACAAAAAAGTCTCTCTAAAACTTAAGGATCACACTCCAGCAAAATAAACTAGTTCAACAAGATTCTGCAGTTTGAGAAGCTCCGAGGCTGAATCACGATCTCTCCTCTGAGGATGCTGTTTCACATTGAGATCACATGATCTGCAGAGCTGAGAAGCCTCTGATTGGCCAAGGAAGCTTTGAGAGACTAGGAAATCTTGTTCCCCTAATACCTTTCCCAAATAGTCAGGTATTCGGAACAGCTGTCCAAATATTTGGAACGGCTACTATTCGTGGTATTCAGGAAATAATATTCGGGGTGTGCACATCCCTAGTTTTAAGTGTCAAGCTACAATGGGAGCTGAGTTATAGGCACCCAAATATTTTGCCAACATTTGGATTTCTGTAATTTTAGTATAATTTTGATACTATTTATTGAAATGTTACAAAAATTGACAGGTATACCGGTTATCACTACATTCGTATATGCACATAGTTTCAGATTTCTAGCTTTAAATGGGATTGAGTTATGGCCTGCCAAACATGTTGCCAAATTTAAATTATGGGTAGTTCCCTCTAATTTTAAAACTACATATCCAAATTTAACCAGAGCTGAAACATTTAAACTACTATACCACATGGTCATTTCTGAAAAAGTTCATATCTGGAGCTTTAAATTAGATTGAATTAAACATAGTCAAACTTTCACAACATTTAAAAATTTAATTTTGCAAGAATGTAAACTACAAATTTATAAACCCCTGAAACTTTAAAACTAGAGACTGCAATACATTTGGGAGGTTCTTAGACCTTACAAGGAGACTGTGTGTGCCAATTCTGTTAATTGCTTGCTGTGAGAAACTGCAAAATAATATCTTTACATAAAGTCAAATCCCATGAGTTTTTGTGAAAATTGTAGAATTTCATGAAAAATTCCATAAAACTGGAATTTTTTAATTTTACTCAGCCTTATCCGGGAGATTCTAATTAAAGGACGGGGTATAAGAGGCAAGTAGCCCAGGTGGCCACCAGGTTCTGGAGTTAGATGCACAGTTTAACCAAAAAATGGACAGCTGAGCTCGATAGCACAACAGTGGTAGACCCTCAGGTTGGAGCAAGAAAGCACAGGGTGTCAACAATTTCAACCTGATTGCAGGATATTTAAGGATCACATCCAGTAAATTTATGATCCGGGGAGCCCAGTGTACATGCAAGCCTAGGACTTAGAGGTACTCAAAAAGATGTAGTACGGGAAGACAATGTCCTGGGCAGCAGAAATAAAGAATTCTGGCTATTCCAACAGGGTAGGTCGATAGGAAAAGGAGTAGGTGACTCATGTTTTAAGGGAGTTTGTCACTGTAAAGAACTAAGAGGATATCAGTGGAATCAGTAGTTCTGCTGAGTCAATCTGGCTATGCCAAAAGAGAAGGGCGGGATAGTCACCCAAAGAGGAACAGGACTGCAAAAAGCTTAGCCCAGCTTATCAAATGAAATAGTGATATGTGCATTGCTAATGTTAAATTCCACAAAAAATATTCTGGATGCTTCATCTACAGTATATGCTATCATAAATATTTAAGAAAATGTTACTAATCATTTTTTTCTTCTGCAAAAATAAAACTGCTTAACCAGTTTATCCAGTTGTGTTAGACACCAGGATACACTGACTGTGGACTTGCATATCAAATGTTAACTCTATGCATGCAAGAGCAAAAAAGTTACAAACATCCACATTTTTGATCGTTTTCACAATTCTGCAAATATTTACATAGTAACGTTTTGAACCCCTGTAACTTAAAAATCTCTTATCTAATTCTCTTCATGTTTAGAGCACTCTATAAGCATTATAAAAATGTTATCCATATTAATTTTCACATGGCTAGCTCCGCAGGTGCCTGAGTTATATGCAGATGAAATGTTTTCATTAAATTTCCTGAAAAAAACAACATGATAGATTTTGAGTACATATCATTTTAAGACGATGCATCAGATTGTCATGAAATCTGGCACATTGTTAGAACACCTGTCTTCAAGAAACCATGCCAAATTTAAGATCCCTGACCCAATAGACGGTTAAGGTATATGCAGATAAAAATGTTCATGAAATGTCAAACAAACAATAAAATGACAACATTTGAGTACCTATAACTTTGCAACTATCCATCATAATTTCATGATATTTAGTATTTTCGTGGTCATTGACCCAAAGGGTAAATATGCTAAATGTCAGAGTTCTAGTTTGAATGGCGTCTGAGTTATAGCCACATTACTAAATTTTAAAAATTCCACAAAATTCCGATGAAATTCCATGAAATGTTGTGAAATTTCGTGAAATTTTGTCAAAATTCTGCAGATTCTGAATTTTCCCATGCTGCACAGCTCTAGGTGGTAGTGATCCACAGTACAGTGGCTCCCAGGAGGCACTGCTAAAGGGTGGGGAGTGCTCAAGGTGACTTGCAACCGTCTCTAACCCCCTCTTTTTCTCCAGCTTCCAGGCCTGTGTTCTTAAATAAAAGCACTGCTAATTTGTTGAATTTCACTTGTGTTTGTGCACCCATTGTGTAACCCGATTAAAGAGTTTATTGGTGATGGTAACAACTGTCCTGTTGGTCCTCAAGGGGTGATCCAGTCCAGTGTAAGGGAGTGGGTAGGTACTACATCCCAGCAGGTGGTTCTGCACACAACATCTGGCACACTTTACTCTGTCTGGGTGGAGTCACTGTGCTATTTTTTATTTGTTTTGGAATTAATCCCCCTACCGCAGGAGAAAGAACAAACCCACTAGTGTACTTGCCTGTACCCAGGCTCGACTGTAACTTGCCTGAGACACTGTTGTAAACTGTCTGCATTTCATGTATTGGATGTTTTTTACCCCTCTTGCCCTTTCCCTTGGGTTGCACCTGGAAACGAGCCTTAGCTCAGTGTGCTTCTCCTACTTACCAACTTTTAAATAAATAAATCCCCTCAACCAGGTGATTCCTGTACAGTTACCAGGCATGGGTGTGAACCCAGACATAGGGACTCACGGTCGCAGACAGATTTGTTAATAAAGTGAATTTCCCAAGTATGGGGGTCCAACATGCCCCTTTAGGAGACTATTTACTTGCAACACAAAGCATTTAGGATTTTGTAGGTTATTCATCTGCAGATCCTTTATGTTACTGTTCTTGGCCTTTTTTAGGCTGGGCTTGCAAGAACTGCACAGTTGTCTGTAGTTCAACCAGTATTGCTGCCTACCTGAAGCTCTATAGACACCCCAGACCCGGTCCCTCAGCTTCATAAGGTTATGGAAAAGTAGGTTGGCCACTTTGAAAAAAGGCCTTTTACCTTTCTTTGCAGTGGTGGAGCATGCCTGTTTATTACTCTGGTGAAACTATTCATCAGAAAGTCAAGAGCATGGTTAGAAAACTCCACCTACTCCTCCCTGCACTTAGCAGCAGTGTCTGCCTGCCTCAGGAAACATCTCTCCCCCTTCCCCCCACATCATTACCCTGTCTCCTCCCCTGCCATGTTTCCCACCTTTACGCCCTTCCTGCTACTCCATCCCTTCCCCTCCCTCCTGCCCCTGCTTTCTTGCCCATCCCTCCTCTCACCCACCCTATATCCTGACTAGGTCAACATCTGGCTGATTTGCTATTGTCTGTAATGATGATACACTAACATACTAACATACTAAAATGCCAGCAGAATAGGCCTAACGGTCTTTCGTGTCTGCTCGTTTGGTCAGCCCCACCCTGGGTGCTGACCTTGCTGTCCCCCTCGCCTTCTCTGGCTTCTCCCTTCCCAGTTCCGGATATTCTTGCTGCATTGGATTTTGCTTCCAGAACCCTTCCCTATTACCTGTCCACCCCTCTGAACCCCTCCACTGTCTCTGCCTCCACCAGCCCCTAGGCAGTGCATTCCATGGCTCCACCACCCTCTCAGTGAAGTAGCACCTCCTCCTTTCTCCCCTGAATCTTCCCCCCTCCAGCTTCCACCCATGCCCTCTAGTGGCCCCTCCTCCTTCCTTCGAAGCACCCTGACTGTTCCTCCCCTATTTACCCTCTTCATGTACCTGAAGACCTCTATCATGTCCCCCCGGTCTCTTCTCTCTTCCAATGTGTACATATTTAGCTCTTCGAGCCTCTCCTCATAGGTCCTGTCCCCCAAGCCCCAAATCATTTTGGTTGCCCTCCTCTGGACCCTCTCCAGGAGTTTAATGTCCCTCTTTAAGTGTGGCCTCCAAAACTGCATGCAGTACTCAAGGTGCAGCCTCACCAAGCAGTTATACAGAGGAAGTATCACTTTCCTCCTTCTGGAGGTGATCCCCCTAGCGATGCATCCCAGCATCCTGTTGACCTTGGCTGCTGCCCTCCTACAAGTTTCAGAGTTGTTCATCTTGACATCCACCACCACCCCCAGGTCCCTCTTGGCCATCGAGACTTGTAGCATTCCCCCCCCCAGGGTGTACACTTGGCCCGGGTTTCTGGCCCCCAGGTGGATTACCTTGCATTTCCCTGTGTTGAACCTCAGCTTCGACTTTCTAGACCATCTTTCCAGAGCCTCCAGGTCCCCCTGTAGGGCCACCCTCCCCTCCTCCCCATCCACCACCGCCCCCAGTTTTGAGTCATCCGCAAAGAGACTCATCTCACTCCTGATTCCTGTCCATATGTCAGATACATAGGCGTTGAACAGAAGGGGCCCAAGGACTGATCCCTGTGGGACCCCACTAATGACCCTCCTTGGGGATGAGACTATCCCGCCAACTACGACCCTCTGGATCCGGTCCTGGAGCCAATTGCCTATCCATCTGATCATCTGGTTCCCCACCCCCATTTCTCCCAGCTTATCCAACAGGCCCATGCGAGGAACAGAGTCAAATGCCTTGCTGAAGTCTAGAAAGAGGATGTCCACTGGTCTACCCAGGTCCAAGGCACTCGTCACCCAGTGATAGAACTCCACAAGGTTTGTCTGACACGATTTCCCCGGGATAAATCCATGTTGTCGATCGTCCAGGCACCCTGACTTATCCAGGTCCCCCCCTAGGCTCTCCTTGACAATGCCCTCCATCACCTTGCCCACCACCGATGTCAGGCTGACAGGCCTGTAGTTCTCTACCACCTCCCTTGATCCCCCCCTTGTGGATAGGCACTATGCACCACCTTCCAGTCTTGGGGCACCCACCTGTCCTCAGAGATGGTGAAAAGCTCTGCCAGGGTTTGCCAGGACATCCATAAGTTCCTTCAGCATTCTGGGATGTAATTTTCCGGCCCCGATGCTTTCTCCATTTTAAGGAGCTGAGGCTTCCCTCATCTCTGCTGTGATTTCCACTTCCGATACCTCTTCTCCTGTAGCCCCCCCCTCCTGCCAGTGATGCCTCCCCCCAGACCACCAGTGACGGTAGGGTCCCCCTCCTCAATATCTCTGTCTCCTCCCATGTATGATGCAGCACCCCATTTTCCTTGGTGAAACTGAGGTGAAGTACTCATTTAGTACCTCAGCCTGCTCCTGGGTCTTGTGCCCATCTCTCCCCTGATTTAATCCTGATAATCTGCCCCTTCACCCTTCGTTGTTCCCCAATGTATCGAAAAGAACCCCTGTTCCTCTCCCTATTTCCTGGCCAGGTTCTGCTCCTTCCCTTTAGCCGCCTCACCACCTTAGTGGCCCTTCTAGCCATCAGCTCAAACTCCCCTCGATCCCTTTCACTCCTTGAGCACTTGGATTGCTTATAGGCTGCCTTCTTTCCCTGCACCACCTCCTGGACCTCCCTGGTCCACCAGCAGGGTTTTTGGGCCCTACCACATTTTCATCTTACTCTTGCACAGGTGCTGGTAGCATCCTGCACCCCTCTCCTGATGATTTCCCACCTACTATCAGCGTCCATGTTTGACCCAATCCCATCCAAATGCTCCTTAAGGATCCTTCCCATTTCCTTAAAATCCGCCCCCCTGAAGTCGGTTACTTCCGTCTTTGTGCAGCCTTCTAGCCCTCCTAGGTCCAGGCAGAACCAGACCGTGGCATGGTCACTCCCTGCCAATGGGTCCCTTACCTCCAGGCCCCCAATCTGGTCACTGTCTGCCAGGACCACATCCAGTACCCGCGCCTCCCTGGTCAGTTCCCCACCTGCTGAGTTAGGAACGCGTTTTGAAAGACATCCAACATCCTCTGTTCCCTGGTCACAGAGGATGTCATAGTCTCCCAGTCTGGTCCTGGCATGTTTAAGTCCCCCAACACCACCACCGTTCCTCTGCCCAGTCTGCAGTGTCTCCCAACATCTGCCACCAGACTCTCCTCCAGCTCCTCCGCCAGGGCAGGGGGTCTATACATCACTTCTATTTTTACTCTCTTGCCCCCCCCTTGTTATCAAGGTGACCCAAATTGTCTCCACGATTCCCTCTGCCTCCTCTACTCCCCCATGCCAATGCAGTTTTTGACTATCATTGCTACCCCTCCTCCCTTCCTCCCCCCTGTCCTTCCTGAACATAGTGTATCCCTCCAGGTTCAGGTCCCAGTCATGTCCTGCAGTGGCCCAAGTCTCAGTGACCGCTGCTGCATCCACTGCTCCCTCAGTTAGCATCGCCTGGAGCTCAGGCATTTTATTGCCCAAGCTCCTGGCATTTAGCAGGACGTAATGTACTGACCTACTTTGTTTTCTATGTTATCGGAATTATCTGTCTAAATTGTCAAGTTCAATGCCAGCTGATGTCTGAAAGCCTGTTAAATATATAACACCACTCTGTCCTATTAAGGTTTTTTTAGCTGTATGTCTATTGTGTTTCTCTGACATGGAACCTTTGTAAAAGAGCTTCCATCTCAAAGGTATTGTAATCCAAGGATTCAAATAAATACGTAAATAAAAACATTCCGAGATAACCCTATATCCACCCAGTTCACTCTGGCAAGGACTTCTAGGAAGGCATTATGGCCCAGTTTAGAATAACCCCTTACTGCCATGACCCTAATGGAGGTCATGGGGGCAACTTCTGTTCCAAATACAGTACACCATGGAATATTCCACGTCATAATGGTGAACACATAACAGCACTGAGTGCACAATGCCGAAAACACAAACAGCAACCGTGCACTACGCTGAATACAGTATTGGCGCCCATACCACCATACATTATCCTATGTTCTATGTGGGGGGCTGTGCCACCCACACACACCCTTCTAAAAATAACCAACTCTGAGGGGGGCCTGACAGTGGGGTAAAGAGCCCACTTGGACTAAAAAAATAACAACACCCAAACCATTCCCCACCCAAAACAGTAGTACACCAACTCAGAATCAAACCTAGGTCCTTCCACCCTAGAGGCATACACTGCCTCCACAAGCCCACATAGCCAGCTCTGCACTGCCTCCCCGACTCACCTCCTATATCCTGCTTCCCATGACATTCCCTCCTACCAGCGCTGTATCCTGCAGTCACCGTTTCAGCCCTTCTACTCTCACCATTTCCACAGTAGCTCTCCTTCCACAATCGACATAAATACAGTCGCTCAAACTGAGTCGCTCAATTTGAAGATGCCCATATCACTAGGTACCCCATGGAATGATCACGAAGGGAGTCCAGTAAGGTCCCAGCCACTTGCAACCTGTCAGGCCTGGTAACTAGAAACCAGTTGATTAGAATATTACTCCTTGATTTAATATTGAGTTAGGGGGACTCTTCTATAATCTGGTGAAGGTTAGCATCTGTGAGTCCATTTTTTAAGTTACAAGGGCCTCTATCAAGCCAATTTAGATTAAAGTCGCCCAGCAGTATGAGCTCGTTAAGAGCCATCCCTCCTAGGTAGCCCATGAGGTCATTAAGTGCTAACTTCACCACAGCTGAAGGGCTACAGATGCACCCAACACACAAGGGCTTAGTATCACCCTGGGGCAACTTAATTTGGACACATTCACATGAGGAGTTGACATGGGCAGGCAGAGGAACTTCAGTTGTCTTCAGGGTGGATTTGGTGTAGAGAATTACTCCCCCTTTTTTTACCCACACTTGTCTTTTCCAAACACGTTATACCCTGGGATATCTATTTCTTGTTCTGACGTGTGAGATTTTAGCCATGATTCAGAAATTGTTAGATCTGGGAAATACAGGTATTCCCAGGCCTCCAATTCAGGGAGCTTTGGTCTTAAGCTATTGATATTCATATGGGCTGTCTATAAACCCTTTATTTATTTTTTTATTTATTTGTACATCGGTTTACAACCTTTGAGCCAGAGGCTAATTTCCAAAGGTACCTCGTCACATTGAGGACAGACAAAAACAAATTTAGATTACAGCATATAAGACACAGACTTAGAGTTACACAGAATGGTTTCATACATTTATACAAATTAGTAGACATTTCAAAGATACAGCTGAGCACATGCTGGTAGTAACAGAGGCAATAAGCTATGGGGGAGAAGTTGGGGGTGGGGTGAGTTGGAGTGCCACCCAGGAGGCGTTGTCAAGTGTGGAGAGATCAAGGTCCCATTTAGAAACAGGAGCAGCTGTGAGTGTTAAACAGTTGGCTCCCGAAAGGCAGTTTTGAAGTTGGAGATTGTGGGGGCTTTGGAGATGGGAGCAGGGAATGAGTTAAACCAGAATGGAGCTCGGTAGCAAAAAGACCACTGACCATGGGTGGTTCTGGATCTGGGGACCAGTACAGTGGTCTTGTCGGAGGTTCGGGTTGTGATAGTGGGTTGGGTGTGGCGGATGGAGGCTGTCACCCTGGGAGGGGATAGCCCGAGTAGAGCTTTTTTTGTGAGGAGGCAGGTTTGATAATGTAGCCATTCATCTAAGTTTAGCAGTTTTGCCAGTCATAGAGTTGACAAGTATGTGTGAGCCTGGGGGCACCAGTAATCAGCCTGCAGGCCTTATTTAGGGGTAAGCTGAATTTTATTGAGGGTGGTAGTGTCTGCAGCACCATAGACTGGCAGGCCATAGTCAACAAGGGACAGTACAGAAGATGTAACTGCAAGTCGGAGGGCATCGGGGGGTGAGGAAGTTTTTATGGCGGTAGAGGATGCCAAGCCTTGTGTTAGCGGCGGATGCAAGGGCATCAATGTGGGTGTGGTAGGTGAGGGCTGAGTAGAAAGAAACCCCAAGGTATTTGTATGAGCAGACTTGTTCAAGCGGTTGTTTGGTACTAGGGAGGATATGGAGTGGGAAGTTATAGGCTTTGTTTTGGGGGTGGGCAAAAAGCATTGTTTGGTTTTTTTTGAGATTAATGACGAGTCTGTGCTCTTTAAACCAGGCTTCATCATCATTGTAGGATTGCTGTAGAGTATCCTGGAGGGAGATGGGATTGCAGTGGGTGGCAAAAATGACAGCATTGTCTGCATACATAAGAATTTTGCCAGAGCATGCACTGGCCGGGGTGTTTAGATAGAGTGAGAAGAGTAGGGGGCCCAGGATGGAGCCCTGGGGTACCCCTGAGCGGATGGGACGATTTTCGGAGAGTGTTCCATTGATTTTTACACATTGGGAGTGGGTGGATAGATAGCTTGTGCACCAGGCGAGAGGGCCAGCAGAGAAACCCATGTGGCATAGGGCATCCAGCAGAAGATGGTGGGAGACAGTGTCAAAGGCATTTGAGAGGTCAACATACACTGCACCAGCTAGGAAGCTGGCATCTAGGGAGGAATGTAGGAAATTGGAGAACTCAGCTAGTGCAGTGCCGGTACTGTGATCAGCACGGAAGCTGTGCTGCTCTGGGCATAAGATGTTATACCGAGTAAGATATTCAGTGATTTGAATAGCCACCATTTTTTCCAGTGCTTTGGAGAGGGGGTGGAGGATGGAGATTGGTCGGTAGTTCCCGACGGAGGACCTGTGGCCCCCTTTATGAATGGGTGTGACTATGGCTGTTTTCCATGCTGTGGGGAATTGCCCCAGGCAGAGGGATTGGTTGAGTAGGCTGGTGAGCGAGGCAAGGACTTCATCCAGCACCAGTCGGAGAATACTGGGGTCCAGGGAATTGCTACTGGGACTATTGCTTTTCAATGCTTTAATTAGGAGTGGTCTGGCTCCCGGGGCAGATACCCTAAGTAGGTGGAAGCTGGGGTGTTGGAGGTCAGGGGGAGGTAGGGTGAGAGGAGGGTCAAAGAAATTACTGGGGAGGACAGAGCTAAGGTCAGTAAAGGAGGTGTTAAGGTGGGTAGCTATGCAGGTAGGGTCGGTGGAGGTAGAGCCGTCAGTAGTGAGCTGGGATGGGGGGGAGCGTGATTTCCCATTTGGTTGTTTAACATTGTCCCAGAAAGTCCGGGCACATCCCCAGGAGGAGATGAGGGTGGCCTGGTAGTGGTCTGCCTTGGCTTTACGGATGGCCCAAGTGCACCTGTTCTGTGCAGCATTGTAGGCCTGTCTATCAGCCATCCAGCCAGTTTCAGTGGCAAGGTGCCGGAGGTTATCCCCATTTCTGAGCTTTTGTAGTAGGGCAGGGGTAACCCAGGCTGCATTACGTTTTTTGGATCGGATTCCTGTGAGGGGTGCAAAGAGGTCACAGGCCTTGTTAAAGGTTTGGGAGAAAATGGCGAGGGCAGTGTCTATGTCGGCTGCATGATGAATGGGGAACCAATTAATCTGGGTGAGAAATTGTTTGAGTTTTAACAGCCCACCAGGTCGGAGGCACCTTCGGAGTGTGGTCAGGGCTGTGGGTTTGGGAGTGGGGGCCTCCCATAGGAATAGGATAGGGAAGTGGTCACTTAGTGAGTCTGGGAGGACCTGGATGTTATGAATTTTTTTGGAGCGGTTGGTGCTAATGACATCCAGAAGGGTACTGGTTCCTCTCTTTGGGTTTACTCTAGTGGGCTGAAAAATGAGTTGTGTCAGGTCTAGGGCAGCGAAAGCGTCTCGGGTAGTGGAGGAGGAGGCGCTGAGCCAGTTCACATTTAGGTCCCCCACTAGGATTTGTTCCGCCTTGTGGTGGAGGGTGGCAAGATATTCTGTTAAGGATATCAGCACCGGGTTCTGGTTCTTTGGGGGAACATAGGCAGCAGTGAGACATAGAGGTGATTGTAAGGGCCTGGGCCTCATTTACAAGAGCAGGGTCAGGAAGCGCTTGTCCGTTGACTGTGTCCCTGGTATAGATTGCGCAGCCACTCCCACGTTTGCCTACTCGGTCCTCCCGGTATAAGGTATAGCCTGTGAGGGAGACAAAGGAATCAGGGGTGGATTTGGACAGCCATGTTTCAACCAGGGCTATGATGTCTGGTTGATGTAGCAAGGCCCTGCACTGGAGGGCATCACATTTTTTCATTAGGCTGCATATGTTCATGGAGGCTATGTGGAGACCAGTGGACCCAGCTGGTGGGCTGGAGGGGGCAGGGCCTGGGTTTGGATGTGTATTACCTGATAGGAGTAGTAGGAAGACCAAGGCTCTGACCAGGGGGTGTTAGTATATCAACTTCCGGGGGTGCGCAGGGATGGGGAGGAGGCCATAGGGGAACAAGGAATGGGCAGGCTTTGAAGGGTTGGGAGGGCAAGGCAGTGGCCATGGGGAGGCAGGGTAGGCAGTGGAGGGGCTTCCAGGGGGTGGGTACCGTGGGCCAGGGTACATGGTCAGTGTAGGATGGGATCGGCCTACGTCAGGGAGAGTTGTGGGTGCTGGTACAAGTGGGCCAGGGGAGATGTCTGGCTGATGGGATGTGGGTACTAGCATGTAAATGAGGGGGAGACATTTGAGGAGGAGGTGTACAGACATAGTGCTAAGGCAGCAGCAGGGCGGAGAGGTTCAAGTATCTTGGCTGCCCCTCAGAAAGCACAGATAACACTTCGGAGTAGTGGTAGGGTCATGGACTCTGGTGGATAGGGTACAAGGTTCAAAGCCCAGGCAGGGCAGTTGAGATAGGACCTAGCTGAGAGCAGGGATCTGGGTTCTGGGGGACTTAAAACAGGCTGGGTTTGGGCCAGAAATCAGGGTGGAAATAGTGACTCCTAGTGGTCACTGGGGGTTAGTGGCAGGCTGGGTATGGGTCTGTTGGTAGGGCAGGGAGTCAATATGTAGGGGCTAGCTTGAAGGCTGGGTGTGGGTGTGAGGCATGGGCAGAAGCAGACAGGAGGGTAGGGAGAGAAGTAGCGTAAGTGGGTAGTGGGGTTCCAGGAAGGAGGAGGAGGAGGAAATTCAGGTGGAGAGACAGAGGTGAAATAGTCTGAGGGTCCCTCTAGTGGCTAGCAGGTATAACCTGCAAATGGAAAAGTGGGGACTTAGTAAAATGACAAAACAGGATATGATGTCACAGTAGAGTGCCTATAGGAAATGCTGGGGTGGGTGGGGCAGCGGATGTGTGCAGTGTGTTGATGGGGCTAACCCCCCTTGCAAGGGTGCTGCTACTGGAGGTAGTGTATTACGTCTTGGGCACCTTTCTGCTCCAGGAGGGAGCTCTGTGTGGGATGGGGATTGGTCTGTTGTTCCAGTGTCTGCCTTACCACTAAACCGGGGGGGGGTGACTTGGGATTCTGCAAGGCAAAGACCAGGGTTCAACTCAATGTCACCAGCAGGAGAAGTACCAGCACACTAGTAGACGAACTATAGGTTAATCGGGTATTCCTATTTAGTGACCTTTGTAAGTACTGGAACAACATGATCGATTGCTATTACCTTTTTGATACATACTGTACAATACCATCACACCTGGGGAATAAACTGTGGAGGTTTCTAAATAGGCAGGATGCTTACTGAAGGTGCACAATGTGGCTCTCAGCTGGGGGGGGGGGCTACAAGCCTGGCCTTCAGATAACCAACAAGAACCAGATCTATCAAGCACACCAGAGCTAGGGGCAGTCCCACACATGCTATGTTTTCTAAGACAGGCCAGGAAGGAAGCTAAGAGAGTGTGCGGGAAGGGGAACTGGATGATTCAGTGGATTGGTAGTGGGTTAAGGAGTCTTTCATCTCTTGTTCATGGGTTCAAATCCAGCACAGGTGAGTAGTGGTTCATAGCCATTATAATCTGAGGGCTGTTCAGTGGCCTATGTGAAATGAGTTGTGGTGGTCTCAATCCAGTTCTAGGTGGATAAGTGTCCAGATCACAAAACCACTGATGCAATTGGCACCCTTGTTGGCAGCCTCAAGAGAGGCCAAGGATCGAGTGGGCACAGAGTCTGAACTACCCTCTCACTTACATGGTAGTCCCTCCATGACAGGGTTGAGGCATATTGGTGGTACAGTGTTAGGAAGCTTGCTCTGTAATCGCTCATGCTGTACCCAACTTGTGGATAGAGGACTTCAGGTTCCAGCGCTGTCAATCCAGCACCTTTCATGAGCATTAAATTCATACACAGAAAAAAAAATCTAAACTAAAAACAGAGTGTGCAGATACTACTACATTGTGTTACTACAGTACTTTAGAGTTTGTGTAGGGGACTATATTTTGCTCCAACGTATACTTTTTGAGAGGCAGACCGTGCAGGAGGTATGCCATTGCCAGGATACCTTTATTAGGGCACTGTCAAGTAGATGCTAAACCAAGGGCATGAGTGACAGGAGCGTTTTGGATTTTACAACGTCCCACACTCACACTGTTTTTGGTGTCTGGACCATTCACCTGCCCTTCAGAGCATGTGTGACCCAGAGGCAATTATATTTAGTTATGGGTGGTGCATGGGGCAAAGCTCCCCACAGAAGGTAAGTCTGTTATGGTACGGTCCTTTGGCGCTGTAACTTTGTGGTAGTGCAATGTTCACCCACGATCATGACGGGCTACATTTTTCTTGTGCTCTAATTTATGGAGCCAACACTTATTTATTTTAAATTTGTTAACCAGGAAAGGCACACTGAGCTAAAGCTTGTTTCCAGGTGTGTCCGGGGGATATACAATATATAGGGCAGAACAAAAATCAGAGCAATGAAACAGATACCGTACAATAATGAGGTGCAAGGCATTCTGGGATCACATATGATAAGTCTGCCATACAGTAGATAGGAAAGACACAGTAGAGTCAAATTAATGGGTCTTGAAATAGGTGGGAGGGGACTGCAGCATAAATGGTTAAGGACTTAGGGACAGCTGCGGGAAGTAATGGGATGGCATGAGCAGATGATTTAACGCTGGGGACAAAGGGGTGAGATGAATGGAGGTGGGAAGCTTGTTCCAAAGGGAGGGAAGACGAAAGGAGAAAGCATGCTCACCAGTCGTAGTGTGGACTCTGGGGAGGACGAAACTGCGGGAAGGACATGAGCACAGGGGGTGGAGGCAGAGAGGACAGGGTGAGAAGAGAGGAATGCTAAGACAGGAGGGACTCAAACCGGTACTTAGAAATGAAAGTAAGGCAGTGGTCTTAATGCCTCTGTTGAGTGGAGGGGAGGGAGAGAGTGGAATATAGGTCACAGTGATGAGTCAAGAAAGGGGAGTTGGATGCCAAGCAACAGAAGGCATTGAAAAGAACGTCACACTTGGCAAGGGAGGTGGCAGGCGCAGACCCGTAGACTAAATTGGCATAGTCGATAACTGGGAGGATCCATTTAGTTATTAGGTTGCAATGGACTCTGAGGGAGAGACAATTTTTGTGCCTGAACAGCATAGCCAATTTGGGGCAAAGTCTTGAGTGCAGGGCATCGAGGTGGGATGAGTAGTCGAGGGATGGGTCAAGCCAAACCCCACAGCATTTATAGGAGGTGACCACATCAGTGGGGGTGCTAGACAGAGTGGTGATCAAGGGAGGGGATGGCAGCCTGCCAAGTTTTTGCTTTGAGCCAAAGGTCATGGGGACAGTTTTTTAGTATTCGTTTTGAGGCAGTGATCCTGGAACCATTTTGTAACTGTCTGAAAAGTCCTGTTGGAGGGGGATTTGAACATCTGCTGCAGAGGGGCCAGACAAGGAGATGACAGTGTCATCTGCATACATATGTATGTAGGAGGTGGAGCAGACAAAGGGGAGATCACTAATAAAGAGAAAAAGAGGACTGGACCAAGTATGGGGCCCTGGGGGACACCTGACAGAATATGGAGGGAAGGGGAGGGGAAAGGGTAGTGCCAATCTGCATGGACTGGCGCCTACCAGTGAGTTATGAATTGAACCGATTAACCACAGGGGTAGATAGTCCAATTCTGTGGAGTTTGTTAATGAGGAGGGGGTGTGAGACAGAATCAAATGCTTTAGCAAGATCAATAAATATTGCAGAGGTATTGTGGCCTAGGTCCATAGCTCAGAGTATGGAGTCGGAAAAGTGGAGGAGGGCGGAAGTGGTGGAATTACCTTTTCTGAACCCTGACTGGATAAGGGAGGGAATATCTGTGGAAGTAAGGAGGTCATTTAGTCTTGTGAGGACAATGGATTCCTGGATCTTGACTAATGAGTGGAGGAATGAGGTGGGCTGGAAATTACCAGGGGAGGTAGGGTCACCACCATTGTGAAGCGGAAGGACTTTGGCAAGCTTCCAAGTTGAGGGGACAGTGGAGGAGAAGGAAAGACTGAGTAAGTGCGATAGAGGGAGTACTATAGAGGAGGCGGAGATGATTAGGAGTCTTGGGTCGAGGCCATCAGGGCTAGTCTTAGATGGGTTTAGGGATATAGCAGACCGATAGATCTCTTGTGGAGAGAATGGAGAAATATGAAAACCCTCAGGTATGGAGGAGAGTAGGATATAGGAGTGCGCTGCAGGGGGAGTGCACAAGCAGCAGAAAATTTGTTTAGAGTGGCCACGGTAGAGGATGGGTCAGAGATCTGTATTCCTGCCTCTACAATGGTGGGAAAAGTAGGCTCAGTGGGGGGAGGGGTGGAGAAGTGAGCAGAGATCTTTCCAGAATGAGGAAGGGGTGCGATTTGAGAACTGCAGGCGTATCTTAAAATAATTAGCTTTGGCTAGGTGGACAGGCTTTGTCCAACTGCTCTCTAAACTTCAAACTGTTCACTGCACAGCCACTCCCATCCTCCATCACCTCTGCTGGCTCTGGATTAGCAGTGCTTGGATTTGCTGAACTCTATTCTGCTAGAATTATTTATGTGGCCAGTTCCCCAGACAATGGGTACATACGGGCCCCACCTTGCAAGGTGAGCTGGCCTGACTTCTAGATTGTATCTGGGTGGGGGGGCCTTAAAGCAGCTATTAAATGCAGTATATATATTTACACTGCTAAAAATGCCATCATCTACTGAGGGAAGTAGTCAAGCACAGATAACATTTCCTGGCCATAACACAGGTACTTTGTCCCTCAAGACAGACACACATATTTACAGTAGCACAGAATGCATAGGGCCAAATTTCACTGCATTCACTAAAAATACCACCTACAAGTTCGCTTGATTCAGTGTCAGTTTGTATCTGTTTCAGCCCTCCCTCCCTTCTCTCTGGGACGAGACTGAAAATAGCAGAACTGCATAGCCCTCCATTCCTGGTCAAGAAAAGCTAAAAAAGAAAATGCTTCTCCTGCGGTGAGGTCTCTGGACTCTCCAGCCTCTGAACTTCCTCCTTTCTCCTCTCTCAGATCTCATTCTCTGTTTCTCTAAATCTCTCTCTTGCTTTCTTGCTCTTTCTAAAGATGCGCTGACATTAATGCAGTAATTAGGCTAATTGTGCAATTTGGCACAGTATGTATTGAGCTTGTCTTGTATGCACTGTGTTTGCCCAACATTCCTCTGGAATTGCTTATACGTACGTATCTTTAGTGTTTCAGTGTACCTCCGACACTGACACGGAATCTTTAGAAATGAGCACTAGTGCTCAGAGGTACTCAGAAAATCTCACTAAATAAATAAAAATAAAGACTTACCTTGCCATTGCAACTTCCTCTGTACAATTCACTTGCCGCTCCCTCACGCCCTACATAACAGGAGTTGTGCACCGGTGCAGGGTCAGTCTATGTGTCAGACTGAACTTCTGCAGGTGCTACTGGATATCCGTGGGGGACATTCCTATATACAGTCAGACTGCCCCTCAGATCACTCTTGAATCAGGGAAGGGCAGTGAAATAACAGAATCAATCCAGTTTATTTTTTATAAAAAGTGAAATGTCTGAAGCCTAGCACTTTTCGATTACATTCAGTATTAGTTTGTCATTAGTAAATGGGAGCTATTTCATGCAAGTTCAGTGTATAGATTATAGCTATAAAACAAAGATCAAACCGCAAATTTCAGAAAATAATGATTGCTGCTATCCCACCCATGGCAGTTTGTAACTACTGTACCTTTCAACTATTCTCTCATCTTAGGGTAAAATATACAGAATCAGCAGTCAGCTGCAGAGCGGAGAGTGCCACCTAGTGGAGAAAGCAAGACTGCAGCATAGAAGAATACAAGCAAGTCTAACACCTTAGCTAAATGAAAGGCTTTCCTTTAGCTGAATGGTTAGAGCTGCAGCCTCTGAGACCAAGGATCAGGGGCACCAGAGCCTTTCTAAAAGGGGGGGGGGCCAAGGTCCGGGGTGAGGGTGTAGCTATACTGTATGGCTGAATCACACAGTCACAGTTGGATGTTCGAGAGTGTGGATGCATGGTGGACTGCAAGAAACAATTTAAATAAAATATCTGCAAGACATAATGGTTCAGCTTATTTCCATCTCTCTATATTTTTCTTTGCTATTTTAAAGCTGAACCAGTCTCATCTCTATTTCTATACCCAATCGGACAGTCAACGGAGAATTGTATTTTACAGGGACAGGACCGACGGGATTAGGACAAGACTGGAGAATCAATCCAATTATCACATATCTGGATAAAGAACAGAACTGAACAATTTAAAAAACTATACTACATGCCGGTTAAGTAATAACAGGAACAGACATAACATCCCCCACGCCCCACCCAGCAGCACCATTGCACCGATGTACATTTAGCGGTGTGCAGCAGCAATTGGCAATTTGAATTTGGCATTACCAACCTTGCGGTTCAGTGTCCTTTCCTTTCTTTGTTCCGAGTCTGCACAATCAGATCCTTCACACAGGCACACCGGACCGCATGGTCAGTGCATGCGCAGTCCACTCCAGTTGGGTCACGGGAATCGGGATGGTCGGTTTTAGGAGGCAGCAACTGCTACTGCCAGACCACTCAGTGTAAGAAATTGGATCTTGAGATCCTCCATCCAGACAAGACTGTCCACTCAGGGTTGGGGGGGGGCAGAGTATCGGGAGACTGTCAGATCGGGTCAAGATGACAGCAGCTTTGTGCTGGCAAAATAAGTTCCACTGACTGACCGCATTCCATGCCGTTCTAAACACACAAATCCCACACGCGGGTGAAAACAGAGACTGTCATGCGCAGATAGTAGGGCTGGACTGCATATGACAGAAATCAGTTTTTTTTAGCATTTCGTTACCATCCTGACTCTTCTACCAGTGTGTCGCTCATCAGACTAATTTGAGTGAGGAGGACTCTGTTGCCACCTGTTGGCTGATGTGCTTCGTGGCATGTTGATGTACACTGCCAGTGTGGGGGATCAGGTCAGCAATGCCCAGAAAGGCATTTTTATTTAAAATTTGGCAAGAAAAAAGTAAGGGGGCATGGTCCCCTCACCTTTAAAAGTAGAGTGGCAATAGTCCCCCAGCACCTCTGGCTCCGGCACCTATGCCAAGGATGCAAGGGTCAATCCCAGGTCCGGCACTAAAATATGTAAACCTGTTATTCAGTTTACAGAAGATGTCCCCCCATGGAGCTGGGGGTAGACATTACAAGTAGGTAGAGGTTAGTTAAGAAACTGTGAATTATGTTGTTATGTAACATACAGTAGTAACACAGTAGTTGATTGCAGATAAGGACCACTAGGACTATCTAGTCTGCCCGTATTCCCTCACTGCATCAGCAGCCACTGACCCTACTACTAGCTATTGGCTCTCTTCCCCCCCATCTAGAATTCCCTTCTATCCCATGCATATCTGAATCCCCAACTGTGTTGGCATCCACCACCTCCAAAACTAGGCTATTCCAAGCATCTACGACCCTCTCTGTGAAGAACAACTTCCTTACATTTCCCCTTATCCTGCCCCCCCCTCCAATCTTATATCGCGTCCCCATGAACTTGTACATACGAACATACATACATACGAACGTACGAAGAACATACGAAGAAGCCAGCAGAAGAAGGCCATTTGGTCAAGTCTGCTCATATTGCAGGATCCACAGCTTGAGCTGATGTCCCTGCCCTCCCTCCCCACTCCTCCCATCCTCTCTACCCATGATCCTTACCTTCCACCATGCCTATATCAGCCTCTCTTAGAGCTGCCCATACTGTCTTCAATGAGATGACCTCTACCGGCAGCACATTCCAAGTGTCCACCACCCTCTCTGTGAAGAAGTGCTTCCTGACATCCCTCCTAAACCTCCCACCCTCCAGCTTAAGACTGTGCCCCCTCATGTTATGGTTGCCACTCAGCTTAAAGAGACTCTCCTTATCAACCTTATTTATGCCTTTCAAGTACTTGAAGATCCCAATCATGTCCCCTCTCTCTCTCCCGTCTTCCAGGGAGCACATGTTCCATGCCCTCAATCTCTCCTCGTATGTCTTACCCTGCTGACCTGCTATCATCTTCGTAGCCCTCCTCTGGATCTTCTCCAGCAGGGTAATGTCCTTTTTGAGGTGTGGGCTGAACTCCATACTCTAGATGTGGCCTTACCAGTGACCTGTACAAGGGCAGTATAACCTCCTCTCTCCTACTACTGATCCCCCAGATATGCATCCCAGCATCTTGTTTGCCTTTACTGCTACTTTCTTGCACTGCGTGGAGTGCTTCCGGTCACTAGTGATCATCACTCCCATGTCCTTCTCCTCCACTGATGCAGATACTCGGACTCCACCCAGGTAGTACTCTGTCCTGGGATTCTTGGCTCCAGTATGCATAACTTTGCATTTCTTGGCATTGAAGCCAAGCTGCCAGATCCTGGACCACTTCCTCAGCTTTTACAGATCTTTCTGTAGGTCTTGCATCCGTTCAGCTGTGTCCACTCTTCCACAGAGCTTGGTGTCATCCACAAATAGGTACATTTTGCTCTTAATGCCATCACCAATGTCATTGATGAAGACACTGAACACACCAGCCCCAGCACTGAGCCCTGTGGGACCCCACTGGTTACCTCTCTAGTGCCAGATAACTCTCCCCCAACCCTGAGATCCACCAACTTCCTGATCAACCTTTTATGAGGCACAGAGTCAAAGGCCTTGCTGAAATCAAGATAGAGGATGTCTATCACTTGGCCCTTGTCTACTGTCTTAATGACACAGTCAGAAAAGTCAATCTGATTTGTACAACTCTTCTACTGAAAGATGTCACCCACCTGCACTTTATTCAAGCCTTTAAGATACTTGAAGGTCTCTACTGTAACCCCCATTCCCCCCCTCTCTTCAAGTGTATAACATTGAGGTTTTTTTAATCTGTTCTCATATGTTTTCTGGTGCAAGCCCTGCACCATCTTGGTTGCCCTTCTCTGGACTGTCTCTGCTCTGTCTATGTCTTTGCGAAGATGCAGCATCCAGAACTGAACACCATATTCTAGATGAAGCCTCACCAGTGTTTTGTACAATGGCATCAGCACCTCTCTTCTTCTGCTAGTGATGCCCCTTGCTCTGCACCCCTTTCCTATGCAGTTATGTATTTATTTACTCATTAGTGGTAATGGGATAACACAGAGCTGCATCTGTGGAGGAAGAGCAGCGTGTGTTTACATGCTCGCTAAAAACTCCTGCATCGGTACCCAAACCCACAAAAATAGCAGTCACTCTCCCCTGCTCTGGAGTGATCTGCAACAGTCTGCAGGCTCTTTACGAAGCCTGTTCCACTGCAGTGCAACTCATCTGCATTGCTCTCAGTGGTGCAAATGTGGTCATGTAAACATGTCTTAAGCTTCCTCTGGCAGGAAAGCACCTCTCTCCCAGCTGTGGAGAGGAGGGGGAGAAACCGCTGTTCTCTATGCTTTCCGTCTCTCAACCATGTTGTCTGTACTCAGCTGTGTGACACAGCTCAGGCACTCAGGAGCTGAGTCGTGCCCAGCAATTCCCTTTTATGAGGGATTGGGAGGGGCAGGCAGCTCCCCAGTACTTGCATAAGCCTCACTTGTGCAGACTTGTGCATGATGTAACACCTACTGCAGCTGAGGGGCAAGGGGGGAGTCTGGAATGTTCCGGGACTCAGGCCCTCTGCTTTACACTGTAACCTGTTGATAGCCATGCTCGAACAAGCGGGGGGGGGAGGAGCCTTGTTACACTTAGGATCTGGGAAAATCTGATTCCTAATTGGAACCAGAAATCCTAAAAATCCCAGCAGATAAAGAGTACCGGTTTGCACTTTTTGCCTGCAATCAAAATCAGATTTCAGATTCTGGAACTGGATTTTGGAACCAGATTCTGAGCCCGATTTAACCATTTTTGGGATTTATGATGTTCGGTCCTCAATTCCAAAAATCTCAAATCCTGGAAATTGATAGGAATCTGATCAATTGAATTCCATTAACTGCATTCCAAACAACCCAACTCCTGCTCCAATTTCACACCCACTACACAACTGCCCTGTTTAATAGAGGTGGTGTCAGTAGCTCAGACTGTCGCATGCATGCTTATTGGTAGGGCTGGAAGATAGGAAGATCATGAGTTCTAGTCTCACACCAAGAACTGGGCTAACCTCATACCCAATATTGACACTGTAGAGCAGCACTAGCTGGGGGAGAGTGGTACACTATTGAGATGCTGTCCTTCGGATTAGACATTACATTTTAGTTCCCTTCGGTCCATCTCTGGTAGCTTTCCAGGTGGAAAACCAAGATCCCATTTTAAGCGAACAGCATGATACCATTTGAGAAGGTAGAATGTCACCTGACGTATTGGCTCGAGGAAAATTTGAGACCTAGGCAACCCCATAATGGAGGAAGAGGGGGAAGGGCCCTTGATCCAGTTAAACATATTTTCTTCAACAATTTAAAAAAGTTAACAAATAGGCATTGTATGTTTATTCTGCCATGAAGACCACTCTTACAGCAACAGGCTCCCACACATTCTTAGGTTGGAAGAACTGCAAACTGGAGGTAAACGATTTACAGCAACTGCAATTTATCCCTTACGGAAGTAACTGCCCTGATTTCACTGAGACTTGTTCTATGGTAGTGTACAGTGACGATGTGCCAAGACTGCCTGTCTCTCTTTTAAGTAAGTACTTCCCACATTACTAAAGGTTATGTGGGGGTGTTGCCCCCTACACCTCCATTTACAAATATTAAAAATAGAAATTTGTGTGTGCTAAGCTGAAACTGAGAACAGCTGAGCTGTGAGGTAAGGGGGTAAGCTATAATCATCAACTGCATCCAAAATCTCCTCAAAAATGTTGTCGAAGTCTCGGCCACCATTTTGTCGGGATATGATACTCTAAGAATGTGAGACCACTCTTATAACAACAGTGGTCTCCATGGCAGTACAGTATCAGTATACATTATTACTGACTGTAGTTGATCAATAATATATAAAACATTTTAAAAAATATTCGGGGGGGGGCCAGCTTGTGGCATGGCAGCATTGCTAATACTTGCCATGACGATAACCCAGGTTCTGCAGCAAATTTGAGCTGCCGGAGGTCGATCGAGGATTGAATTGCGTGTCTGGACTGCCCTCTTTTCCCGGAGAGGGAGGGTTGTGCCTCTCGCAATACACCTGACACCTAGGGGAGGTTTAGTGTCATGGCAGTTGGGAGGCTCAGAAAAGCAGGGATGTCGCCAAGATGCTCTGTCTCATTCATATCTGATGTCCCCCCAAGGGGAGAACACTGCAGGAAGCAATCCCAGCCACACAGGATGAAGGACGCCTGCCCCACAGGTCTGTGACCACCAACTGGGCACCAGCATGGGACCCTGCTTTGGAGGAGGGTGAGGGCCAGTCCCCCCCCCAAAATCCATAATGGGGGCAAGTCATGGGGGAAGAAAAGGTAAGTGCCAGAGACAGTGGGTGATTGTGCTGGGGAAGGCCATCCAAGGGGGCAGGGAGTAAGGAGGATAAACACAGTAAGAAAATCCCCTCTCCTGAACTAAACCATTTTCAGGGTACCTGAACAAGAGGCACATATTACAGAAACAGTATCTCACGTGCAGGGAAAAAAATCTCTCTGACTGGTCTGAAATGCTCCCTCAAGCTCTAATCATAAGCCGCATTTACACAGCCACAGTGCTGTTAACTATAATCTGCTCCAATCTCCTGTGCCACATCAAATTACATCTACACAGCCTTTTTCAGCGCTAATGCAAGCTGTGCTGAGAAGGGTCGTGACCTGGGGGCAGGTGTTCACAATGCACTCTCTGTTTACGCCCCCTAGTTGGCACTTGCTCTGTTCTGATCCCATTCAGTAAGTGTTATCCAAATGAAGAATGTACCCCCCCCCCAAGCTGGCACTTGCTCCATCCCAGTCCCCCTCCATAAGTGTTATCCAAACAGGAGAAATGCACATACTGGTTGAGTCTCCTGGACAAACTAGGGTCAGGAAGGACAGTTGGTTAAAAAGCAGAAACTGCACTGGACACACCTCAGGGTACCCATCGCTCAGTTCTGCAAAGAGATTGCTCCAAAACATCGGAGTGAGTAGTGCAACCTGTCCACATGGCTGCTTACATTACAGCTCTGGAATGCATTTCCTACTCTGCTGCAGCTTGGAGAGAGGAGACGTGATAACTTACCACAGCTGGATAAGTGTCCACATGGCCACGCTGGCACTGCCACAACCCAAGCACTCAGGCGGCTATAGTGCAAATGTGACAGTGTAAACAGGCCTATAGTTCAATGTATGATGAGCACTCAAGCAGAGTCCGCATTAATCTGGTTCATGAAGATAATCCTTTGAATTCTTTGCTGGAGGTTCACTCACCTTTACATGTTGTGGAATTCACTATTTTCCAGCACTGGCAGCCTTCAATATCTGAAATCCAGTGTGCCTGATCTTCAGTGACCAAGTGAACAGTCCCATATTCCGCACTCGTCACATCAACAGCAAGGTTCCCGTCTAAGTGGAGGTCAGCTGTGGAGCAATTACAGTCATTTCCTGAAGAGAGCGACACAGTTCCATTGGGTGGAATGCCAAGCAGCATTTTATATGTCCCCTCTGTTAAACTGTACCTTACTAGGATTACAGTTCCGGCCTGCTTCTGGGTCCAGAAAATAAAGCTAAGGTAGAAAGCACAAAAATGCATATGAGAAAAGTGATTATCTCTGAATCCTGCAAGTAAAATGCAAAATACTAATCAACCATTGTGGAAATACTTTTAAGTTTTAGGGGGAAAAAATACCAGAAACCTCTTCATCTTGTTGTTTTTTGAGGGAGGAAGGGCTCCCACTACTGAAAATGTATCATTTTTCCGAAGTAGTTGGCAGATAGTACATGGAAACAGTACCATGTGCCAAGCAGGCCACAAAAGCAAAGTCAGGCTGGTGAAACACACTGTGATGTGTGCAGGCAATAAGAGCAAGCTGGAAGCAGTAATGTGCGAATATTAAATAGTTTACATATCCAAACCAATAGCACACAACAGGGAACGCACTGTTTGGGTGATACAGGCCCTCATCTAATGGTGGTATGAGGCCCGAGGTCTACAGGGCAAACAGCAAACATCATACTCACTTGTTTTTAGCAGTCTGCAGCAATTCTGATAAATGTACTACATGTACCCATGCACCTCCCACTTACTCTCCCATCATAGAAACATAGAAACATAGACTTTGATGGCAGATAAGGACCGCTTGGCCCATCTAGTCTGCCCATTTCCCTACCTACAGGATAGGCCGCAGATCCTAGTTAACCAACAGCCTATTTCTTCCTACCCCCCACAAGAATTGCCTTATGTCTGTCCCATGCATTCTTGAATTCTCCCACAGTTTTAGACCCCAACCTCCTCAGGAAGGCTGTTCCATGCATCCACTACCCTCTCTGTGAAATAATACTTCCTCACATTGCCCCTGAACCGCCCCCCATCTTTCTTTAAATTGTGCCCCCTTGTTCTTGCACGTCTCTTTTTCTGAAAGATGCTACCCTCTTGGACTTTGTTGATTCCATTGAGGTACTTAAAAGTTTATATCATGTCCCCCCTCTCCCTTCTTTCCTCAAGGGTATACATATTAAAAGTTTCAAGTTTCAAGGATGACACCATTGTTACTTCTACCTTGCCCCACTGCATTTATTTATTTTCTGGCATTAGTGACTGTTTCCATTTACCCTGCTCTGACAAGGGCATCTGATTGTCTGCACTCTCTGGCCCTTGGTCCACTAGGTACCCATCGATTGAACCAACTGCAGCAATGCCATTGCCTAGAATGTTGATTTTATATCGCTTGCTTTGTGATACTTGTGACTGCTTCCAGTCTCCTCTGCTTCACAACATCATCCTATTGACTGCTCCTTCTAGCCCTTTAGACCGTTGAATCATATGTGTGGGTGCATCTGTGGCACCTGTGGGTCGTGTCTTCACTAAAATGTCTCTTACATTATTAACCTTTGTAACTGTAACATGTACACGTAGGAGATATGTTAATTAGTTCACTGTTTGTATTGTACTGTTCAGTCTGTCATGGAACTTCTGTAGTAGAGTCTCTGACTCATAGATATTGTAATCTGAATATTTAAATAAATAAGTAAAATAAATATACAGTAGTTAAATAGTCCAGGGATGTCACGCCAAAATCATTTCTGGGGTGGGGAGGCACACAATTAAAAATCAGTCTAAATAAATGACTGAAGTACACTTTTGCAGGTTTAGCTCAAGACTATTTAGCTGGAGATTTGGTGGGCATGTGCTCCCTCAACTCTATAGGCTCGATGGCCCTGGCATAGTCAACTATCTGAATACCACAGAATACCTGGCTTGTACCCAACAACTATTTGAGGAATACACAATTCTTGTATTTGCAAACCCCAATTAGACACCATGTACTGACAGAGCCCCCAGTTCTTCATGTTATGTTATGGTCTGGTTGCAAGAAATCTTCACAAAGTTTTGGAATGATTCTTCTGACTTACTGAAGGGTTGGGAACCAATGTCTTGTTTCAATCAACTATTGGCTGAACTTGTTGCTGTGAAAGCTTGTAACTGTTTTTAGTTTTATTTCCTGTACTGTACAATAAATTTTCTTGTACTGCTATTTGTATGTATATTTGTGTATATTTGTTAAAGTATATATGTGTAGGGCTGGTAGGATTCAATTTTTAATTTTTCCAATTTCAACGGCTAAAATCGAGTTTTATTTTCAGTACCTGTTTCTGATTTTTATCGACTGAAATTAACACAGTTAGTGAAATATTAGGTTTTCATGCTTTTATTTTTAGTAGTATTGACTAGCGGCTGGCACATTTGTAAACATGTACAGCATGTATTTACTAGGGGGAGTCTTTAACTGCCTGAGCTGTGCTGGGCAGAAGGGGACAACTCAAAGCCGATGAGATGCTGGATTGGGGATGAAGCTTTGATTGCCTGAGTTGTGTTGGGACGGGTGTAAGGTGCTCAAGTCAAAGTAAGTACAAAGGGAATGCAACAATTCACAGGTGACCAGGTTGAGAGCCCCAGTGAGATGCCAGAGGTGGGGACACTGCTTTAATTGCCCTCTTTGTGGTGGGAAGAAGGGGCAGGAAAGTTGCAGCATCCAATACTGCTGCTGTTTAATTGCAATAAAAAAAAGATGACCTAACTGGGAGCCCCTGTGAGTGTGCAGAGTTGGGGTGAAAGTTTTTAATTGCCTGAGTTGTGGTAGACGGAAGGGTCTGGGAGGTTGCAGCATCCAGTACTGCTGCCAGTTTATTGCAATCTATTTTCTTTTAATTACCTGACTGGGAAATCCAATGAGATGCCAGAGTTGCAGGTGAAACTTTGAAAAAAAACATCGATCGGTATCGATGTCATTCTTTTTCCATCGGTTTCATGAATTCATCGGAAATCAACGTTTATCGATTTTTATCCATTTCAATCTAATCTTGGCAAGCCTAAATATGTGTTTTGACTCTGGGTCCTTTGAAAATAGGTTTCTTGCCTAAAGGATATTATGTTTAATACAAATGAAATAAACATGAAATCTAGGCACATGTCACAGGCATCAATGATTCTGTGCCCCGACTTTGAGTGATCCTGAGTGCAATGAAAACACAACTGCTTATTCAGAACTGTGTGAACCTCTCTAGCCAAGCACAGTAGCAGAAGCACTGTTGAAAGATAGCAGAAAAATTGAAAACCTGAGAAAACAAACTCTCTAAGGCAGGACAGCAAAGGATATACGGAAGGTTCATGTTACCAATTTTTTCCAACACTTTGTGCTGGAAGATGCAGAGTGTGGAGGGGTGAGGACGCTAGAAAAAGATGAAGTGACAGAACTCTAGGGCATTGAACATATCCTTCCAAGAGTTAGGACAGAATTGGGAAGATCACATATTTTTTACAGAGGGCCCCATACCTGGAACATTATTCCATCTTCTCTTAAATCAGTTAGAAAAAATATTCAGCTGGAAGAGATTAAATCGTGGCTCTTTCAAGAAGCCCTGGGAAAAATTATTGAGGATCCTATGTATATATACATATTAGGCCAGATATTCAAAAGGGTTACGCCATGCGCAACAGGGTTGTGCATGCTCAAGTCCTAAATTGCGCCATTCTGCGATATTCAGCAGGAGGCAGTTGCGCCACTGAAAACAGGCTGAGCAACAGCGCAATGCAAATGAATGCATGCTCAACTGGAGGGGGAGGAACCATGCATAAACTGCACTGCCCGATATTCAGCCGGGCTGTGCAGAGTTGTGCAGGCGCAACCCCCAACCTGCACCTGCAGGACTTTGAGCCAAAAAAGGCTTAAGTCGAGGGCCACCCACAGGTGAGCTGCTGTATTGCAGGGCGCAACACAGCAGCTGCCACCTGTGGCTGGCCCCCAACTCAGTCCCTGTGCCCCCCCGCAGCCCGATCACGGGCATAGTGTACTCCCCCCCACCAGCCCGAATCGGGGCATCAATGTGGCTCCCCCCCCTCCCGTTCACATCCCTGGTGGTCCAGTGGACTGAAATGCCCGATCGCGGGTGGTATGTTTAAACCCCCCCCTCCCGTTCACATCCCTGGTGGTCCAGTGGACCGAAATGCCCGATCGCGGGCAGAAAGTAAACGGAATGCCCCCGAACATTACCCTTGTGCCCGATCGCGGGCAGAAAGTAAACGAACACCCCGAACATCACCTTGTGCCCGATGGCGGGCAGAAAGTATGGAACTCCACGAACATCACCCTTGTACCCGATCGCCCGAGCAGAATGTAAACAGAACTCCCCCGAACATCACCCTTGTGCCCGATATTCGCCCGACGGAAAGTAAATTGAACACCCCCACACCGAACATCTCCCTGGTGGTCCAGTGGACGAAATGCCAGATCGCGGGCAGTAAGTAAAGTGAACCCCCCAAAACATCTCCTGGTGGCTAGTGTCCCCACCCACGAAGCCCCACCACCCGCTCCCCAGCAGCCGGCGGAGGCAGCATCCCACCCACCTGCTGCCTGCCGCTCGCCGATGATTGCCTCGGGGCTGCACGCCCATTGGTGCAGAGCAAGAGCCAATGGCGTGGCAGCCCTACCGGCAGTCAGTCGGCGGCTGGCGGGCGGCAGGCGGGTGGGATGCCGCCGCCCGCCAGCTGCCGGGGCAGGGTGGTGGGGCTTCGTGGGTGGGGGGATGGGGGACACTAGCCACCAGGGAGATGTTTTGAGGGGTCAATTTACTTACCGCCCGTGATCGGAATTTCCGGTCCACTGGACCACCAGGGAGATGTTCGTAGGGGGTTCAATTACTTACTGCCCGCGATCGCGCATAAGGATGATGTTCGGTGGTGGGGTTCAATTTACTTACTGCCCGCGATCGCACAAGGGTGATGTCTGGGGTTCAATTTACTTTACTGCCCGCGATCGGGCACAAGGGTGATGTTTGGGTGGGGGTTCAATTTACTTACTGCCCGCGATCAGGCAAAAGGTGATGTTCGGTGGGGGTTCAATTTACTTTCTGCCCGCGATCGGGCATTTCGGTCCACTGGACCACCAGGGATGTGAACGGGGGGGGAGTTTTTAAACATACCGCCCGCGATCTGGCATTTCAGTCCACTGGACCACCAGGGATATGTATGGGAGGAGGTGGGGGAGCCACATTGCTGCCCGCGATCTGGCTGCAGGGTGCGTCGGTCCTCGACGGCTGCTGCCTGGCAGGGCGCCAGGCGCAAGTCCTCGGGGATCGGCGCACCTACATGCTAATGGCATGCAAATGGGGCCATAATCAGATGCAAATGGCCCCCCTGTGACTTCTGTATGAATTATGGCCCCATTTGCATGTCACGCTTTGAATATCGTGATTTTGATGATGAAATAATGGTAGTTTTGCGCCACCGCAAGTTGAATGCTCCACTCTGACAACTTGGCGGTGGCGTGAAGTTCCACTCGCCATGCACAGTGGCTGTGGCTGGGGGGTGATAGTCAAAGGAGTTGCTCAACAGCACAACTCCTTTGAATATCGCCCCGGCCACACCTCTGCGCAACTATTTTGCGCAGCGCAAGGGCTTGAGCCTCAGAATGGAGCAGTTTGAATATCCAGCCCACTGTGTTTGTTATATTATATGTTGTACTGATGATAATGTTTGTATATTTTTGATTTTGCAACTATACTTAAGCTGTACTAAGGGCCTTACTGGAAATGAGCTTGTCTCAGTCGAGTTGTACCTATTCATTGTTTTTCTCAGATGAGAAACTACCACTACTAGCCAATAGACTTTCTGAGGACTTTGCACATCTTTAGTGGAACTACATTTGTGTGATTATGTCTAAGGAATTGAAGTAGTTATAATTCATCAAGCTCTGGGGAATTCGATGGCTCAGTAGAATGGTAGCAGGTTAAGACACCTTTCACCTCTAGGTCACTGGTTCAAATCTAGCCCAGGTCGGTAGCGGCTGAAAGCCATTATCATCAGGGCTGTTCCATGGCCTATGTGAAATAAGTTGTGGGGTCACAGTCAAGTTCCAAATGAGTAAGTATCCACATCACAAAACCACCAACACAACTGGCATGAAACGGCACCCTTGTTGGCAGTCTCACATGAGATGCCAAGAGTTGAATGGGCATGGAGTCCGAACTACGCAGGGCAATCAGTAAATCATCAATCATGTTTTTTTTTTTTTTTTGAAAGTCAGTCATGATTGATCATAGTTAGTCATCAAATATCAAATCAAATGTTACCATAAGATCATCATGGGAAAACATGATATAAGATCATCGTCTAGATCATGATTTGATCATCAAACATGAACTTTCATATCACCAACTGATGATTATTGATTATTTTCGTAAGCTTAAATCAGCATGATGGTTGTTGATGATCAAATGATGATCATTGATGATTATATTAGTTCAGTATTATAAGACTGGACTGTAAGTCACGTAATACTTAAAGCTTTATTTGTTACTAATATGGAACTATGAACATCAAATATCAGCAAATGCAAATTAATTATAATGCAAATCATGTGAAGTCAAGTTTTAATCCCTTTAGGAAGAGTACATGCAATGTCTGGTACATCATACACATTTGCATAAATAATTTGCATATTTCAAATACACAGTTTATGGGCCAAAACAATGATAATTTCTGTTTTTAGAATAATTTTGACTTGACAGTATTAGTTTGCAGATTGTTAGGAAAGGTTTTGAGCACAAACCAGGTACTTGTAGGAGTTCACCACAACCATAAAAGGAACCCCTGAATGGAGCTACAGTATAGAAACCAATCTGAGCCTCTACAACACTAGTAAGAAGTGAGACCAGGGGCCCGATTCCAGAAGGTGGATGCAGGGCTTGTGCCATGCCCTGCATCTGCTGCAAAGTTTGCTGCAACGGCACCAAAGCCCACAGATGCAACTCTGTGCTGTTCCAGAAGGGCTGGCACAGTTTTGACAGTTTTCATGAATTATGGCAGCTTGCACCAAAGCCCCATAGTAAGGGTATCCCCACGGACGCAAAGTTAGCCCATCGGTGAGATGGTGTAACTTTGCGGCATTGGGGATTTGTGGAATCGGCTTCTGGAATACCAAGTTTAATGCAAGTCGGCACTTGTGTCAAACAGTCAGCCGCAAGTCCCCTACGGCGATCACAGCCGCTTATGGAATTGGGCCTCAGGTGTCAGAGGAAGTATAATTGAAAGCAATGTGTTTGTACCAAAAATGTATCATAAATGATGATTCCAATAAAAGATGTCTAAATGGGAGACTAGATGCATTCCAAAAGTATTGAAAAAAAGATAAACTGATTTTTTTAAATTTATTGTGGTAATCTTGACCATGGACAATCATGAAAAATCATGGTAGTATGAGATCATCTTTAATCACAATCACCATTTCAATAACATCATGGTTTTTGATTGGTAGCCATTTGACGTTTATGTTTAATCATTGTTGGTCACGCTCACAATGATGGCCTTTGAAGCTTGAACGCGATCTCCGAACATAATTTATAATGATCATTTCTGACACATCATTATAAAATCACCATCTTTTCAGCTGGGTACCCTGTCACCTACTGTACGCGGTGATCCCTCCATGACAGAGTTTAAGGTATGCTGGGGGTGCACAGTAGGGAAGCATGCACTGCGATAACCCATGCTGCAGCAGTCATGTGGGAAAACAGAGGGCTTCAGTTTTTAGTATGGTCAATCTGGCACCTTTCAGGAGCAATACATTCATAAACAGAAAAAAAAACATAACAAAAATGTATCACTTCTACATTCTGCTTAATGCTGATTTTACACTTCTTGTAGTCTGCAAACACTAAGTGACAATGACTAAGTGGTTCCCAACAAAACTGTTCTCAGGGTGTCAGACATATGTAAAACACAATGACGTGACATGTCTTTGATCTGTTACCCCAGTAGTACATCTGTCAGACTTCTGAACACTTACAGTGTTGCCTGCCAGAATGAGACATTCTCATTATAGTTTCTGCCCGATACCTTGCAGGAACCTGCCTGTATAATGTAATCCATGGAAACGATGCCAATTTGTCATGCAGGAAAGTGGCACATCTTTATTGCAGGGTGCTTCATTCATGTAAATTGAGCAGTTAAAGTAGCAATATATGTTAGCAAACATTGTCATCAGATTGTTCTTCTAGCAACAATGTATTTCTGACATTCTTAGATTTATCATCAGTGTATTTTTATTTGCTCTACCCCACCCCTAGAGCCCCACTCCTTCGGGGCTCCCAAGCTTTGGCCCTCCTACCATCCAGCCCCTTCACTGCTGCCATTTCTTGCTTCCAGACACCCCTCACTTCGTAGACAACCCCCAATGTTCCAGCATATGCCTGCCCGGGGGGGGGACCTGCTGCCACCAGGGAAGTACCCCCTTTATCATTGAGGGTGACGGTCTTGGGGGGTGGTAATGATAGTAGCTTTATTATTAATTATGTAAATAAGGACTCAAGTCATAGAAACATAGAATTTGACGGCAGATAAGGACCGCTTGGCCCACCCAGTCTGCCCATTTTCCTACCTACTGGATAAGCTGCAGATCCTAGTTAACCAGCAGCCTACTTCTTCCTACCCCAACCCCCTAGAATTGCCTTATGACTGTCCCATGCATGCTTGAATTCCACCACTGATTTTGACTCACACCCTCCTCGAAGGCCGCTCCATGCATCCACAACCCTCTGTGAAAAATACTTCCTTAAATTACCTCTGAGCCGCCCTCATCTTCAAATTGTGCCCTCTTGTTCTTGCACACCTCTTTTCTGGAAAGATGCTATCCCCTTGACTTTGTCCGATTCCCTTGAGGTACTTGAACGCTTCTATCATGTCCCCCTCTCCCTCCTTTCCTCGAGGCTATACATATTAAGCTCCTTTCGCTCTCTTCATATGTCTTCCGTGCAGACCCTGCACCATTTAGTTGCCCTTCTCTGGACAGCTTCCATCCTGTCTATGTCTTTATGAGACTGGGTCTCCAGAACTGTACACAGTACTCCAGATGGGGTCTCACCAGCTGTCTGTACAGAGGGATAATAACTTCCTGTTTTCTACTGGTGATGCCTCTCCTATGCATCCCAGTATCCCCCCAGCCCTCCTTGCTGCCCTCTCACATTGCTTACCCACCTTAGGTCATCTGATACGACTACCCCCAGGTCCCTTTCCATTTTTGTTGTTGTTAGTATCTCACCCCCCATTGTGCACTCTTCCCCTGGGTTTTTGTTTCCCAGGTGCATTACCTTGCACTTCTTAGCATTGAATCTAAGCTGCAATACATTTGACCATTCCTTTAACCTTGCCAAGTCCCTTCTCATCCTTTCCACCCCACCCTGTGCATCAACTCTGTTGCAGATCTTTGTGTCATCTGCAAAGAGACATACTTTTCCTTCCAGTCCCTCTGCAATGTCGCTTATAAAGACAATGAAGAGGACCGGTTCTAAAGTCAATAAATATTGTTGCCACCAGCCATTTTTTTAAACTCTTCTCTTAAAGCAGTAGTGAAATGAAAATTGTCTGTTCCAAGAAGCTAATTTCAGCTACAGTTAATAAAAATATTAGCACACCTGTCAAATCTACTTTTCTAGGTGCCTCCTATGTTGAGCACAATGATTTTTTCCCTAGATAAATGAGCCTATGGCTCGAAGGTTTTTCAAACTGCTGTTTAAATAAATAAATAAATAAATAGATCCCAACGCTTGCAAGAACTACAATGCTATTTCTAAACCAAATGTAATGGTTATCTCTTTTTTTCTTGACATTAAAAACATTTATAAAACACTCAAATTCTGGTGGAACTAGAAAAATATACCACCTAATAAAACTGAAAGATGCCTGGGATCTTTTATAGCAAAAAAAGTAGGGTCAAATGTTTTGCCCCCGCCAACAACCTAAGCTCACGAATGAGTGAGTCATCAGAAGGTCGGCCTGAGGGAGGTAAGAGGAGCATCGGAGGGACTGATCTCCTTCTCCTGGGAGGGTGAACTGTGGAGATTGGGGGTATGATGACTCCCAGCAAAGACTGGGAGAACACCAGCATGGGACCACACATGCGGGGGGAAGTGACGACAGCCATTGGCATGGCATGTGTGGGATCACAGCACGTATGGCCACATGCTTGCCATCACTGTGCAGCTGCACCTTAAGGAGAACCTCAAGAGAACCCCCCCCGGCAATGAAGCAGCATGACACCTGGACCTCTGCCTCCAGTCACTGCCAAAATGACTCCAGCATAAGTCTCAGACAGGGTCTTGGAGCGATTTTGATCTCTTCCTCCAGGGAGCCCCTCTGTGAGAGGAAAGTCATGGTCCTTTTGGGGTGGGCAGCTAGGGGAAATGCCGGGGGGGATGTGGGTGGTTTGTGGGTCTTGGAATAGATATGGGGTAAATCCCCACCCTGGCCAGAGAGCCAGAAAAAAAAAATGTTTTGGCCCAATTTCGTTGCACTGCTGCTTTAAGATTACCCTTCAACTGTACATGCTGCAGTTCCACTGTGGATGAATTAGAATGGTGCTAGTTCATGTTTCTTTTTATCTAAGCAGCTTTTTTTCCACAAATGGTCAGGGCGACTGTTCTGTCCTGTCCCACCTCTTTCTAACTGGCGCCTGTTCCCCTTGGAACCTGCCTGGTCACAGAGTCCTCCCACAGCTGTCCCCATGGTGAGGCCAGGGGAGGAAGGACCATCCAAGTATCCAGGTCAAACCAGTCATCCTAGTTAGCAGTGCACGTTGGAGGTAGGCGGCAGGGCATCATTAATCCCCACCATCACTTTTTCCATTTTCTCCCCTCATCCCAGCACCATGGTGACACAGTCGGTGCATACACATTGAGGCGCACATGTGCTCCACAACTGTGGCCTCTTCCCCCCCGACCCTGAACAAAGTCTGCCTCCCAAATGTCAGAGCTACTACCAGGCCACCATCTGGCGGCAGCTAAGAGTCAGGATAACTCACCTCCCCTAGCTGGGTGAGGAGAGGAGAGCTGCCAGGAAGCCGCTCAATCCTCTCCCTTCTCCGCCAACCTGAACTCATTCCCAAACTAGGGTCACCAGCATGGTGAGAGGTGAGATGCTACAGCACCTGAGCCCTCGGCGCTACTGGGCTGGCTACCTGCTCACATTTCTGACTGTAAACAGCACAGCACCACACTGACAGGGTAAACACTTCTATGGTGGGTGTGGCAAGAGGGCAGGAATTTTGAAAAACTGCAAAGTCACACATCTCAGCTCAGGAAAGAAATAAAACAAAAAGAAAAATGAATGTATTTGATGTTTCTGCTGGGAAATGCATTCTTGCTAAAACAAACTCTGTGATGATATTGTTTGCCAGCTAACACATACTGCTGCTTTAGTGTATATCATTAAAGAGCATATTAGTACTGCAAACCAGTGGGATGCAAGTATTCATCTAATATTTGCCCATTTTGGATTGGTGAGAAACTGCGGTCCTACGCTATTAAGATAGTGATTTTGGCAGAATCCTGTTCAGTGCTGAATCTTAACAGAAGTCATGTGTGTTTTCCTAGGTTTTATTATTTACACAGGTGGTAACTACCTTTTCTCCGGATAAAGTGCCATGGAACATACTCTGTCTCCCACTGACACCAGTCTCTTCAGTGTTGGCGGCTTTTCTTGTAGATCGACTCGATACATTTCACTTTTTCTGTCCCCTGGCCCATTCACCAGTACATACAGCTTCAGACCAAGCCAATCTGCTGCAATGGCTTGTGGGACTCCGGGCAGATTGATTCCAGTCAGCTGCCATGAAAAAAAAAAAAACAAGTTCAAAAATGGTGGGAAAGGTACTGCTGCTACCTACTCTAACTTAAAGGACAACACTTGTTCTACTAGCACTCCTCCCAAATCCTAACCCCCAAATTTAGCAGTTAAGCTCGCTCCCCAAATGTTTTAATTACTTCTGTGGCTTAATATGGACTCAAATGTACCAGCTGTAATGTAAACATATCCTGAGCTGCTCAGCACCATTTTACGTTGTCAGCAGCTCATTTTAACTGTTGGAGAATGTCTGTACCAAATAATACGGTAAAGAAGGTAGGTAGAAGTTGGAGGTAGAAGACTTGGTTTGCTGGCCAAGGCACCTAGCTTCACCTGAGCTCTTTCCTTCTAAGACTGCTTGAAAGGCAGAGTAGAGAAACTTCCCAGAACAAGGGAAAAGGATTAAGACTTATTTTGGCTAAGCAGATTTACTGTGTGGTGGTGTTTTTATTTTTTACTCACAGGAATTGCTACTGTTTGTTGCTAACATTTCATTGCTTTATTTTTCTCTGTAGCAAAGTGTTTCTTACAGGGTATATCTTCTCTGAAATTATTACAGGTGGTGCTTTACAGGTTTTACAGTTTTATCTAACATTAGGATAAGCTTTCAGGGTTACTGCATTTGTTGTTGACTGATTGTTTCTGCTCTTACCTCCTTGTTCTTTCGTCCATGGTTCTTCTTTTTCGCAGAGTTAGGCCCAGCCACCCACCCCCATCCCCAACCTCCCACACTACACTCCTTTTATAGGGTACCACAGTTGTGACATTTCCTGTGGCAGAGCAGGAAGGGGTGGATCAGTGGGGCCTCCACAACGTGAGCTCATTTACAGGGGCACTAGTAATTTAGCTTGTTATAACAAGTTAAACAAAACACAATCAAACCATTACTTGCATTGTTTTTTCCTGCTAATTACTCTGACTAGGTTATAAACCCAGCAACTTATCTGGAATGGATATCATTAACTGCAGGTACTGTGGAACAATTTTCAGAAGGACAGTCTTACAGGATTTAGGACACTGTCCTACATGCTGGGCCTTTGGAGATCTTAGGGCTCATCTCCAGGCAGCATGGGCAGAGACTGCACGCCTCAAATTTCATATTCAAGAGGAAATGCATTATAAGAACCACCCGCCATTTCCCCAGCATCCAACAGAAAAACCTCGACCGCAGAGGGTAGTTGGTCCAGGAGGTTGGCAGGTGGTTAGGAGGGGCAAATTGGGTGCCCCATCACTTCTCTGCTCTCCAACATATTACCTCCAAAAAACATATAAACACTACAAACAGGTATCTGCCTCTATCTCTGAAATCAAACAAAGAGGCAGAAGACACTGCAGAGCAGGACACTGCAGCACAGGAGCTAGCACAACAAAACTCACCCAAATCAGGAACCAAAACAAAAAAAGCAAAAAGGAAATCCAAAAAACTTCTGATCATAGGAGACTCCATGATTCGGGGAGTTGATACCCATCTCCAGCCAGGGGTAATGGTCAGATGTCTCCCAGGTACATCAGCATGGAGAGACACTGACCGCATTGCTAAAATTGTTCACAAAGCAGGAGAAAACATTCATGTCCTAGTACACATAGGGACTAATGATCTCGCCAGCCGGTCAGTTGTGGAGACCAAGGAACACCTGACCAGGCTGGGTGACAAACTATCATCTATTTCGTCCGGCATCTCCTTCTCTGAGATCCTGCCAGTCTGGGAGAGGGGGGCAGATGGACGGAAGGTCAGAGAAGGGGAGATAGGGGAGCTAAACACGTGGCTCAAGGGCTGGTGCCAGGAAAAAGGACACAGATTTGTAGGGAACTGGCAACAGTTCTGGGAGCGAAAGTTCTTTTAATTTGATGGACTGCATCTGACTAAGGAGGGAGTCAGTGCATTGGGGCAGAAGTTTGACATCTTTGCAGAATATTTAAACTAGCAAATGGGGAGAGGGGTGCAACACCCCATACGTCGAATGGGAAGAACACCCTTGCCCTCTCAGCTAGTGGTCAAACAGGGATTCAGCATGTTTGCAGTTCATTTGCATCACCAGGTAAGAAAAAAGGTTTGTCTCCCAGTACGACACACGGGTAATGCCAAACCTCACCCAACAACTAACACACCAAAAGCTGGCCAATGGAAAATCATGTACACAAATGCTCACAGCCAGGGAAATAAGATCCCAGACCTGCAGGCAATAATGTCAGAGGCTAAACTGGACATAGTAGCAATTAGTGAGATGTGGTTTACCAGTAACCACACTTGGAGACTTCAGTACCTGGCTATGCATTGTTCAGAAGAGACCGAGGTGCAAAGGGAGGGTGGCCCTATGTCAATGAAAATATCAAAGCTATAGAAATTCAGAATACACATAAGGAGCCAGAAGAACTGTGGGTCACACTGGAAACAGGAAATGGGCCAGCCATAAGAACTGGGGTTGTCTACAGGCCCCCAGACCAGGGGGAGGACATAGACACATTACTGTTAGAAGATATACAAAACATGACAGCTAAAGGGGAGGTTCTGATAATGGGAGACTTCAACATGCCGGATACAGACTGATCAATACCAGCAGGAACATCTGCCAGAACTAGACACATAGTGGATTCCCTGCAGGGGGAGGGCCTCAAACAGCTGGTACAGCAACCCACAAGAGACAGGGCTATCCTAGATATAGTACTGACTAACAAGGAAGGGATCACAGATCTCCAGGTAGAAGGTCACCTGGGAGCCAGTGACCATCAAATGGTATGGTTCAATTTGGCTACTACATCTAAATCATCCCATTCCAAGGCAAAAATATGGGACTTCAGAGGAGCTAACTTTGATAAGATGGCCAACAGAGATAAGCTAGCCCTGGCAAAAAGAAACACAGGTGAGGGAGTACAGGCAAAGTGGGCAAGCATTAAGGATACAATACTTGAAGCAACATCCCATCGTGTTAGACAGAAAAGAAGTGCAAAAGAAGAAGGAAACCACTTTGGTTCTCAAATACAGTAGCAGAAAAGGTCAGAGCCAAAAGGCTGGCCTTCAGGAAATATAAGGGAACACAGCGGGATGAAGATAGGGAGGCATACCAAACTGCCCTAAGGGAAGCAGGGAAGGCAGTAAGGCAGGCAAAGTCCCAAACTGAGGAAACACTAGCACGAACAGTAAAAGAAGGTGACAAGACTTTCTATAGATACATTAGTGAAAGGAGAAAGTCCAGAGGGGGTATTGCTAAGCTTAATGGAGAAAAAGGGAGCATGTGAGGAGGAGGACCCTGTAAAGGCATCTATCCTAAATAGATACTTTTGCTCAGTATTTACTGAAGAGAAGGTAGGGCATGGCCCACAGATCAGCATCATGGACACAGGGGGGAGGGAGGTGAGCACTACTCCCTTCACAAAAGAAAGGGTCCTACAAGAACTTGCTAAGCTCAGGGTGGATAAGGCAATGGGACCTGATGGCATACATCCCAGGGTACTTAAGGAACTAAAGGAGGAACTAGCAGAGCCATTAGCAGAACTGTTTAGTAAATCTCTGAGCACAGGAGAGGTCCCAGAAGACTGGAGAAAGGCTCATGTGATCCCGCTCCACAAGAGTGGTAGCAGGAAGGAGGTGGGGAACTACAGACCAGTCAGTCTTACCTCAGTAGTGGGCAAGATTATGGAGGCACTCCTTAAGGAAAGGATAGTGCAACACCTGGAATCCATAGGGGCACAGGATCCAAGACAGCATGGGTTTACAAAAGGAAGGTCCTGTCAAACTAATCTCATAGATTTCTTTGACTGTGTAACCAGAGTGGTGGACCAAGGGGGAGCAGTTGATGTCGCCTACCTTGACTTCAGCAAAGCTTTTGACACTGTTCCACATAGAAGATTGATAAATAAGCTGGGTAGGCTCGAGGTGGGTCAGAAGTTGGTCAACTGGGTGGCAAACTGGTTGACGGGTAGAAAACAGAGAGTGGTGGTAAATAGTATACAGTCAGAAGAGATGCAAGTCACAAGTGGGTACCTCAGGGATCAGTCCTAGGGCCAGTCCTCTTCAACATCTTCATTAGTGACCTTGCAGATGGACTAGAGGGTAGGCTTGTCTGTTTGCAGATGACACCAAGATCTGCAACAGAGTAGATGATCCACATGGGGTGGGCAGAATGAGAAGAGATCTGGATAAACTAGCAAAATGGTCAGAAGAGTGGCAACTGGGATTTAATGCAAAGAAGTGCAAAATCATGCACATAGGAAGAAGAAAACCTGAAGCCACCTTTAGGCTGGGAGGAGTTGCTAGCAGTCACAAAGGAAGAAAGAGACTTGGGCATCATCATCATCACTGATGACTTGAAATCATCCAAGCAGACCTCTAAAGCAGTAGGTAAGGCTAGGGGGTGTTAGGGTGTATTAGTAGGGTATCACAAGTCGTGAGAGGAGGTAATAATCCCTCTTTACAAGACACTGGTTAGGCCCCATCTGAGTACTGCATGCAGTATTGGAGGTCACACCTTCACAAGGACATTAACCAAATTGAGGCAGTCCAGAGAAGGGCAACAAAATGGTGCAGGGACTGCATCAGAAGACATATGAGGACAGATTAACAGAGCTCAATATGTATACCCTTGAGCAAAGGAGGAGAGAGGTGATATGATCGAGACATTCAAACACCTTAAGGGCATTAACAAGGTGAAAGAGTCTAACATGTTTAAATATAAGAAAAATAGCAGGACAAGAGGACACAGCATGAGATTAGAGGGGGGCCGATTAAGGGGGAACGTTAGGAAATTCTTTTTCACAGAAAGGGTGGTGGATGCATGGAATGGCTTACCACAAGGAGTGGTGGCTATGAATACAGTGCAGGGCTTCAAGCAGGCATGGGATAGGCATAAGGGAGCAATACAAATGAGTATGAATAGATAGGCCACTGACAGAGCAAAGGCCGATGGCACATTTATAAGGTAGAAAAAGAAATGGGCAGACTGGATGGGCCTTGCGGTCCTTATCTGCCGTCAACTTCTATGTTTCTATGTTTCTAAGAAAGGTTTGAGAATATATAGCAGAAAGAGTGTTAAGAGTACAACCAATCACGTTGGACAAAACCCTAAAGGGCCAAAAAAATTGTCCAATAAGATTACACAATTTTTGTGTCCCCTCTCTAACCATATTAAACTAAGGGGTAACCAAAAAACAGTAAAAAACACTTTATATCATCCCCAATTAGGAGCTGCAATATGGGAACCCAATCATCCTTGCACTCACTCTCGTACTGTATGGACCTTCCACCTGTTTTCCTCAATTGCATGAAGTGTAATTGTATATATTTCTGCTATGATACTGTTCCTACACTACTGTCTGTGCCCCACTCACTGTATGTATTTACACCTCCCTGTCCTATTCTGTGTATGATGATGAGCCTTTGTAAATGAGTCTCTAACTCAAAGGGTTGGAATTCTGATACTGTAATAAATAAATAAAATAATCAAAAGTTGGGAAGAAACAAATTTTATGACAAAGCCAAATATGTTAGAGGGGAAAATAAAAAGTGGGGCTAACATAACGAATATCACAGGCCTCAAGTTAACATACTAACATATATACTAACATACTAAAAGCCAGCAGAATAGGCCTAATGGTCTGTCATGCCTGCTCAGTAGCCAGCCACCTACTGGGTGCTCGCCTTCCCACCCCCCTAGCCCCCGAGAGGGTCTTCTTTGGCTTCAGTTTCCCCTTGTACTTGTCCCACCCCTTCTTGAAGCCCTCCACTGTGCTCTCCTCCACCAGACTTCTAGGCAGCGCATTCCATGGCTCCACAACCCTCTCCGTGAAATAATGTTTCTTACAATCCCCCCCTGTAATTTTCCCCCTCCAGCTTCCACTCATGCCCCCGGTTGTTCCCTTCTTTACCCTGAACAGCTCCTTGGTTCCACTCTCAGTTACTCCTTTCATGTACTTGAAGACCTCTATGCCTATCTGATTTGGCTGAACAAAGGGAGAAGGGTTTACAAACTTCTGACAATGCTGGTAAACCTGATGCTATTGAGAAAAGGAGTGATTGTGATTGGTTGGCATCCCATGGCACTCCAGACATTACCTCATGGGTTACAGCCCACCTGATAGGCTAATGATGCACATGACCTAGATCAGATTTCCAGTATATCCAGGTCCCAGGAACCCCTGCTCTCCAGTTGTAATTTGTGCATCTGATTAGGCAAGAAGCATCCAGAGAACCCCTGTCTGCTCCTTACAATTCTAAGGTAGGAACTGCACTGTTATTTCTCTTACAAGAGCTCCCATGCTTATGCTTTAAATTATTTCAAAAATTGCAGTACTGTGTTTTGTTGTCCCATGGCCTATTACTGGTTTGTTTCAGGCAGCGTGACTTCTGTGCAGGATCCGCGCGGTCCTGTGGGCTCATCCTGCAGGCCCGAGCCCTTAATCCACACTGCGAGTCGCCTCATGCCCCCCGCGACTCCGCAGCTCTGCAGCACTGCTGTGGCTTGGCCATGTTCAGCCCAGGCCCACATCAGCATCACCGCGAGTCGCCTCTTTCCCCCGCGACTCCGCGGTTATAACAACCCCAGGCACACCAGGCCTGACCCGCGAGTCGCCTCTTTCCCCGCGACTACGCGTTCCTACAAAACCGTGAGTCGCCTCTTCTCCCCGCGACTCCACGGTGACTTCAACCCCGCTCGCCGGGCCTAAAGACAACCGCGAGTCGCCTCTTTCCCCCGCGGCTCCACGGTCAACCCAGGCCCACGCTCGCGTGGCCCTCTACAAACGTGAGTCGCCTCTTACCCCGCGACTCCACGGTTACTCCCAGCCTCCCCTTGGAACCTTGCCGTGAGTCGCCTCTTCTCCCCGCGACTCCGGCTCTAACCCCCCCCGAGTCACGCCGGGCCTAATACCACGAGTCGCCTCTTCACCCCGCGACTCCGCGGTTGCCCAAAACCACCACCCCCCTTCCCTCTCCTCGCGCCCAATCGAAGGCGCAGTGCCTCCCAGCCCAGAGGCGAGCTCCGTCGAGCCTCCTTTCCACTGGCGCGCTCCCCTCGACTAAGAGGAGCACTCGGACGCACACCACACCCTTCACCTCCTCCTTCGGCCTACGGCCTACCAGTCGCGGCCTCCAGGAACCTCGAGGCCTAACAAAACATAGCCTAGCCAATGGGCCTGCAAAACAGATTGGGCACAGCCTCCCTTCCCCGGAGCCGCTCAGGAGCAGCGGCCTTGGCTTCCACTTCCCCATGCCCTCACGGGCCCAAGCACGCAACCTGGGAGGAAGGCCCAAACATGAGGGCAACGCCTGCCCCATAAGGAGCTCCCCATCTCTGGTAGGCATACTGCAGTGGTATGACTAAAGCTGCGCCTGGGAATCAAGGTTCTAGGTTTGATTCCCAGCAAGGTCTGGAGGTGCAGCAGCCCATATAGAGGGCAGACAGTGTTGATCAGCTTGCGCAGTGTCAAGTATGTAGCCAATGAAGTTATCTGAGGTGGGCTTTTGTTAATAAAAACTTGACCCAATACCTTGTTTTGTCAGCTTGGTCGACATGGCAATCTTGATAGTCTCCACGGAGACTGACCAGTCTGCCCGCTTTACAGGCGGGCTTCAGGACAGGGCCCACACCTCAGAAGCTGGGTCTGTTCCACAGTGCCCACCTCTGTAGGCATTAGGGCTCTAAAAAAAAAAAAACCTCAGTCCACTCAGGTCCCTCACATAGCGACCCAAGGAGGACACTGCAGAGTCCATGCTAGGGTACTCACATAGCGACCCTAGCAGGCTCTGAAGAACTATCCCTCCTCGGTGGCCGCGGTCCCTCCCACAGCGGACCCAGGTCTACAGGGCTAACAACCTTCTGAGAGGGGATAGTCAGGTAAGGATATAAGAACAGGGGGCCTAGGGGACAGCTTCCGAAGTCTCTTCCTCGCTCAGACCTTCTCTTTATCTTTCAGATGGTCAAAGCGAAGAAATGTACCGCGTGCAACGCCTCCCTCCGCCCGCAAACCCCAGGCCCTCTCTGCGCAGCCTGCCTCTTGGACGATGACCTGTCTTCAATGGATAGAACCACGACTCCTTCCCTCCCAGGCCCCAGCACTTCAACCTGGGTGGATCCAGGACCCTTGATACAGAACCAACAAGCGGTGGTCGCCATGATGGAGAGTCAACAGAACTTCATGCTGAAGATCATGGAGAAGCTGGGCGTACCCAAAACAGACCTCGGCCGCCCAGCGCAAGAGCTCATCCACCAGAGAGACCTTCCAGAGGACCCACCAGCCCCAGAGGACCCTCTTCCCAGCATTCCCATGGATGACAATCAGGAAGATAGGGACAAAGAGAAGGAATTCGAGGACGAGGAGGAGGAGCATGGCATGGAGTCCGACATGGAGGACACCGACCAGCAGGCAGCTCCCTCGCTGACGTCAAAACTGTGTGCGTTCGACACAATTCCCAGCCTTATGAAGGCAATCAAGGCCACCATGGGCCTATCCACAGGCGAACAAGAAGTGGAGAAGACGGAATCGAAGCTGGACCCAATGATCCAGCTAAGGACCACCACACCGGAGACCTTCCCAGTCTGCCCGGCCATTGAGGAACTGATCCACATGGAATGGCAATCCACAGACCCAGGCAGAATGCCAAACCGACGGAACTTACACAAAATGTATCCGGTCCAAGGCGACAAATCAGACGCCTGGTGCAAGGCGCCCTCTATCGATCCACAGGTGGCGACCTTGAGTAAGAAGACGGTGCTACCATGTGGCACCATAGCCCTCAAGGACCCCACAGACAAAAGAATCGAGGACATGTTAAAAAAGACCTTCGAAATTGAGGGCACCATGGCCAAGGCGATGACGGTAGCCATCTATACCTCTCGCGCCCAGATACGCTGGCTGGAGGAACTTCAGGAACAGGCGGGTCCAAAGTCCAGGAGGCTGAACTGTTAGACTGCACCTCGATGCAGCCAAATACCTGGCGGACATGGCAGTGGACTCCCCGCCCTCCAGGCCAGGCGGCCGCAATCACAAATCGGACCCAGAGCTCTATGGCTCAAGCTCTGGGGCCTTGATTCAGAATCAAGACTCTTTTACAGAACTTACCCTTAAGGGGACTCATGTTTTCGGGAGGGTCTCCAGAATTACTTAAAACAGAAAGAAGAGGGTAGGGACCTCCTAAGAAACCGCTCAAGACCCTCACACCTACCTTCCGCTAGAGCGGAGGTTTCGTCCCAGACCCCGGACCCAAACTCGTAGGGATTCCTACCCCAGAACCACTCCTTTTCGGGTAGAGCATCACCATCCTACCCCCCTTGCACGCCTCAGCAGCTGGGTCTTCCCCTTTCCGGCCCGGGGACAAAAGTCACGGTCGAGGAAGGGATTCAGAAGAGTAACCGTGACTCCGACTCACGAGCCCCACCACCAAAACCCGTACCCCCTGTCGGACAGCGGCGAACCCTATTCGCTCACCGCTGGGCGTCCACCACGTCCGGACAGGTGGGTCCGGGATGTGGTCTCGAAGGGGTACACCATAGGTTGTACCATCCCTCGGTCCCCCCTCACTTTGTCTCATCCCGATCTCAGACAAAGAGCCTTGCCTCACCAGGTACAGGGTATTCTGGCAGATCTCATCCAGAACAGGGCCATTCAACCAGTTCCGGTCCAGGAGCAGGGAAAGGCATGTACTCCATCTTCTTCCTGGTTCCCAAGAAATCGGGGAACTAAGGCATCCTGGACCTCAGCGCCTGAACCCGTTACGTGATCACCGTCGGTTCAAAATGGAAACTATTCGATCCACCCTACAGGGCATCAGGGTAGGCGACTTCTCACATCCATCGATCTCAAGGGCGCCTACCTACACATCCCCATCGTCAAGAGTCACAGAAGATTCCTCCATTTTCACATCCTGGGACACCACTTCCAATACAGGCGCTCCCGTTCGCCTGTCATCAAGCCCCAGAGTCTTCACCAGGTATCCATCACCCTGGTAGCCAGACTCAGGGGAGCAGGAGCTAGACATAGTGCCGTATCTGGGCGATTGGCTCATCTACGCTCGATCCGAGGTCAGGCGCGTGCTCACACAGAGCTCGCATGCGAGCACTGTCGAACCACGGCTGGGTGGTAAACAGGAGAAGAGCCACCCGCAGCCCAACCCAACAGATCGAACACCTCAGAGCTATCATCAACTCAGCAGAGGGGTTGGGCGAGCGGCACCGCACAGATCCACAGCCTCCGCAGCCTCGCCGCACAGTTAAGGTCGCATCCACACACCATGGTGGAGAAGGTGGCGAGACTCCTGAGATGCATGTCCTCCTGCATCGACCTCATCCCCTAGGCCAGGTGGCACATACGTCCACTCAGAACTACATTCTGGCGCAAGCACCCAGCGAGTGCAACCTGCTCACCTTCAGTCCGTTACCCAGAAGTAAGATCATCTCTGGACTGGTGGGTCACCCGGGAATCTGACAGGGGTTCCCTGGATGTACCGCACCCGATCCCCATCGAGACGGACGCAAGTCTATCCGGCTGGGGAGCCTGTCTGGGGGACAAATCAGCACAGGGCCCCTGGTCCCCGGCGGAGTCACAGCTCTCAATCAATATCCTGGAAATGAGAGCGGTGTTCAACGCCCTGAGGGCATTCCGACACATCATCCAAGGAAGGTCGGTCCTGATCAAGTCCGACAACCGCATGACAGTGGCTTACATCGCAAAGCAGGGGGGTACCAGGAACAGGGCCATGTCACGAGAGACCACAAAGGTGATGAACTGGGCACAAACGCACCTATCACACCTGTGGGCAGTACACCTAGCGGGAAAACTGAATGTAAGGGCAGATTGGCTCAGCCGACAGCAGATCCACCCCGGAGAATGGCGCCTACACCCGGATCTGTTCCAGGTGATCCAGGAGACATGGGGTCCAGTGTCAACAGACCTAATGGCATCAAGGGACAACGCCCAGGTGAACCACTATTTCTCCCGGTTCAGAGAAGCGCTCTCCCAAAGGCACGGACGCCCCTCCCAGGTATGGTCTGGGACACGCGTATGTCTTCCCTCCGATTCCTCTCATCCCACAGGTTCTGAAAAAAATCCGAACATCCAGGACCTACGTCATCTTGGTGGCCCCATACTGGCCCCGCAGAGCCTGGTTCGCAGGCAATCTCAGAGATGTCTTGAGCCAGCCTCCGGATCCCATCCCGTCCGGACATGCTGGACACAGGGCCCGTATTACACCGTCTCCCGAACCCTAAAGCTCACGGCCTGGCTCCTGAGAGGAACGACTAACCACTACCAGATATCATGAGTCAGTCATAGGCATGCTCCTCGGTCTCGACGAGCCTCCACTACTTCCACCTCACAGAGACAATGGGCCATCTTCACACAGTGGTACACGCCAACGAGGCTCAACACCGAACAAGCAAACCTCCCACTATCTTGCTGTTCCTACAGCAGGGGTAGATAAGGGACTGACACCTTCACTCCCTAAAGGGTGCAACTAAGCGGCCATCGGAGTGGCCAGAGCCTGTCGAAGGGCACCCGCCTGGGCCCATCCAGATGCCATCCGCTTCTTACAGGCGGTGGACCTCATCGGCCCAGGACCAGACCCACCGTTGCACCATGGGACCTACCACTAGTCCTGGACTCCCTAAGAACGGCACCACACGACCACTGCGCAGACTCAGATCTGTTCTGGGCAGGACTGAAGACTGCCTTCCTGGTGGCCATCTGTTCGGCCAGACGGATAAGGAGCTCGGCGCCCTGTGTCCTCCACCTACACCATCTTCACCCCAGAGTGAGGCTCGGACGGTACCGGCTTTCCAGCGAAGGTTCCGATATGAGGAGTTCCACAGAGAACAACCCATAGATCTTCCCATCCTGCCTTGCGCAGCCCCTCCGGCCGGCGGCGCCCCGGCCCACTGGGCGTGGGTTCCGGCTCTTTCTCTACCTGACCAGAACTCAGGCCATCCGTAAGACGGAGAGACTCTTCATCGTCGCGAAGGCCAGACAGGGGGCCTGAGCGTCCAAAGCAAACATCGCAGGGTGGATCAGAAGGGTCGTTCACCACGCCTACACGGCGAAGCGATTGACACCACCCCAGGGAATTAGAGCTCACTCCACCAGAGCGGTATCCACATCCTGGGCGGAGAGAGCATCAGTGTCATCCGAGGACATCTGCAGGGCAGCTACCTGGAGTTCCTTACATACCTTCGCCAGGCACTACAGACTGGAACACCTCCAGGACTTCAGACCAGCCTTCGCAGCCCATGTCCTGGCAGCGGCCCCATCTCCTGGAACCCCCGATCCTTCCGAATCCCACCCGGAGGTCTAGACTGCTTCTTATCTCCCATGAGGTAATGTCTGGAGTGCCATGGGATGCCAACCAATCACAATGGGTGTTTACTCACCTGGTAAAGGTGATTGTGTTGGTTGGCATCCATGGCACTCCAAGGCCCGCCCTCGGGAATGATCGGAGCGTCCAACCACTAAGATCAGGAGGTCCTTACACCAGCACGTCAAGGTTCAATTCCTCTGCTAACAATCAGTCGAACCACGGTTCGAGGTAGTGTGTACATAATAGGGGAATAAACTCAGGCCTCTGGCCATTGCTATTGTCACCATGTCGTAGCAGACCTCATCCTTCTAGTCTCTATTGTGTGTATTGTTTCTCTTACTAACATCCTTCCTTTCAGCTATGGAAAATTCAAACTGGAGAGCAGGGGTTCCTGGGACCTGGACATATTGGAAATCTGATCTGGGTCATGTGCATCATTAGCCTATCAGGTGGGCTGTAACCCATGAGGTAATGTCTGGAGTGCCATGGATGCCAACCAACACAATCACCTTTACCAGGTGAGTAAACACCCATTGTCTATGTAATGGAAAAATTGTTAAAGACATGCAGGTTGAAGCAGTAGCAGAAGCTGTAATACCATCTCCAAAAGCTGTAGCCACCCCGAGTGGTATAAATTTAGATGTCCTGCAAGAGGCTCAGGTCTCTAATCAAGGTTCTTTCCTTAATGATTATGAGTAATTTCTGACACCATACATTAAAAAGCATAATTTAGACCCTCCTTCTAGGCTTGAACCTTTAGAAAAAGTCCAGTCCATTTGGTCAAATAAACGAGCCGAAGAAGCTGAAGCCCCAGGTGAGAATACAGAGCAAGGAAAAAGATTCTTACAAAATGACATGTTATTGTTAGCAGATCAATTAAATGAAGTAAGAAAGGAGATTCACTTGGAGAATTCTCAGCTTCTGGAATTGGTCGCTTTATTTCTGGCATTTATTGATTGTTCTGTAAAAGAGGGGGAGAAATGTATGAGTACTATGCAAAATCAAGGAACAGTTACAGGAATCCCACTTGATGAGAAAAAGACAAGAGTACTGGATATTCAAAGGGGTTGCACGTGGTGCAACAGAGATGAACCATGCGCAACCCACCAATGCGACCCAGCACGGTATTCAAAGGGGCAAGTTACGATGTGCAGTTCCCGATGCGCCAGGGCACATCGGCAATGTATGCTGGCGCAATGGCAGGGCATGCCCATGCATATCCGGCACATCCCGATATTTAAGCCTGGGATGACGTAGCGACATATGCTGGCACAACCCTGCATCGCCACTTGGGGCGCAAAGTTGTGCCAGAAAAAAAGGGAACAAGTCCTGGCTACCCACAGGTGGGCTGCTGTATTGCAGGGTGCAAGAAAGCAGTCGCCAGCCATGGGTGGCCACCTGCCCACCCAGAACACCGTCCACAAGCACCGGAATTGTCCCTGGCAGTCTAGCAGCCCCCCCGGCAGCCCGATGGTGGACAATAGTAACTCTATGATCCCTGGCAGTCTTGTGGATTCCCCCTCCCACCCATACCCCTGAGCCTGGGCGTAGGTATGCATAACAACCCTGGTGGTCCAGTGGTATCCCCTCCTGCCCATATCCACGATCGATGTAGAGCTATAAGTCCACATGCCCTAGTGCCACTGGTTCCCCCTCTCCGCCCGTACCATGATTACTATATTATGTATGATGGTGACTCCCTGGTGGTCTAGTGGTATCTCCTTCCCTCCTATTCTGCCCAAACATGGGCATCCCTCTGATACCAATCTCCCCGGTGGCCCAGTGGAACCCCCCCTCCCCTCCACCCTCTGAGTACCCCTGCCACCCAACTTCCCCCCCTTCCATCATCGGCGGGTGGCTGTACTCTGCCCACATACTGCCCACCAAATGACAGCTTACAGTATGATCTGTAAGCCCATTGGTCCACAGTGTGGATGAATGGACTTGCACGCCATAATGTACTTCACAGGCATGGATCTGTGAATGAACCTATTCACAGATCCATTCCTGTGTAGTACAGTACGGTGTGCAAGCCCATTCATCTACACTGTGGACCGATGGGCTTACAGATCATACTGTAAGCTGTAATTTGGCGGGCAGCCAGGTGGTGGCGCGGGCGGCACAGCCGCCCACCGATGATGAGGGAGCTGGGTGGCAGGGTCATCAGAGGGTGGAGGGAGGGGGGTTCCACTGACCACTGGGGAGACGGTATCGGAGTGACGCCCATGATCGGGTGGAACAGGAGGGAGGGGATACCATTAGACCACCAGGGAGTCGCCATCATACATAATATAGTAATCATGGGTACGAGCAGGGAGGAGGATACCACTAGGCCTCCAGGGTCGCTATGCATACCTATGCCCAGGATCAGAGGTATGGGAGGAAGGGGGTACCCACTAGACTGCCAGGGCATGGGATCTATATGTATTTCCGCACTTGTGGGGCGGGGGATGCTCCAGGACCCCCTTCATCCCCACTGCAGTCTGTGCAGGGCACCAGGTGCATTTTGCCAAGCTGCCCTGCGCAACGCATGCAAATAGGGCCATAAAGACATGGTAATGGCCCCATTTGTGCCTTGCATGCATTATGTTTCTATGTTTCTATTATGGCCTCATTTGCATGCTCCAGGCTGAATATCGTGGGTGATGCGCCTTGCACAACTGCACTTGTGCTGGCGCATCCCTCTGCTCCCTTTCTGCCACTTGCACTGGTGCAGTGCCACTGCACCATGTGCAGTGTGTGCATCCTCCCTGCCATATTCAATGGTGCTGAGCCATGGTGCATCAGTGCTGAATATTGCCTGGTCCTGGTCCCGGCGCAGCCCAGTTGTGCTGCACCCAGGCTTGCACCACTGCCCAGCGCAGTCTGACTATCCAGGCCAGAAAGTCTAGATATGGGTAGTAATCAGCAGAAGAAAGACGCTAACAAAGAAGTAAGTAAGGAAAGGGGAAAAACATTAAAAACAATAACAGAAGAGGTAGCTGACAAAGAAATTAGGAAACTAGAGCTTCTAGTACAAGGCTTAAATCAAAGAAAAAAATCAGGTTAAGGAATCTCATGAAAATAGAAATAAAAATATAAAAAAAAATAGAACTATGAGGAGGAAAGGGTGATAAATCAATCACTTATGGGATATTGGAAGAGCACGATAAACTTCCCAGTAAAGGGAAGGAAAAAAAAGGTCCCTCTCTAGTGGATAAAGGCACTGATAAAAGTAATACTGATAAACGGGTTAAGTTCAGTAAAACATCTAAAGGAAAAATCCAGTGAAGGAAAGAAAAGTGACCACGACAGAGGAAAAAAAGGAATGTTTTAAGAGCTGCAGTGGATTTATTGCCAACTGTCATCATAAAGGATTTCCAAAGTCAAAATGAAAATAATTACATATTAAAATTAGCAATCTACAATTTACAAACACAAATAATTAAAAAACTAAATAGGATGGCAGGATATTAAAAACAACTTACTGATACAAGAATCATCCATAAAAACAGTGGATATGTATCGTACGAAGGAACCAGGAAAAAAGCAAAATCCTGTCAGTTAAAATGGATTTTACAGATATTGGAATAACCATGGCTACAACCAAAGAATGGAACATGCTAAAGAAACATCTAACACACTGGATAATAAAGCCTCTGATTGCGGGCTTAAAGGAAAAAATGGTGCTATTATCTCTGAACAACCACGTATTACAGTATTTATGAAACCAATCGAAACTGAACATGATTTCCTAGGAGATTATACAGAAAAGGTAAGAAGGAGAGGAGAAAACAGCTGGGACAACATTAAATACCAGTGTCAATCTGGCTTCTGATGATTCTACTGTGGATAACACATGGAAGGCTGTATAGCGCGGGGTTTAAGGCTCTCCATTACAAACCTGCAGACCTGGGTTTGAATCTGACAACCCCACTTGCATACCATGTGACCCTGAGCAAATCACTTAACTTCCTTGTGCTCCCAGATCGCACCTGTAAACAAGCTTTCAGCTTACTGTGTCTCCCTAGTTTAAAAAAACAAAACCTACCAGGCGAGGCTACTCTGCTGAGTAGTGTCAGTTCCAACAACACAGCAGTTTTATCAGAAGATTCTAATTGACAAAGAAATACGTGTGGGGATGAAAATGTTTTGAAAATCTTAAACTGGAATATTGCAGGCCTAAGAACAAAACTTATGGATATGAACTGTATAAAGTGGTTAAGACATTTCTCTACTGTTCTTGCAAGGGACTTGGCTAGGGGCAATAGATGATTATTTGACAGTAGGTTATCGAGCCTGGCTTTCTCAGCTCATAGAAACAATTTATTTTATTTTTATTTTATTTATTTGATTCTAGGATTACAAATACCTTTGGCAGAGTCCTTTACAAAGGTTCCACGTCATTAGCTACAGGCATACAGGTCAACAGGTTACATACATTATAAGACAAACGGTAACATAATCGTCATAGCATGATATTACAAGGACTTTACAGGAAGCACAAAAGGGAAGATGTAGGTGACACAATGGAAAATGTAGGTAACAAACAAAGCAGTGAAAAAGTTAGTGTGAGGAGGCGCTGGGAAAGGGTGGGGTGCGGACAAATGTAGGCAGCCAAAGGGCTTTTGTCATGACAGAGCAGGGGTAAGAGCAAAGGTTGGGCAAGGTTGGAATGAAGTGCTACGTAGGTTGTCCACTGCAGACAGGAGAGGCAATGGACAGAGGTGCATTAAACCGGGCATTCACAGGTGTTTGAGCCTGCTAATGAAAGGCAGTGGATGGGAGACTGAAAGGTGGCCTTGCAATTTTTATAGATGCTTCAATTGCTTTTAAGTGCATAGAATCAAGCTGCTATAATTATTTTTATATGTATTTAATATAATTATAATGAGCTATGGATGTTGTTTAACATTCACATTTCCCCTGGCCTAAAACAAAGAGAATATGAAGAAGTAACAACATTAATTGGCTCTGAGCTGGAGTCCATTAAGTCTAGATTCCCAGGTGCAAAGACCATGTTAGTTGGGGACTTCAATGCTCACATAGGAAACATGACTGAGGAATATTCTTCCAATTGGTGTGTGGATGATGTAGTTACCATCCCAGTAAGGCAATCTAAGTATAGAGAATTATTACAGAATGGCAAAATAATATTAAAACTTTCTGAAAATGTGGACTCGTGTTAAACGGGCATACAACAGGGATTGGGTAGGGGAATATACTTTAACAACTGCAAAAGGAGGTGGGGTGTTAGACCTCTGGGTCGTTGAAGTCACTAACTGTGCCCTGGTTAAATATTTTAAGATAAACAAGGTCTGGAATAGCGACTACTATCCAATTGAGTGCTGTCTTATAAACTTTAAAAAGAAATCAAAAAAACAGTTTAGCAGAAAAAGAAGCGGATATGCATATGTGGGTTTATGTGATAATAGGGAAAGCCTAAAGGCGATCCCCGTTATCGCGAAGTCAGAGTGACGAAAATCAGTTTGAGCACTCTGACTCCTAGCATGGCAAAACAGCACTGGGGACTTGATTCTCTAATGCTTTATGGGGTCTGTGCCTCCCGCACCCCCCACTTAAGGAGTCTCAGCTCCAGGGGGTGCATTTGGGGAGGAAAACATTAAAAAAAAGTTCAGGCTGGGTGCAAAAAAAAAAAAAACGCACCAGCATCTGGACATGAACCCAGTACCCTGCCCACCAATAGGGCCAACCCACTCACCATACCACAGGATCAGCTAGGCAACCCACCACAGCACCAACCCTCACAATCCCTCCCACCCTTCACTGTGCATGCTCGCCCCCCCCCACACGCGTGTACGTATAGTGACATCCTGTCGCTATGTTCACCAACCCCACCATCTGGCTGCCCTATCCTATCATAGACCTGATGACATGTGCCGGGGACTGGGTCACCATTACTGTAGGCACCCAATAGCCTACACCCATGTCATGGGCTACTGCATATGTGCCCTAGATATGGGAAAAAAATTACATGGAAAACATACTCCAAAGAAGCTATTGATAAAATTGTTTATAATTTGCAAATAATGGCCGGCCCAGTGGTGCTGAGGGTTGAGGTGCTGGATGCCACACCTCATGCCATGCCAGCGACCTGTGTTCAGGATCGAGCCTGGGCTGTGGGGGTTGGTAGGGGAAGAAAGATTGAGCTTCCGGAGGACTGCTCTCTTCTCCTGGGAAGGCAGGGGAACTCCAGCATCAGCAGCGGCATAGCACAGGCTGGGTGCACTCGCCTCAGCAGCAAGGACAACGCAAGTGGAGGTCTGGTGATGGCAGGCTGTCTGTAGGAGGTACCCGCGCCATGATGCCACTGCACACTGCACCAATGGCAACTAAAGAGAACCCCCTCGAGCCTGATGGCGTGGCTCCTTGCAATGCCTGATGCCACATGTCCAACACGGGTCTCTGTCTCCATCCTGTCTGCCTCTCCGTTGACCTAAGCTGGGCACTCTAGATTATAGATAGTGCACCAGTACAAGGAGGCGGCCCCACCGGAACTCAGAGCTGGGGGATGGCCTAGCTAGTTTCGTGGAGGACAGTAATATAATGAGGAACAGGACCACAGTGGGTGGTAGAGCATTCACGTGAGTCAGGGCAGCCTGGGAGAGTTCAGGTCCGGTTGCCAGAAAAGAGTTTGGAAAAACAATGCAAATAACGGCTGAAGAACGAATAACAACCTTACACATGAAGAGGCAACTAATTTAATAGGAATTTTAATGACTTTATGAGCTCGTTTGCATAGTTATGCTCAAAAAGAGAACAAAGAGGAATTTAGAGATCGAGGCAGTTAATCCTTGGTTTTACAAAGAGTGTTTTGTCCTAAGGGAAGAGTTGAATAAAATGGTAAGATTTTGAATGAAAATGCCCATTTGTCCCGTATTAGGTGCTCTAAAATCTTAAAACAGAATATGGAAAGCTGCTTATTCAAAAAAAAAAAAACTATAAAAATAGATTATTGGATAACCTGAAGGAGTCGATCCTAAAAAAGAAACAAAACGTTTTGGTCACTCATAGCTTACGGATGTAATGAGAATAATATTCGTTATAATATGCTTAGTATGATTACAGCAGATATGTGAATTGATCACTTTAGTAAAATCTGTGTGGTTACTGATAGTAAAGCAGTCAATGCTTCAGATTTAATGGGTGACCCTGTGCCTGTATATCAGAGTCTGTTGGTATTTTCTAATCAGGAAGTTGAAGCAGCAATTATGGCTCAAAAAAGAAGTAAGGCTGCAGGAGCTGATGTTTTTCCTGCATAAGTTTTCCTATTCAAACCTGATTTGGGGGCAAATGTGCCTACTCCAATATTTATAGCAATAAGTCATTATCTAATTCTGGCACAAAATTATAACAGAGGAATTATTGTGCCCCTATTTAAAAAGGGGGACAAAAAAAGACCCTAAACGCTACAGACCAATCACCCCATTACCAGTGATTCAAAAAGTGTATACAAAATTGATTTTGTATAAACTCCTTGCCTGGACTGAAGAAAATAACCTAATTTCAAAATTTCAGTGCGGGCTCAGAAAAGAACATAACACCCTAGATCTGATTTTACCTTAAACTATCTGGTTAATAAATACGTACATGGGGAAAAATGAACCCCTATATGCTTGTTTCATTGATAGCAAGGCCACGTTTGACTCGGTAAACAGGTCAACCCTGTGGGATATCCTTGGTAATCTAGGAATAGATCCGCAATTATTAGCAACATTAAAAATGCTACATTATAATACCTCTGCAGAAATAAGATTTACAAGAGATGGAGCTCTAACAAAAGAACTTTATATAAACAAGGGTGCCTGTTGGCTCCCTTTGTTCAACCTCTGCTGTACATTGAACTTCTAGTTAAAAATATTAAAACTATAGATACTTTTGCTCCCTCCATAAACAATGAAAAAATACAGCTACTATTATATGCAGATGATACTGTTGTTATATCACAGACCCCATAAGGTCTGAATAGGGGTATGATCAGAATCATGAGTTCTCTAGCTACCTTGAATCTTGAACTAAATGTTGAACAATCTAAAATACTACTGAAACACAGAAACATAGACTTTGATGGGAGATAAGGACTGCTTGGCTCACCTAGTCTGCCCATTTCCCTACCTAACAGATAAGCTGCACATCCTAGTTAACCAACAGTCTGCTTCTTCCTACCCCACCTCCACTAGAATTGCCTTATGTCTGTTCCATGCATTCTTGAATTCCCCACTGTTTTTGCCTCTATGACCTCCTCAGGAAGGCCATTCCATGCATCTACAACCCTCTCTGTGAAGAAATACTTCCTCACATTACCTCTGAGCCATCCCCCTTCTATCTTCAAATTGTGCCCCCTTGTTCTTGCACATCTCTTTTTCTGAAAGATGTTATCCTCTTGGACTTTGTTCATTCCCTTTAGGTATTTGTAAGTTTCTATCATGCCCTTTTACTCCTTTTCGAGGCTATACATCTTAAGCTCCTTTAGACTTTCTTCATATGTCTTCTGGTGCAGACCCTGCACTATTTTGGTTACCCTCCTCTGGATAGCCTCCACCTTGTCTATGTCTTTGTGGAGATGGGGTGTCCAGAACTATACACAGTACTCTAGATGTAGTCTTACCAATTGTCTGTACAGAGGGCCAACAACGTCTTGTTTTCTACTGGTGATAGCTCTCCTATGCATCACAGTATCCCCAACCCTCCTTACTGCCTTCTCACATTGCTGGCCCACCTTTAGGTCATCTGATATGACTACCCCAGGTCCCTTTCCATTTTTGTTGTTACCAGTATCTCACCCCCCATTGTGTACTCATCCCCTGGGTTTTTGTTTCCCAGATGCATTACTTTGCACTTCTTTGCACTGAATCTAAGCTGCTATACTTTTGACCATTCCTCCAACCTTGCCAAGTCCCTTTTCATCCTTTCCACCCCACCTAGTGCATCAACCCTGTTGCAGATCTTTGTGTCATCTGCAAAGAGACATACTTTCCTTTCCAGCCCCTCTGCAATGTCACATATAAAGACATTAAAAAGGACTGGCCCAGTACTGAACCATGCGGCACCCCACTAGTAACCCCCCTTTCTTCACTGTGGACTCCATCTACTATTACCCGCTGTGTCCTGTTGTCCAGCCAGTGTTTTACCCAGACTACCACCCTGGGAAAAAGTAGAAAAGCTAATAAAAAAATTAGATTAATATCTACTTTCTATAACGAAGTTTATATTAGGAAGTAGTAATATAAAAGTCAGTAAGATAAAAAATATATATTAGTAGAGGTGTAAAAAAAATCAAGCTACAATGAAATTGATTTATTTACTGAGTGGGTTGTTATTACTGGGTCTTCATATTTTACATTTAAATGGTTTTAATATTAAATGAAGAAAGGGTAATGTCGATAAAAAATGTTTAGAAGTCCAACGTTGTCTTCAAATAGCAAGAAGCACAATAACTAAGAGATGAAATTCCTTCACTAATGAGAGGAAATTGCTGAACAAATGTTATATCCCACAATATACCTGCATAATGATAAATTAGTTAGGAATGAAGGGTATGCTTATGTTTTCAATGTTGATGCAATGTGGAGACATGGAGACAAACCCAGGCCCAAATTCAGGGATATCAGTGATACATGAAAACACTAGAAGTTTAGTAAATAAAGTTGATGAATACAGGATCTGGGTTGAAGAAGAAAAAACTGATTTATTGGCAATCACAGAAACCTGGCTTCATCAAGGAGTGACTAGTGAAGAAATTCAAATAAAAGGATACAACTCAGTAAGATTAGACAGAGAGAGATGGGGTTATGTTGTTTATTAAAAATACTTTAGGCTCCTATAAAAATATTTTAGTACAAAGTATAGAAGGAATGGATTGTTTATTCGTAGAATTGTTATCTGTAAAGTCACAGTGGGAGTAATCTATGCTCCTCCAAAAACAAGTGTTAAACATTTTGAAAACTTAAATGTTTTAATAGATAGACTAAAAGATAGAAAAGTAAGTTTAACAGGAGATTTTAATGTGGACTGGTTACAGGAAAGAGGAGAAAAATTAAACAGTAGTTTTGCTGTATTAGGGCTGGTGCAAATTATTAAAAAACCCACTAGATGTTCAAAAAATAAAGATCAGAGTGCAATACTTGATTTAATTTCTGTTTCTCGAGATTTAAAAAGGTCTACCTGGGAAGTTATTCCACTAAATTTAGGAGACCACAATCCAGTAAAATGTAATGTGGAATTAAAATTACCAATAAATAAAACAAATGACTCCTATTGGATCAGAGACCAAAGGAAATTTAATATAGAATCCTTTAGAAATAGTTTAGAAATCATACATTGGGATAGAGTTTTTCTGATACCAGATTTAGAACTTGCAATACAAGAATTTAATAATTTAGTTGGGTCACGGCGGGGCCGCACATGCATCCGTGGTGGCCGTGGGACAGTGCTACATGACTGAGCTGTCTCCCAGTGCGGGCCCTGTCTGGTGCTGCCCTGTGTGCAATGTGTGTCATGGTGGGCAGTGCACTGCTGGGTGCTCTGCTCACCACGCCGACACACGGACCACCTGCACACCCTCCCAACTGCTGTCCACAGGTGCGTGTGCATGATGATGCCTGCATTGCACTGTACACCAAGGTGCAAGGGTGCCCAGGTTCTGACACATGTACTTGGACAGTACAGGTGGTGGGGGTGGTCGGTGGTGCTGTGTGTTAGCAATGTCGGTTCTGCAGTGCTGTGCATCTGCCCATGTACGCTCTGTGCCTGGTGTGTGTGTGTGTCCATATGAGTGCTCACCCCTCCCTGATGGTGTGTTGGTATGCCTGGACCCTTCCACTCCCCTGACAGTCATGCACCCCTGGTGTGTTCCCCTGTGTGCCTGTGGTTTGCGCATGGACAGTGTTGGTTGCACATGTCCCCTTGACTTACCTGTGTTGTGCGTAGTGCTCCTCTGTGATGGTGTCCCGGTGCAGCTGGGCCTGCCGGATCAGTCAGGGGTCCCTCCGTCCTAGGGGCTGCTCATCACCATCATCACCGGCGCCACTGGCGTCCCCATCGCTGTCCCCTGTTCGACCTGTCGGCTATCCCATGGTCTTTGGCCATGTTGTGCAGGATGCAACAGGCCAGGAATATCCACAGGCCTTTTGAGGGCTGTACTGTAGGGCACCGCCCGAGGAGGTGTCTAGGCATCGGAGGCGTGTCGCCCAGGCATCCCAAACACCCACTCTATGATGTTCGTGTTGTGGCATGTGCCTCATTATAGCATAGCCGTGCTGGGGTCGTGGGGCTGAGTGCGGAGTGAGCAGCCGCAGGACGGAGTGGGTATCCGCAGTCACCTGTGTGGAGATAGTGGAGAGCAGTGTCATGTTCAGGTCCATATTGGCCATCTCCTGTGTGCCACTACCATGGCACCTGTGGCCTTCCCACCCTTGCCCAGAGTTTGCATTCCATACATGTGTACTCACCCACTAGATGTCCTGTGGGGATGTCCCCACTCTCGAATCAATGGCACAGTGCAGACTGATACCATATGAAGGCATCATGTGCTCCGCCAGGGTGTGGGGCACAGACATTGATTATGCACCCAGTGGCATCACACGCCACCTGGCAGTTGACACTGGAGAATCCCTTTCGGTTCCGATATGCGTGGCCATGGGGCCGGGTGGCGTGTGGATGGCCACATGGGTGCAGATCTATGGCCTAGCATACCAGGCATACGTGCTACCCTGTGGAACTCCTGCATGCTTGCAATGCGCTCTGCCAGCGGTGCTGGGGAAATGGATGTGCTCCGCAGCATGTGGCAGCAGTGTGAGGGTGTGTGAGGATCGTGGCGTGGCCGACTGTGTGATGCCTGTGGTGTCCCCTGTCGGCCTCTGGAAGGTGCCCGTGGCGAGCAGCACATGCAGGCTGTCACCTTGGTCTCCACCGACAGAGCGTGACTCCATCGTGAGGGTGCCTGCATCCATCACTGCACAGCTCACAGAGCCGCCTCAGTATTGCCTGTTCAGGCGGTACCGGCCCACGATCTCTACATCTGTGTACAGCTCAAAGCTGATGCGGGCAATGCAGCCTGTCGGTTGCTCACCAGACGGGCCTTCCACGGCCACGCCCCTGCAGCATGGATTCTCACCCCTCATTATGGCTTCCATGTGGAAGCTGGCACTGTCCATCTCCTGGCTTCTGCCCCCGGCTGCTGTTGCTGTGTTACCCCGCTGTCCTCACTGCTACTTCCACTGCACCGGGCACCCCCCGCTGGCCTCTACAAACTATGGGGCACACTTTCCTTGTCTGCCCTTTTCTGTCTGTCTGTCTGTCTCTGTCTGTCTCTCTCTCTCCCCCATTTGGCAGCCTGGTAGCGTTCTTGCGCCGCTTCCTTGAGCCTTTTTTATTTTGGCTCATTTCCGCTAGTGCGCAGTTTCCGGCTGTGCCGCTATTGCGCATTGCGCAAGTCTTTGAATATCGCATTGTGGTCTTTATGCATGGATTTGCCCCCTTCGGTTGCGCATGCCTTCATTTTCATTGCGCTGTTGCTCAGCATGTTTTGGGGGCGCAAGCTGCCTCCTTCTGAATATCGCAATGGCGCAGTTTTACCATGATGAGTTAAACCCTGTTGCTATGGCGCAACCCTTTGAATATCTGGGCCTACAAGTATTTGGGAGTTCTGATAGACTCGAAATTGACTTATAAAGAACATATTTTTCAACAGGTTAAAAGTGAATCAGCGTTTGGGGGCTTTAAGATGAGCAGCAGGTGCCTTAGTATAGAAGCTAGAGAGAAACTTGTGGCTCAAATGATACTTCCATCTTGGAATGTGGATCTTTTGTATATGTTTTCTACCCAGACAGCATTGCAGAGTATTGGCGTACCTATTATATATTGGGGAAGTTTATAACAAAAAGTAAGCAAGGAACTCATCACTGTATCTTTATTTGAAAAACTAAATTGGTTGCAACCTGAAATAAAAAGAAAATATTTATGGATATTATGGTGCCAAAAATTAATATTTCATAAAAAAGACCACCCATTGAAGCACCTTTTAACAATTAAACCACTTGAATATCAAGTAGAAAAACTTAGGAGGAATAAGTTAATAATTACAAGTGAAAGAATCTATAACAGAACAGGAAAGCTAATATTACAAAATAGTTTATCTAAATACTGAATGAGTTACCATATGAATTGAGAAAAGTGCTAAATCTCATCACTTTAAAAAATATTGTTTAAGCATTTCAGTGTAAAATGTAAATGTTTTAACTAATTTTTAATGTTTGTATTAATGTTGAATGTTAGTTTGTCTTTGAAACTTATAAGTTTTATGCTGAAACACAGGTCTTTGTTGTAAATGGGGTCATTCCTAACAAATGTATCCTGTATAAAAATAAAATGTTATGAATGAATACATCCTGGAATATAGTTGGAAAAGAGTTTGAGGTAGATAAAGAATATAAGTACTTAGGCATAACTGTTATTTACAAATATGTCATGAGAGTACACCTCACTGAAATAAGGAGCAATTCCAACAAACCTGCGGGAGCAATAAAATCTTTTGCCAATAAATTCATAAGTAACTTATTTGTAGCTATGAAAAAAGTCTTTGAAGTGAAAACAATGAGTTAGTCCCTTTATGGGAGTGAGATATGGGGGGTGCATATTGATAATTCTAATATTCGTACTTTCCAAAATTAATTTATTAGGACTACCGCCCTCCCGCCTAGGGCCTCTCCCCTCCCCCCACAGGCACTTAACACTGTCTGCTGCTGTTTTTACTCCACTGTACACCTCCCATTTCATTCCACCTACCCCTCTCTATTGCAATGCACTGTGCTGCCAGCCTCAAATGCCAGTTATTTCTGATATTTTTTTTGTTACAGACTCCTCCTATGTCCTTCTATGAACATGGTGCCTCCCTCGCTCTAGTGTCAGCCTTGAAATCCCCGTTTACTCCCTTTGCAACTTACCCAATTCCTCAGCTGTCCATGAATGTACTCTGTGCCTACTGTCCTCTAATGCCTGTCTTGAATTTGCCTGTTGTTCTTAGAACCTGCCTTGAATTGCCTGTTATTATGCTTCGTATTTCTTTTGACTCTCAATGGTTATGTAAAATTGTCCTCCGTAATTCTCCCAGGTCGCACCTGAAAATAGGCACTTGGCTGTCTAGTGTGCTTACCCGTTAACAAAGCAAATAAAATAAATAATACATTAAACTTACTGAGGAGATGTCTGACCTGTTTCATAAGGTTAGAGATTGGTATGCTCCCTATTAAAACTAAAATATTAATAAGAACAGTCAATCTATGGGACAGAATAATGAAGCTGGAAGATGGACGATTGCCAAGGATGTGCTGGCTGGAACACCTAGGAATGCTGGTAGCAGATAAAATGTAAACTGGTTCTGCATGCTGAATATAGTGTTAAAAAAAATGGGGTGCTTGGACCTATGGTCTGAAAAAGCACTGAAAAATATAGACATTATGGTCAATAAAGTAACAACTAAGTTACAAGATATTGTTATACAAGAGGATATGGGTAAAATTCAACTAGACATATATGGCTAATACTCTCATATAAAAGATCAGCGGGGCTCTGAGGAATATCTAGCAAAGTGTGAATGTAACAAAACTAAAATGTTCTCTGTGCTCTGAGGCTGGCCAGCTTAGGACATTCCTACCATAATTTAAAAAGTTTGCTGAAATCTGTAATTACTTCTATCGCTCCTAGCAGTTTTACTATTGTTCCCCTTCTTCAACACTAGTCCCAGCTGCTTATCCAAATCAGCCCTTGCCACAGCTATTCCACCCTCCTCTGCCCCACTTGCCCTTAGCACCCTCTGCATCCTCTTATTCACCCCACCTGCTTCATTTACCTAAGGCACCTCCATAGCTTAGATTTCCATCCAGGCCTGTAACATGTTTCTGCTGGACAGGAATATAAATAATTTTTCTTTTTCTTCTATAGTTTGTATATGACATCAATACACATCTGGCTCCTGTGAGAACTGTGTATATATTATACATATATATATATATATATATATATATATAACACGTTCGGGTTGTGTTATGTATATCTTTCATGTACATGTGACTTGGAATGTAAATACTCTGCTCCTATCAGTATTGTAAACATGTTGTTCCTTTTGTATTATGTATATTTATATGTAACTACAATGTTCCCTGCTAACAGCAGGTCCACCTTGTAAATGAGCTTGCTCAATGGTGATCACCTGGATAAATAAAGATTTGATTGATTGATTGCTTAAACAGATATTTTAATTCCAGATTTATGGAAAGTGCAATTGTTCCAATACAGTGCCAATAAAAGTTTTATATGTCCTTTTTAAGTGTAAGAGCTGGAAAACTCTTGAAAAAATGGCTCCATCCATTACTCCCGTCTCATTATTTAGACCAGGTTATAGATGTTGAAACCTATGTTTTTGTTTCAGTTGTTTAACCAGGTGAGATACACTAAGCTGCAAGTTGTTTTACAGGTGCAACCTGGGAACACAGAGAATTAAGTGACTTGCTCAGGGTTACACAGTGTTGCAAGTGGGGATGTGGGATTCAAATCCAGGTCTCCAAATTTGCAGCTCAGAGCCTTAAACCACTGCGCTATACTGCCTCCCCTAGGTACCTATGTACTTCAGTTAAACAAAATGAATATTATGTTTGGGGTTGCAACATTTTTTAGCTATTGTAATGTGTACATTTTTATATTTTGTATTATTTGTGTACTTATATGTATGCTCGTGTGTACAAACCTTCATGGTATTTAAGAAATATAAAATGTAACAAATTGTTTATGATTTTATAATTTTTTTCCTCAAATGAAAAATAACTGAACTAAACTGGGTACCAATGATCTTGCAAACCAGGCAGTGGAGACGGTGAAGTGGAAATTCTTTAGACTGCAGGCACACTCAGCCTCCCTGACCTTTTTTGAAGTCCTCCCAGTGTGGGGCACAGAAGGGAGGCAGGATAGGATTAGGTGTGCTGCAATAGAGGAGTTTAATAGTTGGTTTAAGGGCTGGTGTTGAGACATGGGGTACCACTTTGTAGGGGACTGGAGAGATTTCTGGGACAGAAGACTTTTCAAGGGTGATGGACGTCACCTGACGAGAGAGGGGGCCAGTGCGCTGGAGCAGAAGTTTGACGTCCATATCAGATGTTTAAACTGACTGTGGCAGAGTCTGAGTCCTAGTTTAATCATGGTGGATGATGAGCAGAAGGGGATCCTAGATAGTACTCCTCTAAATCTGGGGAACTGTGGCAGCAAAGAGGGTGCAGGGAACACAGTAATGTTTACAGGACCAAAGAAATAGGAAGCAGTGAGAGGGAAAACAAAAGGCAAACGCACCAACGGGGGGTGGTGGGGAGACAAAACATGGAAAACAGAAGGACAGTAGCAAAGTTAAAGCAGGGGCCAGGTGGAAGAGGATATGCCCTAATGCCAGGAGCCTAGGTAAAAAACTTAGTAAGCTCCAGGCACTGATGGCAGACACTGAAGTTGACCTTGTGGTTATCACAGAAACATGGGCCACAGAGAATAATGACTGGGAGATGGTGGTCCCTGGTTATTCACTGTTCAGAAGGGATAGAGAAACTGGTACAGGAGAGGAGTTGCCTTTTTGTCAAGGAGAGCACTAACGTGGTAGAAGATAGGTGCATTAGGAGAAGCAGCGGTGAGGGGCATAGTCAGTATGAGTGCAACTCATGGCAGCCTCAGGCAGGATGGTACACTTGGGGTGATTGATAGGCCTCCAGGGCAAGGGAGGAAAGGGACGGAGAACTCATAGAGGAACTTGAAAGAGGGTAACAAAGGAAGAAGTAAAGGTGTTAGGAGACCTAAGCCTGCCAGACATCGACTGAGAGGTCCCAGTGGCCATGAGCACCAGAAGTCTGGCTTTGCTCGATGCCTTTCAAGACTGCCTACTGATGCAGCTAGTTAAGGAACCCACCAGGCAGACTGCAGTCCTTGATGTGGTTCTCATCAGCTTAGAGAGGGTGGCAGCTGTGGGAGTAGGGGAGCCAGTAGGGAACAGCAACCACAACTCTGTTTGGTTTGAATTGGCCCTCAGGGCCAGTAAGCCACAATCGAGAACTGAAGTCCTTGACATTAGAAGGGTGAACTTTGATAGGATGATGGCACTGGTCAGGGATAATTTAGTAGGGGCAGAGGACATAGGTGGGGTGGGAGAGAGACAGGGGGCAATTAAGGCAGTCATCCTCAAGTTATCTAAGGGATGCACAAGAACAGTAACAAAGAAAACCAGGTTCAAGAGACTTCTATGGTACTCAGCAAGGGTCAGGGAAGCAGTACAGGCCAAAACAAAGGCCTTCTGTAAATACAAAGAAAAGCACCCACAGTGGAAACATGGAGTATGCTGGGAACCTCCACAAAGGAGACCCACAGGATGGTGGCATGGGACTCCACAGGGGAAGAAAGCAACTCCTGGTGGAGAACTCAATTATTAAGGGGATAGAACAGGGGAGGGAGTGGAGAGGGAGGTAAGGTGCCTGCCTGGCGGAATGGCTTGGACGGACAGGAAGAGAATCCTCAGGACCGGGGGAGCAGCTGCACTGGATAGGGAGCTGGACATCACTGTCCACCTAGGGACAAATGATCTGGCTGGGAATGAGATCAGAGCAGTGCAGGAGGAGTTTGTGGAGTTGGGAAGAGCCTTAGACAAATAGCATGCACTGTAACCTTCTCGGAGGTGCTGCCTGTCTATGGCATGGGTGAGGCTAGGATACTCCACACCATGGGATTCAATGAATGGTTGAAAAACTGGTGCAGAGTGCAGGGTCTCAGCTTCACTGGGGGTCCATCTGGAGGGATACACTCCTATGCTGGCGCGATGGTCTGCATCTGTCCGGGAGGGAAACCGGGATCCTAGGTGATAGATTTAAATGCTTCACTGGCAAGCATTTAAACTAGCCAAGGGGGGAGGCACTGAAAAGGAGCAGAGAAGTCCCAGCCCCCCTAACAAAACAGGACAGTTAGCAAGGTAAACACAATAACCTGCAGAACAGTGCTACCAGAATAGTGCCAGTCAACTAAGCACTAGTCTGGATAAGCGCTACCATGGACAATCGAGAGGGATTTTTCAGTGCTTGTAGGAGCGCTCCCAGATCACTGATTGTGGTGCTGATAGTGGACAAGGGTGCCAGAATCCAAGAGGCTGGCCAAGCTGCTTCTGTGGTGTGGAGGCTGAGTACAGAGTAACTCAGCCAGGTGGCAGTGAGGCAGGGGTTCTAATCCTGGTCTCCTTAGATTTTGGCAATTGGGACTTTGTATTTTTTTACAAGGGGCCATGGAAACAGTATTCAAATTTCATCTTGCCCTGTGATCTGCTCTCCCCCAGCATGACAGTCCTTTAGTCCGGAGGTGTGTGCAAGGGATGGAGCCCTCTGCAAAAACAAAAGAGAAGGCATTTTTTACCATGCAGTTCTTGACAGTGCTGTTCTGATTGGCAATGTTCCGATCCAGTGCCAGTAAACATCAAGGTAGAGAAGTCACTAGGGAGCAGGATGGGGTAAATTAGGAAAAAGGCAAAGGCAGTAAGGACAGAGATGAGCTAAAAGGGGTAAGGCCATCAAACAATAGAGGGTGATGAGTAGCAATGCCTGTAGTCAGAGTAACAAGCTTCCTGAACTAGTAGCCTTGATGGAAAAGGGACACCTGGATATTGTGGCAGTCACAGAAACATGGTACACAGAGAACCATGAATGGGATGTCAACATACCAGGACACACAATCTACAGGTGGGATAGGGAGGATAAAAAAGGAGGAGGAGTAGCTCTCTACATAAGGCAAGAGATCAAAGCAACAGAACTAAGGGTAGACAGGGTGGAGAGGAGGCACTGTGGGTCACCCTGAAGACAGGAAATGGCACCACAATCCACAAGGGGGTTGAATATAGAACCCCACCTCAGAGAGAGAAAATGGACAAGGAAATGATAGAAGGTATCCTTAGAATGGCAGAAAAAAGGGAGATATTGCTGATAGGGGGACCTGAATGTGCCAGATGTAGACTGGAACACCTTTGCTGCAGCCACATCCAAGAGCAGGATCATTATTGATACCCTACAGGGGGCATGCCTCACACAGCTAGTGTTGCAATGCACTAAGGAGGTAGCAATCTTAGACCTGGTACTCTCAAACGGAGATGGAGAGGATCTTGGATTTAGAAGTGGGTAGCCATCTGGGAACAAGCAACCACCAAACAGTGTGGTTCATGATAAACACAACCGTAGAGTCAAGCCATAGAAAAGTGAGGGTATTGGACTTTAAGAGGACTGACTTTGTCAAAATAGGAGATGCCTCAGAAAAGCACTAGCAAATGGGCAAGAAGAAGGGGTGGAGGAACAACGGGGTAAAATCAAAACTGCCGTCACAGAGGCAACAAACCTTTGTGTGAAGCAAATAAAACAAAATCAAGGAAAAAAAACACTATGGTTTGCAAAAGAGGTGGCAGGGAAGGTTAGGGAGAAAAAGATAGCATTTAGAAGTATAAGTAAACACAGAAGGAGCAGGACAGAGAACTGTACCAGTTAAAGCAGAAGGAAGGGGAAGGCAGTCAGGATAGCAAAAGACCCAAACCGAGGAAAAGATATCCAACTCAGTTAAGAAGAAGATACAACCTTTTATAGGTACATTAGGGAGAGAAGAAAGACCAAGGAGGGTGTGACAGGAGCTCCTGCCACTCTTGAGGAGTATGTAATAGCACTATGTCATAAAATACCTTGATGTGATATACCTTATGTTTATGAAGCCTGTAAATGTTGAAAATACATGGCACTAGGTGTTTCTGAAAATGGTAAAAGTGCTAGGTGGCTATTATAGAAATTAAATTATTTGTGTTATTTAAAATGCATGTAAATTGCTGTAAACTCAACAAGTCTAAAATGTGGTGGTGATTTGCATATATCCCATGATGCTTTGCATCATGGAAATATGTATGATGTTGTATTTCTTTGATTTGTTGTCAGTATCCTTTGGGTAACCCTTTTTCAGTGTTTCTGCACTGAGTTCTTTGTTTTAGCTTTTTTTTTTTTTCTTCATTTTGAGCACCCACTACCCAAGCAAACGGGGCCACAAAAGGATGAAGGTTTTCACTGAAAAGTAGTTAGATCAGAGATCAGTGTCAGTAGGTGCTGGCTAAGTGCAGAGAAAGAACATTCATAGTCTGTTGCTGCAAACAGATGTACTGAAGAAGGAATATGCTACTGCTGAAGCTCATTTTCTGTAATCTGAATAAACATCACACAGAGATTGTGTGTTGAACCTGAAGTTTGGTGTATGGTCCATCTGTTATCCCACAACCCCTCCACAGAGGGATAGTGAGGCTTAATAAAGGGGATGGGGGGCGGGCAGAAGGTGACAGTGAAAAAGCAGGGATACTGAATGAATACTTCTGCTCAGTAGTCACAAAAGAAGAGGAGGGGGAAGTATCTAAACCAATAAACAGAAGCACCCTGGATAGGGTGCCGATACCAGTCCATTCACAGAAGAAAAGGTCCTGAAAGAACTCCTAAAACTGAAGGTGGACAAAGCAATGGGATCTGATGGGATTCACCCCAGAATTCTTAAAGAACTACGGGGAAAAATAGTGACACCCCTGACTACCCTTTTTAACAAATCATGGAAGGATGGTATGGTACCTGAGAACTGGAGGAGGGTGGATGTGATTACCCTTCACAAAAGTGGAAGCAAGACAGAGGTAGGAAACTACAAACCTGTTAGTTTGACCTCAGTAGTAGGGAAAATGATGGGATCACTTCTGAAAGAAAGAACTGTTGAGTACCTAGAGGCCAGCGGGGCACAGGGCCCAAGGCAGCATGAATTTACAGTGGGAAGGTCATGTCAGATGAATCTAATAGATTTTTTGACTGGGTGACCAAATTAGTGGACCAGGGAGGGGCTATGGACATGGTCTACCTAGACTTTAGCAGGGCATTTGACACAGTCCCATACAAAACATTAATAAACAAGTTAGCCAGCCTGGGAGTGGGTCCTAGGGTGGTAACCTGGGTAAATAATTGGCTAGACAACAGGACGCAGAGGGTAATAGTAAACAGAGTCTGCTCCAAAGAAAAGGGAGTTACCTGGAGGGTACCGCAGGGTTCAGTACTGGGACCAGTCCTCTTTAATGTCATTATAGGTGACATTATGGAGAGACTGGAAGGAAAAGTGTGCCTCTTTGCAGATGACACAAAGATCTGCAACAGGGTTGATACACAAAGTGGGGTGGAAAGGATGAGAAGGGACTTGACAAAGTTGGAGGAATGGTCAAAAGTATGGCAGCTTAGATTCGATGCAAGAAGTGTGAAGTACTGCACCTGGGAAACAAAAACCCAGGGGAAGAGTACACAATGGGGAGGGTTACTAACAACAAAAATAGAACAGGACCTGGAGGTAGTCATATCATATGAGCTAAAGGTATGCAAGCAATGTGAGAAGGCAGTAAGGAGGGCTGGGGAGATATTGGGATGCACAGGGCGAGGCATCATCAGTAGAAAACTCAAAGTTGTTATCCCTCTGTACAGACAGCTGGGAGACCCCATCTGGAGTACTGCTTGCAGTTCTGGAGACACCATCTCCACAAGGACATAGACAGGATGGAGGGCAACTAAAGTGGTGTAAGGTCTGCATTAGAAGACATATGAAGAGAGACTAAAAGAGCTTAATATGTATATCCTCAAGGAAAGGAGGGAGAAGGGGAACATGATAGAAACTTTCAAGTACCTCGAGGGAATAAACAAAGTCCCAGAGGGTAGCATCTTTCAGAAAAGAGATGAGCAAGAACAAGTGGACACAATTTAAAGATAATAGCGGGACGGCTCAGCGGCAATGTAATAAAGTATTTTTCATGAAGAGGGTGGTGACACATGGAACAGCTTTCCTGAGAAGGTCGTGGGGTCAAAAACAGTGAGGAATTCAAAATGCATGGACAGACAAGGCAATTCCGGGGGGGGGGTAGAAGGAAGTAGGTTGTTGGTTAACTAGGATATGTAGCTTATCCAATAGGTAGGGAAATGGGAGACTGGGTGGACCAAGCGATCCTTATCTGCCGTCAAAGTCTATGTTTCTAAGTTTCTGTGGGAATATAATGGGAGAATTACCTACAACAAAATAGGGAGGCAAAGAGGTCTGTTAAGGACGCGAAAGCAGACACAGAGCTGCATGCCGTGGATACACCAAGAATAGTGAAAAACAGTTTTCTAGATATATTAGTGAAAAAAGGAAAAAAAGGTGGGAAAATCATACAGCTACTTGGGGGGTAGGGTGACAGAGGCAGATGAGCAACAGGCCGCCTTCCTGAATTACTACTTTTGCTCAGTATTTACTAAAGGGGACTGCAGGCACATGCCCGAGAGTGGCATCTCTCTGGTATCAAAGAGGTCACTAAGGGAGTCCTGAAAGGGCTGGACCTAAAGATAGACAAGGCTCCGGGACCAGATGGGTTGCATATGAAGATACTCAGGGAATTAGTAGAAAAACTGGCTGAACCACTGGTAGGTCTGTTCAACAGCTCACTTAGGTCTGGGGAGGTTCCAAGGGATAGGAAGGTGGTGTATGTTGTACTGCTTCATGGGGAAGGGGATAAGGAGCAACCAGGGAAGTACAGACCTGTCAGTCTAACCTCTAATGTAGGAAAGCTGATGGAGTCACTGATCACAGCGGTCCTCGTAGAATACCTTGAGTGTAACAGGCTCCAGGATGGTAAACAACACAGTTTCATGACAGGAAGTTTTTTCTGATTTACTTGTTAGTTTTCTCTGACTGGGTGACAAAGGAATAAGACAAGGGCCATGGTATGGAGCTGCTGTACTTTAACTTCAACAAGGCTTTTGATTCACTACCCCACAAATGATCGCTCCAGAAGATGGAAGACCTGGGTGCAGTTAAATCCCCAGTGAACCGTGTGAGGAATTCACTAGAGGGGAGGCAGCAGAGGATAGTGGTCAATGGAGTTAAATCCGAAGACGGGGAGATGATGAGTGGATTCCACAGGGATTGTTCCTGGGTCCGATCCTCTTCAACATGTTCATTAATGACACTGGGGAAGGAATCCGGGGCAGATTGTGTCTCTTTGCAGATGACACAAAACTATGTGCAAGGGTGGAAAGTGAAGAGGGAATCAGGGAAATGAAAAGATACCTACAAAAGCTAGTGTGGTCAAAGGTTTGGCAGTTAAAATTCAATACCAAGAAGTGCAAGGTAATGCATCTAGGGAAAAAGAACCCCAAGACCGAGTACTGGATGGGAGGAGAGACTAAGCACTACAGTTAAGGAACGGGATCTGGGAGTATGGGAGTCATCATCAATAACTCATTTAAGCAAATGAGTCAGTGCAACAAGGCCTGTAGCAAGGCTAACAGGATGCTGGGATGTATCGGGAAGGCTACTGATAGCATAAAAAAAGAGGTAATACTTCCCCTCTACAGATCGTTGGTGATTGGTGAGGCCTCACCTAGAGTACCGTGCCCAGTACTGGAGTCCTCACCTCAGAAAGGACAAGGGTAAGTTGGAGTCAGTGTAGGAATTAACAAACTGAACTGTAGAGAATTATTTAGTCTGAACACCAACTCACAGTCACGAGGACATGAGTGGAAACTAACTGGAGGGAGGTTCAGGAGGGATGTGAGGAAGTACCACTTTACAGAAAGGGTGGTGGAACCTTGGAACAATCTGTCAGATGAAGTCTTGGGGGCAAAAACAATCTGGGGATTCAAGCAGTGCTGGGATAGAATGAAGGAATTTGTGTTTGCCGGGATCGACAGGACAAGGGAGGAGAATGGGGAGAGGGAGAGTTAGTACCCTGGAGGAACAACAGGTTCCAGGGAAGGATCCAGGGATTATAGGGAACATGAGCAGACTGGATGGACCTCTGGTCTTTTCTGCTGTCACTGCATATGTTTCTATATGTGTGTGTGTGTGTGTGTGTGTGTGTGTGTGTGTGTGTGTAAATGAATTACACACAACTGCGCACGTTCACATACTACATTATATACACAGTAGAACAGTAACGGAGATACATTTGCACAGGCAGCAAATGGATTTGTTATTGTCAACCTTTTGGTGTAAAGCACATTTAGGGATGGGAACACACAGAGCAAGTGCTGTCCCTCAGTGCAACTGTAACCACTCCATCCTTGCAATAGTGGAAGCTGGTTGTAACCAGATATTGTCCAGCAGGAGAGCTCCTTTGGCATTGTCCTTTGTGGGTACTGCTGGTGTGAGAAGAGCTGCAGGCAGTATAAAATAAGGTGCCCTTGTGTCAGTTAATTCTTGGGGGCTTACTGCAGGTCTAAGGAGTAGCTCAGAAGGCCTTTACAGTTGGGAGTATTGAAGCTCTAGGTGCCCTCCCCAGTGGGTACCTCCAGGCCACAGGCAAAGGGCTGGCTGGTCACCCAGGCAGGGTTACCAGCTGAGAGGGTGACTAGGCACCGTCAGCATTTTGCTGGGGTGTTGGTGGGTAGTCAATGGGTGCTCAACGAGGGTGCACTTCAAGTGTCAGGCTGCAGGACTCAGGCCAGGGGCACAGGAGGCAATTCTGAGGAAAACTTTCACCTGGAAGCAAGGGTGCCATGTGCTTTCAGAGCCTGAGAGTAATGCAGGGTTCCAGGTACCTTGCTAAAGTAAGAGAAGCAACCACTGGGCACTCAAGATGAGTCCTGACTGACTGGGACATGTGGGGACCAATCTGGGATGTCGTCCTTAGTTTGGGAGTTAAGTGGGCCCCCGAGGAGGGTGCCAGTACCCCTAGGGGGAATCCCTTCAAAAAAAGATCTCTTCAGGCCACTCAATGGCCCAGGAAATAGCACACTGCATTACAGTACAGGCGACCCAGGTTTGGGTCCAAACTCGGGACCTGCCAGGCTGGCTCAAGGGCTGAGAAGGCGCTGTCATGCAGCAGTGCTGCAAGTTCGAGGAGGGAAGGCATCGGGTTCCATCACTCTGATGACTCCTTTGGTAGGCCGAGGAGGCTCTGATGCACGTGTTAAGTGCCAGTTAGCATGTTGGTGTGTTTATAAGTGACACAATAGGATCAGAAATGGGCCAGCACATAGGGATTCTGCGGCTCTTAAGTATTGGTCTCAGTGATGTCAACGCACCTGACGTCGGCATCATCTTATTTTCAAAGCAGGGGAAAGTTTGTTTACTTTCTTAAAATATTATAACACTTAAAATCGCTACGGGCAAGGTAAGGAGCACTATGATGAACATGTCAGCTTCTGCTTTAAGTCTCTACAAGTTCGTATTTTTTAGAGAGTGACCCCCCCTAAAAAAAAACAACAATATCAATTTGACTCATAGGACTGGAACAGGACTCCAATGTAACTGCTTTCTTCAGTGCAGATACAAATCTGATGTTAGAACAGCATAGGGAGAGCGACCACAGTGCAGAGTCTACACTGTCCCGTCCTTTCGATGTGGAGTTCAAACTTACACAAGTACTCACATGAGGATGAGCCAGTGACCTATACTTGCCGCAGTGCTAACCGCTCCTGGTGGTGATGGGGGGGTTGGTGCACCTTGTGGCATGCTGTTCCGGGATTGGGAGCAACAGCGGCCTCCTTACACGTAGGTGCGGGTATGCGCCTATTGCTTGCAGGGCATCATTGCATGTCTGCACACCGGGGAACTCCACAGCAGCCCTGGTCCCACAGATAGGTGATGACAATCTCCAGTGCCCACAGCCACACACCCAATGCTGGACTCATTTCACTGGCTCTCTCGATCCGCCCCCTTGCCTTGGGTCCGGCACGCTGAGCGGGGGTCATCAGATCGAGGTAGGTGGGGAGTGTCTGTCCCTGAATTTCCTGGTGGGATGAGGATCTATGTATGCTTCCAGTATTTGGACCAATAGAACCACTGGGGACCTAAAACGGATCTAGACCCCGGTGTTCTGTGGGAAGGAAATTCAGTAGTTTTGTAGTTTTTCATTTGTCGCCTAAATGGACCTGGAGGGAGAGCCCTCACTGTGACTGACAGCTCCTAAGGCGAGTGGTAGAGTGGTTGAGGTGAATGGGTCTCCCTGAAAGAGTTCCATGGGCAGAGATAAAAGTCTACAAAATAAAATCTTCATAAGTGATGGAAGGAGCAGGACCATGTCTCAGGAATGACAGAGTCATGAGTGAGTTATGAAAGTCCTGCTCCCCTCACAAGCGAAGATGGAGGTCATATTCTGAGTGAGGCTATAGTGTGTCCAAGTTTATGTTTCTTTTTAATTGTAGAGCTTTCAAATATGTTCTATTAGTGAATAGTTAACTGTTTCTGTTTGATTTCACTGCTTTGTTTCAAGTGCAGCAGCATCCACTATGATGTCATCAGGCATCGTTCAGGCTGCTCTCCCATTGGTTAAAAGTTTCTTTGTGACTGAGCTAAAGTGGAAATAAATACTGATGAACCACCCAAAATTAAAATAAATTATTTACTTTTATCTAGAAGGCTTCAGTGGCTAAAATAAATAATTTATCCCCAAGGTTAGACACTTACCTCTGTACTATGAAAAATACTGGCGTTATTTGGTGAACTTTTTTTCCACTTTTTCACTGGCATGATATAAATGAGGTTATTATACTGTGAATTATTACATATCCATATTTCTCATTGTTAGTATAAAGTTTAATAACATCTGTACTGCATAGTCTTGATTCTTTATTTTCTGTCAACTTTATTCCTTTTCCATTTTGAGAAGCGTGCGTGGCCCTGATTCTAGAAAAGTTACACCTGGTGTAACAGCACTTGCATCAAGTAGAATGGCACAAGTAGCAACTTATGCCAGCAGTTGCGACTTGCGCAGTTCTACAAAGTGGCCTGTGACATGTCACAGGCCTCTTGCCCCGAACAGCAGTTACGCCAGCAGTTGCGCCATAAGCCACTTGCGACATGGCACTAGGGGGTTTACGACAGCGGTTGTGCCCCATTCCAGAAGGGCAGCAACAAAGACCCCGATGTCGGGATTCTACAAGAACCCCCAGAGGAGAACCAACATTGTAAGTTACACCTGCATTTAGCTGGTGTAACTTACATATGTCCTCTGATGGTTCTGTAGAACCCAGTCCATGTGCCCCCCCCCATGCCCAGACTGCCCCCGCTGTTGCCCCAATGGGCACTGCACACATTCCCACCCCATCCCCCATTCTGTACTTACCCCTGCTCCAATACAGTAAAGGCCCCACAGGCTGCCCACACTAACTGCCCCCCGACTCCTGTGTAATTCCCTTGACCGGGCTGCCACACCCAACCCCCAAATCCCGTTGCAAAATGCCCCACAGGGCGGTGCTGTCATTCCCCATCCGTGCCCCGACCCCGAGTCGCTGGCCTAAAATGCGGCAAATAAAGCGATAAGCCCTGGTAGTCTAGTATTTACCCAGTTGTTCCAGCCCCAGCAAGCCCCACCCATCCCCAGCTGGCAATTGGCACCAACCCACTTGACCTTCATGGCCCAGTCACCAACTGAGTTCCGTTGGGAGCACTTACTGGAAAGACACGCTCTACAGCGCTCAGTAGGAGGCTGGCCGTGGAGGTGAGAAGGTGGGCTGTGCCAGTCACCGACTGGAGGCGGGTGGGGTGGTGCTGGATGGGTTGGCATGGCTGGTGAGAGGCCACCCAGACTCAGGAACTATCAGGTGTTGCACATTTCAACCCGATGACTCGGGGATCCGACATGGTGGGGGATGACAACGCCTGCAGGCGTTTGCAATGGGGATTCGAGAGCTGGAAGTGGGCAACCTGTGAGCATGAATACCTGATAATCCGAACAGTGGTCAGCCTAGGTGCATTATGCGCACACTACAGGGTCAGTTGTTGTGGTAGTTCTGCAGGGCATTATGCATACTCACAGGGGTCAGTCGCTATGGGCAGCTCTGCAGGGTATTATGTACACTATGGGGTCGGTTGCTGTGGGCAACCCTGCGAGGCGTGGGTACCTCGGGGTCAGTTGCTGTGGGCAGCCCTCAAGTGGTGCCTAACTTGGCTAGTTGGGCATGGAGGGGCACTTGCGTTTCTGCCCTGCGGCATGTGACATGCCCACCAGGTGCACCCTCTGTTCAGCGTACCTGGCCGCATGTATGGCAAATTGCAGGACTTAGCTGCAGAGACCCTGCCCCTTCTAGAATAGGGCGCAGGGTCAATGTCGCAGCTTGAGTTTGCAGCGATTTGCGTACCCCTTCTAGAATCAGGGCACCACGTGAATAAAAGATGCTGCACAAAATATTATGGTGTTTTAACAGTATTGTATTGTACAGAACACTGACCAGCCATTGTCGGATATGGCAAGGCATACCTGAGTTTTATTAGCACCATCCAGCCCTGTTCTTAAAATCAAGTGCTCGGTCAAGTAATATAGCACCTGCGTCTGTAGAACATAAGCCACATCAGCAACAGCCAACACCGCATCTTCTGGACCATTTGCTTGCTGTCCATATCAAACAAGAAGCCTGTTTGTCTTTGACAATCCACATAAGGAACTGGTTCTGAATCTATTAAAGGAGGAGGAAGGAGTACACCATTTGAAAACACCAATCAAGATCAATGCTACTGTTTTCCTAGAGATAATTTATTTATTTATTGAGTTGTTAGTAACCAGGTAGGTACACTAGTTAGTAAATGCATATTTTCAGGAATGACATGGGTTGAACAGAGCTAATGACAAAAATACCATGGTAACAAAAAACGTGGCAAAAATCAGTAGCAGTTGCCTGTATCATGCATTTAACTGCACTGGTCCCACTCTGCCAGATAACTCAGCTACAGTATAGAGATATACTTAGCTGGGGTAAATTGTTATAAGTTTCATAAGTTAGTTCAAACTGTGAGACTTGTGTCCATAATGCTTGCCCTTTTTTTTTTTACACTAAAATTTAGTAGTTTTGTAAAGCAGATGTTTGTCTAAACTTGTTTTAAATATATCGATGCTTGAGCTACCCACCACACTTTCAGGTAAGTCATTCCATGCTGGCACCACCCTTACAGTAAACCAGTGCTTCCTTTTATTTGTATTCCATTTAGGCAACACAAATAACAACTTATGTTTTCTGGTGCTAAAGCGTCCTGTGTTATAGGTCATTCTTAAGTCTGCTCTCAATGTATCGTCATGTGATATTTTATACATCATACAAAGATCTCCCCTTAGTCTTCTGTAATGCAGTGAGTATAAATTTAACTTGGTTAATCTCTCATCATTAGGAGGTAAGTTTTTTAGTCCGGATACTGATCTAGTCGCTCTGTGCTGCACACCTTCCATTCTTTCAATGTCCTCTGTACTGTGGGGACCACAACTCGCACAATACTCCAAATGAGGCCTCACCAGGGCCTGGTACAAGGGCATGATAACATTATGATGTCTACTAGAAATATGTCTCAAAATGCAGTTCAAAATCTGATTAGCTTTTTTAACTTGTTGTTTGCAATGTGAATTGAACTTTAAATCTGACGTAATTTTGATGCCCAAGTCCCGCTCTTCAGATGTTGTTAGTAAGGTATTGTTCCCTATGTTATATGTATGATTGTTGTTTGTTCTACTCAAGTGCATAATTTTACATTTGCAGCTGTTAAGTTCAATTTGTAGCTTGTGTCCACTCAGTATACTTCATTTATGGCTTGTGTAAAGAAAGTGAATCAACCATAGTAAACACTGTGACGCCTAGTCTGCAATCATCTGCAAATTTTGAAATCCATATAGAAGGATTGCTAAGATGTAAGGATGAAATATATATATTAAAAAGACAAGGGCCCAGCACCGAGCCCTGTGGCACTCTGCTGGTCACTGCAGACCACTCGGACATCACACCCCTTACCACCACCCTCTGTCTTCTATCGGACAGCCAATTAGCTATCCATTTCACAATGTTGCAGTGAATGCCTATTTTAATCAGAATTTGTATTAGTTCTACATGTGGTAATTTGTCAAAAGCTTTGGCAAAATCCATAAAAAACACATCCACTGGTTTGCCCTGGTTCAATTCTGAGTTAAGCTGTTGTCAGTGTCAGTGGCTCAGTAGGTAGCACACTTGCCTCTGAGGCTGGGAGATCAGAGGGCTGTGGGTTCAGTTCCCACATCAGGCACTTGGGTTAATATCCCAGTACTGACACTGTAGTGCAGCATGAGAGGGGTGTTGTACTTCTGAGGTGCCATCTTTCGGATGAGCGTTAAACCGAGGTCCCATCTGCCTGGATTGGTGGTAGTTCAGGTGGATGTTAAAGATCCCATGGCACTTATCGAAAAGGGTAGGGGAATTTTTTATTGAAAACACAACAAATTATATTACATCCATCATTACATAATACAAAACAGAAAAAGGAGAATTCAAAAACATACATATGTATTAATTCATACAGAAACCCCAAAATGAAAAATACATATAGCCCCACGAGAAGAGTAGGAATTTAATTAAAGTATAACAAATCCTACATAATATCGTAAAAAAAAAAAAAAGCATAAAAAAGAAAAAATAAGCACATAAATAAATATTTTGCCATGCAAAAAAACCTAAAACAAAATTAAGTACAGTTCATACCATAGCAACAATAGCTAAATCATATTGCAACATCACAAAAAAAAAAAAAGCCTAAATACTTCATATCAACCCAAAATAACATACATATCAAGGAATATAAGCAAAGGAACCCCAAAAAGCCTCCCACTGGGTGTAAGAATATTGAGATTTCTCCACAATTCTCAGTTTACTAATGTAACCCCCCTGCAAATGGGGGTTCCCAAAAGACTTCCAGGAGCTTGCTTGAATGCTCCAAGCCTGAATGGTGTTTGGCATTTAAGCCATTTATCAGTGAGTGTTTTTAGAGCCTCTGGTACTGTCTCTTTAAGAGCTGTCTGCTTGCAGACATAATTAGTTTGTATGGGGGACTGTGTGCTTCTCTGAGTACCACTCGAGCTGCTGCCAATTCACTTCATTTTGCAGTCACTAGGAGTGCAAAGGGAACCTATCTGAAAGATGTAACTGTTTGCCAGAAATTATTTAGAGTAATAATGAAATTACAGTTTGTCTAACCTGCTTTCTTTGCAGTCAGAACTGTGTCTGCTAGTTCCCCATTCTAGTTTTGAACTGCTGAACTGGACCAATCAGTGTGGGTAAGCTAGCTCTAAAATGATGCCTTGGACGAATCAGAACTTGGACTCATAATCTGAGCCAGCCACAAGAGGATTGTATGGGCAGTGACTCTGGGAGATGTAGTTTAGACTTCAGTGCCTTTTGGACCAACAGCAGCAGTCTATTGTGAGTGACAGCCAATCCAGTCAAGAACTGGGAGGAACTCAAAGGAAGTGCCGGTTTCGTCAGTTGGAGTTCAGTTGAGCTTTGGCAGTGAAGAAGGAAGGAGCCCTGTGCTTTTTCAGTGTGCAGTTTTAGTCAAAAACGTGTAAGGCCCAGAGTTCCGGTCTGCAGCTTGTGTAACAGCTTGTTAGGACTGAATCCGTCCTGTAGAAAAAGAATCAAAGGATCTCTGAAGAGTAGAAACCAGGCTCACCCTGTAGAAGACTGGAAGAATTGCTGAAAATTGCACTCGGTCTGTCAGGAACTGAATCTGCTGTGTGTTCTCCCGGTATTGTGCAGTAATTGATCGGGATACAGATGCAGCCTGCCTGGTATAGTACTTTCTTTTATATGGATGTGTGAAGAGGTTTGTGTACCTCAAGTGAGCCCTGCTGACATTGAAGGACCCTATCTTATTTGGAGGTCGTGAGTACTAATTCAGGGTTGCTCCCTGTTGAATTGCCACATTAAATCCAAATGGAATTACTGTACTGCTGACTGTTTAATTCTCCTTTTCTCTGTGTGAAAGGGCCCCTACCAGCTGCCACGGTTTGGACTAGCCACTAGGGCTTGGGTACCCAGGGACAGTAACTGATAGGGATAGGCCTGTGCACAGAGCCATAAATGAGATTATTAGAGTGATAAGCTAATTAACCTGATTTCCCCTGTCCTTGTTATATCCCCTAAATAAATCAGAGCTGCTTGTTTCAGCAAAGTTATACTGCCTGAGGTATTTGTCTATGTTAAAGTACTGTACTGTGATTGTTGCACTGTATCTCATTTCACAGGAGGTCCCAGTGCGGAACCAGACCTGGGGTAAGTGTATACTGTGAAGGTAATTCTGATATATTGTGTGGGCCACTAGTGGGAAGAAAGAGTTGCAGTGTCCCAGAGGCTGTGACCAAGTTAGTTTAACTATTGCAAACCCTGACCTCTGGGTGGAGGCACCGCCATTGGATCAGGCCCCTCAACCTGTTGGTGGCAAATCAGGCGGGGTAGTAGCCCCTGGGATAGCGCCATCTAGGGGTTACATCTTGGAGGCACCGCTGGGATTGTGTGTCCTCTAGTGGCCATATTTACGAACCACTGTTAAGAAAAAAATGGGTACCCCGACAGAAGTGGCTGTGCACCGGCTGGTGGAGTGGTGTACTGGGGAGGAGATCGACCCCCAAAATGCTATGCTTATCCTGGACATCCCCCTGGGTATCAATACGGACACTGTGCAGGGAGTACTTTCCAAGGTGGAAGGTTTACAAAACCCTGTGGTGGTGGGTCGGCATGCTAATCTGCTCACCCACACTTTCCTGGCCCTAGTAGAGTTTAAGGATCCCATAGATAGCTCCAAAGTGCCACAGACCATTACCCCAGAGGGCCCTCACTGCTTGGAGTGATAACTAAGGACAGTAAGACCGGGGAATCAGCCCCCACCACTATCTGAAACTTTTGAGGAGAAATTTGCTGAATGGTTGCTGGGAGAGGGGAAAACTGTGGAGGACTTGAAGAAACTATTCTTTCCACCTGGGGGTGTTCCTCCCCCAACACCCTCTCCTGCTCCAGTGCCCGTAATGGTGGCTGAACCAATGCAGACTCCTATTTCTGCACCTGCCATTAGTCACGACTCTTACCGAAGGTTGAGGATCTTCTCTGGCACCCTCCCCACCCCCAAGGGAGGATGACTGGGAGACCTGGATAGACTATGTTGCCCCAAGTGCTAGAATGGCAATGCTCGGGAAGGTGAAAAGCGAAGAGGGTTAGTGAGAGCCTTCGAGGTCCTGCCCTGGCTACCATCCGTGCTAAGCGGGCCCAGTAACCCTGAAGCGACTGCACAGGCCTATCTTGAGGCCTTGGAGAATGTATGGAGCCCAGATTCTGATGAGGACCTATGGTGGAGAGTAAGAGATGCACAACAGTACCAAGGGGAGTTGTTGTCTGTGTATATATCTCGGCTGGAAAAATTGTTGCAAGAATGCCTCAGAAAGGTAGTTTGCCAGCGATTGAACTGGACCGAACCAGGCTGGACAGGATCCTTAAGTCTGCCCCTTCTCAGAACTGCTGTTGCTTCAGTTACACCTGGCAGATCGACTGGAATCCCACCCTCCTATGATGAGTTAATGAGGAGAAATTCGAGAGTTGAGAAAAGGCGACCTCGGGAGGACCTGCACCAATAGCTGCGGCTACGACCCGAGTGACTGAGGGTGACCCATCAAGTGAAGTTCAGGGGCAGAGGTTGGCAGTCAATGAGTGCTCTGACAAGGAAAAGATATGTCACAATGGGGGCGAACTGTTAGAGAGATCCGAGAATTCAAAAACAGTCCCTTTATGAAGGCCACTGCAAGTACGGAGCCCTGACCTATATCCGACTGCATTCTGCTATGGGGGTGGGGGTACCCACCCATGTATCTCCTGCTGATAACAGCTCCAACTCGATTCCTTGACCATGGAAGTGGAGAAACTGACGAGATGTTCCAAATGCTTATCACGCCGCAGACAGAGATGGCACCAAGGTTTCAGTTAGTAATACCCCGCCCTGGCTCCCAGTGTGGCGCCTGGCCAGCTCAAACTCCAGAAAGTATGTTTTGCTATAATTGTGGGAAAGATGGGCACATGAAAGGGAATGCCAGTCCCAAAAGACACTGACAAAGTTGCATATAGGCTACAAGGAGAGCTTCGGAGAAGAAATCAGTGGTTAAAGGTGCACGACATGATCCCAGTGAGGGCACCAAAAATAAGCTATCTACGTCCTTTGTGGCAAGCTGTCAGTTGCTCAGGCCCCACTACTGCCTCTCCAGACTGGTCCAGAATAGTGGGTCCCTCCATGGAGACCACTGTAAAGGTGAACGGAGTGTCTACAAGAGCTATATTAGACAGTGGCTCCCAAGTGACAATTATGTTCCAAGATTGGTATCAGAAGCATTTGTCAGACATACCCTTACAACCATTAGAAGGACTGCATGTATGGGGGTTAAGTGAGAAGGCCTACCCTATTCCGGTATATCCAATTTGGCTGTCTTTCCCCACCTCCGTGGCTGAGGTGGCGAACAAGTAGAGACCCTAGCCTTAGTGTGTCCCCCCACTGGACTGTATGATGGTGTCCCTTTGTTGATTGGAACAAATGCTCATATGTTGAGGCTGGCACAGTTGTGTTATGAAAAACAGGGTCAAAGACTGAGTAGAGCTTTGGGTTCCGGCTTTAATTAGAGGCCTATGACACAGAGAGATGCTGAAAAAACAGAACCAGAGGAACCGGTCGAATTGTATGGAAGAAGGATCCTGAGTCTCTGATCCTGGCGCCAAATGCCCAGTGTACCTTACAGGGAGAGGTCCGTATCAGAAAGGATGTTAAGAATAAAATATTAATGTTGGATACCAAGGCGATGGAAAATTGCCAGAGGGACTGCTGGTCAAGCCTAGTATTTTGCCTTCAGAGCCCATGCTTAGCCAGAAGGGTAATGGTCCAAGTTCATAATGTGTCTGAAAAGAGACATTCGAGTAAACAGAGGTTGCATCCTGGCTAATGTGCATTATGTAGACACTGCAGTGCTACCCAGCAGCAAGAGTTCAAGGAAGATGACAGAGTAACGCTCGACTTGTTTGATTTCGTGACTCCCGCTGCCAGCTGAATGGAAAGTGAAGATCAGTGAGAAGCTTGCCCAGAGAGACCAGGTGTTTTCTTTAAAGGAATGGGATGTAGGATGCGTGCAAGGAGCTGAGCACAATATCGGCTGCATGACGAAAGACCATTTGTGAGATCTAAGACGCCTGGCACCTGCTGACATAGATGATGTGAGGCAGCATCTGCAAGAGATGTTAGCTGCTGGTGTAATACAAGAATCCAGAAGCCCTTATGCTTCCCCATTGTGGTAGTGAGGAAAAAGAATGGAACAGTAAGGATGTGTGTGGATTATCGCACCTTAAACCGCGGACTATCCAGATCAGTACACAATGCCCGCATTCAGGATGCTTTGGACTGCCTAAGCGAGAGCAAGTGGTTCTCTGTGCTGGATCTCACGGTGGGTACTATCAGATCCCGATGGCCCCAGAGGACCGTGAAAAGACAGCCTTTATCTGTCCGCTTGGCTTCTATGAATTCATGAGGATGCCTCAGGGATTTCAGGTGCCCCAGCCACTTTTCAGCGATTGATGGGCGTGCAGTGGGGACATGAACTTACTAGAGTGCCTGGTATACCTAGATGATGTTATTGTGTTTGGCAGCTCACTGGAGGAACATGAGAGCAGATTATTTAAGGTATTGGACCGACTGGAGGACTTTGGCCTTAAACTATCCATTGATAAGTGTCAATTTTTCAAACATCAGTAAAGTATGTGGGACACATAAGTATCCACGAGGAATAGGAGCCGACCCAAGTAAAGTTGAGCCTTGACCACCTGCACAGCCAAAATCTAAAGAACTGCAAAGATTCCTGGGATTCTGTGGTTATTATCGGCTTCATCAAGGACTATTCAAGAGTGATCCGCCTTTACTTAACCTTACTCAAGGGTATCCCCAACCCACAAAAATACCAAAAGTCAGCATCCCTCAAGACTGAAAGAGTGTATTTTCATCCGAGTGAAGTATTGGGGCCCGCTGGACTCCTGATTGTGAGACTGCTTTTCATGAGATCATATATCAACTTACCCATGCTCCAGTGCTGGCCTATGCCGATCCAAGAAAACCTTACGCCCTGCACACCTGATGCTAGCTTACAAGGGTTGGGGCTGTGTTGTACCAAGAGAACGAGAATGGCCTGAGACCAGTGGCCTTTGCCAGTAGAAGCCTGACCCATCCGAAAAGAACTATCCTGTACATAAGTTAGAGTTCCTAGCTTTGAAGTAGGCTTGTTGACCAATTCCATGAGTACTTGTATGGGGCTAAAATACTAGTAAAAACTGACAATAATCCTTTGACCTATGTGCAGACCTCAGCTAGTTGGATGCCACTGGCCATAGGTGGCTTTCTGCATTATCTACATATGACTATGCTCTCGAATACCGAGCAGGTCTGAACCACATAGATGCTGATGCTCTCTCCGGAGGCCTGTTCCCCAGAATGATTGGGTCCGACTGGCAGAACCTGACATTCGGGCACTCTCTGCCGGAAGTTTGACAGGGAGGAACAAATGTCCACAGACTGCAGTGGACTGCATGGTGGATTGCTTGGGAGCCTCTGGAATTGCATACCTGCTGCTTGTTGCCACTTTTCTGCAACAGACATTGGTGCACTGCCTCAGCTGGACAATGACAGTGTTCGGCCGGCTCAATCCATCGATCCCATGATCAAAGCAGCTTTAGAAGCCTCTATGCAGGAAAAGATGTGTCAAATTACGCTCCACTGATTTGAGAACTGCACTGTTATACAAAAGAGGTCCTAAGTTGAAACTGATCAATAAACTGTTATACAGAGAAACAGTAGACAGAGGGGGACAAGTAGACAAACAACAACTAGTGCTGCCCACTGCCTTTCGAGACTCAGTATTGAGGTCCTTGCACAACCACATGGGGCACCTTGGTATAGACAGAACACTTGACTTGGTGAGATCCAGATTCTATTGGCCTAAGATGGGGGCTGATGTGGAGCAACACATTCGAACTTGTAGTGGCTGCTTACAGAGGAAAGCTTTGCCCCAGAGGGCTGCCCCCCTTGTTAACATAACCACCAGTGCACCCATGGAGCTGGTCTGTATTGATTTTCTAAGTTTGAGTCAGATCAAAGAAATATCAGTAATGTGCTGGTGGTCACTGACCATTTCACGAGATATGCCCAAGCTTTCCCACCAAAGACCAGAAAGCATCCACTGTAGCCAAAGTACTTGTGAAAACTTTTTGTTCACTATGGGGCTCCACAAAGAATCCATTCTGATCAAGAGAGACTTTGAGAGTCGTCTGATCAAAGAGATGCTTTCTCTGTGGGGAGTCGAAAGTCCAGAACCCTCCTTACCACCCCAGGGGACCCACAGCCTGAACGTTTCAACCGCACTTTGCTAGATATGCTAGGCACCCTGCACCCAAAGGACAAGCCTCAGATGGAGCCAACAAATTAGCACCCTGGTACATGCTTATAACTGCACAAAAGTGATGCCACTGGATTCTCCCCTACCGCCTGATGTTTGGAAGAGAAGCTCGACTACCAGTAGATGTGTGTTTTGGGGTCTCTCTGATGGGGTTCAAGCTGACAACTATTTACAGTATGTGCAAAAGTTAAAGGCCCAGCTAACTCATGCGTACCAACTGGCTCAAACCATGGCTGCCAAAGAAATCTGCCAACAAAGAAAGGTATGATAAAAGGTGAAAAGCACAGGAACTCCAGGAGGGAGATCGGGTATTGCTAAGAAATCTGGGACTGCAAGCACAAGATTGCTGACAGATGGCACCATCTCCCTCACATTGTAGTGGGCAAACTAGATGATCTGCCAGTGTACAAAGTAAGGCCTGAGAATAATTCAAAAGATGTAAAAACAATGCATAGAAATCATTTACTGCCCATTGGACAAATCTTAATTGAGTCTGAGCCCTAGAAGATGCCCCCTCTGGACCAGTGACTAGAGCTGCTGCTAGAAAGATCAAGAAAGTCTGCACCACAGAAGCAAAGTTAAAGTGTTCCCCTCCACAAGTCCCAGTTGAGCATGACTGTCAGTCCATATCGGAAGAAAGTGAGAGTGACTTTGAATACTATCCTTCTTCGAACTGAGTCAATTGTTTGAGGCAATCCCTAGTCAATACTGGAGACAAAGCTGGGCCTTCTGGACTGTCTAAGCCCCGAACTTCATCCCTGGAGCCAATGCTCCCAGAAAGTGAAGTGCAAAGCATCAGATCAGATGAAATGGAATCATTGTGCATGGTTGAACTGTTTGAGCTTTCAGGGAGGAAATGATAGATTGGGCAGACTGGTGATACACCCGAACAAGAAGAGTATTTTGAGTCCCTGACAGTCCACTGCCAGTGTCCGAAAGCTCTCCATGCGAGCCAAATGTTGTGGACTCAGAAACTGTAACTCCTGGAGCTGAAAGTGCCCCAGGTTCTAGCCTCTCTACCCCATGGAGACTCCCTGACAAGTGAGGACAATGCTGAAATGAGGCTCAGAGTGCAGAGACTACAACAGTTCCCCTAGAAAGACTGGTCGAGCTGTAAAGCCTGTGGTGCACCTCAGTTATGATTCACTTGGGAGGCCTGTGGACTTGCCTCTCAATGTTGTCCATAAAGGAGTGTATGTGTCCCAGCTCATTGCCCAAACTGAGCATCAGTGCTAACTCCAAGTTACTTGTGTTGCCCTCTATATGGTGCCCTTGCCCCATCCAGCCCCAAGGTAACTGATAGGGAAGGGCCCCTCTCTTCAGGTTTCATGTACAAGAGGTAATAACTTGAGTTATGGTACAATGTGTATGTAATACTGTGTAAAGAGTGACGACTGCGAATGTTTCAGAAATGTGTTCTTGGTAAAATGATATATTGACTGATGATTACATATGCAGCCTAATGCAAATGTATATGGTTGCAGTTGAAACTTATAGAAGTACTTGCTTGACGCGGACGTCAAAGCTTTCCCAGGCCAGGAAGGTGTAACCCCCTGCAAATGGGGGTTCCCAAAGACTTCAGGAGCTTGCTTGAATGCTCCAAGCCTGAATGGTGTTTGGCATTTAAGCCATTTATCAGTGAGTGTTTTAGAGCCTCTGGTACTGTCTCTTTAAGAGCTGTCTGCTTGCAGACATAATTAGTTATAGATGGGACTGTGTGCTTCTCTGAGTACCACTCGAGCTGCTGCCAATTCACTTCATTTTGCAGTCACTAGGGAAGGGAACCTATCTGAAAGATGTAACTGTTTGCCAGAAATTATTTAGAGTAATAATGAAATTACAGTTTGTCTAACCTGCTTTCTTTGCAGTCAGAACTGTGTCTGCTAGTTCCCCATTCTAGTTTTGAACTGCTGAACTGGACCAATCAGTGTGGGGTAAGCTAGCTCTAAATGATGCCTTGGACGAATCAGAACTTGGACTCATAATCTGAGCCAGCCACAAGAGGATTGTATGGGCAGTGACTCTGGGAGATGTAGTTTAGACTTCAGTGCCTTTTTGGACCAACAGCAGCAGTCTGTTGCGAGTGACAGCCAATCCAGTCAAGAACTGGGAGGAACTCAAAGGAAGTGCCCGCTTTCAGCAGTTGGAGTTCAGTTGAGCTTTGGCAGTGAAGAAGGAAGGAGCCCTGTGCTTTTTCAGTGTGCAGTTTTAGTCAAAAACGTGTAAGGCCCAGAGTTCCGGTCTGCAGCTTGTGTAACAGCTTGTTAGGACTGAATCCGTCCTGTGAAAAGAATCAAAGGATCTCTGAAGAGTAGAAACCAGGCTCACCCTGTAGAAGACTGGAAGAATTGCTGAAAATTGCACTCGGGTCTGTCAGGAACTGAATCTGCTGTGTGTTCTCCCGGTATTGTGCAGTAATTGCATCGATACAGATGCAGCCTGCCTGGTATAGTACTTTCTTTTATATGGATGTGTGAAGAGGTTTGTGTACCTCAAGTGAGCCCTGCTGACATTGAAGGACCTATCTTATTTGGAGGTCGTGAGTACTAATTCAGGGTTGCTCCCTGTTGAATTGCCACATTAAATCCAAATGGAATTACTGTACTGCCGGACTGTTTAATTCTCCTTTTCTCTGTGAAAGGGCCCCTACCAGCTGCCAACGGTTTGGACCAGCCACAGGGCTTGGGTACCAGGACAGTAACTGATAGGGATAGGCCTGTGCACAGAGCCATAGGTAGATTATTAGAGTGATAAGCTAATTAACCTGATTTCCCCTGTCCTGTTATATCCCCTAAATAAATCAGAGCTGCTTGTTTCAGCAAAGTTATACTGCCTGAGGTATTTGTCTATGTTAAGTACTGTACTGTGATTGTTGCACTGTATCTCATTTCACAGGAGGTCCCAGTGCCGGAACCAGACCTGAGGGTAAGTGTATACTGTGAAGGTAATTCTGATATATTGTGTGGGCCACTAGTGGGAAGAAAGGGTTGCAGTGTCCCAGAGGGCTGTGACCAAGTTAGTTTAACTATTGCAAACCCTGACCTCTGGGTGGAGGCACCCGCCATTGGATCCAGGCCCCTCAACCTGTTAGTGGCAAATCAGGCAGGGGTAGTAGCCCCTGGGATAGCGCCATCTAGGGGTTACACTAATTTCAGTTTCCACCATAAAAACTAAAGTAAGAGGAAGAATACATTTTTGTTGCAATACTAATCTATACCTACAAATCCATATCCAATACAGAAAAAAGGAGAGTAATACTTGCAAGGTATCATTAACACCCGCCAATCCCACTGGTGTGAAGGAACCATAATAAAGGCTCTCACTGGAAGGTGGAAGTATAACATCAGGCTTCCAACAGTGCTTAACAATATCCCAAAATTCCATTGCAAATGTACAGTGAAAATATAGATGATCCATAGTTTCCAATATAGATGCACATGAAACTCTCGGACAAAAATGTTCAGACAGAGATTTGTGTTTTTGGTTACTCTTAACATTAATCCTACCATGGATACCTAACCAAACAACATCCCACATGTGCAAAGGTATACAGGGGTTTACAATGTATCTAGAAATATGTAACTGTACAGTTTCAGATAACAACAAAGGATTATCATAAAAAAAATTTCCCAAGATAAATGTATACAGAGTCTTCCTAAGAAATCTCAATACGGTCCCCCAGCTAATATCCCAACTCTTGATTTTATCAAAAATCCCACACCATCGTTCTGACAGTCGGGGGCATCTTTTATTCTTATGCACAAAAGATGCATGTTTCCATTCCTGTAAAACACCTTGTAATGGGCCAGAAACAAGTAGGCTCCAAATCTTCAAAACATTCCTAACTACAGGTACTACATTTGAATAAAAAAAAAAATTAAAAAAAAGTATTGGGTTCAACATTCTCAAACCCCCAGCTTTATAATCAAAATGCAAAATATTATGTTTGATGGGGTTCAAGCGACTACCCCAAATCCCACAGAAAAAACATCTCATCAGAGCCACCTCCAAAGATTTAGGAAGTAAATAAACATTACTAAGGTAAAGAAAAATCGGAACTAAATATGACTTAATAAGAAACACCCGTTTCTTCTTAGAGAAAGTGTTTCTATTCCAACATTGTAACTTAGAATTACCAGCCTGCAATGCTAATGACCAATTATCCACCGCACTATCCCGGCCACCAAAATATATACCCAAAATTTTACAAGGTTTATTTCCGATTATAATATCGCCTACCTTAAAAGAAAACTCGGGTAAACCAGAAATAGGAATACATTGAGTATTCGAAGTATTGATACGAGCACCCATAACTATGCCCAATTCAGTAAAAATCCTACAAGCCGTCGACATAGATGCAATATCAGGCAACAAAAGGCACAAATCGTCCACGTAAGCTATAACTTTAAAAAAAAAAACTCATCCAAGCAAATAGCACGAATCAAGGGGGACCTGTGAATAATACGTAGCAAAGGATCAAGGGCAAAAACATACAAAAGAGGGCTAAGAGGGCACCCTGCCGGACCCCTTTCATTACCCTATGCATCCCACCCCTCCAACCATTATCCAATGGGATCACATACGCCAAAGCGTAACATAGCTGAACCCATTGCACAAAAACATCCGGAATACCAAAGGCTCTCAAACATTCCCATAAATAATCATGCGTCACCCCATCAAAAGCCTTAGCTTGGTCCAAACTCACTAAATAACCATCCAAACCACCTGAGATACCCAAGTCCATAATTTTCCTGATATAAATCAAGCATCAAAAATCTTCCTCCCTGGAACAGCACAAAATTGAAATTCACTAATCAAGGTAGGCATAATCAATGACAACTGATTACCAAGAAGTTTGGCAAAAATCTTAAAATCAACATTCAACAATGTTAGGGGTCTCCAAGTCCCAATATCAGAATGATCCCCCTTTTAAATAAAAAAATCAATAAACCTTCATACATCTGTGAAGGTAAAAGTACCTTTGAAATCAGAGTATTATATAATGCTAACAACACATCAGGCATTAAGCGCCATAAAACTTTATATAATTCTCCAGGCAGCCCATCAGAACCAGGAGATATCTCATCCTTAAGAGAAATAATAACATTCTCTAATTCCAGCTTAGTGAAAGCCTGAACCACCAAAACCTGGTCCCCGTGTTCCAACCTAGGAAGGTCAGCCGCCCTCAAAACTTGTGACACACAATCAAAATCTAGACCAGGTTCCCCAAAACACGGATCCACATGTTTATTCAAAAAATCCATAATGCTCACATTACCTTTAAGTATCTTATGATCCATATCTTGCAACTCCGTAAAAAGTCTTATCAATCCGCTCCCTGCATGCCAGGACAGGGTTCACTTGAGCAGATTTACCATGTGTCCCGAAGGACTGTTCCTGTATCAGGGAGGTCATCCGACTATACTGAAACTGAACCATCCGTTGTTTGACACATGCAATATCTTTAAGATAAGTCAGTAACCAAATCAGTCTGTGTAGAGATCAAGGACTGCAAAGATTTCCGTAAGGATAAATATGCAGCCTGATTCATTTCAGATCTTAACCTATCTTTCGCTTGAAAATACCCAATCAAACACCCTTTAAAATCCTCCCACCAACTAACCAAATCATCATGTAAAACTATCGTTGTAACACGGTCACTAATAATAACAGCTAAATCTTGCAATACTTCAGGAGCACGTAAAAGGGAAACATTAACTTTCCAAAACCCGGACCTTTCGTTCTGCAAAAAGGAGTATCTAGTTGAATACCAATCATAACATGATGAGAAGATTCAATGGGGACATAAAGTAAATGGGGTATAAACAAATCCTTTTAACAAAAGAAAATCAATACGTGAGGATAAGCTCCCTTAAAAAGGTAGGCCTTGCCTTAGCACCAGATGGTGAGAAACTTTCAAACCCGCTAGTGAAAGAATTGATTTTAAACAAATCTTATCTCAATATTGCTTCCCAACATCAGTCTTATGCAGAACATTTATATTAAAGTCCCCAGCAAAAAATAATTGCCTACCAGTATACAAATAGGGCTGAACCTTTTTCAGCAAAGAAATTCTGAGGGCTTTCATCTGGGGACCATATATAGAAATCAGTCTGCAAGGAAAATCACGTACAATGACATCCAACAATAAAGCCCTACCCGGTTCTATATCCACCAAACGCAACAGCCGAACATCAGAAGTTGCAAAACAAATCCCTATCCCACTACATGTCTCTTCCCCAAAGGACCAAAATGATTTACCCCAACGCCAGTCTCTAATAGCACTGGAGGTATCAAGTACAGTAGACAAACGCGTATCCTGTAAAAGAAAAATATCATAATGCAAACTAGAGAGAATACCAAAAGTCGAAAGACGCCTTCTGTAAGATTTTAAACTATTGACATTTAAAGAAACAATCGATAACGGAGAAGGGTCAAGGAGGGGGTTTAAACAATTTATTACTTGATCGAGGAACATGCTTCCTGGCAGCCGGCAAGTCACGTACAGAAACCTGTACAGGACAAGACGACGCCATCATAGGAGAAAAGAGAACAGGAGGCAAATCCATCAATGGCTGTGCCATATCTACTTGATCCCCCATGATGCAAGCACAGAAAAACGATTACCCAAAGGTAAAGGAGAAACAGGGGTGCATTCTCCTCTTTACCTTTCACATGTGCTGATGGTAAATTAGCATCAAGGTCTCGAAAAGATTCGCGATCTCGGTCATCAGGGAACACAGCATCTGATGATAAAGTAAGCTGACCAAGGCTCTGTAAGATAGAAACCCTTTGGGGAGACCCCAGAGGGGTAACAAAAGGTGTTTCTTTCTCCCCCCAGATATGATCCAGCAGGGGTTCTGAGGGAGAGACACCATTTGACTCAGCAGACACTAAATCAGAAGGAACTGTCTTAGACCGCACTAAATCATGGGTAGCAGAAGGATCGACATGCCTTACACCCGCATGCATCCCACCCCTACCTCTACCTCTCCTTTTCCCCCCTAAATAAATTCTCTGTAAAAGAACCTTCATTCCTCATATGAACTGCTCTAGCTTGCGATATAAAATATTCCTGATCAGAAGACTCATCCTCATCAATATTATTCCAAGGACATTCTGAAAGGAGGATCAACCTCATTACATAAATTGCATCTGAGCGCCACACAGTCAGCAATCGAATGACCTAATAGTTTACATTGAAAGCATTTAATCTGAGTACAAGATGTGTTCAAGTGAGTTAAGGAACCAAACTTAAAACAGCTTTTAGGTTGACCCGCATAAAATATGATACCCTATCCTCCCCAAAAAAGGAACTCGGCAAATGCTGAATGCCCTCATCAGATTGTTGTAATTATACACGAATAGTCCAACCCCAGTCCAAAAAGATTCCCATCCATAATAGGTTTAGGCTTATCTTGAACCTGACACCTTTTCTCCAACCAGAAAAGAATGTTTGCGATATTCATGCCTTCGTTCAAAAAGAATGGTCACAGTCTTGACTGTAGGCTTAGTAATCGGAATGGCCTGAAAATCTTCAATCAGCATGGTTTTCAAGTCCTAATACAGCCTCCAAAATTTATCAAGGAAACCACAGAACAGAAACTAATGTCATAATTCGTTCACCAGGAGGATGGATAAAGGCATAGACCTCAGCTGGGGAAAAACCATTGAGCCAAGGAGCAGCGTTTTCCCAACCCAAAAGTCTATCAGGAGTCTCGGGCAGTTCCACAATATCTAAGTGCATTAAAACTTAAGCCTCGAAATTCAGCAGGTTTCCTAAATAAGCCTGCATACTGAAGAAACGCCAATTTGGTGGGCTTTACAGTACTCATAGAAGAATGTTCAATGCCATTTGGATCTTGAGCAGAGCGAACAGCTTACGTAGGGAGGCCCACCAACTTTTGATGTAGATGCCGAAAGCTCCGTAGAGGGACAGTGACCTGGTGAAACGGACGAAGGAGTCGAGGCTTCACCAGCATCTGGCGCAACCAAAAAAACAACAGCCTCACCCTGGGATTTCGCATCCGCAACAATGACCATCGAGGACTTAGACTTCGGACCAACCACTGTAAACCACGCATCCACAGTATGCTGATGTGTACCACCAGGAATAGGAATAAGCGGGTCCGGGATCCACCTGTCACCCGCCCACTTCCAGCCAACCTGAGTGAGAGCCTCTCCCGGAGACCATAACGGTAGAGTGCAAGACAACTCAGAAACAGTATCCCGACCAATATTATCAGGTATCAAAGACCTTCCAGGAGAAGGCATAGTAGCATGGTGTTGCTCAAAGCATTTCCCTCCAGACTGAAATGGACTAGTCTGGGAGCGTTTACGTTTATTGCGCTCAGCCTCCAATTCCATTTGACAAATATGAAAGTCCTTTTCGGCCGTATTAATCAAATCCCTTAAGAGCACTTTCTTTTTAACCAATTCTTCCTGCAACAATATCTCAGCAGAAGTATCCATATCCAAGCAAGAGTCAGTATCCACAGTATCGAAAATAGACAGGGAATTACCGTCATCACATACAGCCCCTGTATCCAGCGCCTCTGCAACTGTAGAAACTTCCCGAGCTCCAAGTCTGGAGCAAATCTCCTCCTCAATAAGCACACATCCTTCCTCAGGCACCATCTCCGACCGACTGAGGTCCGCCATCTCTGCTAATGGACGGATAGCGCCACCCGTCCCCAGAGTAGAGGAGTTTCCCCGGTGTCCTGGCCAAATTTCCCTCATTCACTAAAAATACCACCAACAGCGTAATCTGGATCAAGGTCAGTTGGCATTCATTTGTAACCTCCTCCCCCAGGCCGTGCCTGAAAATAGGCAGGATTTGTCTAGTGCATTTACCTGGTCAACAAAAACTAAATAAATAAATAAAAAACATTTTCATAAAAGGATAGTAAATTTGTTTGGCACAATCTAGATTTAATAAATCCATGCTGCACAGGATCAGATAAATTGATGAAATATAATTGATCACAATGTCCTTCAAGATGCTCTCCATGACTTTGCCCAATAATGATGTCAAACTAATGGGTCTAACATTAGCTGGATCAGATCTAGATCCCTTTTTGTGAAGGGGAACAACCAAAGCATTCCTCCAGGCTTGAGGAACCTCAGCTCTATCTAGGGATTCTTGGTATAAAAAGCTCAAAGACTTAGCCAGTTGATCAGCAAGTTCCTGTAGAATTCTTGGGTGAATATTGTCTGGGCCTGGAGATTTATTTAATGTCTAAATTAATCAGTCTGCTTTTTACCTCAGCAGGTGTTATTTTGATAGCCCCAGGTGCCAGTGTGCATTTATTAACAATAGCAGATGTATTACCAGGATTAAAGACTGAACAAAAATAATTATTTTGTGTGTTTACTAACTCTTGTTTATTTAACATAACCCCATTATTGTCATTAAAGGGTCCTATTATTGATTGTTGATTTTTTTTTGCTATTTATGTATGAAAAAAATGATTTTTTTATTGTCTTTAATCCTATTGGCCAGAGTGAACTCCATTTGAGCCTTTGCTTTTTTAATTGTTAATTTAACCAATTTGGCGCATTCCTTATAAGCTGTGTAGTTCTTTTGGATTTTTTCTTTCATATATTTTTTAAATAGTTTATCCTTGTGGTTAATCAAGCGTTTAATTTGTTTAACCAAATTGGACTGGATTTTGCACCTCTCATTTTAGGTTTATTAATTGGGATATATTGGGTAATTAGTTTATTAAGCTTATTTAGGATTATACTCCACATATCCTCAGTATTCTTCCCTTCCAGAGCCTTATACCAATCCCACCCTGCTAATTCCTGTCTAATATGAGAAAATTTGGGTTTGGCCAAGTTTAATTTAATAGCTCCTTCAGATTTATAGTTTTGGTTTTTTCTAATGTCCCTACTAAGCAATAGACTTTTGAGTGATCACTGTTGCCCAGAGGGGGAAGCATCTGTACATTGCTTATTAATTCACTTGTGTTTGTTAATATGAGGTCCAATATTTTGTCACCTCTGGTGTTCTCATGAACTAATTGCACCAAACCTAACTGGTCGAATGAATCTAGATACATTTGTTCAATTTTATTACCTGCTTTAGTTACCTGCCAATCTATATTAGGAAGATTGAAGTCTCCAAACAAAATTAAGTTATCATCTGGGTACAAATTGTTAAGCAAATCCAAAAAAGTAATATCATTATTGTATGAGTTAGATGGTGGTCTATAAAGTAGACTGATTATAATTTTAGGGCCAATAGAAGGAATTAACTTAAGCCATATGGTTTCTGCTTCGCTGCTTACATAGGGCAGTCGTATACTATTTATTCTATTATGTACGTAAATTGCAACACCCCCACCCTTTCTGTAAGATCTAGATTTTTGATACAAATTGTATCCTGGTATTGATTTCTCCCAGGTATCATTAGTATCCCATCAGGTTTCTGTAATACAGGCCATTTGCATATCACTTGTTAACATAAAGTCTTTAAATTCATCATACTTATTAACAAGACTTCTGGAGTTTATAAGTATTGTTTTCCAACCTTTATAATTATTTGGACTTAGTGTTGTTTTTGAGTCGGAATGGCTTGCTAGTATGGGCTGCCCCCCTTGCTCCAGTTTAAATGAAAATTCAATCACCTTGTTCAATTTTCTTCCCAAAATCCTTGACCCTGCTAAACTAAGGTGCAAGCCATCTGATTTAAATAAAAATGTATTGCTAAATGTTATAGAATTGTCCACATAACCTACATTTTCTCTAATGCAAAAAGTCCTTAACCAATCATTTATTGTTTTGATTGCTATATTTTTATAGTTTAGATACCCATGTGTTGGTAATATGCTTGAAAATATTAATTCTGCTCCTTTTTGCTTAATTTTTGTTGCTATATCAGTTATTTTAGATTGAAATGCATTTAAACTAGTTTTGTATACATTGTTTGTTCCAATGTGTACTATGACTAATGGGTTTACAGTGTTCTCCATAAGTCCTTCTAGCAGATCTAGCACATTGCCTGCTTTGGCGCCTGGAAGGGTGCTAACAGTGGTGTTAAATTTCCTGTCTTCACAAACCACTGTGTCCACTCCCCTAATTAATGAATCGCCTATAACCAATATATCTTTGGTCATAGTTTTTTCAGATAATTAGCCGGAGTAAATTTTCTTAAGAACATTTACCATATCTGAAATGAATTACCCTTCTCCAAAGTCATCATTTGTTATAGGATGCTCAGATACCTGTGACAATTACAATGTTAGGCATGAATTACTTTGGTCTGGAGAGGATAATGAGATATCTGTGTAATGATCCAGATGAACTCTACAGGACCATCTGGGGTAATTCTCAAGGAGAGGCTATATAATGCTAGGTACCCATTCTTGAAATCAATATCTGGGTTACCCCAGTGGGAAACCTTCGCTATCCATATTTCCCACTCTGGCCCCAAACTGGGAAATACGGGTGTATTTGGAAGTGTCAATGGGGTATCCAGTCATCTCTACATTTCACAAAATGTAAACAATCTGAATACCTGCAAGTAGTACTGACTGGTATTAGTCAGTCATACAATGTTTGTGTTCGACAGGTTTTAGCACTTCCCTTAAAGCAGTAGTGCAATGAAAAATGCTTTCCCGAAAAGCAATTCTCAGCTACAGTTAATAAAAAGATTAGCATGCCTTTCAGATCCATTTTCCTAGGTGTCTGCCATGCTGCACACCATGGGCCTAATTTTAAAAAGGGTTGCGTTCACCGCAATGGACTTGTGGCAGGGAGTGTGATGCAAGTGGCGACTTGTGTCAAGCAATGCAGCAAACCCGATTTTAGAGGAATCTGAGCTGCAACTCCTTGGTGCAAGTCCCTTGTGCATAAGACAGGATTTGAACCAGCTCCCCCCGGTCTATATTTGTGCCATGGAGGGAGCAATTTTACGGGGCTCGCACCAAAACCTTTAACGCAAGCTGCCATAAAATGAGGGCACTGTCGCAACTTGCGTCTAAGGTTATAAAATTGGGTGCAAGTTGCGGCAAACCCTCGAATGCAGGTGTGGGAAACTGCAGGACCAAGCCCTGCGTCCCTGTTTGAAAATTGGGCCCTATGAGTTTTTTTTTTTATTTTCTCGATCCTAACCCTTGCCAGGTCTACAACAGCATTTCAAAGTCAAATGAGGTGGCCATCTTTTTTCTTGAGAAAAACGGTAAATTAAAACATTTATAGACTAGTCACATTTTGCTGGAATTAGAACATGTTACCTCCAAATAAAACTGGAAGATGGTTGGATTCTTTTATGAGGAAAGAAGCTAGGGAAATGTTTTTGCCTAATTTTGTTGCACTGCTGCTTTAGGTCAATAACAATATAGCTCAACATGTCATAATCCTACACAGTATAATAGTGATTTCGTAATCTGAGGTCAGAAGGGACACAAAGTCCATTCCCACTCCCTGTCTGAAGAATCAGTACTGACAGGCAGTAGGGATGTCGTAATGCTGTAACCGACCTCTGCATTCTGCGATGGCAATGCTTGGAGATCATCATGAGGCCTGTGTGGCAGTCATTACAGGTAAGCGAGAGGCAGAGTTGGGGGGGGGGGTTGCACCAGATACCAGAAACCACTGAGGGACTGCAGCAAAAATGAGACCTCTGGACCAGAAGCGGGTCATAAACAGCTAGTAGCACTAAAAGTAGCAGGCAGAAAATATTATTACATTTTATTATAGATCGAGGGAGTGCTCTCAACCAATCAGAAGGCTCCTTTCTCCTGCACATGAGACACTCTTATTCTGTGAAGAGTATACCCCGTGCACGTGCCAGTTCTAGCATAGAAGCTGGGTTTGTAAAGTTTTTGGTGTGGCCCTGAGGTCAGGGGTCAAAGCCCGCTCCCTGGCCCAGGGGTCAGAGGTCACCACCACCACCACCACCCAGCAGCCAGGAGTCTATGGGAGCAGAGCACCCTGTACAGTAATGTTGGGGTCTGGGGGTTAAGCCCCTGGCCCAGGTATGAGAAAATAATTGAAAATGCTCTTTAAAAGCCTTGTTTTTAAACTTTAAAGAGGAATCCAACTGAAATAGACAACACTTAATTCAACAGCCAGCATGAAGCGAAAGTAACCTAGTGCAGCTACAGTACAGTACAGCACAGCAAACCCATAGCAAAACAATGCTGTATCCTTTGCAGCTTAGTCAGTGTTACGCTATTAGAAAATTGGCTTGAAAATAAAGTATGCTGGTTGGCTGAAAGCCATGGTCAGGCATGCATTTTATTTTCCCTAATTACCTGGTGAAAAACAGGTGCCAGTTCGAGTGCCCCATCACTTAGGGTATCATGGGGCACCCCAAACACTTCTGCCATTTTCCCCACTAAACTTAGCGACAGAAAAGACCAGTCATACTTTCCTCAACTGTGGGCGTCGCGACGGAATAAAGAGTTCGCATTACATACCCTTAAACCTCCACACAGTCAGAGGTAGCAGTGATGTTATAACTTCAAAAGAAAGCTGTCAAATGCATGGTTTTAAAGTTTATTATGTATGCCCTCACTGCAGGGAGAAGGTTTGAAGAGGGAGATTTATTTCCAATTGAACACAATATGTTACAATGTGAGTGGAGTGTTGACTGGTGTATGGAAATCTTTCCAGTGCCTGTTCAATGCAGTAAGCTGCATACACTTCATTTATAAAATACGTGCAAAACATGTTTGATTAAAATGTGTCTGATAACATTTTTACATGGAATGGGCCAAGACAAAATCGTAATAAAATAGTTTATGGTCATCTGTGGCAACAGGTCCATTATGTCCACGGCTCCCTGCTTCTCAAGTAGGGTTGAGAAAGTGTGTTGTACAAAGATGTACAGTACAAATGTATAAGTATTCCCTTCCCACTCTGCAGCCCAGGGCACCCTGTCATTCTGTTGGTAAGCTGCACAGCAGTGCCCAGCGTCAGGTTCCCTCGTGTCAATGAGTATTGGAGTGATTGTGAGAACAGTCAAGGTTGACTTTGCACAGCCTATCTTCTTGCAGTTTGCCAGCTGGCTACTACAGCCCTCAGAGCTCAGACTCAGGAGGTGCACATGTGTGCAGCACTGTTTCTGTATAATCTGACTTGCTGGTCCATTAATGGCCTCAGTCTATGATGTATATTTTAGCATTTAAAATAGGTCTTTAGGGCTCGATCCACAAGCATATCCCTGCTGCTCAGCTGCATGTTCTAGGACCACATTGGGAAAGATGTGATCCTTGGTCTCACCCCCCCCCACCCTGTACAGGTGTGGAACCCCATGCGGAAACTGTGGGTGGTGCTAGTGGTATCATGGCAGGGATTGCTAAGGTATCCAATCAGATGCCCAGATCATTGTCTCAACAGATTCCCCTCTAAGTGCAGGGCTCCATGGGAGATGCAGCCCATGTTGGTCTTCCACATGTTGCCATATCCCCTCTGGAAAAATAGGCATTTTGCTTTCATGCACTGACTGGTGCTGGTGACACTCCCAGCCCCATAGTGGGGCTCCTGGGGGCCAGGGCTCCGTGGATGCAGGGCTGTTCTGGTCCAGGAACATCCTGGATAGCTGGGCAGAGGGAGGCACATAAGCATAACAGCAACCCTTGGACTGCATAGCATCCACCCCTCCACTGGCTGTGCACTGCAGTGAACTGGGAAGAATGCCACTCCACCCCCCATCCTGGCTGGTCAGAAGCTATTCAGATGACAGATGTGGAGAGGGTGCTCGCCAAGGGCATGGATGCTGCAGGAGGCAATGGATGTGCATCTTGTGCCCTGGGGATCTCCATGACTTTCCACAGCCCTTCACAGGTGCAGAACAACTGCATGCACAACGTGGATTGAGCCTTTAGCCATGAGAGATCATAATGCAGGGCACCTCGACCAGGCTAAACCTAAAGACCTAGTTTGTCTTCATGTATACTGTCTCTGTTGGCAGGAAGCTGTACAGTATAGGTTCATTACCTCTGGGAAAGAAATGCCTCCTTAACATTACCCTGAATTTACCACACAAAGTTTTAAGCCATGTCCCTCATTCCTGCTGGAGGTCACCACCAGTTCAGATATGTTTGCCTGTCTATACTTCTGACACCATTCCTGGATTAGACATTCCACTACAGCTACTGCATATGAAAAATCTAAACACCTGATTGCCACAATTTTGTAAAAATGGCAATGATAGGAAGCTTTAAAGTAGCTGCATGTCTGAACATACAGAAGCTTTACACTGTGTGAGCAGCACAATATCAAGGAAGACAGAAAGATACTCAACACTGCAGGAGTGCTCACTGTCTCCCTCTGTCCAGAAAGGAAAAGAATAGCCAAGATGAATGCAAACAATCATTTATGTGTATTTGCAACACCACTACTAACAAGCAAGCAGAGAGACCTCTGCACTGACCCAATGTTTTGTGTGCTTCAGGCAATTTAACAAAGAGATAGTCTGCAATCTGATACCAAGCTGACTCCTTCCATTTGCATTCTTCTTGACCGCTGACTTTCCATACTCCATCCTCTCCTTGATCCCTTTACTGGCACTGCTGATGATGCATCCCAGATCTCCCATCCCACCGCACCTTCTCTGGCTAGTGCTGGGACTTTCTGGCTGGCTCTCTTGATTTGGGGGAGGGTATATGTTACTGCCACCTGGTGCTGCTCTCTGCTGCTTAGTGCTGCCTGGCCCAATGCTGCAGGTCCTGTCCTGACAGGGGTTCCTCCTCTCTAGTGCCAGGCCTGCAACTCTCTGGGAGGGTGGAAGGTGACTACTCCTCTCCCATCCTCATCGTTCTCAACCTCCACTCCTGCTGGCTGCTGCTGAGGCTGGCTCCCTCTAACTCCAGTTTTGTTTTCTTCTTTATTCAGCTGCTGGTAGTTGCCCAACCTCGTCACCTGACCGACATGACCGACCCTAGCCGCTTATGGCCCATCAACTCCCTCTGGCTTGAGCCACTACTGGCACCCATACACGCCACACACTTTCTCTGGGCCAGAACCCTGGTTGGCTGACTCCCACCTGTCACCCTCTGCTTGGCCTGATGAGTGTATCCTCTCTCCCAAAGGGTCCTGCCACGGTGCCAGTCCTACTAGACCCTCACCTTCTGCTTACAGAGGCTGCCGGCTTCTTTTCCTACCACTTTGCCCTGGCTGCTTCAGTTCTTCTTCCCTTATTCTGTGGCGCTGCATACCCTTTCCTCTGCTGTTCATCGATGGCCAATCCGGACGCTCATATCATCCCGCCCTACACATTGCCCCACTGGTCCTCGACACTCACCTCATTTTAAGCCCTCCTGCCGACAACTCAGGATGATTGCTCTCTTCTTTGGGTGCATGCACGTCAAGGGATTTTGCCATCTGACCAATGATTTAAAGACGAAGATTGGGATCGCGGGGGGGGGGCTAAAGGCACCAATTTTAAATTATACCAGCATTGCCACGGGGTGGGGGGGGCACCCACGTCCACCTGGCCAGAACAAAAAAAAAAAGAAAAAAAGGAAAATGGTTCCCAAATATTGCTGGGGCTGGGCCCACATTTCAAAATGCTGCTGAGGCCCATGCTCCACGAGGCCATACAACTCTGCGCCTATGAGTTCCAGGACAGTTTTTTTCTGTTAAATGACATTGAACGGTCGCCAGTCTATGATATTTTAATCGTCCCCGTCACCACTCATTGTGGCTAAGAGTGGTTTCACTTATTTTCTGCTCAAGACAAAACCGCTCAGCTACTCTTCTCTGTTTTCTCTCGAATATGAAACCACTCTTATCCCTCAACGAGTGACTCTGGGGGACATATTAATATATAAACGTAGTTCCTACTTTTCATTTTTGAATACTTGTCTTTTTCCATTTGTTCATTAGAAGACTTTTTATCTTATTAAGTGTGATGTGAAGAGCAGTGCCTGCAGGCTGAGCTTTATAGTTCTATTCCTCTTGATACGTCATCCACGTTGCGACTTCACTTATTGTGACATCACAAGTGACTGATCTGGCAGCAGGTGATTGGCTCATCTTGGTCATTGTCATGCCACAGACATTCAGGCTATAGGGCTGATGAGCAAGGCCACTGAGTTTCAGTGACTGAAATACTCAAATTCCATTCTGAAGTTTTGAAACTCATGAAATTTAGCAGTGATTGCTAGTCTAATTTTCATATTTTACCAGGATTCTACTGTATAGCTTGAATTCTGTGCATACATTTGGAATGAAAGACAGCTGAATATACAACAAAGTAAAGTAAAATGAAAAGAATATAGGAGTTGATTTATAAAAACACTTGCCTTGTCAATTTATTGTTCAGGTATATAAAGCCAAAACCCATGAAATTCATTGTTTTTAAGTGTACAGACATTTCAAATTCAGGATTTTACCATTTTTTCAGGGAAAAGCAAAAATCTGTGGCCTTGATGATTCAGTGTGTGACAGGGCTGAATAAGGCCTCTCCCATTTGTTATACAGAAAGAGTTAAATGCAAGGATCAGTTCTATCCTCTCCTTTTCTGGATCTTGTCTGTCTGATTACACAACCAAATATTCTGGTGAGACCTAGGAACTGATCCGCTTCGCGATCTTGCGATTCTCCGCCTCTCCTCTCTGCCTCTACTTACTGTTCCTGTCCTTTCATTCCTCTTGCATATCTGCAGTTATAAAACTATATGGGAATCTTTGTGTGAAACTGGGATCCCTTGGTTTTAAATGTATATCGTTGTACTGTTAAAATGATTATAAAAGGCTTTTTGGAATTTAGGGGTTAATCCGAGATGCAGATCCCCAGGACACACCGTGAGATGTGTAAAATGTTGCTCAGTGTGCCTTCTCTGGCAAAACATTTCAATGAATAAATGCACTTTGAGCTCCTCTCAGGCTTGTTTACAAACTCTTTTGCAGCGCTGTCAGCAGGAGGCCAGCTTAGGACACTGTTCTATTTGCAAGCCTGCTCTGCAAAAACTGACCAGAACTCTGATACATTTTGTGAGAAACAGGAAGTCTCCTTAACGAGCTCAGGATGAAGGAGTTAATTGTCAGGCAAAAACTTGTTATAAAAAGAGCAGTAATATTTTTTGCTAGAGACTTCTTGGAAACTGGGAAGAAACCCTCAGATGAAGGACTTTTGTTTTCTCTGTTTGTACTGCCTTTGCAGTTCATTATCCTGAACATTTTTTTTTGTTTTTATTCTATTGTTATTGATAACAATAAAATGCTACTTGCGAATTTTATAGCTGCTCCTATTTATCCTATGCTTCCTGACTTATGCCTTGACGACACAGCAGGAGAAGGGATAAAAGTAGCTATTGCATGTCACTTCCCAGGTAGTGCACTGTTCCACACGTCACACCAAGTGCTGCCAGGTAGTAAATCTTCTAACTAGCAAAAGGAAAAGAAAGGTCACAAATTTTGTTTGCTTCCACATACATATGGCAGTTTCATCTGCATAGTGACATAGATGCATGGGGGCTCCTCCCCATGACATCTATAAGGCCCGGTGCTCAATGCTCCTTGTCCTGTCCAACAAGAATCCAGTCAGCCTACCACTCAGTCACATTCTGTTGACTTTGTCCCAGGGCAGAATAACATTCCCAAACCCCAGGAACTTAAGCCTGAGGGCATGGTTCATGAGGAGTTAGAATTATTTGGGCTGGATCTTTCAGAGAAAGTCCTGAAGCTACTGGTTCTATGTGATAAGGGCGAAAGCCCAATCGCAATCAGCAGCAGAGCAACCATATGTCCCAGGCACACAAGAAAAAGGCACCAGGGACTTGGATTTTAATTGCTCATGTGGGGGGGCTGTGCTCCCTGCACCCCATGCACAACCCCTGTGGAGAGCTTCGCCCCCCACATCCCCTTACTAAAGGATTCTTAACTCCAGGGGGGTGCATGTTGGGGGGATTACAAAATCTTGTGCAAATAAAAATTTCGGGCATGTCCGAACCCCGACCCAGAACCATCGCAGCATTAGGCTGCCACCACCCTGCACGCTATGGGGCCAGCTCAGCAGCCATGCCAACCACCTCAGACCAACTCTCCCTCCATTCTGTCACGCTCACTTCCTCCCCCCACGCACGTATACATATAGTGATGTCCTGATGCTATATGAGCCCACCTCCCCTATCTGGTCACCCTTCCTCAGAAGGCCTATCGACATGTGCTGGGACTGAGTCACCGTTATTGCAGGCGCTCAACTGCCGATGCTCATGTCACAGGTTACCAAGGTACTGAGGCTGTCAAGGAAACCTGCTACCAGGAAAAATGATTTCTCTAAGTGGAAAAGGTTTTCTTACTGGTGTTCCCCCAGAAAAATAAAACCGATAGAGGCAGGGTTACCTATAATTTGAAATATCTAATACACCTACAGTCATAAGGTCTACAGCCTTCAACCTAAGTACTACAGTCAAAATTGGAGAAAACATATGTTGTGCAGAGTGTTTTGATTTGTGTGTTTAGTCCTGGTGTGTCCTTCTCTTTGCTTGCTGTTAGGAGCTTTTTTAACTTGTCTACTAGTTTTATGGCCTTTCTTACCAGTTTTATAGCCTCTAGGATTTCCATCTTACCATGGTAATTGTGCTTGTTCTTCTTTTCGTACAACTCCTGTCCTATGTAGATAGCGATACATCCAGGACCACAGATTCAGCAAGTACTAGTTTAAAATCCATTTTAAAGCTGTACAGACGAAGCCAACTTGCCTACATCAATATGGAAACTGACCAATCAGAAAAACCATGATCTTGTGAAAAGACAAATCGTTAAAGATACGACATCTCGAGATGGCCTGGTGGCACTGAGGGTTGAGGCGATGGACACCACACCTCGTGCCACACGGCAACCTGGGTTCATTCATGAGATCAGGGTGCTGGGGGTCGGCTGAGAGGAAGGGGAAGAAGCCGACTGAGCTGCCAGAAGGCAGCTCTCCTCCTCGGGAGGGCTTGAGGGTTTCCTCAGTGCTTGGTCTTCTCCTGGTGGAGGCTGTGGGGCGGCGCCATGTCAAGAAGCCCTGGTGCTAGGCCATGGGGAGGTTAAAAGGGGCCGTCCTCGGAGTCATGGTGCGCATGCGTGCCTCCATGCACATGTGCATCGCTTTTTTAAAGGGGCACCACATGTACTGTTTTCCAGTCCTGCGGTACCACACTTGACACTCTAGTGAACTATTAAATAGGTCTACCAGTGGCCCTGACAGCTTCTCAGCCAGTTCCTTTAGTACCCTTAAATGTGCTCTATCCGGGCCTAGTGATTTGTCCACCTTCAATGCCAGCAGCCCTCCCTCATTCTATACTCCTCTACCACTACATCTGTGTTACTCTCCCCCTGCCTGCTGCTCCTCTTCTCCCTCCTAAAGGCACTGGTCCGTCCTTCTCCTTGATGAAGATGGAACAGAAGTATTCATTTAGTATATCTTCTTTTCCCCCATTATCCTCCACCCGCTCCTCCCCTTTCCTAAGCCTAACAGTCCCTTCCTTCTTATCCCTTTTCTCACTTACATAGCGAAAGAAAGCCTTCTACCCCTTCTTAAGTCCTTCAGCTATCTGCAGATCCTTCTGTGCCTTTGCTCAACGAACTTTCTTACTTGTCTCACTAGCCAATCTTAGGTGATTTTCCCTATCCACCTCTCTCTTGGTCTTCCTGAATTTTCTATTGGCCAACCTCATTTTCTTTACTGCCTGGGCAACCCCAGAAGTGAACCAGCTGGGCACTTTGGCCCTTGTGTTCTTCCCCCTGAGCTTAACACACTCCTCTGTGGCAACCAGTATTCTCCATCAGTCCCACAAATCATTGACATATTTGCAATGGAGCAATGTACTGTATCAGCATCCTTCCTACATACGTGCAGCTTTGGGTAAAAGAACACTGACAAGACAGTGGAAGAAAGGCGATTTCTTTCACTGAGAACTATCAGATAGCTAGACAGACACCACAGCAGAGAAGTAACAGTGAATGAATGGTAAGGCCCTCTTTTTCCTGATTTAACTTCAGCTTACATAAGAACTGTGCTGGGGGTAACACATTTGTACCCAAACGACTTTATTTACTATAACTATAACTGCAATAAGTCAGGCCATATTACAAGAAACTGCAATAAAAATAAGGAGGGTAACATTGGAGAGAATTTGGCCTTAGCAAACTGGGGCAAGTATTTAACAGATGTCAAGGTGGAAGATAAGACTGCGAAGGGACTTATAGATTTGGGAAGCAGACAGACCCTGGTGCATAGAAACATAGAAACACAGACTCTGATGGCAGATAAGGACCACTTGGTCAACCCAGTCTGCCCATTTCCTTATCTATTGGATAAACTGCAGATCATAGTTAATTAACAGCCTACTTCCTCCAACTCCCACCAGAATTGCCTTATGTCTGTCCCATGCCTTCTTGAATTTCCTCACTGTTTTTGACCCAACAATCTCCTCAGGAAGGCTGATCTATGCCTTCACCATCCTCTCCATGAAAAAAATACTTCCTCACGTTGCTCCTAAGCCGTCATCTCTCTCTATCCTCAAATTGTGCCCCCTTGTTCTTATGCATCTCTTCTTCTAAAAGATACTACCCTCTTTGACTTTGTTGATTCCCGTGAGGTACTTGAAAGTTTCTATCATGTCCTCTCCCCCCTTTCCTTGAAGGTGTACATTTTAAGCTCTTTTAGTCTCTCTTCATATGGCTCCTGGTGCAGATCCTGCAACATTTTAGTTGCCCTCCTCTGGACTGCTTCCATCCTATGTCCTTGCAGAGATGGGCTCTCCAGAACTGCATGCAATACTCCATATGGGGTCTCACCAACTGTCTGTACAGAGGGATAACAACTTCCTGTTTCTACTGGTGATGCCTCTTCCTATGCACCCCAGTATCCCCCCAGCCCTCTTTACTGCCTTCTCACATTGCTTGCCTACCTTTAGGTCATCTGATATGACTAACCCCAGGTCCCTTTCCATTTTTGTTGTTGTTAGTACCCCCCCCCCACTCCCACTGTGTACTCTTCCCCTGGGTTTTTGTTTCTCAGATGCATTACTTTGCACTTCCTTGCATTGAATCTAAGTTGCCATACCTTTTCACTGCATGTTGAAGTTCTTTTTTTCTTTATTGTTTGGTAACCGAGTGTGGCCCACTAGGCACAAGTGCCTGTTCTCAAGCAGACCAGGGAGCACTGAGGAGGTTAAGTGACTTGCTCAGAGTCACACAGTATGTAAGTGGAGGCTGTGAACATCAAACCCAGGTCTGCTGGATGTGCAAAGCTCATTCACAGCTCATTACACTAACCTCTAGGATATACTGCCAACCCATTCCGTGAAAAGACTGTGCAAGGACCAGGTACTGGGATCATCTGCATCCATGAGGACACTCAATAATATCCCGCCACCCAAGTGACTCTTAATGTTAATGGAGTGTAACACCAAATGAATATGGGGTAGTGCCAAAGTTATCTGTACCTGTGATTATTGGAAATGACTTTCAGTGATTTACTAAGTTAATCACAGAGGAGTAAACCCTTCTGTTTCAGCAGCTGTGATGACAAGAGCAGAGGCAAAGAAAATCTCAGATGTTAGGGACTCTTTCTTTTTGGTGACTTTAAAAGAAGACACCTGAATAAAGAGTGGCAAAAAAAAGACTGATGAGCGTAAGGGGTTGAGATACAAAAAATGCTGAAACTAAACTGATAACTAATTGCAATTTTGATTCTGAGCAAGCTAATGATATTTCTCTCCAAAGTCATTTTAAGCAGCTGGGGGTGAAACAAAAACAGGGTGAACCAATGTCTAAAAAAAAGCTAATGGGTTACTGTACAGAGTTTGGGTTAAGCCTCAGACACAGGAACAGACAGAACAGTTGGTTATACCACAGAAGTACAGTCTATGGCTGATCACTCGGGGAGGGACCACACCATCGCGAGACTGTTCTACAGATTTTACTGGCCTGGGATTCAAGAGGATGTTGCTAGCTACTGCAGTTCTTGTGCTGAAAGTCAAAAAGTAGCCCCAGTAACACTGGATACGATAGACTTATGCTGACATTCTGTTTGAATGCTGTTCAGAATTCTATGTTTTTGTGATTCTCACTTATAGGAGTTTGCATATAAGCTTATGTACTGTGTTGTTTTTCTGACTATTAGTTATTGCACTATACTGTACTCATTGGGGGTAAGTTTCTATGTGGCCAAGTTTGCCTTTTCTTCTCCCTAGTTTATTGCAATGGTTAAATAGCAATCTTTAGGATTGTGTTGTTCTTCCTATTGAATTATTCTACCAACAGGATACACATATCACCATTGAAGAGGCAAGCAACTTGCTAGAGACGTTTTCTTTAACGTTATTTTATTGGACCCCCATTCCTACTGTACAAAACTGCATGGGATAAATATAGTTGTATATCAATTCATTTGACTGTAGAAATGTTTCATTGTTATGTATGTTTCCTTTTCCCTGTATGAGAAAATGGATAGTCATTATCTGTTGATAAGAAAATTAATAAACTTAAAGTTGGAAAAAAAAAGAAAGTAGCCCCAGTAACTAAACAAACTCTAGTCAGAACCGATACGGATGAGGCGCACTTGCAAAGCTACAGAGAACTATTCCTGTCGAGTGCATTCTGCAGGATGGTGGTGGCAAGGCAACTGCGCATGTGCAGCATTTGCACATGCGTAGTTGCAGAGAATGGCATTCTGCCATTCACAAGATGGTGGCGACAGCAGAACTGCGCCTGCGCAGTTCTCGTACCAGAATGTGGAAGTAACAGCAAAAATAGTGCAGTTGTTACTCCACAGTGGCTGGCCATGGTGGAGTGTTCCCAGTTTTGTTGGACTTTTGGAAGGATACTTCCAAAACTCTAAAGCGTGCCATAGTCGGTCGTTTTCAAGCAACGAAGGCAAAAGCGGCTGTAGGCTCTACCCACAGCCGTAAAAGACAAGGTGCCCCAACTCTTGATAGATGTGCCTTTTGAAAGAATTACAATGGATGAGTTTAGCCTTAGACAAAAGTAAAAGGATAATCAATTTGGTAGAATGTAACTATGCTACTCAATACCTAGAGGCAGTTCCTTAGCATACTGTCATAGCTGCAAAGTGGCAGCAGAGCTTGCCAACATTTTCAGTAGGGTGGGCATATCTAAAGAGATTATTACTAATCAGGATAGCAATTTTAGTGTTGCATTACTGAAGGAGCTGTACCAACTACTAGCTATCAGTGCCATAAGAACCACCTCTCATCACCCTCAAACAGATGGTGTTGTTGAGCATTTTAATCAAACCCTAAAACAGATGTTAAAAAAGTTTGTGAAAGGTGAAAGAAAAGATTGTAACCAATACTAACCTTACCTGCTTTTTGCTTAAAGAAAAGTGACACAAGCATCAACATGTTTGTCACCCTTCAAATGCTGTATGGCAGACAACTTAGAGGACCCCTAGATGTAATAAAAGAAACATGGGAAGATAACCCCACTCAGAAAGAATCTATTACATCTTATTTGTGTGCACTGAGAAAGAAACTGGCAAAATATGTTGAGATTGCCCATAGTAATCAGGAGGAAGCCCTAAATCAGCAAAAGGTATATTATGACCAAGGGGTAAATGAAAAAGGTTTTTGAGCCATGTGAAAAGGTCTTGCTACTGTTACCCACTACAGAAAACAAACTGTTAATGAAGTGGCGAGGGCTTTATAAAGTGGTTATATATACTGGTATGGTAAACTATGAGACTGGGACATCTGACAGGAAAAATCCTATCAAGATACACCATGCTAACCTCCTGAAGAAATGAAAAACAACTGAAGCTGCTTTGTTAGTATTACCAAAAACTGCTAAAGAAGATATTGATATAGCTTATGACAGACTAGAACAAACAATAATGGCTGATACTGTAAAGGTGAATGTTTACTTACCCCCAGAACAAACTGCAGAAATTTGTAATTTGGTAAAGACATTAACAGCACTTTTACCACAGCGCCAGGCTGAGCAAAAGGGATCAAGCATGAAATAGTGACAGAGAAAACTCTCCCTATCAGACAAAATACACAGATTACCAAAGCAGTTAAGAGCAGACATGGTTTAGGAAATATAAAAAAATGAAAGAGCTGGGTATCACAGAAGAATCAAGAAGTACTTAATCATCACAAATGGTGACTGTAAATTAAAAAAGAAGGGCAGTGTAAGAATCTGCCTTGATTTTCAGAAACATAATCAAGTGTCTCTTTTTGACTGCTATCCTGTGCCCAGGATAGATGATTTGCTGGACAGATTGAGAAATGCTAAGTACATTAGTACCCTTACTCTCACAAAGAGTTACTGGCAAATTCCCTTGTTAAAAAATCCAAAGACAAAACTGCATTTTCCACCCAGTTGGATTCCATCAGTTCACCACCATGCCGTTTGCTTTAAAAAGCTCATCTGCTCCATTCCAGAGGCACATGGAATTAACTGTAGCTCCTCACACTGGTTATTGTGCTGCTTACTTGAATAATGTTGTGGTGCGCAGGTCAGACTGGAAAAGCCACCTGGAACACCTACAAGCAGTTATCCAAACTATCAAAAATGCAGATCAGACCATTAATCCTACTAAGTATGCATTAGGCATGCAGGAACCCAGATATTTGGGTAATAATTTGAAAAATAGTGACATAAAGCCAGATATTTCCAAGTCAGAAGCTGTAGCCCTCTGTACAGGAAGTTGTTATCCTGCTGTACAGACAGTTGGTGAGACCCCATCTGGAGTACTGCATCCAGTTCTGGAGACCCCATTTCTGCAAGGACATAGACAGGATAAAGGCAGTTCAGAGGAGGGCAACTAAAATGGTGCAGGGTCTGCAAGAGAAGCCATACAAGGAGAGGCTAAAGGAGCTTAATATGTATACCCTCAAGGACAGGAGGGAGAAGGGGGACATGACAGAAACTTTCAAATACCTCAAGGGAATCAACAAAGTCCAAGAGGGTAGCATCTTTCAAAAAAAGAGATGTGCAAGAACAAGGGGGCAGAATTTAAAGATAGATGGGGGACAGCTCAGAGGTACTGTGAGGAAGTATTTCTTCACAGAGAGGGTTGTAGATGCATGGAACAGCCTGCCTGAGGAGGTCACAGAGTCAAAACAGTGGGGGAATTTAAGAATGCATGGGACAGACATAAGGCAATCCTAGTGGAGGGTAGGAGGAAGTAGGCTGTTGGTTAACTAGGATCTGCAGCTTATCCGTTAGGTAGGGAAATAGGCAGACTAGGTGGGACAGCGGTCCTTATCTGTCATCAAATTCTATGTTTCTATGAAGCTAACAGTCCTGTCCCTAAAACAAAGAAACAAATCAGGTAATTTTAGATCTGGCTGGTTACTGCTGGGATATGTTTCCAACTTTTCCCAGTTAGCTACTCCGACTCACTGAACACATGAAGAATCGGCACCCAAATAATGTGAAATGATCCCCAGAGTGTGATGAGGTTTTTCGGGCCATCAAGGCTGCATAATGTTTAGCCCCTGTTTTATGAAGTCCAGACTTTGGGTAACAATTTGTGTTACAGACAGATGCATCAGACGGTGTCTCATCAAAAGAGTGAAGCAAAAAGATTGAAGGGAAAACAGCACAAGCAAAACAGTGCCTGTCATTTGAGTAATGCAGTAGTTACGACGCTTGTAATTTCAGCGACCGATGACTTTCTCAATCTCCCTCAGTTGCACCCCCTTGGAGTACAGAATAGTAAATATGCCCCACCCCACTGTGTCCCCAACCCCGACTTCCACCCCCACCCTCGGGACAGTGAGTCCTATCGGGGGTTTAGTCATCCTTGCTCGGCGCTGTTTTCCCACTTGCAGTTTTTACTTTTGCTCTTTTGCCATCATGCTTCTTAACCGGCATGGTTTGCAGGTGTGATTATCACATGGAACAACATCAGAGGTAGGCCTAGGTGCAGTCCTGAGTTAGAATACATACGAGAAAGAACATCCCATTCAATATAACAGTAGGAGACTGCACAAAAGAGATAAAAAGTACTCCACTATTGAAAAAGAATGCCTTGCTGTGAAATGGGCAATGCAGTCCCACAAGTTTTATTTGCTAGGAACTGACTTTGTACATATAACATATCACAGTCTTCTCTATCTTAATCAAATGAAGGATAAAAATCCTAGAATCATAAGGTGGTACCTGGCACAACAACCATTTAAATTCCAAGTGACTTGACCTAAAAGTGGCCAAACAGTGTGACAAGGCAGTGTGAAGCTAGGGTGCATAGGGAGGGGTATCACCAGCAGAAAGAGGGAGGTGGTGATGCCACTGTATAAATCACTGGTGAGACCTCTGCTAGAGTACTGTGTCCAGTTCTGGAGACCACATCTCAGGAAGCACACAGACAAAGTAGAGGCAGTCCAGAGGAGAGCAACTAAAATTGTTAAGGGTCTGCATCTAAAGCCTTATAAGGAGAGACTGAAGGACCTCAATATGTACACCCTGGAGGAAAGGACGGGATATGATAGAGACTTTTAAATACCTCTCAGATATAAATAAGGTTCAAGAAGAAACCTTTTCAGAATAAAAGATGTTCAAGAACAAGGGGTCATGCTATGAAGCTGGGGGTAAACTTAGGGGACATGGGAGATGTAGAAGTACTTCTTCACAGAAAGGGGGATACCTGTAACAGCCTTCTAAGCGGAGGTGGTAGGCGCAACAACTGTAATGGGATTTAGGAAGGTATGAGACAGACATAGGGAACCTTTATTGGCAGGGAAAGGGGTAAAACTGGAGATGAAGTAGGGTCTGTGAGTTATAGTAGACAGGAAATGAGCAGACTAGGTGGGCCAAATGGTCCTTATCTGCTGTCAAATTCTATGTTTCTGTGTTTCAATGATACACAAATTCAGAAAAAAGAATATCAGTGCTGATTTTCTGTTACGATATGGTTAAGGAATTGAGAATTCAGAAGATTGAAAATAATGTGTGCTTAACTGAAATGTTTGCTATAAAGGTGTTATGAAAAAGGATGCTGCATATGCAAAGAATGGTAAATGCCATAAGGTAATGATTAACAAAATAAAGAAAGGTTCTCGAAACTTGTTAAAAAAAAACAGGTTCCCTCTTAAAGAGAGGTATGAGATAGGGTTGGTAAGACTGTCACATCTATTATGCAGAGAGAGTAAAAGCAAGGATTTGTTTTGTCCTCTCCTGTTCTGTCACTTGCTTGTCTCATGCCTATTTGATTGCACAATCAAATTCTTCTTATGGCACCTAGGAATCGCCACTCTAATAGCCCCACAATTTCCTCTGTTAACTCCTTCCTTCACTTGCTGTTTCTATTCTTTCCTTCTCCCTTGCTTCTCTGTGGTTAAAAAATGTATGTGAATCTTTATGTGAAACTGGGATCTCTTGGTTTGCAAATGTATATAATTATATTGTAGAAATGACTGCATAAAGCTATTTGGGTTTATTAGAAAAGATAACAATTTGGAACATGGGGGTTAACTTTGAGATGCATTTGACTTCCACCAGCTTGTTTGCAGAATTGAGAACAGGAAGCCAGCTCAGGGACTAAATGTATTAGTTTACTGCACCTATTAAGACTAGATGTGTTTTAGACTGGACACAAGAAGGAAAAGACAAAGTTTTGGTACATATTGTGAAAGACTGAGATGTAACTTGTAAGAACAGGATGCAGAGTTTGAACTTGCAGGCAAATATGTTATATATGATGACAGCAATGTTTTTCCAGAGAAAAATCTCAGACGAAGGATGTTTTGCTTGTACTGTCTTTTTGAGAAGCTATCTTGTACAGTTTTTTTATTTGGGATGGGGAAGGGGAAGGGGTAATAGGATGGGGGGGGAGCAGCAGCAGCATTATAAGGTGCTAGCTGTGCACTTCAGCAGACTCGCTAGACCTCGAGGCCTGTTTCTGTTGGCATTTTTGTATGTTGGTATTTCATTGTTATTGATAATAATAACACGCTGTGTGTGAATTTTATAATTTCTCCTGGTCTGCCTATGCTTCCTGATCTATGCCTGTGTGACAGTGGCAGCAACCAAACTGCAAGATGATCATTTTAGAAATTAAGTATGCTTGGTGGTAGCAACCAAACTGCATGATGTCATTTTACTCTCAGTGTAGCTTCCTCCGCTAAAAGGGTATAGTGAACTCCATGGTGCACAAAATTAACCCTGCCTCTACAAATTGCTATAACTACTTTTCTAATTGAAAACTTTTCTTAAAGGGCTGGGGTGGAATTAACTGAAGACTGATGGCTAACATGACATCATCAGAATATTGTAGTAGTAGTAAAACTGTATTCACGATTTACAAAATACCATGAACATGGTCAACCCCAACTGAGCGAGAAACTCATTTTCAATGGGTACCATTGTGAGGGGTGATGAGTACAGTAGGGGATGTAATCCTACCACTTTACAAGGCCCTGGTTTGACCCCACCTGGAGTACTGTGTGCAGTTCTGCACTACTCAATACAAGGAGGACACTGTGGAAGAAACACCGCAAAGCAGGGCCACCAAAATATTAAGGGGGTATGGAGGACAAGAGCTATGATGAGAAACTGAGGATCCTAACATGTTTCCCCTGGAGAAAAGGAGGCAGAGGGAAGGGGGAAGATGTAATCTAAGTCGTCCACATACTCAGGAGTATCAACAAGGTAGAACAGATAGAACATTGTGATGTCATTGAGAAACAAGCTGTGCTTGACTCAGTGTAGTAAGGCACAGCTTGTTCATCGATGACACATTGATCTAAAATTGCTGCAATATAGCATTAACATTGAAAAGATGATCATCTATATCTCTGGAGTGCTTCCAGCTATAGATTATCAAATACCTAATTTGAAAGAGCTTTTCATATGGTTTCAAACTGGGATGACTGCTGAGCATGAGCGTGTCCCTTTTCGAAAAAAATGCATTACCCTTTAGGTTAAAAATCTGCACAGTATTCAAATATCTTGAAGTAACTCTGGATAACACCTTATCTTTTGCACTCTGTGTTACCAATCTGGTGGACATATATATATATTTTTTTTGTATTATCTTTTTACCTCCTCTCTACGTGCTCCACTTCAGCCTCTCCTTCAGGCTTGCCGATGCTTGCTCTGGTCCATCTGCCCACTGATCCTCTAGTCCCATATAGCAGCCAACCCCAGGGTAACCCAGAGTGACCCTTCTCCAGATGGGTCCCCCTCCTCCGAGGGGGAATGTGCCAGCCCAGAGCCCGGGGGGGAGCCAGTGCTACACTTGGCTTCGGGGTGCTGCTGGGATGGAGGCCTCAGCAGGGACATGAATGGCACCAGAGAGCCGGGCAGCCATCATCCGGCTTAAAGTGGGGCGGTATATCCGCTTTTCTGGTGCGTCCCCTACGTGCATCTGTTGTGCTCCTGGTCTCCACCAGGAACTGCCACAGTGTGACGTCAACCCACTACCCACCCCAGGAGAGGTGAGCAATCCTAGGACGCTCAATCCTCTCCTTCCCTTCCAGCCCTGGCATCCAATCTATTCCTGAACCAGGGTCGCTGGCATGGGTCGAGGTAAGGTGTCAGTGCCTCAGCCCTCTATGTGACTGGGCCAACTGGTGGCCACAGTTAACAGAAGACTGGGTGCCTTGTACCATAACAGGAACAATCCACTGGGGATGCCAGATGCCTTATTGTAGCCAGGTCCATTCTGTCACCTATAGATTATGGCCTTTCTGTCTATACTACTGCCTGTGACAAGGTGCCAAACAGAGTGAAGCTGATCTATAATAAGTCAAGCAACTTCATGCCAGGTGCAGATAACTACACTCTTAATTGTACGCTTTACACTCTCACTAACTGGCTCCTTAACCTAGCAGAATAAAGCTCCAGACCTGTTTGCTAGCCAAAAAGGTGCTCTTAGGCCTAACACCCCCCACTTTAACCAAATGCTTTTGTATCATCTCCAACCAATACAACACCAGGAACATGTTTAGGAATGCCCTTAAGCCTCTTCCCGGCGTACTCAGCTGGGAAAATGGTCATTTGCTGTTAGGGTCACCAACTGGCTAAATGGATTTATTTATTTATTTATTTATTTATTCAGATTTGGATTAATACCTTTGAGCCAAGTCTCGTTTACAATGGTTCCAAGTCAGAGAGACAGTACAATACAATACAGTACACAGGTTACACAACAAGATGGAGGATAATCATCAGATACGATAAGTTTGCAGTAATACAGCTGTTGACAAAGAACAAGAATATTTCACCATTTAAAAAGAATGCAGAGTTACAACTTGGGTTGAGTGGAAGGAGGAGTAGGAGCAGCCAGAGAAGGCATTGTCATGGTATAGTCAGCTGGGCAGGGCAGAAAGTGTGGGTTGGAGGGAGAGGGGAGGGAATATGAATGTAGGGAAGGGGTAGGTAGGTCAGGTGAGGTAGAGGTTGGTAAAGGTGGGTGGGGTAGGCCAAAGCTAGCTGATGACATGTTAGCAGTGAAACTTCAGGCTATCTCAAGTTACACATTGCAGAAACAAGCACTTTCAAATGCAAGGTGCAGCAGAGCTCAGATTTGAATTGACTGAGTTTTCCACAGTCGCATGAGCAGCAAAAAGGCAGGTCATTGAACCATTTGGGTCCTCGATAGGAGATGGATCTCTGCACCAGTGCGGTGTGCTTGAAAGGTACTAGAAGCCCACCTTTAGCTGTGCTTATAGTGTTGACACTAGAATGCCCGTATTTGAACAGAAAGGAGGTTGAGTCTGGGGTTTGGCCAAGAAAAGATTGTTTTACCAACAGGCAGGTCTGGTATTGGGCCCTTAATATGAGGGGAGACATTCGGTATCTTTTATAGGATGCAGGTATGGGTGAGATAGTCAGCCCCTAGGACCACACACGGCACGCCTTGTTGAGTAGTGTCTTGACCCTTTTAATGCGATGTAGTATAGCACCATAGATGATGAGGCCATAATCTATGGTGGATAAAACTGAGACAGCGTGTAACTAGCTTCTTTAAGGCATCGGGGGTCATGGACTGTCTGTGGAGTATAGGATGCCCAGTTTCATGTTAGCCATTTTGACCACGTAGTAGACGTGCTTAGAGAAGGTGAGGGTGTCGTCTAGGTGAACACCTAGATATTTGAAGGTGGATACTTGTTCCAGAGTGTCCCCCTTGGAGCTATGAATCAAGAGTGGAACAAACTTTTTTTGCTGTAAGGGGCAGTGAAGAGCATGCTCTTTGTCTCTTTATAATTCAGCAGCAGTTTGTTCTTTGCGAACCATTGCTCAAGTCCATGGATTGCCTGATACACTGCTGAATCTCTTCAAGTTTAAGAGATATTTGTGGTCTGCCATTGCAGTACAATGTAATTGTAACCATTAAACAGTTTTATTTGGTTTCTCAGTGTATATAACCTGTGACTTTGTATACAATTTGTATTCATTTTATCACAACTGTACGTAATTATTCTGCCTTAAGTGCTTGGAGCCTGACTTGACTGCATTTCCTCTGGAACTGCTTATTGTACCTGTAATGTTTTTTGTGACTATGAATTTGATGTGGAACCTTTGTAAATGATCACCTGTGCTCAAAAGTAATCTCCAAAGTTTTCAGTAAATAAATAAAACAATTAATAAATACATAAATAAACAGTATCAAGTTATAGTCCTAGAAGTAGCAATGTAGTAAATCCGCTTCTTATGCTGATAGCATATTCCATCTCCCCTCCAAGGATCACGGAGAACGCTAGAGTTATTGGAAAGTCTGGACAGTTTGTTGGCGTAAACATGCTAAAACAGAGCCATGATTCACAGCTTTGGCGTCACAGCTGGAAATTATAGGATGCTGGTGTTGATTCTGTGGTGCAACAAAACAAATGTATATAGGCTAGCTGCAAGTTGCAGAGACTATCCAAGCTTCCTGGCACAACCTTTGGGGTGAAAAAAACCAATATAAATATTGTTTAAGAGGGCAGGCCCATACCGTCAGGTAACAGCGTATGGATTATCCACACAAGCCTGGTTTTGAAGTAAAAAGATGTGATGTGACGTGATGGTTAAGTAGGCAAGCCATAACCTTCTAAAATTGCGTGCAAGTATTGGGGAGACAATGTGATGTAGTAGTTATAGCATAGGATTGGGAACACAACACTCAGATTCAAATCCCACATGCAAATATTCACTCTGTGATCTTGAGCAAGTCTCTTAAAGAGCTGCTGACCCATCTGGGAAAACTTTGGCAAACATAATGTTTAGACACAGTTCAGCTTGTATTTCATATATTTGCTATAAATGTATCCTCTCATTTATTATGGACAAAATTTGCATGAAGAATTTTTATCCTTAAAAAAAGTTCATCTGCCTCTGCAGTTTATTCCTCACTTGAAGTCATAGTCCTCTATTGTGATGTCACAGCCTATTGCCATTGGAATAAACGTGATGTCACAAGCAGAGTATTACAACATCGGGGGAAGTGGGGAATAAGCAATGAGAAGCTGATGAACTCTCAAGGAAAAAAGCATTTTACCTTGGTAATAAATAATTGGGAGAAGCACGAGATAGCCAATATGAAAAACATGCTGAATTCTGTGCAAATATTATGTTTCTCTGGAGAGGTCTGCTGCTCTTTTACCTCTCTGTGTTTCTGTTCTCACTGCTGTTAAAAAACAGGTAAATGCCAACCCTCTCTGAAACGAGATGTATAGTAGTATCTTAGTTGCGCTATCCTAGACTAAAATATTGAAAGAGTTAACCTGCATTCAAAGTGAAAAAGACATAAATAACATGATAACCCTCTCTGTGGAACACACATGTTAAAACTAAAATTCCTTGGATAATCCCTTGACATTTCTGGAACCCCCAAGTGAAGTGGATAATAGGATCTTGGCATTGGGATAACCCAGATTCTCATTTCCAGAGCAGATACTCACTGCTATCCATCTTACCTGGTACAAGTGCTCCAGATAATGGCTAATTTTGTCTGAAGGCTCAGATAATCTGAATAATTCATTAGGATAATGATCAGGATACTTCATTCAATTATCCTCTCCGGACAGGAAACCCCATCCCTAAAATTAAAATTGTCCTAGGTATTCAGTCATCCTATGAAGTATAATGACTCCAAACAAGGATAATTCATCAAGCACTAATGCATAACCTCGCTATGGCAAAATGATCCTGAAAATCTGAACCAGAACATGGCACCCAGGGTAACTCAACCTGAGGATAACCTCCTGTCCTCCTCCTCCTCCTATACCACTGCTCCTCCCCTCCCTCCTCCTCCACACACCCTATGCTCCTCTCCACCTCACCCCACCCAAACATTACCTTCCCCCCAACTCCCTTGGGCATCTGATCACACAAGCCTTCTCTGCCTGTGCTGCTCTACCTACCCCTGAGCTACAAAACCCCTGTCTCATCCTATTGCTCCCGGTGTAAATTCTCCATCTGCCACCCCTGACCAGAGCAGTTCTCCTCCTTCTACTCCTGACGGGAACATACATCCCAACCCAGGCCCTGCCCCTCCCACCCACCCACTCGGCCCACTGGTCTCCAAATAGCCTCCATGAACATATGCAGCCTGCTGAAAAATTTGACGCCCTACAGTGCTGGGCCATGGCTCATCAACCAGACATCATAGCCCTGGTTGAAACCTGGCTGTCCAAATCCACCCCTGACTCATTTGTCTCCCTCCCAGGCTATACCTTATACCGGGAGGACTGAGTAGGCAAACGAGGGGTAGGCTGTGCAATCTACACCAGGGACACAATACTTGGACACGCACTCCCCACCCCTGCCCTTGTAAATGGGGCCCAGGCGCTTACCCTCAAACTCACCCCAGACCCCTCTAGGAGCCCTCTCTATCTCACCACGGCCTATGTTCCCCCAAAGAACCAGCATCCGGCCCTGGTATCTTTAATTGACTATCTGGCCTCCCTCCACCATAAGGCGGAACAAATCCTAGTTGGGGACCTTAACATAAATTGGCTCAACACCGCCTCTTCCGCGATCAGAGACTCATTTGCTGCCCAAGACCTGACACAACTCGTCACCCAGCCCACGAGAATAAACTCTAAGAGAGGTATCAGCACCCTTCTGGATGTTATTATAACAAACCGACCCCAAAAAGTCCAAAACATCCAGGTCCTACCAGACTCCCTAAGTGACCACTCCCCTATTCTATTTCATTGGGCAGTCCCCAATCCCAAACCCAAAGCCCAGACCACCCTTTGCAGGCGTCTCCGCCCTGGTGGACTGCAAAAACTCAAACTATTCCTCACCCACATAAAATGGTCCCCCATTCATCGGGCAACCGACATTGACACTGCCCTCGCCTTCTTCACACACACACCTTCAACATGGCCTGTGATCTCTTTGCACCCTTCACCAAAATCCGGTCCAAAAAGCAGAATGCACCCTGGGTCAGCCCTGCCCTTCTACAATTACTAAGAAATCGGGATAACCTCTGGCACCTTGCCACTGAAACAGGTTGGCTGTCTGATAGGCAGGCTTACAATGCAGCCTGGAATAAGTGCTCTTGGGCCATCCAGAAAGCCAAGGCCGACCATTACCAGGCCACCCTTACCTCCTCCTGGGCTTGGCCCAGACTTTCTGGGATATATAAACAGCTAAATGGAAAATCTCACTCCCTGCCCATCCCAGCTCACTAGCAATGGCACTACTCACCACTGAGCCTGCCACCATAGCTAACTGGCTCAACACCGCTTTCACTGACCTTAGCTCAGTACTCCTAGTAATTCTTTGACCCTCCCCAACCAACCTTCCCCTGTCCTCCAGCACCCCAGCTTCCACCTCGCAAGATTTCAGCCGGGAGGCCAGACCCATCCTAATCAAAGCTTTGAAAGCAACAGTCCTGGCTGTGACTCACTGGACCCCAGTATCCTCAGGCTGGTGCTAGATTAAGTCCTTGCCCACTCACCAGCCTAATTAACCGATCGCTCTGCCTGGGACAATTTCCCACAGCTTGGAAAACAGCCATAATCACACCAATTCATAAAGGGGCGACAGGTGTAAGCCAACAACTACCGGCCAATCTCCATCCTCCCCAAAGCCCTGGAGAAAGTGGTGGCCATTCAAATCACTGATTATCTGGCTAAGCATAACATCTTATGCCCAGAGCAACATGGCTTCCGTGCTGGTCACAGTACCAGCACTGCCCTAATTGAATTCTCCAACTTCCTACACTCCTCCTTGGATACCAGCTCCCTAGCTGGTGCAGTGTTCATCGACCTCTCAAAGGCTTTCGACACCATCTCCCATCCTCTTCTGCTGAATGCTCTCTGCCACACTGGTCTCTCGGCTGGCCCCCTAGCATGGTGCACAAGCTATCTAGCTGCTCGATCACAGTGTGTTAAAATCAATGGGATACTCTCTGATACCCGTCCCATTCACTCTGGGGTCCCCCAAGGCTCCATCCTGGGCCCCTTTCTCTTCTCACTCTATCTGAACACCCTGCCCAGTGCATGCCCTGGCAAAATTCTCCTGTATGCAGATGGCGCTGTCCTTTTTGCCACCCACTGCAATCCCATCTCCCTTCAGGACACCCTACAGCAGTCTTTCAATAATGCCGAAGCTTGGTTTAAGGAGCGCAGGCTCGTCATCAATCTTAAAAACCAAAGCTATGCTCTTTTCCCACCCCCAAAACAAAGCTCACAACCACCCACTCTATATCCTTCCTAGTACCAAACAACCACTGGAACAAGTCTGCTCCTACAAATACCTTGGGGTTACCTGTGACTCAGCCCTCACATTTCACAACCACATTGATGCCCTAACATCAGCCACTAACACACGGCTTGGCATCCTCTTCCGCCATAGAACCTGCCTTCCCCCAAATGCACTCCGGCTCGCTGTTACATCCTCCATTTTGTCCCTTGTAGACTATGGTCTACCAGTCTATGGTGCTGCCGACTCGACTGCACTCAAAAGAATTCACGTAACCCTGAATAAATCCTGCAGATTGATTACTGGTGCCCCCAGGCTCACACACACCTGGCAGCTCTATGACGAGGCTAAACTCCTTACCCTGGATGAACGGCTCTGATATCAAACCTGCCTCCTCACAAAAAAACCCTACTCGGGCTCTCCCCCCCTGGGATAACGGCATCCGTCCACCAGATCCCACCCACTATTGCAACGCTGTCATCCAACAAGACCACTCTAATGGTCCCCAGATCAGGAACCAGCCGTGGCCAGAGGTCCTTCTGCTACAGAGCCCCAACCTGGTTTAACTCTACCTGCCCCCATCACCAATGCCACCACCATCTCCAAGTTCAAAAGCCTCTTCAAACCAACTCTTCAACACTCGTAGCTGCTCCTGTCTCTGAAAGTAGCCTCCACCTCGACTTCTCAAGACAATGCCCACCGGGCTGCTCTCCACCTAGCCATCCCCATCACCACTTCCCGGTACACCGTACCTATGTCTAGCCTGGCCAGTGCCAGCTGTTTCATTGTATACCTATTAGATTGCTCAATGTTTGATACCAACTTGTGTAACACCTGTTCTCAATTACATGTACCCTGTAACCTAAATGTATTTTGTCTGACCTCAGTGTGACGTGGCGCCTCTGTTGAACGCCTATTGTTTTGCAAACCTATGCTATGTAACCTAAAACTCTATGTATGTCATTAATGTGACGAGGTACCTTTGGAAACGAGCCTCTGGCTCAAAGGTTTTAAACTGATTTCACAAATAAATAAATAAATAAAAACCAGAGAATGCGTGCAGTAGTTACAGGACTATCCAAGTGACCCACATTAGAACGAAACATCTTTTGCCAAACAGTTAAAGGATCTGTGCATTTCCTGCTTCTGCTAGAGAAATCCCACATTTCTAAATCAGCATTCTGGCGAGAGAATACTTTTTACACACTGTACTTACCTGCTACATTTCCTATCTGAACAGCAGTTTTTTCACCAAAGCCAGCATTTGTAGAAGCTGCCACCTGAGGAAAAGAAATGAGCTGATTAAAATAAAATCAGACCTAGGAGCATGTTAAAAAATATGATCTGAATAAAGGAGGTCATTCTTAGTCAGTTACTGTGCTTTACATCTGCATTTCGTTTTCTAGGAACCATCTAGTTCTGCCACCCCAGTTAAAACGATCAGGGACCTCTCATGAGTGCTTCCCAAACAGTTCAGGAACTTAGTTCATGACCTCTCATCAAAGTAAACTGTTCAGGAATGTAAAGGTTCAGTAAGGTATATTATAATTCCATAAATGTGCACGCCACACTCTTCTGATTGAAAATGTAATTATCTCTACAGCAGCAGGTTGTGCATTAGAGAAAGAGTAAAGTGCCCCTGGACATCCCTGTTTCCAGCAGCCTTGGTGGCACAGTTTGAATATTATTCTGTGCAGCCTGGGTTCAAGTCCCAGCTAAGGCACTTATTTCTTTCCCTTTTCTGTTTGATGTGTACTATATAATTCATATAACTCTTTCAGTGACCTGATGGGCTTCCATGGGACACAGTCTGGCAATGATTGTTGGTGACAAAAAAAATACTACTTTTATAATAATGGATAATTCATAAGGTGATCCCATTTTTTTTTTATTTTCTGTTTATACTCCCCCATCCACAGCTGCCCCCAGCTGTACCTATACTGAGGACCTCTCAACCCAACCCATGCCATCTCTGTCACATATTCCAACCTCCATCAACTCAAACTTTCCCCTCCGAGGTGGAGAGGGAGGAGTGAGCCAGATTCCCCCCAAATGATACAGTTGCTGGAGGCGGGTGGGTTGTCAGCAAGTCCATGCCCAGGAGTACCATTGATACCTCACCCTGTTGCACTGCAATCTCTTCCCTTATCCCTTCCCACAGAAAATCAGTGACAGGCATGCACAGAGGGCATGGTGATGTCCCCTCATGCCAAAAGACATCTCCCTGCCCCTCGGATGCTCTCCACCTGCACCACCACCTGTGGTCACCCAGGAGGCTGTCACGCAATGGGAAATACTGCCCTTCCTCACCCAAAGAGGAGGAGGAGTGCATCCACTGGAACACTCAATCTCCTCCCCCTGCTGTCCCTCTGACGACCCAGGCTCATTCCCAAACCCGGGTCACCGGTATCACAAGCAGTTGCACTACCACTGTACCAGTGTGCCAGCTATAAGGTGACCCCATTTTAACATGAAGGCCCCTCTTCTCAACAGATGCTTTCCCGGGGTAAGGGATCAGAGGCAGACCAATGCAAACATCAGTTCTTTTAATTCACAACCTGTGCAATTAACCATGACAACTTTATTCTTTTAACTACAGTAACTGTTCATTTTCTAATGAATTTCTTTTATTACCACACGCTTTAGGATCAGTAACTTAAACTTACTTTTTTCTGTTGTTCATTCAGATGGAATCACTGCTCACTCTCATTTCATAATCAGAAAGGCCTAATTCCTGTTTGTATTATCAAAATCGGAAATTCTTTTTAGCCAGCTTCTACAAATACTGAGGCCTGTATGTATATGGGGCAGCTATTCCATGTGCTAACCACCCTCTGCATGAAATAATGCTCTGTAATGTTTCCTCTTATTTTACCCTACCCAGTCTAGGTGCATGTCATCTAGTTCTACTTCTACTCCCCAACTCAGATGTCTGAGTATACTCCAACCTGTCTATCCCTTCTAGTACTCAGAACACCATAATAGTGTCCCCCATCTGCCTGTATGCAATAAGACATGTCAGGGTGTGTAATTATGGGGGAATAACTGCATGGCTCAAGGGTGTTTTAGGCACAATGCATTTTCATTTAATGCCTTTAAACACCTAAACGCAAAGTGCAATTACTTCCCCATAGTTACAGATCTCTGAAGTGTCTTGTTGCAGATATAACAGGGTGAGAAAAACATCTTCCTAATTTCTATGCAACAATATGATACACTGTGTTAATGCAAGTAAAACAGCACATTTATTGCAAGATTGATAAAGCAGTCCCTTTCAACGGTAAGGAAATCCCAGCACTGTAAACAGTGACAGGCACTTTAGGCACTGTGGAGTGGAGTGATTTGATGTGGTGCACAGGCTCTTGGTCTGAAAGAAGTACAGGAATCTAATTATGTTCTCATAAGACATCCAGGCAGGCTGAATACTCTGAGCATGTCCATTCTCTTCTCTTAGCTCTTGCCACCTGAGCCTTGGCTCTAGGCAATGGCAGGAAGACTTGAACCAAATGTCAGAGAGGCTCAAATGAGCAAGTGAAGATACAGTGGCAGCATCCACCTTAGGGGTGGATTGATTTATGGAGGCACTGTGGTATAGTGATTATAGAGCACAGCCTTCGGAACCAGGAGGTCCCAGGTTTCAATCCCAGCAGATCCACTTACTCACTAGCCAAACATCAACGTGGTGACCTGTGTGTGCTGCCATCTTGGCCTTTCATAGTGACATCTTGGCTCTAGACAGTGGGAACGTCGGCTTGAACCAAATGTCAGAGAAGCTCACATAAGCAAGTGAAGACACATTCAGGCACATCATGCCTGCATCAATCCTGTCACCCCACCTTCTCCAAGGGCTTACTCACCTCCTCAACAGTCACCTGTGGTATCCTCTTCCTGTGGTGGAGGATGATGAATGCAGGCCGCGTCCCTGCCATAAGTTTCAGGTATGCTCAGCAACAAGAGGCTGCCTGGGTCAGCGGGTACAGGGTTTGTGTGCAGGGTGATGGCCTTCATTCTGCAGGACTGGGTTGTTTTTACTTTTTCCTCCCCACCCTGATGCCAGCAGAGAATGTCAACTTCCACCTCAGCAAATAAGCATCACTCCCAACATTGCTCTGGTTCCTGCCTGCACTGCCCCCCATGTTCTCCTAGGCATCAGTCCCTCAGCGAAACAGACCCCCTTCCCTTTCCCAGAGGAGAAGAGCATCCTGTAGGGTGCTCAGTCGTTCTCTCCCTGGCTGACCCACAATGATCCAGGTTTATTCCTGAACTAGGGTGCCGCCATGGTGCCAGATGAGGCGCAAAGCACGGCTGCTCTTCACGCCACTAGATCAGCATGGTTCAACTATTTTTAACAGAAACTCAGTTGGTTCTTTTCAGGCAGGAATCACATTACAACACAGTCGTCTCTGATTCCTGGAACTCACTGGGAACCACAGAAACCGCAAAAATTATAGTAATTAAAAAAATGATTACCCTAACACAGAGAATCTCATGCTAACTTAACATTTCAAAACAAACTATTATTATTTTCTAAATAACAAGAAGGTTGGCCAGAAGGCTGGAGCTGACTTCATGATGGCAGAGGTTCTAGCAGAACCACTGGTGGATCAGTTCAGCACTTCCCTGGAAATGGGGGAGGTGCCTCAGGACTGAAGAATGGTCCATGTGGTATCATTACATAAGAGCAGTCCAAAGGATGAGCCAGGGAACTATAGGCCAGTCAGTCTGACATCCATAGTGGGAAAGCCCATGGAGACAATACTAAAGGACAGACTGGTGGCATTTCTGGAGGGAAACAACCTGCAGGATGGGAGGCAGCACAGGTTCATTTCAGGGAGATCCTGCCAGACCAGTCTTATACAGTACTATGACTGGGTGACGAGGGAGTTGGATGGGGGCCATGCCATGGATGTGCTGTACTGTCCTTACACAGTACTATGACTGGGTGATGAGGGAGTTGGATGGGGGCCATGCCACAGATGTGCTGTACTGTCCTTACACAGTACTATGACTGGGAGACGAGGGAGTTGGATGGGGGCCATGCCGTAGATGTGCTGTACTGTCCTTACACAGTACTATGACTGGGAGACGAGGGAGTTGGATGGGAGCCATGCCGTAGATGTGCTGTACTGTCCTTACACAGTACTATGACTGGGAGACGAGGGAGTTGGATGGGAGCCATGCCGTAGATGTGCTGTACTGTCCTTACACAGTACTATGACTGGGAGATGAGGGAGTTGGATGGGGGCCATGCCGTAGATGTGCTGTACTGTCCTTACACAGTACTATGACTGGGAGACGAGGAAGTTGGATGGGGGCCATGCGGTAGATGTGCTGTACTGTCCTTACACAGTACTATGACTGGGAGATGAGGGAGTTGGATGGGGGCCATGCTGTGGATGTGCTGTACTGTCCTTACACAGTACTATGACTGGGAGACGAGGGAGATGGATGGGGGCCATGCCGTAGATGTGCTGTACTGTCCTTAAACAGAACTGTGACTGGGTGATAAGGGAGTTGGATGGGGCCATGCTGCGGATATGGTGTACTGTCCTTATACAGTACTGTGACTGGGTGACAAGGGAGCTGGACAGAAGCCATGCTGTGGATGTGCTGTACTATCCTTATACAGAACTATGACTGGGTGACGAGGGAGTTGGATGGGGCCATGCTGTGGATGTGCTGTACTGTTCTTATACAGTACTATGACTGGGTGATGAGGGAGTTGGATGGGGGCCATGCTGCGGATGTGCTGTACTGTCCTTATACAGTACTATGACTGGGTGACGAGGGAGTTGGATGGGGCCATGCTGCGGATGTGCTGTACTGTCCTTATACAGTACTATGACTGGGTGAGGGAGTTGGATGGGGGCCATGCTGTGGATGTGCTGTACTGTCCTTATACAGTACTATGACTGGGTGATGAGGGAGTTGGATGGGGCCATGCTGCAGATGTGCTGTACTGTCCTTATACAGTACTATGACTGGGTGAGGAGGGAGTTGGATGGGGGCCATGCTGCGGATGTGCTATACTGTCTTTATACAGTGCTATGACTGGATGAGGAGGGAGTTGGATGGGGGCCATGCTGTGGATGTGCTATACTGTCCTTATACAGTGCTATGACTGGGTGACGAGGGAGTTGGGTATGCCACATGGATGTGCTGTACTGTCCTTTATACAAACACTATGACTGGGTGATGAGGGAGTTGGATGGGGGCCATGCTGTGGATGTGCTGTACTGTCCTTATACAGTACTATGACTGGGTGACGAGGGAGTTGGATGGGGGCCATGCTGCGGATGTGCTGTACTGTCATATACAGTACTATGACTGGGTGACGAGGGAGTTGGATGGGGGCCATGCTGTGGATGTGCTGTACTGTCCTTATACAGTACTATGACTGGGTGATGAGGGAGTTGGATGGGGGCCATGCTGTGGATGTGCTGTACTGTCCTTATACAGTACTATGACTGGGTGAGGAGGGAGTTGGATGGGGGCCATGCTGCGGATGTGCTATACTGTCTTTATACAGTACTATGACTGGGTGAATAGGGAGTTGGATGGGGGCCATGCAGCGGATGTGCTGTACTGTCCTTATACAGTGCTATGACTGGGTGATGAGGGAGCTGCATGTGGGGCCATGCCGTGGATTTGCTATACTGTCCTTATACAGTACTATGACTGGGTGATGAGGGAGTTGGACGGGCGCCATGCTGTGTATGTGCTATACTGTCCTTATACAGTACTATGACTGGTTGAGGAGGGACTTGGATGGGGGCCATGCTGTGGATGTGCTATACTGTCCTTATACAGTACTATGACTGGTTGAGGAGGAAGTTGGATGGGGTCTATGCTGTGGATGTACTATACTGTCCTTATACAGTGCTATGACTGGGTGACAAGAGAGTTGGATGGGGACCATGCTGTGGATGTGCTATACTGTCCTTATACAGTAGACGAGGGAGTTGGATGGCGGCCATGCTGTGGATGTTCTGTACTGTCCTTATACAGTACTATGACTGGGTGACGAGGGAGTTGGATGGGGGCCATGCTGTGGATATGCTATACTGTCCTTATACAGTACTATGGCTGGGTGATGAGGGAGTTGGATGGGGCCATGCTGTGGATGTGCTATACTGTCCTTATACAGTACTATGACTGGGTGACGAGGGAGTTGGATGGGGCCATGCCGTGGATGTGCTGTACTGTCTTTATACAGTACTATGACTGGGTGACGAGGGAGCTGGATGGGGCCATGCCGTGGATGTGCTGTACTGACCTTATACAGTACTATGACTGGGTGACGAGGGAGTTGGATGGGGCCATGCCGTGGATGTGCTGTACTGTCCTTATACAGTACTATGACTGGGTGACGAGGAGTTGGATGGGGCCATGCCATGGATGTCTGTACTGTCCTTATACAGTACTATGACTGGGTGTGAGGGAGTTGGATGGGGCCATGCCGTGGATGTGCTGTACTGTCCTTATACAGTACTATGACTGGGTGACGAGGGAGTTGGATGGGGCCATGCCGTGGATGTGCTGTACTGTCCTTATACAGTACTATGACTGGGTGAGGAGGGAGTTGGATGGGGCCATGCTGTGGATGTGCTGTACTGTCCTTATACAGTACTATGACTGGGTGATGAGGGAGCTGGATGGGGGCCATGCTGTGGATGTGCTGTACTGTCCTTATACAGTACTATGACTGGGTGATGAGGGTTGGATGGGGCCATGCTGTGGATGTACTGTACTGTCCTTATACAGTACTATGACTGGGTGATGAGGGAGTTGGATGGGGGCCATGCTGTGGATGTGCTGTACTGTCCTTATACAGTATTATGACTGGGTGACGAGGGAGTTGGATGGGGACCATGCTGTGGATGTGCTATACTGTCCTTATACGGTACTACGACTGGGTGATGAGGGAGCTGGATGGGGGCCATGCTGTGGATGTGCTATACTGTCCTTTTACGGCGCTATGACTGGGTGACGAGGGAGTTGGATGGGCGCCATGCTGTGAATGTGCTGTACTTGGATTTCCAGCAAGGCCACCGATTCAGTACCACAGGAGACTACAATTGAGATTTTTCTGGGTGGGAGGGGACAAGATGTCGTGGTGGATCTCAAACTGGCTAAGGGGTAGGCTGCACAGGGTGGTGGTGGTGGTGGTGAGTCTCACAGCCTAGATCTGTGATGAGCGGGGTGCTGCAGGGCTCGGTCCTGGGCCCAGTGCTGTTCGAGTTATTCATCTCAGACATTGCGAAGGGGGTGGTGAGCAGGATTAGCCTGTTTGCTGATGACACCAAAATGGGTGCAGCAGTAGACGATGGACAGGGATGACTGCAACTACAGAGGGACTTGACAAAGTTGGAGGAATGGTGGGGAAGTGGCAACTGTGGTTCAGTGCAAAATAATGCAAGGTGTTGCATTTTGGGGCAAGGAACCCAAGGAGAGAATTCTGGCTAGGGTGGGATCAACCTGGGGAGCACCAAGGAAGAAAAGGACCTGGGCGTATTGATAACAGCAAGCATGAACAATACTGCCCAATGTAGGAGGGTAGGGTGGCACCGAAAGCAAAGAGGATGCTAGGGTGCATAGCATGCAGATTCTCATCCAGGCACAGGGAAGTGATTTTGCCCCTCTACAAGGTGCTGATTAGACCTCACTTGGAGTACTGTGTGTAGTTCTGGAGGCCATACCTGAGCCAGGACGTCAAACTGCTGGAAGGAGTGCAGCGAAGGGTGGCGAGGATGACTCAGGGGATGGAGGCAATGGATCATGAGATGACGCTAAAGGAACTGAATATGTACACACTGGAAGGGAGGCGGGAAGGGGGGATGTGATCAAGACATTCAAGTACCTGAAGGGTGTCAACAAAGGAGGGCGGAGGGGGTGTTGAAACTAAGGAGTGGGAGGGAGACTGGGGGCATGGGCTAAGAATAGAGGAGGGAGATTCAGGAGGGAGAAGAGGAGACATTATTTCATAAAGAGAGTAGTTGAGAGGTGGAGGCACTACAGAAAGGGTGATATCATGCAATAATGTGGCTGGCTTTAACAGCTTGGTACAGGGTCAGGGGTGTAGGAAGGGTGGGCAAGAAGGACAACAATGGGCGGTTAAGGGGGTTGGGGAGGGCAGTTGCCTGCTAGGAGCTAACTGCACAATCGAGCAGACTTTGATTAACCACTAGGTCTGTTCTGCTGGCACCTTCATTTGTTCATATGATGACTACTCTCTTCAGTGGAGAAACAAATCTGATGATGGAACAGTATGGGCAGCAGGACCAGAGTGCAGAGTTTGAACTTGTATTTTAAATTCCGAAATTAGCATAAAGTTCTAGCTCCAGGGCATCACACACACTAGAGGGATGATGCTTATTGTAAGGCATCATTGATGGATTCCTGTTGTTTGTTTTAACCATTGTGACTCACTAGAGAGCTGGGAGAGGCTCTTAGAGAAAAAAATATCTAAAAAAAAAGGAATAAATCAGAATCTTTAAGTAAAAATGAAGGAGGCCAACATGATAGTGAGAAGGGCAAAGTCTAATACTGAACCCATGTAACCCCCGACCCCTACTTTTTGCCAAAATGACAGGTGGCATGCTGTTGAAGCTGACAGCAGTACCTGGTGGGGACTGGGTGCGGGGAGGATAAGGTTACTCGGTACAGGGGGCCTAGGTTTGGTTACTCTGCAGGGGCACCCAAGTAAATCCGAACACAGGAAGCAATAACTGTAATATCCAGAACCAGAATGGGATTCTACAGTGTGGCTTTTATTCACATCCAAGCTGAACAAACAAAGCACAGACAGACCCCCATGGGACTACATTTCCTAGTAATGCAAATTAGAGACAACAGAACACTTCTTCACTATTTCCAGCCCTCAAGCTCTGAACCCACCAGGCACACAGCCTGGATTACCCCGCAGCTTTGGGTATACAGCCCGACTTGTACACTACTTGGGTTTTCCCCACTGGCCCGGCTCCCGCGCTGGCCACTTGATCTGTGGTCCATTTTGGGAAATGAACCAGTCTTCCAATTGGTGGCTTCCCAAACCACCTTAGAGCCTTCGACTCCTAGAGGGAATTTTCCTTCCAATCCCACGTCTGGGTACTTCCCTCATCAATGGCCAAGTACATGAGGCAAAGTAGAAATCCACAGAGCAAATCCATAGAGGTGGACCTGGTCACTAAAGGTGGGGGGTCTCTCACCTCCAGCTCCCACAATCCATACCCGGCCATTTCTCTGGAAACTAAACAACTCTTTTCTGAAAGCTTGGCAATGTAGATTACTGGGTAGACGTATGTCACATCTCCTCCACATGTCTTGACTTCCCTTATGTTTGGCTAAGCCTATTACTCAAGACCTCCCACTACTTCAGTAGTCCAATCCCCACTATCACACAAGTCCCAGGGTGAAAACATAGGTCCTTTAGAAAGAGCAGAAACTCACCCTCCGGTTGCAGGTGCCCCACAGGCGAATCACAAACTCTTCTTATTTCCCAAAAACTCCTGGACCAAATAAGGCAGCTTCTGCACTAGCAGAAGCCAGGGGGTTGCCCCTGGAATATGCAGGAAAACCCTTCTGCCCCCATTCCCTGAGGAAGGGGGCACTGAGACCCGATTCAGCGGTCTCCACCACTTTAAAACTGCTTCTGTGTCTCTCTTTAGGTGGAAATGCACACATTTTTCCCTGAATGTAGCCCTATGTCAGGGCTGAGGCTCCAAGAGCCTAACACAGAGCTGCTGTGCCCCTCTCTCAGCAAGCTCCAAACTCCAACTGACCTACAGACTACTGTTCAAACCTCCCAACCCTCTACACCAACTCCCTGCTGCAGATTCCATTGTGGCTCATGAAGCTGCGACAGTTCTATGGTGATGTCATCCCTCAGTTTCAGCTGAGACTGAGAACAGAGTGAGACAATGTGAAACCCATTTAACTGGAGTTTCACAAGCTGCCTTCCATGCCTACTACTAACTCTTATTGGGATTCTAGTAACCCTGGGGTAACAAGGGGGTTACACCAAGAATGTCCGAGTGCATGAATGGGGAGGACAAAATATTTTTTCAGTATTTAAGGAAGAAGCTCAAAACAAAGAAGGCAACAGTCAGACTAAGGAAGGAGGAATGGATAAAGGAGGAGTTCTGTATTTACAGTAGAAGATAAGGGGCCATTACTCACCTACTCAGCAGTCACCTGTGGTATCTCCTCCCACGGTGGAGGGCAACAGGGGTAAACCAGGACTCCCAACATAAGCGTCAGGTCCACTCAGCACTGAGAGGCTGCCTAAGTTGGCAAGTGTAGGGTCAGCATGCAGGGAAGCAGCCTTCATTCTGGGGACTGGGTGACAGAGCCCTTAGTTACTGCCTAGGGCTCCGCAACATGAACACATCTGATAGATCACCATGCCTTCTTCTTCAGGCAATTTTTGTATGTTCTCCTGGACTGTTATCAAGGCTAGAAGGAATGATGAGATGCCTTTTTTGGAGGCAAAGGAGTTAAAGGCTATAAATGCACTGAAGGTGGACAAGTCTATGGGTTCTGGATAGGCTGCATCCCTAAGTACTGAAGAAGCTGCCACAGATCCTGACTGTGCCACAGGCCAAACTCTTCAACAGCTCACTAGAGATGGAAGAGGCACATAGGGATTGGCAGACAGTGAATGTGGTACCCCTGCACAAAAACAGGAATAGGGACAAGCCAGTGAACTAAAGACCTGTCAGTCTGACTTCTGTAGTGGGGAAGCTGTTAGAACTTTAATAAAGGAGGGACAGTGTGGGTCACAGAATGGAGATCGTGTCAGGTGAAACTAATTTACTCCTCTGATTTGGTGATGAAGGTGGTAGACAAGGGACAAGTGACTGTCATGATAGAGACCTTCAAGTTCCCTAAAGGGAATTAATAAAGTAAACTGCAAAAAACTTATTCGCTTCAATATGGCACGGGGTCACATTGCCGCAAACAATAACACAATAACAGCATGGCACCCTCCAAAATAAGGTTAGGTAAAACAGTGACCTTACAAAATGGTGAGAACGCAGGAAACAATGGGACTTTTACTTTTTGCGGGGCTCGGCACCGCCTCCCGCCAGACTAAAAATAATCAGCTCTGAGGGGGTGTGGACTTTGGGGATGGGGAGAAACTTGGGAGGTAAGAAAATTAGTTTTTTTTGCCATAAAAAAAATAGCACCATGAGACCTCCAGTGAACCAGGCCATGGTCCCAGGTCCCCAACCTGCCATGTGCCTGTACCTTAGCCACTCCACCACAGGAGCAGCTCAAATAGGCACCACGCACATCGCTACTTCTTCCCTTCCCAGTGTAAGCACAGAGTGACGGGGGTGGCGGTAATTCCTTACTACTATTATACCCTGTCGCCTAAATGCAGTCGCACTTTACACAGCGAGGTTCTTGCAGCACTATTCTTGTAGCGCTACATTGACCTGGTGCCCTTCAATACTAGCTTGCAGTTATGACGGAAACTGACAGGGGGGAGGTTCAGGAGGGAGATGAGAAAGAATTATTTTACAGAAAAGGTGGTGGAGCCATGAAACAGTTTCCCAGCAGAAGTGGTGGGTGCTAAAACCGCTGATGGTTTCAAGCATGGTTGGAACAGAATGAAGAGGCTAGTGGTTGCAGAGGGCAGCAAAAACTGGGAAGAGAATCGGGGATCATTTGTCTTTTTCTTCCATCACTGCCAATGCTTTTATCTTTCTATGACATGCTGTACCTTAATTTCAGAAAAGTCTTTGACTGTGCCACACAGATGGCTGGTAAAGACACTGAGAGACCTGGTGGTGGAAAATAAGATCATGGAGTGGGTAAGAAGTTGATGAAGTGACAGAACCCCAAGAAAACTCCAAGGTCAGGGGAGTTGGCAGTGGGGTGCCAGAGGGACCGGTCTTGGGACCAGTCCTTTTAAACATTTTTATGTGCGAGTGAGGAATCAGGTGAAGATCTGCCTATTCATGGGTGATACAATGATCTGAAAAACAGGATAGTGAGGAAGAGAAAAGAAGCATGAAGAAAGGTTTAGAGAGACTAAAGAAATGGTCAGTGGCATGGCAGCTAAAATTCAGTGCCAAAAATGCACAGGGGGTTAAAAATTCAAAGACATTATACAGAATGGAGGGGAGGGGGCTTGAAGGGGAATGTACGGCCAAGGAGAGGGATGGGGAGGATAATCATACAGGACAATCTGAAGGCTGCAGAGCAGTGCATCAGGGAAGTGGGGGGAGATAAGATGCTGGGTCATACAGGAAAATGGATCAGCATTGGAAAGAGTGAGGTGATTCTGCCACTGAGCAGGTTCCTGGTGTGCCCTCACCTGGAGTACTGTATGCTTTTCTGGAACCTGCTCTTGAAGAAAGACAGGGGTGAGACAGTGCACAGGAGGGTAACCAAAATTGTACAACTTCAGCAGGAAGGACTTACATGGAGAGGTTGGAGGATCTCAATGTGAGCAAGGGGTGGCACAAGATTGAGACCAACAAGTACAACCACAAAATTAATAGATAGTAGAGACTTGTATACGCTGAGTGGGAACACAAGAACTAGAGGAAACTCAGTGAGGATGACAGGGGTATTTAAGTGGGGCATTAGAAAACATTTTTTCATGGAGAGAATGGTAAAGGGATAGAATAAACTGCAAAGGGAGGTAGTCTGTGCAACATCAGTAGAGGGATTCAAACATGGATGGCACAGACATACGGTGCTGACTTGCACTCAAGTTGCTGCAGTGCAAAAATGTCCATGTGCACCTGTACCAAATAGTTTTTGTAAGTCACTCATTGAGCTTCTCGAGGAGCTGCATCAGTCTTCAGAATGTGCTGCCAAGCGAGAAGTGTAAGCAGATATGTGGACAGCCTGCACTGTTGCTCTGACATGCATCAGTGCTGAGAGGGCCCATGTAAATGCAACAGGATATCATCTGCCAAGGCTGGGCAGAGCAGATACTCACCACAGCAATAAAGAAAGTGGCTATGTAATCACGGCTTAAGACAGTAGCTATAGGACGGGGGGGAAGGAATAGCATGAAAGGCCATGATGGCCCTCACAATCAACACAGCTAGTTGGGGCTGGGAAGATTCAGTGGGTTGTGCAGCCTTTCTCTGCAGACAAAGTCCATGTTTTTTTTTTGTTTGCTTGTTTGTTTTTTTAATTAAGCTTTTTCTGGGTATTTCCTTGGGGTTTCTTTCCATCCCCCCTGGAGCCCCGGCACACAGCCATATGGGTGCATGGAGGCACGCACACACACTGGAGGGCAGCTCAGCCTCTTATACCCACCCATACTGCTGCCCTGCCTGCCTACGTTACCCCACCAGACCTCAACCCAGTGAGGAACAGGACTACGGGAAGGTCAACAACCTACCCCACCCCCGGAAGAGGACAGCAGCCTAACGGTACACTCAATCCCGCTCCTCCCACCCCTTCCATGTTGGCACCCCGACAGCCCGAGGTCATTCCCAAATCCAGGTCACTGGCATAGCACGAGGTGTGGCGTCCAGCACCTCAACCATCAGTGCCACTGGGTCAGCTAAATTCTATGTTTCTATGTTACAAAGTTTACCAGGTGCTTCAGAACATGGTGTTAGTAGCTCTGCAAGTGGCTCTCACCCTCTGGTTTTAAGTAACCATACTGGCATCATCTGAAATGGTGTTGGGAACATCACGCTCTTGTGAGATGTCCTCTTTGAGACTAAATGGAGGCTCTGACTGTCTGTTCTGGGTGTTGTTCAGGTGGATCTTAAAGATCCCATGGTATTTCTCAAAAACAGTAGGGGAACTTTCTCACCCAATCTTCCCCTATTCACTTGTCTACCAACATATTATCTTCCCTATTCACTGGTCCGCCATCAGATTAACAGTTTCCTCCATTCATTAGTTTGCCAGCATACATTTAAACAGAAGGGTTTTGTAAACACTACAGTTTCCACCCTTCCACTAGGAAAAGGAAAGTTGGCAATTCTTCCTGAACTCTAAAACTGCTCACAAGTTCTGTAAAAATGGGGACCCTCCCTGCAAACAGGAGATTTTGCACCCCCCCCCAAGATTGGGCTCATGACAGTTCTCTACCTATGGTTATAAGTAATCATACTGGCATCATCTAAAATGGTGTTGGGGGACATCATGCTCTTGTGAGGTGTCTACTTTGAGACTAAATGGAGGCTCTGTCTGTCTGTTCTGGGTGCTGTTTATCTGGATCTTAAAGTTCCCATACTGAGGTGCTGGTGCCTTACCTCGAGCCACGCCGGCAACCAGGGTTTGGGAACGGGCTCAGGATGCCGGGGCTGGCAGGGGAAGGAGAGGAGTGAGTGTCTGTAAAGACTGCTCTCTTCTCCTGAGATGGGTAGTGGGGAGGCGTCGCTCTACAGAGACCTCCAGTGGAGACCAGGGGAAGTGCAGATGCAACACAAGGGAACGTCACCAGAAAAATTGAAAATAGCTCCACGTTCAGCTGGATGACAGCCGCCTGGTGATCTGAGGCCATCAATGTCCCGGAGCTCCGGGTCCCTCAGCAGTTCCCCAGTGCCAAGTACTGTGCTAGCCCTGCCTCTGGTGCCTTCCCCCTGAGAGGAGGAGGAACCACCCAGCGAAGGGTTACGTCCGGGTTACCTTGGGGATGACTGCAGTATGAGGGTCAGGGCTCGGGAACAAGATGGGTCAGATGCTGCCTTGGCACAGCCTGAAGGAGTGGCTGAGGCGGTAGCATGTAGGGGAGAAAAAGAAATAACACACAAAAAAAGATCCCATACCATTTCTCAAAAACAGTAGACTAACTTCCTCACCCAATTTTCCCCCATTCACTAGTCTACCAACAGATTAACCTCCCCATTCAGTGGTCCACCATCAGACTGACATTTTCCCCCACTCACTAGTCTACCAGCATATTAATCTTTTCCCCCATCGAATAGTCCACAAACAGATTAACCCTTTCCCCATTCACAAGTCTACCAGCATGTTAACCTTTTCCCTCATTCAATAGTCCACCAGCAGATTAACCTTTTCCCCATTCATTAGTCCACCAACAGATTAACCATTTCCTCAGTTCACTAGTCCACTAGCAGATTAATCTTTTCCCCCCATTCAATAGTCCACCAACAGGTTAACCCTTTCCCCCATTCACTAGTCCACCAACAGATTAACCTTCACCTAATTCAATAGTCCACCAACAGAATAACCTTCTTCCTCATTCACTAGTCCACCAACAGATTAACCTTCCCATAATTCAATACTCCACCAATAGATCAACTTTTCCCCATTCAATAGTTCACCAACAGATTAACTTTTTCCCCATCCACTAGTCCACCAACAGATTAACCATTTCCTCATTAACTAATCCACCAGCAGATTAACCTTTCCCCTATTCACTACTCCACCAACAGATCAACATTCCCCTATTCACTAGTCTACCTACAGATTAACCATCCCCCATTCACTAGTCCACCAACAGAAGAACCTTTTCCTCCCTTCACTAGTTCACCAACAGAATAAGCTTTCCCCCATTCAGTAGTCCACCACAGATTAACCATTTCCTCATTAACTAGTCCACCAACAAATCAACCTTCCTCACATTAAATAGTCCCCCAACAGATCAACCTTCCCCCCATTCACTAGTCCACCTATTTGTTAACCATCTCTCATTCACTATCCCACCAACAAAAAAACCTTGTCCTCCCTTCACTGGTTCACCAACAGAATAAGCTTTTCCCCATTCAGTAGTCCACCAACAGATTAACCGTTTCCTCATTAACTAGTCCACTAGATTAACCTTCCCCATTCACTAGTCCACCAACAGATCAACCTTCCCCCATTCACTAGTCCACCAACAGATCAACCTTCTCCCCTTCAATAGTCCACCAACAGATTAAACCTTTCCCCATTCACTAGTCAACCAACAGATTAACCTTCCCCACTTTAAATAGTCCACCAACAGATCAACGTTCCCCCCTTCAATAGTCCACCAACAGACCAACCTTCCCCATTCAACAGTCCACCAAAAGTAACATTTTCTCCATTCGCAAGTCCTACAAAATATCTTTTCCCCATATACCAGTCCACCAACAGAGCAACCTTCCCCCCACTCAATCGTCCACCAAAAGAAACATTTTCTCCATTTGCAAGTCCTACAGAATAACCTTTCCTCATATTTATTTATTTATTTGCTTTTGTTAACCAGGTAAGCACACTAGACATCCAAGTGCCTATTTTCAGGTGCAACCCGTGACAGTTACAGAGTAAACAGGAAACGTAATACAGAGTCGAGGTAACATACAGGAGCCACAGGCTCCGACAAGTGAGTGGTACTGGTACAACTTATGTAGAACAGGCTCAAAAATGGTCAGGTACTAGTCCACCACCAGCTTAACCTTCCTCCGATTCACTGGGTCAGAGCTTTTAGCTGATTGTTTTACGAGGGCACAGTTTAGGCCCAACCCTTCCCACCCTCACCCCACCCACCCCTGGAAATAGTTCCTTTATACCTGGGGTTCTGACATCATTCCTCAAGAGTGCAAGGTGCATGTCACTGTCATATCCTCTCTAGCACACTGCACTGACAATATAAGCATACACATTGTATATTATAAATATATATTTCTATATTACAAACCAATCACACAAAAACAAACAAAAAAAAAAAAAAAACAAATGTGGGGAGTAGTGCAATGTAATGGCTGTGGAGTAGCAGTCTCCGGGAGTCTTTCTGGAGGCTGAGATGCTGCCCTATTTGCAGACAACTCTCTGCCCTGAGGGAGGAAGTTGCCTGTCTTCAGGCCACACTGGACAGTAGTACGGGGACCTTCCCCCAGGCCACACTGGACAGTAGGAAGGGAACCTCCCCATCCAGGGAGCACCACAGCCACCACCACTACCTCAGAGGTTGCGAAGAAAACACAGCAGTTGGACCACAGTGGGCTCAGGAAGGGTGAGGATGGTGGAACGGAGGCACACCCAGTCAGTTGTTCCACTCCACAATCCATACACCATTCTGGGGAGCATAGCTCCCCTATGGATGCACCCACAGAGGAGACTAAGGAGGCTGAGGACAGCTGTCGAGGAGGAGGCCCACAGGAAGGAGGCAGAGAGGACACCTGCAAGGAAAGGAAGAGCAGCTCCTGGTGGGGTACTCAATTATTAGGGGGATAGAACTGGGAGGAGCTGGGAAAACTGAAGTAAGGTGCCTGCCTGGTGCCATGGCTTGGAGGGACAGGAAGCACATCCTCAGGATCACGACAACAGCTGCAAGGGATTCTGAGCTGGATGTAATTGTCCACCTAGGGACAAATGACTTGGCTCATCATGAGGTTACAGCAGTGCAGGAGGACATTGCAGAGTTGGGGAGGGGCCTAAGACAAGTAGCACACACAGTATCCTTCTCAGAGGTGCTGCCTGTCAAAGGCATGGGTGAGGCGCTGGCAGTGGCACCATGCAGTTTAATGAATGGTTGAAAAAAATGGTGCGAACACAGGGGTTTAGCTTCATTGGGAACTGGCGTTCCACCTAGAGGGACACCAGCCTATACGGCAGGATGGTCTGCATCTGTCCAGGAAGGGAACAAGTCTTTTGAGCAATCGGTTTAAATGCTTCATTGGCAAGCTTTTAAATTAGTCAAAGGGGGAGGCACTGACAAGCAGCAGAAAAATCCCAGCCTCTCCCTACAAAACAGGGTACTAAATGAGAAAAAGACCAAGGTAGAACGGTCAGTGGGGGATGCTGCAACAGAAGGTAAAGCCATAAAAAAATGGAGAGCAATGAGTAATGCCCGTAGTCTAGGTAACAAGCTTCCTGAATTAGTGGCCTTGATGGAGGAGGAACATCTGGATATCGTGGCAGTCACAGAAACATGGTACACAAAACCATAACTGGGACGTAAACATACCAGGATACACTATCTACAGGAGGGACAGGAGGGTAAAGAGGAGGAGTAGTTCTTTACATAAGGGAAGGAATAAAGCAACAGAACAAAAGGGTAAACAGGGAGGGAGAAGAAGTCACTGTGGGTAAATTTGGAGACAGGCAATGGAGACCACAATCCGCGAGGGGTTAGAGTACAGACATCTTCTCAGGGGAGGAAATGGACAAGGAAATGATAGAAAGAATACTTAGAATGGCAGAAAAAGGGGAGATATTGCTGATGGGTGATCTGAATATGCCAGATGTTAACTGGAGTGCAGTTGCAGCTGCCACTGAAGAGTGCAGTTATTCTAGATGCCCTAGAGGGGCATGCCTTGAACAACTAGTACTGGAGCCCACTCGAGAGAGCAATATTAGACTTGATACTCTCAAATGGAGATGGAGAGGATCACAGATGAAAGTGGGTAGCCATCTGGGAACTAGCGACCATCCAGACAGTATGGTTCACAATAAACACAGCAATAGAAGTCAAGCCATACAAAGACAAAAGTACTGGACTTTAGGAGGCTGACTTTGCCAAAATGGGTGAGTGCCTAAGGAACGCACTAGCAAATGGGCAGGAAGGAGGGTGGAAGAACAATGGGGAATATAAAACTGCCATCACAGAGGTAACGAGCCTTTGTGTGAAGCAAATAAACAAAACAAGACGAGTAAGAAACCACTATGGTTCTCAAAGGAAGTGGCAGTGAAGGTTCAAGAGAAAAGAAAGCATTCAGGAAGTACAAGGAATCGCAGAAGGAGCAGGACAGAGAACTGTATCAGTTAAAGCAAAGGAGGCTGGGAAGGCAGTCAGAACAGCAAAGGCCCAAACCGAGGAAAAGATAGCCAACTCAGTTAAGAAGGGATAAAACCTTTTATAGGTACACCAGGGAGCGAAGGAAGACCAAGGGAGGGATAGTGAGAGCTTAATAAAGGGGGGGAGGGAGGGTGGGCAGAGGAGACTATGAAAAAGGCAGAGATACTAAACAAATATTTTGCTCAGTATTTACAAAGGAAGAGGGAGGTACATAAAACAAACAGTAACACATCTGGATACAGAAGTTGATACCGCCCATTTACAGAAGAAAGGGTCTCTGAAAGAACTCTTAAAACTGAAGGTGGACAAGCAATGGGGCCTGATGGGATTCATCCCAGAAGTCTAAAGAACTAAGGGTAGAACTAGTGACACCACTGACCACCCTTTTGCAATAGAAATCATGTAGGATAGAAGGTGGTACCGAGGACTGGAGGAGGGCAGAGTGATTCCCCTTCACAAAGAGTAGAGCAAGGCAGAAGCAGGAAACTATAGACCTGTTAGTTTAACCTCAGTGATACGGAAAATGATGGAATCAATTAACTGAAAATAATTGTCGGTATCTAGAGGCCAGAGGGCTGGGACCCTAGGCAGCATGGATTCACAGGCGGGAAGGTCATGCCAGAGATCTGATAGATTTCTTTGACTGGGTGACCAGAAGTAGTAGATCAGGAGGGGCTGTGGACATGGCCTACCTAGACTTTAGCAAGGCATTTGACACAGTCCCACACAAAATATTAATATACAAGTTAGCTAGCCTGGGAGTGGGTACCAAGATGACAGCCTGGGTAAGAACTGGCTGGAGAATAGGACACAGAGGTAATAGTAAATGAGTCCACTCAGAAGAAAGGAGGTTACTGGTGGGTACCGCAGGAGTTTCAGTATTAGGACCAGTCCTCTTCAATGTCTTTATAAGCAACATTGCAGAAGGACTGGAAGGAAAAATATGTCTCTTTGCAGATGACACTAAGATCTGCAACAGAGTTGATGCACAGGGTGGGGTGGAAAGGATGAGAGGGACTTGGCAAGGTTAGAGGAATGGTCAAATGTATGGCAGCTTAGATTCAATGCCAAGAAGTGCAAGGTAATGCACCTGGGAAACAAAAACCAGGGAAGAGTACACAATGGGGGTGAGATACTAACAACAACAAAAATGGAAAGGACCTGGGGTAGTCATATCAGATGACCTAAAGATGGGCAAGCAATGTAAGAGGGCAGCAAGGGAGGGCTGGGGGATATTGGGATGCATAGTGAGAGGCATCACCAGTAGAAAACGAAAGTTATTATCCCTCTGTACAGACAGCTGGTCAGACCCCATCTGGAGTACTGTGTGCAGTTCTGGAGACCCAATCTCACAAAGACATAGACAGGATGGAAGCTGTCCAGAGGAGGGCAACTAAAATGGTGCAGGGTCTGCCGGAAGACATATGAAGAGAGACTTAGGAGCTTAATATGTATAGCCTCAAGGAAAGGAGGGAGAGGGGGACATGATAGAAACTTTCATAGTACCTCAAGGGAATCAACAAAGTCCAAGAGGTAGCATCTTTCAAAAAGAGGTGTGCAAGAACAAGAGGGCACAATTTGGGAGATAGAGGGCAGCTCAGAGTAATTTAAGGAAGTATTTTTTCACAGAGAGGTTGTGGATGCATGGGCGGCCTTCGGAGAGGTTGTGAGTCAAAATCAGTGGTGGAATTCAAGCATGCATGGGATAGTCATAAAGGCAATTCTGGGGGTGGGGTAGGAAGAAGTAGGCTGCTGGTTAACTAGGATCTGCAGCTTATCCAGTAGGTAGGGAAATGGGCAGACTGGGTGGGCCAAGCAGTGCTTATCTGCCGTCAAATTCTATGTTTCTATGTTTCTAGTCCACTAACAGATTAACCTTGACACCCATTCATTAGTCCAGCAACAGAATAACCTTTTTCCCATTCACCATTCCACCAACAGAGTAACCCTTTCCCCAATTCACTAGTTAATTTACAGATTAACCTGCTTTTGTATCAGTTAGTAATTCAATATCTCCCTTGGGTACTGGCTGAAAACCAAAAATATTCCCTAGCCCTCCTTTCCCAGTCAACTAAAATAATGCAGTGACTGTTTCCTGGTTGCCCAGGAGCTAGGTAATCGCACAGTGTAGCTTGTGTCACCTCCCTCTATAATCATCAGAGCTTTGGGGTGACTTGCATTCTTGTGTCTATCATCATGCCCAGGCCTAACGCTGTCAAACATCCTCGGTCACAAAAACAATGGTATGTGCTTCCTGAGAATATCCCAACTAGTAAACTCCTATGGGGGAAGGAGGTTAACCCACAGAGCTGTACCTGAAGACCAGATTTGAATCCTGCTTCTTTCCACTCACAGTGTGACCCTGAGCAAGTCACATACCCTCCCTATGCTTACCTTCTCTGTGGAATCTCAGGACATTCCATCTCTTTCAGTTTCCTTGTTTGTTGAAAATTTCATAATTTTCTTTTTTAACAATTTTTGGCCAGAAAAGGCACACTGAGCTGAAGCTCAGTTTCAGGTGTGTCCCAGGAGTGCAGGGAGGTTAACTAACTGCAGGCTCACACAGTGTGCAAGTGAAAGTTGCTGGAATCAAACTCAGGGTTGATGGATATGACAAGCTTATTAACAGCTCATTGCTTAAACCTCTAAGCTATACTGCCAGCCAGGCAAAAAATAGCAGCATTCTCTCCCCTACCTTTCCTGGATTGTAATACAATTTGAGATACAGCTTGTACTGTATGAAAAGCTGTATAAAACTAAATTCCTTTCCTTCATCTTCTATTTCCATAGTTCTTTGCATCCCAACTAGAACTGAACAGGTTCTACCTGTTCTGTTTTTGATAGTCTGAGCAATGTGAACGATCCATGGATCTAGACTGAACAGTGCTCTTTGGATAACATGGCAAATCCATTATTCAGGCTAAATTGATTGGATATATTCATAATGAGCTCTGTCCAAGCATTTGGATAAAGTGGCAGATTCCATGCCACACTATCCACATGACCATAGAACTAACGTAGTTGAGGTATGGGGCTCCAGTACGGGGGAGGGGTGGAACAAAAGCTAGCAGTATAGCCTAGAGGTTAGAGTAACAAGCCGTGAATGAGTTTGGTACATCCAGCAGACCTGAGTTTGATTCTCACAACTTCCACTTGTATACTATGTGACTGAGCAAGTCACTTAACCTCCTTAGTACTCCTGGTTCACCCCTGAAAACAGGCACTTGTGCCTAATCTGCATTACCCAATTACCAAAGAATAAAAAAAGGGGGGATAATAACAGAGAATTTGTCAGTGCCATTATAAGAGAAAAACTCCAAAATGATTTGTACCATCTGTCTCAGCAATGCATGCACAGAAGAGGCATTCTGCAGTGGCACAGCCATGGTAAAAATGTCAACGATGCCCTACTGTAGCGTGGTTATGATGCCGAGCTCTGGTGAAGGATAAAACTCTTGGAGGTGTGGGGGAACACAATGTGACAGAGGATACAGAATTACAAAGGAAAAACATGACACAATTGGATTTTTCATTTTAAAAGAGACTTGTAAAATGAAAAAGAAAGTGAACAAAAATAAAACAAAGTACATCTCATACCTGGAAGCAGTGTCTTCCTTCTGGATCTACGTGTGTTTCTTTGTGACTCAAAACCCAGGCTGGCAGAACAGTTATATCACCCCAAGTGATGTCCTGGAGCTCCGTCGAACAGTTGTCACTGGTGTAATAGATAGAATAGTTCTGCAAGACGCCATTCGGGTGGCTCGGAGGCCTCCATCTAAACTCTGCTTCCATAGCCTGCTTCCCCAGGAGAACGTTCTTCATGAGGTTAACAAAAACTCTTGGATTTTCTGGAGCTGAAGGCACTGAAAAATACATTTGTGAGACCATGAGCAACACATTTCTCTGCAGAAGTAAAGGATCAGGCCTGGAGCAAAGCACTCGATAGTAACACATAGTACCTCGGGTGCATTGTGAGCCAGGAGTAGTGCAGTGTGAAATTGATGAAATCCATTTTTCACACATGTCACGAACTTGTCATGAGGCAGCACTGAAATCTGCCACATAGCAGCAGCAGCATCAGTATAAACTGCACAGGTAAATTGTGCAAACAATGTGACAATGTGTCTCCCTTGGTCCCTGCCCTGTGCTCATACTTATATGCCCTAGAGATTTCCTGTCTTAAATACTCAGGCCAGGGTCTCTGTCTCCCTCAGCCCCTCCTCCCTCCCTTTTCTCCTGCATTCCCTTCCCCAACTTCTTATACACTACACCTTTCAGCACAAAGTCATTCTTGACTGCCTCACCCTTCATTTAACTCTGCTTTCCCCTTCTCCTCCAATCCCCTAATTCCCTTTTCTCCTGCACTCCCCTCCCCCAACCCCTTTAATACCTACACCTCAGGACAATTTCATTCTTCTGACTGCCTCACCCCTTCTTTTGCTCCGCTTTTCCCATCCTCCTCCAATCCCCCAACCCTTCTATTTCTTTCTGCTCCAATAATACGTACAACAATCAGGACAATGTCATACCTCTGACTGCTGCACCCCTGCCTTTAACTCTGCCGTACTCATTCCCTCCTTCCCCTCCAATCCCTGACGCCCCTCCTTTAGATTCTCTTGACTGTCCCCTCCCTATCCCCAGTGGATTCCTACCTTGGCCTCTTTCTTTGACTTTTGTCTGAACTCCTTAATGTTCCTCCATGACTTCCTGCCCTCCTTTCTTGGCTTAACTCCTAAATAGTTGTTAACCTCTTTATGTCTTAGCCCTTAATTGTTTTACTACCTTTTCTATAGCTTACCACCGAATGTAATGAAATGAAAATTGTTGGATGTACATGAAGCATGGCTGTTACTGTCATCACTCATATTGTCACCTATATTCATTATTTGTTATCCTGTACTGTTTGTATTTTGATGCGGATCCTTTGTAAAAGAACCTTCGGTTCAAAGGTATTTAATTCCTAGTTATAAATAAAAATAAAACAAACAGGTGTATATTACAAGGAAAGCATTGTTTTATTTTGTGCTCAGCCAGTGTCACTGTTTGCGGAAATTACACATTTTTAAGAGATTTTGGGCCAGATATTTAAAACTTTGCTCCGGGGCTAAATTAACACTGCCTGGTGAGCAAAGTTAGCCCGGAGCACAAAGCAAGCTATATTCAAAAGGAATAGCCCAGGGCAAACAGCCTCTGAATATAGCATGGGAATGAGGCTGGGCAAACTGGGCTGAGAGAGCAGGGCAAATGTAGCCCTGGAATATGACAGCTCTGAATATAGCAACCAGGAAGTGCAGACCACAACAGCAACACAGTGCACAGGGACGTGAAGGTAGGTAGAGGAGACCTATGTGGCCAATATGTGTTCCAGAAATTGCGTGGACCCAGTACAGCCACAGGGAGCAGCCTATGGGACAGTACACTGTGCAAAACAGTATAATATTCCCTGAACCGTTTGCGTGGAGCTAATGCGTTTGCCTGGGATTAGCGTGGAGCTAAGCTGTTTGCCCGGAGCAAACACATTTGCCAGGCACTAAACTTTGCCATATTCAAAAGTGACATGCAAATGAGCCTACTCAGGTAGTCTCTGGGCAAACAGTGACATTAGCATCTCATTATGCCCTGATTTGCATGCAGTTTGCCCAGCGTTACTGCAGGGTCCCATAGCTACCCCGTAGGTCAGTCTGGAAGTACAGGGGCTGGCCAGGTCAGACCGCATCTCCACCTGTAGGTCAGTCAGGCAGTGCATGATGATAGCTGTAGGCTACATGTAAACAGTACAGCATAGCATAGCATATCGTACCCAGGGACAACACAGCATAGGCACAGGTGGTGGTGGTGCTGCATGCAACGTCACGCTGTAGGTCATGCACAGTGCACAGCAGACACTACAGTAGCAAGGGGCTGGTAGTGTGAGGGACATGGCAATTGTGAGGGAATTTTTATGTATGCCTTTTTTTTATATATCCTAAAGCTATATTTGCTATTATATGCTATGATATGCCTTGAAGTTATGCTTGCTTTGAAAGCTATGCTGTAACAAAGTCATAATGAATGTAGTAGAAATTTCTGAGTTCATGTTTTCTTTTTTTAAGGGTTATAGAATTTGTACTGAGGTTACTTGAGGTACACTTGTAAAAACAGAAAGATAGATAAAACTGAGCAGAACTGGTTGTACCAGCCTGAATAACAGGCTTGGACAAAATATAAAGATAAGAGCATGCCTGGGCAAAATATAAAAATAACAGCACGTAGTGGCATTGAAGGCAAGCTGTACGTTGCTATGGTGTGAGTGAAACTCATTGTCTCTCTCAGGTCAGCTTGACCCAGGCATATGTATCAAGCAGTAATGGGAAAGAAATAAAATAAGCAGTGGAAAAATACCTCATGCATATCAATGTGTTTTTTTCTGTTACATTGCTAAAAACTTGATTGTGCTGTCTTATGATTGGCTTATACTGAAATGTTGGTATTTTCAAGATAAGAAGGCAAAATCTAGCTTATAAAAAGCTGCTGTAAATTGTAATCGGAGAACTTCTCCGTTGTAGAAGTCTCACATGCATGTGTAAGTTTGATCAAATAAAGCGGCGTTAAGACAAAACCCAGTGGTGTGGTTTTGCCCGTGACGAGGGAGTGGTTGCTCAGGTAATACTTACTGTGAGAGAATTTGCGATCACAGTTTTTGGCGTATCGGCAGGATGAGTTCTTGTCCTTGTCACCTCGTGATCGGGTTGTTTCCCTTGGACAAAAAGAAGGACATTTTTGTGGAACCCCATCAGGACGTGACGCCTAGGGGCCGGTGACACTCATCATCACTGTAAGTACAAGAATACCTTGGAGCGAGTGTGCACTATAAAGGACAGGCCTAGATAATATGGGAAACAAGGGAAAAAAAATAGCTGGGTCCAGAGTTAGTATTATCTGGACCGGCAAAATGTATGTTTGACAAGTTTGACCAAACAAATTACAAGGGCAACTGCACTGCCCTTTGTACTTGTAATTTGTGCTTGCTGCAAGTATATACTGTTAGAGCCAATGATGGCTTTCACAGTTCAGGCTGCTTTAGGAGAAAAGCAGCGCTGATTAAGTAACGTTAGATAAGCAACATCTAGAAAGAAAAATAAACTACTGTGGATGTACGCATGTAGGTGACTAGAGACGGATGATTTGAAAATCCCCCCATGTTGCCTATCTGTGTAGTTTCAAGTTTTTCTGTATCAATTTCAAGTTCCTTTGCCTCCTATAGAGGCTGAAACATTTGATCCCAAACCCAAGTACTGGGGACCTCTACCAGATGGATCTCAACCTAGTACTGCTAGAGATTTTTTGTTTTGTTTTTAAACTGCAAACCAGAGCTCTGGAAAAGACTTGGTTTGGCAGGTTACTAAATGGCTAAAAGAAAACCTTTGAAAGGGTTAAAACCTTTGAAAGGGTTAATAGCTGCAGCATTTGGAATTATCATGAAGGTCCTGCAGTCAGTTTTTCTTACTCAGACTAGTGTATCGGAAAAGAAGAAGAAAAATACCTTGGCACCGGTAAGTCTGAATTTTTTATTTAAAGTTGTTTTATGTCTGTCTGTTTTATTTCTGTAATACATATACTAAACAAGGTAATGCTCGTCTTTCTCGAGCATATTTTCTAGCTTAGATCTGTGTTCTGTAATTATGTTCTGTTGTCAAGGTTAGATAGGATTGATCACTTCAGTGCACAACATGTTACAGTAAAAAAAGAAAGAAGAAGCTTTTGCCCTCATAGCTGACTGTTTTAATTGGCTTTATTTTAATGGAACATTTGTGCTGCCTAGATAGGGTCAGTGAAGAACTTTTGTTTGTAGTTGGTTGGAGCAGGTAGTGTTGATGGTGAAGAGTTATGACGTCATATAGATTGCAATGTGCAGAAAGATTTGTAGTTTGCAAGCAATGTGCCAAGCCACTGCTAGGTGAAAATGTAATGTGTTAACAGCTATAAATGGCTTTATCATACTTCTAGTTATAACCAGAAACTTTTTGCAAAATGGCAGGGTGCCATATTTTGGCTATGCGCGCCAAAAGGTGTAACCATGTTATACAAGATGTGTTCACTTACAGATGATATGTTGTGCTGCATTTTAACGGAGTTAAAATGTGTTTAAAAAGTGTTTTGTTCTGGAAAGATTTGGCATGGCGATATGTATAAATGTGTTGATTTAAAAATTGTCAGTGTTACTAGACAGGGGGAGGCAGCACATATATCTAAAACACGTACAGTTTTCTAATGAAACTATGGGCATTACCTCAGCAAATGGTGTGAAACAATGTCAGTCTTATTTTGTGTTAAGTATCTCTTTTTGTGTATGTGTATGTGTGTGTACTGTTTTGGCCAGCAGTTTTATTGTATGCTTTATTATTATTTAAAAATATTTAATATCAGTAGTGTTCAAGGACACTAAAAAAAAAAATAACTGGGTTTGAACAACCCTTGCATGCACACTGTGACCTTTTGCACGTTATTCGACCTTCTTATGTTTCAACATTTTATGTTACTACCAGTTCAAACTTGATGTTTATTCCATACCGAAAGCACAACTTTTCACACAAGATGTATGTTTTCATGAAAGCACACCAAGAGTAAACCATGTAATTTGACTTTTTATTGCAAAACTAGTATTCTAAGTGAAGAGGAACAAACTTTTCTTCTCGTCTCACTGCTTCTGACTTGCAACCAACACAGGCAATACTCCAGCTGGAAGGGGAGAATTATTCATCATCTCCCCATATTTTTATTATACATATACAGTACGCTTTTGAAAAAAGGACTATTACAGCTGTTTTTGAGAGTTTACCATCTACAGTTAAAAACAATGGCTTTTGTTTTTATGTGTGACCATGGTGTAATCATTTTTTTGTCTTTTTGAAATGCATTCTAAGAGATACGTACGTGCGGTATTACCATCAATCTGGATTTTTATAAACTCAGCTGACATTTTGTCATGCTTAGGATAAGGGAACCCAGGGACGCTTGGCTTCTTTTATCCTATGGAAATAATCTTGTTTTATTTTTAAACTGGTGTGTGTTTGTTTTTGTTGTTTGTCTGTGTTTCTTCTCTTTCTTCTAGAGAAAAAGAAGTTCCCCATCTTTATAGTAAGGTATGAAACTTACTAAACTAATTGTAATATTATCTTGTTATAATTTAAAGTGTAGTAGGTGGGGATCATGTCACCATCCACAGCTAACTTTTTTATTGCTACAGTATTCGAGCTGTCTCTTTCACTTCGAGTTGTCTCTTCCACCAGTAGGAGCTTGGGGAAAGGGGGTAAGTTACCCTTCCTCCCTTCCAGTGTAGTACCCACAAAGGTTGCAAGGTACATCACTGTTCCTCCAAAGGTGTAAATAAAGAAAATGTATATTTGCCAATAATTGTTTCTTATTTACAGGTTTTAAAAAAGACCCAAGGTATTTTAACAGCATAACCCAGCCCAAGCCCTTCTGTTTTTTCTAGTGCAAACAGTTAAATCTCACACCTATTATTGGTACAAGGGTTTCTGCCCTCAGCAAGTAATCAGTTACGCTGGAGGGTGAAATTGTGTATGTATGTCCACACATATTCATTCTTTTGATTGTCTTTTCAGCTTTCTTATCCTGTTAAAACAAATGCAAAACAACTTTTGTCATTGCCTTACAGCAATGAATGCATTTTTTCAACCTAAATTCACAGTACTCTAACATTTCTGGACTCTAAGCTAAGTTTACAGTCTATATGTGTTGTTTAAAATGTATTTTATGCATTATGCTCAATACTGAAATTGTTCTATTACAAACATGCCTATGTTTCATGTTTATATTATAATGTTTTGATATACATCTTGCTACACTGTATCATGTGTGTATTCAGAAAAGTGCTCCACATGTATAACGGTTTTAATGCTCATAACCAAACCTAAATGCTGGGGCCAGCATTGCTGACCCACCCCTACAATATGTTCCAAAGCAAAACCAAAAGTAAAATTAATGCTCCGTTTGTCTTATTACTCACAGGTACCCCTAAAGAATGAGTGTACTCTATGCAGGTTTTGTCATTTTAAATTTTAACAATTATAATATGCAGAATTTAGATTGTACTCCAAACCTATGCTTCAAGCCTTACCCCACTCAATACTTTGGAGTATTTCACTATACAGGGTAAAGAAGGTAGACCTTTTCACTTGTCACAGGTGCAATAGGCACTGACTGTTATTAAATTGGCATAGGCCAACAATATATGTATTTGTCCCACTAATTGCATTGTGTAACAGGCATATTGCTATGAACTATATGTTTGAAGCGTGTTATTGTAACATTACAAGATTTTATAACTCAGGTCTCAGTCAGGCCTGCTTGCAACGAACAGGAAATAATGTTCATCACTGTCATAACTGCTTCTGTGATTTAAAAGCAGGAGGTAACCATAACACTGTCATGATTTACAGATGGTCAAATGGTATAATTGAACCTCGGCCTGCACCCCCAGGTGTCTGGTTCATGTCCAATTTTATTTTTTTTTCTCAATTGCCAGAATTTAGGCTCTGACACACCACTCTTACAAAACAAAAAGTTAATGGTTTAAAAGATTGTTATTTATGTGTTTTTAATTCAGTGTCTAACACACTTTGCAAGTTTGCAGGTTTCAAGGTGTGGCACATAAGATCTCCACGTTCAACAGCAGTAATACTTTCATCTAAGTTGCCAAGACCTTCATCTTTTCCTTAAAGAAAAACAACTGCCACAGTTTTGATGTTATCACCATCTTTGTGCCTGACTGGTTCCTAATAAGGACTATTGCATGAATCAGTTATTATTACCTCTGCAAGTGTAATGTTTTCAGCAAAATTACACCTATTTGTAGAACTTTAAATCAACTGAAGAAGGTCCAGTCGGTTCAGACTCTGCAATCAAGCTTATTGTTTCTGCTTACTATGAAGTTAAGTCTGGGAAGGGGCACTCCCTAACTCCAGCGAAGATTCTGCTTCAATTGACCTTCAAGCAATACATCCATTTTCTTCACTGCCGCTTGTTCCAAACATGGCTGGTACTTTCTACAACCCTACTGCTCTGTTATGGACTGTGTTCTTAATGGTTTATTGTCAATTGTTACCTTTTATGGACTGTTAATCTTTATGCCGGGGTGTAATCAACTACGACAAAACAAATGCCATGCCAGTGTGTGTGTGTGTGGCTATTCCATTAAAAGGACTCAATGCACCCCTGGCCAGTGTGTCTACTAATCAGCCATCCAGCAGCTAGCCAGCAAAATGAACACTGACTTTTCTACTACGCTGGTGTTTTGTTTTTAAATTACTGTCTGCATTGCCCCATGTGCCTTGTGGGGTTACCACCATTCTGCAAATGACATTTCATCTGTATTGTAACTACATCAACCTGTGGATACTTATATGAACTTATGAACTATTAATTTCATGGACTGTTATGTTTTATAAGGACTTATCTGTCAAGAGACATTATCAACAGATTCTTCAATCAAGCTCCCAGGGTGTGCCACACCTCAACACAAGGTAGCATCTACCTTATTCACTCTCAAAGTAATTCCATGAACTCTTTTTCATCAACAAAATTGTTATGTTATATTGTGTTATATGTGGTGTCACATGTTAGCATTTTCCACATATTTCAATTGTGGTGTTGACATCCCTCAATTCTGTATTATGTTTTACAAACTCACGATTTGTGTTCGCCTGTAACCACCCTGTGCAACTCCAAAACAGGATGCTTTTATAAATGCCTTGACTATCTGTATGCTGGCAACCAGTTTTAAATCATATACCTATTCACCTAGTCTAACAGTCTAAAAGTAGAAATGTTTAGTTTTTTTAACCTTCAGTTATTAACTAATATCTTTACATTTATGTTCAATTTTGTAGAATGTTCGAGTCCCTCAGGGCCTCCTATCTTCAGGGTGGAAATTATTAACAGTGGTCAGTGGCCAAGGTTTTAGTAATCAGTGACCAAACTTTTATCAACAATATGTAGTTGGCTAACCATAAAACTGAGGAAATAAAAAGGTGTAAAATGGCTAGTGTAAATTGCTAAAGGGCTAGTAAAGGTAAAAATGGTTAGTAAATGACTAAATGATGCCAACATGTAAATTAGTATATCTAGTAGCAAAAGGCTGCAAGTGGCTAAATACCACCATGTCACTTAATATGTGTGCGTGTAAGACTTTAAAAGGGTTAATTGTAAAATTCTATACAATGAAAAAAAAAATAGCTGAAAGCATAAAATGAGGCCATGGCTGAGATATGCACACAGCTGTGTTTAGCCTTGACTGTTAAAAGTTTCTCATCATATAATTCTCTCGTGTAAAAAAAAAATATATATGTTTTAACAAAAAACTGATAAAAAATAATGAGATACCTCGTTTAGTTGCTGGTACAAGGTTACTTTGACATTTGTAGCAAGCTAGTCACTTCTCTCATATGCTTTCTGGCTCCCAAAACAAAAGTTATTTGAGATAAATATACTATTCTGTCACCATTTGTTTTCCCCTCCAAGGGTGAGAATAACTCCCCTGTCTTGGCAAAATGTCAGGTACATCTCATAAGCAAGAAATTTAATTACGGGATGTCTCAGAAATTGTAGCTACAACATGTATAAAAAACTTTAATTATGAAAATGTATTAATGTACAGGTGTCCAGGCTATGCTGTCATAATTTCTTGGGAAATTCCAGCCTTGCATTTTTTCTAAGCTTGCACACATAAATATGGGACCCATGGTCATGGCTTACAAGCGTAGTCAGTGACTGGGTGCTACTCTTCTCCATTGGGTGACAGTACTTGTAAGTGGTCATATTGGCACTCTGGCTACTGACTGTCCTAATCAAACTTCTCCTACAATGCCTGTGCAACACAATGGTGTCACGGGACGCCACCCACCTGCCCCCTTGCTACAACCCGAACAAAAGGACCCCATTAAACTGGAGGGGGTGTTTCCATTACAAAACGAGCCAAATTGTGACCAAAATATAAAGTGAGAAAAAGTAAAAAGGGATCGGTTAGTTGATACATAGTATCAAAAGGGGGGAGAGTGTGAGGGAATTTTTATGTATGCCTTTTTTATATATCCTAAAGCTATATTTGCTATTATATGCTATTATATGCCTTGAAGTTATGCTTGCTTTGAAAGCCATGCTGTAACAAAGTCATAATGAATGTAGTAGAAATTTCTGAGTTCATGTTTTTTTTTAAGGGTTATAGAATTTGTACTGAGGTTACTTGAGGTACATTTGTAAAAACAGAAAGATAGATAAAACTGAGCAGAACTGGTTGTACCAGCCTGAATAACAGGGTTGGACAAAAATATAAAGATAAGAACATGCCTGGGCAAAATATAAAAAATAACATACGTAGTGGCATTGAAGGCAAGCTGTACGTTGCTATGGTGTGAGTGAAACTCATTGTCTCTCTCAGGTCAGCTTGACCCAGGCATGTATCAAGCAGTAATGGGAAAGAAATAAAATAAGCAGTGGAAAAATACCTCATGCATATCAATGTGTTTTTCTGTTACATTGCTAAAACTTGTTATGCTGTCTTATGATTGGCTTATACTGAAATGTTGGTATTTTCAAGATAAAAGTGCAAAATCTAGCTTATAAAAGCTGCTGTAAATTGTAATCGGAGAACTTCTCCGTTGTAGAAGTCCCACATGCATGTGTGGTTTGATCAAATAAAGCAACGTTAAGACAAAACCAGTGGTGTGGTTTTGCCCGTGGCGACAGGTGGTTGCTCAGGTAATACATACAGTGAGAGAATTTGCGATCACACAATGCCTATGTGTCGTAGGGCAGTGATGACCACTGCACTGTACACAGTGACAGGCCCAGCTTGCAGGTGATTACTGACAGTGGACAGTACTGTTACGCTGTTGTGTGATCCACAGATGCTGCACCTGTGGCATGGGATGCTCACAGTGACATATACATGGTTGGCTGTGTGTGCTGTGGCATCTGTACAGTTGTGCGGTATGTGGCGGGGGGCACGTAAGATCCGACAGGCACACAGGTGGTGGGGTATTCCCACTACTGGCCCATGTGCACTGCATGATGTGTCCCAGCCTTGTGGCCACACCTTGGCTGTGGTGAGGTCTGGCTGCCCATACACCCTCCCCTCAATGGCCACCATGCCCACAGTGCTATATGTGTGTGTCCTGGAATCTGTTGGTTACCACAGACGTATGGTCTGCAGGTGTGTGCTGTATGGCCACACTACCATGATGTCCCCTGTGGGGACTGGTGGCAGCTGCTGGCATCATGGTGGTGCCATCAGTGAGCAGCATGTGTCCTCCATGTCTGGCATTTTCTAAGTGTCATATTCATATGTTAGGGTCGCACAAGCCGCACAAAAGCCATGCAAACACCGTGCAAAGCAACAATGTCATGCAAAGCTATTTGCCCAGGGTTAAGACCAGCTTTTCCTGGGCAGTAATATGTACCGCGCAAAGGGTCGTGCTAAGTTGTGCTAAACACCTTAGTGCGGCGCTAGCTGATGAATATCTCATAGCACCTGTATTCATGTTCAGTGTGTCCCTTGTGTATAATTATGGTTTGCCCAGTGCTAATGCGATTTGCACGTGCTATTTGGCCTTTTGAAGATAGCAGACCCACGCTAATCCCACGCTAAACCCATGCAAACGGTTTGCGCACCATGCAATGCTTTGAATAGCTGGGTCTTCATTTTTAAAAATGCACAAATTTGGAAAAAATTGGTTATTTGCTGAAATTGCTAATTTTTCAGAACACATTTTTAAAAATGAGCAATTTGGGAAAAAATGCAAAATTCAGAAAAAAAACATTGTTAATTACATTGGATTTGACACAATTTCACAAAAATTGTGTAAATGCAAAATCAGCAATTTCACGTAATTTTGCAAGAGTAATAGAAATTTGGCTCAATACTACTGTAACTCACTAGTCCAAAGGCTGAGTGACTCATGCATCCAAGAAGTGATGATATCCCATGATATGACACACCCTAAACTGTATTGTTATTATACAATGAAAAAAAGATGACTTGAGACAGTCATAATTGTCAAATTTGAGAAATTGTAGTCCAGACTTTAAGTTAACCAGTTAAAAACCTTTATGTAGCAGGGTCACCGTGTACACTTACGAGTTACAACCCTTGCCTTGCAGGCTCAGACAACATTGAGGGGCCTGGCCCTGGGCTCTGTTCAGATAGAACGGGGTTCTTTCTCAAATATAAAATAAATAGTGTGTTACCTCCACCCAGAGTAAATTATAGTGGGCCAGTTCTTTGTGTAGTACAATGCCCCGGGGTGCTGTATCTACCCACCTCCCCTCACAGTCATACCACACATGGAAAACCAACCGTTGTTGCAGTATTTCAAAACACATGTAATTAAAGGCTATCGCTAATAATATGCTCATGGTTAGTTTTAACCAACAACAATAAAATTTATTAAACAGGGAGGGTAAGAAAAAGGATGCATAGATAAATAATGCTCTGTAAAATTTGATGCAATGGATAAACATACAGCAACAATGGCATACACCTTGCCCAGTCCCTGACATCAACACCCCACCAATATTGGCCCACCTCCTCACTGGTACCAGTGCCCTCTACAGCCTAACTGGATACCCAGATGTTACAGCTGCAGGAATGAATGGTGCCATGGGGTGGCCAGCATTGGTGCACTTCTTTTAAATAAAATGTAAAACTTTGAATAAACTTGATAACTCCCTAGGTCAGGTCAGGCCCTGTGTTTACTCATGGTTCTGAAGACAGTCTCACAGGGTCTGAGCAATGGCTTCAGATGCACACAGTCGAGCTGGGGGCCTCAAGCTGTGCAGCAGAATGGCAGCTTACTTGGCTATGCTGGTGTTCTGGCAGCTTGTCACCTTCTGGGCTGCTTCTTCTCAAATGCTGGAAGAGGCCAGTACTGGGGACCAGGGCCACACGTCTACCCCACACATCCAGGCATACAAGCCTCACGGGGGTACGATGGGTCATGGCCAGCTATGACACTACCTGGCCAATTCCCCAGACCATCCTCACTGGCAAAGTTTCAGGATCTGGAGCTGAGGAATCACACAGCCTTTCTCTGTGCAGCTCACAGACATTAATACCTCTGGGAACGTATCCAGCTCACTCCTCAGGGCTACAGGTGGCAAACAGTCTCTCAGGCGGTTCTCAAACTGAAGGTCCAAACAACAGACACTTTTGAATATTTTAAACTGGATTTCCCAGACAATGGGAATTTTCTGTGGATCTCTAGGATCTGGCTGCTTAACTCAGGAGACACTTCAGGTATTTGGCAGAACACAGTCCAGTCCTCCTCACAGACAGAGGGGCTTCACTCAGATGCTTTAGAATTTAACAACAACAGTTCTTCACACTTGTTCTGACTTTCCAGCTGAAAGAAAGATTTAGGCAAGCCTCCCAGAGGTCGGTTGTTGAAGCCTTAGGCCAACTTCCAAACTACTTCTCTGGCTCACTCTTTGCTCCCTTGCTTCACTCAGAGAGCCTCAGCCACACTGCCCTGAGCTGAATCTTTCCTCAAGGTCTAAAGAGAGAACATAGACTTCCATTAGCTGAAACAGCTGTCCTTCTGCAGAATTAATTTGCATGAGGCCCATCTGACACCTAATTGGTTGAGGGAAAATGTGCCAAGAGCATTGTCCTTTCCTCTTTCCCAGAAGCCATTGCTAAGTCCTTCAGAGCTCCTAGAATTCTGACTGACTGCATGGCAGGTTAGAGGTTGCAAAGATGGCTGCTATTGTAAACAATTCACACGGAGTCCAACTTTAAGTCGTTTTGTGGACAAACAGTATTGTTTCAATTTTTGCAGTCCCCAGGGTTTTGTAGCTGCCCCTCTGTCCTAGTGTCCAGTGGCAGAATGGAGCTTGCAAGGGACTCCCCTGCTTGTTGCAAGTGCCGTGGCACTGTACCTCCTCCCGACAGGCAAAGCTATGAATATTCATGGCAGCTTCAGCTGTTCTCAAAGGCACATTGTGCTCCTTTGAGTAACAGTGTAAAACAGCTGCCAGAGTGGCTTTACACTGAGTGTGGCAGTGCTTACAGGGAGAGTGAATCGACCGCTGCAGCTTACCTGTTCAAGCAGGTGCCAGCTCAAATGTTTGCACTCTGAGTTGTGCAACGCTCCTATGTTCTGCACAGGCGCTACCAGCACTACACTCAATCAATCAATCAAAATCTTCATTTATCCAGGCTATCATTGTTGAGCGATGCTCATTCGCAAGATGTACCTGGGTGAAGCATAGTCACATATTTATACAAAGCAAACACTAGTATTTACAGACATACAAAATGGTTACAATTATAATACGAGACATAAAACATTAGTTCATACAAGCTTGAAGTAGTACAGGCAAACGTATAAGGTGTGAACAGCATGTACATGCACACAATAACTAAACGCGGAAAGGAAGGAAGGCAGGGTTAATTAATGTAGTGGACTAAAAACACTAGGGCTACAGAGGAGGGGAGGAGAGAGGGGAGGAAGGAGAATGACCCAGAGGGTGTCAAGTCAAAAAACAAGGAAGGGTAGGGGGGAGGGTGTGCAGGGGTGGAGGAATGAGATATTATAGAGACACTGGTGACGCAGAGTAAAAAGGAAGGGGCAGGGAGGTTGTCTCAACCAGAGGGTATGAAGAGCTCATACTGACCAAGGTAGGACATCCAGGGTTTGAGTAGGAAGAAGGCAGAACACAAGTGTCAGTGCCTTATATAGGAAGGCAGCACATAAGTGTCAATGCCTTATGTACGAGCCTGTGTGGGGAGGGGTACCAAGGCAGACACTGATGCAGATCCTGGATGCGAGAAGCAGTTACATGCTTCTTTGATTGTGAGGGAATATAGTGTCTTGAAGGCAGTCAGGCAGACAGAAGTGCTCAATTTGAGAGTTTTTAGATTGTTCCATAAGGAAGGCAGTACAATGTTTATGGCTGCTCTGCCAAAGCGAATTTAGCTTGGGTATTTTGAGTGAGATAAATGAGTAGCTTCTTACATACTAACATACTAAAATGCCAGCAGAATAGGCCTATCGTTCTTTCATGTTCTGCTCGTTTGGTCAGCCCCACCCTGGGAACTGACCTTGCTGCCCCCCCTCGCCCTCTCGGGCTTCTCCCTTCCCAGCCCCAGATATTCTCGCTGCACTGGACTTTGCTTCCAGAACCCTTCCCCTGTACCTGTCCCACCCCCTCTTAAATCCCTCCAGAGTCTCTGCCTCCACCAGCTCCCTGGGCAGCGCATTCCATGACTCCACCACCCTCTCAGTGAAGTAGCACCTCATCCTTTCTCCCCTGAATCTCCCCCCCTCCAGCTTCCACCCATGCCCTCTAGTTGCCCCCCCCTTCCTTCGGAGCACCCTGACTTTGCCTCCCTATTCACCCCTTCATGTACCTGAAGACCTCTATCATGTCCCCAGTCTCTTCCCTCTTCCAATGTGTAATATATAGCTCCTTGAGCCTCTCCCCATAGGTCCTGTCCCTCAAGCCCCAGATCATTTTGGTTGCCCTCCTCTGGACCCTCTCCAGGAGTTCAATGTCCCTCTTTAAGTGTGGCCTCCAAAACTGCACACAGTACTCAAGGTGCGGCCTCACCAAGCAGTTATACAGAGGTAGTATCACTTCCCTCCTTCTGGAGGTGATCCCCCTAGCGATGCATCCCAGCATCCTGTTGGCCTTGGCCGCTGCCCTCCTACAAGTCTCTGAGTTGTTCATCTTGACATCCACCACCACCCCCAGGTCCCTCTCAGCCATCGAGACTTATAGCATCCCCGGGTGTACACTTGCCCGGGTTTCTGGCTCCCAGGTGCAGTACCTTGCATTTCCCTGCACTGAACCTCAGTTTCCACTTTCTAGATCACCCTTCCAGAGCCTCCATGTCCCCCTGAAGGGCTACCCTCCCCTTCTCCCCATCCACCACCACCCCCAGCTTTGAGTCATCCGCAAAGAGACTCATCTCACTCATGATACCTTATGTCAGAGACGTAGGCGTTGAACAGGAGGGGCCCAAGGACCGATCCCTGAGGGACCCCACTAATGACTCTCCTTGGGGATGAGACTATCCCATCAAAGACGACCCTTTGGTCCGGTCCTGGAGCCAATTCCCTATCCATCTGATCATCTTGTTTCCCACCCCATTTCCCCCAGCTTATCCAACAGGCCCCCGTGGGGAACAGAGTCAAACGCCTTGCTGAAGTCAAGAAAGAGGACGTCCACCGGCCTACTCAAGTCCAAGGCACTCGTCACCCAATCATAAAATTCCACAAGATTTATCTGACACAATTTCCCCAGGACAAAGCCATGCTGTCTATCATCCTGGCACCCCGACTTTTCCAGGTCCCTCCCCGCCTCTCCTTTACGATGCCCTCCATCACCTTGCCCACCACCGAGGTCAGGCTGATGGGCCTGTAGTTCCCTGCCACCTCCCTTGATCCACTCTTGTAGATAGGCACTATATGCACCACCTTCCAGTCCTGGGGCACCCACCCTGTCCTCAGGGAGATGCTGAAAAACTCCGCCAGGGGTTTCGCCAGGACATCCGCCAGTTCCTTCAGCACTCTGGGATGTATTTTATCCAGCCCTGGTGCTTTCTCCATCTTAAGGGACCTGCGGACTTCCCTCACTCTCTCCACCATGATGTCCACCTCCGCTACTTCGTCCCCCTGCATTGCCTTCCCCCCTTCTGCCAGTGATGGCCCCCCTCCCCAAACCCCCTGATCGGTAAGGGCCCCCCTCCTCAGTTTCACCATCTCCTCCCTATATGAGGCAGCCCCCATTTTCCTTGGTGAAAACTGAGCGAAGTACTCATTTAGTACCTCAGCCTGCTTCCCCAGGTCTTGTGCCCAGCCCTCCCACTTTAATCCTGCTAATCTGACCCTTCACCCTTCATTTTCCCCAATGTATCTAAAGAACCCTTGTTCCCTCTCCTAATTTCCCTGGTCAGGTTCTGCTCCTTCCTTGCCTTAGCCGCCCTCACCACCGTGGTGGCCCTTCAGCCATCAGCTCGTACTCCCCTCAATCCCTGCACTTCTTGGGCACTTGAAATGCCTACAGGCCACCTTCTTTCCCCTCACCAACTCCTGAACCTCCTGGTCCACCAGCAGGGTTCTCAGGCCCTACCGCATTTGTGTCTCCTTTTGCACGGGTGCTGGTAGCATCCTGCACCCCCCTCCTGATGATTTCTCACCTATTGTCAGCATTCATGTCTGGCCCAATCCCATCCAAATGCTCCTTAAGGATCCATCCCATTTATTTGAAATCCACCCCCTAAAGTCAATTACCTCCATCTTTGTGCAGTCTTCTACCCCTCCTAGGTCCAGGCAGAACCAGACCATTGCATGATCGCTCCCAGCCAACGGGTCCCTTACCTCCAGGCCTCCAATCTGGTCACTGTCTGCCAGGACCACATCCAGTATCCGCACCTCCCTGGTTGGTTCCCCACCTGCTGGGTTAGTAACGTGTCCTGAAAGACATCTAACAACCTCTGTTCCCTGGCCACCGAGGATGTCATAGTCCCCAGTCCATTCCTGGCATGTTTAAATCCCCAACACCACCACCCTTCATCTACCCACTCTGCAGTGTCTCCAACATCTGCCACCAGACTCTCCTCCAGTTCCTCTGCCAGCGCGAAGGTCTGTACACCACTCCTGTTTTACTCCCCCACTTGTTATCAAGGTGACCCAAATTGTCTCCACAGTTCCCTCCTCCTATGCCAATGTAGTTTTTGACTATTATTTACTTTAGCAAGGGCCATGATAGTGCTATGTTTAGCTCTGAATCCAGACTACATAGGATTTAATAAGGTCCTAGTTTCAAGGTAAGATCTCAAGCTGTGCATTTACTATTTTCTCCAGAAGTTTGGACAAAACTGGAAGGAGGGAAATTGGCCTATAGTTGTTGAGATCACAGGGGTCCCCTGATTTAAACAGAGGGATGACATGCGCTGTCTTCAATACAGGTGGCAGAATACCCTGAGACAAGGATAAATTAAACAGATGGGTAATAGGCACGGCTAGTACATGATAGGCAATCTTTAAGAAGAATGGGTCTAGGGTGTCGGCACCAGCACTTTTTCTGGAGTCCAGCTGTAACAGGAGATCCTCAACCTCTTTTAATGCGGCAGGCTGAAAGGTGAATAACGAGGAAGCGGCAGGGGATTCAGAATGACTACCAACCTGGGAGCGTAGCACACAAGCAGGGGAGTTGTCAAATGCCACGCCTGCAGTGGCAAAATGATTATTAATAGAATCTGAGATTTCCATCCTCTCACTGATAGTTGAGTTGCCAGAGGTAATCTTGGCCGGAAGGGAGTTCCTGAGGAGTGGCCCAACAGGCCCTTTACAGTATTTCAGAATTTACTTGGGCTCTTGGCAGCAGAGTTGAGTTCAAAGCGGAAGAAAATAGCCTTTGACTCTGATAGTTTTTGTGCATAAGTTTCGCATCCTTCTGAATTGACTCCAATCATTAGGAGTGTTGAATCTGTACTTTTTTTTCCAACGCTTATCCCTTTCTAGAAACATAGTCTTGATTTCAGGGGAGAACCATTTACAGGTTTTATTCCTAATGTGGACTTTGGTCGGGGTACATGCTTATTGAGGGCCCCGACAGGATGTTATAGAAAATAGTGTAAGCAGAATAAACCGTTTTTGCCAGGTAAAAGTCCTGCCAATGCAGGGAGTGTTTAAGTTCGTTAAGATAAGCAATATATCAAGTTCCGTTCAGACCTCTTCATAGAGAACTTTGTTACAGTTGACGATTTGTTGACTGATCTTACTCCAGCAATAAAGTAATGGTTGCTGACATCTGAGAAAAAGTACCAGCATGGGAAAAAGATGGGTTTGCTCACCATGATCACATCCAGTAGGGCACTGTTGCTGGGGTTCTTTATTTGGGGCATGCTGGGTCAACAATAAGTTGAGTCAGCCCACGGGCATCATAGCAGGACACAAGTGGAGCTGATGCATTGGACAGCCAGGATGATAGTCTCTGGCAAGCCTTGCCCCAACCTGTCACTTAGGTAAGACGGAAGCTGTGAACCAGCAGACGGAGGCCTATAGCATCCTATTACACAAAGCGCGCTAGTCTGTGTAATTTCCACCGTATCAGACATTCAAATTCATTAGCGACAGATGACAAGACAATACAGGAGGCCACATATTTGTCCTTATATAGATAGCTACCCCTCCTCTTCTGGTTGGCCTGTCAGCTCTGGACAGAGCACAGTTAGGGATGTTTACTTCCCTGTCAGGGGTGGCTGGTCTGAGCCAGGATTCAGAGATCACTAGTATGTCAGGAGAGATGTGATTCGCCCATGCTAGGATCAAGGTGAACCTTTTTTAACAGACTGCATGCATTAATATGCAGGAAGCTCATGCCTTTGAGTCTTGCTAGGTCAGCTGGCGATGCAATAGCCTCAGGAGAGCCAGGGGTTAAGTTCTCGTTACCTGAGCACAACAAAGGATAAGTACAATTTTCCTGAGTGTACCAATTGTGAGCTTGAAGTTCCTGGTTCTTGCATGTCTACCGGGTTTGTTGCTTCTAGAATGTGGGGCATTGCCACCATGGCTATAGTGGCTTATGGTTGCGAAGACTAATACTCTAGCTGCAAAATGCAGGAAGGGGTCGGTAGTCTGCACAGCAGAAGGAGGGCCATGTGATGGTGATTCAGTGCATGTACCACAGAAGTGAGTAAGCCAAGTATAAGGCTGCAGAAGAGGATGTATGAACTCACAAAAGCAACTGAGGGTGGTGCCAGACAAGTACAACACAAGGGGGGTTGTAATCTGTGCATGGCGGCAACTCAGGTGGCTGGCACAAGTCAACCGGAACCACAATTAGAAGAGTCAATAAGGGAAGCCATATAAGTCCCCTCATGGTGAAATCTTGAGTTAAAGTGAAAGCCACTTGTGAACCCCAGAAGCCAAAAAATGAACTGCTATATTATTGCAGCGTAGCGGTTGTCTGCGAGCAACTGGGTTCTAGTGGAAAGATGTCTAAGGCCAAGGCAGGTTTTGTGGTTTTTTTAGAAATACCTTGCTATTGGAGGTAAGACCAAGAAAAAACAGCTTACTTAAACAAAGCACAGACTTGCGAGTATGAATCCCAGTGACTACTAAGATGAGAAGGAGACAAGGAACTGAATCTCAATCTCGACTCCTGGTGGGGGACTCAATCATTAGGGGGTAGAAGTGGGGGAGGAAGGGGAGAGGGAGGTAAGGTGCCTGCCTGGCACCATGGCTTGGAGGGACAGGAAGCAAATCCATGGGATCGTGGGAGCAGCTGCACAAGGGAGGGAGCTGGATGTCATTGTCCACCTAGGGACAAATGACTTGGCTAGGAATGGGATCAGAGCAGTGTAAGAGGAGTTTGTAGAGTTGGGGAGGGACCTTAGACAAGTAGCACATACGGTAACTTTCTCGGAGGTGCTGCCTGTCTATGGCAAGGGTGATGCTAGGGTACTCTTCACCGTGGAGCTCAGGGTTTTGGCTTCATTGGTGACTGGGGAGCCACCTGGAGGGATGCAGACCTATACTGGCATGAAGGTCTGCATCTGTCCAGGTGGGAGACAGGATCCTAGGTGAGAGGTTTAAATGCTTCATTGGCAAGCATTTTAACTAGCCAAGGGGAAGGCACAGAAAAGGAGCTGGGAAATCCCAGCCTTCCCCCAACAAAACATGGTAATTAGTGAGGTAAACACCAAGGTAGAGAAGTAATTAGGGAGCAGGACAGAGGTAAATGTAAAAAAAGGCAAAGGCATTAAGGACACGGATGGGGCTAAAAGGTGTAAGGCCATCAAAAAGTGGAGGGAGATAAGTACCAATGCCCGTAGTCTGTGTAACAAGCTCCCTGAAATAGTGGCCTTGATGGAAGAGGGTTGCCTGGATATTGTGGCAGTCACAGAAACATGGTACACAGAAAACCATGACTGGGATGTCAACATAGCAGGATACACAATCTACAGGAGGGACAGGGAGGGTAAAAGAGGAGGAGGCGGAGTAGCACTCTATGTAAGGGAAGGGATCAAAGCAACAGAACTAAAGAGTAAACAGGGAGCAGATGAAGCACTCTGGGTCACCCTGGAGACAGGAAGTGGCACCACAGTCTGCATGGGGGTTGTATACAGACCCCCATCTCTGGGAGGAATGGACAAGGAAATGATAGAAGGCTTTCTTAGAATGGCAGAAAAAGGGAGATATTGTTGTTGGGGGTCCTGAATATGCCAGATGTTAACTGAAGCACCTTTGATGCAGGCACATCCAAGAGCAGGGTCATTCTTGATGCTCCACAAGGGGCATGCCTCAGACAGCTAGTATTGGAGCCGACTTGGAAGGGAGCAATCTTAGACCTGGTACTCTCAAATGTGGACGGAGAAAGAATCTCAGATTTAGAAGTGGGTAGCCATCTGGGAACATGTGACCACCAAACAGTGTGGTTCATGATAAACACAGTCATACAATCAAGCCATACAAAAGCAAGAGTATTGGACTTTAGGAGGCCCGACTTTGGGAAAATGAGAGTGCCTCAGAAAAGCACTAGCAAACAGGCAAGAAGGAGGGGTGGAGGAACAATGGGGAGTGATCAAAACAGCCATCACAGAGGCAACAAGCCTTTGTGTAAAGCAAATCAACAAAACACAACGAAGGAAAAAACCACTATGGTTCTCAAAAGAGGTGGCAGGGAAGGTTAAGGAGAAAAGGACAGCATTCAGGAAATATAAGGAAACACAGAAGGAGCAGGACAGAGAACTTTATCAGTTAAAGCAGAAAGAGGCTGGGAAGGCAGTCAGAATAGCAAAGACCCAAACCAAGGAAAGGATAGCCAACTCTGTGAAGAAGAGGGATAAGACCTTTTATAGGTACATTAGGGAGCGAAGAAAGACCAAAGGCAGGATACTGAGGCTTAATAAAGGGAGGGAATGTGGGCAGAGGTGACAGTGAAAAAGCAGGGATACTGAATGAATATTTCTGCTCAGTATTCACAAAGGAAGAGAGAGAGTTACCTAAACCAAACAAGAGAAACACTCTGAAGGCGGGGTCGATACCAGTCATTTACAGAAGAAAGGGTTCTGAAAGAACTAATAAAATTGAAGGTGGACAAAAGCAATGGGGCCTGATGGTATTCACCCAAAATTCTAAAAGAACTAAGGGTAGAACTAGTGACACGCTGACTACTCACTTTAACAAATCATGGGAAGATGGCGTGGTACCTGAGGACTGGAGGAGGGTGGATGTGATTCCTCTTCACAAAAGTGGGAGCAGGACAGAGACAGGAAACTACAGACCTGTCAGTTTGACCTCAGTGGTAGGGAAAATGATGGAATCACTTCTGAAGGAAAGAATTGTTGAGTACCTAGAGGCCAGTGGGGCACAGAACCCAAGGCAGCATGGATTCATGATGGGAAGGTCGCGTCAGACGAATCTAATAGATTTCTTTGACTGGGTGACCAAAGTAGTAGACCAGGGAGGGGCTGTGGACATGGCCTACCTAGATTTTAGCAAGGCATTTGATACAGTCCCAGACAAAAGATTAATACACAAGTTAGCCAGCCTTGGAGTGGGTCCCAAGGTGGTAGCCTGGATAAAAAATTGGCTAGACAACAGGACGCAAAGGGTAGTAGTAAACGGAGTCCGCAGTGAAGAAAGGAGGGTTACTAGCGGGTACCGCAGGGTTCAGTACTGGGACCAGTCCTTTTTAATGTCTTTATAAGTGACATTGCACAGGAACTGGAAGAAAAAGTATGTCTCTTTGGAGACGACACAAAGATCTGCAACAGGGTTGATACACAAGATGGAGTGGAAAGGATGAGAAGGGACTTGGCAAGGTTGGAGGAATGGTCAAATGTATGGTAGCTCAGATTCAGTGCAAAAAAGGTGCAAGCTAATGCACCTGGGAAACAAAAGCCCAGGGGAAGAGTACACAATGGGGGGTGAGATACTGACAACAGTAAAAATGGAAAGGGACCTGGGGGTAATTATATCAGATGACCTAAAGTGGGCAAGCAACGTGAGACGGCAGTAAGGAAGGCTGGGGGGATACTGGGATGCATAGGGAGAGGCATCAATAGTAGAAAACAGGAAGTTGTTATCCCTGTGTACAGACAGTTGGTGAGACCCCATCTGGAGTACTGTGTGCAGTTCTGGAGACTCCATCTCTGCAAAGACATGGACAGAGTGGAGCTGTCCAGAGAAGGGCAACCAAAATAGTGCAGGGTTTGCACCAGAAGACATATGAAGAAAGACTAAAGGAGCTTAATAAGTATACTCTTGAGGAAAGAAGGGAGAGAGGGGACATGATAGAAACTTTCAAGTACCTCAAGGGAATCAAGAAAGTCCAAGAGGGTAGCATCTTTCAGAAAAAGAGATGTGCAAGAACAAGGGGGCACAATTTGAAGATAGAGGAGGGATGGCTCAGAGGTAATGTGAGGAAGTATTTTTTCACAGAGAGGGTTGTGGATGCATGGAACAGCATCCCTGAGGAGGTCATGGAGTCAAGAACAGTGGGGGAATTCAAGAATGCATGGGACAGACATAAGGCAGTCCTAGTAGGGGGTAGGAGGAAGTAAGCTGTTGGTTAACTAGGATATGCAGCTAATCTGTTAGGTAGGAAAATGGGCAGACTAGGTGCGTCAAGCGGTCCTTATCTGCTGTCAAATTCTGTTTCTGTTTCATTGGAGGAGAAGCGATACCAGGGGTGTGGGGATAGAGGTGGGCGGGGAGCTGCTGTATTTAATAACAGAAGGAGGTGGGGGAGGAGGGTGGGTGAAAAGTTGCGGCACTTGCCATACCTTTGTAGGCTGAGAGTCCAAAGCTGTGGTCTCAGGCGGTGGCTGAGGTAGCGCCAGTTGCCCGGTAGCCGGGTTTCCCGCGGCTTTAGGTGCAGGGAGCCTGGAGAAGTGTTCCTTGGCTGGGGAAGAGAAGGAGAGCATGGATTAATATCAAGCCTTGGACAATAATGCAGACAGAGCAGCAGGGGGTCCGAATTTGCAGCACAAAGAAATGTGGATTACTTTGGTGCCCAAATGTCTGAGGCCAATGCAAAAAGGCAGAGAAGGGGCTGTAAACACAGATTACTTCCTAAAGTCCCAAATCTTAACACTTCTAATAACAAGCTGTGGTAGTGGCACACATTTGAACAATATTTCTAACAATAAACAGTTTAAAATTGACTTTTCAATAAGGATTTAGAGGGAGAAACTGGCTTTTAAGCAATGACCAATCGGAACGGAGCCTGAGAAGGCGCTTGCAATCCGACTGGTTGTGGCACTTGCCATACCTTTGTAGGCCAAGAGTACGAAACTGTGGTCTTGGGCGAGGGCTGGTGAGACCAGGCATCAGGAATACAAATACGGTAAGCCCCACTCATGGGGGGAGGTTACACTGTCCCTGCCTAAACACTCGGCGTCTGTGCCAAGTCCATACCAAAGACCCTTGTATCAATGAATGTTAGCCATGGCATTCTAACATGTTAACTTACAGTCTAAGTAGACAATTGACTCCTGACTAGTATAGGCAATCAGTGAATCCTAGTCTAGTTAATGTGACCAACTAGGATCAGGAACCTTTACTAAAAGGCCTTCTAGATTTATAGACAGCTGTCATGACATTAACTGGTATACCATGAGCTAAACATTTTTGAATTCAATTATGCAGCAATTTTGGAATAATAACACAAGTACATGTTTGGCCTCCCTTTTACTCTTTTAGCTTTACCCTCACTGAGTGGCTTGGTGTTAGGTGGATGGATAACAATTTTGGGCAAACATCTTGGAGTGACAGTAATGCCCTTGTGAACTATGTGCATTTGTAAGTCAGTAGGAGACCTTGAAGAGTCATAGGTAAGCTTTAGAAACATAGAAACAAAAACTTTGATGGCAGATAAGGACTGCTTTGCCCATCCAGTCTGCCCATTTCCCTACCTACTGTACTTGATAAGCTACAGATCCTAGTTAACCAACAGTCTGTTTCTTCCTACCCCCCCCAACAAGAATTGCCTTATGTCTGTCCCATGCATTCTTGAATTCCACCACTGTTTTTGACCCCATAACCTCCTCAGGAAGCCTGTTCCATGAGTCCACCACCCTCTCTGTGAAAAAATACTTCCTGCGTTCCTGAGCCGTCCCCCTCTATCGAATTGTGTCCCCTTGTTCTTGCATCTCTTTCTCTTAAAGATGCTACCCTCTTCAACTGTTGATTTCACTGAGGTACTTACAAGTTTCTATTATGTCCCCCCTCTACTTCCTTTCCTCAAGGGTATACATATTAAGCTCTTCTTCGTGTGGCTTCTGTTGCAGAGACTGCACCATACAAAGGCTTGATGGCTCTTTCAGAGTGATGAGGTAGAACTGGCACTTCTTCTTTGGCATTCAGGTGTGCACTCCCTGACTCATCGACCAGGGATGAAGGACCTCAGGCAAAGTGAGTGCCATGACTTCCTCTGCCATTTCCTCTGTTTCTGTTTCTACAGACTCAACAGGTTCTCCACTTTCTTGCTTTGTTACTATCTCTGGTTCAGGCCCATCATCCAAGGGTACCATCTTGACTGTGGGTTCAGAGTCTACAGTTGGTTCAGAGCTTTGAGTTGGTGTAGAGAGCTCTGCAGTGGGCATATCTGTCATATCATTTGTTTTAGATGTCCCTTGAAGCAGTCGAGCAAGTTCTGGTGTGGGATAGTAATAGGCAGTGAGATAAATGACTTCTCCGTCTGACTCCGAGTCGGAACTTTCTTGTTCTGCTTGCTCATCGGGATTCGCTGGGACAACTCCAGATTGCCAGGCCCTTTGTTTACACTGACCTCTGTATGTAGCAGACCGTGTTACAGGAGGTTTTGGAGGTTCTAACATTTTTTTGTCCAATGCTAGTGACCATCTGTCCAATGGGCAACATATAGTTGCAGTGCATGGTTTGGTAGCCACTTGTGTCCCCTTCTGGATGGATTTTATATACAGGCATGTTTGTCTTGTACTTTCTCGATTACAACATATGGGGTGCTGCTCCATCTATCCATGATTTTGTGCGTTCTAGGAATTCCTAGATTTCTCAGTAACACAAAATCTCCTGGCAACAATTTATGTGCCTTGACTCATTTGTCATATCTTTCTTTCTTTGGTCTATTTCTCTTGGCGGCAGCTTCTGAGGCCAACCTGTAGGCTGAATTTAACTGTTCTTTTAACTGTTTCACGTGAGTGTAGATAAGTCTCTGGCCTAGTTCTGTCAGCATAGATGCCAAGCATAGATCCACAGGCAGTTGTGCTTCCTGGCCAAACATTGGGAAAATCCATTAGCATCATTCTTGGTACAATTATATGCATAGACCAAAGCTCTTACTTGCTGGCTCTATTTACTTTTGTCTTTTGGGTTCAAGGTGCCCAACATGTCTAGAAGTGTCCTCCAATATCTTTCAGACTGTGGATCACTCTGAGGCGACATGAGGTTGTGCAGGATTTGCTAATGCCCCACAGAGACAACAGTTCTTTTATCAGGCGACTTTTGAAATCCCTCCCCTGGTTGGAATCAATTCTTTGTGGGTTCCATTACGTACAAAAAACTTTTCCATTAGGATCTTGGCAACCATGAAGGTTTTTTGATTATTTGTAGGATAAGCTTGTGCATATTTTGAAAATGGTCCGTGACTAGAAGAATGTTTGCAATGTTCTTTGAATCCGGTTTCAGGCTAAGAAAATCTATACACACTTGCTCCATGGGTGCACTGGTTATGATATTAACCAGAGGGCCATCCCTCTGTGGCCGACTTTTTCTCTGGACACATCTGCTGCAGCTTTCGCAGTACTGTTCCATGTCACTTCCCATGCAATGCCAGAAAAAGTGCACATGTGCCAAGTCTAATGTGCGCTCACTTTCCAGGTGTTCCATATCATCATGCAGTACATGAAGTACAACTTTTCTGAAGTTTGCAGGTAAGACTAGTTGCAGTCGAGGAAATCTGATTGAACCTTGGATCTCTGTACAGCAGATTTATTTATTTATTGAAGTCTCAGAATTAAAACACCTTTGAGCAGGGGCTCATTTACAAAGGCTCCACGTCAAATAGAAGAAACAGTAGGACAACAATAATGGTAAAACAAAGTACAAAGCAGAGTGAGTAAACAAAATACATAGATTATAGAAATACAAAAATAAATGCAGCAAAAGTGTCACGAGTGACAGGTTACTTATTTTTTTTCTCAAAGGCAGTGAGATGGGGGACCTTGTCATGAGCCAGCAGCTGAAGGGATACAAGAGGGGGAGAGAGAGTGTAGAGGAACAACCAGTTATGGGAGGGTGCAGGTAGCTCGAGGCAGGGATATGTACTGGGTGTGTGAGGAAATTAGGATTGGAGGTAGGTAGAGGAGGGGGGTGTGGGGCACGGATGGGTGCCCAGAGGGAGGAGGTGGTAAAGGCTTGTGTACAAAGGAGTGGGAGGGGGGCAAGAGGTGAGGGGAGGAAGGGGAGAGGTGTGCCTGATAAGTGACGATATAAGAGTTAGGAGAATGAGAAGGTAACAGCAAGAATAGAAATTGGAGGGATAGAACTGAGGAGAGAAGGAGGCTAGGAAGAAAACTGTTGGATGCAATAATAGGAAAAGAGTGAGCTGGGAAGGTTAGTGAGAAGGTGCGGGATAGAGCTAAGTGGGGCAGTCACAGCTGCTGAGTTTCAGAAGGTGTTCACGAAGTTTGGCTTTGAAGGGCCCAATTTTGGAGTCGGCTAGGAGCTCTTGTGGGAGGTTATATAGCCAGCTGGCTGCTCTATACATAAAAGGACATTGGGCTTGTGCGGTGTGGCAGAAGGGGACCAGGAATGTAGTATTGGTTGAACTTCTAGTGTAGTGGAGGTTGTGGGTCCGGTCTATTTATTTATTATTTAGTTTTTGTTTACCAGGTAGGTGCGCTAGCCATAGAAATTATTATTTTCAGGCACGACCCAGGAGGTTACAGAGTGGAATTACATAAAACACAGAAACAAAACAAAGTTTTACAGTAAAAATACAAGCAAGGTACAAAACATTCATGACAAAACATGCAATAAGACAATTTGTTGGCAGGTGCAGGACATAGCTCACACATTTGCAAGGAATTATCATGATGCAAAGTTCGCAAGAGGTTCACTGAAAACAAACAACCACATACTTGCAAGGAACTGTCAGGTATAATGAGCAGGGAAAATTACTAAATAACATGTGGTAGTCAGATCCTTAGGGGAGAAACATTCTCACAGTTTGCGAGATAGGGCACAGAGTATTGTAAGTAGGAGCTTTTCGGCAATGATAACAAAGATCTAAGAGTTGAGAATTAGTTACAGTAGGACAGGGCAAGGGGTTTGAGATAACAAGCCAAAGAGTTGGGAGGGGAGACAAGTAGACAGGCAGGTTGAGGATTAAGTGCAAGGCATTAGGTAGAAAGCAGATCAAGTGCACAGCAGTGAGAGTAGGAGTGGTGCTAAGGGGGTTAAAGTAAGGGCATCGATTAGAGGAGATGAGGTAGCTATGGAGCTCCTTTTTAAAGGCGTTATGGGAGGGGCCTAGGAGCTGCAAGAGTGAGGAAGGGGCCATTCCCTGACTAATCTTTTTTGCCATCAGGCAAGTTTGATATGAGAGCCTGTCTTGAAGATTTAACCAGTTTGCAGAGGTGTAAAGGTCACAGGTATGAGTACATAGGTGAGCACCGGTGACTAGACAGAAGGCTTTGTTCAGAGCAACTCTTAGCCTATGGAGAGTGCTGTGGGTGGCAGACCCAGAGATTATGAGCCCAAAGTCAACAATAGAAAAGATGGAACTGGTGACAGCCAGTCGGAGGGCCTCCTGGGACATACTGTATCTACGTCTGTAAAAAGCCCAAGCCTGATGCTAACTGCTCTGGATATATTATTCCCGAGCTCATTAAAAGATAGGTTACTGTCCAGGGTAATGCCTAGATATTTAAAATTGTGAACTTGTTTGAGAGGTGAGCCAAGACTGTTTGTGATCAGAAGTTGTGAGTTTTTGTATTTATTGTGTGTACTTGCAAAGATCATCACTTTAGTCTTTTTATAGTTTTATAGTTCATGATAAGTTTGTGATTGGTGAACCAGGTCTCTACTGCAGTGAAACTAGGTCGTAGGCTGCTGACAAGTACTGAAGGACTGGGTTAGGCGGTGAAAAGCACAGTGTCATCGGCATATAGGGGCAAGGGGGAGGGGCAGACAAGGGGAAGGGTGTTAAGGAAGAGGTTAAGTAGCTGAGGACCCAGGATTGACCCTTGGGGAACTCCTGAGCGAACAGGTTGACTGACAGAGAGCATGTCCTGTATTTTTACTCTTTGGGTTCTGTGATCAAGGTAACTCTTAAACCAGGCTGTGACTTTCTGTGAGAGCCCAAGGGTAGGCAGGGATTTAAGCAGTAGTGCATGATTAACAGTACTGAACGCCTTATTGAGGTCAATATAGATTGCTCCCACAAGGTGTCCACGATCCAATGATTTGTGACTATAGTCAATGCACTCAAGCAAGGCAGTGGTGGCACTTGCGGAAGCCATGCTGTTGTGTGCACTGTATGTTGTAGGTGGCAAGCTACTCCATCAATTGATCAGCAACAATACACTTCAATGCTTTGGAGAGGGGAGGCAGGATGGAAACTGGTCGGTAGTTTGACTGGGTCACCACTGCGGCTTTCCAGACCAGGGGAAATTGGCCAAGACAGAGGGATAGGTTGAGGGTCTTGGTGAGGGGCGCTAGAACTGCATCAAGGGTAAGTTGGAGCAATTTAAGATCAAGGGTAGCAGCTGCTGTGTTTAGATTTACTAAGTACCTGCTGCAGGTATTTTTTGCAGTTGCTGTAGTAACAGCTTTGAAATAGAAGGGGATGGTAGGTGTTGGATTAGTGTCTGGATTGTCTTTGATCTTGAGCTTTGACCATTCTCTTAAAAGCAATTTCACATCAGGATCCTTGGTTATGACTTAGTTGGCATCACCCCTTTCTGTAGGGTGTATAGGACATCTTTAAGGGTTGAGTCCATTCTTTGTTCTCTCTATAAATCTTGGGACACCAGTTGAGGTAATGAGCTCAAATGCAGAGCAGCTAAGTTACAATAGGCAGTTGGTAAGCAGTCTCTAGATGCACCGAGAGTGTTCACTAGACGATTAGCGCTTTCAGTAGATGGTTGCTTGTCTGTGTCAAACTTTTTACACAGTGCTTTAACAGTTTGCTCGGGTATACTGTACCCACTCTTTCTTGGTTGAGTTAGTGGCAGCTGGGCATCAAGGCAGTGCATCTGCATCTATATGGTTGAGTCCAGGTTGGTATTCCATGTAATAGTCAAATGCGGACAAGGCTGACAGCCACCTATGTCCAGTTGCATTGAGTTTTCCTGTTCTTTGGACATATTTCAGGGGTTGCTATCTGTCTTAACAGTAAGATGTGCTCCGTGCATGTATTTGTGGAACTGGTCCACAATGACCCATAAGTACAAGGAATTTTGGGTTTATGTATTGGGTATTTTCATTCTGCACTGTTCAGGCTCTGGCTAGCAAAGCCTCTGGACACAGTCCCTCAGGATAGTTTTGGTATAGGACTGCCCCTAGGCCACTGAAGCTAGCATCTGTATGGAGAACATAAGGTTTCTCAGGGTCTGTATAAACCAGAACTGGAGCAGGAGTCAGCCTATGGATTATTTCTTCAAGTGCCTTATCACAATCAGGAGTCCAGTGAGCTCCAAATGGTTCAGAAGGTTTGAAGTACTGTTTGGATTCAGTAGTCTTAGCAGAGACTCTCCTTCCTTTATTTATTGGAGGATAACTATGGGTTAGATTAAGAAGAGGCCTCACTACTCAGGTGTAATCCTTGATGAAACATGTGTAGTACACACAGAGGTCAAGGAACCTTTGTAATGCTTTCAGATTTGTGGGTTTTGGTCAGGTGGTCAGCGCTTCCACTTTACTTGGGTCCATTTGGATGCCTTCAGATGACACACTATGCCCAAAATATTTAAATGAGTTTTGAAAGAATTGGCACTTATTAATGGAGAGTTTGAGCCCGAGCTCCTCTAGCTGGTCTAGACCTTTTAACAGCCTTGCCTCATTCTCCTCCCAAACACTGTGTCATCAAAGTAAACTAAACATTCCAGGAGATTCATGTCTCTGACAGCTCTTTCCATTAGGCGTTGAAAGGTTGCTGGAGTGCCAGATATACCTTGAGGCATTCTAAGAAACTCATAAAAACTGAGGAGACATATAAAAGCAATTCTTTTCTCTTTCTTGTGGAGCCATTGGTATTTGATAATACCCACTTATCAGGTCTAGCACAGAGAACCATTTGCTTCCATTGAGGCAATCCAAAGCATCTTGAATTTTGGGCATAGTGTACTGGTCTTGACTTGTCCATTTGTTGAGGATTCTATAATCCATGCACATGTGCACAGCTCCATTTTTCTTCCGTACTACCACAATTGGCAAAGTATACATGCTTCTTGATTCTTGGATAATGCCAGCAGCCAGTAACTCTTGCAAGTGTCTTCTTACATCATCAGTGTCTGTGGGTGCCAGTCTGCAGGACCTCTCATGGAAAGGACATTCATCATGAAGTCTGATGTGGTGCTCTTCTCTGGCTGCACATCCCATTCGGGAAGTGAAAACACTTTCATTCTGTCAGCTAGTTTTTAGCTGACACGGGACTTCCGCTTCTCAGGTATAGGAGAGTCGCCAAAGTCAAAATGTTCTGTGTCAGTGCCCCAGGTTGGGCAATACCTGTGGTCCATGTAGGCTGTACTGCTGTATCCACACAGTACGCATGAGCCATAGTGCATACTTTCTTGACACCAACATCTCCATCTGTCACATTTTTTACCTGGATGGTAACTCATTTGAAGTAAGCATGAGTTCTGACTGGCAACACACTGGGCTTTACTAATAGTCCTGCTGGTAGTCCATGTTCTTCTAGAGCATCAAGCATCAGTATTTGTTTTTTCATGTCTTTTTTCAGGTGTAGCACACCACTGATATTGCACTCAGCATTAGAGGACAACACAAGTTGTTCAGCGTCATGATGCCAGACTATATCAATGGGGTCATCTTGAACTTTGGCTGGAATCTGTTTTTGTTGCTGGTAGACCTTTTGCAACAGGGCATGCACACGCAGCACCTTTCCCTTTTTGCTTGGCCTCCCTTTCCTGGCAAAGCTTAGCCAGGCAACCAAACATGCGGGCATCACTGCAAATAAGTACGGGCACTCAGTCATACATTCCAAACTGCGGGCACACCAATATCAGAGTTTCCAAAGGACCTCCCACTCCAGTTACTTTGGATGGGAAAGCAATCCATACTTTAAGGTATCCCAGGTAGGGGTAGGATTTATCACTCAGTCCCCATACATTCAAGCTTTCCAATAGCTGTGGTTTGTGATGAGAGGGGTGCTGGTCGTACCAATTTTTGAAAATGATTGTCACTTGAGAGCCACTTTCCAACACAGCTCAAGCAGGCACTCCTTCAGTAGTGACTGTCATTTCAGTGAAAAGTCCAACAAGTATGCCGAGGTCAGGTATTGTAGTTTCAGGCACTTTGACTGAAGACTTTGCTATAAAGGGTTTCACAGGTTGGGTGGAGCATACCCTTTCTTCAGGTAGTTTGTCTATGACTTTTACTGGGTCCTCCTGCAACTGGCACTCCCTCTTTTTATGTCCATCTTTGCCACAATGGTAACAAAAAATGCCCTCTCTGTATGGTCGTGAGCCCTGAGGGGGGCATTAGGAGAAGGCCTTCTATCTGGTTTATTTTGTTTAACAGAACCTGCATTCGAAGTTCTGATGGGGGCACAAATTCAGTTTCAGTTTATTTGTTCGACTATAAGTCATTACGACAAAAATAGACATTTACATGTTTAGTCACACATAGACCAAAGTAAAAATGGTGAACAATTTTATAGTAGCCTTATTATCCATGTACGTTCCTTCATTTCTACCTAATAAAATACAGTCATCCATAAAAACAATTGTGCAAACATTTTTCCTAAGGTTACCAAAAAATACTCAATATCTTGTTGTTTGTTTTGATAAATGTTCCAAACAAAAAGTAGTTTAATTCAAAATTGAAATATATGCAGAGGTATTAATTCACCTTGCTAGACTCTTATGGTTTAATTAGGAAACAAAATGTTGGACAAGTCGGAAAAGACATTGTTCAGGGAGACAAGACACATTTTCCCATTTCTCAGGCTACAAACACTTTCTATCAACATTCTATAGGAATACTGCCAAAATACTTGGGTACCATCCACAGGGCTTCATTAAACATGAATCCAGCTTAAAAGGTAACTAAAATTCTTGGACACTACCAGATGGTGACAATTAGGGTCAAAGCCCTCTTACTTGCTATCCTTACATTTGATAGACTTTCCTTTTGGCCCAAAGGGCCAGCTAGGCTCAATACAGACCCCGGTCACCAGTAGCTTTCAGGGAGGAATTATATCTGAACCTGACCTTCCAAATGCTAATAAACGTCTAGTTATGCCCTTAATTTTGTGCACCTGCATTACTGACATAAGATTCCATCTAAAAGTTCTGTAGCAAGTAATCAGTGCCTATTAAATGGATCAATCCCTGGATGCCCCCCAACTTTAATAAGGCTTGTCAAAAGAGCCATCACTAATTCCTAAATTTCCTTAGAGTCTCCTAAAGTGAGTCACCCACCGGCTGCGGCAGCATCAGGCCGAACAGTAAAACAGTCTTAACACTACAGGACAGGAAGCAAAGCACCATCTAGCTTTACGTCTTTTAGGTGCTTGCAGCTTATACAATGGCTGACAACCATTTGTTAACACATCTCTATGGTAACTCAGGGTACAAGACACAAAACATTAATATGCACAGTGTGTCCATTGTAATTAATAAATTAATAAAACTAAACAAAACACATCACTATTTTAAAATGAGAGTCCAGCTGTGTAGAAAACACAACAAAATAATATTTTTTTGCTCCAAATTAGTGTATTAGTATGCTGTTAGTTCAAAAGACCAGCGATCCTCAGTCAGCAGCAGACCACCTGTATAAAACTTTACAATTTTAAGATTGGAACTTAAATATTTATCTTATTGCACCAAAACATGTCTGCTGAATGAATGCCCATACCAGGGACCATCCCCAGGTTGGTATTTAATGTTCGGCCACATTGCAGTTCAAAACTGCATTAGTACATCGTAAGTACAAGTTCCATGGGTATGTGACTGAGGGCTAAGAGGCTCCCCTTACATTCTGGAGTCCATACAAGCCATGCAATAAGTCTTAGGGTTATTTATCTTATCACAATATATTTCAAAGGCTTAACAGGTACTTGTTTTTCATGTAGCATTCTTAAAACAAGACTGGGATATCAAGGTCTGCATCCCAGCCTAATCCATTATCAGGAAATAGCATACAGTAGGAGTCTTAGCAAGAAATCACCACAAACAGCACATAAAAGCAATGTATCCAATGAAGCAAACTAACTAATGATACGGCAGAGCTCCAGGACGTGTATCAACGTTCGTTCTGGAAAAAGAGTTTCTGCACTAAGTGTAATTAAGCGTAAGCTACATGTTGCTTGCATTCTACAAGCATTTTGGTTGTGTTCACCAGTGGAAACAAAGAAGAAAAGCTCTCCACTATTACACTGAGATAGCTTCATATGCTCCATTAGATTTATGAACCACAAATTTCATTCCCTCATTTAATAGATGAGGAGCAGTAAAAAAATATTCTGATATTCACCACTGATATTACACTCAGCATTAGAGGACAACACAAGTTGTTCAGCGTCATGATGCCAGACTATATCCATGGGGTCATCTTGAACTTTGGCTGGAATCTGTTTTTGTTGCTGGTAGATCTTTTGCAACAGGGCACGCACACGCAGCACCTTTCCCTTTTTGCTTGGCCTCCCTTTCCTGGCAAAGCTTTGCCAGGCAACCAAACATGTGGGCATTACTGCAAATAAGTACGGGCACTCAGTCATACATTCCAAACTGCGGGCACACCAATGCCAGAGTTTCCACAGGACCTCCCACTCCAGTTACTTTGGATGGGAAAGCAATCCATACTTTAAGGTATCCCAGGTAGGGGTAGGATTTATCACTCAGTCCCCATACATTCAAGCTTTCCAATAGCTGCAGTTTGTGATGAGAGGGGTGCTGGTCGTACCAATTTTTGAAAATGATTGTCACTTGAGAGCCACCTTCCAACACAGCTCAAGCAGGCACTCCTTCAGTAGTGACTGTCATTACAGCATTAAATGCTAAACAGCAGCTCCATTCTTTTAATGCAATGTGGTTAAATAATAAATCACCAGTCACTGTGCTCACCAGTGTTCTCACCATACTCTCACCGTACTCTCCTTAATAAGAGTTTTTGTGAGTCAGGGTGAAAAAAAAAAGAAACAAACCATGTTTCTCTTGGTGAACTCTTTCGTGAGTCCGTGAATCGGTGAGGGTTCGCTGGTCTCCCACTCCAGGTTTCACCAGTCTCCTGCCTAAAAAAAATTCCAATGCTGACTGCAACACTTCTGTTCTGACTCCTGGGCTCCTCTGATCTCATTCCATCTCCTCCTCCTCCTCCTCCTCCGACAACATTTAAGTGCTGTTTACTGTTACACCTGTAGGAAGAAAAGAAAGAGAATACTCCTTTGAGCGTGGTAACTCCAAGCACAGCATGGTTTGTTCACTCAAACCTCCCCTCCCCAGGCAACAATGGCATACCTTTAGAGGGGGGAAAAACAGGCGTATCAGCACAATTAGTGCATCCAGGATCATCATCATCATCATTAATATCAGCTGTCGTGTTCATACAGAGAGCAGCTAAGTTTTCCACGCACCACACCACGGACTATGCCTCATGGCTACAATTAGAACGCCAACAATGAGTCTTTCAAAAGACATTAGTCACTAGTGGTACACAGCTACCGAACTCACTACTGCAGCTGCTGCACTAAAAAAACATTAGTTTCATTCAAGAGACTGCGATACAAACTTAAAAGGGATTAAAATCTAAACATAAAGACGCTCATTTAGCGTGGTGTGGAGCGGAGCAGCAGCACAGCCATCTTGCTGCTCCGCCCCCCCCACCCCCTTTCAATTCAGAAACTGCTGTGTGCCTCCACTCAATGGTCCTTTCTCTTCACCAGGATGCACCTTGAGAGTGACAGCCCTCTAGCTCAGTTACCTTTTTCAGCAATTCATCTACCTTAACTTTAAGATCTTGGTCCACAGAAAGTGACTGAATTTGCACCCCTACACTCAAGACAGAGGGGTTTTAGTTGACAGCAGCTGCCTGCTGACTCTGAGAATCAGACTGTCCATTACTGAGGGGTCAGTTTTGCTTGGTTAGCTGCTTATCTGCAATTTTTTAACAATGCTTTCATTTCTCGAATCTCACTTGCCTATACACTGTTGTCAACTTGAGTAATGACTGCAGAGTTGTGATAAGATCCCCAGTGGGGTTTTTTCACCCTCTGCCACAGGCAAGGGGATGGTCTCCCAATTCAGCGCCTTGGACCATCCTCCCTGGTCCTCCACTTGCTGCCCAGCTTGGGGTGACCCATAGCTTGCACCTCATGGCAGAGCTCCTTCGGGACTTCCAGGGGAGAAACCAGTTCAACCGGAGGCCCCAGCTGAGGCTAGTGCCTGGGATGTCATGCAGGAGTTGGTCCAGGGGCATCACAGAACTCTGTGATAGGAAATTGCTTTTCTCTACAGTGGGCAGTGCAGACATGTAATGAGTACAGTGGGCATGCTCTGCCTCCACAGAGATGCACTAGTGTTCTGTCTGCATGCCCTTCCCCATTTACTGAGCCTTGTGCGCTTCCATCTCACTCTTCCAGATGGCGGCCAAGAAGCAAGGCATAGAATCCCTTCCTCCCTGAGGGAGGAGAGCAGTCCTTCAGATTCTCAATCCTCCCTTCTCCAGCCAACCCCCGAGTAACCCAAGCCCATTCCCGAACCCAGGTCACCAGCATGGGATGAAGTAAGGCACTCATGGTGCCTCAACCCTCTGCACCACTGGGCCGGCTTTAGGATCCCCAGCGTTCCTTTTCCTCTTCAGCCTCCCTAACTTCTCTCATTAACTCCCAGTGAGAGGGTGGGACATCCATCCTCTTAGCCAGATGCACTGTGAGGATCAGCGAAGTGGAGTGAAAAGCAGCTTTGAGCACATGCTCTAGTCACATTCGGTTCAAGTCTTGGGAGGCCATGCCTCCTTTGTGGAATAGTCTTTGCAAAGCCCTTTCCACATGAGTCAGAAAGGCAGACAATGGTTCTCCCTCCCTCTGCTTGGTACAGTAGTCTTGAGTTTCCACAGGAGATCTTCACAGAACTCTGTGCTCCCAAAGACACTCTCCAGGGCCATCAAATACTCTTGGGCTGGTGCATCAGGGTCAGTGACTCTTAAGAGAATGAATAATCTCTAGTGCAGAGCCTTGGAGGCTTTTTTACAAGCCGTTTTCTTTTCTTGGCCTCAGAGCATTACCAATCCTGCACTACAGGGGCGGCATAGTCCAGCCATGTCTTCAGATCTTCCTCGCCTGCTGGAGCGGGCTTCACTCCCGAAAATATTCTTAATTTATGATAAGAATCTAAGGAAGGTGGTCCATAACTAGGTCTAGCCCCTTCACCCAGTGGAGGAGTGCCCCCACGGACATCAAGTACTTTGTGAGCTTCCTCAACCGACTTTCCTTCTGCTTTCAATCATTTGGTAAGCTTCCCTTTAAATCCCTCGGGCCTGGGTAGGGCCTCCATTTTTGGAGTCACACTAGCCTGTGTCACTATAGTCCATGCCATACTGGAACCTTCTGGTGTTAGCACATCAGGCACCCTGGTGGCATCAACATTTCGGCATTTGATTAGTATAGTTAACGTTTTTGTGGCAGAGTCCATTTGCCACTCTTGGACAGCAACTGCACCCAGGCATTTGATATCTGACAGGGCCTCTTCGAGTTTCTCCCTGTCTGTCCTGGGTAGGACTCCCAGAAGCAGAATGTTTTTTTGAGGGTCCAGGTCCTCACCCTCACACCAGTCAATAAGTTTATTGCAGGTTATAGTGTCAGAAACATTTTAGGGTTTGGGGGGCTAAAACACTGTCCTCGAGAGTAGAAACCACCATGTGGGGCTTGACTGGTAAATAGGAGATCCCAGTAGTGGCTCCACAATGTACTGTAGTCAGGTTGCCATGTACACTTTTGGTTATAACCCCTACCTTGCATGCTCAGACAAGGTTAAGGGGCTGGGGCTCTGTTCAGATGGAATGGGGGTTCTTTCCCAAATATAAAATAAATAGCACGGTGCCTGCACCCAGACTGAATTATACTGGGTCAGTTGTTTGTGTAGTACAACCCCCTGGAATGCTGTACCTACCCACCTCCCCTCACAATCACACCACACATTGAAAACCAACCTTTTTTGCAGTATTTCAAAACACATGTAATTAAAGGCTATAACTAATAATATGCTCACAGACAGTTTTAACCAATAACAATAAAGAATTTATTAAATGGGAGGGGAAAAAATGGATGCATAGATAAATAACGCTCTGTAAAATTTGATGCAGTGGATAAACATACAGCAACAATGGCATACACCTTGCCCAATCCCTGACACCAACACCCCACCAATATTGGCCCACCTCCTCACTGGTACCAGTGCCCTCTACAGCCTAACTGGATACCCAGGTGTTACAGTTGCAGGCCTGAATGGTGCCATGGGGGGCCAGCATTGGTGCCTTTCTTTTAAATAAAATGGAAAACTTTGAAAAAACTTGATAACTCCCCAGGTCAGAGCATGCTCTGCGTTTACTCACAGTTCTGAAGACAGTCTCACAGGGTCTGAGCAATGGCTTCAGATGCACACTATTGAGCTAGGGGCCTCGAGTTGTACAGCAGATTGGCAGCTTACTTGGCTCTGCTGAAGTTCTGGCAGCTTGTCCCTTCTGAGATGAGGTGGCTTCTGGCAGCTTGTCACCTTCTGGGCTGCTTCTTCTCAAATTCTGGTACACATCTACCCCATATACCAGGCATCTAAACCTCAGGGGGAGACAATGGGTAATGCCCAGATATGACACTACCTGGCCGATTCTCCAGACCGTCCTCACTGGCAAAAGTTTGTCTTCTGGGGCTCAGGAATCACACAGCCTTTCTTTCTGCAGCTAGAACAAATCAATACCTCTGGGAACAAATCCAGTTCACCTCTCAGGGCTACAGGTGACAAATCGTCTCTCAGGTGGTTCTCAAACTGAAGGTTCAAACAACAAATGCTTTTGGATATTTTAAACTGGATTTCCCAGACAATGGGAATTTTCTGTGGAGTCCCTGGGATCTGGCTGCTTAACCTAGGCTTCACTTTGGGCATTTGGCAGAACACAGTCCAGCCCTCCTCACAGGCAGAGGGGCTTCACTCAGACACTGCCAAGTTTACAACAGTTCTTCACACACCTTCTGACATTCCAGCTGATAGAAAGATTTAGGTAAGTCTCCCAGCAGTCAGCTGTGGAAGCCTTAGGTCAATTTCCAAACTTCTCTGGCTCACTCCGTGCCTCCCTGCTTCACTCAGAGAGCCTCAGCCAGACTGCTTCAAGCTGAATCTTTCCCCAAGGTCTGAAGAGAGAATGGCAGCCTTCCATTGGCAGAAACAGTTGTCCGTCTGCCGAATTAATATGCATAAAGCCCATTCGACACCTAACTGGTTGGGGGAAAAGGCGCCAAGAGCATTGCTCTTTCCCCTTTCCCAGGAGCCATTGCTAAGTCCTTTAGCGTTCCTAGATTTCTAATTGGCTACATGGCAGGTCAGGGGTTGCAAAGATGGCTGCTATTGTAAACAGTTCACACAAAGTCCCAACCTTTAAGATTTTTAGCAGACAAACAGCATTGTTTCAATTTTTGCAGTCCCCAGGGTTTAATAGCTTCCCCTCCGCTGTGGCGACCCATGGCTGATTGGAGCTTGCAAGGGACTCTCCCTGCCTGTTGCAAGCACCGTAGTGCTGTCCCCCCAGGTGACAGTCAGAGCTATGAATCTTCATGACAGCTTTGGCTGCTCTTAAAGGCATACTGCGCTACTTAGCGTAATAGCGCTTAAGAGTACTTTCTTTAAAGTTTTATTTATTCCCCTACTACATGCCTCTGAGGCCTCTTTACCATTCCTATTATCCCTGGGACCAGAGCACATGAAGGGAGCTAGCAGGAGCCACCAGAGCAGCTTTTACACTGAGTGCCACAGTGCTTACAGGAAGAGCAAGCCGACCGCTGCAGCTTGCATGTTTGAGCAGACACCAGCTCGAACATGCACACTCTGAGCTGCGTGGTGCTCCTATGTTCTGCACAGCACTACCAGTGCTGCACCATCAAGCTGGCAGCTTCAAAACTTTTAATATTGCCCCTACGGTCCAGGACTGGCAGGACCAGGTGGCAGGGAGACAAAGACGGTAAGCACCACCCACGGGGGGGGGGGGGTTACATTTAAGTTAACACTTAAATGGTTAAATTTACCTTTGGAATTGCCTGGTATGCTCGGACTCTCAGCCACCTAAGGTAAGCTCCTCGGAAGAGAATGACCATGCAGTGATTTATTGTTTATGTTATGAGGTCTTTTTGGAACTTTTTTTTTTACTGTTGTTATGTATGATGTTTTAACAGCTGTCAGCCAATTAAGATTCTTTATTCCTGAAGACTGTTGTACAATGCTGAGCAGCCCATGCCTTTCCTCCACTGGAGTCACATACTATACCTCCATGACATGCGTGACCCCCAGTGTGGTTTTCATGGTTTCATAACTAAAGTAAATCCAGTCTCAAAGGTGGCAGCACAATGCCTTGTCGTTGCACCACTAAGCTGGCCTATAAAAACAATGAAGCACAGATTCCCTCACAGACACAGGCAAGCCAGACAGATCTGAATGAGAGCCAAGCCAGACCTGAGTAAAGGGTCCAGCTTGGCTCTAAGAGCCAAAACACAAGCTGAGTGAAGACAGCTGACAATGATATGGATGTATGTCCTTCACGACTTACAGATTCTCACAGCTGCACTAACTGGACTCGGACTGCAAGAACACTTGTGCTGATCACTGGTAACTTAGCTCCCCCAGGCTCTTGATTTTGTAAGAATAAAGAGCAAGGCCAGAGCCTCTTTTGAGATAAGGCTATGACCGAAAGATCCAGTCTTTTTACCCTATTATAATTTACTATACTGCTCTGCAATTCACAATGATCTGTTAGTAATACAATAGTTAGCATCACCCGAGTCAGTGACAGCAGTAGTAGTGTGTTGCATTACCATGCAAGAGACCTGTGTTTGTGACACAACTCCAACTCTCCACCCCTGTGCTGACAAAACCTTGGAAGCACTGCAGAGGCAGTACTATCATGCTCTGGGGAGGGAGACATCACTCTTGCTGCAGCAACATGTCCTGTGGAGGGATGGGGTGACACTGAACTTTGTAGGTAACCATGTGATGCTCTGCCCTTCCCTTCCCAGGCTAGTGCATCACAGAACTGCTACAGGAATGGTAAGTAGGAGGGATTACACAATGAAACAAAGCCCCTGATTGGCTGGAGTTTTCTTGACACATCACCAGGCTCTGGTTCACACCTGGACAGTCCCACTACTACTTAAGTGAACTGGAATAAGCCCAAGGACAGGAAATGTCAGAGTCCTCCCTGCCTATGGGCCTGCTATGAGGGATTCTAAATTGGGTGCCAGGCATGGTAGCAATCTGGGCAGTGCCTGCAGTGTCAACCTGTGAGGCTGATGGACAAGTCCTTAGGATGACTGGAGAAGGAAAAGAGGCCAGCAACCACGGGGGCAGGGAGTAAATTGTAAAGTAGCCTGAGGCATGAGTTACCTATCAAATACACATAGAATGATCTGAGACTATAGCCACAAGCACTATCAGGATTTGACATGGAACGCTTTTTACATACCAGCTTCTGGAGACTTAAGCATGACTTGTGTTTTGACAGCTGATCCCCAGTATGTATACGGCTTGACAGCCACATCAAATTCTGAGAAAGGCTTCAGTCCATTCATACAATAGAGAGGTGTGCTAAGGTCCTGAATATAGAGAACAGAGATAGATGTAATAATAATTTTATACATGAGAACTGGATACATAGTTGAATCAAATACTCATTTAGAATGGTTTCCTGGAGCATGACCTGGTTACAGTCAGTCACAATGAAGGTGTATAGCATAGTGAGTGTATTTAGCAGCACTATAAAGACAAGAACTAGCATCATACAACATACTTTGAGATAGAACATCAATGGAGTTACCTCTGAGCACAACAATAAATGTCAACACATTAATGCTAAGTGGTCATGTCTAAGGTAATATAGGCAGATTGGAGCACCTTGGCACCATCTTAACTACAACACAGCCGTGGCTGATTGCAGTACAAATGGTACCAGCCATGAAGGGAACTAAAGGTAGGGAAAGGGCCAGAGACTGGGTGCAAGCCAATAGCTGCATTGTTCCAGGCAAGGGGGTGGCATGGCAAAAACATTTAGCACCTGCTCTGGTTTACTGCTGCTTCTTAACAGAAGCTAAGATTACAAGACATTCAGAAACATCTGGAAAGGAAACATGACAACAGCATCATAGTTTATCAAGTCCATCTAGTTCAGTGATAAAGACTGTATGGCCTGTAGCATGCCCAGTGGTGAGATCACAGCTGGTCTCTCTACCATTGGGGATGCAAAGGGAGAGATGTCTCCAGCAGAAGGAGGGAGGGGGCATTGCCTCTGTATTGCTCACTGGTGAGACACCACCTGGAGTATTGTGTCCGGTTCTGGGTGCCACACTTCAGACGGGGCATAGTTCAGGTGGATTTGGTCCAGAGAAGGGCAACTAAAACAGTGCAGAGTTGCACCCAAAGCATCATGAGGAGAGACTGAGGATCTCAACATGTACACCTTGGAAGATCAGAGAGCAAGACAGGATAGGATAGAGACCTAGAAGTACCACATTGGGAGTGAACAGGGTGTAGGAGGGGAGTCTCTTTCAAATGAGGAAGAGTACCAGAACCAGAGGGCATGTGATGAAGCTGGGGGGGGGAGTTTAGGAGGGAAGTTAGGAAGTACTACTTTACTGAAAGAGTGGTGGATGCCTGGAATAGACTGCCAGCAGAAGTGGTGGAGGTGAAAACAGTAGGGGGCTTCAACCATGCATGAGATAAACATAGGGGAATAATAGGAAATAGATTGATAGGATGGAGGGCTGCTGGAGACCAGTTAGGGTCTGCAGAGAAAGACTAGGAAAAGACCATCTGGGTAGACCGGATGGACCAAGTGGTCCTTTTCTATGATAAGGGCTAATATGGTAGTCTCAGAATATTAACCTAATACTAGTTTGGGGCCTACAAGAAGTGGAGGTCCTACACTCCCAAGATGGGGGGCGGGCATACAGATTGCCTGCCATTTGCACATCTTCTGCCAGCTGACCAAGCAGCAGCAGCACTGACAACAGCTGTGAAGGCTGCCACCCACCTGCCTTCCCAGAAAGGGTGCAACTGTGGCAACCTTGAATGGTGAAGCATTGGTGCCAGGTCAAACCATGGGGAAAATAGAGGGAAGCAAAAGTAGTAATCGAAAAAGATGGCAAAATTAACTAGCAGACACTCAGTGGGCTGTATACTGCAGGTACAGTGTAAAGCTTAGGGGTAAAGATGGAGGCAACATATCTGAATCAGCGTAAACAAATCAATTCCACTGTTATACGTACCATAAGAACAGATAAAGCTCTGGATTCCAACAGATAATGGACTGCACCAAAGTTTACATTTGTCGACTCTTCCCAAATGATGCAAACTCTGAAGAGCTTCCATTGATCATGAAAGAGGATTCTGGGACAGGTTTGGGAATTACATCAGGTGTCACTGAGAATCCAGCTGCAGAAACAGAAGGTAAGCAATTTCAAAGAACATCTTTCTTTGTAAATTTAAGTTTAGAAATGACCAGAACTTCAAGGACACGTCTGACTTGTTAAAGGATATACTTTCTGTGTTTTCTTTGATCTCCGAGATGGAAAAGCTTAGAAAAACTGAGACAGTATCGGCACCCGGATTGTCTTAGAAAAGGTTAAGTCATTTGTAGGTTGCAGTCTAAAGCTTGGCTGAGTTATAGCAGTGACTTGCTAAACAAGCGTTTGTCAATGCTGAATGTTTGCTTGCATGCTGTTGTACTTGGTTCTACTTCTACACATTTTTACTCGCAACACAAAACAAAAAAACACTGCACCGGGAAACAGATGCCACTGAAAGAACACACAGTGAGTACAGAAAAAGAAATTCGGGGAACTTACTATCACAGCAACGCCAGTAACCATACAATCAGTGCTGAAGCTTTAGTAAAGAAAGTGTACTACAAAAGTTTTAAAATCCACAGGCTCTCAAAGCAGCACATAGTGTTTGGTCACACACCAGGTGCCTCCGCACAAATTTTATTAAGATGCACTGCAAATGTAAGGGTTGAGCTTGTCAAACCATTTACACCGATCCTCAAAGCAGCACACATAATGCGTTACATACTGCTGCTCAGTGCTTTCTGACTGTATGGTTATTGGTGTCGCTGTGGTGGTGAGTATAGTAGAAATTTCTGAGTTCATGCTAATATATGCTGTTACAGGGTTAAAGAATGTCACTGAGGTTACTTGAGGTACATTAGTAAAAGCAGAAATCAGGATAAAACTGGTTAGAACTGGTTGTAACAGCCTAGAAAAGAGGAAATACCTGTCAGGAAACCAAAACCATATTAGGAAGTTGTTGATGGCAGTTTTAGAATTAGATACCCTTTCATTGGAATTAGATACTCCTTACAACGCCTTGATAATGAATGTATATAAGTGATTGACTGATGAAACTCAGGGAGCCTTGCATGTTGTTGAAGTAGACTCCATATGCATATGTAATCAAGTGTTCTTTATACTATGCAGTGGTCCTGAGTCTTATTGTGATAAGACAAACTGTTATTGCGACGACAATTTTGGCGTAGTCGGCAGGATCAGCACGCTTCGGACCTCGGTCGGCTCGGTCGGGACCGCTTCCCAGGTCTCCCGAAGGAGGAGAAGTACTGGACGCTGAAGGCACGCTGAAGGGACATCCTCAAGGTGGACAGCGTAAAGGGAGATTGAAATGGATCGCCCCATCGTGACGGTTTTTCCCTGGGCTCGAAGCGCGCTGATCTGTAAGTACCTTTGCTATGGGACACTGCATGTTATAAAGAATAAGTAAACTGTAACTGAAAGTTGAAAATAGCTTGAGTCTGAAATAGTGACAAAAGTAGCTATAAGTCTGAGCCTGAGATAGTGGCAATAGTGACTAGGCGCCATAAAGTAAACCGGTAAACAAGTAAACAGGGACGTTTGAGCCTGCTCTGACAGTTGTGAGCACAAGACGGAAAGGGTAGGGACAGCAATAGAACCTTTAAGTAGGTTGAGCGCCCCAGCAATAGAACCTTTAAGTAGGTTGAGCGCCCCAGCAAAAGAACCCTTAGGTGGGTTGAGCGCCTTTTTGAAACAAGGGAAAGGAAGGGTGGAGGAGGCAGGCAATAGTAACTCACGGTGGTTGTTTTTATCTTTCCTTTTTTGATTTGCTCTTTTTGTGCGGGTTTCTTTTACTTGGGGTACGAAATAAGGAGATATTGGTTAAAATGGGGAAGGGGCACAGCAAAAATAAGCAGAAACAAGGAGCCTCCATGGTTGCCTCCCGTAAAATGCATGCTTGAAAAATATGGAGAGGATACGGTCGCGGAGGTAGGGCATTGGCATACACTGACGAGAGGACTGTTTCTTAACGGGACGTTTCAGCATTGATGTGCTGAAAGAAGTAAGAATTACTTTAGAGGAAAAGGAAAAAACAAAGAAAAAGCCAAAGATAGATTGGACCAGGTTTCGTAGATGGGAGAGAGAAGCTGAGCGTAGGCAGGAGAGTCAAGCTAAGGGATTAATGATTAAGGAAGAGGAGACGAAGAAAGTAAAATTTGCTTGACGTGACACTCCGCCACCATACAGACCACCACCAAATGCGCCTCCACAGGACGCGCCACTGCCGGTGGCGCCCCCAGCCCCGCAGGGGGTGGAAGAGCCCCTTATTGATCTTTGGGCTCCTCCTGCAGTTCCGGCACCAGCACCGGCGCCTCCTGTAGCCCCGGTGCAACCCCCTCCAATACAACCTAGCTCTGGGGGGACGGAAGGGGGGACGAATCCTTCCCTCCCATTGACTCCAGCACCACCTAGCCCACCAGAACAGACACCTCGACGTGTCCGATTTACAGACCCTCCTCAACAACACTCCCCGGAACCTCCGGTTTTAAACCCGAATCCTCCGGTATCAACTCCCATGCCAGTGGCATGGCCACCATCGCCACCAGGCTGGTTTTATCCCTGGCATTAGTTCCTCCATGAACCAAGCCCTAAAACACAGCAGGTACCGCCAGCACCTCCCAACTCACCAGCCCCACATACACTGCAAGAAACCCCTAGGCGACCCTCACAAGAGGAAGAGACGGGAGCGGGTGGGGGTGGCTCTTATCACTTGAGACCTAGGCAGGTGGTAGCTCAAATGCCTCTGATACAGTATCCCAACCCAAATGTGGCTGATGCAGCGCAGAACCCCTATATAGAGGTAAATCGACCATGGAATCCAGATGAACTTCGCGAAGCCCTGAAAGAAATCCCAAGCCAAGAGATAACATTGAGGAATATGAAAAGAATTGAGAAATCTGACCCATATGTATAAGTTGTCAACCACTGAGGTTGAAGAGTGTTTTCGACGCACGTTGAAAGGGGTCTGGGAAGAAGTAAAAGGAGACTGGGACTCGGATAAACCTAGAGAGCAAATGGAGGGTCAAGTAAATGCAGTGTTTGTAGCACTACGTGAAAAATTTAAAAAGGTCACAGACTAGCCCCGAATAAAAAACACTAAGCAATGACCCCATGAAACAGTACATGAGTACAAAGAGAGACTTGAGACTGTATTTAAACAATATTCGGGGGCTGAGCCCAGATAACCCCGCCTACAAACACCAGTTGGGGATGGTATTCTGCTCAGGATTGAGAGATCAGATACGGACAGGAGTTACGACTGTGTGCATAGGCTGGGAAATGAAGACTATGGCAGAGCTCATGCCATTCTCTGAACACGCTGAGAGGCAACAGCGTGAAACTTAGGAAAAGGCGAAAGAAAAGTTGGAGAAGGCACAATTGATGTATTTTGAAGGAGGAGGTTGAGGGGGTAGAGGTGGTAAAGGAGGAAGAGGAAAGGGACGAGGGCGAGGACAGCAGGGAGGTCCCCCCACAGAAGGAAGGACCAGGACCGGGTCGAGGTGACTACACGAACTATACTTGCTACACATGTGTGGGACGAGGTCACACAACTCGCAACTGCCCGAATAACCAGGGACAAACCGCCCAACCATATCCACCACCACCACCTCCACCACAGGCTTGTGGTTATGGTTCCCAGCCAAATCCACCAACTTGGAGTTATAGCAGCTAGGAATTAGCGGGGCAGCACCAGATACTCGTAAACACCTCACAGCATCCTACAGATACACCAGAATTGACTTTGATCATAAAGGGCAAGGAACTCTCTTTTCTCATAGATACAGGTGCTCAATGTCTGTAATCCGAGACGCTGAACTAAAGCTACAACCAACAGGAAAGACTATTAAAACAGTTGGGGCGTCTGGAATTGAGATGCATGAAAAACTGACTGAACCGCTGGAGGTTAAATGCAATGAGGCAACTCTTCATCATACCTTTTTGTAAAGTGGTGTCTGCCCTGTGAACCTCATGGGACGGGATTTACTGGCCAAGCTCAACGCCCACATAATCTGCACAAAAAGGGGGTTGGAATTTAAGTCCCAAGTAGCAGGTTTATATCCCTTGTATACCATGGGTAATCACGATTGGTTATATTGCTGGACATTAACAGCAGAAAAACAGATAAGGTGGCTGTTGAACTGGGCACAGGCACTAACATGTCACCTTCAAATACAAACTGATCTACATTGTACTACTCATTATTCAAAAGGGGAGAGGGATATTGAGTATGAATGTGGGGACTGGGGAAAACAGCCCATAGAACAAACCTTGAATATTACTGAAATATTTGTGGCTGCAGATCGATGTGCAGCCGCAGTGGGACTGACCCGTAGACAGTTGCAAGTGTTTCAAGTGTCTCATTCATACCCACATGTGTCATTAGCCAGGGACCCCTCAATCCCCTGGAAAGATTTGGGGCCATGGGTTAAGTGTATGAGACAAATGGATGACTGGGTGTGGCAGGGCGATAGGTGGACATCAGAGAAAGGAAATGTGCAAAGTACATAATCAAGCAGAAGGTAACAGTGCAAGTAGAAGAAAGAGAAGTGAAAGTGAACAAGGAGGTTAGTGAAGAGCGAGAACAACTGCAGGGCCAGATTGGTTGGAACAGATCTCCGCAGTTATGGACAACGCCTAAGTATGATGTGGGATTAATAAAATGCACAGCCTTTGTCAGTGAAGCCAAAGTCCTCCTACCGACCTAATAAACATCAGTACCTGCTAGGAAAAGAGGCAGAGGAAGGGATAGCTCCAGTACATGCTGCACTAGTCGAGAAAGGGGTTATAATTCCGTGCCCATATGCAACTGTGAACACCCCAATATTACCAGTCAGGAAAGCAAATGGAACATATAGGTTTGTACAAGACCTCAGGGCAGTCAATGAGACAGTTCATGTAAGAACCCCAGTAGTCCCAAATCCAATAACTGTTTTGTCAACTGTACCCCATGATAGTTGTTATTTCTCTGTGATAGACTTAGCGAATGCCTTTTTCAGTATTCCCGTGGAACCAAACAGTCAGGAATGGTTCGCCTTTACCTATAAGGGAAAAAAGTGGACGTGGACACGCATGCCACAAGGATATGCGGAGTCGCCAGCGGTGTTTTCCGCTCAGATGAGCGAAAACTTATCTGCTTTTGTTGCCCCAGCGGGCAGTACCCTTGTCCAGTATGTGGACGATTTGTTACTGGCATCCTCCAGTAAGGAAGCGTGTGAAGAAGACACTAGGGCACTCTTAGTTTTTCCAGGCCAACAATGGACACAAAGTGTCCAGAGACAAGTTACAATTATGTAAGGAGCAGGTCAAGTATTTAGGCCATGTATTGTCTAGTACAGGAAGAAAATTAGCTCCAGAACGAATTGAGGCAGTAATGAAATTGCCGCGACCCATCACTAAGCAGCAAATGATGTCCTTTTTAGGCATGACCGGCTACTGCAGAGCCTGGATAATAGATTATGCCTCACTAGCACAGCCCCTCCATGAAGCCATTTACGGGAAGAAAATGCAAATGCATGAAGAGATCCGGTGGACAGAAGGACTGGAAGAGTCCTTTAACACCCTGAAAAAGGTGCTGGCCACAGCTCCCTGTTTAGGTCTGCCAGACTACAATAAACCATTTGACCTGTTTGTAAATGGGAAAAATGGATACATGTCTGCAGTCCTAACCCAGAGACACGGGGACGCCCGTCGTCCAATAGCCTATTACTCAAAGCGTGTAGATTCTGTGGTGCGCGGAATGGTGTCGTGCTTGCAGTCTGTTGCAGCTGCCACAGAGGCAGTGTTGGCTTGCTTGGACCTAGTGGGTTTCTCTTCTCTTACTGTGTATGTGCCACATGCTGTCCATTCTATTATCTTGCAGGCTCGTACAGCGCATTTAACACCTGCTCGGCTACTGCAATATCAGAATGTTTTACTAACCATGTCTAATGTGACTTTGAAGAGGTGTACCACATTGAACCCGGCAACCCTCATGCCCACAACTGACGAGGGGGAGGAACATGACTGTGGTCAGGTGATAGATCTGGATTGTAAACCCCGACCAGATATTACAGACGTACCCATAGTAAATGCTGACGTAGAGTTCTTTGTAGATGGGTCAGTTCAGAGAGATGAGCAAGGAAACCCTTCGGCGGGGTACGCGGTATACACAACAAATGACCTTGTGGAAAGTGCGAAACTGTCCCCACGAACGTCAGCCCAAGCCACTGAATTAATTGCATTGACAAGGGCCTGCATATTAGCAGAGGGGAAGACGGTCAACATCTATACTGATAGTCGTTACGCATTTGGGGTAGACCATGACTTTGGTACACTGTGGAAGCATAGAGTTTTTTTGACAGCTGCTGGGAAACCTATAGCGCATGTGAATTTGGTAAAAGACCTGCTGGAGGCAGTACAAAAACCAAAACAAATTGCCATTGTTAAATGTCAAGCTCACACTTCTCTTACAGATCCTGTATCGCTTGGAAATGCACGAACGGATGCGGCCGCAAAGGAAGCGGCCCTTTCTGGTGATGTCCCAAAGTTATTAATGTTGTCTGATACTACAGATACTACTAACCAACTGAATTTATTTTCAGCTACAGATGTGATAACGTTGCAACAATCAGCCAGTCCTAAAGAAAAGCGAAACTGGCAAACAAATTGTAAATATGATGGAAATACAAAGGTATGGATAGGGTCTGATGGCAGACTTTGTCTGCCCTCAGCTGTATTTCCCTTTTTGGCGAAGCTGGCTCATGGAGCCGACCATGTCTCAAAAAGTGGAATGATAGATCTTGTAAATAAATATTGGTACGCAGTTGGATTTACTATATATGCTGATGAATATTGTAGGAAATGTATTATTTGCATGCAAAACAATATTGGCAGAGGACTGCAGGTAACCCCCTCTGCCCAGCCTTCTCCAACAGGACCATTTGAACATCTGATGATGGATTTTATTGAATTAAACCCATGTGAGGGATATAAATATTGTCTTGTAATTGTGGACATGTTCTCCAAATGGGTAGAGGCTTTCCCAGTCAGAAGAGCCACAGCCTGCACAGTGGCAAAGGCTCTAATTCGGGAAATTATTCCACGGTGGGGGATTCCCACCAGATTATCTAGCGATAATGGGTCACATTTCTGTAACGAAGTGATTAAAACCTTATGTGAAGCTTTACAGGTAGACCTCAAATTGCACTGTGCTTATCACCCTCAATCAGGTGGCGCGGTAGAAAGAGCAAATCAGACCCTTAAAGTAAAGTTAACCAAAATTATGGCAGAAACTGGTCTTAGCTGGGTGAAAGCACTGCCTCTGGCACTTATGAGTATGAGAGGCAGGCCGCACACATGGGGTTATCACCTCATGAGATTTTAATGGGAAGGCCTCTCCGAATGACAAATACCCCGTTCCCACAAAACAGAATCACCCTGCATGGGGTGGATAATGAAATGATTGCATATTGTTTATCCCTTAATGCTGTTTTGAGGTCTCTCTATCCTAGGGTGAAAGCTGTGCTTCCAGTTCCCTTGGAGGGACCCCTACATAGGATACAGCCAGGAGACTTTGTGGTTATCAAGGACTTCCGAAGAAAGAAGTGGTGCGTCCCGAGGTGGCAAGGACCGTTTCAAGTGCTCCTGACTACCGCCACTGCCATAAAGATCGCGGAGAGAGAGACGTGGATTCACGCATCTCATTGTCACTTGGTGACAGCCTCTACAGTCAATACCATTGAACAGTGAACTGAACAACCATGAATATTATTATTGTTCTGTTTTCATTTGGACTATCGCTGCTATTGGTACTTTTACTATGGGGCTCTGAATACAATGGGGGCAACTGCTCCCGCCGCAGCACAGAGCCATTGCACACTACGAACACTTGGTGGACTCTAATGAACTTGCATGCTAATAACGCAAATATGTCTGATTGTTATGTATGTACTAGCTCTCCGTTTTCTGCAGCAATAGGTCTCCACTTGAAGCCTAGACCCCTCAACAAATCTGAAGCAAATGCAATTTTCCTTGCCATAGCAGGCAACAACATTACTGAGGTTGCCTACTCAACCCACAAGGTACAAAATCTTTCTGTCTTCAAGGGACATGATTTTGCCACCTGGTATCGCCCACCGAATGCCACAACTGTTCCATTGTACTTGGATATTCGAGGCGAGAATGTCTCAGCCCCGCTCTGTGTGTGCAGTGAGACCACTAACAATACCTTAGGGTGGTCTAATTGCCGGTCGTGCTGGAAGCAGACTGGGCACACTAAAACTAACTCACAAACTAATTGCTCTCAATGGGATGTACCCCAAGTCCCGGAAGAATATTCCTCTTTAGGCAGTTTGTCGGGTCTATACTGGGTATGCGGGGATAGAGCTTATCTCTTTTTGCCTGTGGGGTGGACGGGCTGCTGTTATCTGGCCACGCTCCACCCTGCGGCCCATGTATATGTGTACAATGCATCTACTACACATCGACATGCAAGCTATGTGACTCAAGTGCAAAAAAGGGAGGTGCCGGACGCATATAAACGTGTCCCAGTGGGAGAAAAATTTTGGGCAGGAATCTTCCCATGGTGGGGTGTTGTCCAAAACATGCATTACATTTACCAATTAAGCTATGAGTTGGAAACATTAATCAATAATACCTTGCGATCAACTGCCTTGCTCACAGCTGAAATTAAGGCACTTAGAATCGTAGCTTTGCAGAATAGAGCTGCACTTGATTATGTATTAGCCGCACAAGGTGGGGTGTGTGCCATTATAGGGAAGGAATGCTGCATCTATATACCAGATAACTCCCAGGAACTGGAGCAAGTGATTGAGGGAATACGAACGCTGCAACAACGGATTATTAATGAACATGCACCTGTAGCGCAGGGATGGGACCCTTGGACGTGGTTGACCAGTATCTTTGGAGACTGGGGGACCACGTTGTTCCACTGGGTAGCAGTCGTATTAATTGTAATTTTGGTCCTGTGGTTTGTAACACTTTTAATCAAACTTCTCTGCCGGTGCATGTGTGCCACTGTTGCCTCCCCTGACAAGGCCCAGCTCCATCCTTTACTGCAGCCAGATAATGAAATCTTGCCTGAGCACTTTGATAAAGAAGTGTTTCCCTTCACCAATGAATCAGAAATTACCATGGTCTAGCGTTGATACAGAGTATCAAAAGGGGGGAGAATGTAGTAGAAATTTCTGAGTTCATGCTAATATATGCTGTTACAGGGTTAAAGAATGTCACTGAGGTTACTTGAGGTACATTAGTAAAAGCAGAAATCAGGATAAAACTGGTTAGAACTGGTTGTAACAGCCTAGAAAAGAGGAAATACCTGTCAGGAAACCAAAACCATATTAGGAAGTTGCTGATGGCAGTTTCTTAGAATTAGATACTCCTTTCATTGGAATTAGATACTCCTTACAACGCCTTGATAATGAATATATATAAGTGATTGACTGATGAAACTCAAGGAGCCTTGCACGTTGTTGGAAGCAGACTCCCATATGCATATGTAATAAAGCGTTCTTTATACTATGCAGTGGTCCTGAGTCTTACTGTGGATAAGACAAACTGTTTTTGCGACGACATGAGTGCCCTAAATTTTAATTTGCACATTGTACACATCTTTACTATATAGTTACCTACAACAGATTCGGTGAGATGTCATACCAGTATGTCATTTACAGTGGGAGCCTGATTTTAAACAATTTAATGCAGCATTTACCCAGGACAGTGGAGGTGAGATGCAATATCTTGTTTTATTGGGGTCCTGCTTGTATAATGTATTGTTCCAGAAACGGGTCATCTTAGATGCAACATCTCCTTTTCAGTGGGGTTCTGCTGTAGGGTCCTATTTTTATACAGTTTTGCAACATATTTACCCAGGATAACCCAGCTGAGATACAGTATCTCATTTTCAATGGGGTCCTGCTTTGACACATTTGGTACCGTATTTACCCAGAATAGCACAGCTCAGATACTATCTTGTTTTCAGTGGGATCCTGCTGTTCCCAATTTTTTATTCACCCATGATGGCATGGTCAAGATGCAAAATCTCATTTTCAGTGGGGCCCTGTTCTTACCCATTTTTATAATGTATTTACCCAGGATAGCCCAGCTGAAAGGCAAGTTACATTTTCAGTGGGGTCCAGCTTTTGTAACATTTTTGTTAGGACAAAGCAGCATAGGTGCACAGTTTAGTTGGGGCTCTGCTGTACAGTCTACTCCACTTACACCGCCCGCAGTTTATGCGGACAATCGGGTATTATGGGTAAATTCATCAAATCATTTTCCACGTTCATTGAGCACACATACAATTAAAGCCGGTTATAGCGATCCTTATACTCCTGCTACTCTGGGCATTTTTTCCTTAATTCTAGCTGCCTCAATGACAATTCACATCTGCTCTGCCATGGAGTTTAAGCACATTCTCATACTAACATATAATTAAACAATTAGCGGCTCGTTAACCTGAGATATAGAGGCAGATGTGGTTCAGCTCCTCACTACACCGCTCGTCTCTGACACTGTTGCAGAAATGCCTAAGCGTAAGGCTTTGTCTCTTGGCGAGAAAATAGAGATGTTGTCAAAGATCGAGTCACTACCAAAAATGAGCCAGCATGACCTGGCTATGCACCTCGGTCTCCCGAAATCTACTGTCGCTGATTTAATGAAGTAGCATGACCAAATATTTGCTGAGGGGCACCTAAACCAGAATCAAAATCAAAAAAGAAAGAGGGGGGGAAAGGATGGGGAGGTGGAAGAGGCCCTCCTCAGATGGTTTCAAAATGCTCAAGGCAGGGACACTCTTATCAGCGGACCTCTTCTTGCACAGAAAGCCTAGCAACTTGCACTGCCATGGGCCGAGGTGACTTCAATCCCTCTGAAGGTTGGCTTCAGAGGTGGAAAGCCCGTAACAACATCAGCTTTCAGCGGGCTCATGGAGAGAAACTGAATTCTGATGTCACAAGTGCTGAGCAATGGCTACTAAACATCCTGCCTGGGCTGCTGGAGGGGTATGAACTGAGGAATGTGTTTAACTGTGACGAGACTGGCCTGTTTTACAGGTATGCTGGGTATGGAACATTGATGTTTAAGACTGAATCACTGCTGGGCTCCAAAAAACAAAAGGAGCACATCTCCGTCATGCTGTGCTACAACATGGACGGGTCTGAAAAATTAGAACAACTAGTGATTGGGAAGTCACAGAATTCCTGACGTTTTTGTGGAATCCATCACCTTCCTGTGCTATACAGGGCCAATAGCTCTTCTTGGATGACTGGAGACATTTTTTCAGACTGGGTCACTAACTGGGACAAAAAATTAAGGAGATGGAAAATCGTCCTGCTTTTAGACAATTTTAGTGGACATCCTAATGTGGCTGGATGTAGGAACATCCGTCTGGTTTTTCTACCTCCGAACACTACCTGCCTGATCCAACCCCTTGATATGAGGATCATCTATAGTGTGAAGCAGCACTATGTTCATGCAATGAGGGAAAAAGTGTTGATGGGGCTGGACTCGAACCCTGATCTCAATGCCATGCAGCGTGTAAAAAGTATCTATGCTCGATGCTCTTAGACTGCTAAAACATGCTTGAGACAATGAGGGCCAGCAAACGATACAATGATGCTTCAAAAAAGCAGGATTTTCTATAACAACAGAATCTGATGCCACAGAAGTTTTAATCCCAGAGCACAACGAAGTTTTGCCTGCTCAAGATGGTCTTTCAGCAGAGGATTTCGAGCAGCTCTGCCATCTCGGCGACAACCACGAAGCACCGCCTGAAACTGATGGCATCAAGGAGGTGACTGGTGCAATGCACAGTGATGTTGAACCTGATGAGCCAGATGAGGAGCAGGAAGAAAGCTTGGAGGAACCGGTCACCGCAGCAGACATTCGTTCGGCTTTGCTGACTCTGCGTCGGGCCATGGAGCAGAACGCGGAAGTTTTACCAAAATGGGATTTTATGCACAAGGTTGAGGAGGCATGGAGACCGTAAAGCCAGAGAAAGCAAGTGCAAGTAAGAACACAAACTTAGCGAAATACCGAACTGTGACTTTCTTTTATTTTATCTGACACTATTTAAGGTCCTACTTTTGATTTTAAACGTTGGACAATAAATCAGTTCACTTTTAAGTAATTTAAAATACTTTTAATACTGCAATAAAGTACATTTGAACATTTACAGGCATTTTGTTTGTTTTTCCAACATTGTAATGATGTGATACTTTACCCTGACTGTTACCGAGCTTAGCTGCAGTCACTCGCTAATCTTTTTTTAGTTACAGCGTCCAATGCTTACAACGGGCAAAACTGAGTCAGACAAACATGTACTAATGTCCTGCTTTTACACATTTTTACTATATGTTTACCCAGGATAGACCAGATGAGTATCTCATTTTCAGTGGTGTCCTGCTTTTATTCATTTTTAGATTGTATTTAGCCGGGGTAGGCCAGCTCAGAGACAATATCTAATTTTTAGTGGGCTCCAATATTATGACCCCAAATTTATAGTATAGTCTTTTTATGATCAGACATTATAATCAAGACAGATGAAATTGTATGAATCCCATCCAGAAGGTGATTTTGCAGCGCAACTGTGAAAACATGTTTCAGAGAGGATCTGAAAAAGAACACCTGTCGTGTTCATGAGGTAGAGTAACATAAGGGATATGTTGAACATTAGGGGCTAAAATCTGCAAAAAATAAAGCTATGAGTAAATACTGGAACAATTCAACGTTTCTTCATAACTTTGTTTTTTCACATTTTGATCACACATTTTCAGCATAGTCTTTTTATGATCCCATAAAAGGAAAGGTCGATTTGTTTAAATCCTGTCCAAAAGATGGCTTCACTGACTGCAAAAACATGCTTCAGAGGGGATTTGAAAAATGACAGCTGTCATGTCCATCAGGTGGGGTAACAAAAGGGCTATGTTGCACATCTGGGGCCAACATCTGCAAAAATTAGTTATGAGTAAACACTGAAAAAAATTCAATGCTACCTCATAACGTTGTTTTATTTGACCCCAAATATTTAACACTGCCTTTAGCCCCCTCCCCCATGACTGTGGCAGGTGGAACTTTTTAAATTCCGTTTGAAAGGTGACTTTGTGGAGCAAATGAGAAAACCTGTTTCGGAGGAGATTTGAAAAATGACACTTGTTATGTTCATGAGGTGAGGTAACAAGAGGGCTATTTCGAAAATCAGGGCCCCAAATCTGCATAAATCGCAGTGTTGTGAGTACACATTGAAAAAAAAATTAAACGACTCTTCATAACTTCTTGTTTTGTAGCATTTTGAGCCCAAATTGCCATCATAGTCTTTCTATGACCCCTCCTTCTGAACCTGACAGGTGCCATTTATAAAATACTGGCCGATACATAATTTCATGCCACAGGTGCAAAAAGACATTTTCTTCAGGATTTGAAAATAAGACACCTGTCATGTTTATGAGGAGGTGTGAAAAAACAGCTATGTTGAAAATTTAGGGTCAAAATATTGAAAACTACCAAAGTTCTGACGGAGCATTGAAACTTTTCAATGTACCTTTATAACTTTGTTGTTTTTTAATATTCTGAGCCCACATTTTCAATGTAGTCTTCTTATGACACCCCCCCCCACCCAATGAATCCTGTAGGTGACTGCAAAATCACCCTTTGGCTGGATTTGAAAAAATTTGCCTACTTTATTCATGAGGTGGAGTCCCAAAAAAGTCATGTTGAAATTTTGAGAGGAGATAATAAAAATTACCAAGTTATGAGTCCAAGTTCAAAACACACTGAAATGCATTGAAGTGCTTACCAGATTTCCTCGGTTACAGGTCTGGCGTTGAAGAGTGAAGTTGTGTCTCCAGTCCAGAGAGGATTATGGCATTGAATCCCCAGTAGGTACATAAGGGAGAGTGTGATATGATGTGGTTGGTGATGAGTGCGAGGGTCAGGTGGAGAAGGGTAATGGCAGAAGGACCGTAGCAGCAACAAACCATCGATGGACTGTTTTCTTTTTTACAGGGTTTTAATAACATAAAAAAAAGATATGCTTTTCTTTATTTAAGGTACTGACACTGAGCATTGAGCACTCCAGTGTTAGTTGTATCTTTAAGGGGCACAGGAAGCAATGCAGAGGTGGGAGAGATACTTGGCAGAGGGTAGGAAATTGAAACAGAGCATGGAAAGCAATGGGAAGTTGGGAAAGATACTTGACAGAGGGTGGGATATTAAAAGAGGTCACAGGAAGTGACAGGGAGATGGGATACGTAGCAGAGGCTGTAATATTGAAACAAGGCATGGGAAGCAATGGGGAGGTGGAAGGGATACTTGGCACCGGGTGGGATATTGAAATGGGACGCGGGAAGCAATGGGAAGGAGAGAGGAATACTTGGCAGAGGGTGGGATACTGAAAAGGGGCACATGAAATGATGGGGAGGTGGGAGAGATACTTGGCAGAGGGTGGGATATTGAAACGGAGTACAGGAAGCAATGGGGAGGTGGAAGGGATACTTGGCAAAGGGTGGGATATTGAAATGGGGCATGGGAAGCAATGGAGAGGTGGGAGGGATACTTGACAGAGGGTAGGATTGTTTTTACCATTGGCGGAAGAGGACAGCAGACTAATCATGACACCTCTCATCTGACTGCTGGACAGTATCATGCAAATGAAAGGATAGAGCAGCTCCTTCCTTTCAACTACACATAGTTTCTGCTCAGCAAGCCAAGGAACAGAGACATGATCAGCTTCACTGACCACTGGCCTGTCACTGTCGAGCCCACTGTAGCCTGAACTGCATTGGACCCAACAGTGGCATGCCTCTAAAATGCTGTTGTAAAAAAATGTTAGTTTGTGCATGCACAGCAAGCAAACATAGAAAAAGTTTACTGCAGCTCAGACTTCCAAAGCCAAGATTGTCTGTAGCCTGGAGTGGGACTGAATCTGCAATCCACTGTCTTATAGATCGGTACTTTTACCCACTGTGTCGTTCAGTCAGGACTGTTTTTAACTGCACAGCTATGACCTGTATGTTTGCACTGTTCATCCTAACTTCTCTGAGATTTTCCCATTGGCAGCCTCAGTTCTCATGGGGTGGTTTTGTCGAAGTGGTTGTATTAGGTGTTTTCTTAAAAATATGCGCTTGTTATAACAGCAACCTTACCAAACATGGATCAATTGTTACGATTTTATAGTTCCAATACTGATTTGCAGTCACGCGGACACAAATGGAAATTAACAGGAGGTAGGATCAGGAGACATGTGAGGAAGTACTACTTTATGGAAAGGGTGGTGGAACCTTGAAACAGTCTGTCGGCTGAAGTGGTGGGTGCGAAAACAGTCAGGGGATTCAAGCCGGGCTGGGACAAAATGAAGGAAATAGTGGTTACCAGGGGCGACAGGACCAAGGAGGAGACGAGAGAAAGGATGGGGAGGGTTAGTACCCTGGAGGAACAGCAGGTTCCAGGGATTATAGGGAACTTGGGCAGACTGAATGGATCTCTGGTCTTTTTCTGCTGTCATTGTCTATGTTTCTATATATGCATGTTTCTATATTTGCCAGTGTGATGGTTAAAGCAATATACTGGTATCTGTTTCGGCGGTCTTCACAGTTTGGTAACAACCAGGTTATTATTCAATAGTTCTGAACATTTTATAATTTAATGGCACTGTGGTTGTTTTTTATTGGGGATGATCTCAGACAAGTGTTACATTTCTGTTACTTATTACAAACTGTTGGATAACGTAAATACCTATAATTTTAGGATCATCATAGGCCCTGAAAAAGTGGCCTTGGGTCATGAAAGTTTGGCAGTTTGATTTATGGGTAGCTATAACAATTATATACCTCAATAAAATTGCATATTGACACATTATCAGAGTTTGAGTTTACCTCACTACTTTGCCTGCATTTTGGGGGGTTTTGCCTGCGACAGGAAGATCCTGCCACTCCTGAGGACTGACCTTTTCTTAAATCTGTCGTGACAGTTCTTCTGTTTCTTAGCCTAATCTATCCTTTACAATATCTAGTCCATAAGGTTGGCCACCCTTTCTTGACTATGCTATAGTGTCCTCTTTAATTTTCCTTTCTCTCTCAGGTCCTCATACAGTGAGGTTATTGTTGTGACGTCCAAACTGATGTAAAACAAGCTCTGTTCCTCATTGCTGGATTTTTTTTTTAACCAGGAGGCACACTAAACTGAAGCTTGTTTACAGGTGCAACCTGAGAGCACAAGGAAGTTGAGTGACTTACTCAACATCACACAGTATGCAAGTGGGGGCTATAAGATTCAAACCCAGGTCTCCAGGTTAGCAGCTCAGAGCCTTAAACCACTGCACTATACTGTCTCCTATATTTAGTATGCAATGACATTAAGTCATAAAATACATTGATGTATATACAGGTACCTTGTGTGTATGAAACCTGTAAATGTTGAAAATACAATTGCACTATGTGTTTTTGATAAAGGTAAAAAGTTACTAGGCGACTGTATTACAAAAATTAAATTAATTGTGTTATTTTAAATGCATGTAAATTGTAAATTGCTGTAAATTGAGCTAGTCTGAAATTTCATGGTGATTTGCATATAACCCATGATGCTTTGCATTACGGAAGTATGTGTGATGTGTTTCTTTGAAACTTGGCTTCATTGTCAATGCCCTTTGGGGTAACCCTTGCTTCAGTGTTTCTGTACTGTGGTTCTTTGTCTTTAGCTTACTTGTTTGTTTTTTTATTTGAGCCCCCACCACCCTAGCAAACAAGGCTCACATAGGGGAGGCTGAATCTCATCTGAAAAGTTAGATCAGAGAGTCAGTAGGTGCTGGTTAAGTGCAGAAGACGGACATGCATAGTTGGTTACTGCAGACTGATGTATTGAAGAAGGGATATGTCATTGTTGAACGTTATGTCCTGTATTTTAAATAAACATCACACAGGGATAATGTGTTGAAACTGAAGTTCGGTGTCTGGTCCATCCGTTATCCAACAACCCCTTCACAGTGTCCATGAGGCAGACTTCTCCACAGTATCGGCAGCTATACCCTTTATAAGGGTCATGTGCATCCAGACTCACAACCTCTCTTTTACTGAATCCAGTACTGTAACATCAAAAAGCAACCCCAAGGCAGGGGATTTTTCAAAAAAATGCTAGTGGCGCCAGTTTTTAATGACTTCAGTCATTAATTATATAGAACTATGAATTGTTTTCAAATCATCTTAAACAGAAGTATACTGATGATGGACCTAATTATGTAAGAAATATATTAATCCTGAAAGAAACCTTGGGGTTTAAAGAAACTACATGATGACTTTTTTGCTGAACAACAAATTATGGCTGCTTTAAAATCATGTTTGTAATTTAGGACATTGGTCTATTTAGTAATCAGTTTTCAGATTAAGTAAAATACTGTTCTGTCATCTTAAAATACAACAAAAATGAGAAACCAATCTTCTGGAAACCATTAAGTTTAAAATACAATGTTCCTAATGTATGTTTTAAAAAGTACCCATTTATACATGACCATATAAATAAATGTAGAACTAGGTGGGTTGAGTTGGAGAGAGTGTGTGTATGAAACAGACATTTCTGGCTACACTCCAGTCCACCTTTACAAAGTTAGGCATTTCAGACAGCCTTCATCGGTCACTTGAATGAGACTGATAACACCTTTGCCAAAATCGATGCACTGAAAACTGTTGACAGAGATGGTTGGAAAAGGAAACTTTGTGACTGATTTGTTTGGAGTGCAGGTCTGATTTTGTTGGTCTGATGACTATAATACAGGACCATCTTGAAAATACGACTTTGTCCTAACGATGTGAATACTGACCATCTACTACCCTGTATAAAAATAAAGGTTTTACTACTGCTACTACTACTATAATTGTATAATTTAATTGTCCCACCAGATAAGAGAAACAGAAATAACCCACTTCACTTTTGCTGCAGTCTTATCATCGATCTTGAAGGGTGTGTGTCACTAGAAAAAAAACAAAAAACTGAAATCTGAATATTTAGACGCAACTGCGCTTATATTCATATAGGGTCTGCATTTCCCTTCCTTAATTATTTCTAGGTTCATTTGAATGGAGACACAATGCTTGTCCCCTTGAGTGACTGCTTCTGCTAACAAACCATGTTCTGATGTCATAATCCCCAGTGACATCACAGTTTGTTGCCGGGAAAATTACTGGACATGGGCACTGATTCCACATAAATCAGTCTACTGTACTAATGAAGAAAAACACAACAGGAAAAGAAAATGCAGCCAATATATATGAAATATAAGCTGGACTGTATCTAAATGTTATTAGGTTTTTTTGAAGTTTTCCAAAAAGTAACAACATGATTTTAAAAATGACCATCCTCAAAACAAAATAAAAGTTGTGAAGGTTACGATTGTCTCCATCATGGTAATGTATGGACCAACCTGGCAACGGCTTTGGTTTTACTACAGTAAAACCAGTCAAGTTCAGTCCTGTGGCAGCCATGACTACTTGTTGTCTCTGCAGTTCCACTACGTGGATGGCGCCTTCAGCAATCCAGGCCAGTCTACCACTGAAGTACTGAAGAACGGGAGCAGAAACTTTCCCAGAACTGGAGGAAAAGGTCCTTGTGGGTGCAGTCCTGTCACAGTACCTGTAATGTATACAAATGGTCACAGATCGTTTACTTTGACAAGATAGTGCAATCCCAGTCAACAATATGAAACTAATAAGCCTTTTTTCTCTATTTTTGTTAAGCTATTTTTGACTTGTATGGCCTCTGTTGCTGTATTTTATATCCTTATGGTGATTTTGGTGCTGTGTACATATGTTTTCAATTTATTATGTAGCGACTTGTACTTGTCGCAAGATGCTGATTTATCCTCTATGTATTTTCAGTGCTGAGTTTTACTGTATAAACTTTTTATCTGCTGTAACTAAAGGCTGTAAGGATCCCACTGAAAATGAGCATGTGCACAACTGGTCAATCCCTGTTTATATATTACATGAATAAAATATATCCTACTGCTTCTTTTCAGTCATACCTTATGGCACTGCTAAGTTGAATTGGGTGCTGCATGACTGATAGTGTGTCTGAACAGCCCTGTGCATGTGGGGGGTGGGGGAGCATTTCATGGATGCCTGGGCATGTGAACAGCAATACAGTACCCTTATCTGAGCACTGTGCATGTGTGGGATGGTGATGCATGGCTGGATCCAGATAGATTACTACCCTAACGCTCACCCCATTGCACTAACTGAAAAGCGAAGATGTGATGGAGACAGGTGTGTATGTTTCATGAGTGTGCACAATGGGTTGAGTGTAAGGGTTGACAACCCCAAAGAGGATTCCACCTTCATTTGCTTAAGGGGTGGCACAGGGTTTTACAGCTGGGAAACCCTAACGTCATATTTCCCTACATTTGTTGCTTTATCGTCAACCCTAACTGGTGCATTAATGAAGTTTTTTGGAGAGAATTTCCTTACTTTTTGAGATGGTGTAATTGTAGCTTTATTTGCCTGTGGGTGTGCAGGGCCACCACCCATCTATAGCTTTTGAGATAGAGTAATTGTATCTTTATTTGCCTGTGGGAGTGCATGGCCCTTTGGGCCCTGCGCTCCCATCCCTCCATAGGTGTGTATATGTATGTAGCTGTGGAAGGGCCCCGCACTTCCATTTGAAGGACAACAGTGACCAAACTGTCAGCATAGCCGTCATATTATCCCACCTCATGTACCCAGTACAGAAAAATTTTCGAATCCCCACCGAAAAGTAATTCCTTGCACCAGCAATGCCATTCCATGCCACAGGTGCAAAAACACATTTTAGCCAGGATTTGGAAAATGACAGCTGTGGCATACATGAGGTGGGGTAATAAGAAGGCTATGTTGAAAATGCCTGGTCAAAATATTTAACATTTCCAAAGTTACAAGCGTGTATAGAAAAATTGCAATGAATGGGCATAACGTTGCCATTTTTACACATTTTGACCCTCAATTTTCAACATAGTCTTCTTAAGCCCCCACCTCATGAACAAGGACAGGAAACATTTTCAAATCCCACCAAAGGTGAATTCATCAACAGACTGTTAAATCATCTTTTGGGCAGCAGTTGCGTAATGCCGGTGATATTGTTCATGAGGTGGGGTCCCCAAAAGGCCACGTTGAAAATTTGGTGTCAAAATGTCAAAAAATGGCTGAGTTATGCACCAAAGTTGAAAACCCCATTGAAATATACTGAACTGCATTTACTTTCACACTACAGCAGGGTTGCGCAAAACGTTTTTAAAAGTGGATTAGCGCTTACGGTGCTGTAGCATTCACATTGCAACCACCTTCCTGTGATCCACTTCAGGCAATGCATTTTACAGCTTTCACATTGTGGCAGAGATCCATGCCAGCTGTGAACCCAATTCAGCAGCATGGAAAAGCTGCTTACCATGATGCTTTGTGCGCTCACATGAAATGCATGAAAGGATAAGAGCTGGTGCGTTTGCACTGTAGGTAAATAATTTTACTTTTAAAATGGATTTCTGGAAGTGTGCTCAAGCCCAGATCTCATGAGGGTTTGAGCACGCTTCCAAAATTTTGATCTACAAGCGGGTTATGTGTGAACGTGATCTGGGCCAGCATGCATTTGAAATGGTTCAAGCACCGAGAACAGTTTCAAATGCCCCAGTGTGAACAGGGCCTCAGTTTCTCATGTTGCAGTTGCCGGTTCCAGCAGTAAGACCTGTCTTCGATTGGAGAGTGGATCTCGAACCTGGGATCTGTTCAGATGAGTAAGGGTGTGTGGGGATGCTGGGGTGAGGGACTGATCAGCAAGGGACCATTTTAATTTCTGCATGGGAAACAAAAGCATCAAGGGGTGTTTTTTATTATTACACTAATGAGGGTGCCACTAAACACCGGGGCATATAACAGTAGATCGGGGATGGTAATCAGAGAATGGGGGGGAGGAAGCACTCGACTACTAATGCATATTATTTAACATGGGGAGAGCGACTGGAGAATGGGGAGGGACCACTGGACTACCAATGCATATATATTTAATACAGGTACAGCAATTGAAGAATGGGGGGGCACTGGATTACCAGGGGATATATATTAAAAATGGGGACAGTGATCGGAGAACAGGGGAGGGACCACTGGACTACCAATGCATATTATTTAATATTTATTTATTTATTGAATTTTGTTGACCTGGTAGGCCCACTGAGACTAGAAGTCCCTTTTTCGGGGTGACCGGGGGAGGGAGGATACCGATGGTAACCAACTGAAATTGAACCAGATTAAGCTGTTGGGGTCAGCGATCAGAGAACAGGGGATGGGGATGGACCACTGGAATACCAATGCATATTATTTAATGTGGGAAAGGTGATCGGAGAACGGAGAGGGACAACTGGACTACCAATGCAAATATATTTATTACGAGGACTGCGATTGGATAATGGGGAAGGGGGAGGGATCACTGGACTGCCAGGGGCTATATATTGAATACGGGGATAGCCATCAGAGAAGGGGAAGGGAGGAGGGACCAGTGGACTACCAGGGACATATTCTTTTATCTTCAGGGGATGGAAATCGGTTTGTAGGGAGTGCCACTAGACACCAGGGAGCTATGACAGTTTGAACTGTCATGGACCTCTACTGTTTGCAGTCTTTTCAGTTGGAACAGTAAAGTTCGAACTGTAAATTCTTTTTGGAGCCCTCACCTAAAGTCTGATATTGACCGATTGGAGAGAATACAAAAACGTGTAACCAGGATAATCCCTAGATTAGCAAATAGGCCCTATCAATCAAGACTTACTACAATGGGCTTACACTCTTTGCAGGGTAGAAGAATCAGAGGGGACCTACTTTTAACATATAAGTTACAAAAAAATCCAGATCTTATGAAAAAATGTGGACTTGTGCCTGTCACCAGGCGAATTGTTCCTAGATGTTACACCAGGCAACTTACTGTGCCAAAGGCAAGATCCAATCACAGATTTAACTTCTTCTAAGTGAGGGCACCTAGACTATAGAATAAATTACCACAAGAATTAGTAGACTCTGGCAACACTGAAGCATTTAAAAAAGAACTTGATAACTGGTTAATCCAGAATCACTTCATGTAAACTGTGCCCACACAGTGTGAGGGAAAATCTAGATGGGCCTCGGCCTTCCTTTTTCCCCAAAAAAACCTAGTAAATAACTGCAAATGGTCATTTTCCAATTGAACTGTCCTTACCTAAGTGAAGGATGGGTGAAATTATTCTCACCACACTAACTGATATTTGCAGTATTAATTTTAAAATACTAATAAAAGAATCCAACAAAGTATGTGAAGGAGACCTGATTACATGTCATGTTCATTAGCTACCAGGCAGTACTTGGGTGGAAAAACTTTGTTAAAACAGGAAAAAAAAACAAGACAGCTGACATCACAAATAGTATTTCTGTGAGCACAAACAGTAAACCCTTAACAATTAACAGTTCGAATGGTTTTCATTTACCTACCTGTCTGGCAGCTATCACAAAAATCATTACAATTAAAAAATGGTAACATATTTTTTTATCAAACCATCAAAAGGCACACCCTTGGCACAGGCCCCATCATCCCTGAAAGTTTCAGAGAAAAATGTCATTCCTTCTGGGCTGTAGCTATCGGCAAAAAATCCCATGTTAACCAATGGGAAATATTGTTAGTCTTTAACCCCTTTATATTTCAAAAACCATCTGAGAATCCATAATGAAACTTTTCATGTCTTGAGACTCTGGCAGAATGATTGTGCATGCCAAATGTGGGGCTGTTTCGTCAAAGTATGCCAAAGTTATTAAGGTACACATTTTTGGATTTAGCAATGAAGTGCCGTAACAACCCTAACTATACTGGAGCTAATACATATATTTATTGATTTATTTATGTCATTTTGTTAACCGGGTGAGCCCATTGAGCCCACAAGGTCCTTTTTTCAGGGGTGACCCGGAATTAGTTACACAGAATCCTATTGGGTTCAAAACTTTTAGGTAGTACAAGACAGGCTTTGGGTACAAACATGGTGAGTCCAGAGGTCTAAACCCTTGTGACTACAAGACAAGTTTTGGGGTACAATCAAGGTCAATTCATAGGTCTAAACACTTGTGACTACAACCCATGGCGTTACAGCACGCACAAAGAAGCCAGAAGGGGAAGGAAGGAAACATATTCAATTCAGTGCTTTAGAGTAATAGGAAATTGCTATTTTTCTTTTAAACTTAGATTGTGGGCTTTTAGTGACACTGTACTTTCTTTGTTGTCTTTACTTAGAATTAATTTTGGGCTGTTGAAAATTTAAAACGTAGTGGTGGTGTAATTCTGTGCTGTCTTTAATTGCTGCAAATTTTCGCCCCCCCCCCCAACTCTTAATTATATGCCCTGTTAAATCTGATTGACAGGAGCTAAACACAGGGTATAGTGAAGGTGTGAAGTAGGAGGGCATAAGGGAAGAAGCCCACCCTCAGCACGACACGTGTTTTGACTCACGATTTATTTATTGGTTTTTGTTTTTTTTTTTAAGAAAATTATCTGAGGATCAGTGGCAGGATTTTTAGGACGGTAAATTAATAAAAGGAACTAGCAAGAGCTTCAGTAGCAGACAAGTAGTGGAATAGCAGTATAACTGCAGTATAATGTGGGGGTGGTGCAATGCAGTGGCTGTGGGGCAGCACAGCCATATTCAGGCAGACCTTCTGGACACTGAGGTGCTGCCCTATCTGCATGCATCTCTCTGGACTGCGGGATGAGGTAGCCAGAGTCAGAGTGGAAGTAAACTGGGTCAGGAGTACCATCACCCCTACCCAGAGACCACCCAGTCCAATGCAACTGCCTCAAAGGATGCCGAGAACGAGGAGCACTTGGATGACAGTGGGGCTCAGGGAGGGTTAGAGCAGTCAGGCAGAGGCACATCCCAGATCCTATTCCACTCAAGAACTCATATGCCACACTGGCAAATGAGGACAACCAAATAGAGGTACCCAGAGAAGTGGAAGGAAAGGATGTGGAGGTTAGCCAAGGAGGTGATCTCAGCGGAGAAAGCAGTAGACCCCAGAGGAGGAGGAAGCGAATCCTGGTGGGGGACTCCATCATAAGAGAGATCCAGCTAGGAACACAGGAGGGGGAGGACAGGGAGGTGAGGTGCCTACCAGGTGCCACGGCATGGAGGGATGGAAGGAAGATCCTGGGGATCACTGGGAAGGCAAGACGGGAGGGTGAGCTAGATGTCATTATCCACCTAGGTACTAATGACCTGGCAAATGGGGAGCCAAAGGAAGTTCAGGAAGAGTTTAGGAAATTGGGGGAGGGGTCTCAAGCAAGTAGCTACTTCTGTCACTTTCTCAGAAGTACTACCTGCGAGAGGCAAGGGAGAGCATAGGAGTGCATGCAGCAGGAACTTTAACTCATGGTTGAAGAACTGGTGCTGTGAGGAAGGGTTTGGATTCATTGGTGACTGGGACCCACCTGGAGGATGGAGGTTGTTCAGCCTGACGGCCTGCATCCATCCTGGAGGGAATCCAAGACTCAATGATAAGTTTAAATGCTACATTGACAAGCATTTAAACTAGCAAAGGGGGTGGCAGGCCAGCAAGGAGGGTACCCACTTGCTCACCCCCCACAGCTAGCAGGGAACCAGTGAACCAGAGAAGTGGCTATCTCTACAAAGCAGTGTGCAAAAGATGGAGATTAGTGCCCAAGAGGTGGATAGGCAGAAAAGGGGCAAAATTCAGCAGAAGGGCAGACAGCAAGGAGAACCAGGGATAAAGGATAACCAAGGAAGGGGCTGAGTAGAACAGTGAAACAGTCTAGGGAGGTCAAATCATGGAAAGCCATGTGCAAATGCCAGGAGCCTTAGCAACAAGATGGAAGATCTGGAGGCTGTCATGATGCAGTCAGACCTGGACATTGTTGCCATCACTGAAACCTGGTGTAATGATAACCACGACTGGGAGATGGCCATACCTGGCTACAACATATTCAGAAGAGACAGAGCAGGCAGAAAGGGAGGAGGAGTGGCACTGTATGTGAAAAATGACATAAGGACCACAGAGATCCAGGAGGATCAAAATGGGGGAGAGATACTGCAGGTTAAGCTGGAAAGGAAAATGGGGACAGTCATCCACACAGGAGTGGTCTATAGACCACCAGCCCAGGAGGAAGAAACAGATAGGGAGCTGATGCTAGCCATCCAAAGGATGGCAGACAAGGGTGAGGTAGTACTGGTTGGAGACTTCAGTATTCCAGACGTGGACTGGAGCATCCCAGCAGCAGCATCAACTAGAGCAGATTTATCCTGGACTCCTTCAGGTGCCTTCCTCAAGCAACTGGTCATGGAACTAACTCAGCAGAAGGCAATACTGGACCTTGTGCTCACAAACAGGGACAGTGTGATGGGGGTAACAGTGGGGAGCACCTGGGGAACAGTGACCACCAGTCATTGTGGTTTGAAATCACAGAAAGAGCAGAACCAAACCACACAAAAACACGTATCCTGGATTTTAGGGGGGCAGACTTTGGGAAAATGGGGAGATACTTGAAAGAGGCATTAAGGGGAATGGGACAGGAATCAGGGTTGAGGAACAGTGGGCAGTATTTAAAATGGGATTACAAGAACAACAGAATTATGCATTAAGCATGTTAGCAAGAGGAAAAGGAAGAGGAGACCATTATGGTTTTCCAAAGAGGTAGCAAAGAAAGTGAAAGCCAAAAAGATTGCATTCAGGCAATACAAAAAGACACAGGCAGAAGGGGATAGGGAGAAGTACCAGGCAAAGCAAAGGGAGGCAGGGAGGTCAGTAAGGGAAGCCAAAGCTCAGACAGAACACCACATTGCAAAATCAATGGGTAGAGGGGACAAAACCTTTTACAGGTACATAAGTGAAAAAAGAAAGACAAAGGGAGGGATAGTGAGACTGAAGGGGGAGGATGGGGGCCGCGTGGAGGATGACAACAGTAAAGCTGACATATTGAACAGGTATTTCTGCTCAGTCTTTACTGAGGAAGAGGAGGGTAATGGGTCTGAAGGGAGTACAAGGGGTGAGAATGGTGCAGAAATGGACACAAGTCCCTTTACACGAGAAAGGGTCCTGAAGGAACTGGAAGTAATAAGAGTTGATAAAGCAATAGGGCCAGATGAGGTGCACCCCAGGGTCCTTAAAGAACTAAGAGAGGTGGTGGCTGAACCTCTGGCTATCCTGTTTAACCGATCACTGGAAACAGGGAGTACCCAAAGACTGGAGGACAGCAGATGTAGTCCCCTTATACAAAAGTGGGAACAAAAAAGGCAAGGGAACTACAGACCAGTCAGCCTCACACCTCGGTAGATGGAAGATCATGGAAGCACTACTGAAGAAGAGATTGGTGGAACATCTGGTTGTCAATAGACTACAAGACCCAAGGCAGCACGTTTCACCAGGGGAGGTCATGTCAGACCAACCTCATTGAATTTTTTGATTGGGTGACTAGGGAGGTGGATCAGGGAGGGCAGTGGACATGGCCTATCTGGACTTCAGCAAGGCCTTTGACACTGTGCCACATAAAAGACTATTACACAAACTGGGGAATATGGGTGTGGGCAGGACAGTAGTGTGTTGGGTAGGTAAATGGCTGGCAGGACACAGAGGGTGGTGGTAAATGGCTGTCACTCCACAGAGGAAAAGTGACCAGTGGGGTACCACAGGGATCAGTGCTGGGACCGGTCCTATTCAACATCTTCATCACTGACATTGCGGGACCTAGAAGGCAGAATTTCACTGTTCGCTGATGACACAAAGCTCTGTAACAGAGTAGACACACCAGAGGTGTAGACAGAATGAGAAGGGACCTGCAGAAACCTGAAGAATGGTCAGGGTTTGACAGTTGAAATTCAATGCAAAGAAGTGCAAGATAATGCATATGGGGCACAAAAACCCTGGCACAATATATCAGTTGGGGGGTGAGGATATAGCATGCACCAAGCAGGAAAGGGATCTTGGGGTTATCATCTCTGACCTCAAGGTAGGGAAACAGTGTGACAAGGCAGCAGGTAAAGCAAATAGGATGCTGGGATGCATAGGCAGGAGCATCACCAGCAGGAAAAGGGAGGTCATAATTCCGCTATACAAGACACTAGTGAGGCCCCACCTGGAGTACAGTGTGCAGTTCTGAAGACCATACCTACGTAAGGACATAGACAGGGTAGAGAAGGTTCAGAGGAGGGCAACAAAGATGGTGCATGGATTGCATCACAAGTCCTATGAAGGCAGGTTGAAGGAACTGAACATGTACTCCCTGGAGGAGAGGAGGGAGAGAGGGGATATGATAGAGACGTACAAGTATCTTACAGGGAGGAACAGGGTGCAGGAATACACTATTTTTAAGCGAAAAAGATGTTCCAGGACTAGAAGGCATGGGATGAAGTTGGAGGGAGGACGATTCAGAGGAAACATGAGGAAGAATTTCTTCACAGAACGGGTGGTGGACAAGTGGAACACCCTGCCAGAGGAAGTGGTGGGGGCTGAAACAATCACGGGATTTAAGAATGCATGGGATAGACATTAAGGAATTCTGGAGGTCAGGGGTAAGGGGCAACAGACTTCTAGGAAAACATAAACTGAACTTACAAGCTCAAATGGGCAGACTGGGTGGGCCATAGGCCCTTATCTGCCGACACTGTCTCTGTATCTATGTACTTCTGAAGGCAAGGAAGAAGCAGCAACAGGCGCAGAATAAATTAGTACAGGTTACAATTTACAAGTTACAATTATACAGGAAAACATAAATGAAACCTCATTGGCCAGTTATAATACTGCTTAGTTTGTGTGGAAGTGCTCTTATTATGCTGGGGCATGATTATATGAAAAGGTTGACAATGGGAGGACTTTGCCTGTTCCATGTGGGGGAATAAACTCCTCCCAATACTCCAGTGAAAGTCAGTCTCTCACGCAATCTACGCTCAGAGTGTTTTGAGCTTCTAGTGGCTGCATGGTCCATAAGACTGTGCTACTCCTTCTGTTCACCTCCTTCCCTCTTCTCTCTACCACCTACTCTCTCCTTCATTGCAGCTCCATGACTTTTCTCAGTGTTCTGCCCTTCCCCTCCCCTGCCATTCTTTCTCTTCCCCGTCTCCCTGCTTCTGTCCTTTTTTGCCTCCCCTACCTCACTCTGTATCACTTTTTCCAATTGTCCCCCCATTCTTCCCTGTCTCCTGGCTGTTTTCCCTTACTTGCCTGTGTCCACATCTGGAGTTTCAGTTGGTCACATTTATTTTGGGGGGCTCTTCCATTTTTTTCTGTAGTGAATCTTTTTTGTTTGCGGACATTCTAAGCCCTCCACTTCCAGGTCTGTGACGTCCCTGCTGTTATTGTCTGACTACAGCATAGCATGCTGACCAGCTGAAGCACTCCTCCCGCAGCTTCCCTTAGGATATATTTTTTGAGGGCTTTAGTGCCCTCCAATAGATTCCAGCATTCTGCTTGAGCCTCTCCACCACTCTGACTGCTGTTTTCAGTTGCAGCATTTTTATGATGGACTGCTTTCCACGTCTATGAAGAATCACACTGCTAGCAACATGAATCTTCAAGTTTTTACCAGTTGGGCATTCCAAAGATTATGGCAGTGGTTAACTAGCCTAGCCTGTTTCATGGACCATGGCTCTATTTATTTTCCCCTTCAGGATCTTGTTCCCCAGCAATATCTCCTACTACCATTCCCCAACACTGGTCCCACATTGCTCCCTTCTCCCATCTCCATCCCTTCAGCCTTTTTGCTATAAATTCCATTGTCCAAAAACTTCTTCTCCTGTCTCAATCTTTTTTATTTGCTAAGTTCTGCTACTGATTAATGCATCCTTTTTTCTACCTCCATCTAGGTGTTACATCTTGGGCGAGGAAACCCTAAACACAGGTACACCCTGGGAGGGGAGGCGCTGGAGGCGTCAACAGGGGAAAAAGACCTAGGGGTCATGGTGGATGCATGCATGAATAACTGAGCAGTGCAGGAGAGCGGCTAGCAAAGCAAACAGGATGTTGGGATGCATCTGCAGGGATCACCTCTAGGAGCAGGGAAGTGATTCTGCCGCTGTACAATGGACTGGTTAGATCACACCTTGAGTACTGTGTACAGTACTGGAGACCACACTTGAAGAGGGACATACAGCTCCTGGAGAGGGTACAGAGGAGGGCAATTAAGATGATACGAGGACTAGGGGATTTGACCTATGAGGACAGACTTGAGGAGCTCTGCCTGTTTTCATTGGAGGAGAGGAGAGACAGGGGGACATGATTGAGGTCTTCAAGTACTTCAAAGGAATAAATAGGGTAAACGTGGAGGGGATCTTTAGACTAAAGCAGGGAGGTATCACCAGAGGGCATGGTTTGACGTTGGAAGGTGGAAGGGTGAGGGGGGAAAGAGGAGGAGGTTTTTCACTGAGAGGGTGGTGGACCCTTGGAATGCACTGCCTGGCGAGCTGGTTCAGAGATACACAGTGGAGGGCTTCAAGAGAGGGTGGGACAGACACAGAAAGTGGAAGTATCAGATGATGGCCTGGCCCAGGGGAGTGGGGATGGATGATAGGGGTTTCTGGAACACAAGGGGGGAGGGCCTCAGCACCCAACTAGGGATCTGAGGTTCGAGCAGACTCGATAGACCATAAGGCCTAATCTGCTGGCAATTAGTATGTTAGTATGTTAGTATCTAACTTCTCAAACTCATTTCTAGTCTTCCACTCTGTTGTGACTTCTAAACAGTCAGTCTGCTTCTTCATCAGCCCTCAACAGCAGCTCCAGACTCTGTCTCCCCAACTCGTACCTTTGGAGGGTCTATGAGTGTAGGTAGGGTTCAACTTTGTCCACCAGAGGCAGGTGCCTGCAACTGTCAATCCATTTGTATCATATCAAATTCTCACAACTCAATCTTGTTTGCCAGATCTAAGTTCTGCATCGTCTTCCATCCATAATGTATCATTATGCTCAGGGCTCGACTTCGTCTGCCAGAGAGGGATTCTGCAACTTCAATTATTCAGCAATATTTCTGCCCACAGTTTTCAACTGATATGAGATTCAAGGCTCGACTTCACCTGCCAGAGGAGATTCTGCAACCTGCAAAGCTAAGCATATACAGCCTACTACAGTGTTCAGTTCATGACAGGATCCAGGACCCAGCCCTCGCTGCCTGAGGTTTGTCCTCCTTCTAAATCTGCCAGCAGTAATACTTTTCCACGAATTGTGTCACATGACACTGTTCTTTATTCTTCTTCAGTTTATGTCAGGCTCGAGTTCCTCCGCTTAAGGCTTGCTCATCCAAAGTGCACTTCGAAGTCCTAGTGGCTCTAAGACATCTCAACTTCTCTTCGTTTTTATCGTCAGATACCAAAGTTCCTCAGGGTTCCCAACAGACTTATTCAGACAAGCTCCAGTCATACAAAAATCACCATTTTGTTCCTCTGCTCAGTTCATCCTCTGAAATGCAATATGAAGTGTCTACTGGCACTCGCCTTCTCCACTCCTACTGTTCTACATTTTCAGATTCCAAAAAAGGCTTGCAGGGTTCCCCTCGGGCTTCTTCAAATGTGCATCCATCTACTACAGACCTCCTCCTCTTTTATTGATACTACAGTTTCCTCTTCAGAAAAAGGTCCTCTGGGCTTCCTTCGGACTTCTTCAGGCAAGCCTTCATCTCGCTAAGGTCCTGTAATTATCACTCCACAAAGATACGACTGTGCCATGCCTTATGTCTTAACTGGGAACTGCAGGATTTCTCATTCATCTCAGCCAGAAATAAGAACTGCTTGATTTACAGCAGCTACATCTCTGCCATCAAACAATCCTGCTCCTAACCATCTAATTTCCCAGTCAATTCTTGACGCTCCTCTGAAATTTGAGTCATAGCTCAGGCTCGCCACATCCGTATCAGAGTTACAAACATTGTTTCTCAAAGCATGCCTTCCTTACAGCCTTCTTCTGAGTCAGCTTTGCAATATCTGCTATCCTGCCATAGCAAAAGAAAATGCTCCTCCTGGGTGCTACATCATCAGATGCTTTATTTCATAGCTGCCAACTCATCAGATTTCAACTTCCAAGTTCTCCTCAGCCTCCCCAAGTTCTTATTTAGGTCCTTAGCAAGGATATCTTAGATGGACAGGTGTAAATCTGATGTCCATTCTCAGCTTGTCCTATATCATCAACTACAGATTAGCATCTTGCAGAAGATGTTTCATCAAATTGAAATCCAAAGATCCCAGCAGGATATAAAACCTGAAGTATGCCCTCACTTCCTGCTAATGTAATGTGCTTCATTCTGCTTTTTGTCTGAAAGTAAGGAATCAGACTCGTTTATTTACTGTCATTCAGGCATTGATATGAAGAAAGCACCTCTATGAATATCATCGGTCCTTCTCCTCAAAAGCTGCCATCATATTAGCTTGTTTGCATCACGCTGAACTGAGTTACCCCGACTGACAAACAGTTTTGTTCATCTACTGAGCACTATGCATACTCCTGCCCCTATGTGGCTCCTCATCAGTTGCCTAATCTTTCCCTTTGAACATGTCCAATGTCTCATCATTCACTATACAGCTAGATTGATGGATCAGTTGGAGCAACTCCTGCTTCTTTCTCCTCTTGAAGCTGTTCCTCAGGATTACTCGCCTCCTTTTGCCTTCACTTGGACTGATGACTGAAAACAGTAACTAACCTAGAGGAAAATCATTTGCATAAACTGTACCTAGGAAAGGTCGAGTTTGGGCAGTCACTTTTTGTCGCATTTGCAGTCTTAAGGCAATCCTATATTATGTCTGCTTTTAATACCATGGTAATCACTTTCATTTTGTTTTCTTGCCTACTGGAACACTGTTTTCCAAAGAACTATCTCCTGCCTTACATCTCAGAATATTACTTATGGCTTAACTTCTAACTTTAAGCATTCCCGAATCATTTACCTAAACTGTCTACCTTCAGGACTGGTAACAACATCTCCTTGGAGCCTCTGCATTTGCACAGGGTCATTTATGGTTTGTCAACCATCTTAATCAAGCAATCAACTAACAGTGGGTATAGCAGTAAAGGCAGGTCCTAATCCTATCCCATCAAACATGATTATCCCTACAACACATCTACTCTGAAATGCTTGCATACTCCTATCTATATGAATGAAGTAACTTTTCTGTTGCTATTATTCCAGGATTCTATCAATACATCGTTTTCTTGATTACAGATCATCTCATGATTTAGCTCCGATCATCAACATGCCTAAAAAATCCTGGTCCCCCTAATGCTTACTACCCAAGCAACTCATACTTCACTTCAAAGAAATATTCCTTATTTGTACCTTCCAATCAACTCATCGATCGTGTCCTTGCACCCACAACGCTGCCTCAAAATCATGCATTTTACAGCTATTTCATCCAGAAACCTATGCTTCTTCATCAAATCCATCCATCCTCAAGTCATCTCATGCTTGTTTAGATTTCTTTTCACGACAACCATAAGCTCCTAAATGCCTCCATATCATTGGACTCTACTGTGGCACCTAGTGGACATGCTGCATACTACATTGATTGTTCCAGTCTCAACAGCCGATTGTCCAACCTTCTCATCTCAAAAGAGTTGCTTACGTCATCCACAACTTCTGCAGAAAATCCATAGAGAGAGCATTCAAGATATTAGACTACTTTCACTTCAAATACCAACTATCTTTGCACAAGAATTCAGATTATTACCCAATTCATCATAATTGGTGCCTACAGGCTTCGACCAACTTCTGCTGTTTTGCTTCAAGTCTTCTTCAACCTTTCTGACTTCTCAACCATACAGCAAGACGAATCTTAAAACTCTTTACTATGACTTGGACCAAATTCTTATGCTTGTCAGGACAATTCACCATAAAGAGTCAATACCATAAACATCCAAATCGACATCCCTCCTCCATTATCAAGAGTCTTGGAAGATGGACCTTCATGCTAGAAATATTCATCTAAAAGAAGTAATCAAGCATTTAAGATCATCTGCAGGTCCTCAGAGGTTTCCTCCACAGGGCTTTTTCCTCTCCTGCATGCTACTGTTCACCATCTCTGTGAACTGGAGGAGGTACTCTCTCTTTCTGTTTTGGGCCTTTCATTCCCTATTGCCACCCGGCTCCTCTACTGAGGGTGTGAAATGAGAAAGGCCAAAGTTAAGTATACACAAGCAGTAAACTCTATTCACCAAAAACTGAATGGGAGGGCTTTGCCCATGATTTAATATGGGGAAATAAACTCCTCCCACCACTCCAATAAAGCCAGCCTTTCCCAGCATTCATGCTCCGAGTGTCTCAAGCTTCCTCCATTCTACCCGCCTCCTCCTCTCTGGTACTCTTCTCATCCTTAGTACTGGTACTTTCATTCCCTATCACCACCCGGCTCCTCTTCTGAGGGTAGAAATTGAGAAAAACCAAGGTTAAGTATACACAAGCACCATTTACTATACATTGAATATACTGTATATTAAGAGGGCAGCAAGGGGCAACTGAACTGTAGTGCACAGAGAAATGCTATGTGGCTGTATCCCACAAATATCTCTTCTGGACATACACAAGAGTCCCTTTCTCTCAGCTGATATGTTCTGCCCTCCTCTAGCCCCATTTCCTATGGCTGCTGACTCAGGCTCCCAGGCAGGGGACTAGAAAGAAAAGAGTCACTTATGGGCCTGGAATAGGGGGGCCCCACCCCCAATCAGATGGCCCCCACTCCCCATCAGATGGCCCCCATCCCATAAGATGGCCCCCACCCCCAGCATCCAGTTGCATATCTGCTATCATAAACAGTGAAGGGTCACATACCCACTTCCATGCAGTGTGGGGTCCTTCCACCTTAATTTACTGGGGCCCCTGTGGCACTAATTAGAGTGTTCTTTTAACTTGATGTCCAAGTTTATCCAGCAGACCTGGATGAACTCCCCCTTTCCTCCCCACCTTCTCTTTCCCCAAATGTGAGACGGTGTAAGACCTGCAAGGACCTTCAAGGACCCTAATGAGGGAGATTCTCTGTCACTCATTCCCCTCTGAATCTTCTCCCTCTTTCCACTGCTTACTGATTCCTGACTCCTAATCCTTCTTAAAAAGTGTGCCAGGTTCCTCCTTTTATGCCGTGACTGTAGCCACATGGCAGACAGCCAACTCTAGCCCAGAATTAACCCTCATGTAACCACACAGGACTGTTATAATACAGATAGTACAGTATCGCCTGGTAGCAGGGGCTGCATTAAAAATTACTTGTAAGTCTGCAGGCAATGTGCCAGGATCCAACAGTGGGATTTGATTCAATCCCCCCTACAAAGCCTGACCCCCCCCTTAGACTCAAAGGGTTATTTATAACAGCTGTGCCCCCCTCATGACCCTTGACATACGATTGAGGACCAACAGAAGTCAAATCCTAACTAGCTCAGTCAGTCCTCCCCCCACCCCCTCATCCCACTATGTGCCTTTGCCTTAGCTAGTTACACTGTCTGTAGTAGCAATATGCGGGTCTGGGAGGGGTGAGTGGAGCTCTCAACATCATTATGCTACACAGGCTGGGTGACCTAGCACAATCAAAGAACATGACTGCTCCTCCGTATGGAGCTCCAAAGAGGTTGGGTGGCATCACAGCAGCAGGCACGGAGTTAAAATTAAAGCTCAGCACAGGTGGCCAGTGATACATTTGGTTCTGCTTTGATTCGGACCCTATTCTTTGGCTAGACATTGGGAGTCTGAATTAAAAACTTTAAATCACAATTTAGTAATTGACAAGTAGACTACAAACAGGGGTATACAGTATGACACCCCTTCTCCCATCCCAGTAATTCCTTTCCCTCTGTTCTTTGTTGTTAAAAACAAAATATTGACTTCTGTCACTGTGCTGGAGCCAACCACATCTTTTAAATCAGCTCCCTTCCTAACCCAGTCCCTGTTTCCCAAAGCCCCCCATCCATGATTTTGGGTTGGGGGGCAGTAGTTGTTTATATACAGTTAACTCATCTGCCACCTCCCCCCCCCCCCACACTCACCTTGTCATTCTGTCATATGCAAAGGCTAGATTAGGCACAAGACCAGGAAACAGGGGTGGCAGATAAGTGGGCAGAACTTATGATACAAGGTTGGCAGACTGACCACTCATTCAAGGATACAGAACGCATATTGGGTTTTTGGCCCAGATCCTCAAGGCAGAGCATATTAAGGACCATCATCGGTAGCCTAGTGACCACTAAAATCCTCAAATTCCTTTTGTTTAACCTGCTCTCCCCCCCCCACACACACACTTAAATCTCCCGGTAATTCCCACAGTCTCCCGCTACTTCCAGTAACTTCACTGTGCTGGCAGACAGTATAGCCCAGTGAGTAAGAGCACAGAGCTGTGAACCTGGAGCCCCAAGCAAATCCAGGTTTGAATCCCATGACCGCCACATGCATATTGTGTGACTGCGAGAAAGTCACAAAACTTCCCTGTGCTTAATGTTTCTAATGGGTCACACCTGGAAATGAGATTCAGATTAGTGTACCTTTCCTGACCAAAAACTGTAAATAAATAAAAATCCCTCGTCCCAGTATACACCTAATGGCTGCTGGTGCCCTTCATGGCTTTTAAAATGCTTTGTGATACAGAACAGTGTGTCTGAAGAGCTCTATATAAATCCTTCGTTCCTTCCTCCACACTCCCCCATCCCTTCCTCCCCATGCCCCATCCCTCCCTTCCTCACTCCCTTCCTTCCTTCCCCCTAACTACTCCCCCTCCCTTTCTACCCCTCCCTGCCCCTCCCTTCCTTCCTTCATTCCCTAACTACTCCCTCCCTTTCTGCCCTCCTGCCCCTCCCTTCCTTCCTTCATTCCCCTAACTACCCTCCCTCTGCCCCCTCCCTGCCCCTCCCTTCCTTCCTTCATTCCCCTAACTACTCCCCTCCTCTCTGCCCCCTCCTGCCCTCCATTCCTTCCTTCATTCCCCCTAACTACCCTCCCTCTCTCTGCCCCTCCCTGCCCTCCATTCCTTCCTTCATTCCCCTAACTACTCCCCTCCCTCTGCCCCCTCCCTGCCCCTCCCTTCCTTCCTTCATTCCCTAACTACTCCCCCTCCTCTCTGCCCCTTCCACCTGCCTCCTTCCTCCCTGCCCCTCCTCCCTCCCTCCTTCTTTCCTTCCTTCTCATTTTTATTTTTATTCTTGTAAGCCTGATGAGCACAACCTGCCCCTTTTCACAGATAACAAGTCAAAATACATAGAATAACTAAAACAAATTAAAGACAATATGAATTATGCTGACATACATATACTTCACAAATATACAGATAAGTAAGCAATAATACCTACAAGGGTAGGCTTTATTGGGAAATAACAGACAGCCCGGGGAAATGAGGCCGATGCCACAGGTGGAAGGCCTTATAGCCCCTGGAATGTCTGGTATTTCCCAATAAAGCCCATCCCGGAGGGTATTATTGTGCTTAGAAAACATGCACTGCAAAAAAAAATGGCATCATATTGTTTATAAATAACTGATTTAACATAAGTTTCATAATTAAATAGTTCATCCGCCTTCTTTAGATGGATGGCTTTTTGTGCTACCGCAGACCCCTCCCCCCCATGCAAGACTTTTGTTCAGCCAGCCTCTACACTTTCTGGCTTAATTTGAGAGGCTATATATTTTAATGTTTTTGCCGTGGTGCTTCTTTCTTTACACTGAGGTAAGGAGATGTTGCCATTGGAAGAAGGAAGCATGGTTTGGGAGCGATACAGAGCCAGTGTGGGTGAGATGCCTGCTCGTGCTGAGGTCGGCATTGCCGGCTGGGATTTTTACTATATTATACAATGCTTATTTTCCATTGCGTCCCTTAGATTTTTATTCTGTCTGACATTTGAATAAGCATATGCTTTCCTGTTGGAAATGTGTATATTACATTAAGTGTGAGAGCGCATTATGTCTGATACCACTACTGTGCTGGAGAGGGGTGGTATTTTCCTCATTTTCCGTAACGCAGATGGATGTCCATCTGCAATATGGAAATCTAAGAAAATACCACTACTGTCATGATCAGTGGCAGTGTCAGAGACAACTACTGTACCTCTCATACTTAATCCAGTACACAGTTTAGCAACTAGAAAATAGGTTTAGCTGCCCACAGTCATTTGCTGTCAAAATAATAGCTTTTCCCCGCGCTTTTGGTCGTCGGAGGAGAACGACCTAGCCGCTATTTTTTTTGGCTAGCTTGGCGAGCAGGGCAGAAATGGCTGCTGGTTCTTCTGAACATTCGGGATGCCCAAGGATCGCTGTGCAGTGGGACACACCAAGGAGGCTCTAGTTTTGATGCGGGCTCTATCAAAAGTTAATGTACCCCCCCTGCTAGGGCTCTCAGCCAATGAGAGAGTTCCTAGTATCTAGCCCATTTTCTAACATCAATGATCATAATTGACAAGTGCATTCAGTTTTGTTTGAGGCAAGTTTTAAAACACCAAACAGTTTTGCAGTTAATAATTTCAGATGGAGCGTTGTTATAAAAAACAGGTGCTCTATACAGCAGTGGCCTTTGCCCAAATGCTTTTTTGAATAATGGCAATTTAAAAGAAAATCTATTCTGAGACTTTATTCCACAAGGATTAATAGATCTTTCTCTTCCTCCTTCTTCCTTCCTTCCTTCCTCCCTCCTTCCTTTCCTCTTCCTTGTCTTCCTCCCACACCCACCCACCCCTCCCTCCTCACTTCCTTCCTCCCTCCCTTTCTTCCTTTCTCTCCTCTTCCTCCCCCTCCCTCTTCCTTTTCCTCCCTCCCTCCTTCCTTCCTTCCTCCTTCCCTCCCGCCCTTCCTTCCTTCTTTCTTTCCTTCATTCTTCCTTCCCTCCCTCACTCCTTCCTCCTTCCTTCCTTCCTCCCTCCCTTCCTTCCTTCCTCCCTCCCTCCTGCTCTTCCTTTAGATGATCCTCCCCCTTCTTCTCTCGTTTCCTTCCTTCCTTCTTTGTTACCTCCGGAGTCAAATACTGTAATATTATTTACTTAGGGCTTTCTGGAACTCTCGTACGCCACCTGCATCTAGTGCTGAATACTGTGACCTGACTGATCGCTGATATAACAATCTCAGAGCACATCTAGCCTGTACTGTGCTGTCTGCCCTGGCTACCAATTAGATGGAGCACCACTTTCAATATTGCTTTAACATACAAATCCCGACACAAACTGGGTTCGGGCTACCTGAAAGATCTTTTGGCTTTATATGCTTTGTACTGCCCTCTACGCTCTGCTGAGGATAGCTTATTGGTCATACCTAGATTCCCCCCAAAACAGTTTTGTGACAGGACTTCAATCAATCAATCAATCAAAATCTTTATTTAACCAGGTGAACATCATTGAGCAAAGCTCATTTGCGAGATGGACCTGGCAGGATACATTATACAACACAATGAATGCAGTAAAGCCAACAATATACAAATAACTAACTAACTAGGCTGGAAGCAAAACACAATGTACAAGGTAACAGCAATGGCAAGGCCTTGATAACTATACATACACATAAGTAGATAATTTCAGGGTATAGTCAGTTATTAGACACAATTAAGTTTGATGAAGACAAATGAAAAAACATGGAGCAAGGAGAGGGCATCAAGGGTAAATTAGGGCGCTGTTGGGAAAAAGAAGGGGGGGGGCAAGGTAAGAAAGGGAGGGAGAGAGTAGGAGGGGAACCCGGAAGGTCACAGAATAAGATAATGATGCCAGGGCTATGGGTAAGGACAGGCTCCAAGATGAAGGAAGTGGGGGGGGGGGCATTCGGTAAGGTGAAGGCTCCAGGGTGAAGGAGGTGAGGTGGGTATTTGGAACAAGGGGTAGATGTATTCATTAAGGCCACTGACACCTAAGTGAGGGAACAGACTAAATAAGGAAAAATAGGATTGCTATGAAGAGGTTATGGAGGCAGGGGAAGGGGTCTAAGGAAATGGGGTTGTACATGTAAGACTTCTACAAACAGGTGACCGGCAAGCCACTGAGGAGGTGAGGCAGTGATCAGGAGAAACAACTGCAGGTTTCCTTGAAAGAATGAGCATAGAGTGTTTTAAATGCTGTTAAGTTGATGATATGGGCCAATTTCAAGTTTTTTGCAGCTCGTTTCAGCACACAGGTAACACATGACTTATGGATGCCCTACCAAAGCATGATTTGACTTTGAGCACTGTCAGAAAGATATAAGAGGCACTTCTCAGCATATACGTACCTAGCATGCTTAGGGGTAAACAATCCAAGATACATTGTGACAGCTTCTTAGCGATAACTCTGAAGGCACAGAGGGTGAAATTTTGAAGCTGCGGTCCCGATCATCTAAAACCCTCTACCTAGTCATTCCAGGATTTCCCCCTCAATGCAGATATAAACAAGAATTTGTCAATGCCAAATGTTGTCTCGCTGGCATTGGCATTGGTAGTGCAGGAGTTAGAGATGCATAATAGGAATGGCAGTGAAGTATGGAACTGATGCCAACCCCCCCCACCCCCGCAGAGATTGACAGGCATTGGGGTGTGCCTTTGGGGCGTCAGCTATAACACTCGTGTCATTTTACCTCACCTTACCCTGTAGACACTGACAAGTGTCGCGGTGTGCTTTGGGGTCTTTGGGCCTTATACTTACCCCATTCCATAAGGAAATAAACTGAGGCGGGTGCAGTATAGGAAAATGGGCCTCACCCTACCCTGTAGACACTGACAAGTGTCATGGTGTGCTTTGGGGTCTTTGAGCCTTCTACTTACTCCATTCCATAAGGAAATACGTGGAGACAGGTGCAGTATAGGAGAATGGGGTGAACTTTAGGGCCGAACACTCCAAGGCACACCTTGATGCCTGTCACTGGCTGTAGGGTGGGGATGGGGGTGGAATGGCATGAGCATTACAGCCAATGATCCCAAGTTACACCCTTGACGCCTGTCAGTCTCCACAGGGTGGGGTGTTACAGTTGGAAACCCTAACGCCATAGGTGTGTGTTGGTATTTTCACTCCAAATTTTCAGCATAGGCTTTTTGTGACCCCACCCCATGAAGAGCGGCACAATCAGTTTGTTAGGTAAAAGGTGGTTTTGCACAGCGGCTATGCCATTTGGCGACACAGGGATGAAAACACATTTTGGGCAGGATGTGGAAAATGACAACTGTATTGTTCATGAGGAGGCGTAAAAAAATGGCAACGTTGAAAATCTGGAGTGAAAATATAAAAAATTGGTGAGGTCATGAGCATGCATAGAAACTGCGCAACACACGTCCGTAACCCAATTATTTTGGAGAGTTTTTTTAGCCACATTTTCAACATAGGTATTTTGGGACCGCCCCTCATGAACAGTGGTGCTGTGATTTTTTTTAATCTGTCCCAAAAGTTGATTTCCCACAGCGACCACGCCATTGTGCGCCACAGGTGAAGAAACACATTTCGGGCAGGCTGTGAAAAATGAGAGCTGTACTGTTCATAAGGAGGTGTGCAGAAATGCCAGTGTTGAAAATCTGGCATGGAAATATTGCAAATTTGCGAAGTTACAATTGTGCGTGGAAACTGCGCAACGCACACTTGTAACAATCATTTTACGGACCTTCGTCACCAAATTTTCAACACAGGCATTTTAGGACCTCTGCTCATGAAGTGTCATTGTCATTTTCTCAAACTGTCCCAAAAACTGATTTCGCACAGCGTCCGCACTATTCTGCGCTGGATGTGCGAAAACACATTCCGGCCAGGATATGTAAAATGACAGCTGTACTGTTCATAAGGAGGTGTGGATGCGAATTTTGAAAATCCGGAGTGAAAATATTACAAATTCAAGAAGTTACGAGCGTGCATGGAAACAGCATGAACGCACGCTCGTAAAACAGACATCTTTTTTTATTTTTTTTTTCACCAAATTTGCAACATAGGCTTTTTGAGAGCCCCCTTATGAACACTGGCACTGTCGTTTCATTACTCAGTCCCAAAAAGTGATTCCACGCAGTGACTACAAAATCATCTTTCAGGACCGAATAATGCCATGACAGTGACTGAATTCATGAGGAAGGGCCCCAATAACCCCATGTTGAAAATTTGGTGCAAAAATTCCAAAAAATGCCCAATATATGCACCAAAGTTGAAAAAACCCTATTCATGCCATTATACAGCTTACCGGCATTTCTTCAGTTCACGGTCAGCTTTGAAGAGTGCAGACATGTTCCCGGTCCACCCGAAGATCGTCACACCAGACTCCGGAGGTTTGTATGGGGTGTAGAGAGATACAGGGTGTACAGAGGTGAGTGCGGGTTGGGGCAGGGAGCTGGACAGACCACGAGGGACCGTTTTCTTCTTTTACAGGTTAAAAAAAAAACATTGCAGGACTTTTTTACAGGGCATTTGGCACACTGGGGTGGGCTCCCAGCATGCCACCTGAGTGTTTGGGGGGCCTAGCCAACAGAGGATTGGGCATCCTCGTTGACACATATCAAAGGGGGGGGCAAGAGCCAAGGGGGATTGTGCACCCCCCTCGGCACATAACAAATGGGGGTTGCATTATGCTGATGGGGAGTGGGTTCCCCCATCGGCACATAAACTGGGTCAGGGCATGCCTACAGGGGGATTTGGCACCCCCAAAGTCAGCATTGTAGCAGGCAGTGTGCTGCCAGGTTTTTACTCTAATGTCTCACCAGGGAAGGCATGTCAGGAGGTGCCGCTGCATATGACGAGCTTTGCTCTCATTGCCTTTCCTTAGATGTGCTCATCTCATTATGTATTCTTGGTGTGGCGCCTGTATGCTGGCTTATTGGGGAATGAGGGACGCACCTACTGATGCGTGCCCTGCATTTGCCCAACAGTGACCGTGCCTCCAAATCTGCTACTAATGCAATATGTTGGCCACGCAAGCACGAGTCATCATACAAAGGGGCTGACATCTTTTTTTAATTGAACAAGCCTGTGGCAACAGCTGTGAAGTACAACATTCTGTGTCACTCTACACTGTCAATGAGTAATCTTTACACATGGGTATATATGCACCTCAGGAAACCAATCAGTGATCAGTAACTCCTGGTATGGGTGTATATATATCCATGTGTAAAAATGACTCATGGAAAACACCAGATCTAACAAAAAAAGAAATTACATTAAGTCTGATGAAAAGTCTTCTTCTGGGAGCCTGTATTTTTAGTGTCTGTTTTGATTACTCTTTAGTTTCATTTGCATTTAAAGTTCATTAGGATGCAGAATACTGTAATACTGTATGATGGAATTTAAGTTATATAATTAAGTAATTTTATGTGAGTTTGTTCATATAATTCATATAATATTGTCCTGATTTTGGCCATTTTTAATGTATTGTATTATTTGTCAAGCATTCAGAGCCCTTTGGACTGGATGTTGTTTAAATAAAAATTGCTGTGCCTTATTTATTCATGCTGTTTTTATGTTTGCTTGGGCACATGCACAAGAAACATATTGCGGCAGCTTGCTGTAGTAGCGAGTTGTGGAGGTGTGGCAGTGCTGTGGCCAATGCCAGTGGTCCATTTTGGGGCTGGTCTCCGTGGCACCAATAGAGGAGCATGCTGTCAATGATGCTGTAATTCTCTCTTCCCACAAGGATCCAAACGCTGATGATGCTGTAATTCTCTCTTCCCACAAGGATCCAAACTCCCTACGAAAAAGCCTGCAACCTGCTTTCTCTAGTGTTGAAAAGTGGTTCCTGGATAGTAAACTTGTGCTAAACCACAATAAAACAAAAGCCATGCTCTTCTCCAATCATCAAAACAAAAATAGGCATACTCCACTCACCATACAAACCTCTGCGGGAATTACACTGGACCAAGTAAATACTTTCAAATACCTTGGCATCACTTTTGACCAAGGGCTCACCTTTGCAACCCACATTGACAACACTGCGAAAACAGTCAACCAACGCCTTGGAATACTATTCCGTAACCGTCAATTTCTAAATCAAGCAGCACTGAGAATAGCTATACAGAGTTCCATAATCTCAATCATTGACTATGGCCTTATTATTTATGGCTCAGCTACCTCCACTGCTCTAAGGCGTATCTCAGTCACTCTAAATAAGGCCTGCCGGCTCCTCACGGGGGCTCAAAGACTGACTCACACGTGTGATCTGTACTATGAATCAGGCTGGTTGAACCTATCAAATCGTCTTATTTATCTCACCTGCACAATGGCAAAAAAAAATCTATCTTGGGACTGACTCCATTATGTATTCAAAACCTACTCCGACTGAATCCTGGCTCACGACCCTCCACCAGATCTGAACGCCAACCTTTCCTGGTTCCGAGATGCCGGACTGCACAGGGACAAAGATCTTTCGCATACAGGGCCCCGACATGGTTCAATGCGCTTAGTCCACCTACTCTATCCTCAACCTCACATGAAGCTTTCAAATCCATGCTCTATGCCCCACCTCACCACCACTAGCAACTGTGATTGTGCTAGATAAAGACTACTACTCCTCATGTCCATCCTCACATCTGAGGCCTCTTCTTCTCCTGACTAATGAACCTTTGGTACCTCTACTACTTCCTGTCTCCACCCAAACTCACCCCCTTTTTTCCTGTCCCCTCTCACTTACTCTCCCGCTCACCACCTTTCCCTCCTCTCTAGCCTCCTTTTGGCGCCTAATGATCACCCTCTCCCTGGAAGTTTCCTTAACCTCAAAATTGTCTACTCGCTTGAACCTGTTATAGTTTGTTTTTCTATGAAACTTAAAAACGTTACTGCCTTAAACTGTTAATAGCAAATTTATGATGCAACTTTCCTGTCTGGTTTTACCTGTAATGTGCATCGTGCTTTGTTAAATGTTCTTTGTGACGTGGAACCTTTGTAAAAGAGCCCTGGCTCAAAGGTATTAATTCCTAGACTAATAAACTAAACTAGTGTAACCCCCCCTGCAAATGGGGGTTCCCAAAAGACTTCCAGGAGCTTGCTTGAATGCTCCAAGCCTGAATGGTGTTTGGCGTTTAAGCCATTTATCAGTGAGTGTTTTTAGAACCTCTGGTACTGTCTCTTTAAGAGCTGTCTGCTTGCAGACATAATTAGTTTGTATGGGGGACTGTGTGTTTCTTTGATTGAGTACCACTCAAGCTGCTGCCAATTCACTCCATTTTTGCGGTCACTAGGAGTGCAAAGGGAACCTATCTGAAAGATGTAACTGTTTGCCAGAAACCATTTAGAGTGATAATGAAATTACAGTTTGTCTAACCTGCTTTCTTTTGCAGTCAGAACAGTGTCTGCCTAGTTCCCCATTCTGGTTTTGAACTGCTGAACTGGACCAATCAGTGTGGGGTAAGCTAGCTCTAAAATGGTGCCTTGGACGAATCAGAACTTGGACTCATAATCTGAGCCAGCCACAAGAGGATTGTATGGGCAGTGACTCTGGGAGATGTAGTTTAGACTTCAGTGCCTTTTTGGACCAACAGCAGCAGTCTATTGTGAGTGACAGCCAATCCAGTCAAGAACTGGGAGGAACTCAAAGGAAATGCCCGGTTTTGTCGGTTGGAGTTTCAGTTGAGCTTTGGCAGTGAAGAAGGAAGGAGCCCTGTGCTTTTTCAGTGTGCAGTTTTAGTCCAAAAACGTGTGTAAGGCCCAGAGTTCCGGTCTGCAGCTTGTGTAACTGCTTGTTAGGACTGAATCCGTCCTGTGAAAAGAATCAAAAGAGTCTCTTGGAGCTCAAGAGTAGCCCTGCTGATATTGAAGGACCCTATCTTATTTGGAGGTCATGAGTACTAATTCAGGGTCGCTCCCTGTTGAATTGCCACATTAAATCCAAATGGAATTACTGTACTGCTGACTGTTTAACTTTCCTTTTCTCTGTGTGAAAGGGCCCCTACCAGCTGCCACGGTTTGGACTAGCCACTAGGCTTGGGTACCCAGGGACAGTAACTGATAGGGATAGGCCTGTGCACAGAGCCATAGGTAGATTATTAGGTGATAAGCTAATTAACCTGATTTCCCCTGTCCTTGTTATATCCCCTAAATAAATCAGAGCTGCTTGTTTCAGCAAAGTTATACTGCCTGAGGTATTTGTCTATGTTAAAGTACTGTACTGTGATTGTTGCACTGTATCTCATTTCACAGGAGGTCCCAGTGCCGGAACCAGTCCTGGGCGTAAGTGTATACTGTGAAGGTAATTCTGATATATTGTGTGGGCCACTAGTGGGAAGAAAGGGGGGTTGCAGTGTCCCAGAGGGCTGTGACCAAGTTAGTTTAACTATTGCACACCCTGACCTCTGGGTGGAGGCACCCGCCATTGGATCCAGGCCCCTCAACCTGTTAGTGGCAAATCAGGCAGGGGTAGAAGCCCCTGGGATAGCGCCATCTAGGGGTTACATCTTGTAGGCTCACCGCTGGGATTGTGTGTCCTCTGGTGGCCATATTATGAACCACTGTTAAGAAAAAATGGGTACCCGACAGAGTGGCTGTGCACCGGCTGGTGGAGTGGTGTACTGGGAGGAGATCGACCCCCAAATGCTATGCTTATCCTGGACATCCCCTGGGTATCAATACGGACACTGTGCAGGGAGTACTTTCCAAGGTGGAAGGTTTACAAAACCCTGTGGTGGTGGGTCGGCATGCTAATCTGCTCACCCACACTTTCCTGGCCCTAGTAGAGTTTAAGGATCCCATAGATAGCTCCAAAGTGCCACAGACCATTACCCCAGAGGGAGCCCTCACTGCTTGGAGAGTGATAACTAAGGACAGTAAAGACCCGGGGGGGAATCAGCCCCCACCACTATCTGAAACTTTTGAGGAGAAATTTGCTAAATGGTTGCTGGGAGAAGGGAAAACTGTGGAGGACTTGAAGAAACTATTCTTGCCACCTGGGGGTGTTCCTCCCCCAACACCCTCTCCTGCTCCAGTGCCCGTAATGGTGGCTGAACCAATGCAGACTCCTATTTATGCACCTGCCATTAGTCACGACTCTTACCGAAGGTTGAGGATCTTCTCTGGCACCCTCCCCACCCCCCAAGGGGAGGATGACTGGGAGACCTGGATGAACTATGTTGCCCCAAGTGCTAGAATGGCAATGCTCGGGGCGAAAGCGAAAGAGGGTTAGTGAGAGCCTCCGAGGGTCCTGCCCTGGCTACCATCCGTAAGCAACGGGCCAGTAACCCTGAAGCGACTGCACAGGCCTATCTTGAGGCCTTGGAGAATGTGTATGGGAGCCCAGATTCTGATGAGGACCTATGGTGGAGAGTAAGAAATGCACAACAGTACCAAGGCGAGTTGTTGTCTGTGTATGTCTCTCGGCTGGAAAAAATGTTGCAAGAATGCCTCAGAAAGGGTAGTTTACATAGAAACATAGAAACATAGAAGTTGACGGCAGATAAGGACCGCAAGGCCCATCCAGTCTGCCCATTTCTTTTTCTACCTTATAAATGTGCCATCGGCCTTTGCTCTGTCAGTGACCTATCTATTCATAGTCATTTGTATTGCTCCCTTATGCCTATCCCATGCCTGTTGGAAGCCCTGCACTGTATTCATAGCCACCACTTCTTGTGGAAAGCCATTCCATGCATCTACCACCCTTTCTGTGAAAAAGAATTTCCTCACATTCCCCCTTAATCGGCCTCCCTCTAATCTCATGCTGTGTCCTCTTGTCCTGCTATTTTTCTTATATTTAAACATGTTAGACTCGTTCACCTTGTTTATGCCCCTAAGGTGTTTAAATGTCTCGATCATATCACCTCTCTCCCTCCTTTGCTCAAGGGTATACATATTGAGCTCCGTTAATCTGTCCTCATATGTTTTCTGATGCAGTCCCTGAACCATTTTGGTTGCCCTTCTCTGGACTGCCTCAATTTGGTTAATGTCCTTGTGAAGGTGTGGCCTCCAATACTGCATGAGTACTCAGATGGGGCCTAACCAATGTCTTGTACAGGGGATTTGCCTCCTCTTACGACTTGTGATACTACTAATACACCCTAACAGCCCCTAGCCTTACCTACTGCTTTAGAGGTCTGCTTGGATGATTTTAGGTCATCAGTGATGATGATGCCCAAGTCTCTTTCTTCCTTTGTGACTGCTAGCAACTCCTCCCAGCCTATAAGTGGCTTCAGGGTTTCTCTTCCCTATGTGCATGATTTTGCACTTCTTTGCATTAAATCCCAGTTGCCACTCTTCTGACCATTCTGCTAGTTTATCCAGATCTCTTCTCATTCTGCCCACCCCATCTGGATCATCTACTCTGTTGCAGATCTTGGTGTCATCTGCAAACAGACAAGCCTTACCCTCTAGTCCATCTGCGAGGTCACTAATGAAGATGTTGAATAGGACTGGCCCCAGGACTGATCCCTGAGTACCCCACTTGTGACTTGCATCTCTTCTGACTGTATACCATTTACCACCACTCTCTGTTTTCTGCCAGTCAACCAGTTTGCCACCCAGTTGACCAACTTCTGACCACCGAGCCTACCTAGCTTATTTATCAATCTTCTATGTGGAACAGTGTCAAAAGCTTTGCTGAAGTCAAGGTAGGCGACATCATCTGCTCCCCTTGGTCCACCACTCTGGTTACCCAGTCAAAGAAATCTATGAGATTAGTTTGACAGGACCTTCCTTTTGTAAACCCATGCTGTCTTGGATCCTGTGCCCTATGGATTCCAGGTGTTGCACTATCCTTTCCTTAAGGAGTGCCTCCATAATCTTGCCCACTACTGAGGTAAGACTGACTGGTCTGTAGTTCCCTGCCTCCTCCCTGCTACCACTCTTGTGGAGCGGGATCACATGAGCCCTTCTCCAGTCTTGTGGGACCTCTCCTGTGCTCAGAGACTCACTAAACAATTCTGCTAATGGCTCTGCTAGTTCCACCTTTAGCTCCTTAAGTACTCTGGGATGTATGCCATCAGGTCCCATTGCCTTATCCACCTGAGCTTAGCAAGCTCTTGTAGGACCCTTTCTTTTTGTGAAGGAGTAGTGCTCACCTCCTCCCCTGTGTCCATGATGCTGAGCTGTGGGCCCTGCCCTACCTTCTCTTCAGTAAATACTGAGCAAAGTATCTATTTAGGATAGATGCCTTTACAGGCCTCCTCCTCACATGCTCCCTTTTCTCCATTAAGCTTAGCAATACCCCTCTGGACTTTCTCCTTTCACTAATGTATCTATAGAAAGTCTTGTCACCTTCTTTACTGTTACGTGCTAGTGTTTCCTCAGTTTGGGACTTTGCCTGCCTTACTGCCTTACCTGCTTCCCTTAGGGCAGTTTGGTATGCCTCCTATCTTCATCCGCTGTGTTCCCTTATATTTTCTGAAGCCCAGCCTTTTGGCTCTGACCTTTTCTGCTACTGTATTTGAGAACCAAAGTGGTTTCCTTCTTCTTTTGCACTTCCTTTTCTGTCTAACACAATGGGATGTTGCTTCAAGTATTGTATCCTTAATGCTTGCCCACTTTGCCTGTACCTCCTCACCTGTGTTTCTTTTTGCCAGGGCTAGCTTAACTCTGTTGGCCATCTTATCAAAGTTTGCCAGCGATTGAACTGGACCGAACCAGACTGGACAGAATCCTTAAGTCTGCCCCCTTCTCAGAACTGCTGTTGCTTCAGTTACGCCTGGCAAATCGACTGGAATCCCCACCCTCCTATGATGAGTTAATGAGAAATTCGAGGAGTTGAGAAAAGGCGACCTCGGGAGGGACCTGCACCAACAGCTGTGGCTACGACCCGAGTGACTGAGGGTGACCCATCAAGTGAAGTTCAGGGCAGAGGTTGACAGTCAATGAGTGCTCTGACAAGGAAAAGATATGCCACAATGGGGCGAACTGTTGAGAGAGATCCGGGAATTCAAAAACAGTCCTTTATGAAGGCCACGCCTGCAAGTGCAGGCCCCTGACCTATATCCGACTGCATCTGCTATGGGGTGGGGTACCCACCCATGTATCTCCTGCTGATAACAGCTCCAAACTCAATTCATGACCATGGAAGTGGAGAAACTGACGAGATGTCTCCAAATGCTTATCACATATGAACAGAGATGGCACCCAGGTTTCAGTTAGTAATACCCCGCCCTGGCTCCCAGTGTGGCGCCTCGGCCAGCTCAAACTCCAGAAAGTATGTTTTGCTATAATTGTGGGAAAGATGGGCACATGAAAGGAATGCCAGTCCCCAAAGACACTGACAAAGTTGCATATAGGCTACAAGGAGAGTTTCGGAGAACAAATCAGTGGTTAAGAGGTGCCTGACATGATCAGTGAGGGCACCAAAAATGCTAATTCACGTCCTTTTGTGGCAAGGTCAGTGCCCAGGCCCCACTACCGCCTCTCCAGACTGGTCCAGAATAGTGGGTCCCTCCATGGAGACCACTGTAAAGGTGAATGGAGTGTCTACAAGAGCTGTATTAGACAGTGGCTCCCAAGTGACAATTATGTTCCAGGATTGGTATCAGAAGCATTTGTCAGACGTACCCTTACAACCATTAGAAGGACTGCATGTATGGGGGTTAAGTGAGAAGGCCTACCCCTATTCCGGGTATATCTGAATTTGGCTGTCTTTCCCCACCTCCGTGGCTGGAGTGGCCGAACAAGTAGAGACCTTAGCCTTAGTGTGTCCCCCCACTGGACTGTATGATGGTGTCCCTTTGTTGATTGGAACAAATGCTCATATGTTCGGAAGGCTGGCACAGTTGTGTTATGAAAAACAGGGGTCAAAGACTAGTAGAGCTTTAAGAGTTCCGCTTTAATTAAGAAGGCATATGAGGCACAGAGAGATGCTGAAAAACAGAAACCAGAGGAACCGTCGGAATTAGGGAAGAAGGATCCGAGTCTCTGATCCTGGCGCCAAATGCCCAGTGTACCTTACAGGAGAGGTCCGATCAGAAAGGATGTTAAGAATAAAATATTAATGTTGGATGCACCAGGCGATGGAAAATTGCCAGAGGGACTGCTGGTCAAGCTTAGTATTTTGCCCGCTAGAGCCCATGCTTATGCCAGAAGGGTAATGGTCCAAGTTCATAATGTGTCTGAAAGAGACATTCGAGTAAACAGAGGTTGCATCCTGGCTAATGTGCATTGTGCAGACACTGCAGTGCTACCCAGCAGCAAGAGTTCAAGGAAGAATGACAGAGTAACGCCTGACTTGTTTGATTTCGGGACTCCCCTGCCAGCTGAATGGAAAGTGAGGATCAGTGAGAAGCTTGCCCAGAGAGACCAGGTGTTTTCTTTAAAGGAATGGGATGTAGGATGCGCAAGGAGCTGAGCACAATATCCGCTGCATGACGAAAAGACCATTTCGTGAGAGGTCTCGCGCTGGCACCTGCTGACATAGATGATGTGAGGCAGCATCTGCAAGAAATGTTAGCTGCTGGTGTAATACAAGAATCCAGAAGCCCTTATGCTTCCCCCATTGTGGTAGTGAGGAAAAAGAATGGAACAGTAAGGATGTGTGTGGATTATCACACCTTAAACTGGCGGACTATCCCTGATCAGTACACAATGCCCCGCATTCAGGATGCTTTGGACTGCCTAAACGGGAGCAAGTGGTTCTCTGTGTTGGATCTCCGCAGTGGGTACTACCAGATCCCGATGGCCCCAGAGGACCGTGAGAAGACAGCCTTTATCTGTCCGCTTGGCTTCTATGAATTCATGAGGATGCCTCAAGGGATTTCAGGTGCCCCAGCCACTTTTCAACGATTGATGGAGCGGCAGTGGGGACATGAACTTACTAGAGTGCCTGGTATACCTAGATGATGTTATTGTGTTTGGCAGCTCACTGGAGGAACATGAGAGCAGATTATTTAAGGTATTGGACCGACTGGAGGACTTTGGCCTTAAACTGTCCATTGATAAGTGTCAATTCTTTCAAACATCAGTAAAGTATGTGGGACACAACAGTATCCACCGAGGAATAGAGACCGACCCAAGTAAAGTTGAGGCCTTGACCACCTGGCCACAGCCCAAAATCTAAAAGAACTGCAAAGATTCCTGGGATTCTGTGGTTATTATCGGCGCTTCATCAAGGACTATTCAAGAGTGATCCGCCTTTACTTAACCTTACTCAAGGGTATCCCCAACCCACAAAAATACCAAAGTCAGCGTCCTCAAGACTGAAAGAGTGTATTTTCATCCGGTGAAGTATTTGGGGCCGCTGGACTCCGATTGTGAGACTGCTTTTCATGAGATCATATATCAACTTACCCATGCTCCAGTGCTGGCCTCACGCTGATCCAAGAAAACCTTACGTCCTGCACACTGATGCTAGCTTGCAAGGGTTGGGGCTGTGTTGTACCAAGAGCACGAGAATGGCCTGAGACCAGTGGCCTTTGCCAGTAGAAGCCTGACCCCATCCGAAAAGAACTATCCTGTACATAAGTTAGAGTTCCAGCTTTGAAGTGGGCTATTGTTGACCAATTCCATGAGTACTTGTATGGGGCTAAAATACTAGTAAAACTGACAATAATCCTTTGACCTATGTGCAGACCTCAGCTAAGTTGGATGCCACTGGCCATAGGTGGCTTTCTGCATTATCTACATATGACTATGCTCTCGAATACCGAGCAGGTCTGAACCACATAGATGCTGATGCTTCTCCCGAGGCCTGTTCCCCAGAATGATTGGGTCCGATTGACAGAACCTGACATTCGGGCACTCTGCCGGAAGTTTGACAGGGAGGAACAATGTCCACGGACGCAGTGGACTGCATGGTGGATTGCTTGGGACCCTCTGAGAATTGCATACCTGCTGCTTATTGCCACTTTTCTGCAATAGACATTGGTGCACTGCCTCAGCTGGACAATGACAGTATTCGTGGGCTCAATCCCGCATCCCATGATCAAAGCAGCTTTAGAAGCCCTCTATGCAGGAAAAGATGTGTCCAAATTACGCTCCACTGATTTGAGAACTGCACTGTTATACAAAGAAGGTCCTAAGTTGAAACTGATCAATAAACTGTTATACAGAGAAACAGTAGACAGAGGGGACAAGTAGACAAACAACAACTAGTGCTGCCCACTGCCTTCGAGACTCAGTACTGAGGTCCTTGCACAACCACATGGGGCACCTTGGTATAGACAGAACACTTGACTTGGTGAGATCCAGATTCTATTGGCCTAAGATGGGGCTGATGTGGAGCAACACATTCGAACTTGTAGTCGCTGCTTACAGAGGAAAGCTTTGCCCCAGAGGGCTGCCCCTTGTTAACATCACCACCAGTGCACCCATGGAGCTGGTCTGTATTGATTTTCTGAGTTTGGAGTCAGATCAAAGAAATATCAGTCAATGTGCTGGTGGTCACTGACCATTTCACGAGATATGCCCAAGCTTTCCCACCAAAGACCAGAAAGCATCCACTGTGGCCAAAGTACTTGTAGAAAACTTTTTGTTCACTATGGGGCTCCACAAAGAATCCATTCTGATCAAGGGAGAGACTTTGAGAGTCGCCTGATCAAAGAGATGCTTTCTCTGTGGGGAGTGAAAGTCCAGAACCACTCCTTACCACCCCCAGGGGACCCACAGCCTGAACGTTTCAACCGCGACTTTGCTAGATATGCTAGGCACCCTGCACCCAAAGGACAAGCCTAGATGGAGCCAACAAATTAGCACCCTGGTACATGCTTATAACTGCACCAAAGTGATGCCACTGGATTCTCCCCACCGCCTGATGTTTGGAAGAAAGCTCGACTACCAGTAGATGTGTGTTTTGGGGTCTCTCCTGATGGGGTTCAAGCTGACAACTATTTACAGTATGTGCAAGTTAAAGGCCCAGCTAACTCATGCGTACCAACTGGCTCAAACCATGGCTGCCAAAAGAAATCTGGCCAACAAAGAAAGGTATGATAAAAGGTGAAAGTAGGAACTCCAGGAGGAGATCGGTATTGCTAAGAAATCTGGGACTGCATGGCAAGCACAAGATTGCTGACAGATGGCACCATCTCCCTCACATTGTAGTGGGCAAACTAGATGATCTGCCAGTGTACAAAGTAAGGCCTGAGAATAATTCAAAAGATGTAAAACAATGCATAGAAATCATTTACTGCCCATTGGACAAATCTTAATTGAGTCTGAGCCCTAGAAGATGCCCCTCTGGACCAGTGACTAGAGCTGCTGCTAAGAAAAGATCAAGAAAGTCTGCACCTACAGAAGCAAAGTTAAAGTGTTCCCTCCACAAGTCCCAGTTGAGCATGACTGTCAGTCCATATCGGAAGAAAGTGAGAGTGACTTGAATACTATCCTTCTTACGAACTGAGTCAATTGTTTCGGGAAATCCCTAGTCAATACTGGAGATGAAGCTGGGCCTTCTGGACTGTCAAGCCCCAGCTTCGTCCCTGGAGCCAATGCTCCCAGAAAGTGAAGTGCAAAGCATCAGATCAGATGAAATGGAATCATTGTGCATGGTTGAACTGTTTGAGCTTTCAGGGAGGAAATGATGGATTGGGTCAGACTGGTGATACACCAGAACAAGAAGAGTATTTTGAGGCCCACAGTCCACTGCCAGTGTCCGAAAGCTCTCCTGCGAGCCAAATGTTGTGGACTCAGAAACTGTAACTCCTGGAGCTGAAAGTGCCCAAGTTCTAGCCTCTCTACCCCATGGAGACTCCTGACAAGTGAGGACAATGCTGAAAATGAGGCTCAGAGTGCAGAGACTATAACAGTTCCCCTAGAAAGACTGGTCGAGCTGTAAAGCCTGTGGTGCACCTCAGTTATGATTCCTTTGGGAGGCCTGTGGATTTGCCTCTCAATGTTGTCCATAAAGAGTGTATGTGTCCCCGAGCTCATTGCCCAAACTGAGCGTCAGTGCTAACTCCAAGTTACTTGTGTTGCCCTCTAAGTATGGTGCCCTTGTCCCGTCCAGCCCCAAGGTAACGGATAGGGAAGGGCCCCCTCTCTTCAGGTTTCATGTACAAGAGGTAATAACTTGAGTTATGGTACAATGTGTGTGTAATACTGTGTAAAGAGTGACGTACTGCAATGTTTCAGAAATGTGTTCTTGGTAAAATGATATATTGACTGATGATTACATGTGTGAGCCTAATGCAAATGTATATGGTTGCAGTTAAAGCTTATGGGGGTACTTGCTTGACGCGGACGTCAAGCTTTCCCAGGCCAGGAAGGGTGTAACCCCCCTGCAAATGGGGGTTCCCAAAAGACTTCCAGGAGCTTGCTTGAATGCTCCAAGCCTGAATGGTGTTTGCATGCTAAGCCATTTATCAGTGAGTGTTTTTAGAACCTCTGGTACTGTCTCTTTAAGAGCTGTCTGCTTGCAGACATAATTAGTTTGTATGGGGGACTGTGTGTTTTTTGATTGAGTACCACTCAAGCTGCTGCCAATTCACTCCATTTTTGGTCACTAGGAGTGCAAAGGAACCTATCTGAAAGATGTAACTGTTTGCCAGAAACCATTTAGAGTGATAATGAAATTACAGTTTGTCTAACCTGCTTTTTGCAGTCAGAACAGTGTCTGCCTAGTTCCCCATTCTGGTTTTGAACTGCTGAACTGGACCAATCAGTGTGGGTAAGCTACTCTAAAATGGTGCCTTGACGAATCAGAACTTGACTCATAATCTGAGCCAGCCACAAGAGGATTGTATGGGCAGTGACTCTGGGAGATGTAGTTTAGACTTCAGTGCCTTTTGGACCAACAGCAGCAGTCTATTGTGAGTGACAGCCAATCCAGTCAAGAACTGGGAGGAACTCAAAGGAAGTGCCGGTTTTGTCGTTGGAGTTTCAGTTGAGCTTTGGCAGTGAAGAAGGAAGGAGCCCTGTGCTTTTTCAGTGTGCAGTTTTAGTCAAAAACGTGTAATATGGCCCAGAGTTCGGTCTGCAGCTTGTGTAACTGCTTGTTAGGACTGAATCCGTCCTGTGAAAAGAATCAAAAGAGTCTCTTGGAGCTCAAGAGTAGCCCTGCTGATATTGAAGGACCCTATCTTATTTGGAGGTTGTGAGTACTAATTCAGGTCGCTCCCTGTTGAATTGCCACATTAAATCCAAATGGAATTACTGTACTGCTGACTGTTTAATTCTCCTTTTCTCTGTGTGAAAGGGCCTACCAGCTGCCACGGTTTGGACTAGCCACTAGGGCTTGGGTACCCAGGGACAGTAACTGATAGGGATAGGCCTGTGCACAGAGCCATAGGTAGATTATTAGAGTGATAAGCTAATTAACCTGATTTCCCTGTCCTTGTTATATCCCCTAAATAAATCAGAGCTGCTTGTTTCAGCAAAGTTATACTGCCTGAGGCATTTGTCTATGTTAAAGTACTGTACTGTGATTGTTGCACTGTATCTCATTTCTCACAGGAGGTCCCAGTGCGGAACCAGTCCTGGGCGTAAGTGTATACTGTGAAGGTAATTCTGATATATTGTGTGGGCCACTAGTGGGAAGAAAGGGGGGTTGCAGTGTCCCAGAGGGCTGTGACCAAGTTAGTTTAACTATTGCAAACCCTGACCTCTGGGTGGAGGCACCCGCCATTGGATCCAGGCCCCTCAACCTGTTAGTGGCAAATCAGGCAGGGGTAGAAGCCCCTGGGATAGCACCATCTAGGGGTTACACTAGACAGTAGTATTGCAGCCTGCCACCAACTTGAAAGAAACTCGCTGCTGCAATCAAGGCGCACCCAGTCATTTAACAATCAGCTGTTTTTGCGGCTGGGGCAGTCCCTGATTCCAGTGGTGAATCACAGCTTGCCTTGTCCGGTGTCCCATTTCAATAAACATGGCAGTGACTGTTGCCATGAAAGCCGACTGGGGTGCCCAATCCCCCTGTCAGCATGCCCCTTCCCCAGTTCATTTGCTCATTGGGTAGCCCAGTCCCCATCAGCATAATGTCCCCATTTGTTTTAAATAAAAATGGCAGCAGCTGTTGCCGTCCGCCTCTCACAGTCCCCATGAAAGCTGATGGGGTGCCCAATCCTTTTGTCGGCAAGCCCCCTCCCAAGTTCATTTGCTGATGGGGAGCCCAATCCCCATCGGCATAATGTCCCCCCCATTTGTTGTGTGCCGAGGGGGTGCCCAATCCCCTTCAGCTCATGTGCCCCCAAACACTCTATGTGCTGACAGGGTGCCCAATCCCTGTCGGCTACAGCCCCCAAACAAACACCCAGGTGGCCCAAACGACCTGTAAAAGAAACCTTCCTACATGTTTTTTATTTTTTAGAAACCCGTAAACAAAAAACAGTCCTCATGTCTACGGTGCCCCCCTCCCCAACCCGTACCACCCTCTACTCACCCATACCTCCCACCCCCCACCCCATACTTACCTGTAGAGCCCGCACAATGATCTTCAGTGGAGCGGGAACACATCTGCACTTTTCAAAGCTGACCGTAAACTGAAGAAATGCCGTAAGCTGTGTAATGGCATAAATCGAAATAACCCATGGATATCTCGGCACTTTTTGTGAATTTTGCACAATTAACATAGTTTCTGGGACCCCATCTCATGAATTCAGTGACTGTCATCTGGTTTGCAGTCCTGAAAGGTGATTTTGTGGTCACTGCGCGGAATCACCTTTCGGGACTGATTAATGAAATGACAGTGTCACTGTTCATGAGGTGGGCTCCCAAAAGCCTATGTTGCAAAGTTGTTAAAAAAATTCAAAATAATTACTGTGTTACAAGCGTGCATTGTGCAGTTTTCGCGCACACTCATAACTTTGCGAATCTGTAATATTTTCACTCCAGAGTTTCAACATCAGCATTTTTTCACACCTCCTTATGAACAGTACAGCTGTCATTTTTCACATTCTGGCCAAAATTTGTTTTTACACTTCTGGCACATAATAGCACAGTCGCTGTGGGAACAGATTAAGAAAATCACAGTGACACTGTTCATGAGCAGAGGTCCCAAAATGTCTATGTTGAAAATTTGGTGTAATAATTCCATTAAATGATTGTGTTACGAGCATCCGTTGCACAGTTTCCACATAAGCTCATAAGTTCGAGCATTTTTAATATTTTCACTCCAGATTTTCAACATTGCCATCTCTTCACACCTCCCTATGAATGGTACAGCTGTCATTTTTCACATCCTGCCCGAACTGTGTTTTTGCACATCTGGTGCAGAATGGCTCGGTTGCTGTGAGAAATCAACGTACGGGACAGATTAACAAAATCACAGTGCCACTGTTCATGAGCAGAGGTCCCAAATGCTTTCATGAGGAGGGGGGTCACAAAAAGGCCATGTTGAAAATCTGTGGTGCAAATACCAACAAACGCCCGGGGCATTAGGGTTTCTAACCACAATGTCCCACCCTGTACAGACTGACAGGTATCAGGGGTATGCCTTTGGATTGCTGGCTGTAGTGCTCAAGCCATTCCACCCCCACCCCACCCTGAAGCCAGCAACAGGCATCGAGGTGTACCTTGGACTCTTAGGCCCCAGAGTTCACCCCATTCTCCTATACTGCACCCATTTCAGCATATGTCCTTATGAAATGGAGTGACTGCAAAGCCAAACACCCCAAGGCACACCTCAACACTTGGTGTCTGCAGGATAGGTTGAGGTGAAACGCAATGAGTTATGGGCGATTACCCAGAGGTACACCCCAATGCCTGTCCATCTCTGCAGGGTGGAGGTGGGGTGTACGTGAAGTTCAGTACTTCACTGCCATTCCTACTCTGCATCTGTCTAACTCCTGCACATCCAATGCTAATACCAGCAAGCAAACATTCAGCATTGACAAATGCTTGTTATGAATAGTTGTGTTGTATACTATACTCTGTAAAGTAGGCATTATACAAATAAACATGCCCTCCTCCCTCCCTCTCTCCCTGCCTCCCTCCCTCCCTCCTTCCCTCCTTCCTGGCATCAGAAATGTAGAGTCCCTTATATTTCTAGCCAGAACACTTGAATAATACAAAATATATCACTGCTGAACATAAATGATCTGTAATAAGGCGTGCCACTTTGTACTTGGTGCAGATAACTACACTCATACTTGTATCCTTTATGCACTCACTGACTGGCTACCTCAGCCCTGCAGAATAAAGCTCCAGACTACTTTGCTAGCCAAAAAGGCACTCCTGGGCCTAACACCCCCCCCACACCCCCAACCCCAGCCCACTCCTGCTTTAACTAATTGCTTCCACACGGTCTTGAACCAATACACTAGGAACATGGCCAGGAATGCACTTAAGCCTCCTTTTTGGCATACTCAGCTGGACAAGTGGTCATTTGCTGTCAGGACCGCTAACTGGTTAAACAAACTGCCTGATACACTGCTGAATCCCCCAAGATTAATCAGTTTAAGAGGTGGTCTGCCATTGTAGTCCAATGCAATGGTAACCGTTAAACTATTTTATCTGGTTTCTCTCTGTACATATCCTGTGTCTTTTTATACAACAAGCTGTATGGATTTGTTTAAAACTGTATATAATTGTTCCATCTTAAGTGTTTTGAGCCTGACTTAAATGCATTTCCTCTGGAACTGCTTATTGTACTTGTAATATTTTTTGTGACTATGTATTTGATGGTTTACCTATGCCGAATCGACAACACTGTTGTCGAACTTCGGCATAGCGAGATCTCCAATGTCGACAGGCAAAATTTCACCTGTCCGACACTGGGCGTTTATATCGGGGCTGTCCTCGAACCCCCATGCAGGGGCTGCACTCCTGCACCCCCTCCTAAAGATTATCAACCCGAGTCAGACTTGATTTGAAGGGAGGCGATGGCAAAGGGCAACATTTTGCCCTCAGTTCCCTCAGAGTGATGATTTTGAAATCTGTCGAAATTGTTGTTGTGAGGGATTTCGCCTCAAAAGTTTCGATATTCGATCGGCACACCATATTGGATGTGGAACCTTTGTAAATGAGCACTACTGCTCAAAGTTAACCGTCAACGTTTCCAATGAATAACATAAATAATATCTGATAGAAACAAAGGTCAGAAGCCTCGTTTATTCCCACAAACTAGTTAACAAGCAATGTGAATCAGTGTGAAAAATTTTTCTTATTCAAGAGGCAGTTCATTTAAGATTCACTCATTTTAAGGAGCAGGACAGAGGGCAGGTATCATAGTATGACATTTATTTATTTATTTATTTGCTTTTGTTAACCAGGTAAGCACGCTAGACAACCAAGTGCCTATTTTCAGGTGCGACACGGGAGAGTTACAGAGCATACAGGAAATAAAATACAAGTCAAGGAAATAGAATACAAAGTCAAGGATTATAGTCAGGAGCCGCAGGCTCTACGTAGGTGAGAGGTACAGGTCAAGCTCAAGCAAGGCAAGGCAAGCAGACAAGTTATAGTATACAAAACAACGTAGGGAGTCAACGAATTTTAATATGTCTATAGACTGAACACAACTCAACGGCATGCAATGCAACCTCAGTTTACTTTCTTACCCTTCGTTACAGAGCTCAGCTTCGTAGATCTGTATTCGGTCACTTTCTTGGACCTGCCAGTAGAGCAGATTGTGATCAAAGTCCAAAGACAAGCCAGCAATCTGACAAAAGAACATATAACAATGATCAATCAGCCCACAATTGTTTATTTGTAATTTTTGACCAGGTAGGGCACTCTGAGCTGAGATACTTCATTTCCAGTTGTGTCCTGTGGTGGGAAGTTGAATGGATCTGTTTTATTGACAGGGGGAATATTGGCCATGACACCGGGGACACTTCCCATACCTTTCTTCAGTAAGTGATATCTTCAACTTCCACCTGGGCAGTGACCAAAGTGGTGTTAATAACCTTAACACCCCATCTAATCTCTGGAATGTAATTCACTCTCTTTTTGACCCTCCCACACAATCCACCCCACCCCCATTCCTCCTGGCAAATGGTTCACTTCAGTCTGACCCTCCATCCTTCTGTTGCTCGTCACGTCAATTTCTTCACCACCTGTGCCCTCCTTTCTACACACCCTCCCAGATGCTCCCCTCCCCCTCTTCTTCTGACCCCATCCCATGGTTCCACTGTCCTACTGTCACTGCCCAGGAAACTCTGATCACCCTTGCCTTCCTTAACCTGTCCAAGTCCAGCCCTAACAGGCTGGATCCTAAACTCCTCCACATTTCAGCTCCTCCATTACATCTCCTCTTACTCACCTACTCAATCTCTCCTCCTCCTCCCTCTGTTCAGTTCCCCAGTCTTGGGAAGACTTCCAAAGTCCTTTCACTTTACAAAAAGGGGGGACCCTTCCTCCCTGGTAACTTTAAGTCCATCTCCCTCCCCATCTCTTGCTAAGCTACGAGAGAAATTTCTCTGTTCCAGGTTTTCCAATTTCCTCTCCTCCTAAAATTTCCTCCCCCCCTCCAGTCTGGCTTTTGAAGGCACGACTTCACTATCTCCTCCTTGTTGCATGTCACTGATTCTACCCTCTCTGGGATGGATCAGAGGTACATAACAGCTGCCATTTTTATCAACCTGATCAAAGCCTTTGACTCATGGTCCCACCTACTCCTCCTGGACAAGCTGAGTTCTGCTGGTCTCTTAGTGTCTGCTGTTAACTGGTTCTGCTCTTATCTTGCAGGCCATCTACAGTCAGTACAGGTTGGTTGTGTCCTGTCACCACCACTTCCTACACAAGCAAGGGCCCTCAGGGCTCTATCTTGGGTCCCATCTTCTTCCTAATTTTTCTAAATGACATCCCCGCTGCCTGTACAAACTTGCATTTATACATATGCAGATACTACTTTATCTCCGTCTCCTCCCCCCCCCTTCCAATATGATTTTCTTATGCCTATCCCATGCATTCTTGAACCTCACCACTGTTTTTGCCACCACCACCTTCAGTTAAAGACTGTTCCCAGAATCCTCCACTCTTTCTACGAAGAAGTATTTCCTTGCATCTCTCCTAAAATCTATCCAACTCCAGTTTCATAGCATGTCCCCTTGTTCTTGAGCAGCATTTTTCCACAAAATACTGCCCTCCTGTACCTTATTTACCCCCTTGAGGTATTTAATGGTCTCTATCATATACCCCCCTCTGTTCCAGGGAGTACATGTCTGCTCCAACAAGACTTCCACAACATCATGTGCTGGTTCCACTCTAATCAACTCTGGGTCAACACAAAGACAACTATGTATAGCGCAGTGGGTTAAGACTCTGAGCTACAGATCTGGAGACCTGGGTTTGAATCCCACAGCCGCCTAGGTGTGTACTGTGTGATCCTGAGCAATTCACTCAACTTCCTTGTGCTCCCAGGTCAAATCTGAAAACAAGTTTTGGCTTAGTGTGCTACTCCTGGTTAAACAATGTTCCCTTTCCTATGTCCATGACCTTTGGTACCAGTCAGAAACTGTCCAGGCCCCCCACTCTGCTCATCTTCTCCATATTAGATGGCACCCATCGAAGCAGTCCAATCCTTCAAGTACCTCATTGTGTGGCTTAACCGCAAGCTTGACTTCCCAGCACACTGCTGCTATCCATGCCGAGCTTCGCCCAAACCCTGGTGCTTTGTACTGCAATAAGGACTGCTTGCCTCTGCAGGTCCACCAGGAGCATATTACCAACATTTTGCTCACAGTCTTTGACTATGCAGACATGGTTAATGCACTGCCCTTTCTACTTCCCTTGCCAGACTGGACACCCTCTGCAACTCTTTGCACCGCTTTGCTACCAACCCCCACACACACACACACACACACTTGCACTCAACATTGCTCACTTTATTATTCCTTATCCATTTTCCCACTTCCCTTCCATCACTAGCTCCACTATGCCTCCCTCATTTCCAATAACTGGCTTGGGTCCCTTCCTTCCTAACTTTCCTCACTCCTCTCCATTATCCCACCTGCCTCCTGCTCCTTCTACTCCAAGGATCCTTCCCCATCCCTGCAACTCTGATGGGCAATCAGCCTTCTCCTATCACCTTCCCACACTCTGGAACCAGCTTCCCCTGGAATTCACCTCTCTGCCTCTCCTGGTTCCTCAGGTTTCAACTGAAGCACCTTCCTCCACCCTCCTGCTCCTGTTTTTCCTCTCCCTGATGCTTCTGTTCCATTGCCATTTTACCCTGGTGTCTCTGACCGGTAAGTTAATTAATTATTTTTGTACTGCTGCTTTGGCTGCACTTTTATCTGTTTTCAGCATGTTATTCTGGTTGCACTTTATAGTAATTGTGAAATGTGACTGTGTAATGTATTTTCTTTATGCCACGTACCCCTCGCTTGGGTCGCACCTGGAAACAAGCTCCGGCTCAGATTGCCTCTCCCAGTCATCAATTTTAAAGTAAATAAATGTGCAGAAGTGTCGTCAGTTTAAAGTCTCATCCAAAGGATGGCACCTTACCAGTGCAGCACCTTCCTCATACTGCATTACAGAATCACCTATGGGTATTGCCCCATAGAAACATAGAAACATATACTTTGATGGCAGATAAGGACCACTTGGCCCACCTAGTCTGCCCATTTCCCTACCTACAGGATAAGCTGCAGATCCTATCTAACCAATAGCCTACTTCCTCCTACCCCCCACAAGAATTGCCTTATGTCTGTCCCTTGCGTTCTTGAATTCTCCCACAGTTTCAGATCCCACAACCACCTCAGGAAGGTGGTTCCATGTGTCCACCACCTTCTCTGTGAAAAAATACTTCCTTACATTGCCCTTGAGCTGTCCCCTATCTATCTTCAAATTGTGTCCCCTTGTTCTTGCACATCTCTTTTTCTGAAAGATGCTACCCTCTTGGACTTTGTTGATTCCACTGAGGTACTTAAAAGTTTCTACCATGTCCCCCCTCTCCCTCCTTTCCTCAAGGGTATACATATTAAGCTCCTTAAGTCTCTCCTCGTACGGCTTCTTTTACAGACCCTGCACCATTTTAGTTGCACTCCCCTGGATTGCCTCCATCCTGTCTATGTCCTTGCGGAGATGGGGTCTCCAGAACTGGACACAGTACTCCAGATGGGGTCTCACCAGCTGTCTGTACAGAGGGATAACAACTTTCTGTTTTCTGCTGGTGTTGCCTCTCCCTATACATTCCAGCATCCCCCCAGCCCTCCCTACTGCCTTCTCACATTGCTTGCTAAACTTAAGGTCATCTGATATGATTACCCCAGGTCCCTTTCCATTTTGTTGTTGTTAATACCTTCACCCCCTGGTGCATTATTTTGCACTTCTTTGCATTGAATCAAGCTGCCATACTTCTGACCATTCCTCCAACCTTGCCAAGTCCTTCTCATCCTTCCCCCTCCCATGTATCAACCCTGTTGCAGATGTTTGTGTCATCTGCAAAGAGGCAAACTTTTCCTTCCAGTCCCTCTGCAATGTCACTTATAAAGACATTAAAAAGGACTGGACCCAGTACTGAACCCTGCGGCACCCCACTAGTAACCCCCCTTTCTTCAAAGTGGACTCCGTTTACTATTACCTTCTGTGTCCTGTTGTCCAGCCAATGTTTTACTCAGGCTACCACCCTGGGACCCACTCCCAGGCTGGCTAATTTATTTATTAATCTTTTGTGTGGGACTGTGTCAAATGCCTTGCTAAAGTCTAGGTAGGCCACATCCACAGCCCCTCCCTGTCTATTACTTTGGTCACTCAGTCAAAGAAATCAATTAGATTCGTCTGACATGACCTTCCTGCTGTGAATCCATGCTGCCTTGGGTCCTGTGCCCCACTGGCCTCTATGTACTCAACAATTCAACTGCAGTGGCTATATCTAATTTGGGTAGGGTGCTCTGCATTCAATCCCCTCTGCAGACCCCACCAGGTCTGCCTATACCACCAGCTCCACCTGTCCTATTTAATCTGCCACCTCAAACCCATTTATTTCCAGATCCAGCCCTGACTGGCCTACAACCTGCCTTACTTAACACACCTATGCCACTAAGTTCTCATGCCCCATGGTTGGAAAATTACCTAAGGCTAACTGACCTACTGCCCCCAGTAAATGAATGCATGTCTCCAGAAGAAGAGAGAATAGTGGATGAGTGGATCGCAGAGAACATTCCATCGCTCGGATTTTAAGAACTTGACTATAACCAGGCCAAAATGTTGAAGCTTTAGCTTGTCCTTTACTTGACTGATAATCATAATTATAAAAGTATGATTTTGTTTTAAATGATGAATAATTTGTAGCCTATAAATGGATTTACACATTTGATTTTATACTAACTGATTAATAATCAGCAACCTGATACTTATCGATGGCTTTAAGTGTATTTACTCTAAGTAGCGATTAACAACTTGTAACATGTAAGCTCTGCTAGCTAAAAACCTGAATGTTTATTTTTTCTGCAACGTCTTATGAGAGTAAATTAGTATTTATTTTTTTTATTTATTTATTTAGTTTTTGTTGACCGGGTAAGTGCACTAGACAAATCCTGCCTGTTTTCAGGCACGACCCGGGGGAGGGGGATACAGATGAATGCCAACTGACCTTGAACCAGATTAAACTGTTGGTGGTATTTTTAGTGAATGAGGGAAATTTGGCTAGGACACCGGGGAAGTTCCCCTACTCTTTTCGATAAGTGCCATGGGATCTTTAACATCCACCTGAACTACCACCAATCCAGGCAGATGGGACCTCGGTTTAACGTCTCATCCGAAAGATGGCACCTCAGAAGTGTAGCACCCCTCTCATGCTGCACTACAGTGTCAGTACTGGGATATTAACCCAGGTGCGAGATGTGGGAACTGAACCCACAGCCCTCTGATCTCCCGGCCTCAGAGGCGAGTGTGCTACCTACTGAACCTCCAGACTTCTTATATCTTCATGAGGCCTGAGCGTGATCTTCTTAGGTACTTTCCTATGGTGTCTATAAGATAGACTAATTATGTCTGCATAGTCTAGCTGTAAGGGGTTTGTGAGAGGTCAACTCTATCCTATAGTGTAAAACACTAACCACCTGAGTAGTCACAGGCAGTCAACCCTGTCCTCCGAGCACTATGGCTTACTGCAGTATCAGTCGACTACGCCAGGTATTCACACTCGTAGACTGGGTACCATGCATGAAAAAGCACTACTGCTACTTAATAGTTTTATAATTATAATATATTGGCCATGTTTTGTTTATATATTGTAACCCTACTGGCCATATTTTGTTTAAATGTAATGACGTCAAATCTAGGTTACAGCCCCAAGCAAACCTACTATATTAGATGGATGCCTCCATAATTATTATCACCGCTTTATCACAACATTGTTAAAAACTATCATTGTTTTATCACGACACTGTTAAAAAACTATCATTGTTTTATCACAACACTGTTAAAAAACTATCATCGTTTTATCACGACACTGTTAAAAAACTATCATCGTTTTATCACGACACTGTTAAAAACTGTCACCACTTTATCAAGACACTGCTAAAAAACTATCATCGTTTTATCATGACACTGTTAAAAAACTATCATCACTTTATCAAGACACTGCTAAAAACTATCATCACTTTATCACGACACTGCTAAAAACTATCACCACTTTTTCAAAACACTGTTAAAAAACTATCATCGTTTTATCACGACACTGTTAAAAAAACTATCATCGTTTTATCACGACACTGTTAAAAACTATCATCACTTTATCAAGACACTGCTAAAAACTATCAACACTTTATCACGACACTGCTAAAAACTATCACCACTTTTTCAAAGCACTGTTAAAAAACTATCATCACTTTATCACGACACTGTTAAAAACTATCATTGTTTTATCACGACACTGTTAAAAAACTATCATCGTTTTATCACAACACTGTTAAAAAAACTATCATCACTTTATCAAGACACTGCTAAAAACTAGCACCACTTTATCAAACACTGTTAAAAAACTATCATCGTTTTATCACGACACTGTTAAAAAACTATCATCACTTTATCAAGACACTGCTAAAAACTATCATCACTTTATCAAGACACTGCTAAAAAACTATCATCACTTTATCATGACACTGCTAAACAAGCATTTGTCAATGCCGAATGTTTGCTTGCTGGCTTTGGCAGTGGTAGTGTAGAAGTTACAGAGCTGCATAATAGGAATGGCAGTGAAGTATTGAACTGAAACCAACCCCACCAGCACCCTGCACAGAGTGACAGGCATTGGGGTGTGCCTTTGGGTCGTCAGGCATAACGGCCACGCCATTTCACCACACCCCACCCTGCAGACACCGACAAGTGTCACGGTGTTCCTTGGGGTCTTTGGCCCTTATGCGCACCCCATTCCATTAGGAAATATGGTGAGATGGGTGCTTATAGAGAATGGGGTGAACTCAAATAAGAGTCCAAGGCATACCTTGATGCCTCTCACTGGCTGCAAGGTGTGGGTGGGGGTGGAATGGTATGAGCATTACAGGCAAGAATCCCAAGTCACACCCCTGATGCCTGTCATTCTCTACAGGGTTGGCGTTATGGTTGGAAACCCTAATACCTCAGGCATCGTTGGTATTTTCACTCCAAATGTTCAACATGGTTTTTGTACCCCACCTCATGAACAGGGGAAATATCAGTTTGTTAGCCAAAAGCTGCTTATGCACAGTGACTACGGCATTTAGCACCACAGGTGCAAAAACATTCCGAACAGGATGTAAAAAATGACAGCTGTACTGTTCATGGGGAGGTGTAAAAAATGACAATGTTGCAAATCTGCAGTAGAAATATTTAAAAAAATGGTGAAGTCACGCGAGTACATAGAAACTGTACAAAGCACACCCATAATACAATTAGGCTGGGGATTTTTTTTACAGCAGTTTGTCAACTTAGGCATTTTGGTGCCTCCGATCATGAACAGTGTCACTGTGGTTTTCTTTATCTGTCCTGAACAATGATTTCCCACAGCGACCACGCATCTCTGCGCTGAAAGTGTGACAACACACTTCGGCCATGTTGTGAAAAATGACTGCTGTACTGTAAATAAGGAAGTGTGAAAAAATGCCATTGGTGAAAATCTGGACTTAAAATATTACAAAGTCATGAACTTAACGAGGGTGCGTGGAAACTGCGGAATGCTCACTTGTAACACAGTCATTTTATAGACTTTTGTCACCAAATTTTCAACATAGCTATTTTAAGACTTCTGCTCATGAACAGTGTAACTGTGATTGTCTTAATCTGTCCCAAACATTGCTTTCGCACACCAACAGCACCATTGTGCACTACATGTGCGAAAACACATTTTGAGCGGCATATGAAAAATGGCAGCTGTGCTGTTCATAAGGAAGTATAATAAAATGGCAATGCTGAAAATCTGGAGTGAAAATATTAAATTCACAAACTTATGAGCATGCATAGGAACTGTGCAACGCACTCTCGTAAAACAGTCATTTTTAGGAATTTTTTCACCAAATTTTCAACATAGCCATTTTAAGACCTCTGCTCATGAACAGTGTCACTGTGATTTTCTTAATTTGTCCTGTACATTGATTTCACACACTGGCTGCGCCATTGTGCGCTACATGGGCGGAAACACGTTTTGGGTGAGATGTGAAAAAGGACAGCTGTACTACTCATAAGAAGGTGTGGTAAAATGGCAAAATGGCAATGTTGAAAATCTGGAGTGAAAATATTGAAAATTCGTGAATTTATGAGCATGCGTAGGAACTGCGCAACGCACACTCGTAAAACAGTCATTTTTAGGAATTTTTTTACCAAATTTTCAACATAGCCATTTTAAGACCTATGCTCATGAACAGTGTCAATGTGGTTTTCTTAATTTGTCCCGTGCATTGGTTTTGCATGCCGACTGCACCATTGTGTGCTACATGGGCGGAAACACATTTTGGGTGAGATGTGAAAAATGACAGCTGTACTACTCATAAGAAGGTGTGGTAAAATGGCAATGTTGAAAATCTGGAGTGAAAATATTGAAAATTTGCGAACTTACGAGCGTGCATAGGAACTGCGCAATGCACGCTCGTAAAACAGTCATTTTTGAATTTTTCACCAAATTTTCAACATAGCCATTTTAAGACCTCTGCTCATGAACAGTATCACTGTAGTTTTCTTAGTTTGTCTCGTACATTGGTTTCGCACACCGACTGTGCCATTGTGCGCTACATGGGCAGAAACACATTTTGGGTGAGATGTGAAAAATGACAGCTGTACTGCTCATAAGAAGGTGTGGTAAAATGGCAATGTTGAAAATCTGGAGTGAAAATATTGAAAATTCGCGAACTTACGAGCGTGCGTAGGAACTGCGCAACGCAAGCTCATAAAACAGTCATTTTTTGGAATTTTTGCACCAAATTTTCAAAATAGGCTTCTTGAGAGCCCACCTTATGAACACTGGTAGTGTCGTTTTGTTAATTGGTCCCGAAAGGTGATTTCACACAGTGACTGTGCAGTGACTGCGAAATCACCCTTCAGGACAGAACAACGCCATGACAGTCCCAAAAACCCCATGTTGAAAATTTGGTGCAAAAATTCCAAAAAATGCCTGAGATATGCAACAAAGTTGAAAAAAACATATCTAGCCCACTATACTGCTTACCGGCATTTCCTCCGTTCGTGAGTCGGCTTTGATGAGTGCGAGCGTGTTCCGGTCCACGCAGATGCGTCACGCCAAGCTCTGGAGTGAAAGTATGGGGTGAGGGGTGTGTGGGGAAGCAGGGTGCGCCAGTGTGTGGTGCGAGCTGTGGGGAGGTGCCAGGAAGATTCCGTGGGACCGTTTTGCTTTACAGGTGAAAAAAAAAGACAATGTGGGACGTTTGCTGCCCGCTGGGGTGAGCTCTGGCATGAAGGATGGCTGGGGGTGGAGCCGACGGGGATTGGGCACCCCGTCGGCCATGGCATTTGTTGCCACCCTGGGGTGGGCTCCCAGCGTGGCACCTTGTACTCAGGGGGAGGGAAGAGTGAAGCCGACGGAGGATTGGGCACCCCATCAGCGATAGCATGAGGGGAGAGACAGTGAAGCGATGGGGGATTGGGCACCCAGTCGGCTATACCATTGACTTGCCACTCTGGGGTGGGCACCATTGTCGGCATTTGGAAGGCTTTGGGAGCGTGCAGCAACAGCCAACGGGGATTGGGCACCCCTATCGGCTATACATGTGGGAGGCAGCGCAGTATGCGTTGCTGTGTGTGTGTGTGTGTGTGTGTGTGTATATAGAGGGAGCTGCGCATGAGCAGGCAATATCTTATCGCTGCTCACTGAAGCGTAGCTCCCCCTTTCAACTGTATGCCACTGCATTTTGGAGCTTGTCATAGACAGCTCCAGTATGCATTGGCTTACAGGGGCCGTGCCTGCCAACACACTGACTGAATTGCAAGAGGGGGTGACACACCTCCGAAATCTCGGATGATGGCACTATGTTTCTTGCACATGCGTGCAAGCAAACATAAAAACTATCAAAGTGTCATATTAGTGTGCCTTGACAAGGATACCTAAAAGCCCAAAAGTCCAGATCATGGTAGGAGTTTCAGAAGGAGAACCACTGATCACTTCAACTCTTAGGACCTCACAAAGGCATCTCTTTGCTGTGGTCTGGTGAGTCTGGTTACCTCTTCCTTAGGCGTAGGACCCAAGAACTGAAACATCTGGCATTTGTTTTTATTTGTTTCCTCGACTACTTTGGTCTGCGCCAGGAATATTATTTTCTGCTTTGCAACTGCTGTTCAGAAAAATTTTAACTGTAGTTTGGATTGTCATTTCAGTTTAAAACTGTGACTGTCTGCTCATTTTACTGCCAAAACTACCTTGTAAGACTTAAATGCTTACATCAAAAGTAAACAATTTTATTCATGAATCCTGACTTTGGTATTCCTTCTCAGTTTAATATTATAAAACTTAGAGCCATGTCTCTAGAAAAAGACCATTTAAAAAGTAAAACAGGTTTAGATTTCTGTTTCCTGGGCCATCCTGGTACATTTAAAGTAACTGTTCCAGTTTATATTTATATGATTAGATGTACAGATTTCTTATGCCCAAAAATTACTATGCGAACATTTGGGTTGGTATATCAAAGATTCCCGTAAAAGACACTGGTGCAAAATATATGGCTGTCATAGGCACAGATAGACAAATGGTTTTAAAGTAAATATTAAAAGAACTATAAAAGATTCATTGCTCACTAACAAATAAAACATGCCCATAAGGAAACTTTAGATTTTAATGAACACAGCACCTGCCTGGACTGAGATCAAATAGTCTTGGTCAGTCAGGTGTCAGATGGAATAATAGTGGCAGGTGTCCTAGATCAAGACTGAGAAGACACCCTGCCCACTCTCTGTTTCCACTCCAAACAAACTTTATCCTGACCTGGCCCAACTGGTAGGTAATTTACTAAAATTTCAAAATCTGTCAGTAAAAAATGCAGAGGACCTGTCAGACTCCGCCGGTCATGGTGAAAACCATGTTCACGAGTCCGACCAGGAGAGTTATTCCAGAGAGCCGGAAGGCGCTGGGAATAACCCCTGCTTATCAAGAGGCACATATCCAAGCTTAACTGCTAGAATTATATCTCTGTTCATGATGTGTAATCCTCATTATAAAATGGCAAGCGTAAATCAAGAGACCTCTCTGGACGACAGCCGTCACATTACCGTGTATTAAAATACTAACGATGCATGGGCAGAAACTGGATCTAATTATGAAGGCTGGAAAACCTCATTACTTACAACAAGATACTTTATCAGCACAATAAGCCCCTGCAGGGTCTGTATTGAAGCACTAACGATGCACTTCCCATGGGTGTAACATGGGTGTAAGGACATTTGGCCATCTACCTCATGCCTTACTATGCCCCTAGGGTATGCATCATTATTTCTTAATGCACCCCCCATCATGGCTTATTGCTTACATGCTAGTTACCCTCAGGAGTCTGACTAGTCCTGCTGTGAAGCCTGAATGCTGTTTGCTTCAGCTACCTCACCTAGTAAACTATTCCACAGGATGATCACTCTCTTTTTTTCCCCCCTTATCTTGTCCCCTCCACACACACACACACACTGAGTGCATACTCTGGTTTTGTTTGCAGTTGCCAGTACAATTTAGTAGTGCTCCACCCCGTCTGCCCATCTTAGTATTCAGAACACCAGTTTGACCTCGGTGGTGGGAAAATTAATGGAGAGTATACTAAAGGAACGATTGGGGGTGTACTTGGAGGAGGTGGGAGGTCTGGATAGTCGGCAACATGGGTTTGTGCCGGGTAGATCATGTCAAACCAACCTTGTGGAGTTCTATGAATGGGTAACATCAGAACTGGACAGGGGTAAGCCTGTGGATGTATTATTCTTGGACTTCAGCAAGGCGTTTGATTCTGTCCCCACAATGGTCTGGTGGAGAAACTGGACGGGGTTAGGAGTAGGCCTTTGATGGTCAGATGGATTGAAAACTGGCTAGCTGGGCGCACTCAGAGAGTAGTGGTCTGTGGGGAGCTCTCGAACCCTAGAGAGGTTGGTAGTGGGGTACCGCAGGGCTCGGTCCTGGGTCCGATCCTGTTTAATGCATACATATCGGACATCAGGGAGGGTATAGGGTGTGAAATGAGTCTCTTCGCGGATGACTCCAAGATGGGAGCAGTAGTTGAGGGAGAAGAGGGGAGGTTGGCCCTGCAAGGGGACCTGGACACCCTGGAAAGCTGGGCTCACACATGGAAATTAAATTTCAATATCACCAAGTGCAAGGTGTTGCATCTTGGTGAGAACTCCTAAACACAGGTACACCCTGGGAGGAGGCGCTGGAGGCCTCAACAGGGGAAAAAGACCTAGGGGTCATGGTGGATGCATGTATGAATAACTCTGAGCAGTGCAGGAGAGCGGCTAGCAAGGCAAACAGGATGTTGGGATGCATCATAAGGGGGATCACCTCTAGGAGCAAGGAAGTGATTCTGCCACTGTACAATGGACTGGTTAGAACACACCTTGAGTACTGTGTACAGTACTGGAGACCACACTTGAAGAGGGACATACAGCTCCTGGAGAGGGTACAGAGGAGGGCAACAAAGATGATATGAGGGTTAGGGGATTTGACATATGAGGACAGACTTAAGGAGCTCTGCCTGTTTTCATTGGAGGAGAGGAGAGACAGGGGGGACATGATTGAGGTCTTCAAGTACCTCAAGGGAATAAATAGGGTAAACATGGAGGGGATCTTTAGACTAAAGCAGGGAGGTATCACCAGAGGGCATGGTTTGAAGTTGGAAGGTGGAAGGGTGAGGGGGGAAAAGAGGAAGAGGTTTTTCACTGAGAGGGTGGTGGACCCTTGGAATGCACTGCCTGGTGAGCTGGTTCAGAGATCCACAGTGGAGGGCTTCAAGAGAGGGTGGGACAGACACAGAAAGTGGATGTATCAGATGATGGCCTGTCCCTGGGGGGTGGGGATGGATGATATGGGTTTCTGGAGCACAAGGGATGGGAGGGTCTCGGCACCCAACTAAGGATCTAAGGTTCGAGCAGACTCGATAGACCGTAAGGCCTAATCTGCTGGCAAATAGTATGTTAGTATTTATGTGTCAGTCATATCCCTCTTCAGCTCTCTATTTTCAGGGGATGGGGAACAAACTAATAAAGTGGGTGAAAAATTGGCAGGGGGAAGACCCAGAGGGTTGTGATTAACAGTGAATTCTGGGGAATGAAGGAAGTCACCAGTGGGGTCCTGCAGGGGTTGGCGCTAGGACTGGCACTCTAATTTGTTTGTTAGCGACTTAGGTAAAGTAATCAGAGGAGATGTCCGTGCAAAATGTTACACCCAGCTTTTCATAAAAATTTTACTTATTTAGTTATTTACTTACATTCAGCTCTTCATAAAAAGGTTAGAACTCTTTGGAAGCGTGGAGATTTCTGAGATCTGTCCAAGGTTTTAGTGCTTACAAAAGCTTAGACGATTTCAGAGCATAGGGATTCATGGACCCTCAGCTATTCTGAGTCTTGAATGTCAAAGAAAAAACATTGTTCTGGGAAACTCTTGAACTTTTTTTTTTTTGTTTCATTCTTTTTATTAAAGCGTACAGGCATAGCATCTCACAGTAATCATAGCAATAAATTGGTCAGACAAGGAATAAATTAATAACATCACTTGCTTAAGAGACATACAGATTTAGTTTTTGCCGTATTGGTCCTTGTAAGAACAGATCCAGAAGCAAATGGTTTGATACCTTTTATTGGACCAACATAGATGTTTCAAAAGGAAAAAAGTGCTTAAGCTTTCAGGCTAATGAAGTCCTTCCTCAGTAGCTTATGACAGTTATTCAGAAACTTACATACTATTAACACCCAACTCACACATAAAAAACAGAAAGAATTCTCATTGGTTTAAAATACTCATTTAAACCATCGCTGATGTTACAAACAGTTGAACCAGACCTTATCAGTTTGCTATTAGCCGAGATGCCTTCAAAATCAAACGTCATCTCAATAAAACAACCTTCCCAGCAGAAAGTTCAACTATCATAAATGTTAAATGTCTCAGCATGTGCAGTGAATACTGTCTTAATGAACCACTGGATTCAATTCTCATTTAAGTACATGTTGTGATATTATTGTATGTTAAAAACATATGATAATATTGCTTAAGAGAACAGTATTAATACCTGTGTGTCTGCACTTATCCTGATTATCAGTAACACAATTTTCAAAAATGCAACAGTAAAATAAATTAACTAAACCCTAAATAACCCAACAGCCTCCCCCAACCAAAATATTAAGAACAATTCATTGGTCTAGCTGAAAAAAATACCAGTAGTCTGTATTCCAAGATAGTGTATCATAGACTAACAAGCATTTGTCAATGCCGAATGTTTGCTTGCTGGCATTGGCATTGGTAGTGTAGAAGTTACAGAGCTGCATAATAGGAATGGCAGTGAAGTATTGAACTGAAGCCAACCCCACCACCACCCTGCAGAGAATGACAGGCATTGGGGTGTGCCTTAGGGTCGTCAGGCATAACGGCCATGCCATTTCACCACACCCTACCCTGCAGACACTGACAAGTGTCACAGTGTGCCTAGGGTCTTTGGCCCTTATGTGCACCCATTCCATCAGAAATACGGTGAGATGAGTGCGGTATAGGAGAATGGGGTGAACTCTGGGGCCGAAGAGTCCAAGGCATACCTCGATGCCTCTCACTGGCTGCAGGGTGTGGAATGGTATGAGCATTACAGGCAAGAATCCCAAGTCACACCCCTGATGCCTGTCATTCTCTACAGCGTGGGGAGTTATGGTTGGAAACCCTAACACCTCAGGCATTCGTTGGTATTTTCACTCTAAATTTTCAACGTGTTTTTTTTGTGACCCCCACCTCATGAACAGTGGCAATATCAGTTTGTTAGCTGAAAGCTGCTTACGCAGAGCGACTACGGCATCTAGCACCACAAGTGCAAACACATTCGAACAGGATGTGAAAATGACCGTACTGTTCATGGGAGGAGTGTAAAAAGCCATAGCGTTGCAAATCTGCAGTAAAAATAATTAAAAAACTGGTGAAGTCACGAGCATGCATAGAAACTGTGCAATGCACACCCGTAGTGTAATTAGTTTGGGGATTTTTTTTACAGCAGATTGTCAACACGGGCATTTTGAGACCTCCGATCATGAACAGTGTCACTGTGATTTTCTTTATCTGTCCCGAACAATGATTTCCCACAGCGACCATGCATCTCTGCGCTGAAAGTGTGAAAACACATTTCGGCCATGTTGTGAAAAATGACAGCTGTACTGCGTTCATAAGGAAGTGTGGAAAAATGCCACTGGTGAAAATCTGGACTGAAAATATTACAAAGTCATGAACTTACGGTGCATGGAAACTGTGCAATGCTCGCTTAACACAGTCATTTAAGGACTTTTGTCACCAGTTTTCAACATAGCCATTTTAAGACCTCTGCTCATGAACAGTGTAACATGATTTTCTTAATCTGTCCCAAACATTGCTTCCGCTGACCGTGCACCATTTATGCGCTACATGTCGCGGAAGCACATTTTAGTGACATGTGAAAATGGCAGCTGTACTGTTCATAGGAAGTGTAATAAAATGGCAATGTTGAAAATCTGGGGTGAAAATATTGAAAATTCGCAAACTTACGGAGTGCGTAGGAACTGCATCAGCGCACACTCATAAAACAGTCATTTTTGAATTTTTTCATCAATTTTCAACACAGCCATTTTAAGACCTCTGCTCATGAACAGTGTCACTAGTTATTTTCTTAGTGTGTCCCATACATTGATTTCGCTCACCGACTGTGCCATTGTGCGCGACATGGGCAGAAACATGTTTTGGGCAAGATGTGAAAAATGACAGCTGTACTGCTCATAAGGAGGTGTGGTAAAATGGCAATGTTGAAAATCTGGAGTGAAAATATTGAAAATCGCCAAACTTACAAGCGTGCGTAGGAACTACGCAATGCACGCTTGTAAAACAGTCATTTTTAGGAATTTTTCCACCAAATTTTCAACATAGGGTTTTTGAGAGCCCACCTTATGAACAGTGGCAGTGTTGTTTCATTACTCAGTCCCAAAAGGTGATTTCGCGCAGTGACTGCGAAATCACTCTTCGGGCACAAATAACGCCATGACAGTGAGAAAATTCATGAGAAGGGGTCCCAAAAACTCCATGTTAAAGAGTCACAAAATTCCAAAAATGACCAGATATCAGCAAAGTTTAAAAACCCTATCTATCCCATTATACAGCTTGCATTTCCTCAGTTCACGGTCGGCTTTGAAGAGTGCAGACGTGTTCCCGGTCCACCGAAGATAGTCGCCCGAGTCCGGAGGTTAGTATAGTGTGGGGTGGTGTGGGAGGCAGGTGCACAGTGGGTGGAGTGCGGGTGGGCTGGGTGAGCGCTTGGGAGCGTTTTCTTGTTTACAGGTTTTTTTTTTTTTTTTAATGGGAAGGCGATGTGGGACATTTGCCCAGCGTGTGGCAGCTAGAAGGTTGCTTGGGGGGCTGGAGCAGGCGGGGGATTGGCACCCCCGCCGACCCATATGGACTTGTGCCACGTGGGGGCTCCAGCATGGCAGCTGTAAGGCTGTTTGGGGGGTCTGGAGCCGGCGGGGATTGGGCACCCCGTCGCCCATATGGATGTGCTGCCACGCTGCGGTGGGCACCCAGCGTGGCATCTGAACTCTGTTTGGGGAAGCGAGCACAGCTGATGGGGGATTGGGCACCCCCATCGGCTATACAGTGTGTGCGTGGGGGGGGGTGAGCACACAGTATGCATGCGTGAGTGTGTGTAAGGGGGAAGCACGCATGAGCAGGCCACATCTTATCACTGCTCACTGAAGCGTAGCTCCCTCTTTCAACTGTATGCCACTGCATTTTCAACTGCTGTCATAGACAGCTCCAGAAGTGATTGGAGAACTGCGACCACGCCTGCAAACACACTGACTGAACTGGAAGACGCTGACACACCTCCGAAAACCTCGGATGATGGTACTATGTTTCTTGTACATGCGTGCAAGCAAACATAAAAATGTCTATTCAATGACAGGTATTTGGCATCTTGACCCCAAGTGGCCAGCTGCCAGAGGGACATCTACACCCCATAACTCCATACGGGAGGAAGTCACCACCACTGATATGGTGACCCTATATCACACTCCTACATAAAGTCTGTACCTCAACAGCAGAGAGAGTATTCAGAAAAGGTTCCCATGCTGTACAGAAACGTTCTTCGTTCCCCTTAAGGATCCAGGACAAATGCTCCGATGCCAGTGACTGCATAATCAACACTTCCCATTGCACGAGTGAGGGGGAAACACAGGAAACCCATGTATTCATAATGCACTGTTGAGCTAATAACACCAATACCAGTGGCCATGTGGGCAGCAACCCCCAACCCTCCACTCCCATATCCTCTATCCCCAAAAGTAAAGTAGTGGGTATTATCGATATCTGCTTCTCCACCATAACCGACAGTTCACCAGCCACATCCCCCAAATGCCTTTGTAGCACTGGGCATGGCCAAAAGTAATGTATATAAGTACTAGGAGAGACACAGCATCTACCACATACTGGCGAGACCGCAGGGTGGTATTTATGAACCATGATAGGAGGGCAATATAGTCTATGGAGAAATTTATGCTGAGATTCTAAATCAATTACAGACCAAAATTCCCATATGCGACTTCAACAGCATAGCCCAGTTCTCATCACCAATAGAGATCTCAAGATCCCATTCCCATAGCTGCCAAGTTTTAGCTATAGTGGCAGGGAAGTAGTCCCACTCTTGCTTAACCACTCTACTGACAAAACCCTTAAGGGTCTTCTCTAGCCACCTGTACCAACTGCTCGAACAAGGCTAATGGTGAGGTAGCCGCCTGTCTCCCATCCAGCCTTCCTCCATACTCCTGCACCTGTAAATAGCAGAAATCTTGAACTTTTAATATGAGATAATTGGAGAGTGGAATTAGCAGAGGAAAGTTTGGACAATTGCCCCAAAGGTGGTGCTTACACCTGTCGAGCCCTCGGGAGGCGCGAGTGGGAGCCACCAGTGATGCCTTGCCCTTTGGCTGTTACTGGTGGTGGCCACAAGAAGAGTTGTTTCTGTTGTCTATTTGTTCTCTTGGTGTATGCCACCAATGACAAGGGGTGCTCCTGAACCTGAAGACGAGCTGGAGGGATCACTGACATCAACATATGGTAGTAAACTGGACTACATCTCAGCTGGATTAAGTGTTATAAAAAACTTAAGTAGCAGCCAGCAACAACAGAAACTGTGTGAAACAGTATTTGGTCCTGGGACTGAATGTAAATAGATGAACATCACTATCTTGTGACCCTTGAGCCCCGCAGTTGACAAACCAATGCAAGGGTTGCTGGAAAAGACACAGACATGTGACTGGACCAGTAACAGACTGCTTGGTGCACTTTTGCAGCTACTGAGGGAGCCAGAGTGTGAATGACAAACCTGTCAACAAATATGAGACAGTCAGAGGAGGTTACTAAGCTAAACCCTTCCCCCAGCAGTGGAAGAGTTCAGTGCAGTCCTTCCCAACGGGTTACAAAAGAGAGAGGTGCTAAAGAGGAGAGCTGAAGGCTTATCCAGGCCTCAGAGCCAGAGATCCAGTTGTGAGTGAATCTGGTTGATGGAAGTTCAATCGAAGCTGAGAAGAAGCGTTCTGAAACCTATGTGGCTGCGAAAATCCAAATCTGCTGAAGCCATTTGCAGACTGCTGTAATCAGAGGTGAGAACAAGCCATTCTACCCTGTCTGGTATACCCAAGGGAGGAGGTGGTGAGAAGCTTGTCTCCAGGGTGCCTGCACCTTGGACGAAGTGAGCACCCACTGAGTGAGGCAGGGCAGCTCACTGTTCTCGACCCTTCTGAATTTGTCGCACTGCCACGTGCTATTCAAGAGGAAAGAAAGCTGCAATGCAGTGATCAGGCTCAGCCTGAGCCTACAACCACTATCTGCCCACTGCTGTGACATCGTCCATCAAGAAGCAGCTAAGACTGTCTTCCAGTGGTACAAGACACATGAGTACTGTCTTGCCAGCCAGAAAATGCTGCTGCTGTTTGAATTTTCCCTGTTGCTATAACATTTGTGAAACATAGAAACAGAATTTGATGGCATATAAGGACTGCTTGGCCTGCCTAGTCTGCCCATTTCCCTACCTAATGGATAAGCTGCAGATCCTAGTTAACCAACAGCCTACTTCTTCCTACCCCCAGGGTGGGTTCTCTGTTTGATTACAGATTTGTCCTGCTATAAAAATTGCTAGCCAAAAGTCAGTCAGGTGAGGTAAAAAGCAAGCTTGCATACCTGAAAGTGCACCAATGCAAGATCCAGGGCACTACGACATCAAGCCTTCAACAGTGAATCCTTTACCTGGGTACTCAACAGTAAGAAGAGGACTGGGTGATTGCTGTGAAAGTTTAATGAAAACTGTGGGGACCCACTACAGAGGATAGTGGGAGGCCCTACAGTACAGTACGCCTTGGTTGCAATCTTGCGTGTCTGTGCTGGGAGACCTAGTGCACTAGCCCTGTGAAGAGGTCCAATCATTAGAGAAGTGTACTGCTTGAGGTGATGCCCTCAATAGTGAAAGTAATAAATATGTCACTACGGCCTGAAATCATTGCTAGGCCCTTTTGCATAACCCCTGATCTTCTTTTTGTATATCTTCCTCCAGTGAGCCGCAACCTATTGAACACAGACACCATCCACGTCAGACCTATGTAGAAACCTTTGCCTAGTCCACTCATGATGATGTGCTTCATTGATGCCTATACACAGTACAGCCTCGATTATCTGAACCCCAATTATCCAGATCTCCCTATTATCTGAACTCTGACATTGTCCCCCAACTTTCATTTGCCTAATGTTATGGACACCCGATTATCCGAACTCTCAATTATCTGAACAAATCTAATATCTCCCTGAGCATTCGAATAATCGAGGTTGTACTGTAACGCGGGTGGAGCCAAACCTCCTTATTTTGCCCTTTTCTGCCATCACTGGACTGAAGAACTGCCTCCTTGGGCTTCATTATAGTGTGCTTCACTAGCATTCATATCTTGTTTTTGGTGATGAGGGCCTGTTCTGCTTCTCGCATGGGCCTTGTTTTCTGTGTTGCCGAGGCTGTCTGCTGCCTTGTTATCACTGAATGTCAGTTGTTGATGGTCTCCCCTTCATGGATTCCTGCTGGTCTCCCACTGCTGTCTGGATTCCCACTGTTGGCTTGCTGTCCCACTAATTGTGGTATGGGTCTCTGCTGGTGACTGCATTGCTACACTGAGGTGGTGAGTGCAGTTCATATATGTGGCCTTTACAGCCATTCCAACTGTCTTCAGATGCCATGGTCGGTTTCTGGCTTGATAACTCAAGCCCCTGTCACCACAGGGGTCATGGTTCTCTTCAGCTCCATCGCCTTGTGCTTCCTTGCCAGTGGCTTTGCTGTTTGGGCTGGGGTCACCATTTTTTTTGGCATTACCCTTTGTGCTGGTTGTCACCTGGCTCTGCCTCATCAATGATCCAGTACCATCTCCAGACCTCTGCCTCAAACATGGCTGTGTTCACATTTCCATCATTGGCACTGCCTTCAACTTTGCTGTATGCTCAGTCCGTTCATATTCTGGGGTGCCTCAGTTGGCTCCTGGCTTTCTGCCAAGCTCCCTGATTCTGTGGGGCCTGTGGCTCCTTTTAGCCTTGTCAATGCTTGTCTTTGCCCCATCAATGGTGTCACTGTTGGGTTGCATAATTTTTTGGTGCTCTCCCTTTCTGCTGCTCATCCCCTGGCTTTGCCTTGTCATCATAGCCACTACATGTTCAGTCCCCTGCTTTGTGCATGACTGTTTGCATGTTGCCTTCACAGGCTTTACCTTCACCTTGGCTTTCTGACGCTGGTCTAATTGATCCTTTGGGATGCCTCAGTTGGTTCCTGGCTTCATTGCCTGGTACTGTGGGGCCCCTGACTCCCCATGGCTGCAATGTCCTGTACATCATCAACTTTTTTTTTCTGTTTTGGATGGAGTCGTCGTTTGTCAGCATCCCTGTTCTTGCTGGTCATCACGTGGCTTTGACTCATCAACATTCCCTCTGCTGCTGGCCCGGTGGCACTCAGGGTTGAGGCACTGGATGCCACACCGCGTGCCATGCTGGCGACTTGGTTTCGGGACTGAGCCTGGGTCATCAGGAGTCGGCAGGGGAGGGAAGAGATCGAGCATCCAATGGACTGCTCTCTCTTCCCAGGGAGGGTTCAGGGGAGCGCCCGCTCATGGAGCGGTCTCTGGCGGTGGCTGGGGGTGGCGATGTAGTGGTGTGGCATACACTGGGGTGGAGAAGCTGCAGCACAACATTGTTTTGCTAACTGCACTCCACCGGGGACCGTAAATCAGCGTAACAAAACCCTCCTCCCCTCGATAGGTGAAGGCGCCTCCGTTCACTGTCCACACTCTCAATGTTGGACCTGCCTCTCTGCTGGCCCATCCCCCCAGTCCAGAGCTCGATTCTATAGAAAGTGCATCCTGGGCGGATAGGGCGGCACTTCCTCAGAGGTATCAGACCCAAGGGATGTGCCGGGCCGGGGGTGAAGAGGAGGCTCAGGTCACCATGGAAGGTAGAGACAAGGGACCCCAGGAGGACACTGGAGAGAGTTCAATGGGTCAGGAGGTGAGAAAAACATAAAAAAAAGAAAAAATCCCCTCTGCTACTTGCATGGCTATTTCCCTAGGTGCTGTTGTCAGCTTCCCCATCAATTGTGATTTTTGGACCTTCTGCACACCATTGTACCCCTCAGAACCCTTCTATCCATATGTCTCCACTGTCCCACATTAGAGGGGGTGTCCCTCATTGTACCCATCAGAACCCCTCTATCCATACCTTTCCAATGTCCCACTTTAGAAGGAATGACCCTCATTGTACCCCTCTGATCTCTTCTGTCCATCCCTCTCTACTGTTCCACATTAGGATGTCCCTCATTGTACCCCTCAGAACCCATCTATCCATCCCTTTCTATTATGCCACATTAAGAGAGATGTTCCTCATTGTATCCCCTCAGAACCCCCCACCCTTACCTCGACAATGTCCCATGTTAGAAGGAATGTCCCTTATTCTACCCCTCAGAACCCCTCTGCCCATTCATCTTCATTGTTCCACATTAGGAAATATGTCCTTAATTGTACCCATCAGAACCCCTCTGTCCAACCCTCTCTACTCTTCCATATTAGTAGGGATGCCCGCCATTGTACCCCCTTGCCCATACTGCTTCACTGTCCCACATTAGAAGGGATGTTCCTCACTGTACCCTCTCAGAACCCTTCCATCCATTTCTCTCTACTGTTCCACATTAGGAAGAATGCCCCTCATTGTACCCCCTCAAACACCGCCGCCATACCTCTCCACTGTTCCATGTTAGTTAGGGGGACCCTCATTTAACCCCCAGGAACCCTCTGCCAATACCTCTCCACTGTCCCACATTAGGAGGGATGTCTCTCACTGTACTCCTCAGAGCCCCTCTGTTCATCCCTCTTCACTACCTCACATTAGAAAGGGTGTCCCTCACTGTACCCCTCAGAACCCCTCTGTTCATCTCTTTCCAGTACCCAACATCAGAAGGGGTGTCCTGCATTGTACCCACTTAAAAAACCCCTGTCCATACCTCTCCACTACCCCACATTAGGAGGGGTGCCCTTCACTGTAACCCTCAGAACCCCCTCTGTCCATCACTTTCCACAGCCCCACATAAGCAAGGGTATCCCTCATTAAAACTACCAACTGTTCTGATTTTCCCAAGACAGTCCCTATTTTAAGCAGCATGTCCCAGTGGCCTCACAAGTTTTCCAAAATGTCACTTTTGTCTTTTGTTTTTGCTTACTTGTCCTGTTTTTGTCCCTTTTTTTTTGCTGATTGCTGATCCGTGAGTGACATTTATTTCAGCACCACCGTGATGCTGCTCAAGCTGGAGAGCTATTTGAAACCTTCGGCCCCTGCGCCTACGCTGTGCCGTGAATGTTAAAATGCTTGGGTAGCCAGATGGCAAGCAGGTCAGCAGGAACACCGTAAAGCGTGTTCCTTCCTGTTAGATTAGACTTGGTAGTAGTGCAAGCGTGTGCGGCTGTTTACCTGCCAGCAGATGAGAGGGACTCCAGACAGAGAAGAGACCGGCAGCAGGGAACTAAGGTACCTGAACCTGATCAGCTGTAGGGGAGTGTGTGACAACAATCTGGTGTGATGGTGGGAATCACTGAAGTGAAGTTTGCTCAGCAAAGGAGGTGAGTGCGAGTGGGTTAGGATGGGATGGGACTATCAGGAGGAGCAATGTACACAGTTTGAATGTCTGATCACAATTTAAAGCGAATTTGCTTCTGATTAACTTTCTGTATGTCACGATTCTGAACTCGTTGCAGCAGAATGATGTATTGTTTTAATCCAGATGTTTGCTACTGGTGTTACTATGAGGTGGCATGGCCAGAGTAAGCAGCAAAATGTAACTGATTGATTGTGTGCAGCGTTGTTTGCGGTGGCACCCAAGGGAGTGAGTGACAAGGGGGGGTCGCAGTCAGGATGGACCCTGTCCCAGTTTCAGGCTTCGGAAAGTTGGTAGCTTTACTCATTGGACCCCTCAGAACCCCTCTGTCCATCTCTATTCACTACCCCACATTAGAAGGGGTGTCTCTCACTGTACCACTCAGAACCCCTCCATCCATGCCTCTCCACAGTCCCATGTTAGAAGAGATGTTTGCCTCCTCTTTACCCTTACTCCTTGAAGATGCTATTCTGGGCCTGCATTACCCATGTCTGCTCATACACCCTGCTTCCCTCTCACCCCATGCTATGTACCCTATCCTTTCTTTAATTGCTCATCAATAGCATTGCACTTGTTATACTGTCCCCATGACACAGTATTACGATACACTAGTTACTCAGGTCACTGTATTACTGTTCTCCAGTTACTTATTGTAACTTTTTTTTTTTTTTTTTTATTTACTCTTACTGTATTTTTTCCCCAGTGACATTCTGTGCAATGGCTGCTTCCTTACATACTCCCCCATCAAGGTACCTCTGGAAATGAGTTATTAATGCTCATTTTCTATAAACAAAAAACATAAATTATGTTGTTGTGTGTTCAGGTCTTATGCCTTGTCCCATTGACTGGAAAAGGAGGGTAAGGAAGTACTTCCTGTTTTCAGCCTCGTCCCACTGCCTGGAACAGGAGGGTAAGGATGTACTTCCTGTTTTCAGCCTCGTCCCACTGACTGTAACAGGAGGGTAAGGAAGAACTTCCTGTTTTCAACCTCGTCCCAAGGAGGTACATATGCAATGCAAATTGACTGATATCAAACCAGGTTAAGCTGTTGGTGGGTTAGTGAATAGGAAAATGTGCCCATGACACAGGGAAATCACCCTGCTCTTTTCAAGGACTGCCATGGGATCTTTAACATCCAGCTGAGCAACCAACAATAAAGGCAGACGGGAACTCAGTTTCATGTCGCATCCCAGAAAAAAGGCACCTCATGTTAACACAGTTTCCCCCCAGATGCCATGCTGGAGAATCAGTAACATCAATTTTAACCAAAGGAAGTGTGTAACTCTTGCAGATGTACCAGCTCCACTCCTGCATCAACTGGTATTCATTGGAGTCACTCATTGTACCCCTCAGAACCCATCTTTCTATACCTCTCCAATGTACCACATTAGGAGGGATATCCCTCTTGGTACCACTCAGAATCCCTCTGTCTATACCTCTCCACAGTTCCGCATTAGAAGGGGTGTCCCTAACTGTGCCTTTTAGAATCACTCTGTATATACAGTACTTCTTCACCATCCCACATTAGGAGGCTTATCCCTAATGGTAAGAATACAGACAAAGGGTCATCTCAAATACAGCAGTGAGTCTAGGGCAAATAGCTCTCACAGTCACAAAGGAACCCCCACCCCACGCCTGCTCTCAACACCAACAGTGCTTCAGGAGTGAAGTGTTGTTGGTGTTGAGAGCAGATGCAGGGGGTTTTCTTTTGTTAACCCTCATAGTGCCTTTCCAAAACCCTCTGCTCATACCTTTCCAATGTCCTACAGTACATTAGGAGTGATGTCCCTCGTTTTACCTCTTAGAACACTTCTGTATATACCCCTCCACTGTCCCACATTAGGAAGGATTCTCTCATTGTATCCCTTACAACACTCCTACCCATACCTCTCTACTGTCCCACATTAGGAGGATGTCCTTCGTTGTACCCCTTAGAACACTTCTGTACTGTATATAAAAGAGATCACGTGACACCTCTTCACTGAGAGCCATGCACTTCTCTCGCTCCCTCTTCCAAGCCAGATTTCTACTGAAGAAAACCAACTTTTACTGCAATTTTCACTCCACTACTTATTAGTACCAGTTCATGAACCCTCCCAGTGGTTACCTTACACAGAAGAGAGCCCCGGTTGACTTACCAGCTTTGTCGATGGATTCCAAAATGCGGCAGGCCTTGCCATCACACACGCTGCCCCAGATGCCGGAAAAGCATAGTAAAAAGGCCAAGAGCTAGGCGCCCCCCAGACAAGTCGCAGCCAGCTGCTGCTAAGGCCTTACTGCTTAGGAGGATACATTTCTCATCAAGTTGGCGCCACTCAAAAGCGCCTTTACAGACTTCGCTACAGACTTGAAAACCATTAAAAGTGACCTAAAGGATTTCTTTAAACAAATAGTTGACGTGTCAGCTCAAACCTCTTCCATAGAGATCTGGCAGAAGAAAGTGGACCCTGAGCTTACCAATCTTCGGCAACATCTAGCTAAAATGGAACTGAAACTCAAGGATCTGGAAGGCCGAAGTCGATGGAACAACTTGGTGATTTTAGGCCTTCCAGAAGAAGCAGAGGAGAGCTCGCCAGTGGTTTTCACTCAGAGACCACTCCTCAAGATAGTGGGGCCTCCCCCTCATAGTGCCTCCTACACTGTTGAAAGAGAGCACCGCTTGCTGCAACAGCACCTCCTCCAGGCTCCAACCCTAGGCCTTTCATCCTTAGGCTATTAAACTATCAGGATTGCCAGCATATCCTGACTAAAATAAAAGAACTGCAGGAAATTAAATGGGAGAATTCTCCTCTCTGGGTGGCCCAAGATCTCCCAGCTGCTACCAGACAGAAGAGAGCAGAGTACCATTCAACTGTCACTAAACTCATTGCCACTGGAATAAAATTCAGAATGCTGTACCCAGTCTGGCTCTCAGTTCTCTGCAATAGTTCCTGGACAACGTTTACGAGCATGAGCAAAGCCATACTGGAGCTCCCTGGACTGTTTCCTGATCTATTTACTGCTCGTTGAATACCTGGCCTTGCTAAGGGCTGTGTAACCTGGGTTCAGTTTGCACGAGTTATGTATACCATTTAAAGTCATCTCACTGCCTGTTTTGGACTGACCTGTGGCTCCCGGCTAGGAGCTGTCTCCCCTCTCAAGTTCAGTGGAGACCTGTTTCATCCCCCCTGTATAGACTGACCATCATGTTGCTGTTTTCCATTCCAGGACTCTTTGTGCGGCAAGCCAGGGGCCTTCCTGGTCCGCAACTACGGCAGATGCTGAGTGGCTGGATTGATCTCCTAACCACAGGACAAGCCTGTACCAGCTGGATACTTTTGTCCCCTGAAGGGTAGGCAACGGACCAATTCCAATTTAAATCCAACTGCACCAGTCCCGCCTGTGCGATTCTGCAAACGCTCTTGCCTCGCGAACGTGGGCACGATTGCAGCTCCTCCTCTCGGTGATGTGCACATGTCTGCTTCATGAATGTGCACACGTTTGCAGCTTTCCCTTTCGAAGGTGTGCACACCTCTTCTTCAAGAACATGCACACGCCGTGCTCTCCTACTCGGATGCGCATATTCCTAGAACTGAACAGAGGCCCTGTGGTGTGGCTGCTTTGATTCTTTGCATACCCGTGACGCATTATCGGCCTAGGAGGACTTCACAACCTTGCTGCAAGCCCTTCATCGCATCGAGCATTTCCCAAGGACTAAGGATTTCACCTGTTTTTTGCGAATTTATTGTGTTCTTGTTCACCACCCCCCCCTTTTTTTTTCTTTCTTTCTTTCTTTCTTTCTCTCTTTACAGGTCTCCTACCCACTGCTGTATAGATCCACTCTTAGTTGGGTCTGCTTCCTTCTTGTCTATCTTGAACAATTCCACTGCTGAGGTTCCCACAGGAAGGAACCATGTGTCCTTCGTAATATTTCATAATTATTATACCATCTCAAGTGCCGCATTAGGTTGTATGCCACCCTAGTTGACACTTATCACAGTTATAATCTAGTTGTTCACTTACTGTTGGTAATATATGTAATTGTTGTTCATATTCTGCTGTTATGGTGGGGGCCGGGGTTGGGAGGGGTCGGAAGTAGTTGTTGAAGAGCGTGGTCATGCATTTGTTTTGGCTAGATTGAGGCCCTTTTGTTCCAGTCGGGAATCCCTGTTAACTATTTATTCATGCTTCTCTTCAAGGGGCCTCATGGAGGGAGTAAAATTCAATGATACACAGTTTGATTTGTGCTGGGTAGGGCTGGATGGGGGTTGGGCTGGGGTTGCCGCTAGAAGGGGTATTTCTATGCTTTCTCTGCTTCTCAGGTATTGGGCTTATCATGTAACCCATAGGCCTGGCATATCTTACTTTTTGACCCACTGTGGCCGATATTAACTTTTGTTCCTGGAATATCAAAGGGGAGCAATCCCCTTTGAAAAGGACCAAAATTCTCCTCCATCTGCAATCTTTGCAAACTCTTGTGGCCTTTCTGCAGGAGACCCACCTTCCCAGTACACAAATTTTATTATTACGGAGATCCTGGGTCGGACAAGTTTTTGGCTCGGGTCCGGATTCTCGCAAAAGGGGGGTGGCTATTTTAGTTGCTCGTAAGATCCCATTTAGACTTTTACAAGAAATTACAGATCCTCAGGGTTGGTATGTCTTCATACATGCCCTACTAGGTCATGTGGAAGTCGTTCTTGGCTCAGTTTATGGACCCAACTCGGATGACCCCATCTTCTTTACCTATCTGGCAACTATTTTAGCTGACTAGTCTGCCATACCCATGGTTTTGGGAGGGGACTGGAATACAGTCCTTTCTCCTCTTCTGGACAGGTCCAGACCCCAATGCCACCTCTCCTCATCTGGTTTGAGGGCTCTTCACGATCTAATGCACTCCTTGGGCCTTATTGATCCATGGAGGATACTTTATCCCACATGGGAAGGAATACTCTTTTTATTCTCCCCCTCATCGCTCCTCCTCCTCACAGATTGATTTTTTCCTCCTGGGGAAGGACCTTATCAGAGGGGTTTCCATATGCAATTACACGTCCAAAGTTATCTCTGATCATCACCCAACCCTTCTACATCTAGAATTCCCACCTGCTAACTGTAAAGAGAGAACCTGGAGACTTAATAGCCAGCTACTGAAACCAGAGGAATACACACAGCATATTCAAAACTTTATTCTCAATTTTCAACTTACTAATGCCCCTTCCATGCCAAAATTAGATATATTATGGCGTGCTCTCAAATGTTCCTTACGAGGAGAATTCATACGTCTTTCTACTAAGCGTAAAAAGCAATTGAATCTCTCCCTTTCTTCCACTCTTGAGCAAATTAAGCAAATAGAACAGCATATTTTGCCAGATGCCCTGGTAGGGGACTGGGAACAGCTTGAATCGCTCTGAGCCAAATATAATAAAATTATTGGGTAATGAGCAGAATATGCCATGCTGAGATCTAAAGCCTAATATTTTGATCAAGGGGAAAGAGCAGGTAAGCTTCTTGCTTTTCGCCTCCAGTCCCAAGTTACAGACAGAACTGTAACTTCTATTAGTACTTTTTCAGGTCAACTACTTACTTCTCCCCTCTCTATTGTGGAGGTCTTCAAAGAGTACTACCAGGAGCTATACTCCTCTCCCCCAGTGTCTTTTGAGTCTACTCTTCTGGATGCCTTTCTTACTGACATTCCACTTTCGACCCTACAAGACTTCCAGGTGGTGGCCCTCAAAGCTCCACTGGCCCTGTCAGAAATTTTAGATGTGATAGACCATCGCTCTCCTGACAAAGCACCAAGACCTGATGGGTTCACCACCAATTTTTATAAAACCTTTAAAGAGCAAATAGCCCCCATTCTTCTGAATATCTTTCGGTATTTTTTCCAAGAAGGTATCACCGACCCCTCACTAACCACGGCTACAACAGTAGTCCTCCCTAAGCCTGACAAAGACCCCTCCTTGATTTCTAACTACAGGCCAGTTTCCCTCATCAATACAGATCTCAAAATACTTGCCAAAGTTCTGTCAACTTGACTATCCTAGGTTCGGGACTTGCTTATTGGCAAAGAACAAACAGGCTTTGTTAAGGGCCACCTCCCTGCAGACCATCTGAGGAAACTCTCCTATCTTCTCTCTGCATCCAGGGATTCTCCAATACCAGCAGCCCTAGCCTCCCTGGATGCAGGGAAAGCCTTTGACAGAGTGTCATGGGACTATTTGTTTGCTCTTCTTCCTGGTTTTCACATCCCCACAGAATACAGTAGATGGATCCAAGTCCTCTACACCTCCCCATTGGCCAGAGTTCTTTATAATGCCGTATTCTCCACACTGTTCTTTTTAAAGCAAGTCACCCGTCAGGGATGTCCCCTTTCTCCTTTTTTGTTCAATCTATTTCTAGAGCCACTACTTAGAAAGCTTAAGTACTCTCCCCTGGTAAAAGGTATCACACTTTATGACCTATAATATAAACTTTCAGTATATGCCAATGACATTTTATTGCACCTGTCATCCCTGGCCAACTCTCTCCCGCCAGCCTTAAATATCATGGCGTGATTTGGCTCCATTTCGAACTACAAGTCAAATCTGGGTAAAACAAAAGTGCTTCCCCCTTAATAAACATATACACGTCAGGCTGATCTTGAGCACCTAGGCTTACAATGCAACCCTGCCAAACTGAAATACTTAGGCATATACTTAACTCCTTCGGTTAGTAAATTTAAGCAGCTCAACCCTGACCCTCTTTTAATGGTAATAAAGACAGATCTAAATAGATGATCTCATCTACCTCTCACCCTTTGGGGCCGCATAAGTATTCTTAAGATGAATATTCTACCACGCCTCTTATACCCACTCCAAATGTTTAATGGCATGCTTCCCCTTTCATGGTTTATGCAAGTACACCGGGTTTTTAGCTCCTTCCTTTGGAAGGGGAGGAAGGCTAGGAGAAACTATATTTGCCTCACTCGCCATAAATCAGATGGCGAATTGCAAGCTCCTAATATATTCCTCTATTACCTGTCTGTTCATTTAACAAGAATACGGTACTGGCTCCAACCTCCTCTGGATATGGCCAGTGACTCCTACTTTCCCCTTTGGGTGAAAATAGAGTATAGACAATGTACCCGATATAACATAGATTATAAGTCACTCCTGTTTCTACGCAAAAGATGTCTTCCCAAGCCATTACAGGCTACCCCACTCGGAGTCTCTCTTCAAGTACAATCACAGTTTTCCTCCTTCCTCTCAGTTGATATGTGCAGAGATATCTCCCAACCACTGTTTCGTAATCCCAATTTACTAATATCTGGGAAAATCATCATTCCATCATCTTTCCGGCCCAGCATGGGAGTGGAACGTGTTAACCAACTGGTGACTAATCAGAAATAAATGTCCTTCCAGTCAGTGAGTGCTATTTTTGGGTGGCATCCCTCCCACATATTTAAGTATCTACAGATCTCACATATGCTACTTCACCATTTTGGTAATGTTTCCTGGGAACAATCATTTGCTTCTATGTTTCACCCTTACTTGGAATCCTTGCCTACCTCCCATTTAATATCATACTCATATCAGTTTCTTCTCACCGTCGCTGCAAGCAAGGCGGGCAAGAGATATTACACCTGGGATCACTCTATCCTGACACCCTCTTCCCCTAGATCATGGTCTAAAATCTGGAAGCACCTTTACCAAACCATTAAATGGGATAGATATAGATACATGCAATTCCAGATCAATCATGATCTTTACTATACCCCAGTCAAACTACATAGAATGGGGCACATTATCACTGATATCTGTACTGAATGTAACAAAGCACTGGGTACTTTTTTTTACACATGCTGTGGTCCCGCGAGAAGATCACTCCATTTTGGTCCCATATCGAATCCCATTTGAATCCTCTTTTAAATCTTCATGACAAGTTCTGTCTGGAAGTATGCATACTGGGTGACTATTCAGGCAAAGTTACTGGTATTCCCTAAGCCCATATGGCATTAATCTCAGCATGTGCAAGAAAGGTTATTCTCAGACACTGGTTGGACTCCCTTACACCCAACTATATTGAATGGTATAGGGAGGTCCTCTTCGCTCTCCAAGCAGAACGAATTATCACTGGACTGCATCATCGAACAGATAAATATAAATACACATGGGAGAACCTTCACACCTTATTAATGGTCCGTCACTCCCAGTCTTCTCTCTCCTAAATCACCATCCATCACATTTAAGGTCTAAGTGCTGTGTCCTCCTTTGTCCTCCTTGATTGTTGTTCCAGACCCAATTGTATGTCCTACGTTATTACTTACGGAGCCCATCCCTGTACCCTGGCGGCAATGGGTGAGGGGGGGGGTGATGAGGGATTTTGGTGGTGAGGTGGGGGAGGGATTGGGTGGTTATTTTTTCTGTTCTTCCTTATTTTGGGGCTTTTTCTTGTTTTATATTTTTAGGAAAAGTGATATATTCTGTACAATTTTAATCTGTATATTATATTTATTATTGTGGCTGTAGCATTGTTTAAAATTGTTTTAATTTGTACTGTGCCTTGACACTTGAAAGGTGCATTAAAAATAAAGATTATTATTACTTCTATTCTTCCTTGTTCAATAAAGTATACTGACTTTAAAAAAAAAACCTTCTGTATATACCTCTACGCTGTCCCACATATGGAGGGATGTCCCTCATTGTACCCCTTGGTCCATCCCTCTCCACTGTCCCACATTAGGAGGGATGTCCCACATTGTACCCCTCAGAACCCCTCTGCCCATACCCCTCCACTCTTCCAAATTAGGAAGGAAATCCCTCATGACAGACTTCTAAACCCCTCTATCCATAAATCTCCACTGTCCCACATTAGCAGGGATGTCCCTTGTTGTACCACTTAGAACACTTCTGTATATACCACTGCACTGTCTCACATTAGGGAGGATGTCCCTTGTTGTACCACTTAGAACACTTCTGTATATACCACTGCACTGTCTCACATTAGGAAGGATGTCCCTTGTTGTACCACTTAGAACACTTCTGTATATACCACTGCACTGTCCCACATTAGCAGGGATGTCCCTTGCTGTACCACTTAGAACACTTCTGTATATACCACTGCACTGTCCCACATTAGCAGGGATGTCCCTTGCTGTACCACTTAGAACACTTCTCTATATACCACTGCACTGTCTCACATTAGGAGGGATGTCCCTTGTTGTACCACTTAGAACGCTTCTGTATATACCTCTGCACTGTCTCACATTAGCAGGTATGTCCCTTGCTGTACCACTTAGAACACTTCTGTATATACCACTGCACTGTCCCACATTAGCAGGGATGTCCCTTGTTGTACCACTTAGAACGCTTCTGTATATACCACTGCACTGTCTCACATTAGGAGGGATGTCCCTGTTCGTACCCCTTAGAACCCCTCTGTCTACACCGCTCTACTGTACCACATTAGGAGGGACATCCCTCAAAGTGCCCTTCCAAACCCATCTGGCCATACCTCTCCACTGTCCCACATTAGGAGGGATGTTCCTCGTTACACCCTTTAGAACCCCCTCTGTCTATAATGTAATTCTGTTGAACAATATGCATGCACTACCTCATATTAGTTATGTATTATGTTTGTACTAACTCCATAATTTTACTCATGTCTTGCTCAAGACCCTACAGTAGCTTTATTGAACCCTGCACAGTCTCTGAATTTTCAAGTTTTTGTTGGCTTACTACTTTGTACCTGTACATGTACATGCATCCTTCTGAATTTAGCAGCAGGACCTCCTTATAAATAAGCACCACTCAACTGAGCTTTTCTTGGTAAAACAAATAAATACAAATACAATACCGCTTCACTGTCCCACATTAGGAGGGACATCCCTCACTGTACCCTCATTAGAAACTCCCATTCTTCCCCTCAGAACTGTCCAATCCTACATGAAAAAGGTGCTGCCCACAAAGAGATGTTGCTATAGACTCTGTAAACTAGTGCCTTTGTGCAAAGCTCCATTTTTGATGATGTGTAACACATGGGGACCAGTGTCCGACATTTTCCAATATTTCAGGTGTCACTGTGTGACTCCCACATTTCAATGACAAAAGTTTGAGTCCTACAGCGACTGGCAGAGGTCCCTTCATTGACCTCTGAAACAAAAAAGAAAGTCCCATGGCACAATTTAAGACCGTTACTTCAATGTACGTCACCTGTTTACCAGAGAAGTTAGGCACTTCCATTAAAATGGTTGGGTGCATGCCATTCAGCCGGGCACACTCCAGGGTAAGAGCTGTTGTCCAGTAAATGTAACTGCCCAGGGGGTCAAGCTGAAGGTCCTGCACTCGGCCTGCAACTGCTACAACCCGCTCGGACTGCACTTCAGCACCCAAAGCCAAACGAAACACCTGTAACAGAAAAAAAGAAATTCACAGTGAGTTCAGAATAGCAGAAAGGGAAGACAGCTTGCATTTTTATTGTTTATGAGTTAATGCAGTGGTTGCTGGATAGTTTAATACCTTTTATTGGACCAACATATGTCTTATATAGGGAAGGAATGAACCATACTTTTTAGTATCCGACCGAATTCCGAACAGTTGATGACAGTATTTGTCGAATAAGGAATATGAATAGTGAATGAAGACACAAGGCTTGTAGTCTATTATTTTAATTTTCATTTCATTTTACTTAAGGAATATTAAGACATAATATAAAATCAAAGAGAAGTGGTGACATTGAGGTAGTGATGGTCCCTGTTCAAAATTATATTTAGCATTTCATAGTTTTAGCTTGTACAAAATTAGCAATTAGCTTTTTAAGGGTAAGGACATATTATGGACCACATATGGGTGGTGGGAAGCTTGCTCCAAAAGCAAAAATGAATATTCGATGTTTAGATTGGTTTCAGTTAGGTATTTGACCAAATACAAATAATTGGTGTAGGCCAGTATTCTGCTGTAAATTGAGTATGAAACGAATATAAACCCCATCTCTCCTGCACCCTGTTTGCCCCTGTGAGGTAACTGTAGCTCTCTCTATTATGTACCCTCAGCACTTCCTGTAAAACCTCTCCTCTCAGTTATAGACCTGTTCCCATCCCTTGTCCAGTCATCCTTCTTTTTAACTCTTCTCACTATCCCGTCATAAATTATTTTGAAACAATACATCTCAGTGCATATAACTTCTGCTTCCTTTGATTAATTTACTGTTACACCTGACAAAGGGATCCGTTGGGCCCCAAAATCTTGTGTACTATACCATCTTTGTACAAGACAAACAGTGGTCCAACAAATGGTATCAAAGGCCAGCGACTCCAGTTTTCCAAGAACCAATAAGGCTAAAATCTATTTTTACTGAGTTGATGTAGCAAAGACAGAAGTAGATCAGCATATTCTCTGACCCACCCCACAGGGGCCTAGCCCATGAAACATTGGGTGGGGTCAGTCAGGATAGATTTGTCTTAGAATGTCTTTGAAAAATAAATAAGTAATAAGCCACAACAGAGTGTGCATTATAGGATTTTAATGCACACCCCAGGCGTGTAGTAAGGCATGAGGCTGAAGGTGAAGTGTCTTTACATCTCTGGGAAGTGCATTAAAATCCTGTGATGCACATCCGATATTTATAAAATGGCTCTAAGTAGTTTTTTTTGTGGAGGAAAATGAGATTCAGCAGCTGGCCATACGTTTATAGAGATTTAGTGTACAGTCAGGTGACGTCTCTCAGCCAATGACATTTCTAGATTTTTTCTTGCCATTTTATAAATGTTTTTGATTAGTGCATACATTTTGGTGAGTGAGTCACCTTCTGTTCACAGTCAGCAGAGCTGTGCAGAATGCAGTATTTCACTGGCACAGTTTGTGTGGAACAGCAATTCCACTTCCAAAATGCTTTTTGGAATTTCTTTGTAAATTCCATGGAATTCTGAACAGCATTTCTGTGTAAACTGTGAAATAATTTTCTGCTGATCACATAAACAACAGAATAGTTTTCCATGGGTTATTGTAAAAGAATCTGCATTTTATGTAAATTGTGGATTATTAGCCTATGATAACTATTCGGCTTGCAAAATGGTGGAATTCCACTACCAATGGAATTTCACAGAATTCTGTTCCATCAGAATCTGAACATTCTGCACAGCACAAATTGTGAGATAAAATTGTATGCTAATGAACTATATACACTGACATAATTAATAACAGAACCAGTGAGAATACAGGACGTGTGGTACAACTGACGGTAAGCACCACAAGAGAGAGTGACGTTGCAAAATTAGGTCAAAAACAGCTGCTGCATGCAGTGGTAACATGTACAGCGAAAGGCACAAAGTGGTAGCACTCAGCAGGAAAATAACAAAGCTTGCAAGGTATTCACATCGTAACCAACTTTTTTTTAAAGAGAACACAACATTAAGCCCCAGCGTTTCATCTCATACTCAGGAGACTTCCTCGGGGGTGTATAAAACAAAGCACTGGGGCTTAGTGTCGTGTTCTCTTTAAATAAAGGTTGGTTATGATGTCAATACCCTGCAAGCTTTGTTATTTTTCTGCTGAGTGCTAACAGTTTGTGTCTTTCATTCGACTGATGGGTTGGTTGGCACCCCTTCAATTCGAGAGCACGTGGCTTTGTGTCTCACATAAACTGTACTGTAAGGTAACTGAGCCTCCAGACCAGGGCCAGAAGCTGAAGAAACAGGGACAGAGCGATTAGTCCAGAGTTGAAGAATCCGGTAGGAGAAAGACTGACTAACAGCCTGTTTTATTATTCTCTGCCAAAAAAGCTGTGTTTAGGCATCAGTTAGGGTTGAGACACAAAACTTCTGAAGTAGGGGAAATGCCATGAGTTAGGAGGAACTCTGAGGGATGTCTCATATGGTATAAGAGACAGGGCTGGGTGAATACCTTTTTCCAAATATTCGGCCAGAATTATTTGGGTATTCATATTTGGAGCCCAATTAAAATAACAAAAAAAAAACACCTCACCCTTTTCCCCCAGTCCAAAAACAGCAAAATGTAACTCTCATCACCCATCGTCTATCATCAGTCCAGTCCCACCCTCATTTTCCCCCTCTCCCAGCACCCACAATTTGCTGTATTTCATTATAAAATGTTAAATAAATCCATCGATAGACGACTGTCTCAACCAACCCACATCTATGGCCTGCTGACGGCTTTCTAATGTTATAGCTCCTTTGTAAACAAAAAAAAAATTAGTTATGTCCCCCCACTCTCCCTATGGTGGCTGCATCCTACTTCCACCCTGCTCCACCCCAACACCTAGTTCTTGATAGGAGAAAGTGCCTAGCACAGACCCGCCCTCCTCAATGGCCAGCCGCCTCGCATGAATGAAATGCTTGTGCTCACGCTCCCTGTGTATAGTAAAACCAGTCAGATGGTTTAACTATACAGAGAGAGCGGAAGCAAAATTTGCATTGTGGTAATTATTCAGTGTGGCAAGATAGGCCTATTACCACTGTATTTAATGTTCCTATTTTCTGGGATTGTAAGGCACTGTCCCTTTAAGGCTTTTAAAAAGCTAAACAAAAACAGAAAGAATTACTAGTGCCAGTTTGGACCCAGCATTCATGTAGATAAGGCACAGACAGGTTACTGTGCCCAAAAAGTCAAAACTCTTGGATCGGATGGTCAAACTGGACACTTAGCCTTCTCATAGCAGGAGGCTAGCTTAAGGTCAACCAGAACCAGGTTATGCAAAAACCAGATGTTACGGGGTCTTGACATGGAACCATAGTGACACCTGCAGGAAAGGGTAAACTGTTGCACCCCAATATCTGCATTTGCTCGCGAGTATTGACCCCATCCCAGAGGAGATAGGTATGGCTTGAAAATGACCATTCAGACTGTATTTATCAGACACACATTTTGAACATCAGTGCATTTTTGGCTTGGAGTCTAAAGCCTGATGACTTGGAGGGTCTCAGAGCTGAGAGAACTTAAGCTGTTATAATATTTGGTTAAAGTATATGTGGGTCTTGAACTACCATTAGAACAAGACCTATGTTTTTGTGGAAAACTGATTTTTCACATGCAAAATGGAAATTCTGATTTTACGTCAGAATTTTGGAAAACAAAGACTTTTCACTAAGAACACACCTGGATTCTAAAAGGACCTTCAGAGAACTGACTTTGATCACAAACTTGCTACAAAATCCATTACTTAAGGAACTTTTCATCAACACGAGAGAAATTCCTATCTAAAAAGGACATTTGATATTTCTGGACTGTAAACCTCAAAACAAGGTATAGTTTAGAACTACAGTATATAGTGTTTTCTATAAACCTTCCAGTGTTATTTTTGGTATTGTCTGCATTTCAAAAATCGTCCAAATTGTAGAATTTACCGTGTTGTTTTTATTTAAGTAAACTTTTATAATTTTCTTATCAACTCTGCCTAGGGTCTGATTGTGTGATCTAACATTTTAAACAGAAGGGTTTTGTAAAGACTGTATGCCTTGTTAACAAAGATAGTGACCGATCGGCTATCCTACAATCTACTTAGGCAAGAGGATGCCAGTGGCAGTGGTGGGATTCAAACCTGAACGTAGTACAGAGTCAGTGGGACTCGAGATTACGGTTTCCACCCTCCCACTAGGAAAAAGGAAGGTTGGTAATGTTTCCTGAACCCTACAACTGCTCACGAGTTCCGTAAAAAGGGGAACCCTTCCAAGGTTTGGCTCGTGACATCCAAATTCTGTAGGACTGTGTCTTCACATTGTGATTTCCACTAAGCAATGTTAAGCACCCTACCCCATAATGAGGGTTTTCCTGTGTGTTTCATTTTTTTAGTTAACAGTGTGCAAACAACTTAGAGACATAGAAACATAGACGTTGATGGCAGAAATGGACCGCAAGGCCCATCAGGTCCGCCCATTTTGCTAATTTGCTCCTGCTGCCTCTGCTAGGTCAGCAGCGTCAGCTATGCCCCCTCATATGTATGATTCCCTTGTGACTATCCCATGCCCTCTTGAATCCCTCCACTGTACATGTTCCCACCGCGTCCTGAGACAGGGCGTTCCACACATCCACCACCCTCCCAGTAAAAAATAACTTTCTCATGTTACCCCTTATGTGACCCCCCCCCAATTTCATGTCATGCCCTCTAGTTCTATTGTACATTTTATACTGAAAGAGAGTATCTCCTTCCACTTTATTTATGCCCTTAAGATATTTGAAAGTCTCAATCATGTCCCCCCTCTCCCATCTCTGTTCCAATGTGTCTGTTTCCAGTAGAAAAGATAATGGAGAAATTCCTCAAGGAAAGAATAGTGGAGTACCTAGACGTCATGGGGATGTTGGATCCCAGGCAACATGGGTTCACCACAGGATGGTCCTGTCAGACTAATCTAATAGATTTCTTTGACTGGGTGACAAAGGCAGTAGACCAAAGAGGGAGCTGTAGACACTGCCTACCTAGATTTCAGCAAAGTCTTTGATTCCGTCCCACATACGAGACTGGTCAGCAAGCTAGGAAGCCTGGGGATGGGACACAAGGTGGTAAACTGGACTGAAAATTGGCTAAATGACTGAAAACAGAGGGTAGTGGTAAACAGAACCCAATCAGAGGAAAGGGAGGTGGCTAGTGGGGTGCCTCAAGGGTCAGTTCTGAGGCCGGTCCTCTTCAATGTCTTCATCAGTGACATTACAGATGGGCTGGAGGGAAAGGTTTGCCTGTTTGCGGATGACACCAATATCTGCAACAAGGTGGATACCCTGGAGGGGGTAGAAAGGATGAGAAATGACCTAGAATGGTTGGAGAGATGGTCAGATGCGTAGCAACTAAGGTTTAATGCAAAGAAATGCAAAATCATGCATGTGGGGAGCAGGAACCCTGCAGCAAGCTACAGGTTGGGGGGAGAGCTGTTGGCAGTTACTAAGGAAGAAAGGGACTTGGGGGTCATAATCACAGATGACCTGAAGGCCACAAGGCAGATGGCCAAGACAGTGGGGAAGGCCACTGGCATGTTGGGGTGTATTGGAAGGGGAATCACAAGCTGAAGGAGGGAGGTGATAGTTCCATTGTACAGGACCCAGGTGAGGCCTCACCTTGAGTACTGTGTTCATTTCTGGAGGCCACACCTTCATAAGGACATTGACAAAATAGAGATGGTGCAGAGAAGGGGGACTAAAATGGTAAGGGTCTATATCACAAGCCTTACAAGAAAAGAGTCAGAGACCTCAATTTGTACATGCTGGAGCAAAGGAGGAAGAGAGGTGACATCATACATGCTACAAACATTCAAATACCTCAAGGGCATGAAAGGTGAAAGGGACAACATATTCCAGTTTAAAAGTAGTGCCAGAACAAGAGGACATGACGTGAGATTGATGGGTGGCCACATAAGGGGAACCGTCAGGAAGTTCTTTTTAATGGAGAGGGTGGTGGATGAACGGAACAGCCTGCCCCAAGAAGTGGTGGCTGCCCATACAGTGACAGGCTTCAAACATGCATGGGACAGGAACAAACGAATATTAGAGATAGGAAGAAAAAGCTAAAGCCAGTGACCAGATAGGGTCACTGGCTGCTTCGTCAAGTAGCATAAACGGGCAGACTGGATGGGCCTTGTGGCCCTTATCTGCCGACAGTATTTATGTATCTATATATTGAGGTCCCTAAGTCTATCCCCATATACCTTGTCGTGTAGACCCTGCACCATCTTAGTTGCCCTCCTCTGCACTGTTTTCACCCTGTCAATATCCTTACGCAGACGCAGCCTCAAGAACTGCACTCAGTACTCTAGGTGAGGCCTAACCATCATCTTGTACGTGGGATCACCACTTCCCTCCTATGGCTTGTAATACACCTCTCTATACACCCTAACATCCCAATAGCCCTCCAAACTTCTTTTACGGTCTGTTTGGTGGATTTCAGGTCATCTGATATAATGACCTCTAAATCCTCCTTTCTTCTCTGGTGACTATCAACAACTCACCCCCCAACATGTAGCTCTCCCTAGGGTTTCTGTTCCCCATGTGCATGATCTTGCATTTCTTTGCATTAAACCTTAACTGCCATACCTCAGACCATTTCTCCAGCTTTTCCAGGTCTCTTTTTCATTCTATCTATACCCCTGGAGTATCTACCCTGTTGTAGAGCTTGATATAATTTGCAAACAGGCACACTTTTCCCTCTAGCCCTTCTGCTATGTCTGCTATGAAAGACATTGAAGAGGACTGGTCCCAGGACTTACCCCTGTGGCACCCCACTGGTGACTCCCATTTCCTCCGACTGTGTGCCAATACCACCACCCTCTGCCTTCTGTCCACTAACCAATTTCTGACCCAGTTCACCACCCTGTGTCCCACCCCAGATACCTCAGCTTGTTCACCAGCCTTCTATGCGGGACTGTGTCGAAGGCCTTTCTGAAATTAAGGTAGGCAATATCCAGTGCCCCTCCCTGGTCCACCACCTTGGTCACCCAGTCAAAGAAATCTATCAGATTTGTTTAACAGGACCTTCCCACCATGAACCCATACTGTCTTGCATCCTGCATTCCAGTGGATGCCAGGTGATTCACAATACATTCCTTAATCAGTGTCTCCATGATCTTCCCCACTAGTCAGGTGAGACTCACTGGCCTGTAGTTTCCTGCGTCCTCCTTGCTACCACTCTTGTGAAGAAGGATCACATTTGCTCTTCTCCGGTCCTGCAGAACCACCCCCAAGCAGCTTACAATTAATAATTTTAATGCTTTCACAGAGCTTGCAGCTTTAAAATTACTGAGCCAAACCAATTACTGAATTTTCAGGACTGGAAGGTCCTGTCCCAATGAGAGTACAATGCCAATCTTCAGTTTGTTGGGCCAAAACATTGGCAAGTCATGACAGCTACTGAAAATTTATATAACCTTAACGTGCCAACTCAACCCTACAGTAAATATAGTCACGATACTGCATCACTATAGTGATACCACAACTGTAGTGGATTATGATGCCAGGTACAGACAAACAGCAGGCACAGATAAACCTTAGGCCGGGGGAAGTGATTTGGTTCTCACTCTAATGTCCAAAGTTTAAATCAATATACAGTATACCTAGTATTAGTATTCATTGTGAAAAACTTCATTAATGGAGAACACCTGTTAAACATACAAGCCCATCCTCACTGGCTAAACCCCCGGTTTGTGATTTTGCAAGGGGGATAAAAACACACATTTTAAGTTCCTTTTAGCTGTTTTAGTCATCTTGTGTTAATTCTCTATTTTGTAAACAATGGCCCTGCTGTGCATACCATTTCTAGTACAGAGCATTGCTCAGCAAGGCTCACTTATATGCATTCAATCCAAGTGAGTCACACTGTACCGCACTCCATACTAGATACGCTGCCATGCAGTGCGGCCATTGTTTGCAAAACGGAGGATTAACACAAGATGAATAAAGCAGCTAAAAGGAACTAACAAAAAATGTTTTTCCTTGTGAAACCCCAAATCGGGGGGGGAGGGGCTTGTTTGCTTAACACATGTTTTCCTTTAAAGCATCAGATTAGGGTTGCTGCTTACAGCCACAAAAGTAAGGTAATTCAGTGCCAGGGTTGAAAGTCCCCTGAGACATGGTGATTCTGTGGCCCGGCATTCATCAGGGTTTGAATGATCATGCAGCACGGTGTTGCCATTGTCCTAACTTCTGCACCCAGTCTCCAAGCATTGTTGTGTTAGTATATTTTAGCTGCCTGGACAGAGAGAGTGGAAGTTAGGACAACACGAACACTGTCATGGGATCATTCAAGCCCTGATGAATGCCAAGTCACAGATTCACCATGGCTGGGAAGATAATATATTATTGAAAAAAGGTAATGAGTCAGCCCAGTGGCACTGAGGGTTGAGGCGCTGGATGCCACACATCACCCCACGGTGGCGACCTGTGTTCAGAAACAAGCACAGGCCATCGGGGGTTGGCAGGGAAGGGTGAGGATCGAGCATCCAGAGGACAGCTCTCCTCTCCCGGGGAGGGAGGACTGGCACTCCTGCCAAATGACTACCCCCAGGTGGAGGCCGGAGGGTAACGCAGGTCAGAGGGGCCAGATGAAGGTATAGTGCTGTGGGACTTCTGTAGACACACAGATGCCTCTACATGCACATCATGTCCTGTGTGTGTGCCCCAGCAATGGGGAAGGGAGAAAAAGAGGAAAAACACCTCCGGCTGCAAGATGACAACCAACTTCCTGCAGGCTCTGCACCTGGCGACCGGGCAGGGGTAAGTTCGGGTGATACCGGGGTGATCGGGCTGGGGGGGGGGTCAGACAGAAGGGGGCAGCCAAGGGCAGTAAGGAGAATAAAGTATAAAAGAAAAAGAAACAAGCATTTGTCAATGCCGAATGTTGATTGCTTTGCTCCGTTGAGCTCGCTCACTCCCCCTCTGTCAGTTGCTCGTTCTGTTTCTGTTGGCACTGCAGGCTGTGCGTTTGTACTGGTTTCTTGTCTGCGCTGGCAACTTTGTCTGCCCACAAAGAAATCTGCAGCTGTGCCGACAGAGCTCCGTTGAGGTCACTCAGTCTCCCTCTCTCACGTGCTCATTCTTTCTCTTGGCGCTGCAGGCTGCCCTTTTGTAATGGGCTCCTGCCTCTGTTAGTGTCTTTGTCTGCCCACAAAGTAATCTGCAGCAGTCCCAACAGAGCTCCGTTGAGTTTGCTCACTCCCCCTCTCTCACTCGCTCGTTCCATTTCTCCCACTGCTGCTGGCTGCCCTTTTGTACTGGCCCCCTGCCTGCATTGCTGCCTTTTTCTGCCCACAAAGTAATCCGCAGCAGTCCCAACAGAGCGCCGTTGAGGTCACTCACTCCCCCCCCCATCCGCTCGTTCTGTTTCTTCCGGTGCTGCTGGCTGCCCTTTTGTACTGGACTCCTGTGTTGGGGCCTTTTTCTGCCCACAAAGAAATCCGCAGCGGTCCCGACAGAGGTCAGTTGAGCTCGGTCACTCCCCCCTCTCACTCGCTCGATCTTAATCTGTCCCAAACACTGATTTCCCACAGCGACTGTGCTATTCTGCGACAGGAGTGCAAAAACATATTTAGGCCAGGATGTGAAAACTGATAGCTGTACTGTTCATAAGGAGGTGTGAAAAAATGGCAGTGTTGAAAATGTGGCGTGAAAATATTACAAATTGGCAAAGTTAAAAGGTTGCATGGAAACAGTTTAACGCACGCTTGTAACACAGTCATTTTATGGACTTTCGTCACCAAATTTTCATCATAGGGATTTTAGGACCACTGGTCATGAACAGTGTCACTGTCATTTTCTTAATCTGTCCCAAACACTGATTTCCCACAGCAACCACGCTATTCTGCGCCGCAAGTGCGAAAACACATTTCTGCCAGGATGTGGAAAGTGACAGTTGTACTGTTCATAAGGAGGTGTGGGCGTATCTACTCATAGCTTTGTCTCCACTCCACAGACCCTGTTGTAATATAGGACCACAGGAGGACCGTGGGCGGGAGAGTGGGCAACTCTGTACAGTTCCTGCACTGCTCCATTGAGCTCGCTCCCTTCCCCTCTCTCACTCGCTCATTCTATTTCTCCAGAAGCTGCAGGCTGCCCTTTTGTACTGGGCTCCTGCTTGCGTTGGCACCTTTTTCTGCCCACAAAGAAATCCACAGCAGTCCCAACAGAGCTCCGTTGAGCTTGCTCACTCCCCCTCTCTCAGTCGCTCATTCCATTTCTTCAGGCACTGAAAGCTGCCCTTTTGTACTGGGCTCCTGCCTGCATTGGTGCCTTTTTCTGCCCACAAAGAAATCCACAGCAGTCCTGATAGAGCTCCGTTGAGCTTACCCAGTCCCCCTTCTTTCACTCGCTTGTACTGTTTCTCCCACTGCTGCAGGCTGCCCTTTTGTACTGGGCCCCTAACTGCATTGACACCTTTTTCTGCCCACAAAGAAATCCGCAGCAGTCGCGGCAGAGCTCACTTGAGCTCGGTCACTCCCCCATCTCACTTGCTCGATCTTAATCTGTCCCAAAAACTGATTTCCCACAGTGACCGTGCTATTCTGCAGCAGGAGTGCAAAAACATATTATGGCCAGGATGTGAAAAATGACAGCTGTACTGTTCATAAGGAGGTGTGAAAAAATGCCAGAGTTGAAAATGTGGCGTGAAAACATTACAAATTTGCTAAGTTACAAGGCTGCATGGAAACAGTTCAACGCACGCTTGTAACACAGTCATTTTATGGAGTTTCGTCACCACATGTTCAACATAGGCTTTTTTAGGAACTCTGCTCATGAACAGTATCACTGTCATTTTCTTAATCTGTCCCAAACACTGATTTCCCACAGCGACCGCGCTATTCTGCACCAGAAGTACGAAAAGTCATTTTGGCCAGGTTGGGAAAAATGACAGCTGAACTGTTCATAAGTAGGTGTGGAAAAATGGCAATATTGAAAATCTGGAGTGAAAATATTATAAATTTGCGAAGTTACGAGCGTGAGTGCAAACTGCGCAACGTACGCTCATAACACAGTCATTTGAAGGAGTATCGTTACCAAATTTTCAACATAGGCATTTTAGGACCTCTACTCATGAACGGTATCACAGTCATTTTCTTACTCTGTCCTGAACACTGATTTCCCACAGAGACTGTGCTATTCTGTGCCAGAAGGGAGAAAAGACATTTTGGCCAGGATGGGAAAAATGACAGCTGTACTGTTCATAAGTAGGTGTGGGAAAATGGCAACGTTGAAAATCTGGAGTGAAAATATTATAAATTCGCTAAGTTGCAAGCGTGTGTGCAAACTGCGCAATGCACGCTCGTAACACAGTAATTTTATGGAGTATCGTCACCAAATTTTCAACATAGGCATTTTAGGACCTCTGCTCATGAACAGTGTCACTGTCATTTTCTTAATCTGTCCCGAACACTTATTTCCCACAGCGACCGCACTATTCTGCGCCGGAAGCGCAAAAAAACATTTGGCAAGGATGTGAAAAATGACAGCTATACTGTTCACAAGGAGGTGTGAAAAAATGGCAATGCTGAAAATCTGGCATGACAATATTGCAAATCCGTGGAGTTACGAGCGTGGGTAGCAACTGCTCAACGCATGCTTGTAAAACAGTCATTTTTTTGGATTTTTTCCACCAAATTTGCAATATAGGCTTTTTGAGAGCCTACCTCATGAACACTGGCACTGTCGTTTCGTTAATCAGTCCCAAAAGGTGATTCCGTGCAGTGACCGTGAAATCACCTTTTGGGGCCGAATAACGCCATGACAATGGCAGAATTCATGAGGAGGGGTCCCCAAAACCCCATGTTGAAAATGTGGTGCCAAAATTCCAAAAAATGCCTGAGATATGCACCAAAGTTGAAAAAAACCCTATTTATGCCATTATATAGCTTACTGGCATTTCCTCAGTTCGCGGTCAGCTTTGAAGAGTGCAGGCGTGTTCCCAGTCCACCAAAGATCGTGCGCAAGACTCCATCAGTCAGTATGGGGTGAGGGGTGTGGGGAAGTAAGTGCGCAGAGGGTGGGTGCAGGTTGTGGGAGGGGCAGAAAGACTGCAAGGACGTTTTCTTTTTGGCAAGGGTACAAAAAAAACATCGCGGGACTTTTTTTTACAGGCCATTTGGCATGCTGGGTGGGCTCCCAGCGTTCCAACAGAGTGTTTGTTTGGGGGGCAGCTGTAGCCGATGGGGATTGGGCACCCCGTCAGCACAAAGGGGCCCAAGAGCCGAGGAATTGGGCACCCCGGCACAACTGTAGTGCATGTTGGGGGATTATGCTGACGAGGCCCATTCCCTGTCAGCAAATGACACTGGGGGGGGGGGACATAATGCCAACAGGGAGTGGGCTCTCCTGTTGGCAACATCAACATTTCGGCACTGAAGCCGATGGGGATTGGGGCCCCCGTCAGCAAACAAACATGTTGGGGGGACATGCTGCTGAGGGGGATTGGGCACCTCCTTGACAGTGGGGCTGCTTCATATTGTTTGTGAACATGGCGGCAAGCCACCACCATGTTCACAAACAATATCACACTAACAAGGTACCGCCCAGCAATGATGTCACTTCCTCATTGCAGCGGAATGGCTTACACTGCAATGACGAGGTGGCCCCTGATTGCAGTGGCTGAAACCTTACAAGGTTGTGGCACGCTGGCTGAACTAGTGTCAGAAGCAGCATGCCACCCCATTGGGAAAAGCAGGCCAAGCTTCCAAAGGCTGTGGGGCATTAACCACAACAGTGCTGCGCCTCCAGAACGTACTTCTGGAGCAAGCTGCTGCAAAATGTTTCTTACGCATGCGCGCAATCAACATAAAAAGGTAATGAATGGGTGATTAGTTAAATAGCAACAATATCAAAGGGTGTGTGGTCTGACATAGTAACAAACTGGAATTAGAGTAATGCAGCTGTGCAAGGGGACTGACCTTGACAGACACTGGACCAGCTAAGTGGCCTCCTACTGTACTCTACCCAAATTTATTTATTGCCAAATAGGGGTGCTGTAGTACTCACCCAGCTGGTTTTCTTGTCAGCCCAGTATAAAGTGTTGCCTATCCAGTCAACTGCCAGGGAAGCCGCACTGTTTATACCTCTTATTGGGATTATCTCATGATCGAACTTCGAAAATGAACCAGTGCTGACGTGACCACTTGAACTGGCCCAGTACAGGGTGCCATTGATCCAATCTAAATCTGCAAATCAGAAACAAAGAATTATTTTTCAAGACTGACATCCAGGACCATTAGTGATGTCAAAGATGGGCTCTGTGTTCATGCATCTACTGTAGTGGCAAGCCAAAACCTTACCAGTTGACAGCTTCTTTCAATTTGTTGCTGCCTGCTTAATTAAGATAACCACATAACTCTGTAAAACGTGAAGATTTAAGCATACATAAGAGATGATACATAACTGGGTATGTGATAATCCTGTATTACACGATGGGCATCTCTTGTGAGCCAAGAAAAACACAGGAAAACTGTCATTTAGTACCCAATAAACTACTACAGCCACATTTTGGACATGCCCACAGTAAGTTATTCACATATCAGACATTCCCACTGTAATTTATCCATTTAGTTCACAGAAAAAAGGGGAAAAAGACATGTTCCACTTTACCTACCACAGAACTTTTGAAATCTTGGATTCAAAGGGGGAAGGGGGTAGACTAAGGGGTAATGGGAGGAAGTATTTCTTCTTGGAAAGGGTGGTGAATGCAAGGAATAGCCTTACAGTGGAAGGGTTCCATTAGGCCGAGTGTACATCAGCAAAAATCAATTTTGGCGATGTACACTGACAACCTGAACCAAAAGGCATCAAAAATATGTATTTTTGTTTATGGCCCCTACCCCCACTAAATGATTCTCAACTCCAGGGGTGCATGTCGGAATGTTTAAACAATGTTGTCCCAGACCAGTGCGAAAATACCGGCGTCCCAGTATTGAACCGGCACACTCCCAACCCTAGCCTGCCACGAACCCACCATGCCACATAGCCCAGCTCAGCAGTCCACCACCGTGCTACACCTCACAAACCCTCCCTCCCTTCCGCCCGTTGCAGTGTGCTCGCCCCATAAGTGTACATACAGCTATATTCATATTACCTCCCCGTCCAGTAGCTCTGTGAACAGGCACCACTATTGAGCTGCCCTTTTTGTAAGCACTCAATAACGGATGCCCTTATCACAGGATTCCCACTGGAAGTGGCGAGGGCACATTCGATAGGGGAATTCAAAAATGCATGGGATAGGCATAAGGGAACCCTATCAATAGGAAAGAGAAAAAAGCATTTGTCAATGCCGAATGTTTGCTTGTTGGCCTTGGCATTGGTAGTGTAGGAGTTACAGAGCTGCATAATAGGATGGGCAGTGAAGTATTGAACTGAAGCCAACCCCACCAGCACTCTACAGAGAGTGACAGGCATTGGGGTGTGCCTTAGGGTCGTCAGGCATAACGGCCACGCCATTTCACCACACCCTACCCTGCAGACACCGATAAGTGTCACGGTGTGCCTTGGGGTCTTTGGCCCTTATGTGCACCCCATTCCATCAGGAAATGCGGTGAGATGGGTGTGATATAGGAGAATGGGGTGAACTTTGGGGCTAAAGAGTCCAAGGCACACCTCATTGCCTCTCAGTGGCTACAGGGTGTGGTTGGAGGTGGAAAGGTATGAGCATTGTAGGCAACAATCCCAAGTCACAGCCCTGATGCCTGTCATTCTCTACAGGGTGGGGCGTTATGGTCGGAAACCCGAACACCTCAGGCATTCGTTGGTATTTTCACTCCAAATTTTCAACATTTTTTTTTGTTACCCCCACCTCATGAACAGTGGCAATATCAGTTTGTTAGCCGAAAGCTGCTTTTGCACAGCGACTACGGCATTTGTTACCACAGGTGCAAAAACATATTCCGAACAGGATGTAAAAAATGACAGCTGTACTGTTCATGGGGAGGTGTAAAAAATGGCAATGTTGAAAATCTGCAGTAAAAATATTAAAAAAACTGGTGAAGTCACGAGCGTGCGTAGAAACTGTGCAACGCACACCCGTAATGTAATTAGTTGGGGATTTTTTACAGCAGATTGTCAACACAGGCATTTTGGAACCTCCGATCATGAACAGTGTCACTGTGATTTTCTTTATCTGTCCTGAACAATGATTTCCCACAGCAACCATGCATTTCTGTGCTGAAAGTGTGAAAACACATTTCAGCCATGTTGTGAAAAATGACAGCTGTACTGTTCATAAGGAAGTTTGGAAAAATGCCACTGGTGAAAATCTGGACTGAAAATATTACAAATTCATGAACTTATGAGGGTGCATGGAAACTGCACAATGCTCATTTGTAACAGTCATTTTATGGACTTTTGTCACCAAATTTTCAACATAGCCATTTTAAGACATCTGCTCATGAACAGTGTCACTGTGATTTTCTTAATGTGTCCTGTACATTGATTTCGCACTCCGACTGCACCATTGTGCGCTACATGTACGGAAACACATTTTGGGTGAGATGTGAAAATGACAGCTGTACTGCTCATAAGGAAGTGCGGTAAAATGGCAATGTTGAAAACCTAGCATGCAAATATTAAAAATTTGCAAACTTGCGAGCGTGCGTAGGAACTGCGCAACGTGCGCTCCTAAAACAGTCATTTTTGGGAATTTTTTCACCAAATTTTCAACATAGACATTTTAAGACCTCTGCTCATGAACAGTGTCACTGTGATTTTCTTAATCTGTCCCAAACATTGATTACGCACACCGACTGTGCCATTGTGCGTTACATGCGTGGAAACATTTTTCTGCAATGCGGCTTCATGAAACAGTCATTTTGGAACTTTTTCACCAAATTTTCAACATAGCCATTTTAAGACCTCTGCTCATGAACAGTGTCCCTGTGATTTTCTTAATGTGTCCCATACATTGATTTCGCACACCGACTGCACCATTGTGCGCTACATGCGTGGCAACACATTTTCATCAAGATGTGAAAAATGACAGCTGTACTGCTCATAAGGAGGTCTGGTAAAATGGCAATGTTGAAAATCCGGAGTGCAAATATTAAGAATTTGCGAACTTACGAGTGTGTGTAGGAACTGCGCAACGCACGCTCGCGAAACAGTAATTTTTAGGAACTTTTTCACCAAATTTTCAACATAGCCATTTTAAGACCTCTGCCCATGAACAGTGTCCCTGTGATTTTCTTAATGTGTCCCATACATTGATTTCGCACAACGACTGCGCCATTGTGCGCTACATGCGTGGAAACATATTTTCGTCAAGATGTGAAAATGACAGCTGTGCTGCTCATAAGGAGGTCTGGTAAAATGGCAATGTTGAAAATCCGGAGAGCAAATATTAAAAGTTCGCGAACTTACAAGCGTGCATAGGAACTGCGCAACGCACTCTCGTAAAACAGTCATTTTTAGAAATTTTTTCACCAAATTTGCAACATAGGCTTTTTGAGAGCCCACCTTATGAACACTGGCACTGTCGTTTGGTTAATCAGTCCCAAAAGGTGATTTCGCACAGTGACTGCAAAATCACCCTTCGGGCCCGAGTAACGCCATGAAAGTGACATAATTCATGAGGAGGGGTCCCAAAAACCCCATGTTGAAAATTTGGTACCAAAATTCCAAAAAATGCCTGAAATATGCAGCAAAGTTGAAAAAACCCTATTTATTACATTATACAGCTTACTGGCATTTCCTCAGTTCACGGTCGGCTTTGAAGAGTGCAGAGGTGTTCCCAGTCCACCGAAGATCGTTGCTCCGGACTCCGCAGGTAGGTATGGGGTGAAGGGGTGTGTGGGGAGGCAGGGTGCGCAGTTGGTGGGTGTGGGTGGGGACAGGGAGACTATGAGGGACCGTTTTTTTGTTTACAGGTTTTTTTTCTATTATTAAGACGATGCTGGACGTTTGCCACGCTGGGGTGGGCTCCCAGCATGACAGCTGGAAAGGCTGTTTGGGGGGCTGGAGCCGACGGGGGATTGGGCACCCCCGTTGGCCACAAGCTTTGCCACGCTGGGGTGGGCTCCCAGCGTAGCACCTTGAAAGCTTTTTGGGGGGAGGCATGGAGCCATGGAGCTGGCGAGTTGGGCACTCCATCAGCTATAACAGTTTTGCCACGCTGGTGTGGGCTCCCAGCGTGGGACCTGCACCAGCTTTTTTTTGGCGGGGGGCATGAAGCCGACGGGTTGGGCACCCCCGCCAGCTACAGTGTGTGCTTGGGGGAGGGCGCAGAGCACGCAATATCGTCCATTCATCTGCGCCGCATCTGTGTGAGGAGGGCACTGCTCACTCAAGCGGTGCTCTCTTTTAACTTGCAGCACTGCATTTTGGATCATCGCACTATGTTTCTTGCACATGTGTGCAAGCAAACATAAAAAGACAAAGATCAAGTAGGGTCTGCAGTTTTTGCAGCAGGTACAGAAAATGGGCAGACTGGGTGGGCCTAGTGGTCCTTATCTGCCATCAATGTCTATGCTTTTGTGTTCTGTCTTTCTAAGTAAAATTCCTAGTCATGTAATAGTAACAACATTCAGTTAGCTGGAGTATATTCTGACGGACCAGCTTCTGTGGTTGATTAAATACCTCGGAATTTGGCCTCAGCATTTAATCACACACATCAGCTGGTTATTCTTTCATATAATCCAGTCAACTAAATGTTATCACTTAAATAACCCTCATGTACTGTGTAGGTTGCGAGGCATGAAGCAAAGCCAAGGGCTTTCAGCTACCCAGAAAGGGTGGTTATTATAGTTTTAATGCGATAGTGGTCGGGATTTAAATTTTATCAGGTAATAACTGGACCAGGGTGGCTGAGGTGTTTATTAGCACATCCGGTCCAGTTAGTACTGAGTCAAACTCTGAACACTATAGCTACTACAGAAAAACAAGAAAAGAGTTTTAAAAATAGAGCACCACATTGCTCTCTTTCTCTAGTGCAACAGCATCTCTGTGAGAAAACTAGAAACATTCGGTGATTTCTTACACATGCATAGTAGAAAGAACTGGTCTTAGCCAATCAGAGTACAAGGATTAGCAAGCAATCCCATTGGTGAGTCTATTGTATGGTCATTACAGAATAACAGGACAGTAGCTCTGTGAGCTGATTGGCTGAAAGCACACCCTAAAGTACGTTACTGAATAGTTAGAAAGTTAAATAAACTGAAAAGGATGGACATTTTAACTAACCTGTGCAGTTTGCTATAATAACTGCAGGTCATGTGATTTAATTCCACCAGTCACAATTCAGTATTTCCCTCACCCATTTTACAAAGTATATTATTAACCCCACCTCTGCTGCTAGTTGCCTATAGTCAACAGGGACTACCAGTCTGGCTGTTACAACTTGCTATGTGTTCCTTTAGCAATGAGGGAGACATGTAGAATAAATTTCTTCCCCATAAAGTTTCATATTTCCCTACCCAAACCAGGAATCACAGAAGAGCAAATAATTTGAATGACGCTCTACAGAGATGCAAAATCAAATTTCAGATGACCCCACAATCATAAAAATGGTGCTCAGCAAATTTTGTGAAGTTATAAAGCTATACTCAGACCATCAGCTCCTGATTTGGGGAATCATGTAGCAGATCTGTAACTCGCCAATATTACTAATTGCAAAGTTGGAAAAATTCACTTCACAAATTTTCTGCAATTTACAAAGTTATTCTGCCTTGTGAAATGTCAATTCGCAGTATAAGGATAACTTCACAAATTGCAAATTTGATAACATCATCGTGGAGCGGGGTCCGTAGGCAAATTAGTTTGCAAAGTACTGTGGGATTGGATGTCACATGGTACTAGCTGCATGTCATAAAGAGGCTGTGTTGAGTGCAGTCTTCTGAAAAGGGAATTGGATAAAATTCTGTCCCTGCTTGTCTGAGCATAATCAAAAACTTTAAAATTCATCCAGAAATATAAGGCCTGATAACAAGTTGTGTTACACCTGGCGCAAGACGATTTACGTGAAACCCTATAGCGCAAATCGCACCTTGCGCCATGCGATACGCAAGTTGGTATTCCAAGTTGTGACTTGCGCCATGCCACAGGCGGGTTGCACCAAAGGTGGGCTACTCCACCCACTATGCCCACAATCCGCTGCGGCATGGTGCAAGCTTGGGTTACAGCAGCACCTGTGCCCTGTTCCAGAAGGCAGCTGCCGTAACCCAGTTACACAATTCCCAGTCCCGCATTGGCGCAGCGGGTTAGACCAGCATGGGGTGGTCTAAGGGGCATCCTTCCTGGGAAAACAATGGATACCCCCCTGCAGTGCTATGTATCGCATAATGCCCTGCCCCATGGACCCCCCCAGCACAGTGTTGCCCACCACCCCCGATGTTTGGGGTGCCCCAGGTCCATGTCATGCTGTGCCCCCCCATGCACCTGTGCCACCCAGCCAGGCCCCCCTCCATGGCCTCCAAGGGATTGCGGGGGTGTTACGGGGTGGGGAGGCTCCAGGAGGGCAGTTATCAGCAGGCTGTGACTTGCAGCACCGAGGTCTGTTGCGCCATTCCCATGGTGCAAGCCTGCGGCTGCCACAAGTCATGGGTTGTAGGTGCCAGGGACCCTGCCTGCCTGTCTTGTAACAGGGTGCTGGGTCCCCAGCATAGCAACTCACATACGCCAGCGAGTTGTGCGATGCAACTTGGAATCAGGCCCATAGCCTTTTGAAACCAAATTGCTCACAAGTAGTTCCAAAAGGATTTGTGTTGTTGGTGTTGTTTGTATTTGTTTTTGCTGATTATTTAGTTTAACATAGTGGTTTTGTTTTGCTATAGAGAAGCACTGAAGTGAAGGAGGGTAGGTGTTTCAGTTAGCAGGACAGCGCAGAAAGATCAGGACTTGAAGCTTTTTTCACTGTGAACATTAGTCTAGGAGCAGCAGATTTCTTAAATTTCTTTTCCTCAATATTTTTTTGCCTGTAGTCTGTGATTTCTCATTTTGTTTCTGTAGTTCAGTTTGTTGTGGTTAAGTGAAGCATTTTTTCAGTCTCTTTCTATATTAGTTTTAGTTAATTAGTTTAGTTCTTAAAGTGATGGTATTCTGTCACTTACACTAACTTGTTAATTACCCTCTGTATGCGTCTTGTTAATCCTCATTGTGAAAATAAATAAGTAAATAAAAATGTTGGGGGCTATCTTTCTGTAACTACTATTAACTCAGTAAACTGTTTTCTTTCTTTCTTTTTTTTTCTTTTCGGATCATACCGCTAATCCCTTGGAGGAGGTGTTGTCCGCTGCTATTTAGTTGTACTGTAAGGCTTCTTTACATTTTTTCTTCACAATATTATAAATCAAAAGATATAAAATGAATGGGAAGAGATGCTCTACTGAAGGAAGAGGTGTCGGGGAGGTGGAAAAGAAGTGCATAAATTCTGTAGGGTAAAAAAAGGTGTTGCAGCGCAAAACCTACATCTATAGTGTCTTCTATGGGCTCCCCGGCCAGTAGCAGTAGTAGTAAAGGAGAAGTTGGTGGCAGTGGTGGTGGCATTAGTGGCCTGATTTTTCTCTGCCCCATCTATGGCTTCCATGCTGGTGGGGGCGGGGGGTAGCAACAAGAGGTAGCAAAATCTCTGGCTCAGGCACAGTGTTTGAGGAGGAGGTTGTTGGTGTCCCTGTAACCCCTGGTGGTGCTGGCACTGACCCTGATCAGGAAGATACGTAGATTCCCATTCCCAAATAAGAGTCTGCAGCATGACCACAAGTCAGAGCCTGAGGAGGCAGATCGGACTGTTGCACAGTCAGGAATGACTAAACTGCAAAATGTGTCTTCTGCTCTGGATGATGAGAGAAAGAGAGAGCCTGGAGAAAGTGAAGATGATGAGGACAGAGCTCAGGAGTAGGAGAAGGATATCCGCGGCAGTGGGGATGCTGATTTGGATCCCCTTTGGGAGCTGGAAAAGAAAAAGTGTAAGGGTGGCGCTGCTGAACATGTGGGGATTTGCCCACTACTATTTCATACAGCTACCAAAGTCCCTCTCAGTACCACAAGAAGTTCTTCATCTTATTGATGAGTCCATTACACTGCGTCAGTCACCCAGTGTAGAAGTGCATAAAGCGTTCCAGAAAACACCCATTTCCACCCCTCCCCTGTCCCACCCCCACCATGTAAAATCAAGGGATATCAAATCCCAAGTTTGGGATTTTTACATACTGCACCCAGCTGATGAAACTTGCTGTCTGTCAGCTATGTCAAGCATGAGTTAGTAAGGGCAAGAAAGGGGCAGCTGCCTAGGCACTGCTGGGCAACACACATGCCTGAAGTCCAGGCATCTGTTATGCTGGACTCAACACCAAAAGGAAGCCGGTACAGAAAGTCCCTCTCCCTTATTATTTGCCAAGGCATCCAGAAGTGGCAGGGAAATAGCCCAGGTGAAGGGAGAGTTGAGTGAGAAGGACTACTACAGAGATAAGGAGAAGTCTGTGGGACTGCATAGTAGTGATCATTGCAGCAGCAGTAGCAGGTTGAGTAATACCACCAAGCCACAGTAACCCCATTTCAAAAAAACACCCCAAATCACTGCTTTCCTTCAAGTAGCACCCATGAATCCCCAGGAGTCAAATACTACCCCATCAGCCATGCCGCCATGCCAAGTCCAGTTGTTTGGTAGCCCCGCATCCAGAAAGTTCCAGCCTACGCTGCATAGCATGTTTGAGCATCAATCCAAATACCCACCCAGTCATGCTATTGCACGTGAACTGAATGCAACAACAGGTGAGGAGAATGCAGGATTTAAAAGGCTGATGTCCTGTGGCTGTTCCAAATGACAGATTCCCTCAAGAACATATTCCTCCACACATGCCATTCCTAAACTTTGTTGGATAGTGCCATGCACACTAATCCATGCCCTGCTGTGTTCAGCATCACGATACACACACACACATATCTCAGTATAAATATGTGGACTAGTGACCAAACAGCTAGTAGTTCCTATCTGTGCATTACAGCACATTTGGCACAGGTATTTGGAGTACTATTTGACTCTGGCCTGGGGAAAAACTGTACTGAACCCAACTGTGGGGGTAGCAATGCTCTGGGTATTCACCAACATGCCATGGTGGCAAGGAACAGTGCAAATGGATCACGCACAGGTCCGAAAATGCTATAATTGCTCCTGACTGATATTGATGAGTACCCCCATTCACTAACGGCAGGTTTCACTGCGAGTGATGATAATACCTTGAATGTAGTGAAATGTATCAGTGATGGGGGAGTTTCTCAGGGTGCCATGGCTGGCACACTATCTTGATCCTACTGTGCAGGAGTTTCTAGCATATCCTGGTACCAAGTCTATGTTGACTGTGGCCTATCACACTTGTGCCCAATTTGCCCATTTTGTAAAGGCCTTTGAACACCTCTGGTACTTGAAGATCTAGAATATACTGCCTCAGCAATGTATAAAGCTGGAAGTTATCACCGGATGGAACTTGACACCGTACATGATCAAGCACTTGTACAAGCATTACAAAGCCATCTCCAAATATCTGCTGCTGTTGCATGCAAGCCATGACAGTGCCAGAGTGTCCATGTCTCTGACAGCAGACCAGTGGTGACTAATGGATGGCCTGATCATGATTCTAAGGATATTCAAACATGCAACACAGATTGTGAGTGGGGAAATTGCCTGTATCAAACCATTCCACTTCTATGTGTGCTGAGGTAGACGCTGTTGAATGTACAGCAGGTGTCAGAGACAGGTGGTGATATGGGAGACTGTGCTTTAATGGAACACATGCTCCAAGTCTTGGACTGCAATACGTATATTTCTGACATCCTTCAGTCTGCAGATTTTGGGACTTGACACCATGCTGGACCCACGTTATAAAAGTGGCCTGTCATCAATACTTGAAGGTGGGCATGACCAGGTCCAAAATTTAACCACTCTTCTAATAAGATGGGTACATGGGGTGCAGATGTTAAGGTCATAGTTATCCAAGGCACAACATGAAACTCAACAGAGACCAGGTGTTGCTACCAAATCCTATGGTAAATGGGCTTAGTAAGCATGCAAGGTAAAAGACCAAATACCAACAAATTCACTTTGGGATGTTTGGTACCAGGAGGGATTTTAAGACTTGGAAGAAAAGGAGGAGGAGGAGACTGATGAGGCAGCAGGATTGCAGACAGCGCAATGTACACTGAATATATATCTGGTGGACACCAGGTACCTTACCATTGCGGATGAGCCCTTGCTGTATTGGAGTAGCAAGGTCACTGACTAGCAAGCACTGACCTCAGTAGCAATCAAATACCAGAACTGTCCACCCTTAAGTGTTAAAGTGGAGCAAGTATTCAGTTCAGCAGGGGCTACTGTGCAGGTCAGGCATACAAATCTGTCACCTAGAAATGTTCGCATGCTAACATTTATTAAAATGAATGTGGGGCACATTCCACACAACACAATCATGATGGCATTCCTATCATATGAAGGTGGCGAAGGTGGTGAAGATGAGTCTGAAAAGAATGAGGTTGTCTGAACTGGCAAATTGCCTTCTACTCAGGTAAATGAAGCACGGATGGAGAAACAATTCCCATATGGGAATAACTCCAGTCTGGAAGACTACGGCTGTTTCCTTGATGAGTATGAAGCATAAAAAGATTTGGATTCTGTTCATCCTTTCATCCTTATTTGTTGAATCCCTTTACAATTCAGATTTTTTTCCAATGTCATTTCACTTTTCCCCAAATGATGCTGCTGTTCCTTGCATCTATTTGATTACCTGCCTCAGCCCTCTCTTAGGTGATGCCTACAGACAAACTTAAAAAAATCACTGAACACTGCATAATTAAATGCCAACAATTGTATGGTCCACCACCACATCCACCCATATGCATCCTGACTGAGAAACCCAGACACTCAGTCTAGTGTAAATGCCATTGCCAGCCAGGCAGGCTGTGCCTCCTCCAGCATGTAAGACACTGCGTGCTCTTCCTCCTCCTCCTCCTCCTCTGGCTTGCTTGTGTCCTCTACTTTCACAAACAACATGGGTCACCACCTCCTCCACCGCATGCATCCAGACTGAGAAACCAGGTATCTAAATCCAACATAAATGCCAGTGCCAGGCAGAACTCCAACCAGCCTTCAAGCCACGCCTCCAGCCAGCCAGACCATCAAGGCAGCAAGATGTCATATTTAAAGGCCTACCTTTATCTGCTGTGAGGGCACGTGATTTTAACTGTTGTTAACACTCCTCATCCTCACTGGTGGTGGTGACTCCTTGCACAGGAGGGGCTTTTACCTTATTGCTTGCAAAGCCATTAAAATGTACTTTTTTTTCCTTTTGTCTCCCACTCGCTGCAGGTTTGCTCATTCATAGGGACAACTGGTAAGCCAGCCACAAAGTCAGAAACCCTCAAGGCACAGATTTAAGTTGCCTCTTTCTCCAGCACTCCTCTGTGGCACCATCATGACGGTATATGGCATGGCCTTCACTAATTTGATGTTACGTATTAATTACATGATTTTTTATTTTTTTTATTTTATGTTTTCTTTTCACAGGTTATTACTTGAATTGAGCCTCCCACTCTACGTCCTCCCCTGACCCCTATTCTTTCTGTCCCCTTATCCCCTCCCTCCCCTTGCCTTTGACCAGCATCCTGGGGCCCATCTTCATTCCATTGGTGGTCTCAGCAGCACTCTGCGATCAGTGGCCATCGTATGGCTGCCACTGCCCATTTAGTCTTCTACCCCTCTACCTCCTCCCTTTTAGGCGTCTGCCCCTTCCCCCTCACTTTATGGATCTATCCTTCTACTTCATACCTAACCTAAGAGCCCTCTCTCTTGCACCCTGTATATTCCTTGTAACTTGTATTTATTATTCCCTTCATACAGTCCAGAGAATCTCATGTATATTTTTGTACATATACTTTTACCAGGAATTAGTACTGTTATCCATCTGAATTCTGTGCATTGTTTTGTGTTCAGTTTATATTGTATTATGACTTGTATTATCATTCTGTTGTGTATGTAACCCTGCTATGCTTGACTATGTATCTATGTCCAGGTCCACATCGAAAATTAGCTTTGCTCAACGGTATTCGCCTGGTTAAATAAAGATTTTAATTGCTTGATTGACTGATTGATTGACATGTACACAGTGACATAAGGGCAAGGTGAGGCAAAATAATTTCTCTTTTCCCTTCACTGCTGACAGGGGATCTATGACCGGTCATCGACAAAAATTTTCTCGAACGACCAGACAGTGAAACTGTCATGTCGACCGCTTTTAGCAGTCAGCATGCGGTTTCTAACTCCTAACATGTTTTCTTCGGGGGGCAAAGCCCACCGAATCCCCCACACAGGCTGCCCCCACATTCCCCCACTAAATATAATCAACTCCTAGTCAGAGCTGATTAGGGGAGGAGGTGCAAGACCCCCCAAATACAGTGCCAGGGTCCAGCACCAACACTACAGCGACCTGACGCTGTAGTCACTGTAGTGTCGGCCGATGTCAAAGTTTCGACATCAGAGGTGTATACTGCTGAGGAGTATAGTAAGACTGGAAGTGGACAACAGATATACTGTACATCCACCATGGTGTCCAAATGAAGCTAAATCATTTCTCTTTTTTTTCACAGGTGACAGATATGGTAAGACCGGGAGTGGACTGGGAGTGGATGGATATACCATGTGACCACCACCGTGTCCAAGAGACGCTAAATAAGTTCTCTTTTTACTTCACAGATGACAGGTATAGAAAAAATAGGAGTGGACAATGGACATACCATGCAGTCACCACAGTGGCGAACTAAAGCTAATCATTTCTCTTTTCTTTGCAGGTGACAGGTATGGTAAGACTGGTACAGGAAGTGGACAGCTGATATGCCACAGAGTCACCCATAGTGACCCATCACATGATTAGCTGTTTTTTACTATGGCAAGCACGAGAGCACTTTCATTCATGAGAAGGTAGACAGATGTGGAAGAGGGAGGGTTGAGCAGATAACCTTCTTGACCTATATCTCAGAATTGGGTGTTGGTGAGTGGGAGTAGGGTCAGGTGCTGTGCTGGGGGGCATAAATTATATGTTTTTTTAAGTATAAACAAGCACTTCACCTTAAGATGGTGGCCAGCTATGGAGGTGGGCGGGTTGAGTTGGTCACCCAATCGGGGGATCTAGTTTTACTTTAAACATATAAAGAAAAACAACTTGTGTGTATTGGGGGGGTGGCATTGTGCTTTTGACAGAGCATGGAGGGATGGGGGTTACATTTGACATGTTGTTTGGCTGGGGGGAGAGGGAGCGGTTTCTTTTTTCTTATATTTTATAAGTGGCCAAATATACCCTTTCCTGAACAGCCGAATATTTGGCTGCCGAATATGAATATTCATCCAAATATTTGGAAAAAGGTATTCGCACAGCCCTGCCAGGTACCATGACTCACTGGAGGTGTTGCCCATTTATTAATTAGTTGTAACAAGTTCTCTAAGCAATTCATTAACAATTCCGCATCTGCCTCATTAAATATATATAGAATGAAAGTAGGTTCCTCCATTTTGTATGCCACAGAGATTTGGGGAACATGTAATAACTAGACTTCATTAGAGTCTGTAAAAAACGTTTTATTCTTAGATTGTCAAAATTTATTTCTGGGGAATATCTGATAGCTGAAACAGGTAATCGGTCCTTGCCATTGTGGGCTCTGATTAGACGATTTTATTATCTGTGCAAGATACATAATTGTAGTGGTGTTAATCCGCTTTCATATGCCTGTTGGCATGATAGCCTTATTGAAGATGTTAGAGGAAATGCCATAATAAAGGACTGGATATGGATGAAGGAAGCGGATGATAGACTGAAAAAATTAGGTCTGATTTCCATTGTAAAAGTTAAAATTGGAGAGCTGAATAATGGATTTTGTATGGATGTGATTAACAGGATTCATGATGATACGAAGCAGCATCACGTGGCTAGGGTATCGGTCACTACAAATGTTCAAGTCTATCGGCAGCTTAAAAACTGCTTAAAGAGAGAGATATCTAACTAAATGTAAGAACAATTTGCATTGTAAGATTTTGGAAAACTTGAGATTCAATGTAAATGGGGGAGTCTTTTCTGGGTTTATGGACTGGTGTGTCTACAAGGTGGGTTTAGATTGTAAGGGCGGATGCCCAGGGAAATGGGACACAGCCATGTTTTATTCATTTGTCCTTATTTAAATGAGCTTAGGGACATGTGGTCGTCACAATATTTTCCTAAAATTGTTGGATTTTCCTTGGGAAATAAATTAAGATTATTTTTAAATACAGAGGATACTGCAATATTGTATAGTGTTGCACAGTTTGCTCTCGCTGCTAACAGATTGATGAGAATAGAGAGTTTTATATAACTTATATGGAT